>CM057453.1:45250000-47650000 GCA_016271365.2 Neoceratodus forsteri
GGGTCCTCTGATGACCCGGTCCGCTCTCAACCTGGCCAAGCTGCATGGAAATCCAACCGCTGCACTGGCGGGCCGGCAAGTCTGCTTACTTCAAAAGAAAAAAAAAAGAATGGGGATTGTATAATTTAGCGACGATCCACAATACAAACACTTCTGGCACAGTTTAAAATGGAAGCATTTATAGCACAGAGCCACTATCCTCAGTGTTTGGGTTTCATTTCAAATGTTTACAAAGATTTTGAACTGATCGATTTCCATGCTTAACAAGGAGTAACCATATACTATGCCATTTCAGAGTACATTTTCATAAATTTCAAATTAGGTAGTTTTATATCTTGTAAAGTCAATACAGAAATAAACAAGTTCATACATTTCTTGGACAAACACAGAAATGTTAATTACCATACTGGCCTGTGTACAAAAAGAAACAATCTGACAGCAGAAGACCAATGGGCAATCAAGTCTGCCCATGGCTGGTATTATCCTAACCCGCGCCTAGTGCCAGAGGGTTATTCACACTCATACAAACATCGATACTGTACTTGGAAACAGAGACAATTTAAAAAGCACCAATTTTGGTGCTCTACTAACACACAAGGAGATTCCTTACGTCTGTGGGAGTTTTCTAAGCAGGCTGTAGAAATTCCAGAACAAAGTGAAAGCATTTTTTTTTTTTGCTCCAAGGGGCTAGCCACTGGATCCCTCCCCTTTCCTGGAGTGCCTATCCCACCCACACATTCAGATTTTTTTGTGATGTCTTAGTTTGAAGAGCACTGGAACGCACTCCACATAGGAGCAGAGCTTAACTTAGATATTTGTTAGAGGTCTGTTGGAGGTGGGCAAATCAAAGCACCCCCCCCCCCAAACTAACAAAAGCCAAGAAACGAACACAAAGTTCTAGGATGCTGCAAAAGCAGTATTTGTATTATGCTGGAATGGGTGGTTGGCGGGAACAACCAGATCTCTTTTACCGTATTCTAGGATTTCAATTTACAGAATTATTCAGTCCGAACTTAGTCCCAAAAGTTTTTTTGGAGCAGAAATACATGGAGCCAGTCACCAATTGGCAGGAAGCAGGTAAGAAGTGTGCAGAGGTTGATTTTTTATTCCATACAGAAGGCGGTGCCATGTGGAACAGCCTACCTAAAAATGTGGTACAGCTCGAAGCACTCAATTATTTTAGAACAAGTCTTTATAGTTTTATAGAGAATACAAGGATTACAGGGTATAAACGCTAACATGCAGCTGACTGACTTGATATTGGTCTAGCTTCCTGCCCTCAGCAAGAACTAGTTATATTTGTTACTGGTCTGTGAAACAGTATGGTTTTGTCCTGGGGGTGATCATGCCAGACCAACCTCAGATTTTTATGACTGGGCGACAGGGACTCTGGACCGACAAAGACCAGTGGACGTCCTATATCTGGATTTCAGTAAGGTGTCTGACTCGGTACCCCACATCGGGTTGTTGACAAAGTTGGGGGTGGGGTGGAAGACACTCTGCTTAAATGGGTAGAAAACTGCTCACGGACAGATCACAGAGGGTAGTGGTTGGTGGGATAGTCTCCTCCCCTAGGAAGGTCTTCAGTGGGGTTCCCCAAGGTTCGGTACTGGGGCCACTCCTGTCCAATACCTATGTCTCCAATATAGGGAGCGGTGTTAGGAGTTGGATGAGCCTCTTCGCGGATGACTCAAAACTGGGAGCACTGGCTGACATGGAGGAAGCAAGAGAGACAGTCCAGAGGGATATGGATACCCTGGAGGGTTGTTCAAGGAGGTGGAGACTGAGGTTTAATCCAGGGAAGTGTAGGGTGCTGCATCTGGGGGTCAGAAACCCAGGTCATGTATACACCCTGGGAGGGGTCTCGCTGCAAGTCACAACGAGTAAAAGGGACTTAGGGGTGGTGGTAGACACCAGAATGAACAACACTGAAAACTGCAGAAAATCTGCTGCAAAGGCAAACAGGATTCTGGGCTGCATAGCCCGTGGAATAACGTCCAGGAAGAGGAAGGGGATCCTTCTTTATAATGCCTTGGTGAGGCCGCATCTTGAGTACTGCGTGCAGTTCTGGAGACCTCACCTTAGGAAGGACATAGCGTTGTTGGAGAGGGTTCAGAGGAGGGCAACCAGGATGATCTGGGGCATGAGCGATAGGACCTATGAGGAAAGGTTGGGAGTCCTTAGGCTGTACTCACTGGAGGAGAGGAGAGACAGGGGTAACATGATTGAGGTATTCAAATATGTGAAAGGGATTAACAGGGGCAGAGCCACAGAAATGTTCAGGCTAAGGAAAGGGGGCATGGAGTGGAAGCTGGAGGGGGGAACCTATGGGGAGAATGTAGAAGGCATTACTTCAACGAGAGGGTGGTGGGGCAATAGAATGCATTGCCTGGGAATCTAATTGAACTGGGCACAGTGGAGGGCTTTAAGAGGGGGGTGGGACAGATGCATGGGTATACTGAAGCCAAAGCTGACACCCTCGGGGACCGGGGGTAGGAGGAGCTAGCGCCCAGTAGGGGCTGGCTAATGAGCAGACACGAAAGACCGTTTGGCCTATTCTGCTGGCTTTTAGTACGTTAGTATGTAAATAAAATGCAGCAGCTTTTCCCTGTTTATGAAGTGGAAGGCAGGCTTGACTGACATGAGTGCCTTCTAACCCAGTATTACCTTTGCCGATAGGCAGGTAAACCTTAGGTCACACGACAAACAACTAAAGGTGTAAATGGAGAAAGTGACAAAGGCAAGAAGGTCAGGGACGGGGCAAAAAGGAGTAAGGCTATCAGGAAATGGAGGATAATGAGTACCAATGCCTGTAGCCTGGGCAATAAGCTCCCTGAACTGATGGCCTTAATGGAAAAGAGATGCTTGGATATCGTAGCAGTCACAGAAACGTGGTACACAGAGAACCATGACTGGGATGTTAACATACCAGGGTACATAACCTACAGGAGAGACAGGGAGGGGAGAAGAGGGAGAGGAGTAGCTCTCTATGTAAAGGAAGGGATAAAAGCAACTGAACAAAAGAGTAAACAGGGAGGAGAGGAGGCACTGTGGGTCACCTTGGAGACTGGAAGTAGCACCACAATCCGCACAGGGGTTGTATACAGACCCCCAGGTCAGGGGGAATGAATGGACAAGAATATGATAGAAGGCATTCTTAGGATGGCAGAGAAAGGGGAGATACTGTTGATGGGAGACCTGAATATGCCAGATGTTAACTGGAGCACTCTTGCTGCAGACACATCCAAGAGCTGGGCCATTCTCGATGCCCTACAAGTGGCATGCCTCAGACAGCTAGTTTCAGAACCCACTCGTAAGGGAGCAATCTTAGACCTCATACTCTCAAATGGGAACAGTGAGAGGATCTCAGATCTAAAAGTGGGTTGCCATCTGGGAACAAGTGACCATCAAACAGTGTGGTTCACCTTAAACTCAGCTACACTACAGAGTCAAGCCATACAAAAGTGAGGGTACTGGACTTCAGGAGGGCTGACTTTGGCAAGATGGGAGAGTGCCTCAGAAAAGCACTAGCAAACAGGCTAGAAGGAGGGGTGCAGCAACAATGGGGAATCATCAAAACTGCCATCACAGAGGCAACAAGCCTTTGTGTGAAGCAAATAAATCAAAACGAAAGAAAAAGCCACTATAGTTCTCAAAAGAGGTGGCGGGAAAAGTCAGGGAGAAAAAGATAGCATTCAGGAAGTATAAGGAAACACAGAAGGAGCAGGACAGGGAACTGTACCAGTTAAAGCAAAAGGAGGCAGGGAGGGAAGTCAGAATAGCAAAGGCCCAAACTGAGGAAAGGATAGCCAACTCGGTTAAGAAGGGGGATAAAACCTTTTATAAGTACGACAGGGAGCATAGAAAGACAAAGGGAGGGATAGTGAGGCTGAATAGAATGAACGGTGGGTGGGCAGAGGGGGATAGTGAAAAAGCAGGGATACTGAACTAATACTTCTGCTCAGTATTCACAGAAGAGGAGGGGGAGGTGCCTCATCCATTTAACAGACACACTCTGGATAGGGGGGTCGATCCCAGTCCTTTCACAGAAGAAGGGTTCTGCAAGAACTCCTAAAACTGAAAGCGGACAAAGCAATGGGGCCTGATGGAATTCACCCCAGAATTCTTAAAGAATTAAGGGGAGAACTAGTGAAACCACTGGCTACCCTTTTTAACAAATCATGGGAGGATGGTGTGGTACCCGAGGACTGGAGGAAGGCAAATGCGATTCCCCTTCACAAAAGTGGGACCAAGACAGAGGCAGGAAACTACAGACCTGTCAGTTTGACCTCTGCTGTAGGGAAAGTGATGGAATCACTTCTGAAGAAAAGAACTGTTGAGTACCTAGAGGCCAGTGGGGCACAGGACCCAAGGCAGCATGGGTTCACAGCGGGAAGGTCATGTCAGACAAATCTAACTGATTTCTTTAACTGTGTGACCAAAGTAGTAGACCAGGGAGGGGCTATGGACATGGCCTACCTAGACTTTAGCAAGGCATTTGACAGTCCCACACAAAAGATTAACAGTCAAATTAACCAGCCTGGGAGTGGGTCCCAGAGTGGTAGCCTGGGTAAAACATTGGCTGGACAACAGGACACAGAAGGCAATTGTAAATGAAGTCCACTTTGAAGAAAGAGGGGTTACTAGTGGGGTACCGCAGGGTTCAGTACTGGGTCCAGTCCTTTTTAATGTCTTTATAAGTGACATTGCAGAGGGACTGGAAGAAAAAGTATGCCTCTTTGCAGATGACACAAACATATGCAACAGTGTTGATACACAAGGAGGCGTGGAAAGGATGAGAAGAGACTTGGCAAGGTTGGAGGAATAGTCGGAAGTATGGCAGCTAGGATTTAATGCAAAGAAGTGCAAAATAACGCACCTGGGAAACAAAAACCCAGGGGAAGATCACACAATATTGGGGGAAGGGGGAGGTAGTGACAAAAACAAAAAAAGGAAAGGGACCTGGGGATAATCATATCAGATGACCTTAAGGTTAGAAAGCAATGTGAGAAGGCAGTAAGGAGAGCTGGGGGTATACTGGGATGCATAGGGAGAGGCATCACCAGCGGAAAACAGGAAGTTGTTATCCCTCTGTACATACAGTTGGTGAGACCCCATCTGGAGTACATCGTCCAGTTCTGGAGACCCCATCTCCGCAAGGACATAGACAGGATGGAGGCAGTCCAGAGGAGGGCAACTAGAATGGTGCAGGGTCTGCAAGAGAAGCCATATGAGGAGAGACTAAAGGAGCTTAATATGTATACCCTTGAGGAAAGGAGGAGAGGGGGACATGATAGAAACGTTTAAGTACCTCAGTGGAATCAACAAAGTCCAAGAGGGTAGCATCTTTCAGAAAAAGAGACATGCAAGAACAAGGGGACACAATTTAAAGATGGGGGGACAGTTCAGGGGCAATGTGAGGAAGTATTTTTTCACAGAGAGGGTAGTGGATGCATGGAACAGCCTTCCTGATGAGGTTGTGGGGTCTAAAACTGTGGGAGAATTCAAGAATACATGGGACAGACATAAGGCAATTCTTGTGGGGGGTAGGAAGAAACAGGTTGTTGGTTGACTAGGATCTGCGGCTTATCCTGTAGGTAGGGAAATGGGCAGACTAGGTGGGCCAAGCGGTCCTTATCTGCCATCAAAGTCTATGTTTCTAAGAATTCCAAGAGCAAATACTAAGAAGCGGAATAACTATTTCACAGTAATGGCCACTCGAATGTGGAACAATTTACCACATTACCTAGTTAATCTGACATCTTTTGACAAATTCAAGACAGATCTGGATAAACACCCGAATACCCTAAGGGGACCATACACCCACTAGAAGTGGGAGACAGCCTCAATGGGCCCAAAGTCGTCTTCTGTCTAAACAACAGAGTAATGCCCAAAATGTAATATATGCATACTTGAGAATAATACCACACTAAAGCATACAAAAAATCTCTGTATACCACACAAGCAAAATGATAAAAGCATCATCATTTCTGCACCATAGTAATACCGTTCCAAGCCTGTAATACTATAGTTCGGAGCTCTGATTGATAGTATTATTACAGAAACAAAGCTGTTTTTTGTACTCTGTAAGTCTACACGCTGTAGGACGACTTGTTATGGTGTCCAGTGCGGTTGCCTGGGAAGCGACGTGACAATGTTCAAAGCATGCTTTTTGTCTGTGGGAGGGCAGAACAGTTGGGCCGTTGTATCAGTGCTATTTTTTTTAATTTTTTTTTGTAACATTTAAAGTATTATCTGGTTGATCCTGTCTTCACTCAGCTCTGGTAACCAACTAACAGGTAGGGATGGCTAGCAAAACAGATGACTGTAGGCACTCTGGAAAGAAGAGAAGTTGAGACAGAGACTGGACGGAGCGAGTGAGTGTTCAGTGCAGTTGTCGGGCAGCTGCTGTCACAGGAAAGCAGTAAAAGAATACAGTCTCGTAGTATTTTGTATACAATCCATATATTACAAAACAACAACTAGGGGACTATGTATTACTCGGGTGTAATACCATCTCGAAGTTCCGAGGACATGGGAACCTCTCAATGGTATTACATACTTGTAACACAGTCCCCTATCTATTACTCTATTGATAGTGTATAGTAGAGCATTGTTCTGTATAGAATTCCATCCCTTTCAAAATGCTGTTGTACCACGGTTCAATGGTTATAGGCGTACGGCAGTTCTCCGACAAGGGCCATATTTTTTGGAGTTTAATGTGCCCATCCTACATGCACCCACATCATACATCATTTGAAAGTTTTTTTTTTGGTTTTTTTTTTATGTACGTTTAGATGAGGTATGATGCAGAACTGTCAAGTGAAGCCGTAAACCTGTAGGCGAGGTTAAACAATGGTACCCAAAATGAGAAAGTGTCATTTTTTTGCACAGCTCCTGAAACATTGCAATGTGATTATGACTCCAGTTTTTAATGGTTAATTTCAACACCTTAATGTGGCGCTTACTGGTTGAAGCTACCAAATGACAATGGATTAAAAGATGTACTGGTTTTGCATTGGCTAGCATTTTTTTTTTCCCAGAAATGATGAAGCTGATTAGCATGTGGCGAATATCAACATTTTGCAGTATACTAAAATGAAATGTTTTCACAGTGCAGAAACTTAATTGTCACAGTATCTCACAAGTGATAATAGTTTTCTATATTTTCAATTGGAATTTGTTGCCCAGATCAGTTTCACACTGAAGGTTGTGCACCAGAAGCAATAGAGTGCATGCCTATAGTTTGTACTGCATAGTGGGGATATAAATATACGTGAATTCCTAATGTAATGCTTCTCCATCTGTAAGCTTCTGTACATACAATGTAGCATCTAGTTTGCCTGGTAGGTTTTCATTTGTAATTGCCTATGCATGCACTACTAGCCTTTGCAATATTCTAGAAACTAGCTTTTTAATTCAGTGACACTTATGTACTGGTCAGTATTAGTGTTAGAGATGACAATAGACAGCATCATACTGGGCTTCAATCAACGAGCTCACTAAACAAAAATGGCAGTTTTGATATTACCATATACGTGTAATTTATATCTAATTTTGTACAAATATACAGATTTACGCTAATGAAAAATGGTGGTAGTGGTAATGCTAACAATATACGTTTTGAATTTTACCTCCACAGGGAAGTTACAGTATATGAAAACATGGAGGATACAAGCCCCTTAAAGCTTACATCAAAAAGAAAACGACTCCACAAACTTTGAAAAATGTCTTATTTGGGGCGTGGCCCAGCGGGGAACCAGAGCAGACGTTCCTTCAGAGAGCTCCTGAGATTTTGAGCCATAATATAATTAAAAATTGAAATTTTTGGCTGCTTCGATGCCAAATTAGGGTAATACCTGGGATATTTGACCTCAATGAGGAAAATGGGCAAGCAGCGAGGTTCAACACAGGCAACGGATTTCTTTAAACCCAAACCAGCCCAGCCACGTGATGGAGGGCCTGCACAACTGGATGAAGCAATGCGTAACAGTGCTGCGGGAGCGGAGGAGGTATCCCTCAATACAGTGAACTCCACACTTTCACAGCTGGTAAAAACAATCCGTGACACGGATAAAAAGCTGGATAGGCTCACCCCATGAGTAACTGCACTGGAAGGTAGAGTGGATGGAATTGAGCAATCTGTTCTACAGGCCGAGGGGGCATCAGTGAAAAGTATGGACTCGGCCACACAGATTAAAGAAAACACCTTATTACGCCCAACGTCTAGAGAACTCGGCACGGGAGAAGAATGTCCGTATTATTGGACTGCCAGAGCGTGAGGAACCTCTGGCGTTTCTGCAAACTATGCTGCCCTAAATCTTAGGCATTTCGAAGGAAGACCCCCAGAGACCCCTTGAGAAGGCCTACCGCATCACTCCTAGGCGGGCTGGAGGTGCAGTCACAGGACCGCGGACTCTCATGGTAATCTGTAGTGGGACTGGGGTCTGAGACAGAATTGTATGGATGGCACGACGTCAGCGACACCTCCGATATGGAGAATCGGACCTCTCACTGTTTCCAGATTTATCATTTTCTACTCGGCAGAGGAGGAAAGCACCTGACCTGGTGCAAGCAGCCTTGCGTTACCTGAAAGTCCAGAATCAGCTCCTGATGCCAGCCAAGTTGAAAGTCTTGTGGAATGGTTGCACCGATCCTGGTGAGGCCTTCAAGCTGCAACAGCGTATTGAAAGCGAGGCGACGGCGGCAGAGAAAGCCTCGGATGAAGAGGGAGATATTTCTGAGGGAGACTGACTTGTGAGCTGGCTTTTCAGGACTCTCTCAGGTTTTGGTTTATACCTTCCATTGTTTTGTTTTAGAGTAATGCTTCTTTTAATGCCCTACTCATTTCTCCTGGACTCTAATAATTGGGAAATGGACTCTGATTGGTATGTCTTGACTGGAATACAATAATCTAGTGCTGAGTTTAACTTACATGTTTGATGTGGGAATGTTAATAAATTACACTAAAAAAAAAGCCATTGGGGTCTAAGGGGACAACTAAATAAAGTCTAGTTTGAAATTATTATAATGGATACTATAGGCTTGAAGCCATATTGGTAAAAATGGCAGACTGGATTCACCTCCTTTGATGTATCCATTGCACGCTCTGTACTGCTTTAAGACCTACTTATACTCTCACTGTTTTTGGAATGCATACCTGTAACTCCCCCAATGTTGTAACTCAAAGAGGGGGCGTCTAATTAATCCTTCAGTAAGAGAATGATTCTGTTGCTATATTATGCTTGTATCCCCCTGTGGAACAATATCTGTAAGTTTGCTAGTCTAAAACTTATAAATAAAGAAAGCAAAAAAAAAAAAAAAAAAAATCAACAATTGTGTTATCTGTCAAGAAAATCAACATAATGCAAAACTATTGCAAGCCACCAGTGATGCTGGCAGCAGAAGCTAGGAGACATTAACTGTACTGGTGGCTACTGGATGAGTTTTCTAGTTTACATGATGTTCCACCAATACTCTATTACAGAGCTTGCTTTCAGAAATATACAAGCAAGTCGAATTTGGCACATGTCAGATCTGTATTCAACCCAAACCCGGACTCTGAATCCTATCAGACAGCATCATGTTCACCTGCTTCTACAGCCACCAGAGCAAACACATCCTCCAGCGACTGTTCCTGTTGCATTGTTTGCTTGAGAAAACCACACAAGAAAGACAAGAAACTTCATAAAACTGAAACATTTAAAACAGCAACCAATCTAAGAGAGGCAGCACTTCAAAGAGGAGATGATGACATGTTGCACAGAATATCTGAGGAAGAATTGATTGCCAAGGATGCAGTTTATCACTCAACATTCTTTTCTTCCTACTTGACTAAAACGAATCTGAAAGCAATACCATCCAGTTCCACTGCAATAATACAGTCACCTTAAGATTCCCTGAGATGTAGAAACTGAAAGCTATTCCAGGAGCAAATTACAGACAAGCAGGGCTCCAGAAAATGGGAGTACCGACCTGTTTTACTCACCTAATTTTAGGAAATATTCATTTTTTAATAAGTACCAGTACTCGCCCAACATTTCTAAAAATACTACACACTCCAAAGAATAGTGCTTTCATAACTGGTGATTCAAAAAGGATTTTTTTCCAGATTTACAGCACTCGTATGCATCCCAATCTTATTTCACTCACTATATTTTAAAACTGGTAAGTAAATTCCTCCTGCCAACATTATCTAGAGCATTGTTGGCACTTGATCAGTTCTCATCAGGAAAAAAAAAAAACAAACAAAAAAAAACTACATTGTTTTTAAAAATATACTCCTCACTCCACTCTGTCCAGACATTTGTACACATCTGAATTTGGTTTTACTCACCTTACTTTCAAAATAAGGAGTATAGCACTCATTCCAAAAAAATCTTATTTAGAGCCCTGCAGGCAAGATTAGAAAAATACTATGGCTTTGCAATTTAATTCCATGCACAGCATGACAAGGCAAGTCTACCACTGTTCTATGCAGCGCAGTAACATTAGCTGATGCTATCAAAGCTGCTAGTAATCTGAAGCAGAAACTTAAATTATCCAAATGTTTTGTGCATGTTCTTCTGGTGAGTGAGCCTGATGAACAGCTTTCAAATTAACAAGTGGATTTGTATAATGCCGCTTCAATCCTTCAGTCTGACATAGCAAACATGAAACCCTCAGAATATTATCCAAAGCCAGGGGATTGTAGTTTACAGAGGTCGGCAACATGTGTGCCCCAACTGGTGCACGTATTTGTCCTTTGGTTGATAGAGAGGCATATAATTTAGCCAGCAACAAGTATCATCCTTCAGGAGACATTCAAAGAAGGTGCCCCTCAATTACAGAGTGCACAGTATTTTAACAGTTCCAAAATTATCACACCACTGCACATAAGCCTTGCTGCAAAGCTACCATGAGTTTGGGTCTCGCAATTTAATTGACATACTACACCTTCATGGATTCTGCATCAATTATGATGAGCTGAGGTGGTTCATGACTAGTGCTTCAAAAAACTGAAGTAGAAAGACTCCACGGAGGTGTGTTCATTCCAAATGGAATTGTACCACTTCATGCTGGTGGAAATCTCATCCATGAAGGAGAAGATAGTATAGACATCAATGTAGAGACCACTGACGGAAAGAATACCTTCCATTCAATGACTAATAGAATTGTATTTCAAGAACAGTCTGCAGAAAGTCCAGAATCACAAGAAATATCACTGAAGCAACGGAAAGAAAAAAGTCACTTGCTCTCCCCGAACAAATCAGAGTCTCTTATGCACTGTGCAGCATTTGAAAAACCTAGAACATGTCCAGCACTGACTAGCTGTGAAAAAGTACTTGAGAAAACAAACTCCTGTCACCTACAAATAAAAGCTGTCAGAGATCTCTCTTGGTGTCTTTTAAAGACTACTACCTCGTGATGTCCTGCCAATGCCAAATAATGCTGATATTGTTCACACTCAGGTGATTACATTTTGGACTGGTTTCAACCACAAGCTCGCCACAAAGAAGAGCACCTACACAGCAGTTACATATGCACTTGCTGTGGATGTCAAACCGGCCGACATGGCCACAGTATATACTACGATGCTGAAATGTAAGGAAATGTCAGCAGCTGTAGGCCAGCAGCATGCCGTTCAGACCATGGATCAGCAGCTGCATGCTGGTGCTCAGCAAGTACAATGGACTCTCCCAAATTAACTTGGTACCAATGTGATTTGCCTGGGTGGTTTTCACAGCCGGTGTTGTTTTATTGCATGTATTGGGAAATTTTGGGAAGATGCACGATTGCTTGACCTTCTCGTTGATTCTGATGTGTATGCTGCTTGTACTGCAGATCAAATGCTTGCTGATAAGCAATTGAACCGTGGGCTATATGGCTTGACTCTAGCATTTGAGGCCCCGAGTGCTCTGAAACTTAATCTTCATTTGTTAAATGGTGTGAGCAGGGAGGAGACACTCATGGAGTTCCAGCATTTGTCTGGCAAATGTTGGCTGACACTCTAAAGGTGTTTGAGTCTGAAGACAACAAGTCCTTACAATATGTCATTTATGAACCTGATGATGCTGTAACTCAGCATATACTAGCACTACTAGAAGAATTTCAGACATGGGGGTATGCCCAGTTTCCTACATTCAAGTTCTGGGATAATTTTCTCCAGGTTATGAAGATACTACTTCTAACCGTCCATGCAGAGTGAGAGGATGATTGGAAACTTTACCTACACACACACACACACACACACACACACACACACACACACACACACACACAGCGTGCCATGCTTCCATACTTCTTTGCTGCAAACAGGCCCAACTATGCCATGTGGATTCCAATCTACATTCTTGATATGCCAAATCTCTCTGAAGAAGTACACAGTGCCTTTGAATCTGGGGAACTTGCTGCGCATCAGACTCCTGGTTCTTTCAATGGAATTTGAAGTGACATGGGAAGAGAGAAAACTGTCATCAAAGACTCATAGGGTAGCAGTGGGATTGTAAAACAAGAAAGAAGCCAGTCCTTGTCAGATGGACCCTCACAAGACATGTCCTGAGTGAATATGCAAAACCTACAAGCGAAAGAAGTGGCCTATCAATAAGTAGTGAAGCCAAAATCCACAAACAAGTCTTTGCCTCTACACTGAAATGGATGAAAAGCATGTTACAGCCCTTACCAACCATGTCATCAACAATATGACAAAACACATTTGACACTGAATCACATCCAGAGGTGCTTATCAACATATCTACTGGACTGTATGTAACATCAGATGAACAAGAATCTCTATTGAAAATAGCAGATGTTGGTGAAGAATAAATGGAAATCTGCAAGAGATGAACTTGATTCTGATAGGATGTGTACCTTATTTAGCCCCATCAAGATATCCGTCATCAAAACATTTGCTGACATGGCCAAGACCACCAAATTTAAGTCTGGAAAGGGGGGGGGGGGTGGCAATCACAGCAGCCATCAGTCCAGTAATTGTTTTCCACAAATCCCTGTCCTTAGCAAGATGCAGAGATGATGTTTCAATGGCAACTGTTCTTAGTCACCCAATAGAACCTGTGCCTATGTCCCTCGTCTACGCTGATAGAACAATGAGAAAAACACACAAAGCTTAATTAGGGCATCAGCTGGAAGCTCAAACTGAAAGCATCCATGAGTTACAAGGATGCAACAAAGAAACCACAGTGTACATCAGAGATACCATGGCTGTCATTCAAATGATGGCTGGAGACAAATTCCGCACATTTCGATGCACTGGCTGTGGAGTACTTGAGGCAGGTCTTTAAAAGATTTGACAAAGCTAATTCTGTAATCGAAGTCTTTGTCAGATATGACAACAGTAACTCTGCGAAAACTATAAAAGGACAGTGCCGGACAGGAGCTAAGATCTGATGCAAGCAATACCAGGTGATTGGTGGACACCCTGTGCCTCCACAGAAAAAGTTTCTAAATGGAGCATCCAACAAGCAGTCACTTGCAAAAATTCCTCTGTGAATATACGGTTCAAAATGCACCTGAGAGTGTAGGAGCACACCCAACACAAACACTCATTCTTGCCAGGGGCTTTGCCAATGGAGAAGCAGCAAAGTCCATCACCAGTAGAGGTGCTGAAGGAGTCCAAGACTTGTACAGTACTCAAGAGGAAGCGGACACAAGGAAGCTTCTGCATGCTGTACCGTATGTGCCAATATGGCTTTTGCGACTCTTGGTGTGAAAGGAACCATAGTAATTAGGTCACCCAATACAGATGTTTTGGTCCTTGCTGTTCACAACTTTCCAAAAATGGAACACATAGATGACATGTGAATAGAAACAGGCACTACCACCAGCACAACTGACAAGTGTCCCTTCATACCTGTGCATGCGGTTTGTGATGCACTCACTCCTGACTTCTGCAACATACTTCCTGCTGTACACGCATTAACAGGATGCAACTCCGTGTCATCCCTAATTGGCACTGGGGAAAAAAATATGTGTTTAATGTTGTCAAAACAAAGGGAGCTTACTGCTTCACAGATCTTGCCAAATTGGGAGAGAGTGATAAACAAGCCACAATTTCTACAGCAAGGAAGTTAGCAGTGCTGTATGACCAGAGCGAGAAAGGAGACAGACAGAGACCTGAATTTCTTGCACCTCAATCTGGACTTCAAAATGAACATGTAATTGGACAAACTCCCACCATGGGAAGACAGTGTTGAAGAGCATGTCAAAAGAGCATCTTGGCAAACAAAAATTTGGATGTCTTCGCACATAAGTAAACCAGATACTGGATCACCATTGCAATATGGATGGAAAAATGTGGATGATTAACTATTTCCTGTATTCTTCAAGGGACCAATGGCATCTGAGCTTCTACAAGACCTTATTTGTGCCTGTACCAGTAGGAGTCACTATACAATTGACTGTGTCTGTAGTCAGAACAATCTTGCCTGTAGAGAACTGTGTAAATGCAAGGCAATGAAGACTGTGGTAACCCACGCACTCTCGACAGAGATCAAGATGATGATCATGTTGACTAGAAATGTCACCAGCACTATTACATTTCAATGATACCTGTACAAATGTATTAATTGTTGTGATGCTTTGAGGTCACAAAGAAATCCTACTGGTATTTTATGTCTTGAAATAATAAAGTCATTAAACTAAACTAACAGAAACGAATGCAAATATTTCAAAGTGGTCATTCTAACATGTTGAGGGTGTCACTGTTTAGCCCCATTTCTATGGTAACAGCACAATTTGACAGCTCCACATCATACCTCATCTTAAAGTAGACATAATAAGCTTTCAAATGATGTATGATGTGCATGTGTGTAAGAGAGGGTACATTAAGTCGACCAAATCGGTGGTGTCTGCCACTCATCTATCGTGGAATGTAACTGTACCCTTGTGTGGTACAGGGTTCATTTTTGGGTGGGGGATTGGGCCTATAGACTGTTTTTAATTTTGACCCATCTTTTCTTCCCCCTTAGGGACAACATGCTCACTGTTATAGCGGGTTTAAACTGCTGTTTTAGGAATATGGTCTTGGTTGAACAATATGAACCATTATTTTTTTCATTTGACCCTTTCTTTTTATTCCCAGTGAGTCAGTGTCCCACATAGATAAATATCTGAAATTAGCCCTAGTGGTACAACAGCATTCTGAAACCTCTAGAGACTGCACAAGTCAGTCTTGTTCTGAAAGCAAAATGACTGCTGTGCGTACATTTCACGTAATAGATAAGAGGGGGGACGGCTCAAAGGTAATGTTAGAAAGTATTTTTTCAGAGAGAGAGTTGTGGATGCATGGAACAGCCTTCCTGAGGAGGTTGTGGAGTCAGGAACAGTGGGAGAATTCAAGAATGCATGGGACAGGCATAAGGCAATTCTAGTGGGGGGCAGAAGGAAGTAAGCTGTTGATTATCTAGAATCTGCAGCTTATCCATCAGGTAGGGAAATGGGCAGACAGGGTGCGCCAAGCGGTCCTTATCTGCCGTCAAATTCTACTGTACATTACAAAAAAAATACAGGAAGAGCAACTATATGCACAACCATTGTGTTCTGCCACCTTAAGAGTTTTGACTCCCATGGATCTCTCGAGTTCACTCTTGAGGTCAGAGGGAATCAGAATCCCTCTGTGACAGAACACACTGGTTGTGCAAAAGTTACTCATTCAGTATTCTCTGTATTACTAAGTTTACATGTAGTCACACTGTCCAAGGGGGCTACAAGTAAACTTGCAGTATAGCCTAGAGGTCAGAGTAATGAGTTGTGAATGAGCTTGGTACATCCAGCAGACCTGGGTTTTGTTCCCACAATCTCCACCTGCATCCTGTGTGACTTTAAGCAAGTCACAACCACCCCAGTGCTCCCAGGTTGCCCCTGAAAACAGACATTGTGCCTAGTGGGCCTTAACTAGTAATCAAAGAATAGGGGTGTCAGCTGCCACTAGCCAAAGGGGCCTGCAAGGCCTGGGATGTGGTACACAGGTCCCTGGGAGTGGCACCCACTACCTCTGGGACATGCCTCTGAAAGTCGGAATCTAGAGAGAGCACTGCCGGGAAGGCAGAGGCCTGCTGCGGTTCCCCCCCTCAAGTGGTTCGGCTGATGGCATCTACAGTATCCATCTGCAGTTCTGGCAACCAGAGAACCACAGACTGTTCAGCTGCCATTGCAGCTGAATTATCATACAAACGTATGACAAAGCCAGAAGAATAAGGCCATTAGGTCTATCTAGTCTGCTCTTATTGCAAGGCCCTCAGCATTAGCTACTGACCCTGCCCCCATCTGCCATTCCCCTCAACTCTATCCCGGCCGCTCTTGAAGCTGCCTACTGATCCCAATGAAACCACCTCCTCTGGAAGCACATTCCAACCTACCACCACCTTCTCCTTGAAGCACATTCCAACCCACCACCACCCCCTTCTCCGTGAAGAAGTGCTTCCTAGCCTCTGTCCTAAACCTCCTCCTTGTCCACCCTATTATTCATTTTCAATACTTGAAGGTCTCAATTATATCCCATCTCGGTGCTGAAGTCAGGCATCACAGTATGCTAAAATAAATAAACTATACGATAGCTTCGATGAAGAACATTATTAAAAAAATTCACACAGCAGCATTGCTCCCTCACACGGTGAGGGAGCAAAGCTCTTGAATCTTTAATAAATGTCTTTATATCAAAGCTATCGTATAGCTTATTTATTTCAGCATACCGTGATGCCCGACATCGACACTGAAATGGTACAATTATACACACTGCAGCTCCAGTATTCATTTTAAAGTTGCCACCTTATTGTGGAGGATCTCAATTATATCCCCCTCTCTCTCTCCTCCAGGAAGTACATGTTCATGGCCCCCAACCTCTCCTCATACATCCGACCCTGCTGGCCCCCAACCTCTCCTCATACATCCTATCCTGCTGGCCCATGATTATCTTTGTTGTCCTCCTTTGGACTGACTCCAGCAGTTTTATGTCCTTTTTAAATCTAAGGGCACCAGTACTGTTCCCTGTACTCCAGATTAATTCTCACTAATTTATTTTATTTAGTTTTTGTTTACCGGGTGAGTACACTAGACAGAAACTGTCAGTTTTCAGACACGACCCGGGACCAGACATGACTTATATAAGGGCAGTATTACCTCTCTCACCTGCTACTGAGCTGGACACTAGTCCCTTTTCTGAGGGGAGGGTCAGGAAAGCACTCGCTAATCGGATGGTGGACAAAGCCAAGGGGCCAGACTGGGTGCATCCAAGAGTGTTAAAGGAACTCAGGGAGGTGCTAGCTGCACCCCGAACAGACTTTCATGTGCAAAGGATTTTGCATATTGTTAATAAAGCTTGAATTCAAGTCCCTGTGTCATGATTAGAGTTTCCTGAAAATGTAATGCGGTTTGGTTTTGTGGTTTTCTTTAAAATGAGCATTTGTTAATTTGCTCTACAACGGCTGAAAACAGTGGCGTTATTTCTGTCTCTCTCAGTCAGGCTTGGAGAGCGATGACATCATGTTGGAGTACTGTAGCTTGCTGCTTCAGATTCCCAGTCACAGCAGGTTGTAGAGATAATGGTTTGCTCACCAGGTTTCTTACAGACTCAGTCTGTGGTTTGTGTTTAGATACTGCAGATTAGCTTAAAGGGAAACTCCAATTGAGTCCTTCAGTGCAGCAGCGGCTGCAGAAATGCCCGATTAGGGCTTTCAACATAAAATAATTTTTTTTTAGTATCTGGTGCCCTGGAATTTTAATAAAAAAGATCCGTTCGCTCCATCATGGCGACAGACCTACAGGCAGACATCTCGCGCACCTCGGGTTACTTCCGCAGCGAAGGTTATGCTAATGAGGGCTACCAACAAATGGCAGATGTTGGTAGCCCTCGTTACATAACTTATCACGATGAAGTCACCAGTCAGAATATCTACCAGGTCTGTCGCCATCATGGATCGAAGATCTTTTATTAAAATTCCAAGGCACCAGGTACTGAAAAAAATTTATTTTATGTTGAAAGCCCTAATCGGGCCTTTCTGCAGCCGATGCTGCACTGAGGGACTCAATCAGAGTTTCCCTTTAAAATCTATCAATTTCTTATTAAAAAATTGATCACTGGAGTTTCAGTGCTGAATTGAAGTAGTGGAAATCTTTCTTTGCGAGAGATCAGCTTGACTGTATCACAGCTCTCAGTTCTCTCTCATCAACACACCAATTTTTTCTAACTATATAACACAAGGTTGTTTAATGAATATAAAATAAATCTAAAATGTTGTTCATTCATAGAAAGTTTGTCTGATGTAGCCTTCATACAATGCCTTCAGAAAGTATTCGCCCCCCCCCCCTTGGATTTTGTCACATTTTGTGATGTTGCAAACTCAAATTAAAATATATTTATATGGGATTTTTTTGTCACATATCTACACAAATTATAATGTCAAAGTGGAATGAAACGTATGGAATTTTTTGTACATGTAATTTAAAATAAAAACCTGAAATGTCTTGATTTGATAAGTATTCACCCCCTTTGCTATGACACTCCAAATTGAGCTGAGGTGCATCCAATTTCCTTGTGAGATCACTCTAAAACTTGAATGGAGTCCACCTGTGGTCAGTTCAAATGGCTGACACGATTTCAGAGGAAATACACCTGTCTATATAAGGTCCCACTGTTGACAGTGCATGTCAGAGCAGAAACTCTACCATGAAGACCAAGGAGCTGTCCGTAGAACTCCGTGATAGAATTGTGAGGAGGCATAGATCTGGGGAGGGGTATAAAAACATTTCTAGGGTGTTGAAAGTTCCCAGGAGCACAGTCAAGTCCATCATTAGGAAACGGAAAGATTACAGAACCACCCAGACTCTTCCTAGAGCAGGCCGTCCTCCCAAACTGAGCAACGGGCAAGAAGGACCTTGGTCAGGAAGGACCAAGACCCAATGACCACCCTGACAGAACTACAGAGTTCCATGGCTGAGATGGGAGAACCTGTCCAGAGAACAACAATCTCTGCAGCACTTCACAGATGTAGCCTCTATGGGAGAGTGGCTAGACGGAAGCCACTCCTGAGAAAAGGCCACATGATAGCATGCCTGGAGTTTGCAACAAGGCACGTGGCAGACTCTGAGACCATGTGGCAAAAGATTCTCTGGTCTGATGAAACAAAAATTGAACTCTTTGGCCTGAATGCAAAGCGTTATGCCTGGCGCAAACCGAACACAGCTCATCACCCGTGTAACACCATCCCTACCATGAAGCATGGTGGTGCAGCATCATGTTATGGGGATGCTTTTGGCGGCAGGGACTGGGGGCTTTTGTAAGGATAGAGGAACAATGAATGGAGCAATACAGGCACATCCTTGAGAGAACCTGCACCAGTCTGCAATAGACCTTGGACTGGGGCGAAGATTTACGTTCCAACAGGACAACGACCCCAAGCATACAGCCAAAGCAACACTGGAGTGGCTTCAGAACAGGAAGGTGAATGTCCTTGAGTGGCCCAGCCGAAGCCCAGACTTGAATCCCATTGAGAATCTATGGAAAGACTTAAAGATTGTGGTTCACCGACGCTCCCCATCCAACTTGACAGAGCTTGGGCAAATCTGCAAGGAAGAATGGGTGAAAATCCCCAAATCCAGATGTGGAAAGCTGATACAGACATACCCAAGCTGCCAAAGGCGCTTCTACAAAGTATTGACTCAAGGGGCTGAATACTTAAGTAAACAAGATATTTCAGTTTTTAATGTTTCAAAAATTTTTGTTACACAATAAAAATATTTTTGCCCCTTTAAAATTGTTGAATATGCTATGTGAATCAAGGGGGAAATAAATCATTTCAATGCATTAAAAATTCTGGTAGTAACACAACAAAATGTGACAAAATCCAAGAGGGGTGAATACTTTCTGAAGGCACTGTACATACATTCATGTAAAAACATTTTTTATCTATGTCAGATTGACAAACGGGCCTGTCACAGTCTACTGTTTCAAGCACATGTACTGTCTGAACGCATAAATCTCAGTCCTTTGGTGGTTTCTGTGTGAAAATACATCATATATGTGTATAAATACAAACACTGTATGGCATCCCGATACACCAAGTCTCTTCCCCACAGCTGAGGCAGCTGACACTATGCTGCCACCCGTCCCTTGCCCCACAAGTCCCCTGCCTTCTGCTCCACATTCGATGCTGCTGCACCTTGGTGCCCTCTGTTTTCTCCCACACAGTCAGGGGTTGTGCAACCTGCTGCCTCCATCCCCTGCCTTAAGAATCAGGGCTACTGCACCCTACCAAACAGTTGGGGTTGTTGCACCTTGCTGCCCTCGCCCTCCCCCCCCCCAGTCAGGGACGCTGCATCTGTTGCACCCTGTTCCTGTCTCCACAGCCAGGGCTGCTGTGCTCTGCTAAGCCCTAGAGTCCTAGGTCCCCTTCCTCCACAGTTGGGGCTTTTGCTGCACCCTGCTACCCACTTCCATTGCCCCAAATGAGCAGGGCTGCTGCACCGTGCACACCCTGTCTCACAATCAGGGCTGCTGCACCCTTATGCCCCCCCCCGTCCTGCCCCACAACTGGGGTTGCTGTGGCATGCTATGCCCTAGAGCCCAGTGCCGCCACAGTTAGGGCTGCTGCACCATGTTGCCTCTTGCCGCAAGAGTCAGGGCATTTGCTGCAACCAGTTGAGGCAGTTGCACCCTGCTGCCCCCCCCGCCACCCGAGTCAGATCCTTTGCTATACCCTGCTTCCCATCTCCCGTGTCACAAACAGGCATTGTTGCTACACCCTGTCCCACAGTTTGGGCTGCTGTACCCTGATGACACCCCTATCTCCTGGCCAGACAGTCAAGGCTGTTGCACCCTGCTGCCCTCTTACCCCACCCTCACAGTCATGGCCACGGCATCTTGTTACTGTAGGAGAGTGCAGAACAGTGCAATAACCCTAACTGTGGAGGCAAGGGGTTTCCACGGTGCAGCACGGCACAGTGGGGGCAGGGGACAGAGGACAGCATGGTGAAGAAGCCTTGAATGTAGGGCAGGACACAGGTGGGCACCAGGGTACTGCAGCCCTGACCATGGCACAGGGCACACATGGTGCAGCAGACCAACCCTTTTGGGGCAATGGAAGTGCGTAGCAAGGTTCAGCAGCCCCAACTTTGGAGGCGGGGGCATGGGACTCTAGGGTGTAGCACAGCATAGCAACCTTGACTGTGGAGACAGGAACAGAGGGCCATGGCCAGGACTGTGGGGGTGGGAACAAAGGGCAGCAGGGTGTAGCAACCCCGACTGTTCGGGTAGGAGATAGGGGTGGAATCAGGGTACAGAAGTCCAAAATGAGGGACAGGGTGCAGCAGCCATGCATGTTGGGGACAAGGGATGCGGGCAGCAAGGCGTAGTAAAGGATCTGACTCAGGTAACGGAGGCAGAACTGTGCAACTGCCTCAACTGTGGAGGCACCCAACAGGACACAGCAAATGCCCTGACTCCTGTGGCAAGTGGCAGCAGGGTGCAGCAGCCCTAACTGCAAAGGCATGGGTCTCTAGAGCATAGCTGGCTACAGCAACGCTAACTGTGTAGACAGCAGCAGGATGCAGCAGTCCTGGCTGTGGTGACAGGGGACAGAGAACAGCACGGTGCAGAAGCCTCAATTGTAGGGATGGACACAGGGGCATCAGGGTAAGGCAGCCCCAACTGTGAGATGGGGTGCACATGGTGCAGCAGCCCTGCCCATTTGGGACAATGGAAGAGGGCAGCAGGGTGCAGGAAAATCTCCACCTCAGGTGGCCTAGGATAGCATGGTGCAGCAGCCCCAACTGTGGAGGCAGGGGGACCTGGGACTTTAGAGCTTAGCAGAGCACAGCAGCCCTGACTGTGAAGACAGGAACAGGGTGCAACAGGTGCAACGTCCCTGACTGGGGGGGTGGGGAACAGAGAGCAGCAGGGTGCAGCAACCCTAACTGTTTTGGCAGGAGGCAGCAGGGTGAAGCAACCCTGATTCTTTAGGCAGGGGATTGAGGCAGCAGGGTGCACAATCCCCGACTGTGTGGGAGAAGACAGTGGGCAGCAGGGTGCAGCAGCCTCAAATGTGGAGAAGGCAGGTGACTTGTGAGGAAGGAGACAGGTGGCAGCAGAGTGCAGCTGCTTCAACTGGTGGAAAGAAACATGGTGCATCGGGATGCCATATAGTGTTTCTATTTATACACATACATGATGTATTTTCACACAGAAACCAAAGAATTGAAATGTGTGAGTTCAGAGAGTACGTGTTTGTCACAGAAGAGTGTGACAAGTACCTGTCCGTCAATCTGACATGAAAAAAAAAGTTCTTACATGAATGTTTTTATGAAGGCTACATCAAGGACAAACTATTTCTATGAATGAACAAAATTTAGATTCACTTTTTTTCTTAAACAACTATGTGTTATATAGTTAAAACAAAAAAGGCTTACTGAGAGCTGTGATACAGACAAGCTGATCGCTTACAAAGAAAGATTTCCACTACTTCATTTCAGCACACTGAAACTCAAATGATCAACTTTTATAGTAATAAAATCGATAGATTTTAAGCTAATCTAAAACACAAACCACAGACTGAGTTTGTAAGAAACCTGGACAGCAAACCATTAACTGTACAGCCTGCTGTGACTGGGAATCTGAAGCAGCAAGCTACAGTACTCCAACATGATGTCATCATTCTTCAAGCCTGACAGAGAGATAGAAATAACTCCAGTTTTCAGCCACTGTAGGGCAAGTTAACAAATTCTGATTTAAAGAAAACCACAAAACCAAACAGCATGAAATTTTCAGGAAACACTAATCATGACACAGGGACTTGAATTCAAGCTTTATTAACAATATGCAAAAACCTTTGCACATGATCTTTAACAGCTCACTGGAGACTGGCGTGGTCCTGGACGGCTGGAGATGGGTGGACGTAGTCCCACTTCACAAAAGCGGTAGCAAGAAGGAGGCGGGAAATTACAAGCCTGTCAGACTTACATCTGTAGTAGGGAAAACTGACAGAAACACTGAAAGATTCATGGAACACCTAGAACCCTATGGACAGCAGGACCAGAGGCAGCGTGGCTTTACGGGGTGGGGGAGAATCATGCCAAACAAATCAAATTTTTTTTGACTGGGTAACCAGGGTGTTGGATGGGGGGGGGGGAGTGGCCTGCTTGAACTTCAGCAAGGCCTCTGACATCGTTCCACATAGGAGGATGGTAAACAAGTTGGGTAGCATGGGGGCAGGCAATAAGGTGGTAACCTGGGTAAGAAACTGATTAAGGGATAGAAGGCAGAGGGTGGTGGCAAATGGAGTTCAATCTGAGGAGGGGAAGTGACCAGCGGGGTACCACAGGGGTCAGTCCTCTTTAATATCTTCATTAGTGACATAGCAAAGGAACAGAAGAGAAGGTCTGCCTCTTTGTGGATGACACCAAGATCTGCAATAGGGTGGGCACTCTGAAGGGGGTGCAAAGGATAAAAATAAACTTGAAAATGACTGAAGGAGTGATCAAAAAGTTTGGCAGCTAAGGTTTAATGCAAAAAAGTGCAAAATAATGCACTTGGGTCACAAAAACCCAGGGGTGATATAGAAGCTAAGCTACCAACCCTTATAACCCCAAACCTAAAACTATTTATAGATACTATTAGAGGACACCTGGAGAGCACCTGGTAGGGAACATATATAAAATTCTTTGAGACCTATCCCAAGAATAGACATCTATCCTAGAAAAATGGAACAAGGACTTGGGCCTGACCATCTCCTCCTCTTCTCTTTGGACACAAACTGCCTTGCAAACAATTAAGATAACCTCTTCCGATTACTGGAGAGAATTTGTGTAGAACTGTAGAGCTTGCTATTTTCGCCCACCAGCTATGGCTGGCCAGATTTCCACCCAAGACATATGGCCACTGCTGGAGGGGCTGCGGGTGTACCCTGGCTAAACTTGGACATATTATGTGTTATTGCCCAATGTTGACGCACTTCTGGTGTGCTCTCCAGGTGGAACTGATGAACTGCCTGGTACAGTCAATAGAACTGTCAGCCGAGATGGTCTTATTATCCATATATCTGGACCGATCCCCCTCTTGGGTTAAAACATTAATGCCAGTTTTTTTGCTTGTAGCTAAAAAATTAGTAACTAGAAAGTGAATGAAAAAACTAATACCTACAATAAATCACTGGAGAAAAGTCATGATAACAATATATTGCACGGAGAGCTCTCAGCGAAAATGCTGGACAGACTGACAAACTTCCAGAACAAATGGAGAAGCTGGATTCTGCACCAATCCCAAACAGACTTGGATTTTGTTCCTTGATCATAAAAGACTATACCAAAGCAGAACAATTAAATAGGAATGTGACCTTCATATATAATGGAACAATTAAAATGTACTGCCTACCAACACAATATCAAAATGTAAAAAAAGAGAGAGAGAGAAAGAGCTGTAACTGTTATAATTGACTAGTCATGAATGTGTGTGATTGGAAAACTTTTAATAAAAAAGAAATTAAAAAACAGGGTGCAGTACAAAATGGGGTGAGAGATACTAGCAGCAACTAAGCAGGAAACAGACCTGGGGGTAATCATATCGGATGACCTGAAGGTGGCCAGGCAATGCAACAAAGCAATCGGGAAAGCTAGTGGGATGCTGGGATGTATAAGTAGGAGTATTACCAACAGGAAGAAGAAAGTGGTGTTGCCACTATATAGGTCTTTAGTAAGACCCCTCCTGGAGTACTGTGGTCAGTTTTGCACGCCACATCTCAGGAAGGACATAAGCAAGATGGAGACCATCCAAAGGAGGACTAATAAGATAGTACAGAGTCTACATCAAATATCCCATGAGAACAGACTAAAGGAATTAAACATGTACACCCCTGGAGGAGAGGAGGTGGGGGGCATGATCAAGACCTTTGAATACCTTACCGGGGTGAGTAAAGTACAAGTGGGAGGTATTTTTCAGAAGAAAGGGTGCTCCAGAACAAGGGGCCATGATATGAAACTGGAGGGGGGTAGGTTTAGGAGAGATGTGAGGAAATACTTCTTCACAGAAAGGGGGGTGGATGCCTGGAAAGGTCCTTCATTAGAGGTTGTGAGGGCCAAAACTGTGGTGGAATTAAAAAAAGCCTGTGATAAGCATAAGGGAGTCATGAGGCATAGGTAAGGGGGTGGCAGAGTAAAGTGCCATAGACCTAGAGGGTTCTACAGTGTAAGCAATGGAAAAAAAAATAAAAATAAATAAATAAATAAAAACAAAAGGCCAAACTGGATGGGCCACGCGGCCCTTACCTGCCGTCTGCTTCTATGCTTCTCTCCAGCAATGCAGACTAACATTTTATTTGCCTTTGCTGCTGTTTTCCAACATTGTGTGAACTGTTTCAGGTCACTAGTGATCATCACTCCCAGGTCCTTCTCTGATGCAGATACCCAGGCCCTCCAAGGCTGTACTCAGTCCTGGGGTTCTTGGCTCCAATGTGCATAACTTTGCTTTTTTTTTTTTGCACTGAAGCCAAGCTACCAAATCCTGGACCACCCCTCTAGATTTTCAGATCCTCCTTTAGGTCTTGCATCTCTTCTGTTGTGTCCATCCACGAATAGGCAAATTTTGCCCTTAATGCCATCCCCAATATCGTTGATAAAGACCTGAACAGCACCTGTGCAAGTGAGTCCTGTAGGACCCCATTGGTGACCTCCCTGGTGGTGGAGAGTTCACTTCCTACCACCCTAGTCAACTCCTCACCAACCCCTAGATTCATCAACTTCCTGATTAACCTCTTGTGAGGTACAAAAGTCAAAGGCCTTGCTGAAGTACAGGTAAAGGACGTCTATTGCTTGGCCACTGTCCACTGTTTTAGTGACTCAAAGAAGTCAATCAGATTTGTTTAACACAACCTCCCACCTACAGACCCGTGTTGCCACTCATGCTGGAGACCATTCTTATCCATATACTCTACTAACCTTTAAGTATGTTCTCCATCAGCCTGCACACGACTGAGGTCAGGCAGGCTGGTCTGTAGTTCCTTGTGTCGACCCTGGAACTGCTCTTATGAAGGGGCACTACATGTCATGATGCGGTTCATCTAGCAGTGTTCACACTGATCCACCCTGAATGAAGAGGGAGTGAAGGAATGAAGGAATGCAAGTAACTATTACCTCGCATCATGCCCAACAGGGTAGCGACAGTTTAAATAATGCGGAGGGTATATCCCTTTGGTTAACTGCAAGTACTGTGAGGCTGTGCATATAGTGCAGACCCCCTGGTGGCAGAAGGTGCTGCCAGATACTCTTTTTTTTTTGGGGGGGGGGGCAGATACTTGTTTCACCATGGCATGAGGGAGGCTGCCAATAGTCACTCCCTTCAGAAACAAAAAGATTTCTATCATAACCCATTCCTGGGCGCGGCAGAGGAAAAGTGTCAGGAAAAAAAAGTGCCCAAAGTATCACCAAACTTAAGAACTATATGCTCCTTGAATTTAAAGTGCCCAAAGTACCTCAAATCTGTTAATTATCATCTATGCAGTAATAACATGTCCTCTCAGATTTAGCATATTCAATTATATGATTCAAAAATGCTTCAAAACTTGGTGATTTTGAGTCTTTCCAATGTTGACATTTTTTTTTTTTTACATTACTCAAAAGTAACTTAAGTATATCATGAAACTGCCGAGGAACGTTAATCTCATCAAAAAGACGGAGAAGAATCAGAATACCAGGCCCAAATGGAAAATGCAGTTTGGTGATTTTACAAAAAAATGTTCATCTCGGGGCATGTCAAAAACATATGCCAATATTTATCCTACGTTGATTTTATAACATTGGTATCATCCAATATATTTGATTTTACAATACTGGTATTATCTGATATATTTGAATTAAATGTATTCAATTTTTTAGGTATATGATACAGAATTTTAAATAACTGATTAGCAGTTTTCTTGGGAAAATACTAACTGTACAGAAGGTATTTATATGGATTTTCTAGAAGTGTTATGTTTGTTAAAACACAGTGAGGCACGTGCTATGCCTTTTCACAGTGTTTTAGAACTTTATGAGCAAAACGCTAATCAATTTTTAGAGTTAAACAAAACCCTCATGGTACACTCTTTGGATAACATTAAATTGAATTTGCTTCAGTTTAGTATTTGAACTGTTATGTGTGAAGATATAACATTTTTCAAATGGACAGATCCTTTTCCCAAGCTCTTCTGAGAGTAGTAAAATGGACACAGATACCCATCAACAAAAAGATATATAGTTTTCCTATTAACTTTTCTTTAAAGGCTAGTGTAGAGGAAAAAGAAAAAAAGGGTTGTAAAGGGGATGCTGGGGTCAGACTCAAGTTACCTAAATATTTCTTTAACATTTCATGGAAATGTAAATATCTAAGAATAACCCCGGCTACAATTTAAATTTTTCGGTCAACTCTTGATATGAAAGAAATTGAGAGGTTGATAGGGAAAAAAAAAAAAAAAAAAAAAAAGAGGGCTTTTAGGACAAGAAACTCCTTACGAAGCCAATTGCTAGGTTTTCCACCCACCTGGTTAAATTCTCGACAACCCCTAGATCCGCCAATTTGCTGATCAACCTTGTGAGGTACAGAGTCAAAGGCCTTGCAGAAGTACCGGTAAAGGATGTCCACCGCTTGTTCCGTGTCCACTGTTTTAGTGACCCAATCAAAGAAGTCTATCAGATTTGTTTGACATGACCTCCCAGCCATATACCTGTGCTGCCTCTCATCCTGGAAACCATTCTCATCCAGATAGTCTACTAACCTTTCCTCAAGTGTGGTCTCCATTAGCTTGCACACAATCGAGGTCAGGCGAACCGGTCAGTAGTTCCCCGTGTCGTCCCTGGGACTGCTCTTATGGAGAGGCACTACATCTCATGATTTGGTTCATCTAGTGGTGTTCACTCTGATCCACCCAGAGGGAAGAGGGAGTGAAGGTATGCAAGTAACTATTACCTTGCATCATGCCCAACAGGGTACTAATAGTTTAAATAATGCAAAGGGTATATCCCTTTGGTTAACTACAAGTATTGAGAGACTGTGCATATAATACAGACACCCTCTGGTAGCAGAAGGTACAGATTTAAACTTTCTCCTGTGGCTGAAGGGAATTTGTTAAAACTCAATAAGTGACCTACTAACCAGTGAATGTGACTTACTGGCTCCAGGCCACCCAACACGTGTCCTACTGAATATGACTTGTACAAATGTAATGTCTACCTCACTGACCTAAGCCTGTATTTGTGTTATAAATGGCCCTGCCCTATTTTACCGGCCTAATGCTGCAGGAACGGTGGGTTAGAAGGGATGAGGTGAATAAAGAATATTACTACAAATTCCGTTAATGTATACAGCTACTGACCCGTGTGTTAAAAGCTGCTGACATGATCCGGGCAGGCTACTTATACCATGTAGTAGCCTGCCCTAGGAGCTTTTTCAGCTATAGATTAATATTTTACACCCCGTGGTTTTAAAGATATTACACTTGTAAAACCTGTCTTGTACCTTCCTGGTATGAGCTAGGTGATCACCAAGCGATGCAGCCCCACCCCTAAAAAACAGCACAATTATGATGTGAGGCTGAGAATGGGGCTGCAGCACTGTCTATTGAGAATGTAATGGAATCTGGGGATGGGGCTTCCTAAATGCACTAACATTATCTTTGCTGGCATGTTTATATGTATGGGGGTATGCCCCGTTCCCAACTTCACAGCATAATTATGCTTTTTTCAGGAGTGGGGTTGCAGCGCTCCGCGATCGTCTGGCTCGTACCAGGAAGTTACGAGCCAGGTTTTATGAGAGAAATATCTTTAAAACCATGGGGCACTAAATATTAATTTATAGCTGAAAAAGCTCCTAGGGCAGGCAACTATATGTACGAGTTGCCTGCCAAGAGCAAACAAAACATGTCAGCTGCTGCCCAGCCACCGCACCACCTAGGTCCCACAGTAACCACCCACTAAAATGTCCTGAACATTTGGAGCATCCTACGGCCTTCCCCAATATCCCCAGTGGGAGGCATGAATAATCTCTTTACAGCTGAAAGCACTCAAGCTGGCACTCTTGTATAGGAGGGACAGATCAAATGGAAAGGGGGTGTGGCTTTATTCATAAGGGATGAGATAGTGTGTAGTAGGGATGAAGAGGAGGAGGGGAAGGAGGAGACCTTGTGAGTTAACATAAGAACACGAAGGGCAGGAAGGTTAGGCTGGAGATAGTGTACCGACCACCCTGCCAGTCTGAGGAAATTGACAGCAAGCTGGTGGCTACAATATAGAAGCACTGTAGCAGGGGCAGGACGGTGGTGGTCAGTGACTTCAATCTACCAGGGGTGGATTGGAGCACCATGACTTCCGCTAGCACCAAGGAACATGTCATACTAGATGCTTTCCAGGATGTATTCCTGTCACAACAGGTGAATGAGCCAATCAGATAGGGGAACATTTTAGACCTTGTATTATTAGATGGTGACCAGATAAGAGATGTGAGGGTTGAGGACCCCCTGGCAGGGAGTGACCATCGTAATGTATAGTTCTTCCTTGATTTAGGAAGGGAGGGGACACTTAGCAAAACCAGAGTCATGGATTTCAAAAGAGCGGACTTCGGCAAGATGGCCACCATACTTGGGGGGCATGTAGATACCATCAGCCCAGATATGGATAACAACCAGAAATGGGACACCTTGAAGTTGGGCCAAACAGAGGCCACAAACTCCTGAACGAGGAGCAGTAGTAAGAAGGCAGGGTCCAGAAAACCAAGTTGGTGGACCGGAGGTGCAAGAGAGGGTGAGAGAAAAAAAAAAAAAAAAAAAGGACAGCCTTCAAAACCTGCAAGAGGACCTGCAGGGAGGTGGATAAGGAAGAGTACAACAAGAAATCAAGGGAGGTGAGCAGGGTTGTAAGGGCAGCCAAGGCCTCAAAGGAGCGAAGACTTACGCAAGGGATTAGCGAAGGTGATAAAGATTTAAGTATGCCAGGGAGAGGAACAGGAGCTGCAGGAACAGATCTCAGGATCAAGAAGGACAGAGTGTGGGCGGAGAAGGGGTTGAACAGGCAGAGATACTGAATGAGTACTTCTGCTCCGTATTTACCAAGGAACAAGACGGGCCCATCCCACGGGGAAACGACAGGGTAGAAGGCAGTGGAGGAGAGGGGATAATGGAAAGAGAGATCCCTGTGAAAGAGAGTGTTGGAGGGTCTTGAGTTCTTACTGACAGACAAGGTGCCAGGACTGGATGGGATACATCCAAGAGTCCTGGCAGCACCTCTGACTGACTTGTTCAATACCTCCCTACAAATAGGATGTGTGCCTCTATACTGGAGGATGGCACATGTGGTGCCACTCCATAACAGCGGAACCCGGGATGAGCCAGGTAATTACAGGCCGGCCAGCCTCACGTTCCTAATTGGGAAGCTAATGGAGGCTATCCTAAAAAAGAGAGGATGATAGCATTATTGGAAGAGAATGGTCTTCAGGATGACCGGCAGCATGGGTTCGCCCCGGGGAGGTCCTGTCAAACAAACCCGGTTGATTTTTTTTGACTGGGTGACTAAGGCACTGAATGGCGGACAGGCAGTTGATATCCTGTATATCTGGACTTCAGCAAGGCCTCTGACTCAGTGCTGCATGGGAGATCAACTAGTAAACTGAAGAACCTGGGGGTTAGGGAGAAGCTGGTCAAGTGGATAGAGAACTGACTGAGAAACAGACCACAGAGGGTGTGGTGGGGAGGGGAAACTCTCGACACCCCTAACAGTCATCAGTGGGGTCCCACAGGGCTCAGTTCTGGGGCCAGTGCTATTTAACGTCTTCATAGCTGATACAGCTAAAGTGGTTAAGAGCAAGATGAGCTTGTTCACCGATGATACCAAAACAGGTGTGGTGGTGGACATTGTGGAAGGAGGGAGGGTACTCCAGGAGGATATGGTAAGACTTGAGCATTGGTCACACACTTGGCAGCTGAGTTTCAATGCTAAGAAGTGCAAGGTCATGCACTTCAGAACCAAAAGCCCAGAGTATAGTTACCATATGGGTGGGGAGCAGTCATCTGTCTCTGTGGAGGAAAAGGATCTGGGGAAGTGGTCACAGGGAATATGACTCACTCAGCACAGTGCAGAAAAGCAGCAGCCATGGCCAACAAGATGCTGGGGTGCAGTGCTAGGGGGATCACCTCTAGAAGGGAGAAGTAATCCTTCCACTGTACAGATCATTGAGGAGGCCTCACTTGGAGTACTGTGTGCAATTCTGGCACCCTTGATTAAAGGACATCAAGCTTTTGGAAGGGATCCAGAGGTGGGCGACAAGATGATTGGGGGATGGGAGAGAAACACTATGAAGATAGGCTGAGGGAGCTCAACATGTACCCCCTGGAGGATAGAACAGACAGAGGTGATGTGATTGAGACCTTTAAGTACCTGAAGGGCATAAACAGAATTAGTACTGAGGGTACGTTTTGACTGAAGAGGGAAGGGATCACAAGAGGGCACAGTCTAAAACTGGGGGGGGGGTGAGTTCAGGAGGGAGCTGAGGAGGCACTACATCACAGAGAGGGTGGTGGCAGCATGGAACACACTGCACCAGAGGAAGTCATCTCTCTGAAATCAGTGGGGAGTTTTAAAAAAGGGAGTGGGATAGGGTCAAAGGCAGAATACATGTCAGTGGGGGGAGTTGACCAGAGTGGGAACCTCAGTTTGGGGAAACAATATGGATAGAGGGGCAGCAGCAGTTGTCTGAACTGCAAGCTGCACAACCGAGCAGACGCGATAGGCACAGAGGCCTGTATCTACTAGCATGTCCATGTGTTCATATGTTCATAACAACGGAGAGTGAGACTCGGAGGGCCCCAGTAAGCCTGATCCTATGTCCGGGGGTCAGAGGAGTCAGGGGCTGAGCTCTCATAGGACTGGTACCTAAAAAGCATACTAAATAAAATAAAATCAATCAATTCTGGAACCCCACCCCCAATTGTACGGACCCTGCGCCACAAGGAGTGGCAGCCACTACATATATTTGTCTACACCGAACTGCATTTTTAAAATTTTCTATCCATTTCTGAAGCCTAGCTAGCTCATCTTGTAACTTCAGGAGGACCTAGACAGGATGACACCCACAAAGGTCCCTTATGCTGCCCGAGGACCTGTGTGGGCCTGAAAACTTGTATACTGTAACTTATTAGTTGTTCCAATAAAAAAGATGTTGCATGCACTATACCTCATACACAATCCAAAGACTGACCAGTGCCTGTCTTCAATGCCCTGTGTTTCCTTTTTAGGAACATTCTCAATCCTTATGCAAATGTTCATGCATTAATTTGGACTGGCTCAGCTTTAAGCAGAACTGCATGGTGGCAGAAGGCCTCACAATGCAATCAGCAAAGGTTAAGAACGGCAGACACAGACATGTTTCATCCTCAATGGGACTCAGTGTGCCATATCTGTACCACAGCCCAGGGAGAGATAGCCAGCCACCCTACGACTCAAGCCAATAAGATCCCCTATACAGTGGTTGGCTATCTCTCCCTGGGCTGAGGTACAGATATGGCACACTGATGAGTCCAAATGAGGATGAAACACGTGTCTGTGTCTACTGCTCTCAGACTTCACCGATTGTATTGAGGCCTTCTGGTACCATGCAATTCTGCTTAAAGTTGAGCCAGTCCAAATTAATTCATGGACATTTGCATATGCTTCCCATGATGCTTTGCATTATTGGGGTATGCACAATTTGTGTATTCTCAATCCTTGTTTGTTTACTACACATAAACTTTGGTGTGATTCATGCTGTAATATACGGTGTAAGATTTTACTACTGCTGCCATCCACCTTGCCAGAGAAATAGCTGAAAACAGGGCTTTGTCTCGGTCTACCTTACCAGGCAAACAACTACACTACATAAAGAAATAGGAGTATTCGGAGGCAGTAAGTGTCCTAGTGTTTCGTGCGTAGAACTGTGAACCTGAAGAGCCGGGTGGAATCCCACAACTGCCACTTTCTCACTTTTTCAAAGGCCTAATAAAGCCACTTAATTAACAGCCCTCAATAGTTTGCTCTCCTCTATCTCAGTGCTCTGTGCATTGAAAATGACAGCTACATCTCTCTCCTGAACTGTAAAGCTTGTTTTTATTGAATTTTCTACCATACAGTCCAGCCTACAAGCTAAAGAAGACACAAATGCAAACTGTCTGTAACTACTGCTACACTGCACAGGTGAGCTCTAAATAACACCATTAGTACTCACCAGGGTTTGTCACTTGTTGCAATAACCCTGCTTAATGCCCAGCAAGACTAAAGGAAAGTTAAAGTCAAAATTTACTGGAAAAATGCTGTGCAGAGTGTTTTGATTTGTAGGTGTACTTCTAGTAAGTCCTTCTCTTTATTTGCTGAAAGGGGGTATTTTTCCAAATTTGCTTGCTGGTTTTATGCCCCCATGGGGATCTCCTTATTACAATTTTTATGTATTTATTTAGCTTTTGTGTACCGGGTAGGTGCACTAGACAACAGAATTGCCTATTTTCAGGCACGACATGGGAAGGTTACAAACATGGTGTCAGAAGTCACATGGAGGCAATACATTTCATAGCAGAGCTACTGAGGTATAGTTATACTTGTATGTTAAGGAACAGCATTTGATAATTGTACAGCAGTGCTATGGTAATACATTATACAAACTGAGAATTCAGCTAGGGTACAGCCATACAGTTAAAAAGGGTCAAAAACAATATTATATACAATCACAGTCTAGGGGAGGACCGCAAGACAGATGTTGAACAGGAAGGCCCAGAGCATAGAGACATAAACGGGTTCAGGAAAGTGCACAGTAGTAAAAACAGGTTTAGCACACTTTGTCACGTGGAGGGAGGTAAGAGCGAGTATCTTAGGGGCAGGGTATATGAGCATTTATCGTTGTGCACACGGAACCTACGGAGTTCCTTCTTAAAGATCTTGTGCGACGGAGAGTGCCCTAGTTCTAGAGGGAGAGAGTTCCAAAGTTTGGGAGCGAACATAGAGCAAGCACTTTCTCCCATTAATGGCTCTTCTTCCTACAATGCCTCTTGTTCCATGTGACAGTGGTCTATCCAGAGCTGCTTTTTTCTCAAGTTTACAGTAGAGCTGTTGTGTTAATTTACTCTCCTTGTCCAGGGAGCTCTAATATAGATTACATCTACACATGGCAAATGCCTAAAGGATAACTGAGTGGGCTATTCTGTAAAGAAACAGCTAGTATCTTCACTAATTATAGCATTTGTGACCTTGGGTGATTTGTGTGCTTTCTTAATGCAGTCAACCATTACTTTTTATATCGGACGTACTTTTCCCCCTCTATGGTTAATTTGAAGATCATCTGTCTGATGTCAGTGGGTGTGACGTGTGGGACAGCACTCTGCCTGGCAGCTGACATATCTATCTCTTACCCCCCACACCACCCCACTACATCATCAGCATTGTGACATCACTGCTGCTTAGGAACAGCCACTCAATGGCTGACACGTCACTCAACTGGGATGTCACTGTCACTGAGATCACAGTGCTGATGATGTAGTGAGGGAATACAGACAGATGTCAGCTGCCAGGCGAAGAGCTGTTCCTCACATCCAGCCCAATATTATCACATACAAGACTTTCTAATGAGAAAAAGGAAAAAGAAAAGTACTTCAGAATTTAGAAGTTACAACTGACTACTTCTTAAAAGCTAAACTTTACTTCAGTGGGTCAAAATTGGAACCAGCCCACTAGCCAAATGCTGGTAAATTCTGCACGAGGTTAGTACAATTTTCTTTTAACTAGCCTTACTGGCTGGTATTAGTGACAGTAACATTTCATTAAGTATGCCAGTTGGGCCAGTGGAAAAGTCTATGGGGCCAGTGGATTTCCCAAATCACTAGCCCTCTAGGCTAGTAGCTGCAAACTTTAATCTTGCCCCTTGGGCTTTACTGCCACTGTTTTCTGTGCAACTTTTACTCTAATGCTTTTGCATTGACGAATTTCTGTCGGTGACAAACTGTAGACAGTGCTGGCCAGACAACAGTTCAACCCAGAAGTTAATGTCCTCCTTAAAAAGGGGGACTGGCTAAACCCTGTCTGTCACACAATAAAAATAAAGCAACCGATGTTATAAATTCGTATTGATGTTTAATTCCCACTGCAACTTAAGAAAAAGTAGTACGTAGTCTCTCTGAGAAAGCCTGCGTGTAGAAAAAAAAAAAAAAACTTTAGACAACAATAACGTGATGCAAACCGCTGAAGTGGAGATGGTTAAAACATTACATTCTGCAGTTGAGTTGGTCCTTCTGATTACTGAACTTAGTCTTTAACGAAAGGGAGCAGTAACTGTGCCCGCCCTGCACTACATTCCTTAAACTCCAACCCCAAGCACTGGAAAGATCCCAGGTCAACAATGCACACGAAGTCCCGCCTCGCCCCGTTGATTGGCTCGGGCCAGTCCCAGTGTCAAGTCTCCTGACCTTCCAGCTATTTTTTGCAAACGGTGGGGGAGGTGGAAACAGGCCAAAAAATAAGAGGAATTGAGGAAACGACAGTCAGTTCAGTTTTAAGATCGGAAAGTGAAACTAATCTGTAGCTGAGCGTTTGACAACGCGCCAGTGAGTGACTGGTAAACAGTGAAAAACAGAGACTCGAATTAAAGTTTAGCCACATCTTACCATTGCTAATAGAACTGCAGTCTGCAGAGAGATACAATTCTGTGGGTAGCGCGTCCGTCGTACACCGAAATTTAAAGGCAGTTCGTCTAAACTCGTACAGCCAGTTCAGAGAACGAACCTGCAGGTTAAAGCATTTATTGCCACCAACAACAATAAATGGAGAGCTAACGCGGAAGTGCCCTCGGCTAGTGTCAGGAGCGCAGCAGGAGGGAGGGGAGCCAGCAGCACGGCGCCGTCACGCCGCCTAGGCCTCTTGGTGCAACTGGCGCTGTAGCCGAGAGTCAAAAAGACGGGGTCAAACAGGGTTTGTGGAAGGTAATGTAGTGTCTGGTAATCAGTGACCCGGTCGGGCAGCGGATATCTGCATTTTATTCGAATGTACTTTGCGGTTTACTATCCGTGGCTACCGCTGAACCCGTGGGGAAGGCAGGTCCCGATTTCCGGTGCTGTTCGTTGAGCTCCGCCATCGCCGAGTAACTGCCCGCAACAAGTGCGGGGGAAGGAACGGGAGAGAAGGAGCAGCGAGGCGGCGGCTCTCGGCAACCTGCGGGAGGCGCGGCGGCCCCCACTGAAACTGCCGTTTACGAGGATTCAGTGACACTTCTGGGCTCCCACGGAAGGCTGCTTCGCCCCCTTACCGATAACGGAATGTCCCCTTCCCATACAGAACGAGATCAACATGTCCCCACCCAACAGGGGAGAAAATCATTATTAGTCATTTTATTCATTACAAATGTGGCCGCCGCAGTAAAAGGCCAACTCCTCTTATTCAACAACATACATTTTCAGTCCTGCCACAGCCTAAGATTGCCATTACACACGAGTAAAAAAAGATAAATCTCTAAAGACTGTACAAAGTATCAAATGAATACCACACGCATCAAAGCACAACACTGCCAACCCCCTCATAATAATCCAATATCCCCCTTCTCCGTGCAGGTTTATTTTGTTACCTTTATGTCGCCACGCATATTGTTCTTGGCTTGTTTTCCTAGTATTGCAACAATATCCAAAGTACAGTGCATGAGAGCGCACTGTTAACAATGTATCTTTTTTTCATCGCCGCTTTAATCCAGAAGAAAATATTCCAAAACATTATTTTGTCTACCCGCGATCATGTTGAAAATATTTCAGAACTGTCTCTTAATTCAATTGTCCAGATCGTTTCAAATACAAAAAAAATTAAAAACAGACATCGGGCACTACCTATGTCTTATAACCGGAATTCTCTACAATTAGCAGCGAATAAGTTAACTTGAAACGTACTGCAATTAAACAAAATCCCATTTTGTCTGCGTACGTGCACTAAAAAATCATGCTCTTGTTGCTAAGCGTCAGCGTTTCATCTGCTAGCTATTAGCTACCTTCCTTCATTTTCAATCCAAAAGTGAAATTAAACCTCCTATCATACCCTAAAATCATATGATCCAAACAGCGCTGACCTTTTTTTATCGAACATTTTGTAACGGTACTTCCTGTTTTCATACACATTTTTCAAAAAAGCAGAAACAAAACATATAATCGTTACCTTTAAAATATATATAAATATCACCGATATCCCGGTATAAATAACCACAAAGTAACAGAAGGCCAATGAAAATGGAAGATCGGGTTTCCAAATATCAGGAGTAAAACTTAACTTGGCCGCCCTGCTCAGAGGGTCCAGATCGAAAGCAAAACAAGGAGAGGAAATAGAGAGCTGGCTGGAAATTCCCCCGATTTGTTTGTTTCGTGGGGCTCTTTAGAGGGCGGTGTGCGCGATGCCGCGTCGTCCAGCGCTAGAGGGAGGCGGAGTGCGGAAGTGGGATACGCGCCTTCATTGGTCCAGCCAGTCCGCTGATGACGTCATTTTTAGGACACTGCCAATTTCATTTTCACTTCCCTTCTGAGCGCAACGTCGAGCGGTAGTAAGGGAGGAACAACGTAGTTGCAAAGCAGGGCTGGGTTGCAAAGTGTTGGTGCAGTGCTTGCTAGCTAGGTTGTCTTCAGAATAATGCCGAAGCAATTTGTGGTTTTGTGAGTATGTGTGAGAAAGTGTTTGTTTAAAAAAGAGCCGCGCACAGTGTAGTGCTCCTGCAGCACTCATCAACAGGATGGATTGGAATACTTATCCATACCTCTCAGCCTTTTGTCCCCCAAATGTGGAACATTTCCCCTCAGAATGTGGAACAAATGAGCAAAATGTGGAACACTTAATCAAATCTTTACCTAAGAAGCTCAGAACACTGTTAAAATGTTTGCATTTATTTTTGGAAAGTCTGTTATTAATTGAATGATATATTTTTTGCATCATTTAGTAAAGATTTTTGCTTTAAAATGTTAACACTGAATGTGGGACAAGTCCTCACAATGTGGAACAGGGAGCTTTTGTGATGTAAAATGAGGAACATTCCTCGTAATGTGGTACAGTTGAGAGGTATGTACTTATCTGCGATATTATATCAAAAGGGAGGTTCCCAAGGTGCTGGGTGGTGTACTGCTCATTTGCCACACTGTTTGGGATCTAAACCTGTTAGCTGAAATATAAACATGGTGGGATATTCAGACTGCGCAAGCCTGGGTGCAGCGCAACTGGGATGTGCCAGCGTGATACTCAACGGTGCTGCGCCATGGTTCAGCACCGTTGAAAAATCACTCCGTGGCTACCCGCATAGCACATAACGCAGTGGCACTGCACCAGCGCAAGTGGCCAGAGAGGAGCAGGGGGATGCGCTAGCGCAAGTGCCATTGCACTAGGTGCATCAACCGGGATATTCAGCTGTGGACGTGTAAATTTATTTCAATTCTAGGATTACAATTACCTTTGAGCCCAGGGCTCTTTTACAAAGGTTCCACATCAAGACATTGGTATCACATGACAATAGACAAAATTGTTACACAAATAAGGGTAAAGGATCTCAAATTAATTTCGAACAGGGAGAAGGTAAAGTGGAAATGAAGGGGACAAAGAGGGGGGGGTGGTAGAAAGAAATAGGGGCAAAGGGGTAAGAAAATGAGAGGAGAGGTGGGGGGTAGGTAAGGATATGGGGGGTGGGGTGAAGCAGCCAGGAAGGTGGCATTGTCAGGTGAAATGGGGCCACAATGCATGCAGGCGCAAATGGGGCCATTTGCATCATTATGGCCCCATTTGCATGCAAATGCAGCGGTGTCTCTGGTGACTTGGCAGCCCTGCCGGCAACGCAACCGTCGGGGACCGACACCCCTGCCCCTCACACCGAACCTGCTCCAATGCCCGATCACGGGCCGTAATATGTAATAATCTTCTGGTGGTCCAGTGGACCAATCATCCTGTAATATGGCTGTATTAAATAATCTCCTTGGTGGTCCAGTGGACCTATCTCCATGCCGATTGCAGGCATGCAGTACTCTAATTATTCCTGGTGGTCCAGCAGTGCAGACCCCTCCCAACCCGCCCACTCATTTCCGGCACCCTGCTCCCTCCCGGTCAATGACACGCAGCACAGCACCCATCCGCAAGCCGCCTGCCGACTGACAGTGGATCCATTCACAAATCTGAACTATGTAGTACAGTACGGTCTGCATGCCCATTGACCAATGGGAGTACAGCCGTGCTGTACACTGTCAGTCGGGGGGCGGCTTGCAGGTGGGGTGCTGCCGCAGACCGGGGGTGGTGGGAATGAGTGGGTGGGTTGGGAGAGGGGTTCGGGTACCACTGGACCACCAGGGATAATTAGAGTACTGCATGCCTGCGATTGGGCACAGAGATAGGTCCACTGGACCACCAGGAAGATTATTTATTAATACAGCCCACGATCGGGCAGGGTGATAGGTCCACTGGACCACCAGGGAGATTATTTATTATTACAGCCCGCGATCAGGCAAGGTGAAAGGTCCACTGGACCACCGGGGATTCTGTTATTTAAAACAGCCCGAGATCGGGCATGGGGGGGCGCCACGCCACCAGACAGTGCCGCCAGAGCTCGGGCGGCCACCCACAGCTGGCAGCTGCCATGTTGCGCCCTGCATTTCGGCAGCGCACCTGTGGGTGGCCAGCTGTTGCTCCTTTATTATCTGGCTTAACTGTGCGCATGTAGGGGTTGCGCCTGCATATTCTCAGCACGTCCCAGGCTAAATATCAGGATGTGCAAAATATGCATGGGCACGCCCCCTTACCTGCGCCGCATATATTACCGATGCACCCCTCGCATCGGGATATGTGCTGCGCATATTCCCCCATTGAATATCGTGCCAGGGCGCATCAGTGGGTTCTGCATGGCGCAACTCTGTTGCGCCATGCACAGCCCGTTTGAATATCCCACCCAGTATTTAAATAGTGGACACAGGCCTTGTAGAGATTTCCTAGTGTCTTTCCTTCATTCTAAACCCTCCGTGCCTACATTCATTGCTGGGGCTGAGAGCACACACTTGGGCCTTGGTATCCTGTGGCCCTCTCGCCCCCCCAGCTCTTGATACTTATTCTTACCCTTTCACTTCCCTTCCCCTCTCTTTCTTCTGGGCAGGGTGGCCAGGACCCAGACTGCGGAACTCCCTAGCTGATGAACAACAATCTGCCTCTCCCTGCATAGTCTTACAGGAGGCCTGGCAACTGTATGAAAGCAGCATGGCCAGTAGCTGTGTCACCACTAACCCATTTGGGTCCTAAGACTGTGCTTTTCTGCCAACATGCATTCCTTCATCTGCACCTTGGCTGATAGAGAGGGAGCAGTGTGGGGGTACCCATATCTGCCCTTGTTAATGCTGCTTGCCACAGTGTTACACTTCCACCTGGGTCCATCGGTCTTCTCTGTCCTGTCCCCCCCACATCTCCTTTGCTCCAACTGTACAGTCTGCTCAGTCAGGATTGGGTCATGATGCCTGATATCCCATCTCCCCTCCCCATGATGTTAGTTACATCCTGAGGCCCCTCTTTGAGGAATACCCTCCTGTCAGGTTTTGATACCCTGCTGTCTAGACCAGGATACAATTGGTCTCTGCCTTGGAAGCACACAGTTCTGGTAATCCTGACTGAAAGCGCCAGTTGGTATTGTATTATCGAATCATAATTCTGCCCCAAATTGGTTGAGTCGACCAGCCTGAAGTTTTGTTTCCCTGTTCAGGTTTACTCAATTTTGTGCAGTTACTGTTTGTGACAGTTTTGGGGGCCCCAAAGGAAAGGGTCAGTATTACTTGAATCCACTTCCATCTAAAATTCTTACCCCTGCTGTCATGGGTTCACTGAAGTTTCACTTCTGCTCCAACAATGTAGATGACCTCTCAAGCGTGTTAAGAGGGCTAGGCTGCTCTCTCAGATAAAAAAACAAAGATGGACCTCCTATACTTTCAGAAGAAACATCTCTCCACTTTAATACATGATGAATTGAGTAACTTCAGCTTCTTCTTGGTGTTCTCTTCCTCCTGTGAGGGTGGTAGGCTTAGAGAGATGGTCATCCTTGATCATCTTCAAGGCAATCTCTTGCAGCAGGTCATAACACATGGGAATTCAGCCGCAGGCGTAATTTCCTCCGGATGACTTCTCAGCAGTCGACCCAAGGACTTTTCCTAACGCTACCATGTGGTGTCTGCCTGGCAGGTATAAAAAGAGAGAGATCCCAGCTACTCCTCTGTTCTTTTCAACTGCGACCTGCATGCAACAAGTCCTCCTTCGCAGCTATGCTTACCAGTTGTCAAACAGAAAGAAATCTGTTCAGGGCCTTGGCCCTGTACACGGCACCTAGGATTGTGCTTCTGAAAGCGGTTCACCATGGATCCATCAGGGTCTCACCACTCTGAGAGAAAAAAAAAAGGTAAGTATCTGAGAGGTGGCCCCTGTTATGTCATCTTCTGCACCATCTATGACTGTGGGCTCCTCTCCACCATTGACGGCGAGTTCTGAGTACCTGAGATGGGGCAGCTGTTATGTTATCTTCTACGCCATCAATGACTGCTGGCTCCTCTCTTGCCTCTGTTGATGGCTCCCCCGTCGACTGTGAGTTCTGGAGTACCTGAGATGGGGCAGCTGTCGTCTTCTACACCACCAGCGACTGCTGGCTCCTCTCTTAAATTTCCATCACTGGTTGCTCCGCTGACACTGAGTTCGGGGAACAAATTACAGCTTCAAAGAGCTGCCTCCCCCTTCAGTGCTGTCTAGCCATCATCCGTCGACGATGGCCTCAGGACCGTTGATGATTCTACCATTGTCAACCTTGCTTTATGGCCCATCGACAGATCCTGCCATTGACGATTCCTGGCACTCCGACAATTCTGTCAATGCCAAGGGCTTCAGGCCCATTGACAACCGGCTTTGCCTCACATGGCTTACTGCTGGCACCCTCGTCGACGATCCTGGGGTCCTATATAACACCCCTCATTGATGGTTACAAGTTTGATTCCCCTGCCTACTTCTAGTCCGTCAGTGGTTCCAATACACTCTGTCCAGTCAGCCATGGCCCACTGGACAGATGGCCATGATCAATGTCCAGGCTCTGGTACAGACCATCCTGGACATCAGTCCCCAAGCCCCCCTAGGGAGGGGGAGTTCTGGTCTCTGCTGCCTCTCAACCTTCTTTGGCCTAGCAGATGGCCAGATCCTCCTCTGTCCCCCCAGGCCTGGATGTGGACATGAAGGACCCTTTCCTGCAGGACTGGGATCTTGCTGACCTGGGGGTCATGGGCAGCATGGAGCAAGGGGAATCCCCTCTGTCCTTCTTTGTCACCTCCACTGTTCAAGGTGAAACTACCCTGAACTCCCTTGTTCTCCACCAGACGACCCAACGTTTTTGGACATTATGATCCACCTCCACAAAATGTTTGGCTTCAGAGGCACTGCACAAGCTGCTTCAAGGAAGCAGTTGGCTCAATACCTGGGTGTGCCAGAATGCCCCACTCTGGTTGCACCCCCCAGGTGAACGCCTTGGAAGAGACTATCATGGCTACATGGAAGCAACCTTTCAAGATTCCCTCCAATCCACGCAAGGCTGATGGGCTTTATTAGGCTCCAGTAGATCACCCCTATTTTATGTATCCACCTCTGGCAGACTCTGTGGTTGCTCAATGCCGCAAGATGATAGGTCCTCTAGTCCTCAACACATGAGTGCTCAGACCCCAGATTTGGCATCCAAGAAATTGGATGTCAAAAGGAAAAGTTTTTTTTTTCCTCACCCACCTTGTCTCTACGTATACTTAATTACATAGGGTACCTCCTGATATATCAGGAGGATATCTTAAAGGCCTCCCAGGCGACAGTCTTGTCCTCCCAGCGGATTCTGTCCAGGATGATCTGATGGTAAAACTATCTACTGTGGCAGCTATATGCCGCCACCTGCTGAGGACCACTTATGATACCGTTGATACTTCAGCTCGTACATCCTCAGCTGAGGTCAGGCTCAGACAACACACCTGGCTTAGGGTGTCGTACTTGTCACAGGACATACAGCAATCTATTCTGAACGCTCCCTTTAAAGGAGTTCAGCTGTTCGGTCCACAGACCCAAGACATCTTGAAAGATCTGCAGGACTCCGCTTGTACCCTTCAGTTGGTGCAACCCTTTACCATCCAAAAGCCAAAACAGCCTTCAGGGGCTCCTCAAGGGGCTGCCCCTACAAGGGCCATCCCTCTGCTCAAAGGCAACCTTCCAACAAGAGAAAACCTCAATTACAGTTGCCAGGTCCTAGAAATACTTAGAAACTACATTATGTCCCTGCTGCCCCCCAGCAGTACCAGCCTTCCGCCTGAAGGCCTTTCTCCATTCGTGGATCCAGAGACCCTACCCACGGCCATCGGGGGCAGGTTTTCCCTGCACCTGCCAGGGTGGCAGGCTATCTTCTCTGACCAGTGGCTCCTGCAACTAATCGAGACAGGACACACACTGGGGTTCACGGGGATACCTCTTCCTTTACCACCCAGGATCTCTCTCTACCCTCCAGACCAGGCATGTGTCCTACAGACCAAAATCAATGCCTTACTGTCAAAACAGGCTACTAAACCAATTCCCCATCTCCAGAAGGGTTCAGGATTTTACTCCCACTTTTTTCTGGTTCCACAATGGATGGGGGATTTGGATCTGAGGTGTCTCAACCTCTACATCACTTACCAAAAGTTCTGCATGGTGTCTTTTCGGACACTTCTCCCTATGCTGAACACGGAAGATTGGCTCTGCTCTCTGGATATGAAGGACGCATACCTCCATATCATGATGTACTTGGCTCACAGATGTTTTCTCCATTTTATGTTCCAAGGTCATCATTACCAAGTCAGGGCCCTCTCAGACTTTTCTCGGCCCCACTGGTATTTATAAAATGACTAGCGGCAGTCACAGTGGCCCTCCGCAGGGAAGGCCTCTGTGTCTTTCCCTACCTGGACTGGCTCGTGAAGGTGTCTTCCAGCCAACAGATGTCTATGATGCTTTCTCAAACCCCTACAGTCGTTCACACAGGTGGGAATTGGGGTAAACTACCCAAAATCCAAGTTGGACCCTACACAATGCCTCCATTATATCAGAGCTGTACTGGACACCTCCCTGGAGAAGGCATATCTACCCATAGCTCGGGCGGATGCCCTGATCACTTTGGCATGCAGATTAGAGTCCAGCAGGTTAGTCTCTGCAAGAGACTTCCTTTGCCTCATTGGACATTTGGCCGCCACAATACTGATGGTCCCAAATGCCCGGTTACATATGAGGGTCCTTCAGTGGTCCATCAGAGTTCATTGGGTCCAAAAATAGGACGATTTCAATGCCCCAGTCCTGATGTGTTCCCCAGCTGTTCAAGCTTTACAGTGGTGGAAGACCAGAGACCGTCTAATACGAGGCATGCCACTCCGATCTTCTGTCCCAAGTCTCATTCTAACTACAGATGCCTCCTTGATGGGGTGGGGTGCTCACCTCCTACATATCGGTTCCAAAAGATCTTGGATGAGGGTGGAGGCACACCTCCACATCAGTGTCTTGGAGCTGAGCGCAGTTCTCTGTGCCTTACAGGCATTCGAGACTCTCATTCCCCCGGGTTGCCTGCAAGTACAATCGGACAGCTATACTGTAGTTCACTACCTAAACAAACGAGGCACCCAATCATACTCTCTCTACAAAGAATTGATGAGGGTATGGTATTGGGCACTCCAGAGACATATTCATCTTCTGGTAGTACACATCCCAGGAGTGTTGAACACTCTGAGCGGATCTTCTGCCCAGGCCCATGAGTGAGAAATCTTACCAGACATTCTGAACAATGTCTTCTACTTGTGGAGCCGACCGGAGTTGATCCTGTTTGCAAGTCTGCAAAATTGGCGTTTTACTGCTCTGTCGTTCGAGGTCCTGGAACTGTGTGGCTGGACACATTATCTCTTTGCTGGACGGGAACATTTCTTTATGCCTTCCCGCTCGTTCAGAGAGTACTCCTGAAACTGGTCCAGGACAGGGTGTCAATGATTCTCATTGCACTGTTCTGGCCAAGGCAGATTTGGTTCCCTCTCCTTCTACAACTCTTGGAACCAGAGTCTATACCTCTGCCAATTTGCCAGGCCTTACTGTCCCAGGCACAAGGCTCACTGTTATACCCGGACCTGCGCTCCCTCCCCTGCACGCCTGGCTCCTGAGGACATAGTCCTCTCACGCTTCAGGGTGTCCCCAAAGGCGGAGGTTCTCCGGGCAGCTCAGAAGCCTTCTACTAGGTCTTTCTATTCCCAGAAGTGGAAATGCTTCTCTGTTTGTGTGTCTTCCCTGGACTTGGATCCTTAGGGGTGTTCCCCTCAATGCATCTTGGATTATTTGCTCTTCTTATCGGAGGGTGGACTGAAATATTCCCCTGTGAAAGTCCACCTTTCGGCCATTGCCGCATTTCATTTGCCCGTGGACAAAGTACCTTTGTCCCAGTTGTGATTGATTCAGACCTTTTTAAAAGGTATTCTGCACCTCCATCCCCCTATCAGGGATCCAGTCCCTGTCTGGGATTTGAATAATGTGCTTCAGATATTGACTACGAGTCCATTTGCGCCCGCTGAAACCAGCGACCTCCGTTATCTTTTATGGAAAACTGTTTTTAGTTGCCATTACGTCTGACAGACATGTTTCAGAGTTCCACTGATATGTTAACCTTAAATGACCGGGTGTCTTTACGCACTAACCCAGCGTTCTTCCCAAGTGTTTCTGAGTTTACTTTAAATCAGACCATTCAGTTACCAGTGTATTTTGCGGAGCATCAGAATCCAGGGGAAGCTATGCTTCCTCTTTTCGGTGCATAAAACATAGAGCACCTTCTCTGCACTTCACAATTGCGTAAAATCTATGCCAAATATGACACATTCTGCCAGTAGTATGTCTGCCTCTCCAGTGTGTTTCCAGGGTGTTTGTGCCTTAGATAGTTGCAAAGTTGCCACGTGGTCTCCTGTACATGCCTCCACCATGCATTCCAGTACCAGACTTCACTTCTAAGAAGCCAACCAATTTTGGATGGGCCATCCTACAAGGCCTACTGTCCTTAGCCTTCATGCTTCGCTTCTTCCTCCCGCTGTGTATAACAACTGCTTGGGAATCTTCACATGTGTTTTGACCTGCTGCAAGAGATTGCCTCAAAGAAGATAGTACAGCTGCATAAGAACTTACTGTAACAGTAGATCTTTGAGAGTATCGCTTGCAGCAGATCATGCAGCCCCTTCCCCCTTGCTGGTACTTCAGAAGAGTTCCTTGCTCCTGTCTTTTGTGACTCCATGAGCAACTACTCCCTCCTCGGTTCTCATCGGAGGCCTTAGAAATGTTTTCACATTCGATCGCCAGGATGGAAAAGAACTGAGAAGTAGCTGGGACCGCCCCTTTTTTTTTTTTTATATACCTACCAGGCAGACACCACATGGTAGTGTTAGGGGAGGTCACAGGGTCGACTGCTGAGAAGTCATCCGGAGGAAATGACGCCTGCAGCTGAATTCCTGTGTGTTATGATGTGCTGCAAGAGATACTCTCGAAGATCTACTGTTATGGTAAGTTCTTAGCAACTGTACTTTCCTTGACATACTCCTTTTCAAACCTACCAGATCTAGTCAGACCCAGAAGGCTGACTGATAATAGTACAAAACCCTCTACATAATACAGAAGTGACTGTGGCCAATATTTGTGTCCCACCAGGGCTGAGCACCCTCCCCCCCCCCTTAAAAACTATTAGAACAAATTCTTACCCCCTACTAAGGGCATTCTCATGCTATCAGCAGATGTCAGTGTTGCTCTGGATCCTGGATTAGACACCACCAATCTCACCCACCATAGCCAACCTGCAGCACATACATTTTTAAAAAGATTCATCCATGAGGTGAGCTGCACCAATGCCTCGTGATTCCTTCACCCTCAGGCTTGTGGTAATGTGCACTATTCCAACATCCATGGCACTTAGCACATGCAGAGATCACTGTTACACTCAGGTAGAGCACCTGAGTAATTTAGCTGATTGTAAACGGGGGGCTATTGCCCACCCAGACCATGCCCTGGTTGCAAGTTTCTGAAACATGGGCCATGAGGGTTGGGATACTCAATGGCGCCTCAGTTCTTCCTACTTAAAGAGCTGCTGATGCCTCTAGGAAAACTTTGAAAAACGTAATATTTAGGCATAGTTCAGCTTGTATTTCATATATCTTCTGTAGATTTTTCCTTCTTATTATTTATAATTGTAGAAACTGGCTCAAAAACAGGATTCCTGTCCCTCAGAGTTTGTCTTTCCTACTGATAATTCTGTACTAGAAATCATAATGCTCTGTTATGACATCACAGTCTGTTGCCATGGGAATAATTGTGATGCCAAAAGCAGACTATTGTGACCTCAGGTTGAGAATAAGCAGTAATAGCTGACCAACTGTGAAGCAACTAAGATCTTGTTTTCAGACATATGACCGCAGTAATAAATAATGGGGAGATGAAATAACAGAGCTCGAGACAAATGTAAGCTGCTTTGTGTCCAAATATTATGTTTTTCAAAGTTCTTCCAGAGGTGTCAGCAGCTCTTTAAAAACTCCAGATTTCCATGAGTTCCTGCAAGGCAAAATTGAGGAGTTTCTCTGGGATAATCCCACTCAGGCTGTTTCCCACCCATTCAGTGGGATACCTTAAAGGTGGTCCTCCAAGGCCACATTATACAGTGTGCAGCAGCTCAGAAAGGCCAGGAACTCAGTGTGTGCTGGAAGAAACACTTTCTTGCAGCCGGTCCCTCAGCAGGGGGATGAAGCGGTTGTTCCCCAGCAGAAGCAGGTTAAGGCAGATCTTGACTACATCTGGCTTCAACAAACAGAAAATAGCATTGACCTTTTTGTGGCAACGCTACTATGAGGTGGGCACTCGGACATGCAGACTTCTGGCATACCAAGTTCACAAACAGTGGAAAACCACTACTGTCCCTGCCCTTCTTCACCCAGTTTCAGGGGCAAGATAGATAAAACTGCATGACATAGCAAGTGCCTTCCGCCCATGCTATCATTATGGAGCAGGAACCTTCTAGAGAGTTCCTTGCCCAGATGGCTACGGGACAGAATTTTACAAGCACACAAAGGAACAAATCCTCCCAATCCTGCTGCAAGTCATGAATGCTGTCTTTACAGGGGACTCTCATTCACCAACATGATCCTTTACTGTTATCATGGTAATTTTAAATCTTCTGAGAACCCTCTGCTCTACCCTTGCTTCTAACCAATATCGGTCCTTAATTCCAGTTATACATTTTCATGGCCATCCTTGTCCGCTGGTAGGACAGCATGCTCCCCTTGCTTATTGGGCTGGAACAAATAGGATTCATCCATTGCCAGATGACAGCAGATAATACAAGACGTGCCTTGCATATAGCACATAAAATGCACCATTCGGCCACCTTCTCTGCCCTTTTAAGTTTGGATGCCGAGGAGGCCTTTAACCAGATCTCCTGTCCATTCCTATATTCAGTGTTGGGGCGGCTAGGTTTCCCGGTCCCCTATATACACCTTCTGCAGCGTGTTTATCACTCTACTCAAGCATGCATCAAAGCAAATGGCCATGGCAGATTTCACCCTCAGACGAGCACCCGGCAGGGGTGTCCATTGTTCCCCTTATTATTCACTCTGTACATTGAGCCTCTGAGCATCGCATAGCCATAGCCACCAAGCCTTTTAAGTCCTCATTAAAGACATATTTATTTGAGCTGGCTTACCCTGACTCATTCTGAATTTTATTGTCAATTTTAATGGAACAGATTTGATCTAGAATTTTAATCGGATTTAGTTTTAGAAATTTGTACAGGCGCCTTGGTTTTTGAAAAGCACCTTTATAAAGTTTGACTCGACTTGGCATATACGTGGACAGTGCCCTGCTTTACCCTAGCCACCCAGAAACCTTTCTCCCAGCAGTATTGGAGATTCTCTAGAAGTATGGCCAGATATCAGACTATAAGCTTAACACTATTAAAGTCGAGCCCCTGGCTTTCAGTTTCTCGCTGTCTCAATGTATTAGGGACAAGTTTCCCTTTCATTGGGAACTAGACAAGCTGAAATATTTAGAAATATACATCTCAAAGCACTCGGAGGATGCCTATACAAGCAATTATACTCCCTTCTCCACTTAGCTGACCCAAGATCTTTCAAGGTGGAATGTCCTCCCTCTAAGTTTCTCTCACTGCATTGAGGTTACACATATGATTACCCTCCCAAGGGTACTTTACATGTTCCAAAATATTTCACTTTACCCACCTTCTAGAAATGGAACCGGGAGATATCATGATTCATCTGGGCAGGCCAGAGACCCTGCATCAAAATGGGGACTCTATTTCGTTACTGCAGTTCAGGTGGTCTGGCTCTGCCACAGCAAAAGCTCTATTTCTGGGCATCTGAGTTGCGCTGTACTCTGTACCACCACTTAGGAAATCCCCCCCACTGTCTGGTTAAGACTTGAAAGGGAGATTGTCCCTAAACAAATGTTCATGAGAGCCCTGTACCATAACGAAGGTCCTTCAGATTTTGTAGTTTCTCTTAATCTCTGGTTTAAAAGCCAAATTAGGAGCTGGCACTCAATCAAGAAAAGCCTCCTTCTAGTGGCTTACCTTCCCCTTTTCTGCCCTATCACCCTGTTAGAGCAATTCCAAACTACCCAGCTTAATCCAGCATTTTGTAACTAGGGGCACTACTCCTTACAATATATTGTGTATCTCAACTGTCGCCTCCTCCTACTCCCTAAGGTCACATGGTCCTGCGATATTCCAGGTCCCCAGTACCCGCACCCAAATGGGTGACAGAGCATTTGTGTCTTATGTTCTGAAATTATGGAACTCCCTTCCTGCCTTTGTTCTCACTACACCCTCCCATACCAGTTTCCATAATTCCCTCTGGGATCACTTGCTGCTCTCCTCGGCCTGCAGTTGCGCTTAATGATGCCAGTGGCCTTCCTAAACTAAAGACGCACCGGATACCACTGGTCCTCTTTGAGGGGCACCTACCTGGACTCTGTGCTCGGCTACCTTCCTAGCCCTACCTGCCCACAGTGTTCCTCGTGCTTGCAGCCTTTGGTATTTGAAATGTGCCTCTCTACTCACAGTTTGTAATGTCTGTATATTAAGTTACCTGCTCCTGTGTATGTTACTATATGCTTCTTTTTCTTGCCTATCCTGCCTCATCTGTGAAATATCTGTATATTTATCTACCTGAGCTCTGTTTCGTAATCTGTTTCCTTATTTCCTTGTAACCTCCTGGGTCACACCTGAAAATAGTCATCTGTTTTGTTTAGTGTGCTTACCTGGTTAACAAAAAAACTAAATAAATAAATAGTGTCTGGCTCCACCATTAAATCCTTCACTGAGCTTCAGGAGGCATATGGTCTCCGTGCAGCAGACTTGTTTCATTATCTGCAATTCAGGAACTATATTCTCTCACTACCAATATGCAGTCTTGCCCAAAGTGCCTATCCACCTATAGCCCAAGTTTTTATTATGGCCTCTCAGCCTGGAACTACTGCTCACTTGATCTCCCAGCTCTGTCAGTTGCTAGTTGATTCATCTGGTGAGACCTTATTAGACGCAGCCATGAAGTGGGAGGAGGAGCTAATGACTCCATTACCAGACCTTACTTGGGACAAGGCTTGCCGCAATTCCTCTAGAATCTCCATTTCTCATCAATGGTAGGAGTATTCCTGGAAACATGTAATATGTTTTTTCATACTTGGATCATCATTACTTACTATCTACTAACACATGATTCGTCCTGCTGGTGGCATTGCGGTGAAGCCTGTGCGCATCATATGCATGTCATGTGGGCTTGCCCTGTGTAAATTCCTTTCTTTAAAGCAGTGGAGGATGAATTACAGGATCTCACTGCTAGACTTGCCCATCTGACTGCTGAGTTGTTTCTCCAGCTCCTTAAGGGACTACAAGACCCCAACTCCTAATACCTTAAGAGTATACTGAGAACAGTATAAAGAAAGCCATTACCAGACTCTGGCTCACCCCGAATATTCCAAATTGTACTTTATGGCAAGACACAGTTAATCAGGTATACTATATGGAAAAAATTGCACATTCCCTTAATGACTGGGGGAAAATCTCCGCCTCCAGGTGGACTGGATGGCTCTTACATGTAATGGGAAAGGATAAGAACTTCACCCATGAGGGCAAACTTGGCATGACCTCACCTCCATTAGACTTCTTTATCTTTGTCCGTAAGGCTAAACTCCACAAGGAAAGTATTGTGCCCTCATAGCTCATTTTCATTACACAAGGTATAACATCAAGATGACCTTCCTTCTCCGTGCCCTTCCTGCTGGGCTTCCCTCTGGCCCACCCCTAACTAAGGATCCCATTAGGTTTCATAATGTCTGCTATACTGGAGGAGCCAGACAAAAAAACTGCCATGTATTATTTTCCCATCTATCCTGATTTGACATAACCTGCTGTTGGTTGTTTTATTTTATTTTTTGTTCATTCATTTTTGCTATGCTAATGTGTCCAATAGTAGCCAACTGAATCCTTACACAGTTTCTATCTACTCCTGACTGTACCACCCTGTTATTGCCTTCCTTTCCCCACTCTGCTACAGAAACACCTTGTAATTAATTCTGCCCTGTACTCTAACCTCTCCCAGACTCCCCATCTCTCCTCCGTATTCTGTCCTCGCCTTTTGTTTCTCTTAACTAAACACCTCCCCCTCTGTGTCTTTGTGTCCTGAATTTGCCAGGCACCAGACTCCCCTACCCCAAATACCTAAATCACCCTCCTGCTCTCTAAATCACTGTCCCTCTCACCTCTTTTGTCTTACTTGGAGGGGCCTCCTGTCTGCCACACCCACCGATTACACTCAGCGCCAGCCCCATGCAGCAGCCCTCATCTATCGCTAACCTTGTCCCTGTCTTCCTCTTTCAGGACAAGCCATCAAGGGATCCTCACAGCAGCAAGCAGCTGCGGAGCTCCATTGCCCGCCCGCTCTCTTCTCCATGGCCGCCCAGCTCACAGGTATGGCTCCCCGAAGGATTGAAAGTCCTAAATAGGATTGGTCCCTGCCGCCTCTTGCCTCCTCTACCATTGGCTATTGCGTCTGCTCCTGGCCCGCTATTGGCTGTGGCAGTTTTTGGACAGAGCGCTGCTTTTTTTTCAATTTCCCCAGCTGCTATCGCTGCTACGCTAGCTGTGTAATTTTTTTGTCCCACACCGCCCACCTCAACCCCGGCCTCTATTAAATACGCCTTTGGCCCTGCCTCCAACTATCTCCTAAACCTCTATTGGCTGCAATCCTTCCTCTTCTGTAACTGACTGACACAGGTTTTCGACAAGTTGGACCTCTCTCTTTCTCTCTCTCTCTCTAGACATACTGCCCATCGGTCCCACTGCTAATGCCTAGGCAATACGAAGTCTTTCACTTCTGCCTGATTTGTGGCTAATTTCTCTACTCTGTGTTTCCCCTTGTGCTTTACTCTTCCCTCCTCCCTGTCCCCGAGTTTCTTTTCTCACTCTAAAACCTACTCCCTTATCTCTGTCCAACTCTCCCTTAACCCTAGCTGTTAATCACTTTCACAGTCTGCCCTCTGGGACAAACTGCAAGTAGCTCCTATGCACCAAAAATTGTAAGGTCTACTTAAAAGGTCTAACACACTATACCTAGGCCTCTTTATTACTGTAATAACTACTAGGCTGCAATCAAAATTAGGGCATTTTTTTGCTTATCCATAATTCAGGTTCCCAGGTTGTACAGAAACTACTGTATATCATGGGTCACCTAATATACATAGTTACCACTACCATGGTTCTTTCACGGCTTTACATAGCATCCTCTGCTAACTACAGTGCTAACATGACCCACTCTACCATCATCCAATCTCTAGATAACTTCCATTTCTCCAGCCTCCTTCTCCATCATGTCTCACCCTGGGATTCGTCCCCACTCCTATTAAAAAGGGATGTAATCTACCAAGCTATATATAATCCTAAAAAATGCCTCCTTCACCACCTAATGCTCTCTCCTCTTACCCAGCAAAAGCTATGGTACCACCTACTCCTGGCCATTATGCTGTCCGGGGGATATTGAGACTAACCCTGGCCCTGCAGGACATCTCTACCACTCAGATGTGCCGCAAAGGACCACAAAAAGTCTCCTCATAGCCCATCACAACATCAGACGCCTCGAACACAACTTTGCAGAACTTGAAGCTTGGATCTCCCATTACAAGCCAGACATAGTGTGCCTGTCTGAAATGTGGCTAAAATCCTCTGTACTTGACTCTTGTTGTTCGGTGCCATCCTATAGCCTCCTATGGAAGGACAGACCATCCCCTAAAAGGGGGGGGTGGCGTAGCTATCTATTTCAAAAATCACCTTCGTCTCACTGTCCTGAACACTGATCCTCTGACACACTGTGAGTCGCTACATGCACTCCTCACTCTTGGGAATAAAAAACTTCATATCATATGTGCCTATAACCCACCAAACAGTGGCCACACTGACCTGGATGAGCTACTGAACCAGACATCCCTACTCTCCGGCAAGAATGAAAGGAGCATCCTATGTGACATCAACTTAAACTGGCTAGAGAAATACCAGACCACCTTGCTCACCAAGATCCAAGGCCATAACCTCCATCAACTTATTACTGAAGCCACTCAGTGTGCTTCTCGCTCTAACTCCAGCACCCTTATTGACTGGATGTTAGCTAACCGCCCCGAGCACATCCAGTCTGCCGGCACACTTGCAGATGCCATCACGGACCACTCCCCTATTTTTTGCATCTGGGGATGGGATTCCCCTTTCAAGAAAAACCGCGCCTCATCACCTTTCACAACTATGCCAACCTGGATCAGCACAATTTTCTTCAAGATGTGGCCAACATTGATTGGTCTGATCTCTACAATATTCAAGATGTCCAGTCCGCACTGGCCATTTTCATCCTGCAGTGTTGAGAATGTAGGGATCATCACTCCCCTCTTAAAACCTGCCGTGTCAAGGGTAAAAATACTAGATGGCTCAATAAGGATCTACTAATCAAAATAAAAAAGAGAGACAGGAGCTGGAGCTGCTTCAAGTCATCTGGACTCCCAGAGGACTATACCACCTACAGGATGTTAAGAAATGCCTGCCAAAAGGATATAAGATTTGCAAAAAGCTATTACTGCAAAAACCTTCTAACCAATGCCTCGGATGACCCCAAAAACTTCTGGTCCCACGTCAAAACCTTCCTGGGACCTACTCAGTCATCTACCCCTAATGATATGATCCTTAATGGAACTCACTGCAACAATCCTCAGACCATTGCAAACTTATGTAATAATCAGTTCTCAGACCTAACTAAATTCACATCCGTCTTCCCCACCTCCAAACAAGTGTCTCCAGCTTCTTCTAGCAAAATACCTGGTGCTCCCCACTTTTACTTTAGAGCCATTAACCCGAAGGAGGTAACACAACTTCTTAAGTTGATATCTGATAGTACTGCCACAGGCTCAGATTGTATTGAGCCCAGACTACTAAAAATAGCTGCCCCTCTCATTGCTGCACCTCTGGCCAAAATTTTTACCCTTTCCTTGTGTCAAAGTAGTGTCCCTGACATTTGAAAGATAGCGAGAGTCACCATGTCTTTAAAAAGGGGGTCCCCAGTGACCCCTCGAACTATAGGCCAATAGCCATCCTGTCGGTGCTAAGCAAAATCCTAGAAAAACTAGTTGCCACTCAAACCATAGAATTTCTCATCAAGCATGACCTTCTAATAACTGCCCAGCACGGCTTTCGTAAAGGCCACAGCACCTCTACTGCCCTGCTTAAATTTACCACAGATACTCTCACAGCTATGGACATGGGTCTTCTAACAGGGGCTGTTTTCACTGACATGATGAAGGCTTTTGACCTGGTGAACCACTCCCTTCTCCTCATTACTCTGCAATCTATGGGCTTCGCGTCAAACGTAGTTAGCTGGTTCAACAGCTACCTATCAAACAGAGTCTAAGTTGTTAAGTTCAACTCATCTTATTCAGATAAGGCTAGGTGAATGTTGGAGTACCCCAAGGCTCTATCCTGGGACCACTTCTTTTTTCTATATTCATTAATGACATTACTTCCAAACTCTCTGTCTCCTCCTTACTCTATGTGGATGACATTGTCCTCTATACCAGTGCGAAAAATGTATCTGACATCAATCTACGGCTTTCTGTTGATTTCCAACGCATCCAAACCTGCTCTCGGATCATAACCTTGTTCTAAACGAGACCAAAACCCAGTCCATGCTATTTGGTACCCCCTTGAAACTCAAATCACACCCAAACAACTTTAGGGTCTCTTGCTTGGATGATTCATCCATTGGCTTAGTTACCTCTTTTAAGTACCTGGGAGTCACTTTGGATCGGTCCTTAAACTTTGAACATCACATTTCGAACACTTGTGAGTCTGTGAACTCCAAGCTAGGTGTAGCCTACCGCACTAGCTATGCTTTAACCCCCTCAGTGAAACTAGCTATTACCCGGGGCATACTCCTACCGACCCTAACCTATGGTGTATCTTCTTACACCGCCATACCTAAAATAAATCTCCATAGGTGGGATGTTGCCTATAATAATATATGTCAGTATGCCACCTTGTCCCATAGGCGGAAACACCACTGCGTCCTCTACTCTGATCTAAATTGGCTATCTCCAAATGCCACCAGGCTCTACTCTTTTGGCTCTACCATAGACAGTATTATGAGGTCTCAAACCCCTAAATCCCTGGTGGAACTGTTCACTCCACAGACCTCAAACTATTGACTGCATTCAACCGACAAATCCCTCTTGTGTGTGTGTCAAAATGCACAACCATCAAAGATTCCAGTACTTTTGCCCATCACACTCCTCGGCTGTGGAACTCCCTCCCCTAGATGTCCGCCAAACACCCACTCATGACTCCTTTAAAAAAGCACTCTGTCACTACCTCATCTCATCTGACCAATGGTCCTGCTTTAAACCTCCTTAGCTCCCTGTCCTCCTCCTCCCTGGCCACAGCTCTTAATCCTGCTTCTGCTAAACTCCATCTAAGTGTCTTTTCTCTTACGCCTCTCCCCAGGTACACCCCCTACTCGGCAGGCCTGCATCTCCTTTTACTAACCCTGTTCCAAACCTGGTCTATCTCATCTTGCCTACCCATTGCATTTCACTCCCCCTTGCACTTATTTGGCTCTGTTCTCATATTTCTATATCAGTACACACTTGCTTACCCACCCCTGTGTAGTCTATCTCACCTGTCGCCATCCACACCCTCTACTTGCCTTGGCTGATATATCTCTGAAGCTTGCCCTACCACAAACTTAAATAACCCGTTTCCCATCCCCTGCATCTAACCCCCCTTGCACTTATCAGTTATATTTCTCGTATCTTCCTTGTCTGTTTATAAATTTGTCTGCCTGCAGGGTCATATCTGCTGCATGACTATTTTCTTATTTTGTGTTATACCCATGTATCTCTTATTTATTCCTTGTACTCTGTAACTACACTGTTTTGCTGTACTGCTGAAATTGTATCATCCAAATGCCATAATTGTAATACTGCTTTGTACCCTACTCTCTAAAACCTTGTATATTATTTGTACTGCATAACTCGTTGTGTAACACCATTGTTTATACCTTGCTGTAACTACCTTTTGTTGTATCTCTGTACTGTTTTACCCTGTAACCTCCCGGGTCGTGCCTAAAAATAGTCATCCCTGTGGCTAGCACACCTACCCGCTAAACAAAAACTAAATAAAAACTTTATTAGACAGGCTGGTGCTCCCTTCCCACACAGTGTCTCTGAGGGGGAGGGAATCTTTTGATACTGCAGTTGAAATGGACAATGCCTGACTGTCTCTGCATTCCTATAATGAAGACCCACCAGAAATGTATAACATGAATGTTTTTTATTGATGTATGCTGTATGTACAGATCAATTCAATAAACATATATTTACAAAAGAAATTGTGGACACAGGAGTACCCTAATGAGACACTGGCTTTGTTATTGTCTACGGGCTGTCTGTTCCTTATTAATATCTATTTATTAAAGATTTTCACTAGAATAGTGTACTGTGCTGCAAGAAACGTGTTTACAGTTGTGTCCTGAATGACAGAAACAAGGGAGTAAGCCAGATAAAAAAATGTAGCCCTCCACCACCCCACCACCATCCAGGAAGGAGCCAGATAAGCTCCTACATGGGAGGAGGCATTTCCCTCTTGGATAGTCCCCTCTGTACAGCTGGTGAGGCATCCAGTCACCCACCTTACGTGGTTCTCCTGGGCAGCAGCATGCATGGATGTCTTCATCCAGCCCCTGGACAAATAGCGGGGCTATCCCTTTGATTTTTGCAACAGCTGGCTCCCATCTTAATGCTGTTTTGTGTCACATGTCTGGGGAACACAACTGGTCTTGTTGCCTGCAGTGAGTAATGGAGTGTTGGGATAGTGGCTCTGGCATAGAAAGAGAAGGAGAGCAAGGAAAGCCACCACCACAGGACCTGCAGTGTGACTGACACCGTGTTGGGCCTTGCCTCCAGCCTGGCCCACAGTTGACCTGCGCTGGGATCAGGAGTCAATTTGCACATTTGTGTGGGTTCCCTATATGATCTGCTCAAGAGACCAAGCCTGCAGCAGATGTGAGCCTTTCGATAGAAGGTTTGGGGCCTGCAAAAGGCTTGCAGATTTTAGCCACTCAGGAGGCAGAGAAAGCTCATACACAGGACATGCACTCTTTTATGTGGCTTGCATTACAGTATTGCCCATGACTTTTGGCCATTGAGAAGCCTGGAATGTTGGAAGAATTCTGCCCCCGGAGGACTGAGCTAGTAGAGGAACAGGGCCAGACTGGTGAAGGCTGCAGCTATAGCAGGTTTTTTAGAGTCCATGGAGGGGATGAAGGAGCAGCAGCAGCTGCTCGTTTTGTGGGGAAGACTGCAGGCATGCTCAGGCTTTCTGGATGTCATGAACAGACACAAAACTGTGTTTAGTTCTGCATGAGGTAGTCTAGCAGTAGAGGTGAGGATGAGAGAGTTCACCAACCAGCTGCCTGGGGAGTTTGTGGTCTCCACCCAGACCCCAGATTTGTGGGCATCCACCCAAAGCCTGGTTCATCTAGTGTCCACTGAGAGAGCAGCAGAATCTGTGAGTGTGCTAGGCAGCTGCCCGAAGAAGAGGCTAAAGGGAACCTTCCACTTTGAGAGTGACAGACTGGATATCCTAAGAGAGAGAGCTACAGCAGTGGGAGAGAGATTCACCAGGCAGCGACCTGGAGAAGGGACTGAGGTGGGTATCTAGCTGGGGCCCAACCATTCACTTTGTCAGAGCTAGCCAGCTGGAGAATCATGTGAAAATCCAGAGATAGTATGCACCACAACAAAGGAGGTTCTTGCTTCGACCGCAGCCCAGTGTCCCCGCCATATATTGACTAATACAGTGCAGGTACTTGTGCTCTCCTCAAATTGGCTATGCCTGACCACATTTTTAAATGTTCCAAAGGCTAGGAGTGCACTCAAGAGGTGAGGTAACAAGAAAGCTCTCAATAGAAAAAAGAGGTACAAATTCTTTCTTGTTGCGATATCACAGCCAACAAACTGAACACATGCTACAGCATACAAGTTTGAAACCAAAGTACTCTTTATGTCAGTGGTTTAGTAAATTACAATCCTGTAGCCATGTTAATGCCCAAATTCCAATGCCTTAGCCACAAAAGCAACAGAATGTGAAACATTGCCTAAGTGCTTGAATTATTTTAAAATGAAACAAAATAAACAAAAAAATTACTTCCACCTTTAAAGACAGCTGCCATCCAGAATGCTCCCCTCATATGCCAGCACAGTCAAGCAGAAGAGTGGAGCACTCCCAGACTTATGCAGTATGTCTCTCTGACATGTCATTTGGGTGGGGGGGGGAGCTAAGGCCAGATATACTAGCCATTTATACTACATTTAAGGGCACAGGCCAACATATTCACAGCCAGCATTAGTGTCGTGGAACCTGTAGCGCTGCATGGCAAATAACATACAGCCAGCCATGTGAACTGTTCAGACAGTTACTGTGATACAACAGGGCGTGCAGACTGCTTGAACATGGGGCTGTGCCTACACAGTGTGTAGTGACTGTGTGCTGCACCAGCACAGCCCATGGCTAAATATGGCCTACAGGAGAGCCGACTGGAGATAGCGCTGCCCAAACTGGATAATGCCAGGGCTCCAGAATCATGGTGCACCAACAACCACAGCTGGGAGATGGCCATACCAGGTTGCAGCATGTTTTGAAAGGATATGGTAGGGGGAGGGGGGGGTTTTTTATATGTAAGTGAAGGATAAAGGCCATTGGAAATACAAGGACACAGTAGGAAAGGAGGCGCTGAAGTTTCTTTAGGTTGACTTTGAGTCAAGATCTGGGGCCTTTATGCACAAGGGTGTGGGGTACAGGCCACCAACACGGGAGGCCACAGGTAAAATGGCAAGCTAAGAGGAAGTAGTTATTATGGGGGACTTTAATCTGCTGAATGTAGACTTGAACATCCTGGCTGCAGCTACAGCTAAGAGCAGGGTCATGCTAGACGCCCTGCAAGGGGCATTTCTCAGGCAAACCGTTATACTACCAGTGCGCCCCCCCCCCCCAAAAAAAAAAAGCTGTTTTAAAGCCTGCAATTCATTCAACTTTTCTCACTTGGTTTACTTCATTTTGACATGTTAGAGAGGTTCTTGGTCTCATCATTCAGCTGAATTATTTTATTTATTTAGTTTTTGTTGACCGGGTAGGCACACTAGACAACAGAGGGCATGTAGACAACAGTAAATACAAAGAAACAATCAGGTGAATGAATCTCAGTACAGAGACAGGCTAGCGATCAGGTACAGTACAACTATACAAAAGTTTTGGCAGTGGCAGTACATATACAGGAGACTATGTAGTTACAAATGCAGGATGCAAGTGCAAATGGCTACCAGTCTTTAAATCACATCAAGTGGGTAAGTGCTAGGGGAGGGGTAGCAGGAATTCACAGGCAGATTAGAGAGTAATAGAGGTAGGTGCGGGCAAGCTAGGAGAAACTAACAAAGGAGTGTGAGGACACACAACAGGAGCAGGGTTCAGAGCTTACAAGGGCCTTACAAAGCTCCTGTTTAAAGCTGCATAGAGAAGGGGAGTTTCTTAGATTCAGTGGAAGGGAATGCCATAGTTTAGGGGCACAGACTGAGAAGGCATTTTCCCCGATTTTGGTTTTACATCTTGGTTGGGCAAATAGGGATTTGTCGGCTGATCTCAGGGGATAGGCAGAGGTCACAGGTTTGAGCAGTGAAGACAGTTTGTCAGGTATCTGGGAGGAGATTATACTCTTTATAAAGCAGGAGGAAGTAAATTGATGGAATACTTAGGGGGAAAGCCACCCCAGGCTGGAGTATATGATTAGCCTGACTACCAGTGACAATGTGACTCACGCATCGGTCAGGAAAAAGCATCATATTTAAATTTTAAAATTTACTATGCCAATATGAGCTGAGGTCCCCCTGCTTTCTCTCTGCCTTGTGAGGGAAACCACTGTCTGGGTTCATTTCTTATATAGTGCGCTCTGGCCAGTAAGAGGCTCACAGGTGATCATTGGTATTACAGTTTGTTTTTGCTTGATCACACACCAGGTGCACCCCTGTAAACATTAAAAAATGTAGGAAAGATGCATTATAAATGTGATAAAATATGTATGTATTGGTCAGGGTTGGTCTTGCTAAACTTTTAACATTGAATTGCAAGTAGGAGAATTGTGACCACCTAATTAGTGAGCTCCACAGTGCTCACCTGTGAGCCTCTTACTGGTCAGAGCACACTATAAAAAATTAACGCTGACAGTGGTTTCCACACAAGGCGGAGAGAAAGCAGGGGGACCTTAGCTCATGTTGGTATGGTAAATTTAAAAATTAAAATATGAAGCTTTTTCCTGACTGATGAGTGGGTCATCTTGTCATTGGTGGTCAGACTGATCATAATTTGGCCGAATGATGAGACCAAGAACCCCTCTAACATGTCAATTGTATTGAATGAATTGCAGGCTTTAAAGCAGCTTTTTTCAGGTGGGGGACACTGGTATTATAATTGTTTTTGCTTGGTCATATACCAGGTGCACCCCTGTAAACATTAAAAAAATTAAGGAAGATACATTATAATTGTGGTAAAATCTTTATGTGTTGGCCAGGATTGTTTTTCTTTAACTTTAAACATTACATTTCTCAGGCAGCTGGTTACAGATCCCACTAAAGGAGGAGCACTACTGGATCTGGCACTCAAGAACAGCATTCCAGATGCGACAGTGGATAGTCTCCTGGGTACAAGCAATCATTGTACAGTGTGGTTTGGCATACGAACTGGACAGGAGATAAACCACACTAGAACAAGGGTCAGGAACTTCAGCAGAGCAGATTGCAAAGAAATAAGAGACTGCCTTAGGAAATACAGTGGCGTGAAAAAGTATTTGCCCCCTTCCTGATTTTCTCTATTATTGCATATTTGTCACACTGGATGTTTTCAGGTCTTTAGAGAAAATGTAATATTAGATAAAAGGAACCTGAGTGAACAAATAACACCTGTTTTTTTTTTACTTTCACTTATTTAATGAAAAAAAGTTAACCAACACCAACTGGCACTGTGTGAAAAAGTAATTGCCCCCTTACACTTAATAACTGGTTATGCCACATTTAGCTGCAATGACTGCAACCAAACACTTCCTATAATTCAATATCAGTCTTTCACATCGCTGCGGAGGAATTTTAACCACTCTTCCTCGAGAACTGCTTTAATTCAGTAACATTTGGTAGGTTTTTGAGCATGAACTGCTTGTTTCAGGTCCTGCCACAGCATCTCTATTGGGTTTAAGTCTGGACTTTGACTAGGCCACTCCAAAACTTTAATTTTACTTCTTTTAGCCATTCTGATGTGGACTTGCTTTTGTGTTTTGGATCATTGTCTTGCTGCATGACCTAACTACGCTTCAGCTTCAGCTGACGGAAGGATGACTGGACATTCTCCTTAAGAATTTTCTGGTACAGAGCAGAATTCATGGTTCCTTTAATTATGGCAATCATCCAGGTCCTTAAGCAGCAAAGCATCCCCACACCATCACACTACCACCACCATGTTTAACTGTTGGTATGGTGTTCTTACTGTGGAATGCTGTGTTTACTTACGAGACATTATGGGATCCATGTTGTCCAAAAGTTCCACTTTGGACTCATCTGTCCATAGAACATTTTCCCAAAAGGCTTGTGGATCATCCAGGTGCTTCTTGGCAAATGAGAGATGAGTATTTATGTGTTCTTCTTGGTTAGCAGTGGTTTCCTGCCTTACTCTCACATGAAGCCCATTTTTGCCCAGTCTCTTTCTGATTGTGGAATCATGAACACTGACCTTAGCTGAGGCAAGAAGCCTGCAGTTCTTTGGATGTTGTTTTAGGATCCTTTGAGACTTCTTGGATGATTTTACACTGCGCCTTGGAGTAATTTTGGCAGGCACACACTCCTGGGAAGGTTCACTACTGTTCCAAGTGTTCTCCATTTGGAGATTATGGCTCTCACTGTGGTTCGATGGAGTCCCAGAGCCTTAGAAATAACTTTGTAACCCTTTCCAGACTGATAGAGGGCAACAAATTTTTTTCTGATCTTTCAGGAACTTCCTTTGATCATGGCATAATGTGCTTGTTGAATCTTTGTGCTGGCAACGTGACTCTGATGGTAAGGGCCAAAATAAGTGAGGTTTATATTGAGCAGGGCTGGCTGTAATCAAGCCTGGCTGTGTTCAATCAGCTGACTCTAATTATCCCTTTAATTGGGTTGATTTAACTAGGGGGCAATTACTTTTTCACACAGTGCCAGTTGGTGTTGGTTAACTTTTTTCATTAAATAAATGAAATAAGTAAAAAAAAAAGGTGTTATTTGTTCACTCAGGTTCCCTTTATCTAATATTATATTTTGTCTAAAGACCTGAAAACATCCAGTATGACAAATATGCAATAATAGAGAAAATCAGGAAGGGGGCAAATACTTTTTCACGCCACTGTACCTTGAAGGGGGAGATAGCTGGGGGAAAGAGGAGGCACATTGGGAAGAATAAAGGAGGAAACTACTATGGTAACAGCAAGCTGTTTAACCCTTGCAGGGCCGCAGACTGATATATCAGTCCAAAATTCCTGTACGTTCTAATTCTGTTGGCAGCCTGAGTGTTAAAGGTAGTAAGCAAGGGCAAGAGAAGAAAGAGGCCACTGTGGTTCTCAGAGGAGGTGGCCAAGGCGGTAAGGGAGAGAAAAACAGCTTTCAGGAAGTACAAAGAGACCCAAAAGGAGGCAGGGAGGTATATCTAGAAAAACAAAGAGAGGCAGGAAGGATGCTAAGGACAGCAAAGGCTCAAACTGAGGAGAGGATTGCCCAGGAGGTCAAGAATGGGAATGGGATTTTCTTCAGGTACATAAGCGAAAAGAGGAAGGCGAGGGGTGGTATAGTGAGGATCAGAAGACTGGGGGGGGGTGTTACTGTGCAGAGGAAGACCATGAAAAAGCTAACATTTTAAACAAATACCTTTGCTCAGTTTTCACAGTGGAAGAGGGGGGATGGGCTGACACGAATTGACAAGCACCAAGGGAAGGGGGGTGTGGACACAAGTTCATTCATGAAAGAGAGTCTGCCAGAGGCTGGAAGTCTAAAAGGAAAACAAGGCGATGGTGGGGCCAGATGAGATACACCCCAAGTGTACTAAAGGAGCGGAGCACAGTGCTAGGAGCCCCTCTGTCAACACTGTTTAGCAGCTCTTTCGAGATGGGGGTGCTTCCTCAGGACTGAAGGAAAGCTCGATGTGGTCCTTATGCACAAGAGTGGCAGCAAGGAGGAGGATGGCAATTACAGGCCAGTCAGTCACTCATCAGTGGTGAGGAAAGTAATGGAGTCCCTGCTGAAGGAGAAGCTGATGGAATACCTACAGACAAATAGGCTGCAGTACCACCGGCAGCATGGCTTCACAGGCGGGAGATCATTTCAAACAAATCTCATAGATTTCTTTGACTGGGTAACTAGGGAGATGGATCAGGGGAGGCAGTGGATGTGGCTTACCTGAACTTCAGTAAGGCCTTTTACATTGTACCACACAGAAAGTTAATAAAGAAACTTAGCAGCCTGGGGGTGGGAGAGAAGGTGGTGAACTGGGTATCTAACTGGTTAAAGGATAGAAGGCAGTGGGTGGTGAAAAATGACAGTCACTCAGAGGACAAGAAAGTGACCAGTGGAATACCAAAAGGGTTGGTAGTGGGTCCTATCCTCTTCATTGTCTTCTTAAGTGACATTGCTGAGAAACCGGAGGGGAAGGTGTGTTTCTTTGCAAATGAAACACAAATCTGCAACGGTGAACACCCTGGAGGGGGAAGAGAGAATGCAATGGGATCTGGGGAAACTAGAGGAGTGGTCAAGTGAGTGGCAGCTAGGTTTCAGTGCAAAAAAGTGCAAAGTCGTGCACCTGGAGTGGGAAACCCAAGGGCTATGTATAACATGGGAGTATGCTTATAGTTGCCAAGCAAGAGATGGATCTTGGGTTAATTATATCTGATAACTTTAAGGTGGCGGGGCAATGTGACAAGGCAGTAGACAAGGCTAGGCAGATGCTGGAGTGCATGGAAAGGGGGATTTCAGCAGGTGAAGGGAGATGGTGTTGCCTCTGTATCGCACACCTGTTAGACCCCACCTGGAGCACTGTGTCCATATCTGAAGGCTACACCTCTGCAAGGACATAGACAGGGTGGAAGCAGTCCAGGGGAAGGGCTACCAAAGTAGTGCAGGGATTACACATGAAACCATATGATGAGAGGCTGTGGGAACTCAACATGTACTCCCTGAAGTGGGGAGAGTAAGAGGTGATATGATTGAGACCCAGAAGTACCTTGTGGGGGTGAAAAAGGTGCAGAAGGGGAGTCTCTTTCACAGGAGGAGGCATACCAGACCACAGGGGGCATGCTATGAAGCTTGGGGGTGGGGGAGTTTAAGAAGGATGTGAAGCAATACTTTTTTACAAAAAGAGTAGTGGGCACCTGGAACAGCCTGCCAGAAGAGCTGGTAGGGGAGAAGACAGTGGGGAGTTTCAAACATGCATGGGACAGGCACATGGGTATAATAAATAGAGGTAAAGGAGGAGGGAGGGAGGGACTCCTGTTATGAACTAGGGTCCAAGGTGTAATAGGCAGGGAAAATAAGGCAGGCTACCAATCCTTTGCCAAGAAGTTCTATGTTTTTACGGCCATATTTAGCACTAGCATGCTAATGAGCTCATTGGGCATACAAGGCACTAGGGGGCCATTAGCATGCCATGCACCCCAGCCATTAACACCCATGCTAGGCATTTGAACCGCTTATTCCCTAGTGTCTAGTGGTACTCCCACTCCCCAATCGCCTATGTTGGGCTTCTGTATCAGTTTATCCCTGGTCCCTAGGGTTACCCAGAGTTATGACTGCTAGGCTGGAGAGCTGTGTAGCTACATGTTAGAAGACTGTCTGTTTTTCTTGCTTTTTGATCTCTCTCCCCCTTCTTTATGCTTTACAAAGTTGATTTTATTTCGATGTATTTTTAGTATTGAAGTGAACCCGAAGTCCGACTTTAGGGTTTTGCATTGTGTGTTGTAAAAGCCATTGCCACTTGAAACACAAGTCCTGACAGGTAGCTTGTTAGTTAGGAGCCAGGTAGTGTAGTTAGGGTTTCTTAGTGAGGTAGTGATAGGAGATATATTTTTTAATTTTAGAGAGGAATGTAGCGCACCTGCTTTACCTTAGATGCCAGCTGTCCCGAGAAGTACTCTGGTTTTACACCATTTAACTCCAGTTCCCAGCAACAACGAAGAGTGGTTATCTGACCAGTGTTTGATCTCGTCGGACCCAGCTGGGTTGAAGATCTTGAACTGTTATAATCATCTAAGAGCCTTTTGGGAGCCTGTGTTTTCATCCTTTCCACCCAGAGTTCTGACATAGTAACCTTTTTCTCGAGGAGGTGATATCATAAACAGTATCTTCTCCATTAAGGCAACACCTGTAGCTTGAAATTAAGACCTAAAGTCAGCATTTCACTCTTCTACTGACCAATTTTACAGCCTAGATCTGGATGCATAGCTGCTGTGATCGCCACTGGTTTAGCAGGAGTTTGAAGGCTCCCGGGCCCTGTGCTGTGGCTGCAGCCGTTGTTTGATACTGGCTGAGCGGTGGATAAGCCCTGATATTTTCTGACTACCATTAAGTCGGCTGCTGGCTGGATTTTGCCCTCGACCCATGGTTCGGGACTGTGACTTGACTCATTCTGATTATAATCAATTGTGACCATTTTCAAGGGTGGTGAGAAAACCCTCAGATTTTAAGCAAGCTGTATTCGGGTGGACTGCTCAGCACTACTCTGTGGACATAATTTTGGTCTGGAAAAACAGTGCAGTAGTAAGAGTACTGCATTTCTCCTGCACAACTTCTGCTGGCCTCTCCGATGATAGCAGAGATTAAAAGTACTTCACATAAGCAGCCTGGTTTTAGAGTTTGGACTTCATTGCTGATTTGCATCTGTTCACTCTTGGTTTGTACAAGTTGGGTTTTCACTGCTGTGCAGATGATACTCAACTGTGCATGCCATTTGCACCAGAGACACAGGGTGTGGTCTCTGTCCTGAATTCCTGTCTGGCCAAGATACAGAACTGAATGTCCTCCAACTGGCTGAAGCTCAATCCAGATAAAATGAAAGTATCAGTAATCAAGCCTGGTTGCCAGGGAGGTGCTGAGGTGGGGGGAAGGGAGACTGGACTAGTACTTGGTTCTTCTTCTCTAACCACCTCAGGAAAGATGAAGAATCTGGGTGCTATTTTGGACAGCGAATTGACACTGGAAGCTTAGGTGTCATCCGTTGTCCAAAATGGTTTTTACCATCTTCGAAATATTTATTTTGTTTAAATTTTGTTGACTGGGTAAGCCCACTGAAACTCTGGAGGCCCTCTTTCGAGGGCGACCCGGGATTAATAACAGGGCTAAGTCACAGACTAGAGTATAACAGTAAGCAGAGGATAGAGATAAATATTGCCCAGAATAAACCTTTTATCCCACATCATGACCTGCCCTTGCTGGTACTTGCTTTTGTTACATCCAGACTCAATTATTGCAGTGCCCTTTACCTGGGGACAAATGGAGGGGCCCCACATTGCCTACAGCTGGTGCAGAATGCTGCGGCCAGGCTGTTGATGACTCATCCAAGATCCTGTCATATAACCCCAGTCTTGCGCAAACTGCACTAGCTGTCAGTGAAGTGGTTGATCTCCTTCAAGGTTGGCTTGTTGACCTATAAAGCCCTGCATGGACTGAGCCCAAGCTACCTGCAAGACCTTTTGTTTCCTCACCAGACCTCCTGACCTGTCTGCTTCTCTGAGGCAAGCCTCCTAGCGGTTCCCCTGGTTTCGTTAAAATCTTTGGTTTAGAGGGCCTTTGATGTTGCTGGCCTGACCCTGTGGAATTCACTTCCCAGATCCCCCTTACTGGAGGCCTTCAAAAGGGGTCTGAAGTCCCATCTTTTTACAGCAGTATTTGGTCTATCTTAACGTTCCTGACATGACTTTTTAGATCTTTTTATTTGTATTTTATTGTATTTATTCTGCCTTTTTTATTTATTACAGTTATTTTCTTTTTGAGTTTAAATGCTGATTGTGGTTATTCCTTTGGATATAAATGCTGTGCTATTGCCTTATTGTTTTATATATTGTATAGTGCTCAGAGCCCATGGGAATGAGCACTTTATAAATAAAGTTTGCTTTGCCTAGTGGTTCCCAACAACCCCCAATTGCCCATGCTGTGCTTCTGTATCATTCTTCCCCTGGTGTCTAGTGGTCCCCCACCCTCAAACTGTTGGCACACCCTAGCCACTAGGCTCCAGGGATAAACTGATACAGAAGCCACGCATGGGGGAGGAAGCACAGCCACTGTGGCACTTTCAAGGCAGGATTTCGGCAGCAGTAAACAGCACTGCGATGGCAGCTGTTTAGCACTGCCAAAACCTGTAAATATACCACTGTGCCTATTATGCATATGGGATCCCTCATTTGCCTAGGTGCAATGGTATACTCTGCTCAGTCATGCTATCAGGTTAGTGCAGCACACTGGGCACCTCCGAATTATTGCTCCCGGGCACTGGTGCTATTCACAGGTAGCACAGTGCAAACACTGTTAGTGCTGAAATAACCATTTGAATGTGAGCACCATGGTGCCGAAGTAACTCCAGTCTCAAAACTAAACACGCTTGAGGTAAGAGACTCGTTCATTAATTTGTTATAATTTTATGCAGTCTTTTAGCTTGGATAAATCCTGCAGGTGATATGTAAGCATTAATCCACTCCGAAGGTGGCATCTAATGGGGAGTTAATGCATGGTTGGGGCCGTTGTGGCACGAGGCCACAGGCCTAATGCCTACAATGACCAACCATGCATTAACTCCCCATTAGATGCCACCTTTTGAGTGGATTAATGCACTTGTAACATGGCTTCTACCACACAGTGTGTAGTGTTTCTCTTATTTTGATACTGTCAATAAGATAACACAGACACATTTTGCACCGTTAACTTTTCTATGTTGCACTTTGCGAACACTGAAGAGACATGTGTTTCTATCCTGATGTTGTGAAAACTTCACCAAACATAAGTATTAGGAAACTATCTCTCAACATATCTTTCACCATATTTCTCACATCTGAGCGGCTTTTCTTTTCATTGGAACGCTAGGAGGTCTATTATACCTTGATTTCTCCGTGTCGCTATATGCCCGTCAGTCTGCTTAGCATAACATCTGACCTGCTGTGTGTGTCTCTCCCTGTAGCTCCAATCTCGCTACATTCACACTTTTCTGTTTGCCACTTTCTGCCTTTTTACGCTTCCTTCTTGCCCTGCACATCTTTGCACTGCCCTACATGCATTTCCCACACCACCCATTTCAGTTGCGTCTCGCCTGCACTATGCACGATGAAACATCCACAGTTCTCTGTTTTTTCCTTCTGGTGCTTCTCAGTCTGCGTTGTGGTCTGGGTATTCCTCCCCATTGCTCTACTCTTCTCGTTCGCGTCACTGCTCCCTCCCGCTCTACTTTCTCACATATTGCGACTCCCTCTTCTGCACTCTCTGTATTTTACCACACTGCTCCTGTCTCCTCCGTGGTTGTCGCAGGTACTTCAATAGCAACACGGCATTATCGTGCCATAATGCCGTGTTGCTCCTGTACCACCTGACGCCGTTCATGCTATCCGCTTTCTGGATTCCAGTACTACTATTTTTCCCATGTTACAAGTAAGCCTTAATGACTGAGACAGGAGGTCATTTCCCAGGCATTAATGCGTGGTTGGTGGGTGGCCTCGGCCTTCCCACCACCCACCCATGCATTAATGCCTGGGAACTGACCTCCTGTTGAGGTCACTAAGGCACTTGTAACATAGAATTATACAATGGGATTATTGTTCTATACTGGTATTTCTCATGGAAAAATAGTGAAATCACAACAATCATGTAAAGAACGTCATGTCTCAGAAGAAATGCTTCACTTCTGTGCCTTTCATAACTCCCAACATGCACATTGCACAGGCCATATGTATTAATGTAGTGGCTACCAATTTATTACAACTACTAAGTTTGGATTATGTAGGAAAACACATACAATACTGATTCAACTTCAAAAATTCCTACTTGTACTGACCACTTTCATTCTTTTCAGTTCTATTCCTACCTCACATTCATTTATGTCGGTAATGCATTCTGGGAAACATTTCTAACATGCATACGTTCTTGCGCAGTATTCTTAACACAGTGCCACCTATAGGTCAGATTGCGAGTTTCACTGAGGTGCGATCCCGATTTTCTTGCTTTAAAAGATAGCACAGTATTCTTAACACAGTGCCACCTATAGGTCGGATTGCGACTTTCACCGAGGTGCAATTCTGATTTTCTTGCTTTGAAAGATAGCAGGTCATATCTAGGGAATTAATGCATGGTTGGATGTGTGTCAGCTAATGTGTTTTGACCAATTAGAGTACTTGATTTCGGTGTTGCCATTATTGCCATGTTACAAAGAGGATCAATCAATTATGTTTAGGGAAGATCCTAAAAACATTTAGACCAGTGGCATACAAAAAAAGAAAAGCAAAAAACAGTACCAGTCCATGACAAATAACCCCAAAAGACCAAGGTGGCTGAAGGGGGTGGCTGTAGCTGTTGTAACAGGTGGGGAGGGGGCTACTGGGTGAATAATGCAATGACAAAACTGGTAGCGGCAAGGAGATGGGGTTTTGCTACAGATTTTGATACCAATAACAGCAAACAGTAACTATCTAAATCCCTTCCCCTAAGCATCAACTCCTCATCAAGTGTCTGCCTTGACAATGTAACATGCTACAAATTTTTTGGTCTACTGCTCAGTCTTCTGGATTCTTCTGTTCATGTTAGCGGTCTGGTTTCTAGGCATTTCACTTGACCAGATGCTGTGTACAGTGTAAACAGCTGTGTTCCCCTCAGCACCAGAAAGAGTACTGTTGAATGCAGGATTTTTCCTCACCTCAATTATGGTGATTTTGTTGTTGTTGTCGTTTGTGTGTTTGTTGCTGCCTCGCTAGCTTGCTTCTCCAAACTCACTACCTTATTAAAAGCTCTTGGCAGGGTTGCCCTGGTATGCTCCCCTCACATCAGTCACTGTGCAATGTACAACAGATAGGGTGGGCTACTCTTGAGCTGAGGCATATTCTTCACACACACCCTCTTGGAAGTTAAATTATGGGCAGAGAAACCCCTAGGGTACCTAAATGTGATCTTGACCCCTGCCTCTAAGGTCTCCTATTCTCTCCAATAGGTTGCAAAACCCTCTCTGCTAATGCAAAGCAGGCAATGCCTCCATTTGTTATGGACCCCCTCACTTGTGGAATGATTTACCCATTACCCTGTCCAACTTGCCCCAAGCTTTTGGTTTGCCAAGGCCTGGATCATGGAATAGGGCCCCTTGGTCTTGCCACCATTGCCCTCTCCCACCTACCCCTTGATTGTGCTACTCACTGCATATGCGGATCTCTGGCTGCTCTGGTTGTCTAAACTATGTCATGCTGATTCCTCATGGTGTTGATTTTGCTTATAGATTGCACATTCCTCATTCTGCTTTTGGTGTCTGAGGATTTACTGTAAATTGTAAATTCCATTACTCTGATTCTTTTACAGTGTTATTTGTACTTGCAGTTGTATTTGCTACACATAGAAACCTAGAAAATGACAGCAGAAGGAGACAGAGGATCCATCGAGTCTGACCATGAGATTCCTATGCTGTGATAATTGCTTCTTGCATGTGCTCCCATAAATTCCTCTGTAACCACCCCCCCACCACCGCCCGTCACAGCTGGAAACAAGCCTTCCAGGTCTGTTCTTGCTAACATGGTAAAATATGTTTAAATAAATAACACTATAAATTTAACTGACGCTCTCTGGTGTCTGATGTGTAGCATTAATACACAACTGGAAAAAAAGCTGTCAGACTTAAGAAATTAATATTGCGCTACAGTGATGATCCTAATCTGAAACAATGAAAAAAAATCCTACCATTACCACTTCAAGGGGATTAGAGTAGGCAAAGTGTGAGATGGTTCAGACATGTAACAGAAGTCTGTCTCACTTAGGTTGGTTTTCATTAAACTGCACATTTTCAGCATAACATGCTTCCAGCTACATTTATTTTTAGCATGGTTTATGTTGGTTTGCCTGCTTGTACTTTGTTTACCACTGCTATTTTGGAGCATTGTTGTATAGGAAGCCTTTTGTTTCTTTTAATGTAATGAAAGTGCAGCACAGCAAGGGGCTTAAGATTACACTTGGGGTATAGTTTCCAATTTTTATGTTTACAGCATGAAGCGAACATCTTGTTACAGTAAGGCCATTTCAGAGTTGTGTCAGTGTCGGATTCCAGTGCAGCTCAGGCTGCAGTGGGCTCGGCAGTGACAGGCCAGTGATCAGCCAAGCTGATCATGACAGTGTTCTCTGCTTGCTGGGCAGAAACTTCTCATAGTTCAAAAGAGTGAGCCGCTCCATCGCCACCTAGCCAGCATAGAACATTAGCCCTCTACCAAGCCGGCTCAGATGCTCGCCACACGCCAACAAAATAAACCAGCCTGCACCTCTCGAGAGTGTCCCCAGTGCTGCCATCCATTTCCCATTAGACCCTGTGTGTGCATGCTTCTGTAGAGCTCTTTGTCATAATTAGTGGTCTCTCCTCTCTTCCTCTCCCACATACCCATGCCATCCTCCCCCTGCCAGTGGGCAATTTGGATGACCAGGTAGATAAATATTGCATATAGGTTTCTTTCTTTCATGTACTTGAAAATAAATAATTACTGTAATTATATTCTGATTGAATGCTGAATTAATAGGGCTGTCTCAGTTAAATCATACTTTAAGTACTGGTTACAGGCCATCATCCAATGAAAATAAAACTTCTGTCTTCCCCACCTGTAGCACTTACAACAAGAACTGTCTCAACATGTTTGCATTTTTAACTACTGTAGTCTGTAACTAGCTAAGATCTTATGTTGTATCATCTGATTGCCTCCTTGTATATTATTACTGCTAATATGTATTATTTTTTGTCTCTGTATCTGCAATTCAGTGTACTGACAAGGAACCTTTGTAAACGAGCTCTTGGCTCAAAGGTAAATGTAATCCGATTCTTTCTCAAAAATAAATAAAGTCTTTAAGTTTCAGTACCTCTCTCCCTTACCACAATCTCAGTTCCTCTCTGATTTCTCAATGCCTTGGACCAGTGCGCAAACATTTTTTCCACCCTACAGCCTTTACTCCCACAATGCAGCAGGCAACAAAGGGAAAGGATTAAAAGGGAAGGAAACGATGTATAAGAAAAGAGAAGCTCTAGGTGTTGGATTGAGGCTGGAAAGGGGGCAGCAATCCAGTTCCCTCCCTCCCTCTCTGCTCCCAGTGACAGTTTCCACATGAAGAGGGGCTGAGAGCTGTTGAGATCCAGGTGATCCCCCTGATTTGTTTGGAGATAGCTAGTGCAGACTGGAGTTTTAGGTCTCCACAGCTGAGCTCTTTCTGAAGAGTCTCTTTGTGTCTTTAGTGCACCTGTTCACTGTTCAGGCAGGAGACAATAAAAGGAGAGAAGATGGTGAGAGCAAGCCCAAGTAGTCGTGCCTCTCTTTCAGCTGTCGGATTTAAAGGGAGGCCCCTGAGCTTTTCCACTTCAGGGCTGACAGCAGCAGTAACAGAGGTGAGTTGGCATGGGGGAAGAACAACACAAGACCAAACCTAGCCAGTGGCTCTAACAAATGGTTGGAAGGAATCCTGACAACCACTTCTGACCACCTGTGCATTGTTCAGACTGGAGACCGAGAGGGGCTGCTGATATTGCTGGGTACTGTCCACTCTGACCTCCCAGTTTCCCACCTGCCTGTACTGGTTGATACAGTCAGCTTCCATACTCTCCCATACTCTGCATGGGTAGCTAAGCTGTGGGGTCCTGTAGAAACAGATAGCCACACCGACAGCTCCGCATGTCTTGGTCAGGCTGTTGTTGCGGCCTACATGTCCCCTCACCGACGCTGTCCCAAACCAAATATTTGGGTGGCAGGTAATGTTATCCTTGATTCTTAGAGAAGAACCTTCAAGAGGACATTGGTAACTGATACTGTGAAGGGATTGATGGTTTCTCCCCATCCCCCCATTGCACATGAGGTGGCTTGGCTTTGCCATTGCCCTGTGTGTGTGTCTGTGTTCCTGAGTTTGCGTCCCTAGATTCCTGCTTTGGGATGTACTTGAGTGCCAGGCTTCAATGCTGATTTAAGGCCTGAATGGAGGCTTCAAGGGATGACATAAGTTGATTGTCTCCATTTTACACATGGAATTTTTAACAAGCTTTAATACATTTTTTTTAATGATCACTGGTTGAGAACTTCAAAATGTAAAACTTCTGCATACTGGCAATAATTCCACAAATGCATATCTACCAGGGAGTCACTATTTTCTGTGTCTTTGATTTCTCCTCCCCTCCAGAAAAAATGTATTTCAGCAAAAACTGAAATGTCAGTGAGGGGACAGAGTTAAGTGTGGGTAACTAATTATACTGTTGGATGGACGCTTCTTTAAATTTTTCATCTACAGTTCTCACAGGGCTGTTATGGATGAGACTGATTTAAATCCTTCTAGAGTTATTGGGTACAAGAATAGATTAGGTGAATTATATGTGTGTATGGACAACCTTCCACCACATACACATGTTCCCCCTGTATGATCTTGCAATCATTGACTCAGAGTTTGTCAAGTCTTTCCAAGAATGGAGCTCATGGCTGATTCAAACAGATTTCCATCAGTACCATCCAACCTACTTTTCAGATCAAGCCTGTGGCTCACGTAAGATTGTACAGGTATTCACTGTCATGGCACAGTCGGGATGCTGGCCTCTGACCAAGACTGGCTGCATTATCACTGCAGTTACTGCTTGTCAGAGTGGAAGCAGTGCTGGAAGCAGCAGGTTGTATGGCTGGAGTCAGTTGAGAATAGTGGCAGAGAGATGGGACAAGTATTCCTGACCGTGAGCATATAGACAGAACTTCAGTGTTTTGGTGCACTAAGCCTAAACTGGTCTTAGTAAAAGAAGGGGACAAGACTTTCTATAGATACATCAGTGAAAGGAGGAAGTCCAGAGGAGGTATTGCTAAGATCAAAAGGGATAAGTGGGAGTGTGTGGAGGCGGACCAAGGAAAAGTATCTATCCTAAATAGATACTTCTGGGCTCAGTATTTACTGAGGAGAAGGAAGGGCAGGGCCCATAGTTCAGCACCGTGGACACAAGGGGTAGGGAAGTGTGCACAAGTCCCTTCACAAAAGAAAGGGTCCTACAAGAGCTCGCTAAGCTCAGGGTGGACAAGGCAATGGGACCAGATGGCATACATCCCAGGGTACTAAAGGAGCTAAGGGTGGAACTAGCAGAGCCATTATCAGAACTGTTTAGTGAGTCTCTGAGCACAGGAGAGGTCCCAGAAGACTGGAGAAGGGCTCATATGACCCCGCTCCACAAGAGTGGTAGCAGGGAACTACAGACCAGTCAGTCTTACCTCAGTAGTGGGCAAGATTATGGAGGCACTCCTTAAGGAAAGGTAGTGTAACACCTGGAATCCTTAGGAGCACAGGATCCAAGACAGCATGGGTTTACAACAGGAAGGTCCTGTCAAACTAATCCGATAGATTTCTTTGACTGGGTAACCAGAGTGGTGGACAAAGGGGGTGCAGTTGGTGTCGCCTACCTTGACTTCAGCAAAGCTTTCCATACTATTCCACATAGAAGATTGATTAATAAGCTGGGTAGGCTTGGGACAGGTCAGAAGTTGGTCGACTGGGTGGCAAACTGGTTGGCGGGCAGAACACAGAGAGTGGTTGTAAATGATGTACAGTCAGAAGAGATGCAAGTCACATGTGGGATACCTCAGGGATCAGTCCTGGGGCCGGTCCTCTTCAATATCTTCATCAGGGACATTGCAGATGGACTGGAGGGTAAGGTTTGTCTGTTTGCAGATGACACCAAGTTCTGCAACAGAGTAGATGATCCAGATGGGGTGGGAAGAATGAGAAGAGATCTGGATAAACTGGCAAAATGGTCAGAAGAGTGGCAACTGGGGTTTAAAACACAAAGAAGTGCAAGATCATGCACATAGGGAAGAGAAACCCTGAAGCCACTTATAGGTTGAGAGGGGAGTTGCTGGCAATCACAAGGGAAGAAAGAGACTTGGGCATCGTCATCACAGATGACCTGAAATCATCCAAGCAGACCACTAAAGCAGTAGGTAAGGCCAGGGGGATGTTGGGGTGTATTAGTAGGGGTATCAGAAGTCGTAAGAGGGAGGTAGTACTCCCTCTTTTCAAGACACTGGTTAGGCCCCGTCTGGAGTACTGCATGCAGTACTGGAGACCGCACCTGCACAAGGACATCAACAAAATGGAGGCAGTCCAGAGAAGGGCAACCAAAATGGTGCAGGCACTGCATCAAAAAACATATGAGGGCAGATTAACGGAGCTCAGTATGGCTCCCTAGAGCAAAGGAGGGAGAGAGGTGATATGATTGAAACATTCAGACATCTTAAGGGCATTAAAAAGGTGAAAGAGTCTAACATTTCAATGTAAGAAAAATAGCAGGACAAGAGGACACAGCATGAGATTAGAGTGAGGCCGATTAAGGGGTAATGTGTGGAAGTTCTTTTTCACAGAAAGAGTGGTGGATGCATGGAATGGCCTACCTCCGGAAGTGGTGGATATGAATACAGTGCAGGGCTTCAAACAGGCATGGGATAGGCATAAGGGAGCAATACAGATGAGTGTGAATAGATAGGCCATTGACAAAGGGCAAAGGCCTATGGCACATTCATAAGATAGAAAGAATGGGCAGACTAGATGGGCCTTGCAGTCCTTATCTGCCATCAACTCTGTGTTTCTGTGTGGGCTGCACTGTATCCTGGGAGTGTGCTGTCTGGGTGAACAGTTAAACTGGGAAGTAATATATGCACAGAGCCGAAATAGGACTGTACTAAAGACAGTGTTCAGACTGGTCTGACTGGTTATACAGAGCTGAGACCTGGGTGCACTAACTCCATACTGGGCTGTAATGGATGTGTAGAGTTCAACCTGGGCTGTACTAGGTGGACAGATTTCCGCCGGGGCTGTACTGGGTATACTGAGTGCAAGCTTGGCTGTTCTGAGTGTACAGAGTCCAAATGGAGATGTTCTTGCGTAGCCCAAACTGGACTGTTCTGGAGATGCAGAACCCAAATTGGGCTTTACTGGGTGTACATATGGAGTGCAAACAAACTGGACTGTACTGGTACATATCTCAAAATGGGTTGTACTAGAGGTACAGGGCTAAGACTAGCCTGTCCTGGGGGGTACAGATTTCAAGCTGGACACACGGAATATTGAACCCAAGCTGGGCTGTACTGGGCTTAGTGGTGGCACAGAATCCAAGCTGGCTTATACAGGTGGTGTGGGGTACAGTGTCCAACCTAGGATGTACTTGGGGGTAGGTACAAGAGTGTACAGAGTCCAAATGGGGATGTTCTTGCGTAGCCCAAACTGGGCTGTTCTGCAGATGCAGAACCCAATTGGGCTTTATTGGGTGTACATATGGAGTGCAAACAAACTGGGCTGTACTGGTACATAGCTCAAAATGGGCTGTACTGGAGGTACAGGGCTAAGATGATACTGTCGTGGGGGGGTACGGATTTGAAGCTGGACACACAGGGAGTACTGAACCCAAGCTGGGCTGTACTGAGCTTGGTGGCACTGAATCCAAGCTGGCTTATACAGGTGGTGTGGGGTACAGTGTCCAACCTAGGCTATACTTGGGGGTAGGTGCAAAGTTTAGGCTTGGCTGTACTGGGGGTCCAGAGTCCAAGCTGGGCTGTACTTGGGTTCATGGTTTAAGCTGGGCTGTACATTTGGTACATAGTCCAAACTGGGCTATACTTTTGGGACATAGTCCAAACTGGACTGTAGTTTGGGTACATACAGTAGATCAAGCTGGGCTGTACTTTGGGTACATAGTCCAAACTGGGTTATATGGGGGTACATAGTCCAAACTGGGCTGGGCTGTATGGGGGTACATAGTCCAAGCTGGGCTGTACGGGGGTACATAGTCCAAGCTGGGCTGTACTTTGGGTACATAGTCCAAGCTGGGCTATACGGGGGTACTTAGTCCAAGCTGGGCTGTACATTTGATACATAGTCCAGGCTGGGCTGGACTTTGGATACATAGTCCAAGCTAGGTTGTACATTTGGTATGTAGTCCAAGCTGGGCTATACTTTGGGTACATAGTCCAAGCTGGGCAGTACGGGGGTACATAGTCCAAACTGGGCTGTACGGGGGTACATAGTCCAAGCTGGGCTGTATGGGGAGGGGGGGATATAGTCCAAACAGGGCTGTACTTTGGGTACATAGCCCAAGCTGGGCAGTACGGGGTACATAGTCCAAGCTGGGCTGTATGGGTTTACACAGTCCAAGCTGGGTGGTACAGGGGTACATAGTCCTAGCTGGCTATACTCGGGGTACATAGTCCAAGTTGGGCTGCACTGGGGGTACAGAATCCAAGCTGGGCTGTACAGGGGGTATCGAGTCTGAGTTGCCTGGGTTGTATGGGGAGGGATCCCAAACTGGACTTCATTGTTTGTACAAGAGTGAGACCAACTCTGAACTGAGCTGTACCAGGGGTTGAGAGCCCAAAATGGACTGTACTGGGATTAAAGAGTCCAAACTGTGTGGGCTATACTGTTTTTACAAGGATGAGCTACAGTCAGAACCAGGCTATACAGTACTGTTATGCTGAAGTCAGACTGAATTGAAACCGTGCTATACTGGTTGCTCTGGGTTCAGATGGAATTAGTTGTAGGTGGCTGTATTGGTGTAAGTGTTTTTCATTGCACCCTCACCTTATCTAATGTACTCACACAGCAGGTCAGTTTCAGATACTGTTTGTGCTGCTGAGGTCTGAATATTCAAGATGCAAGATCTTATTTTGCCATGCTGCAGGGCTTCAAGGTGTGGTTGCTACAGAAACATAGAAGGGGTGAACAAAGTGCTGGAGGGCCGTACATTTCTCAGGAGGAGGAGCAGCACTGGAACATGGGGGCATGCTGTGAAGCTTGGGGGGGTAGGAGGGATGTGAGGAAACACTTCTTCACAGAAAGGGTGGTGAATGCGTGGAACAGCCTGTCAGAAGAGGTGGTGAGGGAAAAGACAGTGGGTAGCTTCAAGCAGGTGTGGGATTGGCACATAGGTATTATAAGTAGAAGTAAAGGAGGAGGGAGGACCACCTGTGGCCAAATAAGGTCTCAGGCGTAGTAATAGCAAGGGAAAATGGGGCAGACTAGATGCGCCTACTGACCATTTTCTGCCGATGCATTCTATGCTTCTATGTTAAACAGCAAATATAAGCAAGCAAAAATTCAGCATTGACAAATGCTTGTTTCAAGCATAGTAGTTAAACCCATTCTGTGGTGAATATAGGCTGAGTCTAAGGGAATGGGGAGAGAGAAGCAACCATTAGATACATATAGTGTATGCAAGCTATTAACATCAGTTTTTAAATGATTAAAGAAAAGGAGAATACTCATTTTAGACCATCTGGTTATAATTCCCCAATGGAAAAAATCCACTTAGATTTTCTCTATAATGGAACTTATACCCTGTCTCCAGAAAAGATGACGGGTTTAACAAAAATCAGCATGCATAAATCTCAAGGTTTTAAAGGGACCTAGATGCAGAACAACTGTGGGAAAAAATTATAAATAAATTTTTGGACTTGAAGGAGAAATATGTCCCAGTCAAAAGTATATATAATAGGCATGGAAAAATACCCTTATGGTACACCAGGAGTGTTAGAAACCACATAAAGAAAAAAGAAAGGGCATATAGGGCCATGATTAGAGAGAAATCGGCCTATAGTAAATATAAATACAGACAAGAGAATAAACAATGTAAATATAGCATAAGGAAAGCAAAAAAAGGTTGAATTTCACCTAGCGCATGTTAAGGCTAACTAAGGAATTTTATGCCTACGTTAAGTCAGTGGCTAGAACAATAGGGCCTATCACATTGGATAACAGTGAATGCAATGACCCAGGGTTGATGTCTCAGGAATGCAATAAATATTTTAATCTGTATCTGAAAACAGTAGCAGGGGTAAAGCCCAAGACAGTGAAGCAGGGGTTACGATCGGTGAGCAGGGGGAGGGACCATATTTTGAAATAACAGTGCAAGAAGTAAAAGCAGTGCTAGACAAAATTGATCCTAACAAATCTGCAGAACCAGATAAGGTGCACCCCAGGCTTCTAAAGGAAGTCAGCTCTTGCTAGTCAAGCCACTTTTAAAACTCTTTAACCTTTCTTTACGTAGCGGAATAGTTCCAATGGACTGGTGAACAGCTATAATTATCTCCATCTTCAAAAAGGGTAATAAGACCGATATGTCCAACTACAGGCCAATCAGCCTTACAGCAGTAGTGGGTAAAATGTTGGAAACTATAATCAAGGTCAAAATAGAACAGAATCTAACCGAGCTACATCGGATAGATTATACTCAGCATGGGTTTAAAAAACATTGCTTATGTACAACTAACATGTTGGTATTTTATGAAAGGGTTAGTAAATTTTTGGATAGGAAAAAAATGGCTGACATAATATTTTTTGGACTATAAGAAAGCGTTTGACAAAGTCCCTTATGATATTTTGGTTCAGAAACTGGATAAGTTAGGCATCCAGCACCGCCTAATTAAGTGGGTAAAATCATGGCTTCAGGGTAGAACCCAGAAAGTTAGAATAAGGGGTTACATCTCAGATGGGGGTGAGGTGACGAGTGGGGTGCCACAGGGGTCGGTACTGGGCCCGGGTGCTTTTCTCCACTTTCATATCAGATATGAATCTTAATGTAGATAATATGTGTACCAAGTTTGCTGATGACGCTAAACTAGGAGCAGAGGTGGGGGCCATAAATCAAATAGTTACAGCAAAATGGTATACAGTTCAATCTGAGTAAATGTACAGTGATGCACCTAGGTTGGGACAACATCAGACATGTATTGTATATAAATTAAATGACACATGCCTGAAACCTGTGGATAGAGAAAAGGACCTAGGGGTCTTTATAAGTAATGACCTGACCTTTAGTTATCATTGTCAGGAAATTATTAAGAAAAGTAATAGAATAATTCAATGTATTAAAAGGTCATTCATATCAAGAAACAGAGCCTACTGTTGGAAGACTGGAGGGCACCCCAATTACTCTTGCCTCGCTTTACATCCCCCCAGGCTTCACTTTTGCTACAGTAATGGCCCTGCTGCATAAAATTACTGCACTGCACACAGGAACCTTAGTGGTAGGAGGAGATTTAAATCAAACAATTGACCAGATAGACTCTTCTAATCCTAGACATCTTAAAAAAACACCAGCTAGTAAAACAATAAAGGAATACATGTGGATGGCCCTGTGGTTAGATGCCTGGAGACTTTTGCATCCTGGGAAAAGAGAATATACACATTTCTCTCCCCCTCACAGTTCCTACGCTCGACTTGACCACTTTTTGCTTTTGGATGAGCATCGTTTCAAGGTAGCAAACTGTGCACATATCCCCTCGACCCTGTCGGACCACTCCCAACTTTCTCTGAAATTGGATTGGGGCTCCAACCAGAGACAATCTCTTTGGAAGTTCAATAATTATTTATTAAACCTGAAGGACTTTACAGAACTCATTAAGAAACATATACCCCAAATTATTCAGGACAGTGATTCCGTGCAGACCTCTAGAGCCACATTTTGAGACACTATAAAAGTTGTATTGAGAGGGGATATGATTAAAATTGTAGCCCATCATAAAAAAACAAAAAAATATGTGACTGGAGCAGCTCTAACAGCAGTTACTGGATCTCCAGATGGCTCGCATCGGGGGAGACCAAGCTGCCTGGCCCTTGTTACAAATTACCAGACAGATCCAAAAATAATCGACATTAAAACGGAACAGGCCTTACAATGCCTCCGTCAAAAATATTATGAGACAAGACCGAGGGCAACCCGTCTGCTGGCCCATCGCCTGCAGCAGCAGACCTCCCAATCCATGATAGCTCAGGTTAGGGACCCCAAAACAGGTCATCTGGGGAAGCAACCTAAGCAGATTCTGGACTCGTTTAGGGAATACTACCGCACCCTATACACCCCGGAGCGAACATAGAAACATAGAATTTGACGGCAGATAAGGACCGCTTGGCCCACCCAGTCTGCCCAATGCCCTACCTAATGGATAAGCTGCAGATCCTAGTTAACCAGCAGCCTACTTCTTTCTACCCCACCCCCTAGAATTGCCTTATGGCTATCCCATGCATGCTTGAATTCAACCACTGTTTTTGACTCCACAACCTCCTCTGGAAGGCCGTTCCATGCATCCACAACCCTAACTGTGAAAAAATACTTCCTTATATTACTTCTGAGCCACCCCCCCCATCTTCAAATTCCTCCTTGTTCTTGCACACCTCTTTTTTTGAAAGATGCTACCCTCTTGGACTTTGGTGATTCCTTTGTGGTACTTGAAAGTTTCTATCATGTCCCCTCTCCCTCCTTTCCTCGAGGCTATACATATTAAGCTCCTTTAGTCTCTCTTCATATGTCTTCCGGTGCAGACCCTGCACCATTTTAGTTGGCCTCCTCTGGATAGCTTCCATCTTGTCTATGTCCTTGCAGAGATTGGGTCTCCAGAACTGCACACAGTACTCCAGATGGGGTTTCACCAGCTGTCTGTACAGAGGGATAACAACTTCCTGTTTTCTACTGGTGATGCCTCTCCCTATGCATCCCAGTATCCCCCCAGCCCTCCTTACTGCCCTCTCACATTGCTTGCCCACCTTTAAGTCATCTGATATGACTACCCCCAGGTCCCTTTCCATTTTTGTTGTTGTTAGTATCTCACCCCCCATTGTGTACTCTTCCCCTGGGTTTTTGTTTCCCAGGTGCATTACCTTGCACTTCTAGCATTAAATCTAAGCTGCCATACATTTGACCATTCCTCTAACCTTGCCAAGTCCCTTCTCATCCTTTCCACCCCACCTTGTGCATCAACTCTGTTGCAGATCTTTGTGTCATCTGCAAGAGACATACTTTTTTTTCCAGTCCCTCTGCAATGTCGCAAAAGACATTGAAGAGGACCAACCTAATACTGAACCCTGCGGCACCCCACTAGTAACCCCTTCTTCAGAGTGGACTCCATTTACTACTACTCTGTGTCCTATTCTCCAGCCAATTCTTTTACCCAGGCTATCATCTTGGGACCCACTCCCAGGCTGGCTAACTTGTATATTAATCTTTGTGTGGGACTGAGTCAAATGCCTTGCTAAAGTCTAGGTAGGCCATGTCCACAGCCCCTCCCTGATCTACTACTTTGGTCACCCAGTCAAAGAAATCTATTAGATTCGTCTGGCATGACCTTCCTGCTGTGAATCCATGCTGCCAAGGGTCGTGTGCCCGTCTGGCCTCTAGGTACTTGACAATTCTTTTCTTCAGAAGTGATTCCATCATTTTCCCTATCACTGAGGTTAAACTAACAGGTCTGTAGTTTCCTGCTTCTGCCCTGCTCCCACTTTTGTGAAGGGGAATCACATCTGCCCTCCTCTAGTCTTCAGGTACCACCCCATCCTCCCATGATTTGTTAAAGAGGGTAGTCAGTGGTGTCACTAGTTCTACCCTTAGTTCTTTTAGAATTCTGGGATGAATCCCATCAGGCCCCATTGCTTTGTCCACCTTCAGTTTTAAGAGTTCTTTCAGAACCCTTTCTTCTATAAATGGGCTGGTATCAACTTCTGTATCCAGAGTGTTTCTATTGTTTGTTTTAGGTACCTCCCCCTCTTAATTTGTATACTGAGCAAAATATTTGTTTAGTATCTCTGCCTTTTCACAGTCACCCTCTGCCCACCCCCTCAGCTTTATTTAAGCTCACTACCTCCCTTAGTCTTCCTTCTCCCTGATGTACCCAAAAGGTTTTATCCCCCTTCTTAACTGAGTTGGCTATCTTTTCCTCAGTTCGGGCCTTTGCTGTTCTGACTGCCTTCCCAGCTTCCTTTTGCTTTAACTGATACAATTCTCTGTCCTGCTCCTTCTGTGATTCCTTGTACTTTCTGAATGCTTTCTTTTGAACCTTCACTGCCACCTCCTTTGAGAACCATAGTGGTTTCTTACATCGTTTTGTTTATTTGCTTCACACAAAGGCTTGTTACCTCTGTTATGGCAGTTTTTATTATTCCCCATTGTTCTTCCAACCCTCCTTCCTGCCCATTTGCTAGTGTATTCCTTAGGGACTGACCCATTTTGGCAAAGTCAGCCCTCCTGAAGTCCAGTACTTTTGTCTTTGTATGGCTTGACTGTATTGCTGTGTTTATTGTGAACCATACTGTTCAATGGTCGCTAGTTCCCAGATGGCTACCCACTTCTACATCTGTGATCCTTTCTCCATCTCCATTTGAGAGGACCAGGTCTAAGATTGCTCTCTCTTGAGTGAGTTCCAATGCTAGTTGTCTAAGGCATGCCCCCTGTAGGGCATCTAGAATAACCCCACTCTTAGAAGTGGCTGCTGCAACTGCACTCCAGTTAACATCTGGCATATTCAGATCACCCATCAGCAATATCTTCCCTTTATCTGCCATTCTAAGTATACTTTCTATCATTTCCTTGTCCATTTCCTCCCCCACGGCAAGTGACTCACAAATCCAGACTTATCTTTCAAAGCTGAGATTGCTGAAGCTTACGCCTGAACTTAGATCACAAATAGATAAACCATTCTCCTTATTGGCGCTGACCAGAGCAATAAGCTCATTAAAATCCTGTAAGGCTCCAGGCCCTGATGGGTACATGCCTGAATTTTTTAAGTTCTTTAAAAAGGAATCAGAGGTCCCTCTCCTGGCTGTCTGTAGAGCCTCTCAGGATGGGGAGGACCTGCCTCAGACCTGGAAATATGCTGTCATCACTAGTATTCTGAAACTGGCCAAAGATATAACTCAGTGCAAGTCATATAGACCTGTATCTATATTGAATATAGATTATAAATTATACACAGCATTACTAGCAAAGAGTCTGGAGGGGGTCCTTCCCAGGCTAATTGATTATGATCAGACGGGCTTTGTCCACGGCCGACAGACACAGGACAACATCAGAAGGACCCTGTCTCTCCTCCACCACGCCACCTGGTTGGGGTCTTCCTTCCTACTACTGAGTTTGGATGCGGAAAAGGTCTTAGACAAGGTGGTGTGGAATTTCCTTGGTCAGACACTTGGAGCATTTGATTTCTCTGCTGCATTTATCAAAATTATCAATAAAATATATTTGGACCCAAGAGCGTATATTAAAATAAATGGGGAGGTATCTACCCCAATATCTCTGCTCTGGGGTACTAGACAGGGGTGTCCCCTCTCCCTACTCCTATTCGCCTTATACTTGGAGCCACTAGCACAGGACTTGAGGCAAAGGGAAGAAATAGAGGGCTTACGCTTAGGGGAGGAGACCCATAAACTAGCCCTGTACGCAGACGATCTTTTGATGTACCTTAACAATCAGCAGGGGCTAGTCTCACTATGGGATACTCTGAAATAATTTAGTTTATTAGCGGGATATAAGGTAAACACTGCTAAAACCGAGTTCCTGTTGGTTCCTTCTCCCCCTCTGATAGAATAAAAGAGACTTTCCCTTTTAAATGGAATAAAGATCATCTTAAATACCTCAGAGTCCACCTATCTTTGGATAGTACCCAGATTTTTAATCTTAACTTTATCCCTATTCTAGAACAATTACGAGCAGACTTGGAGAGATGGGCGCTCATACCTGTCCCCTTGGTGCAGAGAATAGAAGCAGTCAAAATGGTACTGCTCCCCAAGTTTTTGTATTTTTGGTAGGCACTACCAATGCATATCCCAAACACATTTTTTAACAAGATGAATAGGGGGATCTCTCACTTTATTTGGGGTATGCAGAGAACTGCAATTCATTCCTCAGTGCTGCAAATTCCAAAATGGGGGTGGCTTTCCCTTCCTAATTTAAAGTTGTGCCACCAGGCAGCCCAACTTCATACTTTTTTTTTATTGGCTAAGTAAAGCATACATTGCCAAGTGGAAGGCCCTGGAGATTGGGGTGGATGGTCTCCCCAACCTGAACAAACTTCTTCTTACAGGGAGGGAGGGTCTCTCCGTGTCGGGGGATGGGAGCCCGTACACAGCACATACCCTAGCAAATTGGCACGAGATATTAGATGATAAATCCTTACGGCCATGGAGATCCCTTTTAAAACCAATAGCATATGAGCAGGCCTTTGTTCCTGCTAAGTGGGACTCAGAATTTCATGGATGGGAGAAAAGAGGCCTCTTCTTAGTATGGCACTTCCTGGGTGAGGGAGGGAGGGGTATTGCCATTTCAGGAGGTAGTAGCCCAGTTTGGAATACCATGGCAGGATAGATTTAGATATCTTCAGGCCAGGGATTATGTTCACTCTCTCCGTCTTCCTCCCTGGGAGGAGATCTCCCCTCACAGATTTTGCACCTTATTAAATCAGCATTGGAGAATCGAGCACCACATGATAAGATAGTCTCATATTTATATAGAGCACTCCTCCAATGGAAAGGAGGTACACCACAAACAATACAAAGGGCATGGACGCAGGTTCTGGGCATGCCAATACCTGAAATAGTTTGGTCCAGAGCCTTAGAAAGAATACACTGGGGAGTGACTGCAGTGAGTTGGAGGGAGTTCTCCTGGAAAGTGTTCTCTAGATATTTCCGGACCAGAACAATACAAGGGAAGTACGGAAGGGGGGAACGCCTCGGCCTGTTGGAGGGGCTGTGGACATTCTCCAGCAGCCCTGGTCCATATCCTATGGGGTTGTCCCTCCTTAGCCCCCTTTTTTCAGGAGCTACAACAAGCCATACATACATACCATCTTTGAACCAAGTCTTGTTTTAACTCCCACACTTTATTTCTCCCTAGATCTTCCGCCTGGACACTGAAACATAGGAACAGCCATGTTGCTAAGAATCATGCTTTTAGCAGCCCAGAAAACAATCACTAGGAATTGGCTTACCAATAAGATTATCTCCAAAGACCAATGGCATGACCTAATGATTTCTGTTTACGGGATGGAGAGTTTCACGGCTTCTCTTAATAAAAGACAGTCACAATTCAAACTGCTCTGGAGAAGATGGGTCATCTACATTATTGCACCGAGACCTGACTTCATGCCATGATTGGGGGTGGGTTGGGCAGGCAGTAGCACCCTGTAACTGCTATATCTGTTACATTATCCCCCTATCCCCAGCAGGATGTCATTTTCCACCTATACAGGAGAGGGGCGCCTACAATTTGAAATCTAAAGCAATTACTTTCTTTTCTACTCGATCCTGTAGATTAACTGTAACTGTTAAGTTAGTTTTTACTTATAATTGCCCCCTTGTCCATAAGTATGGCCAGGTTTTTATCTAGAAAGTTGTACTGAATTACCTGGAACTAGATAAATTCCTCCTTTTGTGATTTCTCACATAGTCTCCTCATACATATATTGTATTTAATTTACTCATATAGAGTGGCACTAAGTGTAGTATTTATGGGTATTGTTTGTTGTATGTGTATACATGTGTTGTCTAGTTTTACCTGAAAAATCTAATAAATAAGCAAAGTTTAAAAAAAAAAAAGAAACACAGCCTGCTTAATTCCACTGTATCGAACATTTGTGAGACCACATTTGAATTATTGCACCCCTCTTTGGAGCCCATACCTGAGAAGGGATATCGATGGGGTGGAGAGGGTCCAGTGGAGAATGACTAAGCTGGTAGAGGGATTAAGGGGTGAATCATATGAAACCAGACTCTGGTCCCTGGGACTGTATACCTTGGAGACAAGACGCATTAGAAGTGATCTCCTGCAGATGTTTAGGATTACAAAGAATAGCTTTCTAGCTGAAAATCTGGGGTTGACTACTGTCAGCAGATTTGGAGGACTAAGAAGCCAAAAGAAAAAACTAAAGCTTACTTATCCCAAGACCAACTTGAGGAGATCCTTTTTTTTTTTTTTCTTTTCAGTACTTGCTATTTTTCCGCCTTCCCCTGCCCCCTACGTTCCACTTCTTTGGGAGCGCCTGGCATCTGCCTCGGTTCCTTCCATGCCTGGAGCCCCGCGGCGGTCCCCCCATGTAGCCTTGGATTTCCCCCCAGGCAGGGACCAGGTGGGGCCCAAGCACCCCGAGCTAACTTCACTTCGTCGGGGCCGCCGCGTGGGACAGGCAGGGGACCATTGAGGTCTGTGCTGGCGCTCCGTCTACCCGGAGCGATGGTGGTGTTTTCCTGTTTCTGTGTGTTGTGCCCAGATGTCAAGGCGGAGCTCCGCCACATCTGCACGCCACCTCCTGATTGGGCCTCCGCCTGGGGTCAGTCAAGCACCGAGCCTTGTCCCCCCTCCTCCCTGGAGAAGGCGCGCAGTCCACGACGCCAGCCTTCCCCTGGCTGTCCCTCCAGCTCTCCGGGCTCGTCCCTGAACCCGGGTCGCAAGCGGTAGCGCTACCGCTGCTCCAACGGGCTGGCAGGAGATCCTTTTTTACACAGAGAATTATTCCAGTATGGAACAGTTTGCCTAGGCATGTTGTGGAGACTTATAGTTTTGACACATTTAAGATTAGGCTGGATAGTTACCTTTTCAAAAGACAGTGTATATAATGCCCATTAGCATGGGGGACTTGCTCTATGGGCCAAGAGCCTTCTGCTAGTCCTAATAACTCAGAATTGAACTTTTAGGATTCCCAAGAGGGGAAGGGGGGACATGACTGAGACTTTCAAGTATGTGAAGGGAATCAATAAGGTGCGGTTGGGGAGCATCTTCCAGCTAAGAGAGAGACCTAGGACAAGGGGTCATGATTTGCAGATTGTGTGGGGGGGGGGGATTCAGAGATGACATTATTTATTTATTCTTTTTTTTTTTAACCAGGAGAGATGCACTAAGCTGAAAGCTTGTTTACAGGTGCGCCCTGGGAGCACAAGAAAGTTAAGTGACTTGCTCAGGGTCGCACAGTATGCAAGTGGGAGCTGTGGAATTCAAACCCAGGTTTGCAGCTCAGAGCCTTAAACCACTGCGCTATACTGCCTCCTCATTAGGACTCCTTATTATACTGCTTCCTCATTAGGAAACACTTTTTTACAGAAAGGGTGGTGGACAAGTGGAACAGGCTGCTGAAGGAGGTGGTGGGGGAGAAAATGGTGTGAGGTTTCAAGAGGGCATGGGACAGGCATATGGGGTGGCTGGAAAGTGGGGGGGGGGGGACTTCAAGTAAGACCTAGTGGAAACCTGAACAGACTAGGTGGGCCTGGCGGTCTTTTTCTGCCATTGCATTCCTATGTTTCATTGTGTGTGTTTTTTTTTTTTTAAGTGAGCTGCCACTGGAGTATGATTTCTTTGATTGATAATGGATTTTACATATTCATGGATAAATATGAGTACACAACAACCTAACAGTAAGGCCCATGTTCTGCTTTCAGAAGTAGTGCATTAGGAAGAGCAGAGGGGCAGAGTCAGCTGAAGTACCCCCTCCCCATTTTCACCTTGCTCCTGAAGCAGCTAAAGGAGAACGACTTGTGTACTGGCCAAGCAGTCTACGTTTCCCAAATCCATTTTGATTCTGCTTTCAGCAGCAGTGCCTTACGGAGAGCGTGGTCCAGGGGTTACTGCAAGTGCATCTCTGGCAAGTCTAACCGTAACTAATATAGTTGCTCCCAAACTGACGTATGGTTACCGGAGGGTATATTGTTAAATTTGTGTGCTGGCAGACCTCTGTCATAAGCCCTGCCTGGTGTGCAGTTGTAGGGGTCACTAGTATTTAATTTGTGAGCTAGCAGACTTCTGTAGCAAATCCCTATCTGTTGAACGGTCACTAGAGGGCCTTAGTTTTAAATTTATGTGCTAGCAGGCCTCCATCATACTCCCTTTAGTTTTTTTTTATAAGTTTTTTTGTACACTAGACAAATTCTGCCTAGTTTCAGACATGACCCGGGGAAGGGGATACAGATGAATGCCAACTGACCTTGAACTAGATTAAGCTGTTGGTGGTTGTGGAAGGGCGCAGCTATATGTGGGCAAATCAGGTAGCATGACACATGTAGCACTCTTTCCAAAGTTCCAAATTTATTCTCAATTCTCCAAAAAATAGTACAAATTCAATACAGTGCATCAGTTCGACAGCATGTTCTGTTTTAGCACAGAAACTGAACACCTTCGCTCCTTAGAGCACTTTACCAAAGCTCCCTGGAACTCAGAGCAGTAAATACCACAGCAGACAAATTCATCTGGCATTTATAAATCTTCCACTCAGGGCAGTAAATAGCACAGTTCATTATAACTCCATAGAGCACTTTGATAGCACAGTTTATTATAACTCCATAGAGCACTTTAATAGCAGCTTCCAGAGTATACCTCCAGACCCACAGCAAGCAGAATGATCTCGCTCTCTATCCATATATCTCTCAACCCAAAGAGTCTGAATTTATACCCAAAAGGGGTCATGTGACCATTTAACTCCACCCCGGTATCTTATTTTATACTTTAAATCTTTATTTACCAAATATTTATTTTATTTATAAACACATTGCCCCTTTAAATGATCATAAGAAAACATTTTCACTCCTATAAACAATTTAAACCCATTTTAAACCTAATTTCTATCGACTAAAGCACCTCCCCTTCCTATACCTATTATAAGGAGTACATTTGTGGCCGGCCGGCTTCTAGAAGAACAAAAGACACCGGCAGGAACTGAATTCAGAGCCTCAAAAGAACACTACAAACACCTTCGTTTTCAGACCAATACTAAACCATTTTCAGACCAAAGGAATTTGTCTTCTGAGGGTAAGAAAAGCAATCCTCCCTATTTTAAATTATAAAAAATTAAAGTTTCAAAGAATTAGAGAGCTAAATGCCCTCACAACAGCACGCACTAACGCGCAGGGTAAAGAACCACTCACTTTCAGCAGCGGTACAAAGGATATAGATTGTGCTCAGTCGGTTCTTAAAAGCGAGCTATAGCAAAAGTAAATGGACCTCAGGGGTCTAAATGCCCGTGAACGCTGAAAAATCTCTGCCCTGAAAGGTCCTCAGAAACAGCTCAAAAGTAGACAACCTCAACTCCGGAGGTTATGTGAGAGCTAACACTATTAATTTTCAATGGGGATTATAAAATTTAAACAGTACTAGAAGGCTAAATGCCTTCACGGCTATGCGCACAGTTGAGCAGGAACAGCCGATCGCTTATTCACTGTTGCGCTGAAGCTCCACAGCAATTCTATACCGAGAAAACGTATTTTCAAATGAATTTTGAAAAAGGAACATAACGGGAACTAGAGAAGAGAACCAGATGGTTCTCAATACCATTTTTAAAACTAAAAACGTGGACAAGCCCTAGAAAGCACAATATAAACATAAAGGGCTAAAACTAAGCATTTATTAAACAGAATGAAACGACATTCCAAACGGAAGGCTATATTTACTTCTACTCTAAACTAATGACAACCTTATAATAATAGTTTATTATACTCAGCATGACGACTGACTTCGGGCATGGGACTGAATTTAGGCATGCTGCCACAGAGGCTCTCCACTTCAGTTTCTCCACTCAGAAAAGGTGCCAAAACACACCTTCACAAAATCGGGCAGAACATAGAACTGTTAACAGAATTATTGTATTCATCCCTTTCATTTATTATTATTTTTATTTTAGTTAGGCTGGTGGTTCAAGACTCCGCCTGACCTAAAAACACTTCACCTTCACAATTTAAACGAGCCCAAGGATCGGCTACTAGTTTCCTTTATATTTTTATTATTATTTTTAACAAATGCCCCCCGATATAGCACGAGCCACAAATAGTAATTGTTTAACTACTAAAAGGGGACATTATATTTGAACGCTATCTGTGCAATCATTTACTCTACAAAAAAGGTAGAAACCATATTTACATTGCATTTTTCAAACGATATCATTAAGCAGTGGCTGTCTTTTGCTTTAATGAGTTTAAAAACAGCCAGACTTCGAACTGAACAGCCTAACTGAGGAACAATAGGCATCATGACAGCACCTTTAATAAAAATTCAAGCATGGCTTGCAGGTTCCCTCCTATTTCTATATATATCAACTTGAGGCCCTAAACCCTTCACAGGAGCACCCTGTGACAGTGGTATTTTTAGTGAATGGTGAGGAAATTTGGCCAGGGCACCGGGGAAATTCCCCTACTCTGTCAGAGGGGATTCCCTGTCCAAGATGGAGGACGCTGTGTTGCCTGCGGCTGCTGGAGCTGTGGAGACAGGAGACCTGGTCTCGACTCCTGTCTCTGTATCTGAGGAGACCAAGATAGATTGCCGGATGGATTTACTTGTGTCTGCAGTGTTGGAAGATGGTTTTTGGGAGGTACCTGTGGCTCCGTCGGCGGTATGCCTAAGTGAGGTTGCCCGAGTGTTCTGGAGGACTGCAAGTGGTGCACACTTTCTTGGACTCGGAACCTTTGAGTCTGGCTGTACGTGTGCTGCACGACCGTTTGTTGGAGGCAGAACGCTGCTTTGTGTCCGCCAAGCTGGAAATGAAGCAGGAACTACGGTGTGTTCAGCCAGTAGGAGCGACTATGGTTCCTACTGGCACTATAGCAACGGACTCTGTGGCTTTGCTTAGTGACTCTGGAACAGAGCATTTCGAGATGTCTTGTGGAGATGTCCCTGGACTTTCCTCCGCGGCGGAGGAACACATGAGTACTTTTATGGTGGTGAGCCCGCCCTCTGTATTACCGGCTGATGTGGCTACCTCTCAGACTTCTCCTGCTACGGAGCACCCTACTGATGCCCCCGCATGGTCTGTAGATGCGGCGCTTTGGGCGGCTGGATGGGTGCAAGACCCCACGGCGGGTTCCTGGGTCTCGGGGCTGTCCCCTATACGATCCCCTCGCCCTGTGCATGATCTGGAAATGGGTGGGGGAGAACAGATTTCTCAGAATTCAGTAGACCCCTTGGATCTTCCTGTAGAGCTCCGTTTAACTCAGAACCCAGTCCTGGACCTTAACCAGGTCCCTGCCACTCAGACTCTCCCTAGTCCAGACCCCCTGGCTGATGGTGCCTCTGCCACTGTTCGACCTCCCTCTGCTCGAACTGGGCCAGCGAGGTCCTTCTCTTCATTGTTTAAATTTCCAGTTCTGGCAGCTAAACGTCACAATGCCATCCGGCTTTCTTATCGAGGTGGGCTGCCGGACCCCCCTGACCATGTGTATGTGGCCAGAACGCTGTTGAAGGATTCTCTGAAGTTTTTTGCTTGCACACGAAATATATGCCTTGATACATGTTTCGGAGGAACTAATCTTTGACATTAGTTTTCAGATGTCTCGTGGTCTTGACTGTTTTTGGTCAAAATATCATGCCTTTGTGTAACACTGCTCTTTGGACCCCCTTTCAGGCAATACCCCTCTCTAAACCGGCCTTTAAGATAGTTACTGTTATGTTTCGCAATGAGGGAGTGGATGTCTCTAATATTGTTTATTGGTTAAAACAGTGTTGTACTTTACAGGGTCAGCCGGAGGCAATCTTGGACTCTGAGAACATCTGGACAGGGGGTTGGAAATTTAAAGTCATGTTGAATGTTTCTGAATCTGGTCCAGTGCACTTGCCTAATTCTTTTTTTTTTAGGTCGGGATAGAGGGGTCCTGTTTTACCCTGGTCAACCCAAAGCGTGTTACAGATGTGGGGACCCCTCACATCTGAGCAGTGTGTGCGACAAGATTAAATGTAATAACTGTGGTGAAATGGGTCATGTGGGTATGCACTGTCTGAATGACTGCAGGTGCAATCTTTGTGATGAGATGGGCCACACGTTTCAGTCATGTCCCTGGGCGGCACATACTAAGGTAACGCATGATGGAGGTGTAGAGCAACGTTTTGTGATTACTCAAGCTCAAAAAGCTTGCCTTTGCACCACTTTGGATGTCCCCCTACTGTGGCAGCTCCCCCTCCCCCAAAGGCTTTGGTCTCGGAAGCCTCCTGTAGTACTGTACCTATGTCAGCCAAAAGGGCTCAGCCCCATGGGGAGGTTCCGATTTCTGTCTGTGCTATGGTGCAAGAGGACATGGTGCAGGGTCCGGGCCCTAGTACTATGCCTCCCCCTCGTGAACCTGCCAAAGTAATCTGTTGCAGGTTGTTATGTTCTGGTTCCTGCACCTTACCGTCCCCTCTGAAGGCCTACGCAACACCTTCTATTGCTTTATCGAATGCCTTTGAGGTGCTTCAGTCAATATCGGATGATGTAGGTGGTGAATCTGACTCTTCCTCTATTGCTTCTTCTCTCCCTGATGGTCTTACTGATTCTGAAATTCAGTTGGGCGCAGGCCTTTCACAAAAACGGAAGGCCAAGGTCAGGCTGAAAGGGACTAAGGTAGCTGGAAAGAGAAAGACTTAATAGTGATGGTTACCTAATCTTTGTGCTGCTATGTCACAATTTACCTGTCATACTGTCAATGTGAACAGTCTGAAACGTGTGGACAAGAGACGGCTGGTGTTTTTCTTTCTGAGGCTTTTGCCATTTGGGATATTTTTTTTACAGGATACGAGATTCCACACTGTGCAGGAGATCCGACTGGCTCAACGAGACTGGCTTATGGGTCCTTCTTTTTGGTCTATAGGCCAAGACTCCTGCTCTGGTCTTGGCATTTTAATTAATATCTCCGAGTTTAGACTTTTGAAGCTGTTTGATTTGGCCCCTGGTAGGGCTTTGATTTTGGACTTTCTGATCAGGCAATGCCTGTATCGGGTGGTGAATGTTTATGCCCCCCAACTGAAAATTGAGCGAATAGCTCTTTTTGATTTAATCCGCCCTTATTTACATTCTTCTTTCCAGATTTTATTTTCCGGTGATTTTAACTGCGGCCTTAGTCTCCGGGATAAGAGTTCCTTTGCTACTACCAAAAAAATGTATTGTGACTCACTCGTGCTGGGACGCATGATCCGTACTGCCCGTTTGACAGCCTCTTATTTTTCTTTCACGAAACAACATACACCCACATTTCAAAAGGGTAGGTTGGCCACCCGCATAGATTTTGTTTTTGTGTCAAGTATATTAGAAGTCACTACGGCTGTAGTACAGGCGGTAGCCTTTTCTGACCATAAGCTACTCTCTGTTAGTTTTGGATCTACTGCCAGTTGCAGTAAAGGGCCGGGTTTCTGGGAATTTAATGTATCCTTATTACAGGTACCATCGTTTCAGCAAACGCTTTTGTCATTTATTTATGCCCGTAAGTCAGTGTATCCCATGTATGATGATCCAATTCAGTGGTGGATGGATACGAAACGTACTCTTACTGGATTGTTGAAATCCTATAGTCATACAAAAAGCAGGACTGATTATCTTGTATATTTAAAGAATAGAGCTAATTTTCAGTCTTTACTGTCACTTGCATACTTGATGGGACAGGATCTTGCGCAGCAAATACAATTAGTGCAGAAGGATGTGTTGGATTTCCAGTCTAAACAGTCGCAACAACTGTACCACCAACATTGCTATGCTGTAAAAGGTACCCGGGAAGTTGTTTGCCCATTTGAATCTAATTATCACTAGATTGCCCATAAATCTATGTCATGTCTTTCCAATTCGAATGGAGATCTTTGTACTTCCTATTCGGACTTATGTCAGATTGTTACTGACCATACGACCGCTTTGTTTTCTCCTCTACCCACTGTGACAGTGGACCTGGGACAACTGTACGGTGCCCTTGATGTTTCTTCCCCCTCCTTGCAGAGTGCAGAAATTGCATGTCAACCCTTCATGGAAAGGTAAATTCAGTTAGCCATCTCTTCCTTGCCCCTACGTCGGACCCCTGGTCCGGACGGCCTTCCTTCTGCCCTGTACAAATATCTGGGGGACTACCTCCTCTCGGAATTGACCTCTGTGTTTGCCTCCCTTCTTGTCTCTGAATGTATCCCTTTGGAGTTTACAAAGGGCACTTTGATTTATGTGTATAAACGGAAAGGTGACATTCATTCCCTTGACAACTGGCGCCCCCTCTGTATGCTGAATATTGATTTTAAGATATTGACGAAACTCATCGCACAACGTTTGCTCGGGATAGCTGAAATAGTTATTCACCCAGCCCAATCCTGTTCTCTACCGAACAGGAGAATTTCTGATCACCTGATTCTTCTCTGTGAATTATTTTCCCATGGTTTTTCGGAGTCTGTTTCGGGACTTATTGTTTCGGTCGACCAAAAGGCTGCTTTTGACTCAGTTAATCATGATTTTTTATGGAACGTATTGCATTTTCTGCACATTCCTGAAAAGATGATTCGTTGGATCCAGACATTTTATAGGATGGCTACTGTTGTTCCGCTGATTAACGGTTGGGTGGGCCCGATGATCCCGGTGAAACGGGGAGTTCGCCAAGGTTGTCCACTAAGCCCTCTATTATATGTTTTTTTTCTGGATGTGTTGATTCGACGTCTTAATGCCCACCCTCAGATCCGTGCCATCTCATGTTCGGCTCTGCGATTGCAGTTTACGGCGATCGCATATGCTGACGATGTGTGTTTCCTTATAGCTGACGAGGCTTTGGTACTTGTCTCTCTTCAGGAATGTTCCTCTTTCGGTGCATTTTCTGGGGCAAGTATAAACTTCGGTAAGAGTATGGGGATACGGCTTGGTTCATCTTCCATCTCTTTAGATAAAATCGTTTTTTTACGTGTAGTAGAAGGCCCAATTCGTATACTTGGTATATATTTTGGGATGAGAGATTCTGATTCCTTTAACTGGGAAGAGAAATTGAAACAGGGCCGAGGCATGGTGGCCTCTTGGAATAGGGGACAGCTCGGAAAGAAGAAACGTGTTTTTCTGATTAAAACCTATCTTCTCTCTCTGTTGCTGTATTTAAGTTATGTGTTCCCCATCCCAAAGCAGCTGGAAACTATGGTTTTCAGCTTGTTTTCTCAAGCCCTTTGGGGCAGTCGGTTGAATCCGATTAAGAGGAATATCACTTACCTACCTACTTCTGAAGGCGGTGTCCAGATGATTAATCCATTGCTATTCTTTACTAGTGTTTTTCTTTCGGCCAACCTGTGGCCTTTACTGGTTAATACCCAGAGAGGGTGGGAAGCGTGGTTTTACGACTCGTGTAGGTATTGGTTTCACTTGTGGGAACATAATTCTTTGGGTATGTTGCAACAAAATGGGGATGTCCCGTTGTATGTTAAGCATATGTTTCTCCGTTTAAAGCAATGGCAAGTGTCACCTCAGACTCTTGTCATGAATACGCATAAGGCACTGTACAAGAAGCTTTTGTCCTCTGTTTGTGTGGTGCAAGCCCCTTTTCTGAAATGTCCGGCCAGTCGCCTACCCTCGCTTCTAGTTCTGTTGCAGTGTTCTAGGATCCCGGCCCACATGTGGGACTTCCACTGGTTATCTTGTCACGAACGGATAAATGTGAAAGCCAACCATAAACATATGCAGTCTCAGGATCGTTTCTGTTCTAGACCTCTCTGTATTGATACACTGGAGACCATATCACATTTGTTTTTTGACTGCTCCTATATTACGAATTGGTGGCCTTTCTTGGCCGACTCCTGGGATGTTCCCATATTTTCTACAGTCACATATCAAAATGTTATGTAAGGTGTTTTTCCCTCTCACTAGTCTCTGTGGCATAGGGACACTTTGAACCTTGTATTTCTTGTGATTAAATGGAACATTTGGATGTTAAGATGTTTGTTTACCTTGCAACAAAAGATTTGTTCTTATTCGGAACTTGAGGGGAAGATAGTGGCTGACTTAAAGAAAATATACGACCTTGAAAGGACTTTGTATTCGGCATCATCTCTGTTGGTCTTGTGGACAGCCTTTCCATGGATCACGAACACTGACACAGCTATAACTTGAAGGACTTATGCAGTATTTTTATTTTTCCCATCTCCCTTTCCCCTCTTTGTTTTCTTTTTTGGTTTTCCTGTACACTTCTTATTGATGCATCTTATGTTGGCTTGTTCAAAAAAACTGTCTCCTACTCTTTTTGAAAAGTGCCATGGGATCTTTAACATCCACTTGTACTGGGAGGAGGGTCACGTGATGGCTGCCTGAGTGGGTGTGCCTGGTTGAGCTCCCGAGTCCCCACCTGAATAAAAGCTTAAATTTCACTAAACTGGTGTTTTCCCAAATTTCTTCTCCCAGTAGTGAGAGCTGAATAGTTCAGAAGCTGCCTTGGTTCGAGAGGTTCTGCGAAGATGGAGGCAGAAGTGCGAGATCCTTTGCCCAAACACACCCTGCCGCCAACCCTGATGCAGGACAAGAAATCTAAGCGGACTAAGGGTACCCCTGCTGGAGCAACTAATTAAGCGACCTCCCAGGCTGCGTTGACGGAGGTGAAGTTTCTGGAAATAATCGGGCACCTCCAAGAAACACTGAACACTTTAGCGTATGATTTTAAAACAATGAAGGCATCAGTGGAGCAGCTGGCTACTCGAACTGAAGATAATGAGGCTAGAATATGGATAGAATAGGAGGCAGTATAGCGCAGTGGTCTAAGGCTCTGAGCTGCAAATCTGGTGACATCCAGCAGACTAGACCTGGGTTTGAATCCCACAGCTTCCACTTGCATACTGTGTGACCCTGAGCAAGTCACTTAACCTCCTTGTGCTCCCAGGTCGCTCCTGTAAAAAAGCTTTCAGCTTAGTGTGCTATACCTGGTTAAACAACTAAATAAAAAAAAAAAAAAAAGAATCTCGTCTTTGGATGACTGGCGCACTCACACGAATCCTGAACTAACAACTTTGCGGCATAGCGTTAAAAAATGGAGGATTTTGGTTGGTTCTTAAGTCTGTCTGGATCTATAAGACTATAAGAAACAAGGAAACATCCTTAATAAAGTCTGACAGTTTAAAAGAAAAAAAAGGAAAAACAAAGAATAACCATACTAAATTAACTGGTTTGAACCCTTACTTTTAGACTAAATAGGTCGTGTATACTGTACTGCTATATTATTTATGTGATATGATTTGTGTATGGTTTTTAGTCCTGCCATATATGTATGTAAATTTTTTTAACAAAAATCAATAAAAATTGAAAGTTTAAAAAAAAAAAAATGGAGGAGAAGTTGGAAGACCTGGAGGGTCACTCTCGCAGGAATAATCTCGTTATACTAGGACTGCCAGAAAAAGAAGAGGGCTCAGACTCAATCCTCTTTGTTCAAAAGTTAAGTGACAAAGTGGCTGGACCCTCTCCGAATGGCTCTACCTATATTATAAAGAGGGCCCACAGATCGCTTCGTCCGATGCCTCCTCCAGGCTCCCCTTCCCGACCTTTGATATTTTGACTCATAAATTTTCTTGACAAGCCGCATATATTGAGGAAACTCAGGGAGGTGAAAGAGGTTCAGTGGGAGAGTAAGAGACTTCAGATCACTCAGGATCTACCATTCCCTGTCAGACAGAAGAGGTCTGCTCTACATCTGACCATCTCCAAATTAATCGCCACTGGAATAAAGTTCAAAGTCAAATACCCTGCTACTGTCCAGGTTTCTCATGACAATCAGTGGCACACCTTGGAGTCAGCTGATCAAGTGAATGCTGTTCTCTGATCGATTGATCGATCTATCTATCTATCTATCTATCTATCCTGATTTATTTAAGTGGTGTGACTCTAGGAGTTTTGTTTTAAGTGTGGCTACATTTCCTGCTACCTAATGTGGTTTGTGATGACCTGGACTTTGTTACAGGATATGCTGAGTGACCAGATGAATTCTTGCTGATTCTGAGTAATCAAGACTGTGTTTCTAAAAGCTCGCTTTTTTCTAGGACCCCCAGGATCGGGAATTTGTATTTTTTGACCCTCACATAGTGTTTGTACTGTAGGGGTTGAGTACTCTGCAATATGTGGATGGGAGCGCCGCACAAAAGGATTTCGATTATCATCGCTTTGTTATGCTCCCTTGCAAACTATTTTATTTTCCTGGGGTTTCTCTAAATATAGAACTCCATCGACTGCTGCAAATATTCTATTTTCAAGGCTGTCGGCTCCATCTAGCAGCAAGATCTTTGTCATTTCAACACACTGGTGTGTTATGCTTAATAAACTTCATATCCTGCTCCATCATTGGGCTGAGGCGATGCTACCCTGAACTTTGTTAATAATACCTGAATTTGGATGGGATCTTGGTGGTACAAGCTTACAGTCCTCATGTTTTCGGAGCCTTACCTTAAGACTATAGTATGCTATCTTCCTGACTCTTTTTTAGTTAAGAGTGCTGATAACTCTGCAATGCTTGATTTCTGAGTTAATGGTGGAGGGAGGATAATCTTACTGTCTATCAAAGAGAAGCATACTTGTATAGCCTAGTCTCTCCCGGCATAAGGAGGGAGCAATTGGAATCAGTATTGGCTTCGTTTTACATTTTATGTTAATTCTTAGAATAGGCTTCGACTATGTTTGGGGCTCTCCACTTTTGGAGGGGTTATTTGTGGGAGGGGTTACCCTCCTGAACTCTTTGATAGACACATTAATTTTGTTCTCACAGGTTAGTGAAGGTTTTACCTTAATTAGTATCTTGTTTTGGGTGGGGGGGTGGGAAGGACATAAGCTATGGGCAGCGTTATAACATTGCAGCCTGAAGTAGAGTGGTAGTTCAGTCGTTAGGACTGGGGAGAGTATTTGTTTTGTTGGGTTTGTTTGGGGAGTTGAGGGTGGTGATGGGGTATATTCTTATTTGTGGGGACAGTGGATTTCTGTGTTATAGTTTTGGAGTCATTTGGGATGTTGGGGAGAGACCCACACAGGCTCGACCATCTTTGTTGATTTTAGGGATAAGGGGCATTTTATTATGTGTTTATTATCTCCATTTGACAATGGTCCTGGATGCCGCTACTATATCAAGTTATTTATTCTTTGGATGGCCGAGGCTACGTAGTGGTGGGCTTGGTGGGGAAGGGGGTACTCAGAGGTATGGTTTAATTATTATTATACAGTCCACTTTCTATGTTTCAATCAATCAGTCAATCAATCAAAATCTTCATTTATCCAGGCGGGCACCGTTGAGCAAGGCTCATTTGCAAGATGGACCTGGTCATACAAAAATCATAGTACAGTAACATGGTAGAACATAATGCAATATTATACAAAAAAGGAAAATATAGATATGTACACATGTACATCAACATTTGAGCGTAAGGGCCTTTACAATAGATAGGCTCATAAATTGGTACATCTGGAATATTCACTTAAAAAGAGAGAGAAAGGCAAGAAGAGGGATACCAGATTAGGAAGATAATGACGGGGTTGGAATAGTTAACTGGCATACTTCAGGGAAGGGGGTGGAACTTGGCCATGGCTAAAGACAGACGGAGAAGAGGGAGAGAAGCTGGAATTTTGGTAGAGAGAGAGAGAGGCAGGGGCAGAGGCAGGGTGGGAGGTAGAATGGGCAGAAAGGAAACTGGAAAATAGGTGAGCTAGCGATGTGGGAAAAATTTGCAGGATTCCTTCACACAGCAGTCATAGAGCGACTTGAAAACATTCAGGCTAACAGGACAGCTCAGCTTCAAATTTTTTTGCATATTGTTCCACAGGGAAGGAAACGAGAAACTTATGGCTGCTCTGCCGAAATGAGATTTGACCTTAGGTAATTGCAAGGCAATTAGGGAATAGCTTCTTAGAGCATAGGCACCTATCACACTCAGGGGAATACAATCAGAGAAGTATAGGGGGAGCTTGTTGATAATCGCTCTGAAAGCCCAAGGAGTGGCATTTCTATTTCTCCTATAATGAAGGGAAGTCCAGCCCACTGCGGTGTACGAGGAGCAATGGTGTGTGGAAAGTGAAAGGCCTGTTATGAACCTTATTGCTCTGTGGTATAGGGTGTCCAACTTAGCCAGTGCAGAGTCAGTGCAATGGCTATAGAGGAGGTCCACGTAATCAATTAATGACAGGAACGTGGCTTGAACCAACTGCAGTTTGGCATACCTAGTAAGTAAATGGTTAATTCTGTAGAATAGTCCTAGTCTTTGTCTTAGTTTCTTCTGTAGTTCTTTGAGATGTTCAGAGAAGGTGAGTTTGTGATTGAGCCATACACCCAGATATTTGAATTTAGGCACATACGCTAGTTTTTCTCCAGGTACTGTGGTAATCTGAGGGATAGCCCCAACGCAAGCGGGGTTCGCCGCATAGGAGGAAGAAGAAAAGAGCATCGCTTTTGGGTTTTTTCACATTAAGCAGAAGCTTTTTGGTTATAAGCTGGTATTGTAATAGGTTAAATTCAGCTTGGAGGTCTTCACAGGCTGCTTCCAGCATAGGACGACTCAAATAAAATACTGTGTCGTCAGCAAACAAGTGGATATTGGCCTTATTGATGATGTCATCGATGTTGTTAATATAAACCGCAAACAACAGGGGACCAAGGATAGACCCCTGAGGCACACCTTTCTGTAGTGGTTTAAGTGGCAAAAGATCACCTTCAGTTTTAACCTGCTGTTTCCGTTCCACAAGGTAGTCAGCAAACCAGCACATAGAGTTAGGGTCCAGACCTAAGTTACATAGAGAAGAAAGAAGCAGGCTATGGTCGACTGTGTCAAAGCCCTTACTTAGATCCAGAAAAACGGCACAGACAAAATTCCTGTTGTCAAGGTCAAGGAGCCAATCATTAGTCACTTTTGCTAAGGCAGTTATGGTGCCGTGCTTTACTCTGAATCCAGACTGCACTGGGTTTAACAGGCTCCTGTATTCATGGTACGCCCTTAGCTGACCACTCACTGTCTTTTCTAATAATTTAGACAGAATGAGGAGGAGGGAGATCGGCCTATAATTATTAAGGTTGCAAGGGTCACCTGATTTGAGCAGAGGGATGACATGGGCTACTTTCTATTGTGCGGGGAGGCTCCCCTTGGATAGTGACAAGTTGAAGAGGTGCATGATTGGCACTCCTAACACATGGTATGCACATTTCAGAAAGTAAGGGTCTATAGAGTCCAAACCTGCACCCTTCTTGATATCCAACTGCAGCAATAGATCTTTAACTTCTTTTAGAGATGCAGGCAGGAAGGAGAAGGCCTCTTTGGTAGCAGGAGACTCGTGAATCAATAATCCCTGCTGAATGTGGACGGCATTGGCAGGGGATGTGTCAAATGCCAGCCCAGCAGTTGTGAAATGATTATTGAGAGCTTCCAGTATCTCTGATCGGTCTGAGAAGGTGTTACTACTGGATATAATTTTTGATGGGAGGGAATTACCAGGTGAATAACCAGACATGTCCTTAATTGTTTTCCAAAAATTTGAAGGATTCCTTAAGCCAGAGTCTAGCTCAGTGAGATAGAAAGCGGCCTTGGCTGCTCTGACCAGCTTGGTGCACTTGTTGAGTGCCCTCCTAAACTGACACCAATCCATGTCATTCTTGCTTCTGCGTGCTTTTTTTCCAAAGCATATCCCTTTCTAGCATGGAAACTTTGAGTTCTGGTGAGAACCAGTGGCACGTGTTGCTCCTTACACATACCTTTACCATGGGGGCATGCCTGTTTAAGGCCGCAGTTAGTATTTCGTAAAGGATAGTATATGCCTCATTAACCATTTTGGTTAAGTAGAAATCCTGCCATCGCGGGGAATGTTTCAATTTGTCGACGTAGGCAAACGAGAACTTTGCTACAAACTGTGGGTTGTGCACTGATCTGATACTGGCGATGAAACAGTGGTCGCTTATGTCAGAGAAAAATGCTCCAACATGGGAGAACAGGTGTGGTTTATTAACCAAAATTACATCTAAAAGGGTGCTGTTATTAGGGTTCTTTTGATTTGGGTGAGTGGGTTTGCCAATGAGTTGCACCAGTCCCAAGGTGTCACAAAAGGATTTCAAGGGAGCCGAGGTTTTTGATAACCAGTCGTAGTTCAGATCACCAAGGATAATGGTTTCCAGCTTACTAAGCCCCATGGCAGAGCTTAGATGTGACAAGAGATGTGACCCCGCAGACGGGGGCCTGTAGCAGCCTATTATGCAGAGTGCGCAGGAAGGTAATGGTTTAACCTTTAGGGTCAAGCACTCAGATTCATTAGGGGAGGAGGAGGATTCTAGACATGATACAGAGAATTTGTCCCTGACATAAATTGCCACCCCTCAGCCTCTTGATTGCCTATCAGCTCAGAAGAGCAATTAACTTGGGATGTTGATTATCCTGTCAGGAGTGGCTGGTCTAAGCAAGGTCTCAGTGATCACCAAAACATCTGGTAGGGTGTGGCTAACCCAAGCCTGGATCATGGTGATCTTTCTCAACAGGCTGCAGACGCTGACATGCAGGAATGACATTCCTTTAAGTCCAGCAAGGTCGGAGGGAGAAGCAAGGGTATCTAGAGGCACCAGGTTGAGCTCTACATTGCCTGAGCACAATAGTAATAGCAACAAAATCCTTTTTAAGGAGCAAAAGTTAATTTGTGGTCTCTGTTCTTTGAGCATCTGGGAGAGCAGTGAAGTTGAACATACTTGTCTCCACTCCTGGTGCTATAGTGACCTAATGTTGAAGCCACTAGAATCCTGGCAGAAACATGCCAGGAGAAGAAAGTATCGAGACGGGAGGGAGGAGTACTTTGCAATGGCAGTTCGGGAGATGTCCCCCTTCCAGGCAAATACAGCTGAATGATCCAGTAATCATGTGGTAATTCATGAGAGGAGTTGTGGAGCACATGAAAGGGAGAGGCGCAAACCTCCTCCCCACCCTGGAAGAAATGTGAGGGCTGATGGAGAACACAGGGCACTAGCATGACAAAGGACATACAGAGGATCCAGCTGGTCCCTCCCATGGTAAGGTCTTCTTATATGCCTCAGGGTAGGGCGAAGAATATCCCAGTTCTAGTAACAGATACTGTAACCTATGGTTGTGCTCGAACTGACGAATGCCCAGGATAGACTTAAAGAAAGGGGAAGGACCTCTGAAGGGAAAAGACAGCAGATAGTTAAATTTAGAGTGGGAGGGTGTCAGTGTGCGTAGCAGACAAGAAGAGGAGGGACAGTATTTAATAAATGGAGGTGGTAGGGATGGGTGGTAATGGTGAAAATGTGGCTTTTGCCATACCTTGTGAGGGGAGCCAGTCCGGCTGGAGGTCTCGGGCGGCGGCTAGGTCAGCGCCGACTGCCCGTTGTCCGAGGATGCCTCAGCTGGGGAGCCCTGGGTGGCTTCTCACGGCTGGGGGAAAAGAAAGAGAAAATTATGTACTGACTGAGGACAAAGGGCCCAGCAGAAGCCAACGGGAGTCCAATCTGCACCACAATAGGAATGATTGGGAATGGCGCCCAGCTGTCTGAGATGCAGCTGCACAGTTATACAGGAAGGGCTGTAATCACAGTTAACACTCAGGCAAAGTAGCTAGCAGAACTGTAAATATGGCAAAACATTTTAAGAACAGTTTTAACAAACGTAAGAAATTACAGCACTTTTCTGAGTCGGTAACATCAAGCAATAGTGGAAGCGGACTGCTGGCTAATCGGGACAGAGCAGGGAAAGGCGCTCACATTCCGATTGGGCAGCGGCTCTTGCCGTACCTTGTGAGGGAGTGAGTCTGGGCTGGAGGTCTCGAGCAGCAGCTAGGTCAGCACTGACCGCCCAATGTCCGAGGATGCCTCAGCTGGTGAGCTGGGGAGCCCTGGGCGCTTCTCATGGCTGGGGAAAAGAAAGAAAGAGAGGATTATGTAGTGGCTGAGGACAAAAGGGCCCAGCAGAAGCCAACGGAAGTCCAATCTGCACCGCAATAGGAGTGATTGGGAATGCACCCAGCTGTCTGAGATGCAGCCGCACAGTTACACAGGAAGGGCTGTAATCACAGTTAACACTCAGGCAAAGTAGCTAGCAGAACTGTAAACAATGGCAAAATATTTTAAGAACAGTTTTAACAAAAGTAAGAAGTGACAGCACTTTTCTGAGTCAGTAACATCAAGCAATAGTGGAAGTGGACTGCTGGCCATTCAGGACAAAGCAGGGAAAGACGCTCACATTCCAATTGTACGGCGGCTTTTGCCGTACCTTGTGAGGGAGCGAGTCCAGGCTGGAGGTCTTGGGCGGCGGCTAGGTCAGCACCAACCACCCGGTGTCCGAGGATGCCTCGGCTGGTGAGATGGGGAGCCCTGGGTGGCTTCTCACGGCTTGTGAGGGAGCGAGTCCGGGCTGGAGGTCTTGGGTGGTGGCTAGGTCAGTGCCGACCACCCAGTGTCTGAGGATGCCTTGGCTGGTGAGCTGGGGAGCCCAGGGTGGCTTCTCACAGCTTGTGAGGGAGCGAGTCCGGGCTGGAGGTCACGGGCGGTGGCTAGGTCAGTGCCAACCACCCGGTGTCTGAGGATGCCTCTCCTGGTGAACTTGGGAGCCCTGGGTGGCTTCTCATGGCTTGTGAGGGAGCGAGTCCAGGCTGGAGGTCTCAGGCAGTGGCTAGGTCAGCGCCGCCCACCCATTGTCTGAGGATGCCTCAGCTGGGGAGCCCTGGGTGGCTTCTCACGGCTGGGGATTCACAGTTTGGTCTAATAAGGGTGTCTTCATAAGCTCCATTAGATGGTCATGAAATATATCACATGGAACGTTAAAGGTGCCCACTCCAGGGTAAAGCAATACCAGATTTTGAGACATTTGCAAATGTTACAGTGTCAAGTTACTTTTTCTTCAGGAGATCCACCTTCTTTCTGCGGAAGGACTTTTCTTCCGCAGACAGTTGGTTGGTCAAGTATTTGCAGCCAGGAATTCCATGACTCAAAGAGGCATGGCAATATTGCTTTTCAAAGGGATTAAGTTTCACTCGCTGCGGACTATAGAGGATCCCCAGGGCCACTACGTATTAGTGAATAGAGTGTTAGACCATACTGAGGTCCTTTTAGGCTGCATATACGGACCTAACATTGACTTCCCTGAGTTTTTCACAGATTTGTTAGCCCTCTTAGCCCCCTATGTCCACGTCTCAATCATTTTGGCCGGAGACTGGAATTTAACCTTAACCACAGATCTGGATAGAACTGGGTATAGAGTCTTGGGGCTCTCCCCGGCTCAGAGCTCCCTGCATGAGATGATTGAGACAGGGGGTTTATGTGACCCCTGGCGAGTATTGCATCCCTCTGAATGAATGTTTACCTTTTATTCACCAGTTCATAAAACCTTTTCTAGGTCAGACTACTTTTTAGTTAGTAAAACCTTGCTGCCTGGTATTATCAATGGAGGGGCTACCCCGAGAGTATTGTCGGATCATTCCCTCACATGGTTGGCACTTATTTTTTCCTCTACTACACAACAAGATAAAATATGGAAGTTAAATACTCAGCTCCTTAAAGAGGAATGGGTTTTGGCTGGGATTAAAGCCCTTATCACCCAGTTTATGGTAAACAACCAAGGATCCATCCCTGACGTTGATAAAACTTGGTGTGCTCTTAAATGTGCTCTTCAAGAAGAATTTATTAGAATGGCCTCTACACAGAAAAGGAAGAGGGAAGCAGCTCTTCGCCTCCTATTAGACTGAATCCGAAAATTGGAGAACAGTCCTTCTCTAGTAAATTCCGAAGAGGAGCAGGAATTACTAACCTCCTTGAGGGATCAATACACAGAGAGCCTGAGGGAGCGAGCCGAGTACTTGCTTTTGAAAACACATTCAACATGTTGACCAAGGGAATAAAGCTGGGCACCTCCTTGCTCTCCTATTATGGAAGCAAGAGGCCTCCCATTTGGTACTCTGTATTACTTCCCAAATAGATAACTCTGTTAAGGTCTCACCTAAGAATACAGTCCAAGAGTTTGAATTATATTATTGCCAACTACTGTATATAGTCCCCTGTTGATCCCCCCTCTACTTCAGATATCCAAGAGTATCTTTTCCCCATTCCACTTCCTCGGTTAAATCCGGATCAACAGGTCTACCTAACCCGCCCTATAACCATCTCAGAAATAATGACCGCCATTCGATCCCTTCCCCTGGATAAACCCCAGGTCCGGATGCCTTTCCCTCTAATTTTTATAAGGTATTTGCTGAGGATCTTGCCCCATTTCTCCAACTCGTACTTCTGTGAAGTGGGCATTATGGATTCCTCTATCTTAGAAGCACTGATAGTGGTATTGCCTAAGCCTAATAGACCCCCAGATAAGGTAACTAATTATCGCCCCATCTCGCTTATGAATTATGATATTACAATTTTTGGTAAAATCCTAGTAACTGGGATTATGCAAGTTTGGGAGGGATTGATTGGGCTGGAACAGGTAGACTTTATGAAGGGTCATTCATCAGTGGATCATTTAAGGAAATTGTCCCATATCTTCTCCGCCTCCAGGGAGACCAACCAACTTTTGGTTTTGGTCTCCCTGGACACGGAAAAAACATTTGAGAGGGTCAACTGGGTATATCTCTTTGCAGTCATGGAAAAATGTGTTTTCCTTTTGGTCTTTATAAAATGGATTCTGGTGTTGTACTCCCAACCCTGGGCCAAAATATACTGTCAGGTGGGTTTGCCCTACACTCGGGTACTCAGCAGGGTTCCCTTCATCCCCCCTTTTGTTTAACCTCTACCTAGAGCCTCTACTGTACCTTCTTAAATATTCCCCCCTTATCTCAGGGATCTCTATCAGTCCATTTGACCTCAGGCTCTCCGTATATGCAGATGACATCATATTGCATCTTTCAGATCCTGTTACTTCCATTCCAGCAGCCCTGCAGATTATTCAGGAATTTACTAAGTTTTCCAACTATAAGCTCAATATCGATAAAATGGTGGTAATGCCTTTAAATTCTAAAGTACTTCACTCAGACTTGGCCCATCTTGGTCTGACCTGGGGTACTAAACTCAAATACTTAGGTGTCATTCTCTCCCAATCTGCCACTTTAATGCAGAAACTAAACCTAGGCAAACTGGTAGGTAATATCAAGCAATATATATACAGATGGGCCTTGCTTCCTCTATCTCTCCAGGGTAGAATTAACATTATTAAAATTAACATTCTCCCTGGAGTGTTTTACCACCTTAATACATTAAATGTTTGGCTTCCCTTGAATTGGTTCAGGAAGGTCCATAGCCTTATTTCCAACTTTTTGTGGAAGGGTAAACCTCCTTGTCGTGCCTACAACCAATTAGGGGCCCCGAAACACTTGGCTGGCCTTAACTTACCTAATTTTTTTTATCTATTATTTAGCAAGTCATACTACTAAATATGCTAGATGGCCTATGCCAGATACTTTATAAAGTAACTCCCTGTATGTTCCCTTATGGATCCAAATTGAAAGACTACAGATAAATGAGGCTGGTATATCCCCTGATAGTCTATATTTTATTTTGCCCAAACAACTTCAAAACTCAGTTATCCACACCTCTTTGAAAGTGCATACTCAACTATGTAGAATGCTGCAATATGACAATACTAAGGATGTTTCCCAACCGTTGTGTTACAACCTTAATCTCAAGTTAGGAGAACAAGTATTGTCATTTAGAGAGATACCCGCGTTAAAAGGGAAGAAAGTCCTAGATCTTCTTTCCAGTGGTCGACTACTGTCCAGTCAAGACTTGTTAGTACATTTCAATCTGCTGCTAAACTGTATATTTAGAGTTTACCAGCTTAGACATATGCTGACCACAAGGTTCGGGACAGCATCCTGGACTAACAATCAAGGAGATTTCTTACAGCTGGTCCAGTCTTTGGCATGGCAACCCCACTCAGTTTCTCAGTTAGTGCTGGTGTTATTTTCTAAACTTTTCCCAAAGATTTTGGGCTATTCTGGCTACTGGTCTTCCCTATTCCCTGCCTCTAACTTTAAGTGGGATTGTATCTGGTTGGATGTGTACTGTTATGTGTCTAATGATAAGTTGCGACTTACCCAGTTTTATATCTTACCTAATATATACTATACACCTGTCCATTTGGCCAGGATGGGGAAGTTACCTTCACCTCTATGTTTACGATGTGGCTTGGCGGATGGATCCCTTCTACATGTAATGTGGGAATGTCCGAAAATAATTCCTCTTTGGTAAAAGATTAAACAAAAAGTAGATCCCCTTTTGGGGCTGGATGAATATTTTACTCCTGAAATTTGCTTAGTAGGAGATTATTCCGGAGTGACAATTAAGGAATGGAGATTCCATTTGGCCATGATTTCTTTGTCGGTGAAAAGGGTGGTGCTTCATCACTGGAGGGACCAGCTGGAAATCCCTATTCAGAGCAGCTTAATGAGTTGTTACATAATCTGAGGCTTGAAAAAATACTTTGCATAACTCTATTCATGTGTACAATAGAAAGTGGGGTAAACTAAATGCATTATACTCGATTGCTTCTACCCCTTGAGTGGGTCATTGGAGCTTCAATAGTTCTAAGTGTTATACTGGATAGGGAGGAGCAGTGCATAGGACTCCCTCTGGTCTTCTGCTGATTTGGCCCTGTTTAGGGATAAATCTTTGTGCACTGAGTCCTAGATCATGTGTCTGACTAAAGTGGACTGTTTCCTATAGTGCCTAAACCTCTGAGGGGGTGGAGGAGTTTTGGGTTGTATTTGTTGTTATCATGTTGATTGTCGTATCTTGATCCTTTTCCTATGTGTTTGAAAATGAATAAAGCATATTAAATTAAAAAAAAAACATCCTCCTGTACTACCATCAGAACAGGCAGATGGGACTTCTGTTTAATGTCTCATCTGAAAGACGACACCTCAGGAGTGCAGCACTCCCCATAATGCTGCACTTCAGTGTCAGCATTGGGATTTAATCCAAGTGCCTGGTGTGGGGATAGAACCCACAGCCTTCTGATCTCCCGACCTCAGAGGCGAGTGTGCTACCTGCTGAGCCGCTGACACTGACATTCCCTATACAAGGTAAGGTCACAGGAGGGCCTATTCTTGAAATTGTGTTACTAGTAGTCTTCCGTCATTAAATCCATATCTGGCGCACAGCAAAGGATATGGGTCAAGCAAGGCGATATTCAAAAAGTGGTAGCATAGTCTCATTTAGACAAGCCAGGGCAGGAAGCATGGAGTACACATTTAGACATGAGATAGTTAACTGCATGAATTGTGGTGCACTATTCTCCTGGGCTACGCACAGGGGACTGGGGCACTGCCCAATTTGTAGGAAGGTGGCCGCGCTCCAGGCACAGCTGGTAGCTGCTAAGGATGAGATAGTCATGCTAGGGCTTCAGTTGAGCTGTCATGAACCACAACTGCCAGTAGTGCCTCACCCTAAAAAGCCCACAGGCTCTGGTGGTGGAACCTGGTGGGTAGGGGAAGGGTGGCAAGGCTGGTAGAGGCAGAACACTGGTCCCTTTAACTGCAACTACATATTGGTTCCCATCCCTCTTGAAGATGCAGATACCAGACTCCCCTGGGGATCCCATAGCTGGTCAGTGTAGGAGGCCCATACAGCAACACTTTCCCAGCCAGAAACAAGGTTAGGAAGTCCCCAGATGTCAGGATAGTTAAGAAGTCAGAAAAGGACATCATCATTGTTGGGGTCTCTACGCTGAGGGGAGTGGAGAAGGTAGTGAAGGAAGGAACCACCAAATGCCTACCAGTGGCATCTGCCTCCCAGGACAAGGAGAGGATTAAAAGCATTGTGGAGGATGTAGGAGGAGAAACTGGGATGCTGGTACATCTAAATGCAGTGGCACCAGCCAGGATGCAGTGCAGTAACGCTTCAGTATATCACAAAATGCTGCAGTATACTGCAGGAACAATAATTCAGTAGCAATCAAACCCTTTTGTCATACCGTATTTTGTGACGTATCACTTACTGCAAGTTACTGCATTGCATCATGGTTGGCTCCACTGTAGCAACAATCTGGCAAACAAGCCACTGAAGGATGTGAAGAGCAACTTTCAGGGGCTTGGAGCAGGCTTAGACAGGTTACCTCCTCTTTGGCCTTTTCGAAGGTCCTCCCTGTCTGGGGTAAGGGGCATGCCCGGGAAAGAATACAGAAGGTTATTAGCTCATGGGTAGCTGGGGCGACTTCTGGGACAGAGGCCTATTCAAGACGGATGCCATCTGATGCTACAGCAGAGGAAAAGAGAAGACAAAGGTGGGACTGTGAGGCTTCCAAAGGATGGGGGTGTGATGGAGGGGGATAGGCAGATGGTATCAGTTCTAAACAACTTCGTCTCAATACAGTATTTACAGAGGAAGCAGACGGACCGTGCCAGAGTGCAGAATCAAAACTTCAGGCAGAGGCATTCAGGAACTGGGACAAATTCAGTTCACTGCTGATAGAAGGCAGAAGGTGCTGGCAGCACCGAAGATTGACAAAACAGTGGGGCCCAATGGTTTACACCCTAGGGTGCTCAAAGAACTGTGGCTAGAGCTGGTGTAACCTCTAGTGGGACTGTTCAGCATCTCACTTTGGACTGGGGAGGTCCCTGTGGATTGAAGGATGGCCGAGGTGATCTCACTCCATAAGGGAAGGTCCAAGTAACTGCAGACCAATCAGTCTCACCTCTGTCATAAGCAAGCTGATGGAGTCTCAAGTCAGGTAGGATGAGGTAGCCTACTTGAAAAGCAGTGGTCTCCAGGATAGCAGACAGCATGGTTGTGCAGTGGGGCGGTCCTGTCAGACCAAATTAATTATTTTTTCTTTAAATGGTTACTGGGGCTGCAGACAAGGGGGAGGCAGTTGACATCCTCTACTCTGATATCAGCAAAGCTTTCAATTTTGTGCCACACAAGAGACTACTGAGAAAAATAGGGAATCTGGGAGTAGAAGGGGTAATAACCAGATGGGTAAGAAATTGGCTTAGAGGCCGTAAACAGAGAGTAATGATCAACAGGCTCAAGTTAGAAGACAGGTGTGTCATGAGTGAAGTGCCACAGGGATCAGTCCTTAGACTAGTCCTCTTCAACTTGTTCATTTGTGACATTGGTGAAGGAATACAGGGAAAGTTGTGTCTCTTCATAGATGACACAAAACTCTGTGGCAGAGTGGATAGCCAAGAAGGGGGAAGGAGCTGAAAGAGGCTCTGGAGGTCTGGCAGCTTACATTCAATGCAAAGAAATGCAAGCTTATGCACCTGGGTAAAAGGGAACTCCAGAACAGATTACTGATTGAGGCGTATCAGATTGGCGATCTTATCAGAAGAAAAAGACCTAGACGTGATCATTAGCAACTCCCTCAGACAATACAGCCAGTGCATATCAAGGTGGTTGAGGCAGTTAAGTACCTTGGAGTATACTTGGATTAGGAAGTTACTTTCAGAACCCATATTGAACATATCTCAAAATGCCTGCATCAAAAACAATACCGTAGGTAACAACCTATCCAAGGAATCATAGCTGGTTATTGCCAGTAGCACGGTGTTCCCTCTCATGCAGTATGGAGTCCCTGTTCTAATGTCCTGAGGAGCACTGAACTTAATAAACATAATGTGTTTCACAATAAGATTGGCCGCTTTGCTTCTGGTGCCCCACCTAGAACGCACCACTGAAATATCTTTTTTTCCCTGAACTGGCCATCCTTGAAAGGTAAGCTCAAGTATCTTCTCCTCTGTGTTACTTACAAACTTGTAAACCTTCTCTGCCTCCAAGATGTCTTGCCACCAAAACCACTATGGTGAATGCTGAGGTCCTCTGGCTGCTCACTATTAAAAATACCCAGGGTTAGGGCCAGTGCAGGGGAGAGATCCTTTGCCAAATCAGCTCATAGAAACATAGACTATGATGGCAGAAAAAGACCACTGGTCCATCCAGTCTGCCCATAAACCCTAACAAACCCGGGGCCTATTGTCCATACAGGGTTTTAACCCACTCTATCCACCACTATGCTCTCTGCCCTATCGCTGTCACCCTGAGCAACCTCTTTACTCTGTCCTGGCCATGTTTGAAACCATTGATAGTTTTGGCACTCACCAGATCAGCTGGCAGATTGTTCCATGGCTCCACCACCCTTTCTGTAAAATAAAGCTTTTCTCACTTCCCTCTTGAATCCCCCTCCCCCCGGTCAGCTTCCACTTATGCCCCCAAGAGTTTTTGATCTGCTACTTATGCTAAATAGTTCTTCGCAGTTTACCTTGTTCATTCCTTCCAAGAACTTGAAGGTCTGTATCATATCTCCCCTCTCTCATCTGGCCTCCAGTGAGTACATGTTAAATGACTTGCCCTGCTGGCCCTAAATCACTTTGGTCATCCTACACTGCACTATCTCCAGCCTATCCTTATCTTTCCTTAGGTGAGGACTCCAGAACTGGGCACAGTGTTCCAGGTGGGGTCTCACCAGTGATCTATAGAGAGAGGTAGTAATACCTACCTCCTGCTGCTGTCAGTACCCCTGCATATACAACCCAGCATTCTGTTTTACTTTCTGTAGGTCTTGTTACACTAGTTTGATTGTTTTAGGCAGACACTGATGATGACCCCTAGGTCTCTTTCCTCAGAGGTTGTGAGAAGCGTTAGCCCCCTCCATCCAGTACTCCATCTTTGGGTTCATGTTCCCTATGTGCATCACCTTGCACCTCTTGGCATTGAATTTCATCTGTGAAACCTTTGACCACCCCTCTAGCTTTTGCAAGTCTCTCTGCATCTCCGTAACCCCCTCCTCACTGTCTACCCTGCCACAGAATTTAGTGTCATCTGCAAAGAGACACATCTTGCCCCGGATTCCTTCTCCCACGTCACTCATGAACATATTGAAAAGGACTGGACTTAAGGCCAATCCTTGTGGTACCCACTGGTGACCTGCCTTTCTTCTGAATTGACTCCATTAACCACAACCCTGTGATGTCTCCTTTCCAACCAGTGTCTCACCCATCTGTGTCTTTCACTGTACCCAGATACTCTAGCTTCTTCAGCAACCTTCTATGAGGCACCAAGTTGAAAGCCTTGCTGAAATTAGAGTAGAGTAAATCCACAGCATGACCCTTATCCACCACCCTCATTACCCAAAGAATACTATAAGGTTGGTCTGACAAGACCTTTCTGCCACAAACCTGTGCTGTTTTTTTTTTAATCAATAAAATTTTATTGAATTTGCAAAGACGTATGACAGAATACAAGGGATATATAGTAAGTATGTAACTATCATATAGTTACTATAACCACAAACATTATCAATTCAGGATGTAATAGTAAATGAAAACAAACATATAACACAATAAAGAAAACTATTACACTGCCTTTAAATTATGACTATAAAAGGGATGTTACTCTACAGCCTTTGAAGAAACAGTTTCTCGGATCTTTTGAATTGAAATGAGAATTCAAGAGTGAGAAGGAAGAAGTATAAGAAATCCAAAATTGAGAGAAAGAGAGTAAAAGGAAAAAAAATATGAAGTTGTTGAAGTGGAGCAATTTTAAATGGTACCCCATTTAGAGTTGAATAAGTAATTTTGGTCTGCCATTAGGTGGGCAAGCCTCTCCATTCTCAAAATTTCCAGGCATTCCGTTTTCCATTCTCCAAACAAAGTTGCTTTATCTTCTAGCCATATTTTGAGAGCAGAATTCTTAACTGATGCTGATATTAGGGAAATAGTGCATCGTTGTTCTTTGTTCCAGGTTTCTTCTTCATTAAAGGGTCCAATGAGACATGTTTCTATATTCATCTTTCCTTGCAATCAAATGGTGTTTCTAAACAAGTGAGCTATATTATCCCATAGTTGTTTCATATTAGGGCGATCCCAGGATATGTGCATCAAGTCACAGTTAGCAATTTCATATCTCAAGCAGTTAGATGAAGCTCTCAAACCCATTTTGTTAATCTGACGATGAGTATAATACAAATTGTGGATAGTTTTAAATTGTATCAATTTTACATTTACTGTCTTGAATGTTTTGACGGAGTTCAGCCAGATTTTATTCCAGTTCCAGTTAGCTGTCTCCTTACCCAGTGTGTTAGCCCACCACCTAATATTTCCTAAATCAGGACCATTCATGCAAGCCAGAAGAATGTTATAAAAATCATTATTATAAAATATTTTAGGCCTAGTTTGTATGCATGCTAGGAAAATTTTGGAATTAGTATTGCAGTCTAAGATGGCATCCCCATCGAATATATGAACTTTGATGTTCCCCATGAAACAGTCTAACATGTCTTCATCTGATTGCTTTTTTTTTTTAGCTCTATTTTTTCACCCCTACCACCGAACTCTCTCTCCAGTGACCTCCAGAACCGCAGTCTCTACCTCCCTACTCGGCTTACCCATTAGCACCTCTCTGGCACTGGGCATCCCCCGGGTCTACCCTCCGGGGAAGGGCCACCCCCACCCAGGGTGTTTTTTCTTTTAGTATTGAGACACTGGGCCGGAGAGGGAGGGGCACAGCATAGGGAGCTGAGTCTGTTTCTGGGAGTGTGGGCTATGGAGGGAGGCACCTTTGCCTATCGTCGGAGAGGTTTTCTTTTGCGTGTTTACATACCCAGTGGAGCCCAGCCTATCAAAGCAACATGCTGCCATGGCTTCACCTCCCAGGCTTGCACCACACCACTGCTTTTGGCTACCCCCGGCCACCACCAGAGGTCGCTCCTCGAGCGAGCGTTGTACCCCAACCCTCCCCGAGAAGAGACAGCAGTCCTCCAGACGCTCGATCTCTTCCCTCCCCTGCCGACCCCCAACAACCCAGTCTTGTTCCCGAACCCAGTTCGCCAGCATGGCGTGAGGTGTGGTGTCTAGTGCTTCAACCCTCAGCACCATTGGGCCGGCTCTTCATCTGATTGCTGAAGATCCTTATTTTGCATTAAGGTGCTGAATTGTATTAGCGTACATTCCCGTAATAGATCTTTGATTTTATCTACCCTTTTTTTCCCATTCTAAATTCTCAAATACTTGACCATCAGATGTGAGATCAGTATTATGAAAAACGGGTTGAAGTCTGGATTTCCCTAAATTTAGATCTGACATTCTAAACCATCTTCTAAGAATAAAAAGGCTGTCAGAAAGAATTTTACTGTTAAGAGGTTTAGAGTGTTTAATAAATAGGAGGGATCTTAAATGGATTGTAGACACTTTAGTTATTTCCAACTCCAGTTCAAGCCATTCAGGATTAGAGAGGGCATTCTATTGCATGTCCAACCATTTCAACATTTGTGTCATTCTACATGCAAGGTTATAAAAATAAAGATCAGGTGCTTTAAGTCCCCCCAGGTCTTTTGGTCTGGATAGCCAGAGGTACGCCATTCTACATCTTTTAAGAGCAAATAGGAATTTTGAGGTTGGGCTCTGAATACCTAGGAACCCTATTTTATTTACATTAAAGGGAACAGCATAAAGGTATAGAGGCATTTAGGAAGAATTATCTTTTTGACTGAGTGTAAACAACCCCAGAGGCCCAGAGACAAAGTTTTCCCTCTAACTAGAGTTTCCTTTATAAGGTTTTTGAGGAGAAGCAGATTTTTTTTAACAGTCATGGTGATTGTCTTGAATACTTCTATTCCTAAATAACCACGTTTTTCTGATTCCCATGTTATACACAGAGCCACACTATCTTGTTTGTTACAAAAATGATTTAGGGGTAAAAAAGATGATTTATCCTTATTTAACTTATAGCTGGAGATTAATCTGAATTCTGCAATAATTTCCAACATTTATTTGATGGTTTGACCAGGATCAGTGACATACATAAGGATATCACCCACGTACATGGAAAGCCAATATTCCTTGTCTTGCATTTTTATGCCCTTAACATCATTCTCCATGGACAATCTCCTGACTAACAGATTCAGGGCTGGATATTCAAACTGCGCCATTCATAGGCGCAAGCCCTTGCGCTGCACAAAATAGTTGCGCTGGGGTGTGTCCCGGGCGATATTCAAAGGAGTTGCGCTATTGAGCAACTCCTTTGAATATCACCCCCCAGCCACATCCACTGTGCATGGCGCAGTGGAACTTGCGCCACCGCAAGTTGACAAAGTGGAGCATTCAACTTGCGGTACTTGCGCCATGCACAAAATCCCGATATTCAAAAGGTGACATGCAAATGGGGCTATAATTCATGCAAGGCGCAGGGGGGGCCATTTGCATCTGATTATGGCCCCATTTGCATGTTATTAGCATGGTGCGCCGATCCCGAGGACTTGCACCTGGCGCCCGCCAGGCAGCAGCCATCGGGAACGACGCCCCTGCAGCCCAATCGCAGGCAAAAGAGCTGCAAAACCCTCACTTACGAATAGTCATAAACAGAGTGGAACACACAAGGATGTGTGAAACACTTCCTGACTCCATCAGTGACCATGCCCTGTTTTTTTGTGTCAGGAGCACGCATATACCCAAGCCTCCTTTCAAGGAATTTCAGTTCCACGATTTTTCTAAGCTACGCACACGAGACCTTCATGCTGACCTCAACAACATAGATTGGGCCCCAATCTACCAGACAAAGAATGTTGAAGTTGCAGTAGCTTTTCTCATAAACACCTTGCAGGAGGTGCAAAACAAACATGGACCCCTAAAAAGAAGAGTACATGGCACTGCTACGAGATGGGTACATAGTGGTCTATTAGCCACCATGACAGCCAGAGATAAAACCTAGATCTCCGCAAAGAAACCAAACAGACAAGCAGACTGGGAGGAATACAGAAGGCAGCGTAATGCCTGTAAGAAAGTCATTCGCACGGCAAAAAGGACCTACTCAAACCAACTGCTACAGGCAGCGGCCAAGGATGCTCATGGTTTCTGGAACCACATAAAATCTTTCTTAGGACAAGGCAGCAACCAGACTATAGAGGATCGACACTGGAGCAAACTGTAACAATATTAGAACAATGGCAAATGCACTAAACTCCCACTTTACTGACCTCTCTAGCTACGAGGCTCACAAACCAGTCAAATACTGTACCTACTGGTGACATGCCCCTGCCTTTACACCACTTCACCTAAGAGAGGTTAGCACAGCGGAAGTGCTAAGTTCCCTGAGAAAAATCCTGGCTCATGGATCAGCTGGACCAGATGGCCTAATACCAAGGTTCCTTAAAATAGCAGCTCCAGCCATAGCGGCACCAGTCACCAGGATCTTCAACCTCTCACTCAGTACAAAGACAGTCCCGTCTTTCTGGAAAATCAACTGGCTAGTACCAATACACAAAAAAGGGGATACCAAGGACATAAATAACTACCGACCGATTGCCATACTATCTGCCCTGAATAAGCTACTAGAAAAAACTGTGGCAACCCAAGTGGCTGAACACTTACAACAGAATAACTTACTCTGTTCTGCACAACATGGTTTCAGGAAGAGCCACAGCACAACCACAGCTCTTTTCAAATTTATAAACGATGTAAAAACTGCAGTGGACAAGGGTCTCTGCACAGGAGCAGTCTTCGTGGATTTAACCAAGGCCTTTGACCTTGGGGACCACCACCTGCTTCTATCAAAACTGGACACATTTGGTCTCTCAAAAGACTCTATCTTATGGTTTTACAGCTACCTCTCTGAACGTATGCAATTTGTTCAAATTAACAACTACAAATCTGATCTTTCCACCACCACCGTTGGGGTGCCTCAAAGATCCATCCTTGGTCCATTGTTTTTCTCGCTGTACATAAACAATCTACCAGTGATGTCTGGGCCCTCCTCTTCTATTCTGTATGCAGACGACATGGTAATGTACACAAGTGCCAAAGACATAACCACTATAAATTCCACACTAAACACTGATTTTGAATGCCTACATACATGGCTAACATGCAACAAGCTAATCCTAAATGCAAAAAAACGGTAGCTATGGTGTTCGGCTCAGCACCAAGATCAAAGCTCAGACATATGCACTGTCAATCTCAGGAACAGATGGCACCTTGTTGGAGGTGGTGGGTTCCTTCAGGTATTTGGGGATAATGCTGGACTCCTCACTTGACTTTAACCTGCACGTGGCCTCCACCTGCAAAGCTGTAAATATAAAGCTGGGGCTGGCCTACAAAATACATTCCTCACTAAATACGGCAGCTAAACTGGCCATCACACAGGGAACTCTTAGACCCAGCCTCACCTATGGCATAGCGACCTTCCATGATGCAAACAAAGGGGTATTACAAAGGTGGGACACTTGCTACAATAACATCTGCTGCTTTGCCTTATTGGTCCCCAGGCGGATCAATGGATGTATACTGTACTCAAGTCCAGGTTGGCTCTCCCCTACCTCTTCTTGCACTTACACCACAGGATGTACAGTTGATTCCATCATTAGATCTGGCACACCAGAGGTGCTGGCCTGCCTGTTATATCAAACAAAACATGCTTATCCACTCAGGTCGGCAGAAAAGACTTGCCTTAGTATACCTAAATGTGCCATGAAAATGGGTAAACAAGCCTTTTCAGCATTGGCCCCCAGGCTTTGGAACTCCCTGCCCTCATCTATTAGGCTCTCCAAATCACACCAGGTGTTCAAAAATGAGCTATGTGCCTACCTCATGGGCACTGAGAGATGCACATGCACCCAAATCACTGGAACACCCGCCTAGTATAGCTCTCCCAAATCTAAAGCACTTTCCTTATATGTATGCCACATTCTTATGTGGGAAGGCTTAATCTCTCTGGTTGTGACCACCTGTTTCTCGGGGGACCTGCACTACCTGATCTGTTGCCATATTGATCCCATATGCTGCTAACCCCCCGCACTAGAACATGCTTTGTATGATTTCTTCCTCATTTATTGCTTCCCGTTTGCAAATGCCTTGCCAACCGTGGTGCAGCAATACCTAGATATCTATTATAGTCTAGTTTCTGCACTAAATCATGTGATGTTATTTGTCTCCTGACTTACTATTGCCTCTGTATGTAACTCTGTATATAACTGTATCTCTGTACGTAACTCTCCGGTTGTGCCTGAAAATAGGCAATGTTTCTTGTTTAGTGCACTTACCCAGTAAACAAAAACTAAATATATAAATATTGATCACAGACTGTGGCAGCACCGTGGGAACTGCAGGGTTGAAAGAGAAATTCAGTGGTTTCAATAGCCTCAGAAGGAAGTCTCCCAAATTCATTTTTTAGCAAGATTTGTTGTTTCACATTTGATGGACTGGGAGGTTCAGCGGCACTAACAGTAGCACCAGCAGCACTAAATACTCATTCAGAGTGTACACTGGTGCAGGGACAAGAGAGGTAATATACAGCTAGCTCAGCCAAAGTAGGACACTGGCATCTTCTTTTCCAGTAACTGGCAGAACTCTCATAACTACCCAGAACTATTGGGTCATCAAAGTATGAATCCACAATAGAAACATAGATTTTATCAGCAGGAAAAGGCCTCTAGGCCCATCCAATCTGCCCTTGTCCCTGCTTGTTCTGTCACTACTGACTCTAGCTGGTCATTGGTGTCACTTCCTCCCCTCATTCCTCTACCTAATATGCCCCTGTATCTATCCCACGCATGCTTGACGCTCTCCACAGTCTTTGCCCCACTATCTCCTCTGGGAGGCTATTCAGTCTTCCACCACCCTTTCTGTGAAGAAGTATTTCTGCACATGTCCCCACCCCCTTCAGCTTCATTGTATGCCCTCTTGTCCTGGTGCCTTCCTTTCTCTGAAACAGACCCCGCCATGTCTTGCCTTTATTTCTTGATGTTCTCTTGCTGCATGTTAATATATGCATTGACAACATGCATTCCAACAGTGATTTACCAGTAGATGGCACCACCTCCTCAACAGTTTGTGTTTCTTCATCCTCAAACCCCTGCCCATGTTCACTGAGTTGATCTGGTTCAACAACTTCACATTTCTGTTCAACATCCACAGACTGTTGACCACTGCTGCTAAGAACACTAACACTTTCTTCTGACTGAAATGATTAATGAAAACTTTCCTGTGTCATTTCTGACAGCCTGTCTTACAGAACCTCCTTCCAGTGCTCGAAATCAGAATCCTCTGGCAAGATGGTTTGCATAGTGTTGTTTTTATTTTTGTTTTGTTTTTGTTTGCATATTCTGTTTATAGTCCTTTTGCCAGGACAGGCTGAACTCACTTTGGCCCTATCCCACTGACCTCCACCATCCTGCATCTCCCCAGAACTTACCTAGTGGCTTGAATAGCTCCATGGATCTCCCTGTGGTGGGGTCAGGATGGGGAGGGCCACCGCTCCAAGTACAAATCCAACTTTTGGCCTCCAGGTCCCGGTGATGCAGCAGGTGAGGGATTGGCAGGGAGGGCTTCATACAAAATCTTAAACAAAAAAGCCGCCCCAGATAGCAGAGTGTACTAATAGGAGTAGAGGCAACCATAGAACAGAAAACTCCAGCACCACTCACTGCAGAGATGAATAAATATCACCCATAAAAAATCAAATCAACAAGTACTAAACCAGTTGAAAAAATGTTATAATTTATTGCAGTACTTCCACACATAGAAAACAGTCATAAACACCAAAATACCTTACAAACAGGGGCTCAGGTGGGAGCCACAAAGCCTGAGCCCCTGTTTGTAAGGTATTTTGCGTTATGACTGTTTTCAGGGTTTCTGACAATACAATAACATTTTTTCAACTGGTTTAGTACTTGTTGATTTGATTTTTATGGTGGGTGATATTTATTCATCTCTGCAGTGAGTGTGCTGGAGTTTTCTGCTCTAGGGCTCTACAAGCCTACTGGGTCAATATGTCGCACTCTCTACAGCGCATGACATGACCGTGTAGTAGGAACAGCGCAGTAGGGAAGAGACAGAGGGTGCAGAACCATGAAAGGATGTATGCGTGGTAGTGCACCTTCTCACTCTTCCCAGTGCAGGATAAGAATCCTGCTGGGACAGTGGTCCGCTGAGCAGCTGCCGTGGCTCAATGGGATAAGCCACTGGCAGAAAAGAGGCAGGCAGTGCATTTGGGACTGGGTTTCGCTTCCGGTCCCAGACGCATGGAATTTTTTGTGTGATATTAACTGTTAACCCTTCCCCCCCAGAGTTAGTTATGCTAGTTGGGGGGGTTCGGGGGCGCAACAAAGACTTATGCTGCAGGCAATATATTGCACTGTATTGGCAGAGCAGTATATTGCTGTGGCATAATGTCTTTCTACATCATGACTCCATGCCTCGTATAAGCCTGCCCTGCACCATTTTCCTCTGTTTACTACTTTCCCCACACTAGGGCGTGCTCATCAGTGTGTGGGTGTGTGTGTGTGGAGTCCCACAACACCACCCTACTTCTGCTGCTCCTGTGCCACACTGCCACCAGGCCTTCACCAGGTGGCAGTCATTTGGCAGAGCAAGCAGTCCTCCCTCTTCAGGAGAGGAGAGCAGTCCCTTGGACACCCAAGTCTCTTACCCCCCAAGTCAACCCCCAGCAACCCATGCTTATTTCCGAACATGGGGGGCCAGCATGGAGCAAGGTGTGGCATACAGCGCTTCAACCCTCAGTACCACTGGGCCAGCTTGCATAGTGTTTTTAAAGTGGGGATCAAGAATGGTTGCAAGCTTTTACTGCATCAAGGATCATTGCCAAGTGATCAGAGCAGGGTGGGGACACCAGCACCAGAGGCAGCTAAATGTTTTGGGGCTTTTGTTAACAACGGTAAAGTAAATGCTTTTACAGCTGCATAGTGAGAGCTATGCTGATATATTGCTATTACATAGTGGAGAAAGGGGCTTTGGAAGCATGTGATTGAGTACCTAGACTGTCTCTTTCCACCAAGTGCTTTGAGTAGAGTTGAACCACATCTCTCTGCATTGTCTCCATTCACCACAGTGCTGTTCCTTTGTCTCTCTTCCCCCTCCCGCTGCACTATTTTCTTAGCTCCTGTGCTCATTTCCAGTAACAATCATTGTGAGCCCACAGTCAATGAGCAACTGAGATATAGCCAAGTTAGGGCAAAGGTAACTTTCACGCAGTCCTCTATTTCACAGAGAGGAAAGGAGGGCACAGGAGTAGCCCATACAGCACACTGTAAGCCCGCAGCCAGTGAGCAACCCGGACATGGCTCTTGCTAGGGACAGATACCTTTCACACAGTTCGCTATTTTATGGAGAGGAATGGAGGGACACTGGAGTAGCATACAGCATGGTGCGAGTGTGTCAGAAGTTTTTTTACCTCTGTCACTCTCATAGGTGAATTCCTCTACATTCAATACTTCCTAAATTATTGACTCTGCCTTGTGTGACAGATCCAGTGGCTGCAGGTCAACACTGGCACTGTCAGTATGCAGCCTGTCAATGCAGCTTTTAATTTTTTTGTGCTGATGCCATTTCAATTTCGTTGATATAGCTGGGGGACTTTTTGCAGAAGGGAAAAGGCTTGTTAAATATTAGGATGCCATTTACCACACATCTGAAAAGACCCATTTTGTCTGCATTAACAATATCCAATGGGTCATAGCCAGCAAGCTATCTGGCAAAACTTCCTGTAACCAAGTGCTGGCACCAAAGCCATCAGCATTTACTTTTGCCATGTGCCCAGAGGTAGAAAAGTTGTTCTGTGGTTTACAACACTGGTATTAGACATGGTCTGTATTAGACAGGTATCAAAGAACAAGAGAAAGAGGAGACCATTTTGGTTCTTACAACAAGTATCAGAGGCAGTTAGGGCAAAAGAATGGCCTTTAAGTACAGAACAACATAGGGGAACATGAAAGGGAGGTGTACAGGAGCAAAAGAAAGAAGCAGCCAAAAAGGATTAGAGAGCTAAGGCACTCACAGAGGAGAATATAGCAAAGTCAGTGAAGTGGGGGATAAAACATTTTACAGATATATTGGCAAAAGAAGAAAAACAAATAAGGCAGGAATTGTGAGAATTGGGGGAGAAATGTGTGGGGAGGACCAGAAGACGGCAGACATACTGAACAAGTATTTTGATCAGTATTCATGAAAGGAGGGAGGAAAGAGTCCACAGATGAAGGAGAAAGGAATGTGTGTGTGTGTGTGTGTGTGTGTGTGTGTGTGTGTGTGTGTGTGTGTGTGAGACACAAGCCCCTTTACAGAGGAGAGGGTAACAAACCAAATGGGAGGCCAATCAAATTGAAATTTAATAGATACACACCACTATTATCTGCCAGAACAGCCGAGAATGCAGATATAGGGGTGTGTTGCAACTGAGCACAAAGCAAGGAATCACACTCAATGAAGAATGCAGCTAAGGATGACAAAGCTCCAGTATTAATAATCGGCAACTCTATGATGAGGGGCATAGAGTCCCACCTCCAGCATCTCGACAACACCAGGATCTTGGTCAGATTCCTCCTGGGGGTATCTGCATGGAGGACATAGACAGGACAACAAACATCATGCGTGGGGCAGGCCCTAACAAAAGGGTCATGCTCCATAGGCACAAATGACCTATCCACTTGTTCCATAGATGAATCTAAGCAAAACCTAACAAGGCTCAGGGACAATCTGGCTTCTATTTTGACCTCAGTCTCCTTCTCCAAATCCTGCCTGTGTGGAGGAAAGGAGAAAACAGGCAGAGACTCAGGGAAAAGGACATTTCAGAACTGAACACCTGGCTGAAATCCTGGTGCCATGAGAAAAGGCACCACTTTGTGGGGAACTGGCAGAACTTCTGGGAGAGGGAGTTCTTCAAATTCGATGGCCTGCATCTCACAAAGGAAGGGACTGGAGCACTAGGTTAAAAATTGGACGTCCACATCGTTCAGTTAAACTAGTGGATGGAAAAGGGGCAAGGGCACCACCAGCATTTCAGGAATTGCCTGATGCCTTTTCCCCCAACATTAAGTGGTTCAGGTTCACCAAATGTACTCTCTACCATGTCCAGCAGGTATTTGAACCAGGAGGATCCCTTGCATGAGGTCAGCAAGCACAGTAGTGACCGCATACATGCAGATGGGAAAAGCACGCACAGGGTCACCGTACAGAAGGCCAAAGCAATCAGGGTAGGAAGGCCATGTGTGTCAATGCCTGAAGCCTCCTAAACAAGATCTCTGAGCTCACAATGACAATAGCAGAATCACAACTAGACTGGGTGGCAGTCACGGAAATGTGGTTCACTGAAAACCTCACATGGGATGTTAAAATATCCAGCTACATGCTTTTAGAAAAGATCATACAGGGAAAAAGGTGGGGTGGCTGTATACATAAGGGAGGGTATCAGAGCAACTGAACACCAAAACAAATATGGTAAGGCTGAGGTCTCATGGATCACCCCAGGAGCTGGAGAAAATAACCCTATCCAGGTCTGGGTTGTATACAGACCTCCATCCCAGTACACTGACACTGACAAGGAACTCCTGGAAGCCATTCTTCTGATGGCTGACAATGGTGAATTACTCCTAGTTGGGGACTTCAATCTGTCTGATATAGATTGGCCCTCATACACAGCATCCACAGAGAAAAGCAGGGAGTTCATTCTTGCACTACGAAAAGCAGGATTAACTCAACTAGTAGAATCACTCATCAGGGACGCAGCAATCTTGGACCTGATACTCTCCAATAGTTCCAGGATCAGGCAGCTACATTGAAGCCACCTGGGATCCAACGACCAACAGATCAGTATGGCTGTAGAGTCAATTGTTTTCACTAGAAGTTTAATACTAACTCATCTGGTTTGTGTTTAGAGAGATCAGCTTAAAATCATTCTGTTCTCATAAACAGTTGATCATTTGGGGTTCAGTGCCGAACTGAAGTGGTATGAATGAATGTCTGTGAGAAATTACGTTGTCTGTATCACAGATGTCAGTTCTCTGTCATCAAAACTATGCATTCTATTCTGGCTATATAACACAGGGGTGTTTAATGGATATAAAACAAATCTACATTCCATTAGTTCATAGAAGCAGTGTTTCTTTGATTTAGCCTTAATAAATATCTTCATGTGATAGCAATGTTGTTTACATGTCAGATTGACACACCTGTGTCTGCCACACTCTGCTATTTTAGGAACATGTTATATGTACTGTATAAACTCATAAAATTCAGTTTTCTGAGGGTTTCTGTGTGAAAACACATCATGTATGTGTATAACTAGAAATACTATATGGCATCCTGATGCCCCTGTCTCCTGCCAGACAGTTGAGGCAACAGCTTTCTGCTTCCCCCTTTCCCCTGCCCCAAAAGCCCCCTGTCTTCTGCCCTCATATGAGGCTGCTGCAACCTGCTGCCCACTGTCTTCTCCACATAGTCAGGGCTGCTGCACCCTGTTGCCTCCTGCATAAACAGTTTAGGCTGCTGTACCCTACTACCCTCTGTCACCCACCCTGTAACACAAGATGAAAGTATTTTTTGTATTTTCTATTCGGTAGTTTTGGGGAGTGTACCAAAGGATCTGATTCTAGTGGCAGGGAGCAGCATGCTTTAACTGTGGGGGCAAGAGGATCTATGGTGCAGCATGGCACAGTGGTGTAAGGGGACAGAAGACAGCATGGTGCAGAAGCCTTGATTCTGGTGCAGGACACAGTGAGGAATCAGGGTACAGCAGCCCTGACTGTGTGATGAGGTGCACGTGGTGTAGCAGCCCTGCCCATTTGGGGCAATGGAAGTAGGTAGCAGGGTGCAGCAAAAGCCCCACCTTTGGTGGCCTGGGACAGCATGGTGCAGTAGCCCAAACTGTGATGGCAGTGGCCCTGGGAGTCTAGGACTTAGCAGAGCACAGCAGCCCTGTCTGTGGGGACAGGAAAAGGGGCAACAGCATGCATTGGCCCTGACTGTGGGGTGGGGGGAGAGGAAAGGTGCAGCAGCCTCAACTGACAGCAGAGAGACAGAGGCATCAGGATGCCATATAGTATTTCTAGTTATACACATACATGATGTATTTTCACACAGAACCCCACAAAGAATTGAATTTTATGAGTTCATACAGTACATGTTCCTGAAATAGCATGTGGCAGACACGTCTGTCAATCTGACATAAAAACAAAATTGTTCTCACGTGAACCTATTTATTGAGGCTACATCAAAGACACACTGTTTCTATGAATTAACGGAATGCAGATTTATTTTATATCCATTAAACAACCCTGTGTTATATAGCCAGAATAGAATGGAGAGTTTTGATAACAGAGAACTGACATCTGTGATACAGACAAGGTAATTTCTCACAGACATTCATTCATGACACTAAAATTCAGCACTGCACCTCAAATGATTCAACCTTTTATGAGAACAGAAGGATAGATTTTAAGCCGTATTCTCTAAACACAAGCCAGATGGGCTAGTAACAAACTGAGTGAAACAATTAGCTCTACAGAGTGCTCTAACTAGGAACTACAACAGCTTATTCAGTCAATCAGGGGTTTAATTGGTGAAGCAGCAGGCTGGACCAGTATGATGTCATTGCTCATTGACAGGCACAGAAAATTCTTCACTGTTTCAGTAACTGCAGAGCACATTAACAGATGCTGATTTAAAGAAAACCACAAAACCAAACAACATGCTATTTTTAGGAAACACTACTCATGACACAGGGACATGTATTCAAGTGAATTCAAGCTTTTTATGAAATAGGTGTGCATTTGATCTTTAAACAAACTGGAGGAATGGTCAAAGGTATGGCAGCTGGGCTTTAATGTTAAAAAAATGTAACGTTATGCACATGGGGCGAAAAAACCCAAGGGCAATATATCAACTAGGAGGGGAGGTAGTGGCAACAACTAACCAGAAAAGTGACCTAAGAGTCATCATAACAGATAACATAGAAACATAGAATTTGATGGCAGATAAGGACCGCTTGCCCACCCAGTCTGCCCATTTCCCTACCTAATGGATAAGCTGCAGATCCTAGTTAACCAGCAGCCTACTTCTTTCTACCCCCAACCCCTAGAATTGCCTTATGGCTGTCCCATGCATACTTGAATTCAGTCACTGTTTTTGACTCCACAACCTCAGATGACCTCAAGGTGACAAGTCAGTGTGGTAAAGTGGTGGATAAGGCAAGCAGGATGCTGGGATGCACTGGTAGGGGAATAACAAGTAGAGAGGGAGGCAATATTGCCCCTGTATAGGTCACTGGTGAGGCCCCAACTCAAGTAATGTGTCTGGTTCTGGAGGCTCCATCTCAAAAAATACATCAACAAGGTGGAGACAGTGCAGAGAAGAGCTACCAAAATGGTCCAGGGCATGCACCAAAAAAACTATGACGAAAGGCTCAGGGAACTAAATATATACTCACTGGCGGTAAGAAGGGAGAGAGGGACATGACAGAAACATTCAAGTATGCCAGAGGAATAAATAAGGTAGGGGAGAGCAGCTTTCTGCAGAAAATGATGAACACTAGGACTAGGGGTCATGATATGAGGCTTGGGGGGGGGCTCAAAGACAATGTGAGGAAGTACTTCTTCATGGAAAGGGTAGGTGAACCCTGAAACAGGCTACCAGAGGAAGTGGTGGGTGCAGACCATTGAGGCATTCAAGCATGCATGGGATAGACACAGGGGACTAGTGACGGGACTGGCAGGATCTGATTGATGGAAGGAAGCAAGACATTTCTTAAAGCTAAACCAGAGCAGATTGGATGGACCTAGAGGTCCTTTTCTGCTGACAACTACTATGTAACTATGACACTGGACCCAACCATTGCTAAGATTAAAGTCTGTCCTCTCCGAAGCTTCAGTGAGCTGTTTTACTTTTTGTTGGAGTAACAGCCCACTTACCAGTGCCTACCATTCACGGATGCCTGAAAATCAGATGAGGAGCATGTCCTCCTCCCTGCCATCTTTTCCGTCCCGCTTTCACTTTCTTTGTGGGTTTTGATTGCTGTGTCATTCCAGCAACAGATGGTCGCAGTTGTGCAGGAGTTCAGACACAGTTGACATCAACAGCAAGCGATGAGTGGCTAGGTTGTGAATGCTCAGTTTAAGCACGGACTCGATTTGTTCAGTGAGCTCCACTTTTTGGTAGAATGCCTGGAGGCCATATCGGCAAGGATATCAGCTTAGCACAGCTCAGCACAGACAGAGAAAGGCACAGAGATGAGGTAGGAGGCAAAGCTTCAGGGGCTTAAGTACAGGTGCAAATTACTATTAATTACCATGATTAGCACCTATGAGTAGTTATGCTGATTAGCACTATAAGCCGTCTAAAGTGACTATTTAAAGTGGCTTGCTGTGTCCACACACACTGCTGAACTTTGTATTGTTGGTATGGGAGGTGGTTTTGGCAGCTCAGGTTTGTCTGCACAAAGCAGCTGTCTGCTATAGCTGCATCCAATATAAGTGGCACCCACTGTATGATCAGATGTGTTACTGAACACACAGAGATTGCATTGTTAAATATTACTTGTCACCCCACCCACCATGAATGGGACTTTGATATTCTGGCCACTAGTCACTAGTTAACTACTATTATTATAAGGTTCTAGAAATGCTGAATCCTATTGTCTGTCAGCATTCTGAGAGTCTTATGTTAACCTACTAATTTTTTTTTATCAATAAAATGTTTTATTGTTTTATAATAGAAAGGCAATAGATAAATATACAGTCATTGGGTAAAAGTCATTCATACAACTATCATAAGGCCATATAACACATACCTATACATAAAAAAAAAGATTAAACAATTCATCCTACATATCACATTTATCATCTTTTACAATTAGACTAAATAGAGACCATGTTGCAAACACTCTAAGGTATTTGGAAAATACAGTGCATTACACTATAACTAAGTAGATAAACTACATGGTCTGATGAGTTTTATGGTATTTTTTAAGGAGTGTTAACTTATACATGTACCAGTTAACTTACTCATTAACATACTGTAACTGTACAACCTGATTACAGGAGCAATGATTTAAAAATGAAGAGTCATCATCTTACTAGCATTCTGCTGGTGGAATGCATGGACACCATTACAGCAAAGCTGAACTGAATATGTGGGACAAAATAAATAAAAATAACTAGCCAAAGGGGTACTAATTGTGTTGCAGTAGGTACACAGGCAAAACAAAGAGGCTTCACAATAACTCTGTCTCCCTCTTTGCCAAGAAGCAAAACACAGCCAAGCAGGTATTCTCCAGACTCACTGAATAAGGGAGGCAGGTGTGACGAATTTCCAGGAAGATGCATGTGTTTGTAACACCTCTGCAAATGGGGGTTCCCAAAAGTCTTCCAGTAGCTTGCCTGAATGCTCCAAGTCTGGGCAGTGTTCGTGTCTGAGCTGTTTAAATGTGGTTCCAAGTGAGTGCTATTTGAGCCTCCACGTACTGTCTCTTTAAGAGCTGTCTGCTTGCAGACTTAATTAGTTTGTATGGGGGGGACTGTGTATTTAATGCTCGAATCCCGAATCCCACCCGAGCTGCTGCCAATTTGCTCCGTTTCTGCCATCGCCACATGTGCAGAGGGAGCCTTGTTAAAAGATATAACTGTTTGCCAGAAATCATTTAGAGTGACTGAGAAAATGTAGTTTGTCTAACCTGTCTTTATTTTAGTACGAACTGTTTCAGTGTAGCTCTTTCATTTTGTCCTGAACTGCTGTACTGGGCCAGTTGGGTTAAGGGACCTAAAATGGAGCCTGTGGAAGGATCAGAACTTGGACTCTTAATTCTGAGCCAACCACAAGGGGATTGCATGGGCAGTGACTCTGGGAAATGTAGTTTTTACCTTGGCGCCTTTTTCCACCAACAGAGGGAGTCTTATTGTGAGTGACAGCCGAACCAACCAACAGAATGGTGTTGAGCTTAAGGAAATGCCCTGTTCTGTGACTGGAAAGCTCAGATCAGTTGTGACAGTGAAGAGAGAAGGAGCTCTGTGCTTCTGCGGTGTATAGTTTCACGCGGGAAGTGCATGTGAGGCCCTGAGGTTCAGCCTGCAGCCGTTGTAAGTGCCAGTTCAGACTGAATCTGATTGTGAGGAGAAAGAAGGAAGTCTGAAGAGTGGAAACCAGGCTCACCCTGCAGAAGACTAGAGAAATTGCTGAATTGTGCTTGGTCTGTCAGGAGCTGAAGCTGCTGTGTGCTCCCGGTATTTTGCAGCAATTGCGATCGGGATAGAGGAGCAGCTTGCCTGGTATAGTACTTTCCTTTACATATGAATGTGCATAGTGCTTGTGGGAATCGCTATTTCTAATCCCCGTGCTGTGTGCTGAAGGTGGAAGCAAACCCCAGCTTAGCTTGGACTAAATACGCCTATCAACTGCAGTGGGGTCCAGTCACAAGGACCTTGTCTCCATGCTCTGTTGTTCTGGCAATCCAGAAGAACATCCATCATCTGGTCCTCAGCTTGGGTATTGTGAGTACAAATCAGAATATTCCCTGCAGCCTGTTTTCAATCACAAGTGTGTCATCTAATTCTTGCTGTTTCACTGTTTATTGACTGAGCCATCCGGCTCCGGATTACAATTGGCTGTTGTGCATATATTTTCTTCTACAGGCCCTATCCATCTGCACCTGCCGGTCAACCCAGGCAACGGACCTGGCTAGCCCCCAATCTGGGTACCCAGAGTGTGACTTTTCAGACCCTGTATGTGTGCACAGTACTGTGATTTAATTCTGCCAATTAACCTGATCTCCCCCTCCTGTGTTTTATTTCCCCTAAAGAAACCAGATTTGATGTTGTTAACCTTTAAACTGTCTGAAGTGTCAGTACCTACATACCATGCATTGTATTGGTTTGTGTATGTTGTTTAACCTTATTTTACAGGGAGTCCTCAGAGACGTGCTGCAGAATCAGTCTCGAGGGTAAGTGGTGCTTTATGAGTGAACAGTGTATATATGTGGGGTATTGGGGCTGTAACTCCTGTGTACTGTGTGAGCCACTAGAGGGAACCAAAGGGGGTCACGGTGTCCCAGAGGGATGTGATCAAGCTAGTCTAACCACTACAAACCCTGACCTCTGGGTGGAGGCACCCGCCATAGAACCTAGGCCCCTCAACCTGTTAGTAGTCAAGCAGGCAGGGGTAGTAGCCCTTGGGATAGTGCCACCTGGGGGTTACATGTTGATCGCTTTATTTGTGGGGAGCTGTTTTAACTGGTGTTTGAGAAAGAAAACTAGGCATACACATGAGGTGGTATCAGTTTTCACTGGAAAGAAACCTGCCTGCTCGCCTTTCACTGCAGCGGTCTGTTAGTCCAAATTCAAGAGTTCAGCAATGGGGCATGTAAGTGACTCACCACTCTGTGCCATCCACAAAACACTGCATAGAGCCGCATCCTACTGCCTAGCAGCCACCCCAGAAAGGCTGGTCTCTGGAGAAGTCGTGTCGGCATAAAGTAGACTAGTCAGTCAGTAAAACCCAAACACAAACCCCCATTTTGTAATGCTTCTCAAACATTACCTCAAACGCTGGACACCGATAAACACATCTCTGAGCCAAATCAGAGCCCTACCAAAGGAAATAGTGGACCTGAACACTAAAGATTACATCTGTATGGCCATGACTGTGTGCACTATTATGTTGCCGGCAATTTCTTTTTGTTTGCTATGAGTTTTTTTTTAGTGAAAGTGTCGCTAGAGCAGGGCATCGAGAGTGGGAGTGGGCAGAGAATTGGGGTGTGGAGAGGGTGGGAGTTTTAATAATTATATTGTTCTGCCGATGATGTGAGCGTCCATCTGACCTCATGCTGACTGTGATTCATGATCGTCCTACTGTTTGTCACTGCTCAGCTCACTGGTGTCAATCAAGTCCTGGTCTGGAGGCTCATTTCTGATCACTTCTGGTGGAGGGACTATTTTATGTGCATTTCATACAAAAATAAACTAAAAATATTTAAAAAATTGTTCAAAATGCAGCAACTGGTAACTCAATTATAATAATAGCAATAATGAACTGTGGGGGGGGTGTTACCTTAATGTTCAAGTTAATCACTACCTGGGGCAATATGGCACTCGGCTGTGCCTCATGCCACATTACACCCCCAAGGGGTGATTAATTAGAACATTAACGTGACCCCCATCATTTATTATTGCTTAACAGCTTTTGCTGACAGAGGGATGTGTCTGTGTTCAAACTACTGCAATCTCCATTTTATAAAAAAAAGAATATGTACAATATAAAAAGAAACATTAAAAATGTATATTCACCCATGGATGGTAAACATTAGTAAGGACAATGTAATGCCTTACATTTAATGCCTTTTCATTTTATTTTTGTTTCTTTATGCATGATTTCTTTGTTTAAGGGAGGGTTATCATAGACTTTCAAAAGAAATGGAACCAGTGAAAGTAATGTAATTGGCATGAGGCATATGTCTTGAGGTCAGCAATGAATAATAACTATTACTGTGGCTCAGAATGAGCTGTGACAGACTTAGTGTGTTTTGCAGACAGTGTAACACCACAGACAGTAATATGAAGCAGGTTCTTAGCAACAGCAGTTGTCTAGTCAGCTACAGTAATTGATTACTGACCGAAGTGATGAAAGTGGATGAGCTGAATTCGCAAAGTCAAACCAAACTTATGGGCCAACATGGCTGCTATGTGTTAACCTGACACAGAGTTCAGCTTCGTTTTTTTTTTTTTAAAGAGGTCCTTCAAAAAATGCAATGCTTTAATTGATATAGTCTACTTTGGCTGTTTTTGTTGTTCAAGTGTGTTGTAATACATTTTAGAGGTGCAACTGCAGAGGGTACCAGGTCAATATAGTGCGGACAAAACCGCACATGCAATAATGCACTGTAAGAAGCGCAAACGGCTCTACAGCGAAAGGGGTTCTAAAACCGTACAGAAAGAACCACTACCCCTGTCGCTGTAGGCTAGTCTGAAGAAATCTGAAGGACACTGCCAGTGCGGTACTTGGCTAAGCTGCTCCCATGGTGGAGTGGCTAGAACACCTGCCTCTGGCAGTGGCGGGGACCTGAGGCTGTGGTTCAGTTCTCCCCAGGTTCTACTATAATGCATGTTTTTTTTAAAAACAAGATTTTTCCTGGCTCTGACATTTGCCCTTTCCCTGAAGTCCAATTAGTCCAGGGGGTGCGGGGGTGAAATACAGTCAACAGCATGTGCTCTTGTTGTTTGGGTTGGGATTTTATCCCGCTGCTGTTAGAGTGTGCTCTTCTATGTATGCGTGGTTTTCACCATGGCATTATGACCCCATGCCACTGCAGAGCTATTTTGTCCGGTATGCATAGGTTTAGGTACAACACCAGCTGGTTATCGATGTTTTGCAGGGCTTGACCTCCAGTAAATCTTGTATACATCATTGTGTGAGCATTGTTATATTATATGTGGGTCACTGAGGGAGGCAGATCTACAAATGTGTCTGAGGGAGTAGGTTTTGTGCTGCTGCTATAAAGCTGTGGATATCTGATTCCTTGTTTTATATTCATCACTCATATCACTGGAACACATGACTGGAATCCACTCAGTATCAGATACCAATGGAGGATACAAAGAGTAGATGGGCCATGAGCTCTTGATCTCACCTCTGAATTTTCTCAGCTGTAAGCTGCATTGGGGTAGAAAGTGAAAGCTGCACTGTGCCTTTAGATGTTAATGGCCAATGTCAGTGTGCAGTTCTTCTCTCTGTTTCTTTCTCTCCTGTCCCCCAGTTCCTGAAGAGTCTTTCTATTCTCCATTCCCAGCACCTCCCCACCTGCTCCCTCTCACACTGACACTGGCCATTATGCATCCAAAGGCGCAGTGTGGCTTTCCCTTTCACTACCCCATGCAGCTTATAGCTAAGAAAATTCGGAGGTGAGACCAAGAGCTCATGGCCCAGCCACTCTTCGTATCTTCATTGGTATCTGATACTGAGTGGATTCCCGGCCATCTGTTCCAGTGATATGAGCAGTGATGAATATAAAACAAGGAGTCAGACACCCACGACTTTACAGCAGCAGCAGCACAAACCTACTCCTTCAGACACATTTGTAGATCTGCCTTCCTCAAGGACCCATATATAATATAACAATGCTCACACATCGATGTATGCAAGATTTACTGGCAGTCAAACCCTGCAAAACATCGATAACCAGGTGGTGTTGCACCTAAACCTATGGATAATGGATAAAATAGTTCTGCAGTTGCACCTCTAAATTGTATCACATCACAGTCCAACAACAGAAGCAGACACAGTAGACTATATCAATTAAAGCATTGCATTTTATGAAGGACCTCTGTAAAAAAAAAAAAGATGAAACTGGACTTTGTGTCAGGTTAATGCACAGCAGCCATGTTGGCTCTGACCAGAGTTTGTTTTGTTAAGTTGCTTGTGTGAGTAGCTCGGGACTGGGAGGATGGAGAATAGCAGTAGAGGGAGGTTTCTGAGGAAGTGAGCATGGCTGGCGATTGGGGAGATGTCACGCCACATGGCAGGGAAAGCCCAATCAGGGCCTTGTAGTCCAGTGCCTATAAGGCAGAGTCCAGTAGTCTACCCACTCTGTCTGTATCAAGGATCACCACCGAGTGATTGGAATGGGGCAGGGACACCAGCACCAGTGGCAGCTAAGTGTTTTGTTAAAACAGCACAGTAAATGTTTTTTTTTTTTGTAAAGCAAAGTTGTTTGTGTGGGAGGTTGGAGACTGGTAGGAGGGAGGACGGCAGTTGAGGGAGTTCTCTGAGGGAGGGAAGGAGCATGGCTGGTGATTGAGAAGATGCCAGGCCACATGGCAGGGAAAGCCCAATTGGGATTTTGTAGGGACCTACTTAAATCTCAGCGGTCCAAGTGACTCCTTGCATGAGCGACCCTTGAAGCGTGAGTGCCATGAATCAGGAATGTGGCATTTATCTAGGTGGCTCTGGGAGAATCAGAAGGGCATCTGCAGGGAGTGCCACAGGCCATGCTGCTCAAAGGAGGGCAAGTAAGGCAAGTGGGGTAGCGAAACAAGTAAGTAGTGTTAGAAATTGCAGCTTTTACCTATCTGGGGTCTGTCTCCTGAGGGGTTACAGGTAGGGGCTGCAACTAGTCCCTGTCTAGGGTAGGCCTACAACTACAATAACAGTAAGGGTATGGCCCAGCTACTCTTCGGATCTTCATTGGTATCTGATACTGAGTGGATTCCGGCCATCTGTTCCAGTGATAAGTTAAGAAGGGGGATAAAACCTTTTATAGGTACATCAGGGAGCGAAGGAAGACCAAGGGAGGGCTAGTGAGGCTTAATAAAGAGGAGGGAGGGTGGGCAGAGGGTGACTGTGAAAAGGCAGAGATACTAAACAAATATTTTTGCTCAGTATTTACAAAGGAAGTGGGGGAGGTATCTAAAACAAACAGTAGAAACACTCTGGATACAGAAGTTGATACCAGCCCATTTATAGAAGAAAGGGTTCTGAAAAACTCTTAAAACTGAAGGTGGACAAAGCAATGGGGCCTGATGGGATTCATCCCAGAATTCTAAAAGAACTAGGGTAGAACTAGTGACACCACTTTACCCAGGCTGTCATCTTTAACAAATCATGGGAGGATGGGGTGGTACTGAGGACTGGAGAAGGGCAGATGTGATTCCCCTTCACAAAAGTGGGAGCAAGGCAGAAGCAGAAAACTACAGACCTGTTAGTTTAACCTCAGTGGTAGGGAAAATGATGGAATCACTTCTGAAGGAAAGAATTGTTGAGTATCTAGAGGCCAGAGAGGCTCAGGACCCAAGGCAGCATGGATTCACAGCGGGAAGGTCATGCCAGACAAATCTGATAGATTTCTTTGACTGGGTGACCAAAGTAGTAGATCAGGGAGGAGCTGTGGACATGGCCTACCTAGACTTTAGCAAGGCATTTGACACAGTCCCACACAAAAGATTAATATACAAGTTAACCAGCCTGGGAGTGGGTCCCAAGATGACAGCCTGGGTAAAGAATTGGCTGGAGAATAGGACACAGAGAGTAATAGTAAATGGAGTCCACTCTGAAGAAAGGGGGGTTACTAGTGGGGTACCGCAGGGTTCAGTATTAGGACCGGTCCTCTTCAATGTCTTTATAAGCGACATTGCAGAGGGACTGGAAGGAAAAGTATGTCTCTTTGCAGATGACACAAAGATCAGCAACAGAGTTGATGCACAAGGTGGGGTGGAAAGGATGAGAAGGGACTTGGCAAGGTTAGAGGAATGGTCAAATGTATGGCAGCTTAGATTCAATGCTAAGAAGTGCAAGGTAATGCACCTGGGAAACAAAAACCCAGGGGAAGAGTACACAATGGGGGTGAGATACTAACAACAACAAAAATGGAAAGGGACCTGGGGGTAGTCATATCAGATGACCTAAAGGTGGGCAAGCAATGTGAGAGGGCAGCAAGGAGGGCTGGGGGATACTGGGATGCATAGGAGAGGCATCACCAGTAGAAACAGGAAGTTATTATCCTCTTACAGACAGTTGGTGAGACCCCATCTGAGTACTGCGTGCAGTTCTGGAGACCCAGTCTCTGCAAGGACATAGACAGGATGGAGGCTGTCTAGAGGAGGGCAATTCAAATGGTGCAGGGTCTGCACTGGAAGACATATGAAGAGAGACTTAAGGAGCTGAATATGTATAACCTCGAGGAAAGGAGGGAGAGGGGGACATGATAGAAACTTTCAAGTATCTCAAGGAATCAACAAAGTCCAAGAGGGTAGCATCTTTCAAAAAGTGGTGTGTGCAGGGACAAGGGGCAAATTTGAAGATAGAAGGGGCTCAGAGGTAATTTAAGGAAGTATTTTTCACAGAGAGGGTTGTGGATGCATGGACGGCCTTCCGGAGGAGGTTGTGGAGTCAAAAACAGTGGTGGAATTCAAGCATGCATGGGACAGTCATAAGGCAATTCTGGGGGGTGGGGGTAGGAAGAAGTAGGCTGCTGGTTAACTAGGATCTGCAGCTTATCCATTAGGTAGGGAAATGGGCAGACTGGGTGGGCCAAGCGGTCCTTATCTGCCGACAAAATCTATGTTTCTATGTTTCTATGTATTCCATAGAGGAGCAGTCATCTCTCAGTTAAGAGTGGACAGCAGTATTGCTAGTGGGCCACAGCTACTCCCTATCTAGGGCCAGCCTACAGGGGAGTCAGCCAGTAGGATATCCAGGCATATGTTTCATACCTAGATTAGTAGTGAGTCTCAGTTACTCCCTATCTTGGGTCAGCCTACAGGGGAGTTAGCAGGGCATCTTGGTTAGTCGGGGGGCTCAGTTACTCTCTACATAAGGTTAGCCTACAGGGGAGTTAGCAAGGCATCTAAGTGATTGATGGGTCTCAGTTACTCCCTACATAAGGTCAGCCTACAGGGGAGTTAGCAGGGCATCTAAGTCATCGGTGGATCTCAGTTACTCCCTACATAAGGTCAGCCTACAGGGGATTTACAGGCATCCAAGTCATTGGTGGGTCTTAGTTATTCACTATCTAAGGAGAGAACATTATTATGTGAGAGCAGGCATGCAGTGGAGGCAGGAGAAGCATAAAGGGATGTAGAGTGCAGGGGTGTTGGGCAATGGTGTTTCTGGGAGCACTTGGCAGTTAGGGGTGGATGCCTGGCTTGCAGGCATACTGGAAAGTTGAGGGTGGAGGTGTACCATCTGAGGCAGGAGACAGGTGTGCTGGTGTGGGGGGATTCTTAGGGTAATGATAGTAAGAACACAGAGGCTGCAGGGCCTCTAGGCAGACAAGGGGGAGAGAACAGGAGGGAAGCCAAAGTGGGGAGGGGGGCCACTCCGGGGGAAGGAAGGAGGAAGGGAGTAGGTAGATCCCCAGGGCCCATCTCCACCATGGAGAAAGAAGGCCCAGTGTGGTAAGAGGAACTAGTAAGGCAGAACAGGGAGGGTGTCCACTAGAAGCACCTCCAGGGGTGCCAGTGCTGAACAGGTTCCTCCCACCGGAGAGAGAGTGAGTGTAAGGACAGTGAGTTGAGAAGGAAAGGAGGCAGTAGAAGGAAGGACTTCAGGGAAGGTAAGGGGAGGGGCAAGAGAGAAAATGTTCAGGCGAGGGAAAGCCACCAGGTGTAGCAGAGAAGGAGATGGTGGGGAAGGGTGAGCGAGGGTTAGGGGGGGAGACCAAAGGAATGGTAGATGGTGAGCAAGGGGTTGTGAGGATCAGATAGAGGATCAGGAAGGGGTTAGTTTTATGGGTGATGGTCTAATCCACTAGGGGGAGAAGTTAACGATGGGGGTAGAATACAGGCAACTGTCACAGGACGAGGAGATAGACAAGGTACTGGGGTTCCAAATCATAGAAATGGCAGGCAAAAGGGGGTGGGTAGTAATAATGGAGTACTTCAATCTGCCTGGAGTGGATTGGGAAATCCCAGCTACCTCCATCCATACCTCTCAACCTCTTGCCTCATAAATCAGGGACAAGGCTTAAAAAAATCAGGGACAAAGGACCAAAATCAGGGACACATCTTCAAAATTAGAGATATCCACCCAGAAAGCTGGTAGAATATGGGGCTTAGTGCACAATGCATTTTCTAAAGAAGAACAAGTCTGTAACTTTAATGCTTGATGTTGTTTTGTGCTTACAGTCCCCACTGTTTAGCCACAAAAACATAAATTTTAGGAGGGACAGAGTAAAATTTTGAGGCAAAATCAGGGAAATCCCTGAAAATCAGGGACACTTGAGAGGTATGCCTCCATCACCAGGGAGCAAGTTCTGTTGGATGCATTTCAGGGTGGATTCCTGATTCAGGCTGTCATGGAGCCCACTAGGAGAGGGCCATACTGGACCTGGTCTTATCCAACTGTGCTCATGTTCAAGAAATAAAGGTAGAAGTGTCACTTGTAGGAAGTGACCACCACATAGTGTGGTTCCATCCAGACATGGGCAAAGGGATGGTGAGGATTAAAACGAGGGTTTTGGACTTTAGGGAGGATGACTTTTTAATAGGATGGGACAAATTCTGGTAGGACACCTTGCTGGGATCAGACAGTAGATGGAGGTGGAGCAGAAATAGGCCACAATAAAGAAGGGTTGATGAAGGCCACTAGCGAGAAAAGCAAAATCAAAAGCAAGAAATCTAAGACCAAAAGATCCAGCTGGTTCAGAAGGGAAGTGAAACTATGATAAGGGAAAAGAAGGCAGTCTATGGAAGTACAAATGTACTCAGAATGAGGATAGGGAGGATTATTGAGAAAATCTAGGGTGGCATGTAGAACTGTTAGAGTGGCAAAGGTGACAAGGGAGGTACAGCTAGCACAAGGAATAAAATCAGCTGAAAAGGACTTTTTCAAATGTATAAAGGAAAAGAGGGATATTTAAGGTGAGTCTGTCAGATTTAAAAAAGGAATGTGATGGGTAGAAGGAAGTGAAGAAAAAGCAGAGGTGCTTAACAAGTATTTCTGCTCTGTCTTCACTAGAGAGAAGGACAAACTGGTCTCACAAAGGAGCAAGAGGTAGGGGTGGGGAAGGGGGGAGTCATGGATGGCATTATACAGGTGGACAGGGTGCATAAGGGCCTAAGGGCCCTGAAGGTGGACAGATCCTCAGGGCCAGATGAGGTGCACCCAAGGGTCCTATGGGAACTGGCTGAGGTGCTGGTGGGCACCCTGGCAGACCTGTGTAACACCTCTCTGGAGTCTAGACATATGCTATGGGACTGGAGAACTGCACACGTGGTTCCCCTCCATAGAAGTGGCCCAGGGAATAAACCAGGTAATTACTGGCTGGTCAGCCAGACCACAATTGTTGGAAAACTGGTGGAAACTATCCTGAAGGAAAAAGTGGTGAGCTGTCTCAAAGAAAAAAGGCTACAGGACAAGAAGCAGCATGGTTTTGTGTTGGGGAGATACTTGACTGGATGACCAGGACAGTGGACAAGGACCATACAATTGCTCTCCTGTATCTGGACTTCAGCAAGGTCTTTGACTCTGTGCCCATAAGAGACAGGTCAGGAAGCTGGAAGACCTAGGACTGGCGGCCAAGCTTGAGAGATGGGTCAAAAGCTGTCTGCAAAACAGAAGCCAAAAGGTGTCGATCAGGGGGAAATTTCAGAAGCTAGGCCAGTGACCAGTGGGGTCCCACAGAGCTCAGTGCTCAGTCCAGTGTTGCTTAACATCTTCATCGGTGTCATAGTGGATGGCAACAAAGGTAAAATCTGCCTGTTCACAAATGACACAAAGCTGTGTTAATAGGGTGGAAAGGATAAGAAGGGACTTGGCAAGGTTAGAGGAATGGTCAAATGTATGGCAGCTTAAATTCAGTGCTAAGAAGTGCAAGGTAATGCATCTGGGAAACAAAAACCCAGGGGAAGAGTACACAATGGGGGGTGAGATACTAACAACAACAAAAATGGAAAGAGACCTGGGGGTAGTCATATCAGATGACTTAAAGGTGGGCAAGCAATGTGAGAGGGCAGCAAGGAGGGCTGGGGGGATACTGGGATGCATAGGGAGAGGCATCTAGTAGAAAACAGGAAGTTATTATCCTCTTACAGACAGCTGGTGAGACCCCATCTGGAGTACTGCGTGGAGGTCTGGAGACCCAATCTCCGCAAAGACATAGACAGGATGGAAGCTGTCCAGAGGAGGACAACTAAAATGGTGCAGGGTCTGCACTGGAAGACATATGAAGAGAGACTTAAGGAGCTGAATATGTATAGCCTCAAGGAAAGGAGGGAGAGGGGGGACATGATAGAAACTTTCAAGTACCTCAAGGGAATCAACAAAGTCCAAGAGGGTAGCATCTTTCAAAAAAAGAGGTGTGCAAGAACAAGGGACACAATTTGAAGATAGAGGGCGGCTCAGAGGTAATTAGAAGGAAGTATTTTTCACAGAGAGGGTTGTGGATGCATGGAACGGCCCGGAGGAGGTTGTGGAGTCAAAACAGTGGTGGAATTCAAGCATGCATGGGACAATCATAAGCAATTTAGGGGGTAGGAAGAAGTAGGCTGCTGGTTAACTAGGATCTGCAGCTTATCCATTAGGTAGGAAATGGGCAGACTGGGTGGGCCAAGCGGTCCTTATCTGCCGCAATTCAAGTGTTTTCTGTAGTAGAATACCAGGGCCTCTCTGTTACTGGATACAAGTCCACTTGGACTTGTATCCTACAGCTGGTAGGGGGAAGATTCAGGAGAGAAATTAATAGGCATTTTTTTCACCAAGAAGGTGGCGGCAAAGGGGAACAGTTGCCAGAGGAGGTAGTCTCTCTGAAACTGGTGGATACCTTCAAGAGAGGATGGGACAGAGTAAAGGGGAAAGCTGCTAGTGGTGAAGGGGGGACACAAGGATAGGGAATTTGGGGGGACAGTTCCCTGTGTAGACACGGGGAGGGGAGCAACACACTCAAGCAGACTAGATAGACTGTAAGGTTTTTATCTGTTGGCATATTCGGATGTTTGTATGTAAGCATGTAGTGTTCTGTCTGAAACATGCCGTTCAGCTATTCATCCTCAGATAAGACATGATTAAGGGAAGCAGTCCATGACATGACATCAGTGTTATCTGGTAGCCTCCAAAATTGCCCATGCAAGTATGCCAGGAATGTGTAAATTAATCAAGACTGTGGGAAAATCATGCTGAGACATGCATTTTCATAGGTAACCACCTTGAATGGTTCAAATACTGTGACCAGTGTGTTAATGTTCCTCCAGTTATTTGAAATCAACATGATGTCAGCACGTTCAGTTTTATTGGAGGCAGTATAGTGCAGTGCTCTAAGGCTCTGAGCTGCAAATCTGGTGACATCCAACAGACCAGACCAGGGTTTGAATCCCACAGCTTCCACTTGTATACTGTGTGACCCTGAGCAAGTCACTTAATCTCCTTGTGCTCCCAGGTCGCTCCTGTAAAAAAGCTTTCAGCTTAGTGTGCTATACCTGGTTAAACAACTAAATAAATAAAAAAAAAATATTTCTCAGATGTTATTCATGCACTGCCAGTTGGTGTTCATGGAATCGCTCCAACACATAGTAGGTTGAATTCCATCATGCAGCCACATCTGCCACATTGCTTGGTCAGGGAGATTTGTGTCTCTCTGCAGTCATTTCAACTCCTTTCTGGCCTTGAGTGACTGTGAGAAATGTATGCATATTCTTTTAACAGTGTTGAGCAGGTCTTCAGGCACTTGATTGCTTTCAATGAATTGTTTCACAACAAGATTTATACAGCGAGCCAAGCATGCAACATGAATGCACTTGCCCTCCCTGACTGCCTTGATAATATTTTTGCCATTGTCACTGACAAGCATTCCTTCTTGGAGATTGTTGCCTGCCAACCATTTCCCGAATATCTCCTTCAATTTTCTAGTATATTCTGATGACTGTGATCCTTCTGAAACCCACAGACAGAGCAGCCTTCTATGATGCACTGTGGAACTTGTGTTTCCCATATTGCCAGTACTGGATGGTTCTCGAAACTTAGAGAGTGTGCACTTACAAACAGTCTAACACCTGCCCACTTGTTTACATGTCTGTGATAGTGTGCAGTTACAGACAAATAGTCTAACACTTGCCCACTCGTCTACATGTATGTTGTGATATGAATATTAGAACAGGAGGAACTTTTTAAATAGTGGTTCACTCCATCACATGTAGTAACATGTAGTCTGGGCACGGCAACACGAGTGAAAAATAACTTGATAGTATATTACGGCGTGGATCCACAGCTTTCATGAAGTGATGAAATCTAGGGCTTGAAACAAATGAAAAGAGGAGATTTTTTGCCAGCTCAGCCACTGCCATATTCAACTCTTTGGCGTGACTGTAAGTGGGTGTATAACATCTGCCACAATCAACATCAGTGATTCAGTTGACACTGCAATGGTAAAGATTTCTTTTTTAAAACCCATTACGATTTACCTTTTTCAGGTGGCCTTTTTAAAATGACTGGTGTATGACCTGATTGCTCTTCATCATCATCTTCTCCGTGACCAGACTTAGATTCATCCTTCTCTGCATCATGATCGATGTGTCCAGGAGTGATGTGTAACCATTCTCAATGGTGCTTGTGCTTAAGATGATTTCTTAGCCCAGATGTTCCAAAAGCAGTAGCCAATGTTCCATGGCCGATGCTATCACGGGACAGTAAACAGACTGCACAGCATACATCCAATGAACTGATTTCAAAGTAGCACCACACATCAGAACCATGTTTTTTGCGTAACTCTGCATGTCTGGGAGTTTTAACATCACCGCTTCCTCCATCAGGAACACAAGAAGATTTATTCTTACTTTAAGGTGTTGAACAGCTCCTTCTACTAGTAGTAGTACTAATATTTTTCTCTGTGTCATGACATTTTGTTGTAGTACTGTGGCTGATACCATTTGGATGTAATTCTTCTAGCTGCTCTTCATCGCCCTCAGTCTCATTAGTATCCTGCTCATCCTCCTCTTCCTCAAAATCAAGACCTATTGGTGGTGTATAATCTATAATCGGCATCATCAATATCATCAGTGTCTCCAGTGGATCATTTTCAGTTTTAGGTGTACCAGGTATAACTACCCTTTTAACTTGAAGACAGTAAGTCTGATGGCCACTACGTGTAAACTGTAGCTGGCATTTGTACTTTCTCCATGCTTGCTGTCACCACTGGCATGGCAGACTTGGGAGATGGGGCAGAGTCAGGCACAGAAGCTGACACAAAGGATTGCTTGTTTCTCTGTTGCTCAAATAATTGCATTTGTTTAATTTTGGTTTTTTTTGGCTACCTCAGAAAAAGGTTTTCTGGTTGGTTTTGTTCTGGATATTGTTTATTGTTGACAAATTTGTTTTCATGTACTACTTGGTGTTTTCTGCACTTTATTCGGTATATTTATTCTGTTTTTGTTTCATATTGTAGTTCATGTTTGACCAGATGTTTTTGACTCTTGTTTTGCATTGCTGCTTGTTCCACCTTCCCCAACCCTTTGGGTTGCACCTGGAAATGAGCCTTGGCTCAGTGTGACTAGCCCTGTTACCAATTTTCAAATAAATAAAATTAATGGTGTAGTAGGTGGAACAGGGACAACAAACTCATCCTCTGGCCTGTCTTGTAATATCTTACTGCCATGAGTAGATGAATGGCTTCCTCCAGCAGCACGCTTAGATCCAGACATTATCATTTACTTTTTTTAACATTCTTAAATTTGCTAGCACAGAATGAAAGTAGGCAAACTTAATATTATTCTGTACACACAGTCTAAGGTGTGACTCTGTACTTTTTTTAATGTTTTGTTTTCAAAATGCAGTGTAAGAAAAACAGAATAAGATCCCTTTCTCGTAGTCTGCTCTGTGCGTACTGCTTTTCTGCTGAGTGACTCCTTTATACTAGCCCAGTTAGTGCACGTCCACAAACCAATACAACAGAAATTATTATAATTATTTTTTTAACCTGTCTTTTTAAGTCACTCAGAAGGTACGCTACTACTAAACACTACAACACCAGCAATCGCCAGAAGGCAGATGTGACTGTCAGTCACAGTCCAGACAGTATTTAACATTATAAATCATGACACCATTCTTAGCCAGTCAGGACTGTTTATTTCTAAACATTCCATGTACTCTTATAACCATAAGAGACACAGTGACTGAACATATCAAATGATTAACAAGAATATCAAGAAGAATATGATCAGGATTAGATGGTCTGACAGATAGTCAAATGGTTAGTCAGTTATACAAATTGTAAACAAAACAACTGGGTAGCACCAGGCCATGGGTACACTAATCATTTTTTTCAATGGGATTTTGTTTTCACCTTCTGTGCCCAATGGCAGCATTTTCCTTCGGGACATTGATGCCACCCCTGTCTACCTGCCAGATTCACCCTTGCATCTTCAGTTTCACCAACGTCCTCCTTCAGTCTTCCATCCCCGGGGCTATCTTGTCCCTGCCAGTGGCCTCTTCTGATGGTTATGTAGAGGAAAGACACCTGGCATTTCCCTCCTTTACTCTGATTGGCTGGCTTGTCCCTGCCAGGGGCCTCCCCGCCGACAACAGGAGGAATGTATGAGCTTGAGCGGAGGGTGAGGGGTGAGGTTTTGCTGGAGCTCTGGGGGTTGGTTGGTGTAACTGGGACCATATGGTCATCATCCAGCATACCTGGTGTGGCAGTTTCCTCTGGTTTCTCCCCACCCACAAGGACGTGCACACTGCAGCTGACCTAGGGAGGGGGTGCCTGATGGTGAGAGTTCACTGGCATTATCAGTGGCACCACCACATGCCTCCACCAGGAGCCACTGCAAAGCAATGCAGCATCAGTCCTCACCCCTAGGAGGACAGTGTCCTTTGGATACTCTGGATCCTTCCTTCTGTCTTCTGATCCTCACGCCCTGAGCGCAGAATGTGAACCTGTGTCACCAGTGTGGCATAGTAAGCTCCTATCACTTGGTGCCATGGAGCTGGTGTCTTTTTTTTCTTCTTTGAGTCACACAGAAGGCACACTACTATTACTGCTACTAAACAGTACAACTCCAGCAATCGCCGGATGACAGACATGACCACAGTGACAGTCCACAGACAGCATTTAACAAGTTATTAACAATAATAATAAGAAGAAATGGAATACAATTAGGATCAGATGGTCTGACAGACAGTTGGACATTCACTTGTGCATATGGTAAACAACTAGGTGGCAACCATGCCACAGGAGCTCATCACATACTCCCAGTGAATTATCTCACCACTATATGTGATATGTCATTCACAGTCACAGTCAGTAACAGGACAGGCTTAGCACACAGAAAGAGAAAGAGTATCCCCCCAGTCCAACAAATCAATTTCACAATCAGCAGAACAGAATCAGAAAAAAATAGTTTGTTAAATTCTATACTGCCAGCAAAAGTTTAAAAATAAAGAGAGAGCATGCAAAAGCAAAGGTTCTCTGCTTCGCTTATTTCAAATCAGAAACAGGGCCAGATTCAGGTTCTCAGGAGGCCTAGGCCAAATAAAACCTGCCCCCTCCAAACACATAGGGCTGTGCCCCTTAGGACCTTAGGACCTTATCCACGAAAGGCTTCTAACCCTTCTGTACATGCAGGGGCTTAAGAAAATCCACAGCAAGACCCTTGTAAATGATGCGCTTCAGTGGGGCACTCTATGACTTTCACATAAGTGTATATGAATCCTGCCCACCAGCCTCCATAGCGAGCTGGGGGCCGTGCTGGTACCACAAGTGAATGTTATTGTGTAACCCCTACCCGGTATGCCGTTTCTATTTGACAGCAATACCAGGTGAGCTGGGTTCGGGGAGGAATATGTCACTCGGCACATAGGCTAGGTTTGGTTACTCTGCACAGGGGCACCCAAGTAACTCCGAACACAGGAAGCAAAAACTGTAATGTCCAATACCAGAAGTGGGATTCTAAAGTGTGGCTTTTATTCACATCCAAACAGATAAACAAAGCATAGATGGACCTCCACAGGGCTACACTCCTGGTAATACAGATTAAAGGAGACCAGAACACATCCTTGTCACTTTAGCCCTCAGGCTCTACAATACACTGGGCACACAGCCCGAACTTGTACACAGCTCTGGGTTGCACAGCCTGAACATGTACACTGCTCTGGGTTTTCCCTGGCTCGGCTCCCTTGCCAGCCACTTGGACACTTTCCATATATCATGGAAACAGTTGCTGGTGGCTCCCTAAACCACCTAAGAGCACTTCTACTCCATCAGAGAATCTTCCTCATTAATCTTACGTCTGGGTACTTTCCTCAGGCACTGGCCAAGTACCTGAGAGAAAGCAACAGGTGTCTCAGAGCAAATCCGTAGAGGTGAATTTGGTTACTACTGATGGGGAGTCTCCCACCTCTTGCTCCCACAATTCATACCCGGCCATTTCTCTGGACTGTAACACCTCATCCTTTAACACTATGTTGTGTAGATTCTTTGTTAAATGTATTTCACATTTAATCTACTGTCTTTTCTTCCCATTTGTGCTGGACTTGAACATACTTATAAGTGGCTTTGTCCATTACTCTAGACCCCCCACAGAGTTAAGCAGTCCAATCCCCACATTCTTTCTTCCCATTTGTGCTGGACTTGAATATACTTATAAGTGGCTTTGTCCATTACTCTAGACCCCCCATAGAGATAAGCAGTCCAACCTCACATCTTCCAACTGTACTTGGCTGTCTTTTCCTGACCCCACAGTAACAGTCCCTTTGGTTTCCTTCTGTTTCAGGTGAAAAACACATGGCTGTTTTGCAAAGCGGACTCCCTCTTCAGTTGCAGGTGCCCCACAGGCATTTCCTCCTCAAGGAATCTTCCTTCCAGAGCTTCTGGTGCCTCAGCACAACTCAAACAGGCAGCTTCTTTTCCTTAGCCGGACCCAGGGGGGTTGCCCCTGGAAAATAGGCAGATACCTTTCCCCCCTTCCCACAGGGATGGGGCCCTCAACCATTGAGAGCGGTCTCCACCACTTCAATAATCAGTTCCTCTGTTCCTCTTCAGGTGGAAACACACACCAAAAACAAAAGTAGCTCTGAAACAGAGCTTAAAGCTCTGAGGGCATGCTCTCAGCAGAGCACCTCTGCTGCACTCTACTGAACTCTCACTCAGACTCTGAAAGACTGGCTTCAAAATCCCCTACGTTCTACTCTAACCTCCAACTGCAACATTCCAGTGTGGCTTATGCAGCTGCAACAGTTCTAAAATGATGTCATCCGTCAGTCTCAGCTAAGACTGAGAACAGAGTGAGACAGTGTGAAATCCATTTAACTGGAGTTTCACAAGCTGTCTTCCCTGCCTACCACTAGGTCTTACTGGGATTCTAGTAACCCTTGGTAACAGGGGGGTTACAGTTGTAAATGCTATACAGTTCTGGTGGGGATACGGCAGTCCTTGAAGGAATGCTATATCCTATTGTCCCATGGCTGTAGCCACATACTAGTGCTATGGTGGCTGTGTGTGAGAGAGAGAGAGCGAGAGAGAGAGAGACTGTACGGAGCTGAAGCCAGGGGATCAATATAAGAACTTTAAAGTACAGTATCTGATTCAGTAGTCAAATGTGGACCTTTTTAGTATAAGCAGTGTCACCCTGGTTACCAAAACACCTCTTAAATCTCCAAAATATCAAGTCTGTGATCTCTGATGTAGGGGTCAAAACTAAAAGTTGTTGAGTTTGTGGTATCATTGATAATGGAGTGAACACTGGGTAATTGTTGAGGATAGTCACAGTAACCATATCCAGATCCTCAGTGTCACAGGCTGCACCCCTGCCACTGCACTGCCATCCAGGCCTTGTCCCACTGAGTTTCTGACCTTTGCCCCATCAACTCCTGTCCCATTCCCAGTCTACATGACTCACTGATTTCTTAACATCATTCCCCAAAGTGCAGCCCAGATCCTGGTGGAAGGATCTGGAGTGAAAAGATCAAGAATCAAACAAGTTTAAAAAAAAAAAAAAACACATCAATGAGTTAAGCAATTTTCCAAGTCTTTTCCCTTTAAATCCAGCTCACCTTCTGGTAGCCCTCCACCCTCATCTTTTATCTCAGTCGGTCTATTTCAATCCTGACTCATTCTCTCTGCAGCATGGTTATTTGTTTTTATCACAGGACAAGTGTAATGGGGCATTTAAATTCAGGCAGATCCTGTGTTTTCTGCATTTTATTAATAGTTCAACAAGCGAATTTTTAAACAACAGGGACTAGTATCCCTAAACAAAGCACTAGTGTACTGCCTGGAATTTATAGTAATTTTCACATGTAGTCAGCTATCACTCCCTATATCTGAATTTTTTTTTTCTTTTCTGTTTGCTAATTAGAATATTTTCCACCTGGCAGTACTGGGCTTTTCTTTGGTGCAGCACTCTGTTTGGAGGCTAAAAAAGTTCTGATCCTCCCTCTACATCATCAGAAATGTTACCAAACACACTGAGGCACCATGACCCTTGCAGCCTGAGCAGTGACTTTCATAAATTACCATTCAAAATGCAGGAAATTGTGATATCACTAGTAACCAAGAAGAGCCAATCCCTGCGGCTTAATGTCAAAGAGAATAATTTGGCAGTGAGAAGTGATTCTCCTTGGCTACTAGTGATGTCACAGTCAGTGTGGTCTCAGTGTTGATATAGTGGGAGGAACAGAACTGACTTATTTTAGCCTCCAGAACAAGTGCTGCTCCACACATCACCCCAGTACTGCCAGGTGGAAAATCTTCTGATTAGCAAACAGAAAAGGAAAAAATACTTGAGATATAAGAAGTGATAGCTAACTACATCTGAAAGGTACCATTCATTCCAGGCAGTACACTAGCTCTGTACAGTGCCATAGTGTATAGTAAAGTAAACATAAAACTATAACAGTATGCACTTCAACTATTTTTTTTAACACAAACGTAGCAGCAGGAACCTGCTTAGCCACCAGATTTTCAGTTTCTTTAAGCCATGATTTGATCAATATGCAGCTAAAAAAAATGATTTTCTTCCATAGGTAAGTGTGAACCATGCATATTCCCCACCTAAACCTAAAATGTTAATAAATAACACCTCGTATCCTAATAAAGAAAAAAAAGGAAAACTGGCACAGTGGAGTTTAAATTCAAGCAGGCTGGCACAGAGGTGACCTTCTCTTTTTTAGGGGGCCCCCAGCAAGGTTAGTAATGGGGGCCCCATCCTTCTACTGTGACAGCCATCATTCTGTCATTATGATTGCATTTTAAAAGCTTATAACCAACTAACTGATAGCTCATTTGATGATAGACATTTACGAGCAGGCTAACTGGCTCCAGCTATCTGGCAGGCTAAAGTACCAGACCTGCATCCTAGCTAAGAAGACATCACTGGGCCTTATGCCCCCTGGAGTCCAATCAATATTGACCCCGCAGCGTGTCCGCCGCCTAACTAGAAGATCGGACAGTCTAACCTTTACAATACCTCGCTGTCGGACTTCTCAAACTCAGCATTCTTACCTTGTCAGAGCCTCCACCTGGTTCAACTTGCTACCTACAGAAATCTCCAACATTGCCACCATTGGTGCTTTTAAGTGTAAACTGCGTCAACACCTCGTGGCTAGTGCCTTCTGTGATTGCTTCTTATAATCCCCTCCAGGCAGACTACCCTCAAGCATCCCTCCTCACTGCCTCAGCTCCTTCTCTTCCTCTCCTACCCCCTATTACTGGGTATAGGATGAATCTGTCTCCTTTTCATCCCCCCTTTCCTCCTCCCTTGCTGTTTCCCATCTACCACATACCCAACGCAATGCCCTCCGCATTTCTCCCCTCCTGCCTCTCTCTCTCTCCCATACCACCCCCTCACCACCACTCTTCTTTCTCTTTTTCCACTAACCCACTCCTAACAAAGCTTCACTAAGCTGCCTATGACTTGTACTGTATTATTAACTCACAACACAATTCCTTGACAATGCCTTTGGCTGCTATTATTGCAACCTTATCTGTCTTTTTTTTTGTAAGTTCCATTGTAATGATCATGTTATGTTTTATACCTTATTGTCTTGACGTGGAACCTTTGTAAAAGAGCCCTCAGCTCAAAGGTGTCATCCGAAATACAAATAAATAAAAATAAAATAAATAAGCTCATGTGTGCTACTCCAACAGGGCACAAAAGGCATCTTAAAAAAATGAATCTCAAAAACTGATACGTTGCCCTTGGTCAGACTGGGAACCCTTTGAGTTGGTGGCCCCAGTGGCTGCTGGAACTAAGGGTGCCTAATGCCTGATCTGGGCAGGCAACAGAAAGCAGAAAGAACTTAATGAAGCAGCTGCAATAGTGCTAATGTCTCCCTCAGACCAGCTACAGTAGCTAGGAAATGGGGCTCATCTTTTAAGGGTGTTAAAAATGTTCATTGTGTTGAACCTGGCACTACAGCAACTGTAGGCAGATCCAGTTCCCTCACTGGTGGGACAGATGGCTGTGTGTGTACTGTAACGCGGATGTAAATGGATTATTGGAGAGTTATAGGGGCTGGAACAGTAATGCTTTGTTACTGAGATTAGATTCAAGTGTCTCAGACAGGAATGATTCCAAATTAGACTGGCTAAGCCTACTTTCTGTAGCCAGGATGATCAACTCGTGACTGGCAAGCAAAGGCAAAGACAGTATAACAACAGTCTTAGAATCCATCCATACATATTTAGAATAATCCATTCACTTGCAACATTTACACCTGTAACATAATTCCTGTTGCATAGCAGTACTAAAAGATCTAGATGGGAGTTCTAATGCTTTTCATTGAGGTACAATCTCATTCCATATGTTCGAAGCCTTATATTGGAAGGACATTTTTCCGCAGTTTTTTTTTTTAATTTGGGGAACTACCAACTCCCTGGCATCTTTGTTTCTCAAAGAAAAACTATGGTTTGGTTTGGCTGATTTTTCAGTTAAACATAGAGGTGAATTATTTTTTTAAAGATCTCTGTACCAAGGTTGCCCAGACCTATTTTCTCCCCCTCTCCAACAGTAACCAACCTAGCCTTTCATACATCACACAGTGATGTGTATTATAATCACACTGTAGTGCAAATCTTGCCGGTCTGTTATAAATTAAATCCACTTGGTGTAATTGAGCCTGGTTTGCATGGGCATAAATATGTCTACCATAGTCTATCTATAACTGGTAAAAGTAATTGATTTACCACAGCCCAACATACTCCTTTGGTCAAACATAAAGATATTCTCCTTAATGCACCTATTTTACAATTTACTTTCCTGGTTAACTCTTTAGTGTGTAAATTGAAAAGGGTCTCATCTTCCAGGAGATTCATTAGTGGGGTCCCACAGGGATCGGTACTTGGCCCACTCCTGTTTAACGTCTATATCTCAGACATCAGAAGCGGTATCAGGAGTGGGATAAGCCTCTCTGCCGATGACTCAAAGCTGTGGGTGGTGGTGGAAGGGGAGGAGGGGAAGCTGGCTCTCCAGGAGGACCTGGAAACTCTAGGGAGTTGGTCACAAGCCTGGAAGCTAAAGTTTAATGCTAGGAAATGCAGGGTTCTGCACCTGGGGCCAAAAACCCGGCTCATGTATACACCTTGGAGGAGGAGGCACTGCAGGTTTCTAGGGGGGAGAAGGACCTCAGGGTGGTGGTGGATGGCAAAATGAATAACTCAGAGCAGTGTAGAAGGGCTGTGGCCCAAGCAAATAAAATGCTGGGGTGCATAGCCAGGGGGATAACCTCAAGGATTCGAGAAGTGCTCCTTCTGTTGTACAATTGCCTGGTTAGACCACCTCTTGAATACTGTGTGCCATTTTAGCATCCCCACTTAAAGAGGGACATTGCTCTACTGGAGAGGGTACAGAGGAGGGTGACCAGGATGATACTAGGACTAGGGGGAAAGGCCCTATGAGGAGAGACTGGAGGAGCTCAATCTGTATTCACTGGAGGAGAGAAGGAACAGGGAGGATATGATAGAGGTCTTCAAATATCTCAAAGGAATGAATAGGGTAAGTCTTGAGGGGTGCTTCAGCTGAGGGGCCACCAGGGATCACTCAATGGAGCTGGACAGGGGGAGACTGAGAGGGGGAACAAGGAGACGTTACTTCACTGAGACGGTGGTGGAGCCCTGGAATGCACTGCCTGAGGAGTTGGTGGCTGCTACAAATGTGGAGGGGTTCAAGAAAGGCTGGGACAGGTATAGGGGGAGGGTGCATCCCAGAGCCCCACTTGGGGGTGGGGGACCTTGTAGGGAGGGAGGAGGGGGGGCTAAAAACAGTGCCCTGGGAAGGCACTGATCATCAAGCAGATGCAATAGACCATAGGGCCTAATCTGCTGGCTTCTTAGTAAGTATGTAGTAGTATGTATGTATGTTGATCAAAGATCATACCTAGATACCTATAACTAGTAACCCGAGTTAGTGTTTGACCATCTTTTGTTTTTATTGCTAACTTGGGTGCTTCCTTTCTCTGTCTAGTTGAGATAGCACTAAAGACTACAGTGTGTGTTTTCTTTGTATTTATTAGCAATTTAGAGGAGAGGAACCAGTCTTGCATTACCAAAAAGTCTCGAGGCAGCTTGTTCTCTACCTAATTGAAGGTACTTCCTTCCTCTACTAAAACCGTATCATCTGCATATAATCTTATACTCAAGTTATTTATGTAGTGTTGTAATTCATTTACGTATATAAGAAATAGCAACGGACCTAATATCGATCTAGTTCGACTGGGTAGGTGCTTGATAATTTACCACTTACAGTGGCCATCTGGGTTCTGCCTATGAGATAAGAGGAGGACTATTTACACATCTCCTCAATCAGGCCAATTTTGCCCAGTCTCTCTAATAAGATTTTATGATCCTTGAGATCGAAAGCTTTGGATAAATTCACAAACATTGTGCCCACATTCATAGATACATAGATACATAGACAGTGTCGGCAGATAAGGGCCTGTGGCCCACCCAGTCTGCCCATTTATATTGCTTCACACATATTCCACTTTGTTAAAGTGGTGTGCATATTGTAATTGTTATTTGTTCCCTAGTTAGTGTTCACTGTGTAATAACAGTGACATTTAGAAATAGTCCCTTTAGGGAAACCTGATACTGTCTTTTCCTGTTTCCTGTGTTCAAGACACAAGAATTCTGCCTCTGTGCAGATGTTGAGCTGAGTTGATGTTAAGAATAAAGCCTGATTAGAAGCAACTGAGATTTGTTGGTGTTCATTATATCATCAACGAGGATAAACCAGGCCCAGAATGGCGATGTTTGTAGCTATGGCAGAGTTTAAAGGCACAAGTGACTGGTCCGAATATGTGGAGCATTTGGAACATTTCTTTAATGCAAATAAAATCACAGATGAGGATCAGCAAGGCTGTATTTTCCTCTCTGTTTATGGCCAAATGGCTTATTCTTTGATTTGTAAGTTAGTGACTCCACAGTGGCCAGGGACTAAAACCCTGCGGGAACTGCACACATTGGTTCAAATCATATCCACCCACAACCTTCAGGTTTTGTGTAGTTGTGGGGAGGCAGTATAGTGCAGTGGTTTAAGGCTCTGAGCTGCAAATCTAGAGACCTGGGTTTGAATCCCACAGCCCCCATGTGCATACTGTGTGATCCTGAGCAAGTCACTTAACTTTCTTGTGCTCCCAGGTAGCACCTGTACACAAGCTTTCAGCTTAGTGTGCCTCACCTGGTTAAACAATTGGAATAAAAAAAAAAATTAAATTTCATGGCAGGTTGCATTAACTGGGGGAGACAGTTGCAGACTATGTGACTGAGTTGCCACGATTGGCAGAGTTTCGTCAGTTTGGAGACACTTTGGATCGTATGCTCCAGGACCAGTTGGTGAGTGGAGTGCAGGATGAACGCATTCAATGCCGTTTGTTGGCAGACAGTGCTTGATTTCAACAGGGTGGTGGACATTGCTCTGGCCATGGAGGCTGCAGCTCAACAGGCTCAAGAGTTGCGGAGCTCTATGGTGGCAGGTGCTGCCGTGGTGTGTGGAACAGCCTCACTGATCTGCCTTACCATCATCAAAGTCACTCTCTGCATGTGGGGGCCTACAGTGAACCTCCACTCATAGAGACACAGATGAGTGATGTTTCCATTGTGGCAGTGCACATGACTTGGAGACTTGCAGGTTCAGAGAGGAGGAATGTTGGCACTGCCAATGCTGGGGACATGTGGCTTGACTTTGTCACTTTGGGAGTATGCCCCAGGGTCAGTCATCCCAATCTACAAGTCGTTGGAGCCAAACCAATTTTGTAGAAGAGGAAGAGCTGGAGGGAGAAGGTGACGATGGCGTCTACTCTATGTATACAGTTGCTGATCATTGTTCACCTCCTGTCCAAGTGCAAGAGACAGTGGATAGCCATTTTGTGAATATGGCGGTTGACGCAGAGGTATCATTTTCAGTGATGGGGAGAAGCATTTTTCTACCTTGTGGGCCCCTGCAGAAGCCCCGGTACTACAACCAGCAGGGGTGCCACTTCAGACATATACAGGTGAGCTGATTCCATTGGTGGGAAAGATGCTGGTCCAAGTGACTTATGGGTCACAGCAGAAGCTATTGCCCTTATTGGTACTGCAGGGAGAGGGTCCATTCCTGAGGTGCGTAACTGGCTGCAAGAGTTGAAATTGGACTGGCTGGGGATATGCTTACTCCAGCCTGTAACACTGGAAGAGGTGTTGGAACAGGCAGCTTCTGTATTTTTGCCAGGACTGGGGCCTTTACAGGGAATGATTGCCTGGATTGTGGTGAGCCCAGAGGCTCAACCCCAATTTATTTCACGCCGTGTTGTGCTGTATGCTTTCCATGGTAAAGTGGCAGAAGAATTGCTTTGTCTAGAGTGGAAAGGGATCCTGGAACTTGTCCAGTTTTCAAAGTGGGCCACCCCCATTATGCCCATGATCAAAAGTGATTGGTCAGTGAGGATTTGCAAGGACTACAAGATCACAGTGAACAAAGTGGCTAAATTGGACTCTTACTCAATTCCTAAAATTGACAATTTGTTTGTTTCACTAGCTTGGGGGGCATTGTTTTCCGAGCTGGACCTGAGTCATGCTTATCAGCAGTTACTGCTGGATGAGGAATCTAAGGAGCTATTGACAATCAATACACATCGAGGGTTGTGCAGGTATACCCGTCTACCTTTTGGGGTGGCGTCAGCCCCAGGAATTTTTCAATGAGCAATTGAAGGACTGTTACAGGGCATACCAAATGTTCTGGTGTATCTGGATGACATACTCCTGATGGGACCAGACCAGGAGTCACATTTAGACACTTTGTGGACTGTGCTTCAGAGACTGCAGCAGGCAGGATTGAAGCTCCACAGGGACAGATGTTCATTCTTGGTTAAGTCTGTACAGTTTCTGGGCCATGTAATTGATGCACAGGGCCTGCACCCTGTAGGGGATAAGGTAAGGGTAATTGCAGAAGCCGCTGTGCCAAGGTCCAGTGCCGGGTAAGTTACTTTAAAAAAATAATCAGTTACTAGTTACTCTGAAATCACTGTAATCAGTTACAGTTATATATTACTTTTGTATAAACAGTAATTATTAAGTGTAACACTTTACTTTTCATATTACTTTATATTACTTTTGATCAAACAGTTACTTAGTAAACGTACTTATACAGTATCATACATTTTTACAGTGTGGCAAAAATGTTTAATTAAAAAAAGTCCAAAAGCATTGGTCTTTTCTTAGGCATGCGCTAAAGACACGAAAACATTAGCCAAGTGATGCAGAAATGTGCTCCTGACATACTAACTGTTAAATAGCATGACTGTAATACATTATAAGTCTAATTAATTATTCATGAGCTAAAGAAGCTCACTGATTGGCTGCCGTGCTGGTCTGAAATCTCTTAGAAATGCCCGGCACGGCAGCCACATGGCTGATTACAGCACTCTACACTGTCGGCAGCAGTGGCGAAACAAAAGAAGTGTTTTCAGTGCTGCTGACAGTGTACATTAAGAAATTAAATTTTTAAAAAAACTAAATTTGTGAACCAGTCCTGTATTCCTGTTAGTACCCGCCGCAAATGTTACCTCAGGAACCAGTGCTGGCGTGTGCTGCCGTGAAATAAAAAAATGAAAAAAAAAAGAATTACAAATCATGTAATTATTGCAATTACACTTATAATCGCAATAGTGACTGAAGAGCCACTAATTTCCTATCGATTAATGCCCGGCTGGGTGGGGTTGGCCCTCAGCTGCACTTCGGGCCACCCTTCCCCAATAGCCAGTTGTTAATCTCCAGAAAATGACCAGCTCTTCAGTCAGTATTGCTTAATTAAAAGCTACTCAATATTGCTAATTCTCTCTTCTCACTTGACATTCAGCCAGTGCATACATGTACAGTGAATCTTGTGCAGAATACACTCCTTTAGCACTTCCTTAATGAAGTTTTACTTTTTCATTAACAGATGTAAAATAATCAATATTACAGCATTATAAAATTGTGGAGTGCCTCTACAAGTAAATGTTTTAAAAGCAAGATGCATAAATAAACACTTAAAATGGAAGGGAATTAAGAAAAAAGTACAAATGCAAAAGTCTGTGGGACCACAGGGACTCCCTGTCAAATAAGGTGAAGTATGGTGCTAACTTATATTGGCATTAAGTGTGGAGGGTGAATGTGGTGGCTCAGTGATAGTTTATTTAAGCTTGAAAAACTTTAAAGAGACTCTAAATAGAAAAATACACCTCTTTCTGGGGCGCAATTAAATTTAGAAAACTGCTGACAAATGCTGAGACTAGATCTACACAGTATAAATTTTAAACTGCCCACAGTGGTGAGGTTTGGAGACTGACAGGGAGAACAAATTTGTGGTATGGTCTGTAGGCATCCTAATGAAAAAAGAACTGAAGTCATTGGAAAGAATTAAAAAAATTAAGTATAAGGAAGTACTGCGTGCCTGAAAATAGCACAAACTCAAGCTTTGGAGGTAGAAAAAATATAAATAGCCAGATTGTAACTTTGGGTGGTCTTATAATAAAAGTAAAAAAACAACAGAACAGTATATACATAGCAATAGATGCAGCAAGCTGTAACAAAATGTTCTCTATTGCTTACTAAAGTAAAATGGCTACTTAAAGGAAGTCAAAAAATTATGTACTTTTTGGGTTTAAATTTTTGATTATTTATTTTATATTCTAATCTGCAGACCTAAAAAACAATAAAACCGACTAAAGCACATGCTCAGGAAGCAAAACAGAAAATAATTCATGAATAGATAATCAAGGAAACCAGTGGGTAAAAAATTATGAATTTTACAAGGGGCTGCTCAAAAGAAAGTGCCACTTATCCTAATTAATTAACATAACTTGAGTTCAGGTAAAGATTATCCAATCTGATTATTTGGGCAGCACTGAGTTCAGAACCAGCATTATTCAACTTATCCTTCAAGTGGGAAAAGGCTGTATCCTGCATTATCTGCTGTAATTTCAAATTATTGGCAGCTCTAAATGATACCTCTTTAATTTACACAGTGACTTTTTTGAAACTTCAAATTCTTGTTACAGAAGTCAGGTTTCTTTCTGTTTTCCTGACTTGCTTTTTGGATTGGGGAGACAGATACTTCTGGGCCAGCAAAAAAGGTAAAGATGTTTAACTCACTACATCAGTGAGTCATTGAGATACAGTATAATCCTTTGATCTTCCTTGAGGATATCTCTTGCAGCAGGTCACACCTTAGGAACTACAGCCGTCAGGCACCAGGACCACAAGGAAACATTTTTGCTAGCAGTCTATCTGGGGCTGCCCATGGCAATATCACAACGTCATCGTCCCCTATATAGCTGTGGGAGGCCCCATGCCCTCCTCAGTTATTTTCCTGGCTGTTTTCCTTCTGGATGCTGGTTCAGGTCTATTTTTAAAGAAGTCAGAGAATTTAGGGCATGGCCGGGGGGGCACCTGTGAAGCTGATGATTCCTCTTCCTCTGATGCTGTCAGCTTACTAATCCCAGTATGGATGCTTCATGACTGGGGTATCCTACCGTACCCTGGGTCTCATGGGAACTGTCCCATGAAGTAGAAGGTCATGGTTTATTATTTGCATCCACCTCCTGCACTTGAGGATTACCAGCAGGCATGTGTTGTGTGTGCATGTGTGTAGGCAGAAACAGAGTTCTGTACATTTAGACTTGTAGTAGGTCTGGTAGGAGTGCTTCCAACACCTTTTGCACTTCCAGACTCAGTATTTTGGCTTAGACTTCCACCAGAGTATGGGGGCCTACAGAAGGAATGCCACTTGGTATTCCCATTTTCCCACTCAGGCTCCCACTAGCAACAACACTCTCGGGCACTGAAACAGTCTCCATAGCAGAAGGTTCAATAAACACGGTACTCTCCCTTGGTGCCACTGCAACAGTTCCAGTTTTCATAACCACCTCAGGCATTACCCCATTACCTATGTGCTCATTTTGTGCAGCTGGCAGTCATCCTCCCGTCCTGTACCCTCTGGTGCTGCGTCCTTACTGTCCCTGACCAGCTCCAAACACTCTGGTGTAGCAGTTATGTGATAAGGCTGGTGGCCTCATTGTATTCCAGAATAGAATCCCATGTGGGATCCTAGACCAAAACATCCGATTTGGACCTCATCCAACTGATGATAAACAGGGCTCTTTCAGCTGACCAAGGCTGCTCCAGCTCTCTTTGCAGTTGCAGTCGGAACACTTTACTGATTCTCCTCCTTGCAGTCTGTGGCTCCTTATGATTTCTCCTCCACCAGCTGACTGTCAGAATCAGTCGGCCCACTGTCAGATGCCCACCTTGCAGTAACCACCACTTCTGTAGAGGAAGAAGTCTGTTTTAAGGGGACCACTCCACTGCTGCTATACAGGTGAGAGACCATGTCAAAGGTTAGATTTCTGCCTGCAGTGTTTGTCCTCATCTTCTGTCCGCATGGTCACTAACATATTCCTTCTTTTAGCCATGTCCATTTCTAACTGCTCCTCAGCTGTAGCAATATAACTTTCTGCTGTTGCCAGCAAGGCACTTTCCACCGCCATTCCATCATCATGCTGTGCCTGTTCTAATACTTCCATTTCATACTCCACAAGATTCATATCCTCCTTAGTGACTTCAGTTGGGAGGGAGAATGGCTCCATCATCTGCCATACACCATTCTCCTCCACAGCATTGGGATTCTAAGTCTTGGAATGAGAGTCAGTAGTGTCCCCTTCCAAGATTAGAGGAGTTTCCCTTGTGTTATGGCCAACATTCCCCATTAGTTAAACATGTCCATGTAACGCACCCCACGAAGCACCTGATAACAGGCTATCACAGCTTAGTGTGTCTTCCCTGGTCAAAAATTACAAATAAATAATTAATAACTGCAAAGGGTGTCAAGAGAAGGGGGAAACAGTTCTTCACATATATTAGGGGAATAAAGAAAGATGAGGGGTGGGGATTGTTAGGCTAACAGAGGGAGGCAAGGTAAAAAAGGAGGATGAGCAAAAAAGCTGGCATTCTGAACAACTACTTTTGCTCTTTATTCAGAAGGGAGGAAATCGGGCCTCGACAGGAGAGTGGCATAAAGATGACTGATAGGGGGATCCCGGTGATGAGGCAGCAGATATTTACTAGTGACAGGGTCTGAAAAGGGCTGGCAGCCCTAAAAATAGATAAGGAGCTGGATGGGATGCATCAGAGGGTGCTCAAGGAATTGGCTCAAGAATTAGCTCAATTCAGATGGGGCAATTCTGAAAAATTGGGGGGTAGCAGACATAATTCTGCTCCACAAGGAGGGGCTCACAAACAGCAACTGAGTAACTACAGATCTGTCAGTTTTACCTATGCTCTGGGTAAACAGATGGAGACAGTAGGGTCTTGTCAGACCAACCTGGTAGTGTTCTTTGACTGGGTAATAAGGGAAGTAGAATGAGGGTCATGCTGTGGATTTACTCTACTTTGATTTCAGTAAGGCTTTTGACTCAGTGCCTCACAGGAGGCTGCAGAAGAAGCTAGAGGATCTAGGTGTAGCAAGGGACACTGATGGGTGGGAAATTGGTTGAAAGAAAGATAGCAGAGGATTGTAGTAAACTGAAGCAAATCTGAGGACAGGTAGGTCACTAGTGGGGTGCCCCAGGGATCAGCCCTGGGTCCCATCCTTTTTAATATGTTCATCAGCGACATAGGAGAAGGGATTCAGGGCAAGATGTGCCTCTTTGTAGATGACACTAAACCATGTGGTAAAGTAAACAGCAAGAAGGGGATAAGGGAAATGAAGAGGGATCTGTAAAGACTAGAGAGGTGGTTCAAGGTTTGGCAATTGCAATTCAACACCAAAAAGTGTAAGGTGATGCACATAGGGAACAAGAACCACAGAACAAAGTACTGGATGAAAGTGATTAAGCTGGGCACTGCTTCAAAAAAAGAGACCTAGAAATTATCATAAATGTCTCCCTTAAACGATCAAGTCAATGTAACAAGGCCTAGAGTAAGGCAAGCAGGTTGTTGGACTGTATATGGAGGGGTACTGACAGCAGAAGGATTAGGTAATCTTTCTATAGATCACTGGTGAGGCTGCACCTGGAGTACCATGCCCAGTTTTATTAGGGCAGGCTAGAGATGGTGCAGTGTAGGGTGACCAAAATGATTCAGGGCCAACAGGGCTGATTTTATGAGGATCAGTTGAGGGCACTAAACATGTACTTGCTGGAGGCCAGACGGGAGAGGGGAGATAGGATTGAGACCTTCAAGTTCCTGAAAGGAATGAACAAGGTCAACTGTGAGGAACAATTCAGGAGGAATCGTGAATCAAGAACATTGGAACATGAGTGGAAACTGGCGAGGGAAGGTTTGGTAGGGACATGAGCGATTTTCATTTTACAGAGAGGGAGGATGAGCTATGACACGGTCTTCCAGTTGATGTGGTGGGTGCAAAAAACATTAATAGTTAAAAGCACGGCTGGGATAAAGTGAGGGGTTTAGCTGTTACTTAGAGTGGTAGCAGTAAGGCGGGGAGCAAGGGGGTGGATAGTGTGAACTAAAACCTGCATAGGCATAAGGCATCTGGATATGAGAGGGTGTGTATGTGTGCAGATTGGATGAGCCAGTGGTCTTTTTCTGCCATCGTTGTATAGACTTCTAAGTTTCTGTTAGACACCCCTTCACCCATAGAGTTGCCCTGTAGGAGCTGCCTACCACCTCTCTTCACTGAGCATTGACATCACCAACAAAAATAAATTCAGAAATGCATTGTGTCACTCATAGACAGGTAGCAGTTGAGCTCCCGGTATAACTAAAGTGACCTTTTCATCAGACAGGTGCAGCCCCTCTCATATCAGGGGCTGTGTATGGCATGGTTATGAGGGAATGTACTATGCCAAACATTTATATTTACTCTGGATCTAAGGGGATTATGGCACAGCAGGGAGTGAGACTTGAAGGGCACCCAAAGAACATGCTCTGACTCATAAGAGTCTAGCATGAAAATTCGAAACACACATAAGCAACTGCACCAGATGAGTAGCAGGATGACTAGGGGCCCTGAGGAGAAAGGCATTTTGTATTCCCAGAGAAACAAGAAGAACCATAGCCACTCAACTCTTACTACCAGTACTAGAATATGAGAATATCGTATACCAACGTGCAGCCATTACACCATTCAAAAAGTTGGATAGGCTATATCACAATCTGGCAAGGTTCGTGCTAGGATGTGGATACAATTACCACCACTGCCAAATGTATATGGACCTAGAATGGGACTCCCTTGAAACCAGGCGAAAAAAGTGAATGCCAAGTAAGCTTACAAATTATACAAAGGGACCATGACAAGCCCATATCTAGAATCTAATTTACAGCACTCACATAATTTAAGGGAAGTCATTCACAGAGGAGCAGACATCCTCAAGACAGCTTCCTCAAACAGGCAAATGACCACCAGCTGGTGGACAGCTACAGTGTAGAACAAACTACCCCCAGAAACTAGGAAAGCCTCAACATTAAAATCCTTCAAGCACTTGCTTGGTAATACACGTCAAGATACCTGCAACTGCCTGTAAAATAGATAAGGTTTCATACGCACACCAGGGGAACTTGCCTTATGCTTGGTAACACAAGAATTTGTAGAAGATGTATGTTAGACTCATGTAAGCTACACATTGGTTGTTCTTGATAATGCACTTTTGTTCAAATACACAACCTGTATGCTCTCTTGTGAACTGTGAATTGTATTCCAACCATCACATTGAAACAGGACAACTTTGTAAACAGGGTTGCAAAGTCCTAATAGTTTTATGCTGTCAAAAAATGAACGATTTTGTCTGTCTGTCTATCTATCTATCTATCTATCTATCTATCTATCTATCTATATATCTATCTATCTATCTATCTATTCAAAAAGAAACCATCTTCAGACAATATCCTCTAAACTGTTTACTCCAAAGACTAATGCTTCATATCACAGTAAAGCTATGATGCCCAGCTTTACAACAATACACTGTACAGGGAGTGAAATAGTTGAGGAGAAATCTGTTACTTTTGCTTCTCCCTATTGAATTCAATAAGATTAAGTTCCCTATAATTTGAAGTGAGTGAATGTTTTCAGAAAGCATATCAGGAGGGCAGATTGATAGCCAGTGGGTAGTATGCAACCCTCCCGGACCAGTGACCCGGGATTAAGAGCGGACCTTGATCGGGCAGCTAAGGAGGTTAGGGCAGTGCTGTTGCTAGTCAGCGCTTCTAACAGGGGAGGGATGATGCAGAGTTCTGCCACTGCAGTGACCCCTGCAGTGGGTCGGGAAGTTTTTCTCCTCCTCAGGGGTGCACTGTGTGCATGTGAGACCTGTTGGGGCACTGGCCAATGTCAGAGGGAGGTAGGAGGGACTTAAGGGGATGGACAGAAAAACACTAGAAACCCATGTACCTTGGCCACCCGTATGATGGCCGCCAGTTTTGTCTGCCACTGGGTAGGCCAGGGCAACTTCCACAACATCCTTATCAAACTTCCACCCAGCTACAGACTGGACAATGTTTATGTTGTATTAAACTCTTCACAAACTCTGAGCATTGGCCCTGGTACAGATGGGGATCCACACAGGGGAGGGACCACCAGTGATCATGACCCTCAGTTAAGTGGCTGCTTTGACAGTCTATCCACCACCCATAAGTCCGGTACCACAGGGATATTCAAACTAGGTCAACATTTACCTCAGGGAGGAGCATAAAGAACTGCTGGGTCACTACTGCATGCATGGTTCCTAGGATCCTGCTGGGAAACCACAGCTGGATCAAGACCTAGAGTACCACTTTTATCTTGCCAGACCCCATGCGGCAAAGGCCCCATTCACATTAGTAGAATGAAGATATTTGTGGTCTCAGCTTCTACTGCTTTTCTGTAACACTTGACATCAGGGATGGCACCTACATATTTCCAATTTTTTTTTTAACCTTATTTCTCTTCCCATCCCTACGGGAATCCTTCTGGTGTACTCACTTGACATCCACCCTACTCCCACCCTTAATCCTTGCTTCTCCCCTGATCTCCTCCCCCGAACAACCCCCAGGCAGGCCCAACCCCCGGTACCATCTCCGGGGCTGATTCCACCCCCTTGGCGGTGTGCTCCATAAGTATGAAGTGCCTACCTGACTGGTCGTTGGGTCGGGGGATGGAGGATGATCCTGGGTGCATTGGGACGGCACTTGGGATGTGGGCTGAGTCACTGGAGTCACCGTCATCTCACCAAAGGGATGAGAAGTCTTTTTCCATTTTCTTTACTTGTTCCCTCGGGTTGCAGCAAGCAAGGCAACATAGAGCTGCAAACTCCGCTCCCCTAATAGTCTCACTGCGTCGCCACGCTAGGCGCCCCTGATTTGCCACCAGAGGCCGCTCCAGGAGCGAGCGCTACCCCCTATCCCTCCCTGGGAAGAGAGAGCAGTCCCTCGAATGCTCAATCTCTTCCCTCCCTGCCGACCTCCAGGTACCCGGGCTTGTTCCTGAATCCGGGTCTCCGGCGTGGTGCGAGGTGTGGCGTCCAGCGCCTCAGCCCTCAGCGCCACTGGGCCGGCTCACATATTTCACAATTAACGGGAAAATGTCCACCTGCAATTAGACCCCACCTTAGTGTGAGGCAGGACTCGATTAGCATTGTCACAGAGAAAACTTATTTATTTACCTTCAGTCTGTTAAGTAGTTTAGTTTTTATCTGATTGATGTTGCCATTCCTCTCGTCATTTGTTGAGAATTTATGCACTTCCCAGGTGCACCGAATGGCACTTGCTGTTGGCATTGTACCTTCCAGTTCACCTGGGGCAACCATTAATTCTCAAGAAATGCATGTCCTGTCATGGCTATTGCTTACTTACCACATCCATGTTAGAGGGCACAGGCAGAATGCTCCTCGCCCCAACACAGTGTTTTTTTCCCCAAAACAGCTTGCAGGAGAGAATCTAAACTAACTGTTTACACACGTAAGAAGCCATACACTATTGCTAGGGGGACCCCCACCCCCCAGGGATCCCAGGGGTTATACTGAAGAAACATAGGATTTGACAGCAGATAAGGACCACTTGGCCCACCCAATCTGCCCATTTTTTCTCCCTGCCTATACAGTCACCGCAGACTTTACTTGATCTCTGGCTCCCCCTCCCCTCGCTTTCCACTAAAATTTCCTTATGCTGGGCCAGCCTATCAATGCCGCAGTTCTGCTACTGCTCGAGATGCCAGTGACCTAAGTTTGGGAACAAGCCTGAGACATTGGAGAGCGAGCTGGGGTGAAGGATCGAGCGTCACAGAGGGCGGTCCCCTTCCCGGGAAGGGAGGGTTGGTCATAGGTCGTAGTGCAAGCTGCAGTTAAGGGAGGATGGGAGGGAGGAACACTACAATAGTCAGCATATTGTAACAAGCCAATAGTGTAACCAGTAATACAAATTAAATGCTTAAATGCCAAAGTCACAGATAAAAGATCTACTATAGAAGGGACACAGGGTAGATGCCCCAGCACTTCATTCATTAGAACTTCATCGGCGGCCTGACTTCTTTTATTTTTGTTATTTTACCAGGAGACACACACTAAGCTGACCTGGGAGCACAAGGAAGTTAAGTGACTTGCTGAGGGTCACACAGTACACAAGTGGAGGCTGTGGAATTCAAACCCAGGTCTCCAGGTTTGCAGCTCAGAGCCTTAAACCACTGTGCTATACTGTCTCCTGCCTCCTTAGCTTAGCCCTTTGTTCCTCCACCCCAGCAAGGTCATCCTCTCTTGCTATGTTGTCCCTGAGGCATTCACCCATTTTTTAAAAATCTGCCTTCCTGAGGTCCAGAACCCTTAATTTTGTGTGGTTTGCTTACACTGCCATCCTTCTGTCAAACCACTCTGTACGGTGGTCACTGGTCCCCAGGTGACCTCCCACCTTGACATCTGCAACACAATCCCTGTTAGTCAGTGAAGAGGTCAAATGGCCGCCATGCTGTGCAGGCTATAAGCAGGAGTGAGGGCTGTGGACTCTTTTATTGATATTTGTGTTCATACACAATAAATACTTTGATTTTTCAAACTTGCAATTTTATAAGCTGTAATTTGTAACTACTACCTGGAGCATCTGGGAATCTAGTCGTGGTGGTGAGAGTTGTAAGCAGGGCGTGGAGTCCCAGTGGTGGAGCGAAGAGTGAAGGCTGTCCCATTCTGCTAGTTGGGCTATGCGGGCGAAAAGACTGTGCTGGCGAGGAAGAAGGAGTGAAGTTGGTAGTGACCCGGTCTTGCAGCAGACACTGGCGAACTGTTTTGGAGGAGTTCTTTCTTGGTCTTGGCCTCGACCTAGTGGTGTGCTGTAGAGCTGCTGCTGGTGAGTGGCCGTCTCTGTAGCACTTCTGTTCGGCTTTGAGGTAGCTGGTGAGCAGCTGTGGCATTGAGCGGGTCTGGGGAGAGGCGTGGGGGCTGAGTAGGACCTTCCTAGTGGCTAATCATGGATCCGGTGTTTGAGTTGGACTGCAGCTCTGCCCTGATAATTGCTGGAGTGAAGATTCGGTGTTGCGGTAAAGTGGGATTTTGGTCTTATCGTCACTTGGTTTTTCACTTTCTTCAGCCTGTGTGAGCCTCGGCCGGAGTGAGGAGTGCCTGTGTTGGGATATGCAGATTGTGGAATGGTCTTGGCTTATGAAGTGAGTCACTTTGGTTTAACTGTGGTTTTGACTTTGGACTGCTTCTTGGGATTTTGATTATTTGCAACATACTGTGCTCTGTTGGTTCTTGAGTGGACTTTGGACTGCTTCCTGGGATTTTGATTATCTGCAACATACTGTGCTCTGTTGGTTCTTCAGTGGAGGTGAGAGCCCATGAAAAAAAAACTAAATAGCATTTTATGGTTCCATGGAGGTGTGAGCTCCCGGGCATATTCATCTGCCTGTAACTAAGAAGTGCTGGACAAATCTGGAGTTATAAATAACTAAGAAACTAAGTCAATTGCGAGGTTTTAGTACCTTATTTTTTAATCTTGATTTAGTTTTAAAGGTGTGTTACATTTTTTGTATTTTTATTGTTTTCTAAGTTTATTTATTTTGTTTTCCCCCATTGTGTGAGAGACACTGTGAGGGAATTTATTTGTTGACCTCCCCTCCTTCTCTCCTCCCCCCATTCTGTGAGAGAGAGAGTGGTTGAGCGAATTTTCAAGCTGTTTGAGGGTGGGTAGGTCTTTGTGTTTTTTTTATTTTTGGTTATTATTATTATTTTATTTTATTTTTATTTTTTATTTTTCCCCTTTCCACACTCTATGAGAGAGAGAGAAAGAGAGAGAGAGAGAGGAAAGTATTTAATTTAGTATTGTTATTAAGATTAGATTTATTTATTTTATTTGGGGTGGGTTCTGATTTTAGTTTAATTGGTTTTATTATAATGTGTTGGGGAGGTTTAGCGATGGCTGGGCATTATTCCCCCACCATGCTCGGGGAACTATGTCCTTTTGTATGTCCTCCATTGTCGTCTGATATCTATTTTAGATGCCGTGCTTTGGGCATGCTTAGAAAGCGAAAAAGGAGGGGAACTGGGCTTGGTTGGGGACAGGAAAGGGGAAGGAGGATTGGAGTTGTGAGGTCCAGGAGACGCCCTGGGGCGAAATGGAGTCAGAACAGAGGTTATCCCTGCCTTGTCCCCATACCCAAGGGCTCCGACATTAATGGGCAGGTGCCGAGGTTTTCTCTGACAGCTCATCCCACCTTGGCGGTGTTATGCAATGCCAGATCTATTAAGAACAAGACAGCTATTATAGCTGATCTTGTTGGAACAACTGATCTGGCTTGCATCACTGAGACCTGGCTGGATGAAAATGCAGGCCCTGTACTGGCCTCGGCAACTCCAGCTGGGTTTTTGGTGATACACTGTCCAAGGTTGGATCATAGGGGTGGGGGTGTGGCCATTATGTTTAAGACTGAGCTCGGCCTTGTGGATGTGCCATTGGGAGATACCAGATCCTTTGAATATATCCTTGGAGAGGATGTAGGCTGCGGGATTCTCCTCATCTACCGTCCACCAGGAGAAGGTGGAGAATTCCTGCTGGAGATAGCAGACTTCATCGTGGACATGGTGTTGAGGTCCCCCTGATGGATAGTTCTGGGGGACTTCAATGCCTGGGTCGATGATGAACTCTTGCATTTTGGTCAAAATCTCCTCCAGCTGATGATGACTCTGGGCCTTACACAGGTAGTTACCTCCTCAACCCACATAAGGGGTAATTCGTTGGATCTGATATTTCTTATGGGTGTGGAGATTGCTGATTTGGGGGTGGAACCAGTCAGCTGGCCTGACCATCACACCATAAGGTTCAGCTTCAGGGTCCTCCCTCATAGGTCTGCCCCTATGGAGATGGTTCAGCACCGCCCTTTAAGGGATGTTAGTCCCAGTGATCTATCAGCAGTACTGGACCTATCGGGCTTGTCGGATGAATGCATGAGTCCAGACGATCTTGTAACAGCCTATAATAGGGCTGTGGAAGATGCTGTGGACAAGATTGCTCCTGTTCATGTTCGGCCTCTCACCCTTCGCCCAAGGAGTCCTTGGTTTGATGGCTCCTTGAAGAAGTTGAGGCGAGTTGGCCGAAGGATGGAGAGAGCCTGGCGGAAGTCCGGCCTTGATGCTGACAGGCTTAGGTTGATAGCACACTATGATGACTATCAGAAATCACCCATAAGAATGCAGAATTCCTGTCCAGGGAGATTTCTGCTGCACAGAATTGACCGGCTCAGCTCTTCTGGACTGTTGACAGATTGGATTACACAATCTGTCTCCAGCCCAGAGGAGTTTTTTCTCGGCTTAAATGCGAGGAGTTCGCCCGATTCCTTGCAGATAAGGTTGCCAACATCAGGTCTGGCATCAGTCCGACCTCTCCTATGAGGGATTGCAGTGGTCGACAGGAAATGGCATGCACTTGGTCTGTCTGGTCAGATTTACGCCGGCTAGAGTTCACTGACATTGTGAAGATCGTCCAAACATTGTATCCAACCAGCTGTAGTTTGGATCCGGGCCCTACATCTCTCCTAGTTGGATGTGTAGATGTTATCTGCCCGATCCTTGCTGACATTGTCTGGAAGTCCTTGGAGAAGGGTGTATTTCCCAAAACCCTTAAGGAGGCGGTCGTTCAACCACTCCTTAAAAAACCCTCTTTGGATCCAGACCGTCTAGCTAACTACCGCCCTATATCTAACCTGCCATTTGTTGGTAAGGTTATTGAAAAGGTGGTTAGTCTGCAGTTGGACGATCATCTTGAGACTCACAATGTCTATGATACTCTCCAGTCTGGTTTTAGGAAGAAGCATAGCATGGAGACTGCTCTTGTTCGGGTATTGAATGACCTCCTAATGGCTAGAGATCGAAAAGCACATACCATTCTGGTCCTTCTTGATCTCTCAGCTGCATTTGACACTGTGTACCATGGTGTGCTTTTGGAGCGCCTGCAGTTTTTTGTGGGCTGTCTGGTACAGTCCTTAAATGGTTCTATTCATATCTCACAGGCAGGTTTCAGAGAGTTGCCACAGGAATTTATTCCTCTGGTGCTCACTTCCTGCCCTGTGGGGTGCCGCAGGGCTCCATTTTGGCCCCCATGCTGTTTACAGTGTATATGCTACCACTGGAAGATATCATCAGGTGATACAGTCTGAGTTTTCACTGCTATGCAGATGATACTCAGCTGTATATGTCCTTTCTGCCTGAACAGAATGATGCACTCTCCGTGCTAAATAATTGCCTTGCTGAGATCAGATTTTGGATGAGTTCTAGCTGGCTGAGACTGAATCCAGATAAGACCGAAGTGTTGGTACTGGATCCAGGTCGTCCGGGGGCGGGTGTGAGGGTTGGACAACCATCAGGTTTATTACTTGGTGGTATACCACTCACTACCTCAGATTGGGTGCTTAACCTTGGCGTTATTTTTGATGATGGTCTGACCCTAAAACCTCAGGTGTCAGCTGTTGACAAATCCTCTTTTTATCATCTGAGGAATATCGCCCAGGTGAAACACCTGGTTCCTCTGGATGATCTTCCAACATTGGTCCATGCCTTTGTCACTACCCATCTTGATTACTGCAAATCCCTCTACCTAGGGCTACCTGGGGTTGATATCCGCTGCTTGCAGCTGATGCAGAATGCGGCAGCCAGGCTATTGACTGGGACTTCTAGAACCAGTCATATTACACCTGTGCTCCGTGAACTGCACTGGCTACCTGTTCAGTGGCGGATAACCTTTAAGGTTGGCTTGCTAACCTTTAAAGTCCTACATGATCAGGGACCCGATTACCTGCAAGATCTTCTGGTACCCTACTGCCCCCTCCGTCCTCTCCGATCCACCGATGAGGGATTGCTAGAGATTCCCAGGGTACGTTTGAAGACATCTGGTTGTTGTGCCTTCTCTTTTTCAGCTCCAACCCTGTGGAATTCTCTACCTCGTCGGTTGAGAGAATGCCCAACCATCGGTAGTTTTAAAACTGAGTTAAAGACATATTTATTTAACCTAGCCTTCCCTAGTTATGGATGATCTGTTTTAAATGTTTAATTTTATTTATATTTGATGTATCTGGTTTTATGTACAGCGCCTTGGTTTTGAAAGGCGCTATAAAAATAAAGTTGATTTAATTTGAGTGAGCACTGGCCTGGTATCGTACCATCATGAGTGGACTCTGTGACTAGTTGCCTAAGACACACACCCCAGCAGGGAGTCCAGGATGTCCCTGCTTCTAGCTGAAGCCACAGCTGGGAGGCTTCAGTCTACTTCTGGCAGACTGAAGTCCCCCACCAGCAGCACCTCCATTTTTTTCTGCCATTACACCAATGGCTTCTACTAGTGCCTTATTTAATCCCCCCCCATGTTGGAGGTGCATAGATCACGTCAGTGTGAATAGTGACTCCATTTCCTGTCTCCAGAGTGACCCACAGTACCTCCAAATCTTCCATTTCCCCCTAGATTCCCTGTACCTCCATTGTTTTGATATCCTCCCTTACATACAACACCACCCCTTCTCCCTTCCTTCCCACCCTATTTTTCCTGAACTGAGTATAGCCTGGTATGGCCATGTCCCAGTCATGGTTTCCTGTGCACTATGACTCAGTAATGGCCACACTATCCAGGTTTGCCTCCAGCATGATGGCCTCTAGGTCCGAAATTTTATTTCTTAAACTTCTTGGGTTAGAACACATGGCCTTTCACATTTTGTTACCACTTTGTCTGCTATCTCCCTTTTTATGTTTGCTGTGCATGCCCATTTTGTTATAAAGTGGGTTTTGAGGGGTGTGATGCTGTTAGTCCAGTGCAGATTGGTCTGCAAGGGGCTTGTCAGTGTCACACCAATAATCAGCCTGGCTGATCATGACACTGTTCTGGCTTGCTGGGCAGAAACTTCATGTAGTTCAAAGGAGAGAGCTGACTCAATCATAGGGTGGCTCTTTCCTTTGCACTAGATAATGCCACCCAGAAAGTACAGCTGATCTGATATGATCAGCCTGATGAAAACCGTCCCTCGTAGGTTGAATTACATCCTTTAAAAGAGAAAACCATCCATTGATGTCTGTTGTTGCCACCGCTGTAACTGTCCCCCCCCAGCCCAACCCACACATGTTAATATTCTGGCACAAGGGTACCCAATCCCCCTTGCTGGCTGCTACACCCCTTCCAACCCTGCCTGTTTTGCTTCTGTAACACCAGGGAGACCACCCCTGGTGCTGCCAAACACCGACACTGGGGGTTCCCAATCCCCAGTGTTGGTACTTGAAATAAAGAACACCATCCCTTGTAGGTTTTTTTTTCAATATACCATGTAAAAAACCAAAACATCCATCGATGTATGTTGCTGCCACTGCCATTACTGTCCCACACTGGACCCTCTCACTCAGCACCCACCACTCCACAGCCCCCTCCACAAACATAACACTGACACTGGGGTTGTCCAATCCCCTGTGTCGCCATCTGAAATAAAGAAAACCGTCCCTTGTAGTTTTTTTTAATATACCCTGTAAAAAAGGAAACCGTCCATTGATCTGTGTTGCTGCTGCCACCGCTACTGTCCCCCACCCAGTCCTCCCACTCAGCACCCCCCAAGCCCCTACATTCCTACTGGGGGTCCAATGCAGTAATCCTCTTTGGACCGCAAATACATCTTCATCCTTCAGTGCCAGACCACGAACTTAGAAAATCAATTATGCAGTTCCATGTATTTCAGTGGGATTTTGAACTTGTCATCATAATTCGGATATTTTTTAATATTTTTGCCCCAGATTTTCAACATGCCTTTTTTTGGTTCAGCACCTCATGAACAATGGCAGTAAATTTAGGCAAATCTGTCCCGATGGATGATTTTGTAGTCAATGCACGAAATCACCTTTCAGGCAGGAGTTGAAAATGTTCTTTGCCCTTGTTCATGAAGTGGGGTCATAAGAAGACTACATGGAAAATCTGGGGAAGAAATTTTTAAAAAACAACAAAATAATGAGCCTACATTAAAATTTAGGAATGCAGGCTGGTAATTTTGGTAATTTTCAATATTTTGACCCCAAATTTTCAGTATAGTGATTTCTTCACAGCACCTCATGAATGTGACAGCTGTCATTTTTCAAATCCTGGCCAAAGTGTGTTTTCACACTTGTGGTGCAAAATCACCTTTTGGGAAGGATATGAAAAATGTCTCCACTCTTGTTCATGAGGTGGGCTCATAAGAAGGCTATATTGAAAATTTGGGGTAAAAATATGAGAAAACAACAAAGTTATGAGTCTACATTGCAATTTTTCAATGCAGGCTCATAACTGGTAATTTTCAATATTTTGACCTCAACTTTTCAACATAGCCATTTTTTCATACCACTTCATGAATGTGATGGCTGTCATTTCTCAAACCCTACCCAAAATGTGTTTTAACACTAGTGGTACAAAAGGACGTTTCAGCCATTATTTTATAAATGACATCTGCCATGCTCAGAAGGAGTGGTCATAAAAAGATTATGTTGAAAATTTAGGGTAAAAATGTGAAAAACCAACAAAGTTATGAGGAATTGAATTGTTTCAACATTTCCTTATAACTTTATGCAGATTTTGGCCCCTAATGTTTAAAATATAATTTGTGTTACCCCACCTCCTGAACATGGCAGATGTAATTTTTCAAATCCCCTCTGAAACTGTTCCTCGATTGCACAACAAAATCACCTTTTGGATGGCATTTTAAAAATTCCACCTGTCTTGATCATAATGTCAGGTCATAAAAAGTCTATTGGACATCTGAGGCACTTTACCAGATGTAATCAGCGATCACTCCCCGATCTACTGCACATGGAGCTCATACAAAAAACCATCTCTGCCCCCAAGACTTGTAACTTTTCGCAATCTTTCCAATTTCAACCCTTTTCACTTTATTAATGACCTTTCTATGATTGACTGGTCTTCCATTCATAATGCATCAGATGTCCAGTCCGCCCTAGACAGCTTCCTCACAATATTCCATCGGCTCCAAGACGTCCATGCTCCATGGATCACCAGGCGCTTTCGTGGCACTCAGACAAAGTGGCTTACTAAAGATCTACTAACCCAGATTAGGGCCAGAGACAAAGCCTGGAGTCTTTTTAAGTCCACAAAGTTGGAATCTGACTACTGCCACTACCGTTCATTGAGGAATGCCTGCAAAAACAACATCCGTCTATCCAAAAGTACCTTCTGTAGGAACCTGCTAATAAACGCCTCTGGTGATTCTAAGAAATTCTGGACTACCATAAAAACTATCATCGGATCTAATCAAAAGTCCCATACAAATAGTATGTTACTTAATGGTATACACTGCAATAACCCGTTAACCATAGCCAATACCTTTAATAACCTTTTCTCAGATTTATCCAGCTACCTGTCCACCTTCCAAAATGCTAGCACTGTGCTGCCCTCTTGTAACATTAAACCACTACCCTCAAACCCCCCTTTCAGGTTCCGGATCATTCATAAAAGAGAAGTTGAAAAGCTACTTCTCACTATCAATGACAACAATAGTCCAGGGTCTGATGGTCTTGAACCAAGGCTGCTGAAAGCAGCGGCCCCCTTTATAGCCTCCCCAGTAACCACAATTTTTAATATGTCCCTTTGCTATGGTATAGTACCAACTATATGGAAAATTGCTAAAATCACTCCTATTCCAAAGAAAGGAGACCAAAAGGAAATAAAGAACTATTGTCCCATCGCTATACTCTCTATCTTAAGCAAAATTTTGGAAAAACTAGTCGCCACACAAACAATTGAATACCTTCAAAAATATAACCTCCTCTCCAGTTCCCAACACGGTTTTCGTAAAGGCCATACTACCACCTCTACCCTGCTAAAGCTGACTAGTGAAATTAACTCAGCCATGGACCTAGGCCTCTTGACTGGAGCAGTTTTTATTGACCTAACTAAAGCTTTTGATCTGGTAAACCACTCGCTCCTTCTGTCAAAACTATGGTCCTTTGGTTTCTCCCCAGATACCATAACTTGGTTTGAGAGCTATCTGACCGACAGGCAACAGACCGTGGTCTTTAACTCTGCAACTTCGGATCCTGCACCTATCCACATTGGAGTGCCTCAGGGCTCTATTCTTGGTCCTCTACTCTTCACAATATTTATTGATGACATCCCTTCAGTCGTACCGAATTGTTCGTCTCTGCTCTACGTGGATGATCTGGTTATCTATCATAGTGCGAAAACTTCAATCTCCCTACACCATCCCCTTGCATCGGATTTCACAAGTATCCAAACCTGGCTTACTCATAATAAACTTGTCCTAAATTCTAGCAAATCTTACTCAATGGTGTTTGGCTCCCAGGCCAGACTCAAAACTAACTCTTATCCCCTTATCATCTCCCTTGCGGACAACTCTCCTCTACCTCTACCAAATCTTTCAAATATCTTGGTGTCACCCTGGACGAATCACTTGACCTTGACCTTCATATCTCTACTATTTGTAAGTCAGTCAATGCTAAGCTAGGAAGTGCCTATCGTACCAGCTCACGCACTTACCCCTCAAGCCAGACTAGCAGTGGCTCAAGGCTCTTCTACCGGCTCTAGTATATGGCTCGCTGATCTTCCTTTCTGCATCTAAATCTGCCCTTCATAAATGGGACATCACTTACAATAACATTTTGCTCATGCCGTGGCCTCTCACCACGCTCACACCACCACCTTTATCGGGACCTAAAATGGCTCAGCCGTCCGCCTATGGTCTTCAGACCTTTGGATCATTAATTGACTCTGTCATCAGAATAGGTCTCCCCCATCCCTTTCTTCTGCACTGGAAACTCAACCTCCTATTCATGAATTACGATCTACTGATAAAGCCCTTCTGCGTGTGCCGAGATGTAGAACAAAAATGGGCACTCGCGCGTTTTCCTACACTGCCCCGAAATACTGGAACTCTTTACCTCTCTCCATCCGTCAAACAAACACCCATGCTATCTTCAAGAAACTACATCGTGAACATCTTCACACTCTACATCCCTGCACTTGTTTTAACCCACCTTGAACCCTTACTAATGCTTGCTCTCTCCCTTATCTTCATTCTATCTATCCCCTTTTCCCCTTCCTCTACTTATGATTTTTACCTGCCATGCTCTTTCATCCCCTCTTTCCTCCTTGTCTCTCCCTCTCTACCTTTTACGGCACTTACTGCACTGTAACTTACTACCTTCCACGTTGTTTTCTTCTTTGATACCAATCCTGTTTTCTCCTTCTGTATTCATGGTATCTTATCCTTCACCATTCAGTATGTCAATGTACTTACTATACACTGTTTTTACCCATTTGTACTGTTTCATGTGCTGCGTCACATGTTTATTGTTATGTCTGTAAACTGTTTTCTCCCGGGTCGTGCCTGAAAATAGGCATTGTTTGCCTAGTGCACTTACCCGGTCACCAAAAGCAAAATAAATAAAATAAATAAATAAAATGTGGGAGCCAACTTAAAAGTAGATATTGCCTCTCAGCTTCTCTATCCTGGGTAATTTAACTCTAACAATGTGAAAAAGTAAGGCACCACTGAAAATGAGATATTGCATCTCATCTGCTCTATCCTGGGTAAATATATAATAAAAATGTATACATGCAAGACCCTATACAACAGCAAAGGAACACCAGTGGCAAACATATGGCATTGACAAATGCTTGTTCCTTTTTGCCCTGCCTCCTCCCCTCCCTTTGCAACTCATGTTCCAGTCCCCATTTATTTCTACCACTCTGCATTTTTCTTTATTTTACACCCTAAGGGATTTACTTCTCTTCGAGTCCTCCCTTCTCCCTGCTTCAGTCTGTTGGTTGGGGCAGTTTATGCCTCCCTAATTTCTTCTGCCACCCCCCTTGGCTAGTTTAAATGTTTATCAAAGTAACATTTAAATCATTCACTGAGGACTGCAATTCCCCTGCCAGCCAGCCAGATGCTGGCCACCACCCCTGTATAGGCCCTTAATCCTGCTGCTTGGTCCCAAGTCCCCAATGAAGCTGAACCGCTCCACTCTACACCATTCCTTTAACCATGAGTCGAAGCTGCTGGTGTGGAGAACTTTATCCTCTCCCCCCCACAGACAGGCAGCACCTCAATGAAAACCACTGAACGTGTTATTTGCCTAAGACCCCCCTGCTCCCTAAAATCTCTTCACAATCCCAACTCCATCCCTAGCCAGGTCATTAGTCCACAAATGGCCAATGACATCCAGCTCCACCTCCTGCCCTGCCACCCTAGTACTCCTTATGATCCACTTTCCATCCCTAAAAGCCAAGGCACTAAATAGGCACCTCACCTCCTACTTTCCCTCCCTTCCTGTTCCCATATCTACCCCTCTAATGATTGTGTCTCCCACCAGAAGTTGTTTCCTCCTCTGCTGGGGTCCTCTGTCTTCCACCTTGGGGCATCTTATTTATTTATTTAAACATTTTACCAGGAAGGCACACTGAGCAGAGTACTGCTCGAGTCCAGGTGCATCCTGGAGGGAGGACATTAGGTGAGCATCAATCCAAAATACATAAAAGTACAATATTGCAGCATGAGCAACAATCCAGAAAACATAAAAATGTACAATATTGCAACATGGGCAACAATCCAGAAACATAGAAATGTACAATATTGCAACATGAGCAACAATTCAGAAACATAGAAATGTACAATATTGCAGCATAGACATACAGAGGTATGTCTTACAGAAGCATAGCCAGTACATAAATGCATATCAACACAAGAGGTAACAGCAGTGCAGCAACAAACAATCACAAAGCTGAGACAATTCAGTTAAAGAAATAGTGGGATCAAGACCATAGTTCACTTATAGACCCATCCTACCCACAAGCATAGGTTGAGAAGAAGTGCTCATAGATGAGGTGGCTGAGGTGCTGTGATGGGAGCACTTGCCGAATGCTTGCAGGGAGAGTGTTCCAAAGTTTGGGCATGCAGTATCTGAAAGCTACTTGGCCAAAGAGGACATGCGCAGTATAGCCAGGAGACAAGTGTCAGAATTCCTGAGGGAGTGACCGGGAGGGGAGTGGGCAGCTAACACAGAGGTGAGGTATAGGGGTAAGGACTGGGACCAATACTTAGCTGTGAGCTTGGCGCAGTGAGACTGATGGCAGTCATGGATGAAGGGAAGATTGAGAGAATGAATCTCATTTGGAGGACCTCTATAACTGCAAATCGAGTATTCACATAGACCAAATAGACCAAATGACCAAAAGCCTTAACAAAAAGCTAGGGGCACTTTACCAGCTTTGATACAAGATACTAAGGTCAGGCAGAATTAGAATAGTAGAGGCAGTGGTCCTACCTGTTATGGGCTGGGGTGATGTCCTGTTTGGAGGTGCATCCAGTTCTGAACTACACAAAACTGATGTACTCTATAGTAAATTCGCAAGATATATACTGGGGCACCACGCACAAGACATCACTGTTTACTATACAGGGAGCTAACACAGACAAGCCAGGAGGTCAGGAGGCAGCTACACACATTAAACCTCATGGTCAAAATATGTAAAAAACATCTCCCAGGGTACATTCTGGACAAAATGGAACCAAAACGTAATAACAGGTCTGCTGTGAGATGTGCCGATGGCATGCAGTACAGGATCCGGTAGGCATCAACAAACACTGGCAGGTCGTACTTCCTGTTCAGTGGTCCCTCTGCTTAGAACTCACTGCCCATGCACCTCAGGCTAAAGAACAATCCAATAAGACTAGTCCTCATCAAAAAGTGGATCACCAAAGAAGCCATGAAACTCCTAATTTGTTGCCCCGACTACGAAAAGGGATAATGTGACCCTGAGACATGGCCCGCCTGGCTACCCCATACTGCCCTGAACATATACACCTACAGCCTACCCATAGTTGACCACCCCCAGGCAATATACTGTCCATGTCCTAATACATAACTGTTGCAACATGAGCACTAATCTGTAACTGTCAAAAACAATCCTATGATATCGCAGTTGCCTTATACTGTACTGAGATATACTATTTGACAATGTAAAATGGAAACTACTATGTACTGCAGATGCCTTTGTATCGTATTGTCATGAGATGATGGAAGGTTTGATACCTTTTATTGGACCAAAAAGTGTCTTGTACAAAGATGGAATTGTACACAAGCTTTCGGAGCCTCACAGGTCCCTTCTTCAGGTGAATAGCAAAACTGAGCAACATAAGCAGTATTTATATCCACTGTGGAGCAATTAAAAATCAGAAAGTGAAGTAGGAAGATGATAAAGGGGACTAGAGATGAAAGTCTAAGATGCAAAGTAAAAAAAATGAGAAGAAATGGGGAGGGGGCTAAGTAGGAACAGGTCAGTAGGAGATGAAAGGAAGCTAAAGGGAAGACAAAAGCACACAGATAGGATCTAAGATCAGAGGTTGGCCATTAGGGTAGAATAGACAGGAGATGCCTAAGAGATGCAAGGAAGTCAAGAAATTAGGAGAAACAAAAGAACAAAGGCCTAGATAAACAGAGAGTGAGGTAGTAAAAACAGATGTGAAAACAATAGGGAGTGGGTGGGACTGAGCTAAAGAGTTAGTAGGACAGGCACGGAGGATGTGAGGTACAAGTAAAAAAAAGCAGATTAGGCAGAACTCAGAAAAAATAATAAGAGAAATACAGAACCAAAGTGTGATAAATAATATTAATGACATGATTTGGTTCACAATAAGAAAGAATTACAGTTTATCACAGTGCATCATGAAACCAATGTCCCAATTCAGTCCATAAATGTTAGATTTAAATTGTTTAATATAACTATTTCCTAACTATTATTGTTTAAAATGAGAAAGTGATACATATTCTGGCCCTTTGCTATGATTTTTGAAGGCCAGTGCTATGATTTCTAATGCTGAGAGGTTGAGAGGTATGCCAGTTAGTTTTAAATGAACAATTGTAAACAGTATACAGTTTCATTCACCACACCCTGCTGAGTTTGGTACTGACCATCTGCTAAAAATGCACTGTTATAAAAATGGCTCTGTTTTATGCAGGACATGGCAAAAATAAAGAAGTACAACTGAATGCAGTAGCTGTGTAACACTTCTGTTCTTGTGTCTTGTCAGTTGCTTCAGAAGATCACAGCCAGAAAGCCTGCTTTGTTTGTGTGTTACTGAGTTATGGAGAGGATGGGATCATTTTCGGGACAGATGGTGGTATTGAAACCAAAACACTAACGAGCCTCTTCAGAGGAGACAAGTGCAAAACTCTGGTTGGCAAGCCGAAGCTCTTCTTCATTCAGGTATGGCAAAAACTAGACCAGTTACCAACATCTGTGAGCTGTTACTTATTTTATCAACTAGAAGTAGTGATTTCTATTAGAAGTTTGTATTTTGACCCGTGGCTTGTATTTGAGAGCGGCTTGTATTTTTTGAGGGTGACTGGGATTGCAAAATCAAATTTTTAAGTTCTAAAAAAATTCACATCAAGCATATTGTTATTCTACTTCATATCAAAATAAGCATAACAGACATCAACTAATATCATGAGTTGTACAATAAAGATCATATTTACAGAGGTAAATATCAGAGTCCCAATTACATGCAGCTTTATCAGACATGACTGCTATCCTGAACAGATGATATGGCTTGTATTTGAGGGTGGCTTTTATTAAACGTATTCATTATGACCTACAGCTTATATTTGGGGTGGCTTTTATTAAAAGTATTCATTATGACCTACAGCTTATATTTGGGGGTGGCTTTTATTAAACATATTCATTATGACCTATAGCTTGTATTTGAGGGTGGCTTTTATTAAACGTATTCATTATGACCTACAGCTTATATTTGGGGGTGGCTTTTATTAAACATATTCATTATGACTTACAGCTTGTATTTGGGTGGCTTTTATTAAACGTATTCATTATGACCTACAGCTTGTATTTGAGGGTGGCTTTTATTAAAAGTATTCATTATGACCTACAGCTTGTATTTGGGGGTGGCTTTTATTCAGTTAAACATGGTATAGCATCAGAGTTAAAAGCACCAGAAGTGAGCTATAGGATGGCTAAAACCACCTCTGTAACAGTCTAATTCTGGTTATAATTGTTAAAAGCAAAATTATACTTAAAATGTCTTACTGCTTTTGTTACAGGTATAAGGAAAATGTAAGATGAGCTCCTGTTTCCCTGCCTCCAACCCCCAACACTTGTATCCACTCAGCTACACCTCTGGGGGCAGGGAAAGGAGTGCTCAAGTGTTGAGTGGGCAGCTTTCTCTTTAAAACACGTTGTTTTCTGTATGACATGACCACCCTCCATGGGTCTGATACTGTGGACCCATACTCTGGGCCCAGAGTCAAGGCTTCCTGCCTGTAGCACAGTCTGTTGCCACGTTGTGAGCAGACCCAAAATGTGAGCCATTTTATGTCTCCCCAGGTGTCATTGTTAGTAGTCCTGGTAAGTGACTTTCTCAACACTGTCTAGCTGTTTCTCAAAGCAAACTACATTGTTAGAAAATTTTACCCAATTCTCAGTCACAAGTTTTAACTCTGCGCAAGGTGACAAAACATGTTTCTCATTGCGCCAACCACAAAAATAGCTTTACTGGGAACCATAGATCCATGCTGGGGGCAAAGACCCCCCCAAGCTTAGGTCCTAATATTTAAATTAATTAAGACTGCCAGATGTTACTGTGTGCAAACATGATTTGCACACAATAACGGCTTCAATTACACAAGGTGCAGTGCCACACATGTACATATGTTTGGTATTACATACTAAAACATCCCCCGGTCCCCTCACCTATACCTGTGGGCCACTTTTAGCTCACCGCTGATAAATTATTGATGGTCCCTAGTTGGTCTTCCTAGTTGTCCAATGGACCCTCATCCCATTTTGGCATCCCTCGTAGTCTAGTGACAACCCCTTCCTTCCCCTGATTACCCGGACATGTTCCTTGACGATTTTAGCCCATGCTGATATCGGTCCCCCTAGTGTGACTGTACAACTGCAGCAGCACTCCAACCCTCTGCCACCAGCTTTTCCAATCGGTATTTGGGGGCTGTTTCAAAAAAGCTGCTAAATTTGTTAGGAACCCACAGGAACTGAGTTGCACCTCCACAAAGCTGTGTGAGGGATCCTGCTCTTCTAATACCTTTCTCCAATAAATACTATTGGAGAGTTTCACCTACTAGAAATGACAGCTCCACCTTTACAATTGTCAAGAGATGAGAGTCCCACCTCCTAAACATTCCCAATTTAACCACTACATGTGTGGCACATCTCAGCACTACGCTCTAACAGTGACTGGCAATGGCTGGGTATAGCAATCTCCACTGTGAGTGGTTCAGTTTATGCCAACCCAGGCTTTAATGGAATATTGTAGGCTGGCAGTTCAGTGGTCAATGAGTCAAGGTGGAGACAGGATGCTGGATTGCTCTGAAGATTGTCTCATAAGTCTAACATGGACAGACCAAGATATTTCCTGCCCTTGCAATCCCAAGACTCAAACTGCAGCTCTCCCAAAACAGAAAGCACCGATGGTGGACTCTCAACCCACTAATCTACTCTACTAGTGCAAAGCAACTAGTAGGGCCCTCATGTATGTGTATGAACTTGCCATTTTGTTTACTTTGTTCTGAATACTGGTAGATCTGTTTGCTACAAACAATCCCCTGAAAATGCTGACATGAATGAACTGTCCTTCAAAGGAATTAAGGGACACAGGTGTAATGTAAAACAACTTGAGATGATATTCTGTTGGCTTCTAGTATTCCATGCTAGCAATCCCTGACATTTCGACATTATTTTCATTTCGGCTCATAACAAACAAAAGCATGAAAAGATGCTGAAAATACACTAAAAATGTATTTGGATGGGACTTGATTAAATGTTCTGTTATTTTGACAGGCTTGTACAGAAGCAGAAGATCCAAACATTGAGCCTGATAGTTCCAGCAGTACAGAAGGTGGCTTAACTCAGAGGATCCCTGTAGAAGCAGACTTCTTATATACATATTCTATAGGTAAAGGATACATTTTCACAGTGCAATAGGAATTTTGTTTTTCTCTGTGAGCTACAGTCATCATGACTATAGGGTTATAGTGTATGGTGAGGGGTTGTTCTAACTCAATTTCCATCTCAGCAGAAACACTGTTGTATCACAAGTTTACAGGTCATGGAAAACAATTGTACCCTTCTGTGGTACAACAGCATTCCAGATGATCTGGAAGGTGCACGAGCCACACAGTTATAAAAGCAACTGAGAAAACACAAACCACTGAATGCAGGATCAACCAGATAAAATGCCGCATGATCACTCACATAAATCCCCGCAGATGCAGGATCAACCAGATATTTTTAAAAAATGTAGGTTCAACCAGATATTTTGACTTATACACAAAACACAATGTAGGATCAACCAGATATTTTAAATTGTTCACAAAATCCAATGCGGTTCCTCAGTAAGCAGCTTCTCGCTCAGCAATAAATACAGCTGTCATTTTTTTAATCCCTCCCAAACATGACTGACAACCAATAGAAGTCCATGCTATAGACGTAGGGATGTCTTGTCCCCAACAACCACACCTCTGACCCTAACAACCAGCCCTGAGCTGAATGAATAAGACACAGCAGAACACAAATAAACTCCTTCTTGAAAAAAAAAAAAAACTAATTGTATGATTTAGTGATGAAACGGTGTATCTAGGTTATTTTGGGGCAACCATATGCTATAAAATTCTGGATGTAACTTCAGGCATATTCAGTGTGTTCTCAATTGGCCTTGATTCCCATGGACCTCTTTAGTTTTTCTCTCGAGGTCCATGGGATTTGAAACCCCTGTGTGGCAGAACACACTGGTTCTGCATAGTTGCCCATCCAGTGTTCTCTATGTTATGTTTGTTGTACTCTAGGCTCTACATTATTGGGTGCTCATTTGTCTTGGGTGTTTTTAAATGTATATTGCTATATTCTGTGTTCTTTGCAGTCTACCCTGCATACATTCTCAAGAAGGGCTCCATAGAAAATAAACGACTTCATATTACATGACTCAAAAATAGTCAGATCAGCGAGGGCTAGCGGCTTTGAGGAAAGACTTTCCAACATTTTGTGGTGTCTCTGACCAGTGTTGGATCCAGGATGTTACAATGGAGGGTGTGGTGGTGGGACATGATATGCACATTTTTAAAATCCTTTATATAATTTGCCATTATCTTGTTTTACTACATTTTAAATAGAGAATACAAATGTAGTATATAGTTTTGAATACATATTTTCTTCTTACAATCAATAAATTGTACTTCTTCAACAAAGTGAAAGGTGGCAGCAGCAGCAGCAGCAGCAAGCAAGCAGGTTACAATGGGGCATGCTACTGTCCCCTTATCTCCCCTCTAGATCCGCCACTATCTCTGACACGGGGCAGATACAATATAGAGGATTGTGTATGAGCAAGCATACACAACAAGGCAGTTGTGATCGAGAGGTTTCCATGGTAACCAGAGACCTCGAGAGCGTAGCTCGAGAGGTCCGTTACCATGGAAAACTCAAGATCTTACAACTGCCTTGTTTGTGTGTGGTTGCTCATACACAATCTTTTATAGTGTATGGGCAACCATACGCAGTACTCAGTGAACACAGAAACAAGTATCTGTCAAAAAAAAAGCTACTTCTGTTTCTGCCGCCGCATGCCTGCTTCCGCGTTGCCGTGCGCTGCTCAATTGCGCATGCGCGAATGTGTTCGATCTTGTTGTGCTGCATCGGTGATGTACTCGGTGCAGCACAACAAGATCGTGACTCACCGAGTGCAGGACAACAACGCTGTTCCAGGCATGGATTTCCATGCGGAACAGCGTTCCACCATACACTATAAGAAGGTTCCAGTGTCTGATTTGTGCATACAGAATGTAGAATTCTGGTAAACAATCTATCAGAAAGTGGAGCATCAGTGCTCAGCAGCAGATGTTCATGCTGCCGCAGTTCTATAACTACTGTAGATGAAAGATTTCTAACATGTAGAAAGGGGCCAGGTGTAGCTACTGTCAGTTGCTTTAAGAAAAGATGACAACTATTTCTGCAAAGGTACAAACAGCCATAAAGAGGAACATGTGATGTTGGGGTTTCTATAAAGAAGTACTGAATATAAAAGTAAAGAGGTTTTATAGGAGAGAAACTAAAGAAAACCAAGGTACAACAAAAGCTGTAGACAACACCAAAGCCTTCTCCCAGGACATATATGGAAGGAAGAAGTTGAAGGGGGGGAACTGGCTTCTAAAAACAGGGGAACGGGTGGAGCTATGAGACAGTGAGGGGGCTAAGATGCTGCATTAATAGTTGGGTAAGTTCATGAAATGGGGGTACCAATGTGCCCAATACTTTGTATGTTGATTTAAAAAAAATTAACAGCCACTGCAGTCATGATAAGTAAATTTAAAAGGTAGCCACAAGTATAGATACGTTTCATAGTTTGAGAAACCTAGGTGCACCCACTTTATTTTTATTTCATGTCCAGCTCCAAAATGTCACAGATTTTCCCTAGCAAAATATGACATGCAAAACACATTCCACTGCTGCTATGAATACTTTATTTTAGTTGCAGTTCAGTAAATTGATGTTGAAAACTGCCTCGGATGTTGTCTTTTGTTAGTGAAAACATTTTCACCCTAGTTTTTCAATGCATATAAAATTTCTGGTTCACTCAAACTTTTGCGTGGTACGTGAAACTGTGGTGTCCATGCAAACTGGATTTTTTTACATGTCCCCAAATTTTCAGCAAAAACATTCAGCTTTTTTTGAGTGGATGATTTTCTTTTGGGATGGGGTCTTAAAAGTACTGCAGGACATTGGTGAGAGAGGGGTACAGACAATGCTTTGTTTTATCTTAAACAGTTGTGGGGTGTCCATTGTTGCATGTGCAACATTGGGTGTCCCTGTTGCACGTGCAACACTAAAGGTGCTTTTCTCTCATGTCTGATATGGAGTTTATCCCACAACATAGTCCCTTTTCCACTCTTGCATCATAGTGTCTTGAAATGCTTACTAAAATAAAGTAAACAGAAAAGCAACATTTTTTTTTCAAGTTAAACACCTGTTGGACATGCAACATTGAAGGTGCTTTTCTCTCAAGTCTGATATGGAGTTATCCCACAACACAGTCCCTTTTTCACTCTTGTGTCATAATGTCTTGAAATGCTTAGTAAAATAAAATAAAGAGTAACACTTTTTTTTCCAGTAAAACACCTGTTGTGTCCACTGTTGCACATGCAACATTTGGTGTCCCCGTTGCACGCGCAACCCTGAAGGTGATTTTTCTCAAATCCCTGCTAGGGAATTATCTTTTAATCTGGTTCCTTTTTGACTCTTCAGTCACAGTGTCTTGACAAGCTTATTAAAATTGATGCATTGTGGATTTGAAAAATTGACACTCATGTCACTTTGGTAACCCCTTTTCATGAACTCACCCAGTTTGCTTTGGTGTTCATCACAGGGACACCAGGGAAGGGAGAAGGCTCATTGGGAAGGTCTATGGAATCTGGAATAGCCATGTCACAACCTATGGTTAACCCCTTGTAGCTGACTATGAGGTGACGATCAAGCCAGCATCCCAAGGGGCAGATGGGATACACCATAGAATCCCTGTGGAGCTAAGGAAACATTTGGCATGGCCACTTGCAGTAATCTTTTAGGAGTCTGTCTACACAAATGTAGCACCACAGGACAGAAAAGTGGGCAGCGAGGTCTCCAATTTCAAGAAGGGAGCAAGGCTGGACCACAGCAACTACAGGCTGGTCAGCCCAATATCAGAGCTGGGTAAGGTCCTGGAAGCTAGTATCAGAGACTGAATAATGGAGCACTTGTCTGAGGCAAGGTTCTTGTCATCTCTCAGCATGAATTCATGAGAGGTCATTCCAAACCAATCTGATCACCTTTTTGACAGGGTGACTAGTAAAGTGAACAGAGGTCCAGAGACATAGTCTATCTGGACTTTAACAAGCCCTTTGATATTGTGGCACATTACAAGCTTTTGGACAAAGTGCGCCAGTGTGGTATACATGAGGCTTACACAAGAGGGATTGCAAACAAACTGGCTTGGGGCAAGAAACAGAGGGTTAGGATGAGCAGGCACTATTGCTGGAGAAGTATTCACTGCAGTTTTTGTTCTAGAAGCCAAAAATATTTAGCCATTTGGTAAAACCAGTTCATTTTAGCCACTGCCTCTTTTAGTCATGTTTCCAAATGGGCACATATAACATGACTGGGGGAGTAAGGTGGGCACAAATTCTCAGTTCAGATTTGAATCATAATGTATGGTCCAGAGGCCAAGGCCCATGCACATGGCATCTTTTACTCCATTTACCAAGGAAAGAAAATACATTTATTTTATATAGCACATCATAGAAACTGTATCCAAAAGCACTTTTCCAGAGAGAGAGGTCGAGAGACAGACAGACAGAGGGGAGAGAGACAGACAGACAGAAAGAAAGAGGAGAGAGAATGTTGCTACAGTTTTATTGCACAAGGAGACTGAAATGGCACAGAGATAGATTAGAAGGATTGCAAACAGTTTATGCACAGGGAGGCAAGAATACTTGCTCAGGGTCACACAGTGAGTAAAAGCGGCAGTTGTGGGATTCAAACCTGAATCTTTAGGCTCACAGCTTCATGCTCTTGACCACTAGGTTAACTTCTTGCCCTCTGCTGAGCCCTTAATCTCCCCTGCTGAACTGGATGGGAAGGGGAGGCCGAGGTGGGGGTGGGGAAGTGTTTCAAAAAGGGAGGGAAACAAAAAGTGGATGTGCTTACTGGGAGGACTGCTTGCACTCCAAGGCTGCCTCGGAAATAAAAAAAAAAATAAAGTCATGGCTCTACCCCACTACTTCAGCCTTGCTGCATTTCTAGGGTCCCAAAGCTAGAAATAATATAAAAGCATTAGCCAAAAGTGGGCAATAAAGCAATTTTTTTTAGCCAAATGATTATAAAAAAAAGCCAAATGGCTCGGTGGCTAATGCACAGAGGTAACACTGACTCGCCAGTGTCCCTCAGAGATGAATGTTGGGGCACTGCTGTTTAACATTTTAATCAGTGGTCTGGAAGGAGGGCTCCAGCAGGCTGCTTAAGTTCACTGACAGCACTAAGTGGCCAGGGTGATGGACTCCCCTTGGGATGGGGACAGACTTCAGGAGCAACTGTGCACTTCAGCACATACTTACATAAATATGAGATCTCATATTACAGTTCAGTAGGGAATATTTATTTCCAGGCCGTGCTGCACCACAAATACTGGTCCAAACTAAACATGAAAAGAAAAAAGCTTGAAGCAAGTGAAAATCAAGCATTTGTCAATGCCGAATGTTTGCTTGCTGGCATTGGCAGTGGTAGTGTAGAAGTTACAGAGCTGCGTAATAGGAATGGCAGTGAAGTATTGAACTGAAGCCAACCCCACCACCACCCTGCAGAGAGTGACAGGCATTGGGGGTGTGCCTTTGGGTCATCAGGCATAACGGCCACGCCATTCACCCCACCCCACCCTGCAGACACTGACAAGTGTCACGGTGTTCCTTGGGGTCTTTGGCCCTTATGCGCACCCCATTCCATTAGGAAATATGGTTAGATGGGTGCAATATAGGAGAATGGGTGAACTTTGGGGTCAAGAGTCCAAGGCATACCTCGATGCCTCTCACTGGCTGCAGGGTGTGGAATGGTATGAGCATTACAGGCAAGAATCCCAAGTCACACCCCTGATGCCTGTCATTCTCTACAGGGTTGGCGTTATGGTTGGAAACCCTAATACCTCAGGCATTCATTGGTATTTTCACCCAAATTTTCAACATGGTTTTGTGACCCCAACTCATGAACAGTGGCAATATCAGTTTGTTAGCGAAGCTGCTTATGCACAGAGACTACGCCTTTAGCACCACAGGTGCAAAAACATTCAACAGGATGTAAAATGACAGCTATACTGTTCATGGGGAGGTGTAAAAATGGCAATGTTGCAAATCTGCAGTAAAAATATTAAAAACTGGTGAAGTCAATGAAGCGCATAGAAACTGTGCAACGACACCAGAATATAATTAGGGTTGGGGATTTTACAGCAGATTGTCAACATAGGCATTTTGGTGCCTCCGATCATGAACAGTGTCACTGTGATTTTCTTTATCTGTCCCGAACAATGATTTCCCACAGCGACCACACATCTCTGCGCTGAAAGTGTGAAAAACACTTCGCCATGTTCTGAAAATGACAGCTGTACTGTTCATAGGAAGTGTGAAAATGCCACTGGTGAAAATCTGACTGAAAATATTAAAAGTCATGAACTTACAAGGTGCGTGGAACCGCGCAATGCTCACCGTAACACAGTCATTTTATGGACTTTTGTCACCAAATTTTCAACATAGCCATTTTAAGACCTCTGCTCATGAACAGTGTAACTGTGATTTTCGTAAGCTGTCCCAAACATTGCTTTTCAAGATACCAACAGCAATTATTGTGCGCTACATGTGCGAAAACATTTTGGACGACATATGAAAAATGGCAGCTGTAACAGTTCAGAAGGAAGTGTAATAAAATGGCAATGTTGAAAATCTGCAGTGAAAATATTAAATTCGCAAACTTACGGAGCATGCATAGGAACTGGGCAAGAACGACCGGTGAAAACAGTCATTTTAGGAATTTTTTCACCAAATTTTCAACATAGCCATTTTAAGACCTCTGCTCATGAACAGTATCACTGTGATTTTCTTAATGTGTCCCATACATTGATTTCGCGACATCGATCGCGCCATGTGCGCTACATGGGCGGAAACACATTTTGGGCAAGATGTGAAATGACAGCTGTACTGCTCATAAGGAGGTGTGGTAAAATGGCAATGTTGCAAATCTGGAGTGAAAATATTGAAAATTCACGAACTTACGAGCGTGCGTAGGAACTGCGCAACGCACGCTCGTAAAACAGTCATTTTTAGGAATTTTTTCACCAAATTTTCAAGATAGCCATTTTAACACCTCTTCTCATGAATGTGTCACTGTGATTTTCTTAATTTGTCCCGTACATTGATTTCACACACCGACTGCACCATTGTGCGCTACATGGGCCGAAACACATTTTGGGTGAGACGTGAAAAATGAAGGCTGTACTACTCATAGGAAGGTGTGGTAAAATGGCAATGTTGAAAATCTGGAGTGAAAATATTGAAAATTTGCGAACTTACGAGCGTGTGTAGGAACTGTGCAACGCACACTCGTAAAACAGTCATGTTTTGGAATTTTTCCACCAAATTTTCAAAATAGGCTTCTTGAGAGACCACCTTATGAGCACTGGCAGTGTCATTTGGTTAATCGGTCCCGGAAGGTGATTTCGCGCAGTGACTGCGAAATCACCCTTCGGGCCCGAATAACGCCATGACAGTGACAGCATTCATGAGAAGGGATCCCAAAAACCCCATGTTGAAAATTTGGTGCAAAAATTCCAAAAAATGCCTGAGATATGCAACAAAGTTGAAAAAACCCTATCTATCCCATTATACAGCTTACCGCATTTCAGTTCGCGGTCGGCTTTGAAGAGTGCAGACGTGTTCTCCGTCCACCGATGATCGCCGCCACGGACCTGGAGGTAAGTATGGGGGGTGGGGGCAGGGTGCAGGGTGGGTGCGGGTTGTGGGGGTCAGGAGACTGCGTGGAACTGTTTTTTCTTTACAGGTTGCTTTTTTATTACGACGACGTGACGCTTGCCACGCTGGAGTGGGCTCCCAGCATGGCACAAGGATGGCTGGGGGGCGGAGCTGATGGGATTGGGCACTTGCCGGCATAGATCTATTGCCACGCTGGGTGGGCTCCGCGGCACCCTGTACCTGGGGTGAGGATAGTGGAGCCGACGGGGATTGGGCACCCTGCCGCTATATGATGAGCTGCCTGCTGGGGTGGGCAACCAGCATGGCATGTGGAAGGCTTTGGGGAGCGCAGGCACAGCCGACGGGGACTGGGCACCCCGCCGGCTATACAGTGTGTGTGCGTGGGGCAGCACGCAGTATGCGCGGTGTATGTGTGTGTGTGTGTGTAGGGGGAGCTATGAGCAGGCGATATCTTATCGCTGCTCACTGAAGCGTAGCTCCCCCTTTCAACTGCATTTTGGAGCTGTGATAGACAGCTCCAGCATGCATTGGAGTACTGGGGCCGCGCCTGCCAACACACAGACTGAATTGGACGAGAGGGTGACACACCTCCGAAAACTCGGCTGATGGCACTATGTTTCTTGCACATGCGTGTAAGCAAACATAATAAAAGTGGGACAGAACTTAAAGTGGAATACACAGAATATTCAAAACAAATGAAAAGAAAGGGTAATTGTATTAACTTAAAGGGAACATTTCTTTGATGACCAATACCCAAACCAGTGTAACCCTGATGAAGGATTATTCTGAAACGTTGGTATAAGGTCATGTCATAGAAGTGACCAGTGCACTGGTCATCTATTGTCTTGTTAAACAATAAATGCATATTTTTGGGTGAGTGGGCCCATCATTTCCAATTTGCTTTTCTTCTCCCCTGTTAACCTCATAGTGTCTTTGTTTATGACACCATAGTGCTTATCATGATAATAACTGACTGTGATGTCACAAAATTGAGAGGTCAGCAAGGGAGAATCCCATAGTTTTTGAAAGACGCACTGAAATAGGTACTGCATGATTTACAATATTTAGTAGACCAACAGAAAAAAGTTACAAAAAAATAGAAAATGCCAAATTAAAACAAAATTGGTGAAAATCTAAAGACTTTGAGCTTTTATTATTTTTTTTTTTATTTTTGTTTATTTACGAAATTTCGGATAACACCTTTGAGCAAACAGTGCTTTTTTACAAAGGTTCCATGTCATGGACAATGAACAAGTATAGACAAGAACAGGCAGGTAGATAACAGTTAATACAATTACAGTACATGAGCTGCCAGTGGTTTTGTCTAGATAAGGTAAGACAATAGAATTAATAACAGGTAAAACATTACAGAATGCATAAGTTGCCAAAGGCTTTGTCAGGATCAACGTGGACAGAAGCAATGGTGCAGCATCGCCAGACATTATACAAAAAGAGCCTGGGGCAGTTACAGTTGAAATAGTGATCTGACAAGTGCATGAGAGGGCCAGAGGTAGTTGATGAGAGGGTAAGGTAGTAGGGGACAGGTAAGAACCAAGGGGTGTGGGATTGGAAGGATAAGGTAGGTGGTGAAGGAGAGGAGCAGGTGGTGATGGAGGGGAAGGGAGAAGGGATGGGAGATGTAAGTGGGGGTAACAGGATGGGTGGGGGGAGGAGAGAAGAGTTAGGATGGGCAAGGAGTAGAAAGGAGAGAGAAATGAGAACTAGAAGGAAGTTAATGAGGGCTAGGGGAGAAAAGAGAGAGAGAATATAAAAGCTAGGAGGTGCAGGGGTTAATAGGTGAGGGGAGGGACAAGGATGTGAGAGGGAATAGAGAGAGGGAGGAGTGAAATCTGGGGGGGCAAGGGAGAAGGCAGAGGTGGCTGACTTGAGATATTGGAAGGAGTTAATAAGGAGAGAGTGGGGTGTGGTGAGAGTACATAAGTAATGGAGAGGCCAGCAGGGCGAGCAGGGAATTTAAGTGTAGCAGTCACAGTAGACACTGGCCACCAAGTGCTGTTGTAGTTTGTGCTTAAAGGAACTGAGATTCGGTGCATTGGTGATATCCACTGGGAGTGTGTTGAACCAATTAGAGACCCTAACTTTGTAGGAGCACTGCCCTTGAGTGGTCCGGCAGTGGGGAACTGTGAAGAGTAGTGTTCCAGAACTCCTAATAAGGTGGGTGGCACAGTGAGGGGAAAATATAGACTGAACCCCTGGTGGAAGAAGGCCTAGCACTGTCTTCTTAGCAAGTAAGCAGGTCTGATGCTTAATTCTGCCTTGAAGTTGTAGCCAGTTAGCCTGTTCATAGAGATCACATGTGAGTGTGAGTCTAGAGGCTGTGGTGAGGAGCCGGCAGGCCTTGTTTAAGGCTATGGCTATACACTGGAGTGCAGTGTCAGTAGCTGATCCATAAACTACAAGGCCATAGTCAATTAAAGAGGTGATTGAGCTCTGGATGGCAAGTTTTAATGCTTCGTCTGTCAGACAGTGCCTATATAGCAGGCCTATGCATGTATTCACAGCTTTAGCTAGGTTATTTATATTCATGGAGTATAAAAGAGTGGAGTCGAGGGTCACTCCCAGGTATTTGAACTGGTTTACCTGTTCCAGCACAGTGTCACTACTATTGTAGATTAGCAGTTGTTGGAGTTTGTGTTTGTTATGAGTACCATGAAACAGCATTGTTTCAGTTTTTCAGTAGTTTAGGATGAGTTTACGTGACTTGAACCAGATTTCAACTTCTGAGACAGGAACAAGTATCTGTCAAAAAAAAAGCTTACTTCTGTTTCTGCCGCCGCATGCTTGCTTCCGCGTTGCCGTGCGCCGCTCAGTTGCGCATGCACGGATGTGTTCGATCTTGTTGTGCTGCACTGAGGATGTACCGGTGCAGCACAACAAGATCGTGACGCACCGAGTGCAGGACAACAACGCTGTTCCAGGCATGGATTTCCATGCGGAACAGTGTTTCACCATACACTATTATGCTGTAGCTGTTGCTGGAGGTGATGGGGGTTGGAGTGGCTTGAGAAGATGACTGCATTGTCTGCAAAGAGTAGAATTTGGTCATGGCAAGTGGCAGGGAGGTCGTTCATGAAGATGCTGAAGAGTGGGGGTTCCAAGGATGGAACCTTGTGGTACACCCAAACAGACTGGGAGGGGTGTCAAGATGGTGTCTCTAATTCTGACCTGCTGAGAGTGGTCACTAAGGTAGCTTTGGAACCAACGAGTGGCATCTGGTGAACGGCCACAATGTGATCGTTGTCTGGTTAGTAGGGAGTGGTTAACTGTATCAAACGCCTTAGTCAGATCAATAAAGGTGGCGCAGGCCAATTGGTTGTGGTCTAGTGCCTGGTGGATGAAGGAGGTGAAGTCTAGTAGTGCAATGGTGGTGCTGTGACCCTTTCGAAAACCATGTTGTTGGGAACATTGGAGGTTACATTTTTCCAGGTAGTCTACAAGTTGTTCAGCAACTATCCTTTCCAAAGCCTTGGAGAGTGGGGGAAGGATGGCTATAGGCCTGTAGTTGCATGTGAGAGTCTTGTCACCGCTTTTGTGGATGGGAGTCACCACAGTGGACTTCCATTTGCTTGGGAATTGTGAGAGCATAAGAGAGTGGTTGAGAATTTTTGTAAGGGGTGGCAGAACTTCATCAAAGGCGAGAGTGATGAGTTTCAAATCAAGGGAGTCAGCACTATGCCTAGACTTCCCGAGTACTTTGAGTAGATGTTTCCTGGTTAGCCCTTCAGTGATAGCCTTAAAATAAAATGGGGGGGGGAAGGCACAGCTGGGTTGCCTGAGGGATGGTGGGATGGGTTACTGTTGGTGTAGGATCAAAGAAGTTAGGTGGGAGCACATGACTAAGGTCACAAAATGTTGAGTTGAAGGCGTTAGCGATGGTTACTTTATCCAAGGTGATAGTTCCATCAATGTTGAGCATTGCAGGTGAAACTTTTTTTTTCCAATTACCTCGGAGAGGTTGTCCCAGAACTTCCTCCCATCATTCCAGGTGTTTGTAAGGGCATTTCTATAGTAGGAGGATTTTGCCTAGTGGATAGCTCTTGTGCAAGCATTCCATGCTGATTTGTAGGCCTGAGTATTCCCTAGGGTGTTGGATGCTTTAGCACGGTACCATAGTTGGTCACAGGATTTCATCCATTCAAGGTCATGAGTCACCCTTGGGTTTATTGATCCCCTAATCTTTTATTTCTTGTCTGGAGCATGAACATCACACGCTGCATTAAAGGTAGTAATAAAGTATTCTAGGGCTGAGTCCATGTCCTGAGCATCATCAATTGGAGACCAGTTGAGTGATCACAGGTGCATTTTTAATAGACCTAATCAACCAGGTAGAAGTATTCTACTGACAATGAATTTTGGGGTGGGGGGTTGTTGAATTTGTTAGACCATACAGAAATGACTAGAAAATGGTCACTTATGGTGTCCTGGAGTACTTCAGTATGGAAATGGTGACTGTGGCTGGCTGTGCAGGGAGCCTAGGCCACAGTCATAGATGGTAGGTTTGCTCAAAGCTCAGGGACTGGAAAGAGAGGGAGAGAGATTACAGATACAGCTAGTTATAGTAGAGATCAGAGCTGAGACAGTGGAATGGGTGGGATGAGAGGAGGACAAAAGATTGGGTGGGACTACACAAGGAAGCAGGTGCTAAAAGGGGTGGAGAGCAAAACAGGGAGAAATGGGGTGGGGGTGTCTGACCTGAGGAACCAGAAAGAGCTATTCAGGCAGAGTAAACTGGATGAACTGCCTGTGTACAAAGTGCATCCTGAGAACAATTCTAGAGCTGTCAAGACCATGCACCGCATGCACCGCAGTCACCTACTGCCCATCAGTCAAGTGATCATTGATGCTGAACCAACACCCAACACTTCCCCCGGGCTGGTGACTCATGCTGCTGCCAAAAAGAGACAGGGTCAACCTGCCCCTGTTGTTCCAGACCTAAGGTCTCCCCCGGCAGGCCCTGAATGATGATGACTGTCAGTCCATTTCTGATTAAAGTGAATGTGACAATGCCTACTATCCTTCTTATGAACTGAGCCAGTTGTTTCGAGGCAATCCTCTGCAGAATCATGGGGATGAAGCTGGGCTTTCAAAGCTGCCTAACCCCCTCCCCAGCTTCTTCCCTGGAACCAATGCCCCCTGAAAGTGAGGTGCAGAGCATTACATCTGAAATAGCAGATTTCTTGTGCCTAGTGGAACTGTTTGAATTACCTGAGGAGGAATCTGCTGTGGAAAATCTCCCTGGTGACACACCAGAAGCTGCAGAGCAATATGACAGTGTTGACAGCACCCCTTCATTGCCACAAAATTAAATGATCCAAGAGTTCCTTCAGGATGAGCAACCTGGGCCCTCTTCAGGAGAGAATAATGAGCAAGTATTGTGGAAGCAGAATCTGCTGTACAATGAGCCGATAATGTTCCACTACTGGAGACTTTGCCCAGTGCAGAGGTACCCCTTTCTACTGAAGAAGAGACTGATGCAAATGCTGGTACCCCAGAGACTGTACCTGTTTTCCCAAGGAAGTCTGGGAGAGCAGTTAAACCTGTAATACGTCTAAGCTACTACTCACCTGGAAGGCCAGTAGATCTTCCTTTAAATGTTGTCCACAAGAGTATCTATGTTTCGAAGAGCTCACTGCCTAAACTGAGCCTTTCTGCTACTTCCAAGTTGATTGTCCCTCCTTCAGGACATGGTGCCCCTGCCCCGTCTAGCCCCAAGTTAGCTGATAGGGATGGGACCCCATCTATGTTGTTTAGAATGCAAGAAACTATAACATGAATGAGTACAGTAATATTGTGTGAATCATAGTGAAATCATTATTGAATGTATGAAAACTGCATAACTGTTGCCATAATATATATATTTAATCATATGTATTAGCTATTTTGGATACATATAGAAATGGTAATGAATGGTAATGAAGCACTTGGTATAAGTATAATGTCTTCAAATAATGTTGTTGTGAGCATGGACTTGATGCGGACGTCAAGTTCTTTCTAGGCAGGGAAAGGTGTAACCCCCCCTATAAATGGGGGTTCCCAAAAGTCTTCCTTGGGTGTGCTTAAATGCCCACTGCCAGGTGGGCGTTCTGTGTCTTTACAGGTGTAAAAGTGCTTGCATGTGAATGTCCTGTTAGCCTCCGTGCCTAGGAGACATTATTTTTGTAGTGTATCATTAATCTGGGTAGGGGCCGAGTGTTTCCAGGCTCGAGTCCCGCCTGAGCTACAATAATTTTGCTCTGTTCTGCCATCGCTAATGGTGCAGAGGGAGCTCTGTTAGAACTGGTAATTGTTTGCTGATTAGCTGCTCTAATAATAATGGTATTATAGTTTGTCTAACCTGCCTTTCTTTGCAGCATGGACATTTCTATATTGCACCAATCAGGACATTTTGGGGACCTTAAAATGGAGTCTGTCCCCAGGGGTCTTGTGGGAGTGAATTTCTGTAGGAATTGTAGTTTTTTTCATTTTGGCACCTAAATGGACCTGGAGGGGGAGCCCTTGCTTTGACAGACAGATAAATCAACCAACCAAACCCTTTTTGGATCAGAAGGAGGTCCCGGTGCTGCCTGCAACAGAGAGTCAGTTTGAGTTTGGAATTGAGGGAGTGAACTGCCGACATTTGAGCAGCTGCTCCTGCGTAGTAGTGCAGGAAACTGGTGGGAAGACTGTGTCTGGCCTGCCTGCTTCACCTTCCTTTCTGAGGGATCTGCTAGTGAAATTAATTGGACTGAATCCAAACCGGCTTGTGACCAGAAATACCGAATTGTGAGTGCCGTTACCTGAAGAAGACCGAAGATTTGCTGTAAGCGATCGGCCTGTCAGGACGTCTGAATCACCACAGAGATCACGGTTTTGCTCAGGAAAACTGAAATTGCAACTGGACTGTCATCCAACCTGTGGTATTGTGTTTTACTTTACTATAAATGTGCTGCAAGCTGTCAGTGGGTCGCAATTTGGTTCCCCTTATTAAGTGTGTCACGCTTGCTGAAGCTGCTCCAGCATCTATCGAACTGAATCTGAACTGTTCACCCGGCAGGGGCCCTGCCACCTTGCCCAGTTAGCTACTTCAGTCACAGAGATCACCATTGACGAGAGACACACCCGGTGATCAGCGCCCTGCTCAACATCTCGAACAGGAACGACTCCTTGGTGAATCGTGTGGGCCCTGCTACTCCTGGCATACTAGCTTGTCAACATGCAGTCTCCATTTCGTCCCTCCTGTGTTTAATATTGGTAGCGTGAGTAAACACCAGGGTAGCTCCCTGCCACATCAGCTAAATCAAAAGTATTGTCATCTGATTCAATTGTTGTTTTCTTGTCACGAACTGAGCCTCCAGGCTCTGAATTACAAATTGTGTGTGGGTGTGCATGCTCCTCCTTTCCATCATGCTGCCCCGACCAGCTGCAACACTGGCCTACCCCGGGCAATGTGTCAGACTAGCCCACCTTTTTTCCAACTGGGTACCCAGAGTGTGTGAGTGTGAAGGGACTCTAAAGTGCATGCATGATTGCCTGATTGAATCAGTTACAGAACTAATCAGCCAAATTAAGCCCCTCCCTTGTTTATTCCCCTTGAATAAATCAGATATAATTCTGTTTGCATTTAACTTGACTGTGGTTCCATTTTGTACAAGAAGCACTGTACTATTGTTACCTGCTGTGTTTAACCTTATTTTGCAGGGGGTCTCCAGGGTCGAAATGGTGGAATCAGCCCTGCTGGTAAGTGCAAACAGAGTAGGGATTTATTTGCTGATTAGGGGTTATTGTAACTGTGTCTGTTCATTGCTTGGGCCACTAGAGGGGAAAGAGGTGGGCTACAGTGGCCCGGAGGACTGTACTCAGGTCAGCTACACTGCCAATAACCCTTTCCTCTGGGTGGAGGCACCCATTTTCAGTACCCAGGCCCCTTAACCTGAACCTAGTCATGCAGGCAGGGGAAAGTAGCCCTTGGGATAGTGCCACCTAGGGGTTACACCCAGCATACTTATTCATACATGCCATGAAGCCAGGGCACAGACATTATGTTACTTTTACTACTATAACCCCGGTCCACAAGTAACGGCTATGTTGTGGCACATGATGCAGAATGAGGGTCCTTGCTTTGTTGGTAAGGTCTGTTGTCACAATCGCGTGAGAGTTGGGGCCTATTCTTGGCCAGACTAAGCAGTGGATATACCAAGCCACCCCCGCAATGACTCTGGGGGTGTAGATAAAATGTCACCCTCACATGAGTGTGATCGATCCTGTAGTCCTAGATGGGAACCTATAATGGAATCACCATACCTGGATCCGATGTGATGGGACCCAGCTGACTGAGTGGGCTGCCTCCTTGCCCATCCTCCTGGAAAGCACGTGTGAACCCCCATGTGCCCTGGCCAATTAGCATGGATCCTGCTGGTCTCCCCTCCCATTTCTGTTTCAGCTCACGGCAATGATGCCAAAGCACCAGTCTTCACTGGGCATGCCAGCAACAACCCTGCCCCCTTTTCTGCAGGCAAAGTCTTGTTACATATTTATTTTTGTGTGTTTATTTACATTTTCTGCACACCAGGACATCTTCATTCAGACTACTAGTCTAGTTTTCGAGAAGGTCCTGGGGACAATTACAGCAGCTGGTGTATACTACATTATTTCAAGACTAGTTGAGACAGTACAGTTGAAAATAACAAGTGACATATTAACGAAACATACTGTACATATTTATAGAGATAGGTTTTGTGAGACTCTTGTTGGCTGGGAGTAACCTAAGGGGGAGTGGACAGCCGAGTGACTGGGGTTCAATGTTGTATGGCTGGGAGCTGCAACAAAGGGAACTGAGATGTCTCTATGATACCATTTTGCACACTCTGACAGGAAGGTAACTAACCCATCTCAGTGTTGAATATCCTCAGTGGGCATGGCAGTACCCTGTACCTCCCAACTGTCCCAATTCAAACACAGTAACCCCATGGGTAATTGGTCCAAGATCTGTTCATCTCATCCATCTGGCTTACCAGGCAGGTTAACATTCATTGGGAATCTCTCACATAGAACATTGGCGTGGCCATCCAGGCAAACCCCTTGAGGGGGAACCACCTCAACAGGCCTGTCACTGCACTTCATCATATTTTCTCCCAACAGCAGGCCAAACTGTAACCAAACCCGACAGGAGACCTGAGCCACACCCCAGATTCATGACCCATGTTGCCACCTCCCTGAGCTGAGCAAGTCCCCCTGATCAATCACAGCAGTCGCCATGAGATGGACTGATCCCCTCATGATCTGGCTGTCCAGCTGAGCTCTGCTCAGAACTGAATTGGCCTCCAGGACAAGGAGAGGAACTGGACAGGGAGCTAGTTGAGGAAATACACGAGGTGGCAATAAAAAGTGAAATTCTACTGATGGAGGATTTCAATATGCCAGCCGTGGATTGGAACACCAGTGTAGCTGCTTCAGCGAGAAGCAGAGGCATCCTTGATTCACTCCAGGAGGCTGGATCCCATCAGAGACAGGGCAATTCTAGATCTAGTAATGACCAATGGGGATTGAATTGCAGATGTCCAGGTAGAAGGGAAACTAGGATCCAGCGATCACAACATTGTGTGGTTCAGCATAGGGACAGAGACTCACTCAAGTCATACTGGGAGAAAGGTTTTGGATTTCAAAAATGCTGACTTCACAGAAATGGAGAGGGTTATCAAAAGAGCCCTGGAGAGAATGGGGGCAAGAGGAGGAGTGGAAGAACAGTGGAAGTGTAACCCCCCCCTACAAACAGGGGTTCCTAAAAGCCTCCTAGGAGCTTGCCTAAGTGTTTCCCCTGCCTGCAGACGTTCGGAGTTTAAGCCGTTTAAATGGCACTGTGAGTGCTTGTAGAGCCTCCACATACTGTCTCTTTAAGAGCTATCTGCTTGCAGACATAATTAGTACTGATGGAGGGGGGACTGGTGTTTTCCTGCTCAAATCCTGCCTGAGCTGTGGTGTAATCGTTCCATTTTGCAGTCGCTGAAAGCACAAAGGGAGCCCATCTGACAGATGTAACTGTTTGGCTGTAATCATTTAAAGTATTAGTGAAATTGCAGCTTGTCTAATTGCCTTTATTGTAGCTGGGACTCTGTGTGTATTGCCCCTCCATTTTGGACTTGAACTGCTGTGCTGGGCCAATTGGGTTAAGAGAGCCATAAAATGGAGACTGCTTGGGCCAACCAGAATTTGGACTCTCACTGGAGCCAGATTACAAGGGGAGTATATGGCTAGTGCTCATGAGAATTGTAGTTTGGACCTTGGCGCCTTTTTGCACCAACAGAGGGAGCTCTGAAGTGATTGACAGCTGAATCCACCGACTGGACCTGTTGGAACCTAAGGGAAATGCCCTGAACTGAAGCTGGAGAGGCAGATCATTGTTACCTGTGAAAGGAGTAGGAGCTCTGTATTTTTCTGCAGTGTACAGTTCGCACAGGAAGCGCGTGAGAGGCCTTGAAGTTGGCCTGCAGCCATTGTAAGCTATAGTTGGGCTGAATCCGAGTTTCCTGAGGAGAAGGAAGGCTGAAGAGTGGATACCAGGCTCACCCTGTAGAAGACTGGAGATACTGCTGAATCACACTCAGTCTGTCAGGAACTGAAAATGCTGTGCGTGCTCCAGGGTATTTTGCAGTAATTGCGATCGGGATCAAGGAGCAGCCTGCCTGGTATAGTACTTTCCTTTTACATATGAATGTGTGTAGAGCTTGTGGGGAATCATTGTTTCTTGTCCCCTGTCCTGTGTGCTGTTTAGTGAAGCTGGAAGCGAACCCCAGCGTGTTTCGGACTAAATCCGTTTGCTATCAACTGCCTAGGGGTCCAGTCACAAGGGCCTTGCAACCATGCCTTGTTGTTTCTGGCAATCCAGAAGAACATCCACCATCAGGTTCTCAGCTTGGGTATTGTGAGTACAAATCAGGGTATTCCCCTGTGGCCTGTTTTCAGTCACAAGTGTGTCATCTAATTCTTGTTGTTCCACTGCTTCATGGACTGAGCCATCCAGCTCCGGATTACAATTGGGTGTTGTGCATATATTATTTTCTTCTACAGGGCACCATCCATCTGCATCTGCTGGCCAACCCCGGGCAATGGACCTGGCTAGCCCCCCCCAACCTGGGTACCCAGAGTGTGACTTTTCAGACCCTGTATGTGTGCACAGTACTGTGATTTATTACTGCCAATTAACCTGATTTTCCCCCTCCCATGTTCCATTCCCCCTAAAATAAACCAGATTTAATGTTATTGAACTTTATACTGTCTGAAGTGTCAGTACCTAGAGAACAAGCATTGTATTGTGCTGTGTATGTTGTTTAACCTTATTTTACAGGGGGTCCTCAGAGACGTGCTGCAGAATCAGTCTCGAGGGTAAGTGGTACCTTATGAGTGAACAGTGTGTATATGTGGGGTATTAGGACTGTAACTCCTGTGTACTGGGTGAGCCACTAGAAGGAACCAAAGGGGGTCACAGTGTCCCAGAGGGCTGTGACCAAACTAGTCTAACCACTACAAATCCTGACCTCTGGGTGGAGGCACCCGTCATAGAACCTAGGCCCCTCAACCTGTCCATGGTCAAGCAGGCAGGGCTAGTAGCCCTTGGGATAGTGCCACCTGGGGGTTACAGAAGCATCTAAAGGAAGCCTTACTGGAAGTAACAAACCAATGCATCAGATTGGTATTCAAAGGCAAGAGAAGAAGAAATCCACTATGGTTCTCAAGAGAGATGGCGGTAAAGGTCAGGGCAAAAAGGAAAGGGTTCAGGAAATATAAGGATACCCAAAGGGAGAAGGACAGGGAGGAGTATGTAGATTGTCTAAGAGAAGCGGGAAAGACAGTGAGGAGAGCAATGACACAAACTGAGGAAGGTTTAGCACAGTCAGTTAAGAAAGGGGACAAGACATTCTTCGTGTACATCAGTGAAAGGAGGAAAAACAAGGGGAAGGGGATTGCAAGGCTCAAGAGAGAGGGAGGGGAATGCAAGGAGGCTGACATGGAAGAGGCAGAAATACTGAATAAATATTTCTGTTCAGTATTCACACAAAAGGGGGAGGGGCCACATCCGTACAGCAGTTGCCAAGGGGGTGAAGAGGTGGACAATAGTCCATTCACAGGGGAACGAGCCATGCAGGAGTTTACTAAACTGAAGGTGGACAAAACAATGGGACCAGATGGTATACACCCAAGAATATTAAGAGAACTGAGAAGGGAGATAGCAGAACCTCTGGCAGCCATGTTCTCCGAGTCATTCAACACAGGGGTGGTACCAGAGGATTAGAGGAGGGCACATGTGATCCCGCTACTCAAATCCGGCAGCAAGGAGGAGGTGGAGAACTATAGGCTAATCAGCCCCATCTCAGTAGTGGGGAAGATCATGGAGACATTGCTTAAAGAAAGGATTGTGGGGCATCTATAAGCCATTGGAGCTCATGACCATAGGCAACATGGATTCACAGCGGGCAGGTCATGTCAGACAAATCTGGTTGATTTCTTTGACTGGGTAATGAAGTAAATCAGGGTGGGGCAGTGGACTTCGCGCTTACCTTGATTTCAGCAAAGCCTTTGACACCGTCCTACATAGAAGGCTGATAAACAAGCTGGGTAGACTGGGCATGAGGGACGGTGGTAAACTGGGTTAGAAACTGGCTAACAGACCGGAGGCAGTGGGTGGTGGTAAATGGGGGTGCAGTCTAGGGAGAGGGGGGTGACCAGTGGGGGTGCCTCAGGGATTGATCCTGGGGCCAGTCCTGTTCAACGTCTTTATTAGCGACATTGCAGAAGGGCTAGAGGGAAAGGTCTGCCTGTTTGCAGATAACACCAAGATCTGTAAAGGAGTGGATATGCCAGAAGGGGTGGAGAAAAATGAGGAGGGACCTGGGGAAGCTTGAAAATGGTCTGAGGACTGGCGACTGATGTTTAATTCAAAAAAATGCAAAATTATGCACCTGGGACACAGAAACCCTGGGGAAAGCTACAGGATTGGGGGGGGGGGGGTTCTGACAGTCACAAAGGAGGAAAGAGACCTGGGGGCATTATTTCAGATAACCTGAAAATGTCAAAGCAGGGTGCTAAGGCAGCTGGGAGGGCCAGTGACATGCTGGGGTGCATAGGCAGGGGTATCAACCAGTAGGAGGAGGGAGGTAGTGATGCCATTATATAAAACCATGGGCAGGCCTCACTTGGAGTACTGTGTGCAGTTCTGGAGGCTGCACCTTCATAAGAATATTAACAGGCTGGAGACGGTCCAGAGAAGGGCAACAAAGATGGTACAGGGCTTGCAACACAAGACTTATGAGGAGAGATTAAGGGCCCTCAATATGTACTCGCTGGAAGAGAGGAGGGAAAGAGGGGACATGTTAGAAACATTCAAGTACCTCAAGGGTATAAACAAGGTGCAGGGAGGAGACATTTTCCAATACAGGAGGAGCACAAGAATGAGGAGGCATGACATGAAATTGGAAGGTGGGAGGTTAAGAGGGAATGTTAGGAAGTTCTTTTTCATACAAGGGTGGTGGATGGATGGAATGGTCTGCCTCAGGAGGTGGTGGGAGTGAGCACTGTGGATGGATTCAAGCATGCTTGGGACAGGCATAGGGGAACCACAGAGGTACGGCAGCAAGTGGGTCAGAAGCAGTAATCCAGTACAAGGGCTTACAGGCAGACTAGATGGGCCAGGTGGTCATTATCTGCTGACAATTTCTATGTTTCTATGTTTTTGAAAGGAACCCACATGCTGTTCCCACCAAGAGCCATTTTACTCCCCAGAACACACCAAGGCAAGGCCATGCTATCCTGTAGTGGGTGGTTCAGGTTGCCCAAAGTCCTTAGTAAATCTTCTAATGTTGGGTTATGTAAAGAGGCCAATCCAAACACATGGATAAGTGAAAAAGGATGAACTCCACTCCAGCAATCTTGTTTGTAGCAAAAACGCTTCTTTTATTTTAATTCACACTGACAAAATAGGGCAACAGTTTCATGGCCATTGTCACTTCCTCAGGCCCAACAGTGTTGTATTCTTTCACATATCTTCAATATTCTCTTATGGACAACGTGCTTACTTTATTAGTCATATAAACAATCTCCTCTTTAAATTTCAAATTTCTCAATACTTTCTATTTCCTGTTAACTTCAGTGAATGAATGTCTCCCTCTTTAGCATCTTTCATAATGTGCTTTTAAATGCACCTTGAGTGACAGACTGTTTAAGCCGTTTCCTAGAACCAAGGGAGAAGATGGAGCACAACTAACAAAGCCATTTTGTAATTTTTTTTGGGTGGGGGTTATTACACTATTTTATAAGACCACCCTGGATTTCTTTGTCTAAAGCCACAGAGCAGTGAGAAAATTGTTTTGCACTTCATCATATTCTTTCCCCACTGAGGGCCAAAGCAGTAACTAGACCTGACAGGAGACCTGTGCCACACTAGAAATTCAGAACCTATGATCCCCCCCCCATTCCCAGCTTGACAAGTCTCCCCGGCCAGTTGCAGCAGGTGCCACAAGATGGTCCGAATCCCTCAGGCTCTGGATCACCAGCTGAGCTCTGCTCAAAACTTAACTGAACTGAAAGGAACCCACACAGAAACATAGACAATATTGGCAGATAAAGGCCATTGATCCATGTAGTCTGTACTATTATACACCTGGCTACCATGGAACCTATTGTCTAGATGGGATTTATGGCCTCACCCCCTTACTCTCTTCCTTACCCCTCTCCCAAGTAACTATTAATTCTGCTCCAGCCTTGCTTGAAACCATTGATGGGTGTTGCGCCACCACTTCAGGTGGCTGTTCTACTGCTCCACTACCCTGTCTATAAAGCAGAACTTTCTCACAGCCCTCCTGAATCTCCTCCATCAGCGTCCATTCATGTTTCTGTGTTTTTGACTTGTCTGTTAAATGGTTCCTTGCAGTTTACCCTACTCATGCCTATCAGGAATTTGAATGCCTCCATCATGTCTCCCCACTCCCTTCTGGCCTCCAGTGAGTACATGGTTAGTAACATGAGCTGTTCCTCATACGATCTACTCTGTTAGCCCTGAATCATCTTTGTTACTTTACGCTGTGCCATCTCCAACCTGTCTTTGTCTTTCCTTAGGTGAGGACTCCAGGAGGACTATGCACAGTATTCCAGATGTAGCCTCACCAGTGATCTACAGAGAGGCACTGTAGTATTACTATTTTCCTCCTGCTATCAAATCCTCTCCCAGTTTACCCCACAGTCCTGGTCTCCTTGCTATAGGCCTTGTTGCATTGGCTGGATTGTTTTAGGGAGTCACTTATGATAATTCCCAGATTCCTTTCCTCAAAAGTAGTACCCAGTTTAACCCCTTCCATCTAATATTCCCTCCTGGGGTTTTGTTCCCTGTATGCATCATATTGCGGGCACTGAATTTCAACTGCCAGATTTTGGACCACCTTTCTCTAACCTCTGCAGGTTCCACTGCAGCTCTCTTACCCCCTCCTCTCTGTCTGTAATGCCACAGACCTTAGTGTCCAGGGGTGTAGCCAGGCAAAAAAAAAATATATATATATATACATCAGAACCATGTTTGTTGCCCCATCTGACACAATAAATATAACTTTTGTACACCATGACACTGATTGTTGCCCCCTCTATGCATGGGTAAATACAGATGCCCTACATTGCTCCGTCAGACACCCACACACCACCCCAGACCCTGTAAAGTTGTATAGTGCTTGGGACGCAAAGACAATATCAGTGACCACTCTTAGTTTTGACTCCAATTAATAAAATTATAGAAAGATTCAACTGATTCTGTGTCATATTTTCATGGAAAAAGGAAGCAGTTAAGATTCTACTTGTTGCCCCACCTTTCAATAAAAAAATTGTACACTATAGAGTACATGGAGTATGCCTGCCTACACCCATGATACTGTTATCTGTGAAGAGACACATCTTGTCCTGTATTCCTTCTTCTGTACGAACATATGAACACACAAACTAGCCAGCAGAAGGCCTTATGGTATGTCGAGTCTGCCCGAGTGCAGTGCCCCCGATCCAGATAGTACAGTGGGCCCAGGCCCCACTCTCTACCAATCAGAACCCTCCCCTTCATCTTGTCCCACTCACTTATGAAACCCCCAACTGTCTTTTGAGTGATGACCTCAGATGGGAGTTCATTCCATCCCAACACCACCTTCTTCGTAAAGAAGTGTCTCCTGACCTCCTTTTTGAACCTTCCTCCCGCCAGCTTATAGAAGTGCTCCTTTGTGGTCTTGTTTTCACTGAGACAGAAGAGTTCCCTACTAGCCACCATATTTACACCTTTCAGGTACGTGAAGGTTTCAGTCATGTCTCCTGTCTCCTTCCTCTCAACTCAGAACATGTTGAGTTCTTGCAGCCTCTCCTCAAATGCCCTGCCCTGCTGTCCTGAACCTTTTTTGTCTCCCTCCTCTGAATTGCCTCTAATTGGTTGATATCCTTTTTTAGGTAGGGGCTCCAGTATTGCATGCTCCAGGATCTGTACAGCGACAGTATATCCTCCTGCCTTCTGCTTGTGATTCCTTTAGCAATACAGCCTAGCATTCTGTTTGCCTTGCCCGCTGCCTTCCTAGACTGCATAGCCTGTTCAGGTCACTGGTGATGGCTAACCCAAAGTCCTTTTCTCCTCTGATTCAGTGACCTTGCCCTCGCCCAGACTGTACTTGGCCCTTGGTTTCTTCCTTCCTATGTACATGACCATGCACTTCTTCACATTGAACCCCAGCTAACAGATACCTGACTACCACTCCAGCCTTGCCAGGTCCTCCTTTAGGTCCTGCACCCATTCGTCTGTGTCCATCCTTCACAGAGCTTGGTGTCATCCACAAAGAGGCAGATCTTGCCTTTTACGCCATCCCCAATGTCGTCAGTAAACACATTAAACTGCACTGAGCCAAGCACTGACCCCTAAAGGACACCACTTGTTACTTTCCTTGTTCCTGAGAGTCCCCCCCCCCGCAACCACTACCCTCTGGGTCCTACCACTGAGCCAGCTTGCTACTCACCTTGTTCATTTACACCCTGCCCCTAGGTCCTCTAACTTCCTGATCAACCTCTTGTGGGGCACCGAGTCAAAGGCCTTGCCGAAATCCAAATATATAAAGTCAACCGGCTGACCCTTGTCCGCCACCTTCCATGAGATGCTCTGGGGTGAAATGGGGACTAAAGAGAGGCCAGACATGCTTAATAACCGTACCAAAGGACCCCACCAGACTGAGTGGGCAGGTAGCTGAGTGACCGGATGCAACCGTTCTTCCTCTGCGAGCAATACTATGCAATGCCAGATCGATGAAGAATAAGACCATTATCATAGAAGATTTTATATCTCATTCCTCTGTCGATCTGGCTTGCTTGATTTGGTGGTGATGGTGGCCAGGTATTGGAGTCAGTCACCCCGGCTGGGTTCTCCGTGGTGCATTGCCCAAGGAAGGACTATACGGGTGTGTGTGTGTGTGTGTGTGTGTGTGTGTGTGTGGCCACCTGTTTTAGATCTGAGCTGAACCTGTTGGTGCACTCAATGTGGGAATACCTCATTATCTGAATGTGTGGCTGTGCATGGGGGTCCAGTAGCAGATTGCAGAATCCTCCTCGTATACCGGCCTCCAGGGTGTGAGGGAAATTTTCAGCAGGAAATCATGGACTTTGTGGCTGGAAGAGTGTTGGAGTCACCTAGATAGATTATTCTGGGCAGCTTGAGTGCTTGGATTGATGACAAACTCCCCCATTTTGATCAGGATTTCCTCTGGGGCATGGAAGCCCTGGGCCTTGTACAAGTACTTGCTTCTGTGACTCATTAACGTGGCCAATGTCCTGGACCTGGTATTCTCTCTGGGACTTAAGGTGATGGATCAGCTGGTTGGATCATTGTGTTGTCAGGTTCTCCTTCAGGGCCCCTCCTTTTAGTCCACCCCCTGTGGAGGTAGTCCTGTACTGCCCTTTGTAAGGGCTAAGGCCAGAAGGACTCTTGGTGGTGCTGGATACCTCGGACATGTTAGCAGCTTGTGACATGGGACCAGAAGAAGTGGTGTTGGCCTATAACAGAGCCGTCAGGGCAGCCTCGATCTCATAGCACCAGTCTGTGTACACCTGTTGGTTTCACGTCTTGGCTTGCCATTGTTTGATGGCAAGTCAGGGCCAGATTAACAGAAGGGAAAACAGGGCAATGTCCCTGGGCCATGAGCTCTTGGGGGGGGGGTTCCTCACCCTCCTCTCCCCATGGTTCGAAACTGGCACCTTCCTGCCCGCCAAACATTGATAGATTTCTGATTGGAAAGCTGGATGCCCTGTCTGAGGCAGAACCATTTTGTAGTTTTAGGTGCTGCAGTAGCGCAGTTTCAGACATTGCTGCCAGGTGTGGTGGGTGGAAATTGCTGAAGGGAACTGCAATTGCTCCCAGAGACACCCAGGACACATGATAGGTGGTGGTAACTATGGCAAACCAGGAAGGAGTATGCAGAGCTCAGTTAGCTTCGCTGAGCATGTGAGGGTTTGTTCTTCGCAGCTTGTCACAAGCAGGGAAACACCTCGATCTTTTCACTGACCGCCACCATCTGTGTTCCAGCTTGGGAGTCAAGCCACAGATCAGTGACCCATCTGCACTAAAGATGTGAGCCCTGCCTGTTGATAAGCCTCTAGACTGCAGTAAGCAGTCCAGACCAGTACTGCTTGTCCATGCTCAATGCCCAGAGAAACAGTAAATTGAAATGGAGACTGTTACTCTAGTGTCTGCTACTCTGCCCAGTGAGTGATCATAGGCGTTGAGTCCCAGTGAATAGTTTAGCTAAAGTGAATGTGGGCACCTACTTTGTAGTGATCAGTGTTTAATTTAGGTTTGAGTTTGAAAATACTTTTATGGTCTGGTCTGGCATAAAAACGGTGCAGATTTGGCCCCACAATGACAATGACAATGACCAGTGTGCTCATTCATACTCCTATTAGAAAATAATTAAATCATGACACGTCAAGAGAAAGTCAAAGTGCAACACACAGAGTTCTTCTTTCTATGCTTTATAAAAATAGAGAACTGTGTTGGTGGTGGTGGTGGTGGGGGGGGGGGGACACTTTCTCTTGATGTTCCATGATTTAAATCCCCCCCCAAATTAGAGGGTGAGTTTCTTTGTTCAGTATTTTGTTGTTACAGTTCTGAACTGTGATCTGGGGATCAAAGGTTTGCTTTTGAATCCCTGACCATAGACATTATCTTGCTGTGACTTTATGTTGTGCAAGTAACACAGAACCTCCCCAGATTAGGGCATTAGGGGGCACTGGAGCAGGGGAACCTTTTTATGGGCTTTGTAACTAGGCTGTTCAGGCTGATTGCTGATGTGGGCACCTAGGGTAGCCTTTATATGAAGTATGTGTGTACAAGATGTTCTCCAGAACTAGAAAAACTGGGTCAAAAATGTTTCCTTTGGGGGGGGGGGTGATCTTTGTTTTTGCAGTGTGTGTGTGTGTGTGTTGAATCTGTTGATGGTAGCATAATTAGTACAAAAAAGAAAACACAGACACAACTTGTATTAATGCCTTTTAAGTAACATTTGATCCTTTTATGCTGGGCCAGTGAAAAGCCTGTTGGGATGGTGGATTTTTTCAGTCACTAGCCCTGCCAGCTAGTGGCTGAAAACGTTAGTTTAAATCTCTGCTTTCCCTTAAAGGGAAGGAATCTTACACTTTCAATTTCGGGTATTCAGCATGAAAATTCCCAGGGGCCTTTTCAGTTTTAATCCAGCCCTGCAGCAAGTTGAAGGGGGTGAAAGCAGAGGAACGCAGGTTGGAGCACTGTTGAAGGACATCCAGGGCCCAGGAGGACAGACTGGCTCTGCTTACTCACCAGCGTATCAGAGGGTGATCACCCATAAGAAGGTAGGATTCCTGTCCAGGGAGATTGCTGCAGACCAGCTCAGCTCTTATGGACTATGGTCAGGCTTCATCATCCAGCTTGTGTGGAGCCCATGAGAGCTGTTTCACCTATAAAATGCAAATAGTTTGCTCAATTCTTCTCAGACAGGGTGCCCCCTATTTGGGTTGGGATCTTGCCAAGTGGGCCATCACAGACCAACAGTGCTGGGCCGGTGGGACCCAGAGGCATTCAGTGGTCATGGGGAGATGTTAGATAGTTATGATGGAGGAGGTTAAGTGAGGTGATTTCGGAGCTGCGGACAGTGTTTTGCAATCTGGATTGAGGCCCAGCACATCTGCTTGTGAGCTGTGTTGGGCAACTGGGCATGGTGTTCAAACTGAAAGTTATAGTCACTCAGTAGGCAGCAGAGAGCAACAAGCCAAGAGGATGGAGCAGGCAGATGAGTCCCGGGGGAAAAAAATGGGAAATGACAAGAAAGTCTGAGAAACGGACAGCAAATGAGGAGAAAAGTGGGGTCTTTCATCTGGAACTCTACTGTGGTTTAGCGGGCAGTCATTATGGAGAAGTATGATTCTAATTTTATCTCCTGCTAGTGACGTGTTTGAAAATGGTAACAGAAGGAGATCATCTCTCCAGTAATGGGAAAGTTCACTGAACAGGTTTATCATATCTGTATATATAACCTAAGCTTTAGTAAAAGTATAATTTCTTACTGGGCCTGTTTAAAGTACTGTGCAGTACAGGCAGTACAATCTTTAAATGTGTCAAGCTTGAACTATCAAAAAAAAAGCATTTTGTGTCACCTTTGTGCTGTTTGCTGCTTCAGCCTGTTAGAAACGAGAACCGAGTCCACTGCACATTTGGGCTTTTCAGATATGTTGTGCATTAAGTATTCATACGAGGACCCTCAAATAAAGAGTTTAAGGTCATGACATTTTTGGTGGGCCTCCTGGCCTGTATAAAAGGCTTGGACAGAAAAACCAAAACTAAAGGCTGCAAAGAAAGACAAGTGATCAACACAAGATGTGTGAAATAAAATGCACCAGAAAACACAGCACTTTAATAAAGCACTCATAAGTTCCCTGTTGATCAAAGAGGTGGAGGACATTCCTTTGTGGCCTTGTGGTTAGAACACAGAGCTGTTAACTGGGACAGTTAGGTTCGAATCCCACCACTACTACCATCATTCTGTGACCCTGAGCCAATTGATTTTAACCTCCCTGTGATTCTGTTGTCTCATTGGGCTTAGTTTCCCTAACTGAACCTTTGCCTAATACTGCATCTCATGCCTCTGGTTACTGTAGGTGTTCATGGTTTTGATAATTAAGCTGAGAGATACTAAATGTATGAAAACATTTGCAGCCTTATTAGTGAGTTCGTACATCATTGCTTATTATTGCACGTGACATAATAAGGCTGTAAACAGGCAGCTCCTTCATTAGTGCTTCCTTGCATACCAGTATGGCCTGGTGGGTAGGGCTATGACTTGGAACCGAGAGATCGCAGGTTCAAATCCTGCTGGAGCCAAGTACTGTATGATTGTAGACAGGTCACTTAACTTCCAAGTGCTGTGAGCAAGGTTATCCTGGATAAATAAACTATAAAGGAAAAATAAATAAATAAATAAAAACATCACAGACTGCCAACAGCTTCTGAGCAGGCACAAGCAAGAAGGCAATTTAAAAGCAAATGATACAAAACATAAAATACATAAAAACTGTACATATAAAGCTGTAGTGGCATCTTCTGGTTTCAAACATAAACCACTTATGCTTCGCACTTATGGTTTATAAATGTACCCAGAGCTCCTTGATGCCATTACAGCCTTACCATATTTTTAGTGTTAATTTTCATATGAATACCAGGCATTTACAGCCATATAATAACTGGCGAATGTTTTTACCATAGGGAAACCCAGTTATAATTTGCTGTTATAACCTGTTGGTTATTACGGTGAACATGTGCCGGGTTTCCTATGATCCACACATGCACCAGCTGCTGCTCTTCCCTTCATCGGTGCTGGACTCGACACTTCACCACTCACTTCACCGCCACTCTCACTCGGCATTAAGTTGATTTTAAAAAACATTAACTCACTTCTTTATGCTACAATGATTTAGCTTTAAAAAAAATGAAACATTTCATTTAACAAACCACTTAAATCAGATTGCGGACTGTGCTGAAAGCAGACTGGACAGCGGCTGCACAGGAATGTGTTTTTATTTTATACAGAATTAGTTAGCTGTCATATTGGTCCTTGTAAGAACAGATCCAGAAGAAAATGGTTTGATGCCCTTTTGTTGGACCAACATAGATGTAACAAATAAAAACCAGTGCTTACACTTTTGGACCCACCAAGTCCTTCCTTGGAAGCTTAACTTGGTTGGTCTGAAAGCTTGAGCACTGTTTTCTTTTGTTACATCCATGTTGATCCAAGAAAAGGGATCAAACCATTTCTTTCTGGATGTTTTTATTTTATGTAATTGGTGTGGAAAAAAAAACACTCCCCAGCAATTACATAAAATAAAACATGGGGTGGTGTGTTTACCTCGAATTTTACACACCTCCTCGATGTTGGATGCTTAAATGCTTAAATAAACCCCTTGGGCTTCGCTCTCAGGGTTTATGTAGCATCCAGCACCTTGGGTGTGTGTGTAAAATCTCGTTAAACACACCACCTCATGCATTACTCTATATATTATTGACAAGTTTCCATGTCATTGATTATTATCTGTAACTCCTGACATATAAACTCTAAAACAACAAGCATTTGTCAATGCTGAATGTTTACTTGCTGGCATTGGCAGTGGTAGTGTAGAAGTTACAGAGCTGCGTAATAGGAATGGCAGTGAAGTATTGAACTGAAGCCAACCCCACCACCACCCTGCAGAGAGTGACAGGCATTGGGGTGTGCCTTTGGGACGTCAGGCATAACGGCCACACCATTTCACCACACCCCACCCTACAGACACTGACAAGTGTCACGGTGTGCCTTGGGGTCTTTGGCCCTTATGCGCACCCCATTCTATCAGGAAATATGGTGAGATGGGTGCGGTATAGGAGAATGGGGTGAACTTTGGGGCCGAAGAGTCCAAGGCATACCTCAATGCCTCTCACTGGCTGCAGGGTGTGGAATGGTATGAGCATTACAGGCAAGAATCCCAAGTCACACCCCTGATGCCTGTCATTCTCTACAGGGTTGGGCGTTATGGTTGGAAACCCTAATACCTCAGGCATTCGTTGTATTTTCCTCCAAATTTTCAACATGTTTTTGTGACCCCAACTCATGAACGAGTGGCAATATCAGTTTGTTGAGCGAAAGCTGCTTATGCACTGCGACTACGGCATTTAGCACCACAGGTGCAAAAACATTCGAACAGGATGTAAAAAATGACAGCTGTACTGTTCATGGGAGGTGTAAAATGGCAATGTTGCAAATCTGCAGTAAAAATATTAAAAAAACTGGTGAAGTCACGAGCATGCATAGAAACTGTGCAACGCACACACATAATGTAATTAGTTTGGGGATTTTTTACAGCAGATTGTCAACACAGGCATTTTGGGACCTCCGATCGTGAACAGTGTCACTGTGATTTTCTTCATCTGTCCCAAACAATGATTTCCCACAGCGACCACGCATCTCTGCACTGAAAGTGTGAAAACATATTTCGGCCATGTTGTGAAAAATGACAGCTGTACTGTTCATAAGGAAGTGTGGAAAAATGCCACTGGTGAAAATCTGGACTGAAAATATTACAAAGTCATGAACTTACGAGGTTGCGGAAACTGCACAATGCTCACTGTAAAACAGTAATTTTATGGACTTTTGTCACCAAATTTTCAACATAGCCATTTTAAGACCTCTGCTCATGAACGATGTAACTGTGATTTTCTTAATCTGTCCCAAACATTGCTTTCGCACACCGACTGCACCATTGTGCGCTACATGTGCGAAAACACATTTTGGGCAACACGTGAAAAATGGCAGCTGTACTGTTCATAAGGAAGTGTAATAAAATGGCAATGTTGAAAATCTGGATTGAAAATATTGAAAATTCGCAAACTTACGAGCGAGCGAGGGAACTGTGCAGCAACGACGTCAGAACAGTCATTTTTTAGGGATTTTTTCACCAAATTTTCAACATAGCCATTTTAAGACCTCTGCTCATGAACAGTGTCACTGTGATTTTCTTAATGTGTCCCATACATTGATTTCGCACACCGACTGCGCCATTGTGCGCTACACAGACGGAAACACATTTTGGGCAAGATGTGAAAAATGACAGCTGTACTGCTCATAAGGAGGTGTGGTAAAATGGCAATGTTGAAAATCTGAAGTGAAAATATTGAAAATTCACGAACTTACGGCGTGCATAGGAACTGCATAGCACCGCGCTTGTAAATGAAACAGTTTTCTGATGCCACCAAATTTTCAAAAATAGGCTTCTTGAGAGCCTGCCTTATGAACACTGGCAGTGTTGTTTCATTACTCAGTCCTGAAAGTGATTTCACGCAGTGACTACGAAATCACCCTTTGGGCCTGAATAACGCCATGACAGTGCAATCATTCTTGAGGAGGGGTCCCAAAAACCCCATGTTGAAAATTTGGTGCAAAAATTCCAAAAAATGCCTGAGATATGCAGCAAAGTTGAAAAAACCCTATGTATCCCATTATACAGCTTACCGGCATTTCCTCAGTTCGTGGTCGGCTTTGAAGAGTGCAGACGTGTTCCCGGTCCACTGACGATCGTCGTGCTGAGGTCCGGAGGTAAGTATGGGGTGAGGGGAGGCAGGGTGCGCAGTGGGTGGGTGCGGGTTGTGGGAGGGGCAGGAGAAGCGCCGAGGACAGTTTTTATTTGCAGGTTTTTGTTTTCTTTTAATGACGCGGGGGCGTTTGCCACGCTGGGGTAGGCTCCCAGGCGTGGCACAGAATGGCTGGTTGGGGGGTGGAGCCGATGGGGATTGAGCACCCCTATCGCCATAGCATCTGTTGCCACGCTGGGTTGGGCTCCTGCATGGCACCCTGTACCTGGGGGCAGTGGCGTTGACGGGGATTAGGCACCCGTCGGCTATATGATGAGTTGCCACGCTGGGGTGGGCACCCAGCGTGGCATGTGGAGGGCTTTTGGGGCCAGCACAGCCGATGGGGATTGGGCACCCCTCGCCGCCACACGGTGTGTGCGTGGGGGCAGCACGCAGTATGCATGTGTGTGTGTGTGTGTGTGTGTGTGTGTAGGGGAGCGTGCATGAGCAGGGGGTATCTTATCGCTGCTCACTGAAGCATAGCTCCCCCTTTCAACTGTACTCCACTGCATTTTGGAGCTGTCATAGACAGCTCCAGCAGGCATTGGAGAACTGCGGCCGCGCCTGCAAACACACTACCTGAATTGGAAGAGGACTGCCACACATCCGAAAACTCGGATGATGGCACTATGTTTCTTGCACATCGTGCAAGCAAACATAATGAGGCTGTTAAAACTGAATTCCTGCTGCATGTCACTGTGGCCTCACACACCATCGTGTGAAATTACTTGAGCATGCTGTCTGCAAGAAGTTGTTGATTACTGAGTGTCTGAGTGTAGAGCCCTGTTGGATTGATTGTATATTTTAAATTTCAGAAGTCACTGTGGTTTTCTTTTGGATGCATGTATTAATGTACTAATAGTATTTACATTTGTTATTAGATTACTCATTGATTGTGTAGAATGTAATATATGTGATGCATTTTTGCTTAACTAGGGTCACCACTGTAAATGACCTGTGCTCAATGTCTTTTCTCAAACACCCTACCTACCTACAGTGACAGTAAACCTGCACTGGAGCAGGCACAAGTAAAAGGCAATCGATAAAAACAAAATAACAAATATATACCTTGAGTGTACAAAAAAAAGCGGTAATGCCATCTCAGGGATCTGGTGACAAAATATTTATAAATGTCAACAGAACCTCTCAATGTCATTACAGCCTTATTATGTACACTTGGGTGTACCTTTACTCCTTATATAAACACAGTTCCTGCCTTTTCCTTCCTTTTTGCTTGGACTGCAACACAGCTGGTATAATGTTAAGAACAAACGCGGCCACATAATTGCTTATCTTCTTCTAACTGACCACACCAGGCCACATTGATGCACAAGGGAGGAATAGGCAGACTGGATGGGCCAAGTGGTCCTTATCTGCCGTCCAAGTCTATGTTTCTGTGTAATTAAAAAAATAAGCAGCATGTCCTAAACTCTTTAATGAAATATTGATTGTCCCAAGTTTGATTTGAGTAACTAGATGTGAAATAGACATGGACAGGACCCTTGTAGATTTCAACAGTCTTTTAGCAACATCCATGAATTGAGGTTTGAACACTGGGGCCATGTTCGTGGCTCTCAGTAAGGCTTTCGATTTAGTGGAACATGGGACATCATTGCTTAGATTATATGAAATGGGTGCACATGTTGAAACACTAAATTGGTTTGTTATATTTGGCTAACAGAAAACAATATGTGTCTGTGGGAACCACAACATCAATATTGGGGAGGGTAAAAGAGGAGTCCTGCAGGGCTCAATTTTGGGCCCCTTACTTTTCAATGTCTTTGTCAATGGGTTATTTGACGTTTTGAAAAATAGTGAAATCCAGCTGTATACGGACGACACTGTTTTAGTGGCATCCACAGCCAGTCGCACCTCTCTTGAACAAAATTTACAAGAAGACATGTACAGGATGGAAGGATGGTTTGGTGAATCACAATTATTGATGAATCTCAAAAAAAATGCAGTGCATGAGCTTTACAATAGGATTCAAAAATCAGGAAGTCAAAGATTTAAATATTTCATTTAGAAATAATCAGAACATTGTCAATACAAAGAATTATAAATACTTAGGTGTATTAATTGACTGGAAATTGACTTATGAAGATCACATAAACACTGCAGTAAGGAAATCCTTTCAGAAACTAGTAACATTAAGGAGAATTTCCACATGTCTAGAAAAAAGTTGAAAACAAAACTTGTACAACTTCTACTTCCTGTACTTGAAAATGTGGGATTGATATATAGGAGTGCTCCCAAAAAAGCATCGAAAAAGATTGACGAAACCTATTACAAACTGGCGAGATTTGCTAATTCCAGTAAGTATGGTACAAATCATTGCAAAGTGTATGCAGAACTGGATTGGCTGGACTCGGAACAAAAAAGAGAAAAAGGATGGTTAACTTGGTGTTATAAGATGTTAAATTCTAAAAGTATTCACCCATTATGTCATTTAGTAACTACAGAGACTAGGCAAGAGTTAAATATTCATTAAGAGAAAGTACAGTTAAAATGTCTTTGTCCAGAATCTGTTACAGGTTCCGATAAATCACTTTACAAACCACTGTAGCAAAGACATGGAATATTATACCCATTAAGTTAAGAGCAAAGAATTAATTACATGAATTTCACTCAGCTTTGAGAAAACATTTTAAATTATCATGTAATTGCAACATGTGATTTTATAGAACTGATTATTTATATGCAACTATGTATGTTTGTCCTTGTATTGTATTGTATTAATTGTAACCTGTACAGGACAATCTTGTTGTAAACAGGGATACTATCTCTAACATTTGTTCCTGTAAAATATAACATTTTATCAATCAATCAAGAGAGTTGAAAAGTGTACCCCCTCCCTGGTCTAGGGGATAAGGTGGAACTCATTTTCTAGGAGGACACACATATTTACCCAACCACTTACTTGACTTCTGGGACTCGGGTTAACCTGTAAAAATGGCACCAACACCAGCTCAGGATATAACCTTCACATTTAATTCCTTTTCTATGTCAGATGGACCAACACCATAAATAGAGGAATGCATGCGTGAAGCCGGTTTTGTGAGTGGTGTCCACCTTCTACTTATGGTGCTGGTCTGTCTAACATGGAAAAGGAATTAAAAATGAAGGTTATATCCTGAGTTGGTGTTGGTGCCATTTTTTATAGTTTGAAGTGATTATTCATTGAGAGTGCACAACAGTGAGTGGAGCACCTTTTTCATTACTCAGGTTAACCCCCAGGCAGCCAAGTGCCAGGATTGCAAGTGCAAGCTTGACATCCCAGGCAGTGGATGCCAGAGTCACAGGTTCAGGGCTACAAAATAAGGGGTTAGTATAACAACAGTCTACACACAAAGTGTAAGTTCCACAACAGGTGTAGAGTCTAACTTGGATCCATTTATTTAAAATAAAAGTTCATCAGGTGGAATTTAGGATGCAGGTGGGGGCAACACCAGCATTTCCTATACTAGAAACTCTTCTTTCAAGAGTCTCTGACACCTGGGGGTTATTCCTAAAGGCAGTTCAGTGGATGTATGCTTTGTACAATGGTCTCACTTTGAGGGGGTTGTGGGCAACTCAACAGGTTCAGTGGCACTTTAGCAATGGCAAATTTTTCTGGCAACATTCCACAGCCACAACTGGGGCACAGTTCGTAGGACTTCTATATCCATCCCCTACCTAGGGGTACTGAGTCTCATCTTCTGAAGAGGGGCACAAGAGCAGCTGGCACGTATCGACATGGAGCATTCCACTCAAAAACAGGGGGGTTTGCTGCACTGGGGAAGGACCCCCAGGGGCTCAACCCTCAATTAAGGGGCAACACTGGAGGCAGACTATTCTGTCCCTCAGACCCATAGCAAAGAGGCAAATGCTTGTTTAGCATTTGCTGGCCCTTACACCTGCAAAGGCTTGGGGCTGAATAAAGGGTTCCCCACCTCCACCTCTCCCTTAGACAACTACTTGAGGTACCTAATCTGCATATGTGACTCATATCCAGTGCCAACTGCTGTCTTTTACTCGGAAGCAGCAGATGGTGCAGTTGTGCTCTTTTACATTTCAGGAGGCCTTTTACTCTCAGGGGCTAGGGTGATTAGATACTGCTGGGTGGCTGTAGCTTTGCTAGGACTACATCACCACCTGCCAACTCACCAGCCTCTATGGGGCATAGGTCCAAATCCAGATTAAATGCTTCTCTCAGAACCTCACATTATCCCTCCTGCCTACTGCAGGAAGGGGACACCAGGTGGTTCCAAGATTCACTTCTCTACTCTTCGTTGCAAAGTCTTGAACTTTCTCTTCTTTTCACTTTCTGCGCTAACAACCTTTGGGGGTTTTACAGCAGATGCCTCAGCGGGCATGACTGGATAATGACCACTGCAATCCAGGAATTCTGAGATCTTCTCTTTCAGAGCGGGAATCTGCAATTCAGCTTCGAGTGCGGATAGCCCCCTGCTCTCAGCACTGAGCACAGACCTGCCTCCAACTGCCAGGAACCTTTTAGCTCAAGGCAGCTGGCCACACCCCCTAGTTTCCTGGGTACAGACCAGCTGACACTGGAGGACTATGAGAGCTCTGAAGTTAACTCTTTGAGGCCCAGAGCACTAGTAGGAAACCTTCAGGGGTACCCAAGGGTTATATATGTAAGCAGTAACAGATGATAAGGTGGACACACCAGTATCAGCAGGCATGCACAGTGTACCCTAATGTGTACAAATGTTCTAACCTGGGGGCATCATCAGTGTGAAGTAGACACCATTTTCCCTGCTCCCTTCTTTGTTTCCAGGCTGCTGGGTTAGTATTCCGTAGTCATTACTGTCACAGATTCACTCAGCAGCTCAGGCCCTCTACTCCCAAAGTGCCAACCTCTGAGTGCAGTCTTGAGAACAGTGTAACAGACTAGGTAACCCTCTTGTCTGTTTTTGTGAGTTCGGATCAAACTTTGGTCTCAGTTCTGGAGGGATTCAAACTGTTAACCTCTTGCTAGCATACCCAATGCACAGGCTCAGATATATCTATCTTTGGGGGGGCCAGATATCTTTGCCTACGGGCACCTAACCAGGTATTCAGAGATGAACCCTTTAAAACTTTTATGAAGACCTCAGATTTAAAACTCTTCTCTTTCCAGTTTGATACCACCATACAAGCTATATGTCTGCTGAACTGTAAATATTTCTTAGCAAAAGAAAGCAATTCAAAGGCAGACCAGATTTTCTCTAAAATTAGAGTTTTTACTAAAATATATAATAATATGTCAAACATACAATACAGAACTCTTATATCACAAGACATACATATCTTTAAACAAAACAAGGTTTAAAACAGTGCAATTCCTACAACTATATTTAGATTTGTCTAGCTTTCTAAATACCTCTTTTCAGTGCCGAAATGTTTTTTTGGTCAGTGTCAGATACAAAATGCATCTCTATAGTGAAAGAGAATAATCTTTACAAGCAGTATTGGCCAACCCTTTTTGGGATGAAGTCATCCAGCCCCTCCGCTGGTCAAATATCCTAACAAAAATATATTTTTATACAATCACAGGATGTAATTTCAAAGTATTAATTCTGCAACCTTAGCATAACTCAAGTTTCAATGACACCTCTTTTGATCTCATGCTGTACCCTCGTCACACAGGCTTCATAGCATCATTTACAACCTTACAGCTCTATGTAACATCCTAGCTTCCCTTATTTTAATGTCATAGACCTAGTTTATGATTTCTCTCTTAGCAAAATTAACTTAACAACTCTGTAATTAGCTCAGAGAAACAGGATCCTTAATGAAAGTCTTCCAATAACACATTGTCTCTAAAAAACTGAGTGTGTGATACATATTGTTAGCAGTTCTCTTGGCCTGCATCTGTCAGCTAAAATCTGGGGAGAGAATGAGAGAGATGAGAGAGGTCATTCCTAGAGTATTTGATTTTCAGCAGAGACAGTCATAATACATTTTATATAAAAAAATATTATCTAGCACTCAGAACTGGCTGTCTACGTCACACTCCTCCCCACCTAGACTGAATTTGGGGGATCTATCCCCTACATGGGATGAGCTTCCCAAATCAGTTCATTCCTCATAGACCCTAGACAGCCCATCGGTGTTCTGATTCTTATTGCCTGCCCTATGTATGATTGTCAGATCATACCTTTTTAAAACAAATCTCCATCTTAGCAGTCTCCCATTGCTCTTTCCCATCTGCGTCAGCCAAACCAGGCGGTTGTGGTCAGTCTGCACCACAAAATGCTGTCCATACAAGTATGGCTCTAATTTCTTCAGGGCCCACACTATGGCAAGACACTCCTTTTCCACCATGGAGTATGCTTGCTCCCTTGGGATAAGCTTCCTGCTCAAGTACAGAACTGGGCAGTCTGTCCCTTGGCTAGACGTCTGGCTAAGTACTGCCCCAATACCCATGTCTGAGGCATCTGTCTGAACTATGAAGGTTTTGCTGTAGTCCAGGCTTGCCAAAACAGGAGCACTGCACAGTGCCTCCTTCAGTCTGGTAAAGGCTTTCTCACAGGCTGGGCCCCAGGTAATTTTCCTTGGCATCTTTTTCTTTGTCAGGTCAGATAGGGGAGCAGCCAGGGTATTGTAATTAGGTACAAACTTTCTGTAGTACCCTGCTGTCTCTAGAAAGCTCCTGACCTGCTTCTGGGTTTCTGGTCTGGGCCATGCCTGAATCACCTCTATCTTTATTTGGTTAGGACGGAGCTGTCCCTGACCAACCACATGCCCAAGGTATCCCACTTCCCCCATGGCCACCTGGCACTTCTTGGCTTTGACAGTGAGCCCGGACCTCTGTATCCTGCCCAGCACTTCCCTAAGGTGTGAAAGGTGTTCCTCCCAGCTGGTACTGAAGATGGCAATGTCACCCAGGTATGCTACAGTGTACTCCTCAGCACCATTCAACACCTGGTTCACCAACCTTTGGAAAGTGGCCAGGGCGTTCTTCATTCCAAAAGGCATTACTTTAAACTCAAATAAGCCTATCAGAGTGATGAAGGCCGACCTTTCCCTAGCTCTGTCTGTCAAGTCTACCTGCCAATACCCCTTGGTCAGGTCAATAGTCGTAAGGTAGGTCGCCCCTCCCAACTTGTCCTGAAGTTCATCCGTCTGGGGCATCGGGTGGGTGTCAGACTTTGTGACTGCATTCAGTCCATGATAGTCCACACAGGAATTAGTTGAGCCATCTGGCTTGGGCACAAGGACTATGGGTGAGGCCCAGGGGCTGTGGGATCTCTAGATTACCCCTAAATCCAGCATCTCCTCCACTTCCCTCCTAATGTCCTTTTGGACAGCCTCTGACACCCAATATGCTGTTTGCCGTATGGGCGTCTGTGTCCCTGTCTCCACATCGTGAGTCACTAAGGGGGTTAGTCCAGGCTTGGCGCTAAACAAGGGGGCAAAGTCTGCTAAAACCTCCCTTACTTTCTGGATCCGGTCCGGGTTCAGCTGGGGAGACAATTTTACTGCCTCCACAGAGGACTCCCGCTTACTCTCTTCCAGCAAGTCCAGAAGGGGGTCTCCTTCGTCCGTCCCCTCCCCATGACCACATACTGTGAACACCATGTCAGCCCTATTTGCATATGGCTTCATCATGTTGAGATGGTACATCCTTTCAGTCTGTCTATGGTCAGGTAACTCCACAATGTAGTTTACATCATTTACCTTCCTAGCCACTTTGTACAGTCCTGCCCACTCAGCTTGCAGCTTGTCTTTCCAGACTGGAATAAGGACCATGACTTCCTGACCCACCATGTATGAGCGAGCTCTGGCTCTGCAATCATACCATACTTTTTGTTTCTGTTGGGCAGCTGCCAGGTTGCTCTGGGCTGTCCCCATAAGCTCCTTCAGTCTTTCCCTAAACCTAAGGACATAATCCACAATGGGAGTTCCCTTGGTGACATGCTTGCCTTCCCAGTCCTCCTGGATTAAGCCTAGGGGCCCATGTACTTGGCGTCCATATAAGAGTTCGAAGGGGGAAAATCCTGTTGACTCTTGGGGCACCTCCCTGTATGCAAACAATAGGTGGGGAAGGTATTTCTCCCAGTCCCTCCCATACTGTTCAGCCAACGCCTGGAGCATTGACTTTAGGGTACCATTGAAATGTTCCACAAGCCCATTGGCTTGTGGGTGATATGATGTTGTGCATCTCTGCACCACCCCACACTCCTCCCATAAACACTTCATCAGGTCCGACATGAAGGAACCCCCTCGATCGGTGATTACCTCCTGCGGAACCCCAACAAGGGAGAAAATCCCAAGTAAGGCATCTGCCACTTTGTCTGTCCTCAGTGAGGGTAGGGCGAATGCCTCTGGGTACCAGGTGACATAATCCACCACAGTCAGGATGAATCTCTTCCCTGAGGAGCTGGGGGTATTTAAAGGCCCCACAATATCTATTCCCACCCTCTGGAATGGCTCCTCCACTATGGGCAAGGGGATCAGGGTGGCTTGGTTTTTTTTTGCTTGCCTTCCCTATTTCTTGGCACCGGTGACAAGACCTGCAATACTCCTTCACCTGTTGGGTGAAGTGAGGCCATTAGAAATTCTGGGCCAACTGCTGCATAGTTTGTGTGATTCCCAGATGACCAGACAACGGAATATCATGTGCAATTTTGAGCAACTGCTCACGATACCCCTGGGGAACGACAAGCTGCCTGCCTAGCATCCCTCCCTCAGTCTGTACTGCCTGTGTATACATAGGTCCATTTTCCCAATAAACCATATGTCTGCCGTCACCTCCCTGTGTGCCCTCAGAGTCTGCCCAAGCCCTCAGCTTCTCTAAACTATGGTCACTCCTCTGAGCAGCTGCAAACCCCTCACACAGTACCAAGGCATGGGACAAGTCCCCTTCAGTCACTAAACTATGGTCCCTACCACTAGCATCAGGGCCCTCAGGATCACTGTCAATCCTAACCCTTTGACAATTGGTCACCCCTCCCTCTAAGGAGTAACCTTCCTTAGCTGTGTGGTCACTCGCTACCAGGGACATTTTTACCCCCTTTTTATCAGTCTCCCCATCTGGAGACACAGGCTGGGGAACCAGCCTCTCTGTGGTTTCCACACTGGTTTCTGTGGGGTTCAGGGAACTACTATTTTCACTTGCCGCTTGGCTACGGGTAACTGCACATACCATCCCCTGTTGGAGATTGTTACCCAGGATCACATCTACTGCTAATGTTTTAGCTACAGCCACCTGTTGCACAGTTCCCCCTGTTTCACCCCAGTCCAGGAGAACACTGGCCAGTGGCAATGTTTTCGCTTCACCCACAAAGTCCTGTACAGTCATGTATTTGTCTGGGATAAGCTGACCAGGCTGTACTAGATCCCCTTTCACTAATTTCAGGGATTCCCCTGTGTCCCTTAACCCCTGTGTCTGTACGCCATTTATCATGACTAGGTGCATATGTTCTCTCATGTTCACTGGCATGCTCTCAGGAACACACAAACAACCCACTTCCTTTCTAGTACTACTTTGCGTATTATCATTTGCCCTTCTTGGACACTGTCTGGCAATCAATGTGCTCAGTTTCTTTACATAACCAACAAGCATTTCTTACTTCAGAGAAATCTTTTCTTGGAAACCTGGGGCTAACTATTTTCGGTGGAGGTAGTGAGGGTTTTAGCTGCCCTGAAGGCACGCTTTTCCCTTTCTACGCTACCACGCCCGCCCCATTTGCTCTCAGAGCAGGTCTGCTCTTGGCATAGTGGTCCAAGAGTTCAGCATCCTCTTGCAGTGTTTTTGGATCTCGGTCTTCTAGCCAGGTTTTTAACTCTGCTGGGCATGCCCAATAAAACTGTTCTAATAAAATCACATTTTCAATTTTATCAACAGTGTTTGCCTCAATTCCTTCCCACCAACATTTTAAAAACTGACGTTGTTTTGTGGCTAGCTCCTCATAACTCATATCAGGGCTTCTCCTGAGCTTACAGAATTTAGCTCTGTATGATTCAGCAGTTAATTCAAACTTTTTTAGTAGTGCAGCTTTTAACTTGCTGTAATCATCACTGTCTTTATTGTCCATGTACCCAATGCATCCCGAGCTTTTCTGGTAAGTAGCAGGGATAGGTGGAAGCTCCAGGACTCTCTAGGAATTTTAGCCTGAATACAAACTTTTTCAAAAGAATTTAAAAAGGCGTCTATATCCTCCCCATCCTTAAACTCAGCTATTAATTTAGAGTTCGATTTGTAACCCAGTCCTGCAGTCCCAGTTAAACCCAAGCCACTTACCTTCCCTGGTGCCTCTGGTTGGAGCCATAGCTTCTCCAGTTCATGTTGCCACTGGTGCTCCTCTCTCCTCTCCTCTGCAGCTCTGTGTTCTCGCTCTTTCTTCTCCTCTGCCTCTTGCTGGCACTCACGTTCCTCACAGTCTGCCTCCCTCTGTTGTCACTCTGCCTCCAATTCTATCCTCCGCAACTCAATTTGCAGCTTGAGTACCTCTGGATTCAGGATACTGGTGACCTTCCTCTGCTGCTGTGGTCCTTCACTGACAGTGGCCCTGCTGTCCGCCTCATCGGCTCGGGACCCCTCACTGGTCGCTAGTTCTGCCACACTAGAGGTCTGGTCCCTTTCAGTCATGATCTGTGACTCCTTGCTCTGGGTATCTGCTACCATCAGGGCCTCTATGAGGTTCTGCTTACTGGCCTTCACCTCTAACAGGACTCTTCTGTCCTCACACAGCTGTTTTAACTGTTCCACAGTGTGCCTGCTGTAGTAGGACGCCATCTTTCCTAACTACTGCTACTCTGACTTTGCACTTTAGAAAAAAAAAAACGTAATAACTTGACTGTTCACCAAGTGATATATAGTTCTGTTTCCTTTTTAAAATAAAACTCTGTCTTTTTCTTTCTTTGCAAGAGAGCTTACGGTCTCAGCTGACAGAACAATAAAGCTTGTGATACCAAAATTATGCCACCGCTGCAAACCAGTCTGTCACAGATTCACTTAGCAGGTCAGGCCCTCTACTCCCAAAGTGCCAACCTCTGAGCACAGTCTTGTGAACAGTGTAACAGACAAGGTAACCCTCTTGTCTGTTTTTGTGAGTTTGGATCAACCTTTGGTCTCAGTTCTGGAGGGATTCAAACTGTTAACCTCTTGCTAGCATACCCAATGCACAGGCTCAGATATATCTATCTTCAGGGAGTCCAGATATCTTTTCCTATGGGCACCTAACCAGGTATTCGGAGATGAACCGTTTAAAACTTTTATAAAGACCTCAGATTTAAAACTCTTCTCTTTCCAGTTTGATACCACCATACAAGCAATATGTCTGCTGAACCATAAATATTTCTTAGCAAAAGAAAGCAATTCAAAGACAGACCAGGTTTTCTCTAAAATTAGAGTTTTTACTAAAATATATAATAATATGTCAAACATACAATACAGAACTCTTATATCACAAGACATACATATCTTTAAACAAAACAAGGTTTAAAACAGTGCAAGTCCTACAATTATATTTAGATTTGTCTAGCTTTCTAAATACCTCTTTTCAGTGCCCAGATGTTTTCTTGGTCAGTGTCAGATACAAAATGCATCTCTATAGTGAAAGAGAATAATCTTTACAAGCAGTATTGCCCAACCCTTTTTGGGATGAAGTCATTCAGCCCCTCCGCTGGTCAAATATCTAACAAAAATATATTTTTATACAATCACAGGATGTAATTTCAAAGTATTAATTCTGCAACCTTAGCATAACTCAAGTTTCAATGACACCTCTTTTGATCTCATGCTGTACCCTCTTCACATAGGCTTCATAGGGTCATTTACAACCTTACAGCTCTATGTAACATCCTAGCTTCCCTTATTTTAATGTCATAAACCTACTTTATGATTTCTCTCTTAACAAAATTAACGAATAACTCTGTAATTAGCTCAGAGAAACAGGATCCTTAATAAAGTCTTCCAGTAACACATTATCTCTAAAAACTGAGTGTGTGATACATACTGTCAGCAGTTCTCTTGGCCTGCATCTGTCAGCTAAAATCTGGGGGGGGGGTGAGAGAGGTCATTCCTAGAGCATTTGATTTTCAGCAGAGAGAGTCATAATACATTTTATATAAAAAAATATTATCCAGCACTCAGAACTGGCTGTCTACATCACACTTATCACTTGGATCAGTTTCTTCCGGTGGAGAAGATGACAGTCTTGACTGAACAGGGGCCGAACAGGATTGGAGAGGGGTGGGACATCAAGTGTGACGCTACACAATGGAAAGCCTCACAGAGGGCTAGCTAAGGAGCCCAGGGGGTGGATCTACATGCTTTTTGAACTGGCTGCTTACACTAAATAAACACAGCTTATTCAGTATATTCAGTTCTGTTTGGGTTGTCTTTTCATATGCAGACTGTCGCATTTGGTCTTTGTTCATTCGAGGCAGAGGATCATCTGATCAGATTATAAGAAAGTTCTCAGCAGCAGGATTATGGAACTTGGACAGACCGTTTGTGGCTGGAACGGCTAGTTGGAACAGTGGAGTAGCATTTAGACTGCTTGGTTGGGGCCAGGTGTCAGATGTTACATTTGTGTTTCACAGCAAACTTTCACTTTTGCATTTTGTGAATGACTGTGTAGTCGCTCACTGTTTCAGCGACTATTCCTAAATCAGCAGCCAGTCTAGTGTGATCTGATTTTTTTCTTGCCCTCTTTGTCCACAGACCTTCTTAAGTGTAAGGTTAAGGTTCAAGCTTTACATACACTGGTGGGCAGGAGGGCAGACAAGGGGATGTGTTAGGGTTAACAACTTATACTGTATGTGGCTCATGCAGTTGTCAGTATTTTAATCTATTCATGTCTGTGTGTGTGTGTATAGATATTTATGTAATTGATGTGAAGATAAACGCAGTGTGATACATCTGTTTATCAGAGCAACTGTATGTATAAATGTAAAATCTTATATTTATACATATAGTTACTACATCATAGCAGATTTATACTCCTAGTTAGTGCATCATCAAACGAATCCCCCCCCCATCACCCAGTTGTGGCACTACTTTAATCAATAAGCGGATGCTCTGCCACAAAGCACACCATTTTGAATCATTCTGATTTCAACACCAGGTGATTTTCTAGTAAAACACAGCATTTTGGACAGTTTACTTTTTTGCCATGTTCTGTTTCCTTAGTTTTCACTCCTCTGTTAGCCAGCCGCCAGATCACAAGCTCTTCCAACCCACTCTCCGCATCTCCCATGTGCCCGACAGTTCGCTTGCCCATTCCTCTTTGAGCCTCCTCCCACTCCACTTACAGCCTACTGGGTCAATATGTTGCACACTCTACAGCACACAACATGACCGTGTAGTAGGAACAGTACGGTAGGGAAGAGCGAGAGGGTGCAAAACCGCGAAAGGATGTATGTGCGGTAGTGCACCCTCTCACTTTTCCCAGTGCAGGATAAGAATCCTGCTGGGAAAGGGATCCATTGAGCAGCTGCCGTGGCTCGATGGGATGAGCCACCGGCAGCAAGGCAGGCAGGCAGTGCGTTTGGGACTGGGTTTTGATTCCCAGTTCCAGACACATAGAATTTTTTCTTTTCTGCACTTTATGCAATATTAACTGTTACCCCCTTCCCCAAATTAGTTATATTAGTTGGGGGAGGTCCAGGGGAGCAGCCCTTCATAATGGGTAGTTGGGGGTGGTAGAGCCCCTTGCAAAACAAACTCTTATGCTGCAGGCAATATATTGCACTGTATTAGCAGCGTGGTATAGTATGTTGCAGTGGCATAATATCTTGCAACATTATGACTCCATTCCCACTTACAGCCTCTGAAATCATACCGGACAGCCATCTGTTCAAAAGTAAAACAGGCTGCCACTCCTCTTCCTCTCAACTACTTTGACTAATGTGAGCACTTCTCACCATTTACATCTCAAAGCACGTGTTACAACGGCCACCATTTTTTTTTGATTTTTGTTGTAAATGCTGCTTGCTCCACCAATGAGTGGCAATGTTATCTACACAACGTCCTGATGTTATGGCCATAGCAATGACACTCCACAACGTTCAGCAACTTACTGCAGCATAAAACACCCACACACATTTTAAAAATAGTTTATTTTCAAACAGATTACTACAAAATTGTATATGGCACACATGCTCCTTCCCCACTGCATAAACGAAATATGCGATGAGGAGCTTGTTGGATAAATTATTTATTTTCGTTCATGTTGTTTGACCTTGGGCACATCACTCATGGATTACACCACTCGTGAGTTTACCCATGGTCAAACAGCACAAGTGAAAATAAATAATTTATCCAACAGCTTCAGCAAGAAAATCCAGCCATTGCTTTAGGGACTGCCTCCAATGATGTAAGGTAATCCCCAGCATCCAAGCTGTACTTTCTACTGATTTCTGTTGAGTCTTGTTGGAGGTGGTATTTTAGTATAACTGAGAATACAGATAGGTTTTAGCCTCTTATATAAACACTCCATGGGGCAGCAGTGTTAAAACGGTTATGCATGACATCCCTTCTAATGTGGGCTGGATCAGAGGCACGATTCATCTTTTCATCACTAATGTGCTTTGATGCTGAATACGTGCTCCATAGATCCCTTTATACACCTTTTTTGACTTTCATTCCCTACCTCCAGTCCCCAGCCTCCTGCCCCCTCCTGGTTTGATTTCTTCACTCCTTGCCCCCCCCAACTTGGTCTGAGTAGTATGTTATCTGTTGGTGCCTTTGTGTGTGTTTGTGTGTGTCTCAGTCACATCCATGCAGTTGCTTACTGGATCCCAATGGCTGTCCCTTTCAGCTCAAAATCTTGTACTTTTTAGATGCCAAAACACCTATTCTGGTAATGCATATTAATTTTTTAATTTAGTCAAGTTCAAAGATACTTTCAGAGGGAATGATTTGTCAGCATGATGTCATTAAGTTGTCAGCGACAGGGCTTTTAGGTTTTGGCGTAGGGATTCAAACCTACACAAAAATGGGTTTAATCCCCATCGGGGAGCTTTTTTTCTTTCTCACTACAATTTATGTAGGAAGACAGAAACTGTTAGATGTCATGCTAATGTGGGTGATTGAGTTTCAGAAAGGTCTGAAGTTCTTTATTGCTGATAACTTGAAAAGTTCCAGCTGAGGCTTCCAGATTTGAATGCAATCTGGAAAACATTACTTCAGATTGACAGACCTTTAATTATGAACATCCACTGCAGCTGTGTGGGAGGGTTTGCAGTCATTGCTAGACATCCTTTGGTACAGCATGCATCTAGTGCATAGGAAGTTTAGTACAGTAGTACAGCTATAGGCTACAAGTAGTAGAGGGAAGGGGGCCTGAGTTAGATCTCTGAAGTGAAACATTTTTTTCCTTTTTATGTACAGTAGGATGATTATGAAAGACACAGATGTCATTGCTGGTGATAATAATATTCTTTCAGAAAGGCTCGACATTCTATATTGCTAAACATAACTTCAAATAGATAGTGTTAATCATGAACATCCAGTGCAGGTATGTGTGTGGGTTGTGGGGGGGTCTGTCTCACTGATGGATGTCCTCTGCCGCTGGATGCATCTCATGTATAAGAAGCTTAGTACAGCGGTAGAGCTATAGGCTACCAGCTAGTAGAGGGTAGTGGTCCTGGGTTTTATCCCCAGAGTGGAATATTTTTTCCTTTCTCACTACAGTTTCTCTCTACAATTTATGTAGTATGAGATAAATTGTTAAATGTCATTGCTGTGAAATATGTTTTTCTTTCTCACTACAGTTGATACATGCTGTGTCTCACACCCAACCACTTCCCTCTTCATTGCCAAGGGAAGTCTGTCAGCCATCTTTCTGGCAACATAATAATTTTTTACAGACCCTCTTTGGCACCATTAGTACTACTGGTACTTTGATTTCTATTTGATATTTATTCTCTTTTGCCATACTACTTGAACCCTGAAGAATAAAATCTATGGTACCATACTGGTTGTTTCTATTCTCCCTATACTAAAACACCCTCAGTGATTTATCTGTCAAGTGATGTTACTGCACCCTATGATACCTGCTTTTGGCATCTTGCCCATGTATAATTTATGTGCATTTTAATTAAGAGTTTTATCAGGAAGAGCATACTGAGCTGTGTGAAGGGGGCTGGTGAACAATACAAAGTTATAGGAAGGCTCCCCTTAACAGTACTCTTTACTTCATTGTAATTTAAAGAGGGGCAGAGGGAGTTATAACATATGGCTCATATAGTATCTCACTCTGCTCCCCCCTCCAATGTCCATCGTTCATCACTGAGTGGTGGTGGTAGGATTCAAACCATGGTCTCTAGGTTTTAGTTTTACATGCTGTAAACACCAAACCACCAGTGAGAAACTTTAACCCTGGACTCAACAATGCCTGTCAAACTGTAAGTTGCAAAGGAGAGAAAGGAAAGCAAGAGGAGAGACAGTAATATTTGGTGCTGAAAAAGTTTGGGACTGGCACCCTTCAGCCGAGTCCCATACTTCCTGTTTCTCATGTTTGACAAGGAGCACATAGACTCAGACTGAACATCAGCTGACAAACTTTAGTCTGCTTGGGTCATTCACCCCCCCCCAAATGCACAGACAGCCTGAGTCCTGTTATTCCCTCCCCATGCATGTTATTGGTTGCCAGACATACTGACATTCAGTGCACCTCAGGCTGTGCTTATCTTTGAACGGCACCACCATGATCATGACCAACAGATCCACCAAAGTCACCAAGCAAGTTGTCCAGGAGTGCACGGCTGCTTTCCCACATGAGAACCCTGTCCCTGGGTACTCTGGGATGTGTTCTGGATTCCCCTGCAGACCCCCAGCTCTTAGTGTATATAGTAAGTCATCCCCTCACTGCTGCCATTAGAAATTGTGCAGTAGAAATAGTACTCGGCAGTTGGCTCCCCCTTCTCTCACAGTGGGTATCCTGCACTCTCTCAGAACTGCAGCCTGCTCGACTCCACTGCTCATGCTACCATGCTGTTCTGTGGCACTCCCACTGACAGGGGAGTCATGTATCAGCTGTGCTGGGTCACAGGACGCCACCAGAGAGCACGCAGTCACAGCTTGCTCTCCATGACAGTGACTCCTGAGTGTAGCGGCATGGATGGAGGGAGTCTGCTCCTAATCTCACAGAATGAAACATTATAGAACAAGGGGACTACTTGAACTCTGAGACTCTGTTTATGTGCAGTGTGCCTTTCGACTTTCAGATTAGATCCATGACCACTTTTGTAGGACAGCATGCTGGCTTACTGGGGGACAGAAACTAGATCAGGTAGCAGAGCTATCTTCCCCTGACTCAGGAAGGTTCATAGATCTTCTTCAGAGGTATCTCAGTCATCAGGTTACACCATAGGAACTTCACCATCAGGGAAGCAGGATCCATATGGAAGGTTTTCAGCAGTACAACTGGGGCTGCCCACGCCATCAACGTCCATTGACATCATCAGTCCTATAAAGGTGTGAACAGCCCTGCTCCTTCCTCAGTTCTTTCCCACCATTGACTTGTTTGTATAGGTCTCCATGGAAGCTCCAACGCAGTTTTGTGCCATTTTCGCCTATGGCGTTTTCTTACTTATTTCTTTTAGAATCTCTTTTTTTTTTTAAGAGATTCATTTATTTTGTGCATGTTGAGAGTTAATCCTTTGACCTCTCTCTTCCATTACTGCCACTGCAGAAAGAAGATTGCCTCCACAGATGAACACTCTCTCTGTGTCTATGTTTTGGGCCTGACCACGAAGTCTCTGACTGTGAGTTCTGCCATAAGTTTAATCAAACAAACCTCAGGTGACACAAAAAGGCTTTAAAAAATTTCCTAATGGAGCAACAGGACAGGGGTCCTCCAGGGTCCTAGCCTCTCAATCGCTGGCAGGGTCGTTGAGCTTGCAGGCCTCTAAGACCTGAGACAAGTCCTCAGGAGAAAGTCATAAAAAGGACTGAGATCAGGACCGCTCCCCTGAGTGGCGGTCTTCTTCCCATATGGCCTCTCCTTCTTCATCCGGGGGTTCCTTGTTGGCTGCGGCTGCACTGACTCATAGAGTCACTGTCCAGGTCTTTGTGCCCCCCAGACCCATACTGACAGCACATCCACCTGATTCACAGGGGGCAGCTGGTCATCAACTTCTGGGTCATTGGCCCCCCCTTCATTGATGATAGGCTCTTCATCGATGGCCCTCCCATTGAGGCCTGACCCCTCTTCTACCAAGGCAATAGGGTGGTGGGTTCTTAAGCTTCACAGGGCCCTTCAGGTGGGTTGTCAGTCCCTGCACTGTCAAATCCCCCTCTGTCAATGCAACCTTTGACGGTCGTCGACCTGAATGAAATTCTCACCACGTTTACACGGTGATCGTTCATCAATTGGGTGCATATAGACCTACATCACTGGTGCCGTCAATGGGAGCTTTGATGTCTATTCCTCTTCATCAGCCATGGGAAGCCCCCTGCAAGCTGTTGTTGGCACTTCCAGCATCAGACTTGGACTTAGAAGAGGTCGACGTCGAGGAGGAATACTACCCTGACCTCATTCTCCCTGATGAGGATGAGGAGGAAGAGGAGGTTTTCTCTTTAGACAGGTTCATAACCTCCTCTCTTAGTGATGATTCTGTTAAGCACACCCCTAGGTCTACTCCTGAGGACCCCACATTTTTCAGTGTGATGAAACAATTATCCTCAGTCATGGGTTTCCATACCGAGGAGGAGGATGTCCCCAGAAAAGATCTGGTGGATTTTCTGGAGATCCCAGAGTCTCTCCCCAAAATCATTCCTCCTATTTTACCTGCCTTAAGGAATGTTACTACTGTAGCCTGGCATAGGCCAGACATGGTGCCACCTATGCCCCACAGGGCAGAGAAGCTCTACCATGCTCCCCAGGGGCTTCTTTATTATGCTGCCCAGCCAGAAACTGATTCAGTAGTCATTAAGGCAGTTCATGACAGGTCTAAGGTGCCTAAGCACCTTAGTTCTCTCCCCCCTGACAAAGAGTCTCACAGAATTGACCTTTGGGGAAAGAGGGTTTATGCCTCCTCCACCCTTGGGTTGAGAATTGCTAATTACTGATCTCATATGGTGAAGTACCAGAACTCCAACTCGAAGAAGGGCAAAACTGCTGCTCAGGCCCTCCCAGATGGCACTCAAAAGCAGGAGGTTCTCAAGTGCTTGCAGACTGCATAGGATGTTAGCAAGCACCTCCTCAGGGCACTCTATGATATCTTGGACATTATTGCCAGAGCTGCTGCAACCAGCATCTGCCTTCGCAGGCACTCCTGGATGAGGGTCTCTGGCTTTGCTGACAACATTCAGCAGAAGGTGCTTAATGCCCTTTTCAACGGCACTAAGCTCTTTGGGCTTTGATGTCCAGGACATCATTAATGATTTGCAGGCATCTGGCAGGGCTATAAAATCTGTCCACTCCCTCCACCATACACAGCCTAAGGGTAGACAGTGCTCTCCCTTTCACAAGGCATCCAATAGACCCAGAGCAGCCTCTTGTCCCCAAGGCAAACCAAGAGCCTCCTCTGCCCTGCCTGTCCACTCCAATGCAGGAGCCACGGCCATGCATCCAAGAAGCAATAGATCAGCCCTATTGGCTGGATCTGCCTCTGCTTGCCAGAACCTCCCTCTTCAGGTCCCCGGTGGTTAGAGGTTGGTTCTCCCTCCATTTAAATCAGTGGAGAACCATAACTTCAGATGCTTGGATTCTGCAAATCATAGAAAGAGGTCACATGCTGAAGCCCCTTGAGCAGCCTCCAGAAACCCCTTCCCTGCCCTCTGCTTACCTCCTGGCTCATTTGTCTGTTCTCCGGGAGGAGGTACAGTCTCTTTTGTGCAAGCAAGCCATCTAGCCAGTACCAATGCACCAGAGAAACAAGGGGTTTTATTCCAGGTTTTTCCTGGTCCCACGAAAGACAAGAGGTCTGAGGCACATCTTAGACTTACAGGACTTCAATCTGTACGTCCAGTACCGAAAGTTCTGGATGGTAACTTTGCCAGGCCTGATACCCCTTCTCAAGACAGATGACTGGTTCTGTTCACTGGACATGCAGGATGCCTACCTGCACATTTTATTTATTTTTTTATTCATTAACTCTCGTATTAACACCTTTGAGCAAGAACAGCTCATTTACAAAGGTTCCACATCAAACAGGATGCTAGACAACAAAACAGGGTGAACACTGGTACAAAATTATACAGAGAAATACACAGATGGTAAAAAACATACAGGGGTGAACTTTGTTACTTGAATTATACATGATTACACAAAAAAGATAGGGGTAAAAGTTAAACAACCTGAGGTGCAGGAAAAGAAACTAGCTGTGACAGGGGACTAAGTACAGCTAGAAAGAAAGATTGGAGAGGCACATGAGGAGTAGACAGTAGAGGGATACCCGATAGGAGTAGGCAGGCTAGATGGCCATTGTCAAGGGCGCGAGTAATGAGGGAGAAGTGCTGGTTGGGTAGAGAGAAGGGGGCAGTGGGGAGAGAAGTGCTAGTGTAGGTGAAGATGGGGGAGGGGCAGAGAAGATGGGGCGAAATGGGTGGACTAGGTAGCAGTTGTTGACTGAAGGGGAAGAGGCGTGAAAAGGATGAACAGGAGGGATTAATGGAGGTGATACCCCTATGCGAAGCAGTCACAGGTACTGGAGGTGGTGAGGTGTTCCTGGAACAGTCGTTTGAATGGTCTAAGTTTGGGGGTCGTTTGGATATCCTGGTTGAGAACATTATACCAGTGTGGTGCCCTGTAGGCAAATGATCTGTGCCCCATAGAGGTCCGACATCTGGGGACCTGGAAGGTTTGGTTTATGGCATTCCGGGTATGCTGAAAGCTACAGTGCGAGATTAAAAGCTTTTCTACACCTGGTTGCATGAGGCCTAGGAGAACGTTTTTTGTTAACAGACAGGTCTGATATTGAATCCTGCATTGGAGTGGAAGCCATCCAGCTTGGGCGTAGAGGTCACAGGTGTGAGTTAAATGGGCAGCACCAGTGAGAAGTCTACAGGCTTCATTAAGCGCCACGGTGATCCTACAGAGGGTCGTAGGGGAAGCAGTGCCATAGATGGCTAGACTGTAGTCGATGATTGAGGTGACAGAGCTGTGGATTGTTTGTGCCTGTGTAGCTTTCCAATCTGAATGTTTACAGCCTTCACAGCATTCTCAATGTGACATGTGTAGGACAGGAAGTTATCCAACGTGATCCCTAGGTATTTGAACTGCTTGATCTGCTCAAGCAGGACTCCAGAGCCGTTCCTGATGGTGAGGGACTGTGTTTTATGTTTGCTACACACACTGCTGAATAGCATAACTTTGGTTTTGCTGAAATTCAGGATCTGCTTGTGGGAGCTGAACCATTTTTCCAACCGCTTAACATCAAGCTGGAGATGTTGCTCGATGTGTTTAGTGTCATGGTGTCCAGTAAAGAAGACAGCGTCATCTGCATATAGTAGCATTCTCTGTTGACAGGCACTTGGAAGATTATTAAAGAATAGGCTAAACAGTAACGGTCCCAAGATGGAGCCCTGGGGTACGCCTGAAAGGACCAGCTTTCAATCTGAGGTGATATTGGCAATCCTTACTTGTTGGGACCAGCCCATCACATAACTTTCAAACCATTGTAGTACTTCATTGGAAAGACCAATGGAGGACAGCTGTCTGAGTAAAAGTGGGTGGTTGATGATATTGAAAGTTTTTGTTAGGTCAATGAACACCACACCTGCACAATTTCCCTAATCAAGTGTGTTTTGGATGAAACCCGTAAATTCCAAGAGGGCAGTGGTGGTGCTGTGCCCTTTTCCGAACCTGTGCTGTTGGGGGCATTGGAGTTGATATTTGTCCAAACACTCTACGAGTTGATCAGAGACTATGCGTTCCAGTGCTTTGGAAAGTGGAGGGAGAATGGAGATGGGCCTGTAGTTGGTGTGTAGTGCCCTGTCTCCACTCTTGAGAACAGGCGTGACAAGCGCCTGTTTCCAAATTGAAGGGAACTGTGCAGATCTAAGTGAGAGGTTCAAAATCTTAGTGATAGGCAAAAGGATTTCTTCGAGGACGAGTGAGACTAATTTTAGATCAAGAGAGGCACCACTAGTACAAGGTTTAAGGATGGCCTTGCATATGTATGTTCTTGCCAGATACAGAGGAATCTCCTTGAAGTAGAACTGCAGGGTGGGGCCACCCAAGGATGCTTCGCTGTGGTGAGCATAAGTGTTGGGTGTATCAAAGAAATCAGGTGGAAGAACAGAGCTCAGATCTGAGAAACATCATTAAAGGTGTTGGTAATGGTCCCGAGGTCAAGAACTGGTGGATCCATTGATGTTATGCATAGTGGGTGGCAACTTGGGCTCTTTCCCAGTGAGGTCCTTCATATTGCTCCAAAATTTTTTCCCATCTCCGCAGGAGTTAGTGAGCATGTCCCTGAAGTATTTACTTTTTGAGTTTCAAATGGCTCACGTACATTCATTTCTGGCAGCTTTGTATCTTTGGAGATCTGCTTGGCTGGATGAGGCTCTAGCACAGTGTCAGAGGCGGTCCCTTAATTTCAGCTGAGATATAAGCTCAGGTGTAATCCATGGGCTTGAGTTCCCTCTGACCTTCTTCTTTCTGACCGGCGCACAGGTATCACAGGCAGCTGAGAATTGTAAGATAAAAAATCCCAGAGCTACGCTGGTGTCGGTGATAGTGTCAAGTAGGGTCCAGTCTAGGTTACGGAGATGAGAGTTAAGTGATTCAAGATGCCCCCGCTTTAGTACTCTAGCAAACAGAAGCTTGGGAGGGGACTTTTTGAACTTGTTTGACCAGATAAAGGTAATGTGAGAGTGGTCACTAATGGTGTCGGGGAGCACATCTACCTGAGAAATATGTTCAGGGATGTTTGACAGAATCCAGTCAAGTAGGGTGTGTGCACCTGTCTTGTAGTTATATCTTGTGGGAGCAGAAACAAGCTGTGTGAGGTGCTGTGCTGAGACAGCGTCCTTATAGGAGGAGGCATAAGGCAAGAGCCAGTTTATGTTAAAGTCTCCTAAGATGATCGTTTCTGAGTTAAGATGCAGACCCCTAAGATGTTCAAGGATGTTATTGAAGCCAGTAGATTGCTCCTTTGGGGGTAGGTACACAGAGGCTATTGTCAGCACTTTGCTGTGAGCCCCTAGCAGAACTTTTAAGGCAAGGACCTGGGACTTGGACCCAGGGTTTGGCACAGGTAAGGCATGACCCATCTAAATGTCCCTGAGATAAATGGCACAACCCCCACCCCTTTTTGAGGTCCTGTCCTGCCTGAAAATTACATAACCAGGGATTTCGACTGCAGGATCAGGAATGTTTGGGTTAAGCCAAGTTTCCACAACAGAGAGGATATCAGGGTTATGTTGCTGAACCCAGGTATGAAGGTTATCAAGTTTGCTGAGGAGACTGCAGACACTGAGTGAAGTGAGCATGAAGGACCCACCCTTCCTGTGGCCGGGTTGTTGTGTTGGGCTATGGGGTTCAGGGTTAGGGTGGATATTACCAGAAAGGAGGGGCAGCATAAGCAGAAGTTGCAGGAGGTAGCCTTTGAGCATTTTGCAGACTAGCTTGTGGGACAGCTGTCTATTCACTTCAGCAGAGCAGTCAGGCATACGCACTGAGAGGAAGAGCAGGAGCATAGTTGGGGGGCAGTTTATAAGAATGCTGGGAGTATGTATCCACCATAGATATAATAGGATCCAGCTAGGAGCTTGTTGATCTGAGTTTTTATTGGCAGTAATTCCTGTGACCATACGAGGATTGTAGTGAATGCTGTCAAACAGTGTGAACTGGCAGGGAGGTTGTTTCAAATTGTCATACAGGACACTGGTACAGATTACTGCCAACACCAATAGTATTTTGAAGTTCAGGATAAAGCAACCCATGGTCAAAGCAAGGAGTGCCACAGATACAGCCAGGCAGACAGTTAGACTAGTCCAATGCAACAGTCCCAAAGGCACCGTACATTTTTTCCCAGTTTTTTTCTCGACAAGCTGTTTGAATAATCAGGGGTGGTGCGAGCCAATGATGGTGTGCACACAGAGTGGAGGGAGGGGCTGAGGTGTATTTAAAGGAGGCCTGGGAGGTGGGGGTGGGACAAAAATTCAGAGTCCTGTGGGTTTACAAAAGAAAATTTTCAGCACTCAGGTGGTCTAGTTCAGTGGACTTACACCTCACAAAGGAGAAAGTAGACAGGTGAAAAGAGGAGGGATGAGCAGCCTGGGGGACTTGAGCTGAGGACTGATCAGGGGAAAGCGAGCAGAAAAATAAGCACAGTATTAAATTAGAGAAAGGAAATATTTGTACTGTCAGATTACTACTAGGCAAGAATTAGTCAAAGTTAGGCAGTGCAGTAAAAATAACAGTACCACAAAGGAACAGTTAAACAGTTGGGTTTCACAGTTCATTAACTTAACAAAATAGCACTTCTAAGACAATCAAAAGTCTCAATATTCTACTTCAAAAATTCAGAGTCCTGTGGGTTTACAAAAAAGGAAAAAAAAGATCCAGGAATAGTAGCCAAGGAGTGGACAGGATGGCGCTCCAATTGATAATGCCTAGTGTCCAAAATGGCCCAATCAGGAGCAGTTTTCAGTGCTCTGCACCAATCGGGTGCCTGCTGTAGCGGTTTGGCTCCAGCTGGAGTTTAGCGGCCATACCTGTGCTGTAAGTCTGGGGAAGGGAACCAGGATAGTGGCTGGTGAGCCTAAAGGTGGCGGGCAGCGGCCACCAAACCAGCCCTGAGGTCCCACTGAACTTGACCGTAGCACCACTCAGGTGGCTCCCTGTGCTGTAAGTCCGAGGAAGGTAACCAGGACAGCAGCTGGTGAGCGTAGAGGAGGTGGGCAGCGGCCACAGAACTGGCCCTGAGGTCCCACCGAACTTGACCGTAGCACCGCTCAAGCTGCTTCTGGGTGCTGTAAGTCCGGAGAAGGGAACCAGGAGAGCGGCTGGTGAGCATAGAGGCGGCGGGCAGCAGCTGCAGAACCGGCCCTGAGGTCCCGCCGAACATGACCGTAGTGCCACTCAGGTGGCTTCCTGTGCTGTAAGTCCGGGGAAGGGAACAAGGAAAGTGGCTGGTGAGCATAGAGGCGGCAGGCAGCGGCCACAGAACTGGCCCTGAGGTCCTGCCAAACTTGACCATAGCACCACTCAGGCGGCTCCCTGTGCTGTAAGTCTGGGAAAGGGAACCAGGAGAGCGGCTGGTGAGCATAGAGGTGGCAGGCAGTGGCTGCAGAACCGGCTCTGAGGTCCCACTGAACTTGTCCATAGCGCCGCTCAGGTGGCTCCTCACAGTAGGTTTCTCCACTTTCTGTTTCAGGGCAAGCATTATCAATTCAAGGTGCTGCCCTTTGGCTTGTCCTCTGTGCCGTGGGTCTTTACCAAGTGTTTAGCAGCCCTCAGAAGGGAAGGATGCTACATCCAGGGAGCAGCTCTCCTGCGGACTCTGGGGAGAACTCTCCAGCTGTTCCTCTCCTTGGGCATTACTGCCAACCTGCCCAAGTCAGTCCTGGTACTCTCCCAGGGGTTGCAATACAAAGGGACTGTCCTAGACTCAGCACAGGGGAAGGCTTTCCTGCCCCAGAACAAGGTGTAGTGCCTTATAGCCCAGGCTCAGGAGTTGGCCCAGAGCCATTTTATTCCTGCCAAGGTGTACCTGAGACTATTGGTTCTAATGGCAGTTTCCATTCCCATTGTTCCAATGGCCAGACTCTGTATGCATATCCTGCAGTGGACTGTCTGAGTGCAATGGGACCCACGCATGGATGAGTTAGATCAGTTGGTACTGATCTCATTCCTGGTCCACAAAGTATTCCAGTGGTGGATGGACCCTTTGAACCTACTGCAAAGAGTCCCATTCCAGATCTCTTCTCCACAGCAAATCCTCACCATGGATGCTTCAGGTTTGGGCTGGGGGGCTTATCTGGGTCCCTTTCAAACCCAGGGGTCTTAGTCTGTAGATATGCAGTGAAATTTAATTTTGCCAGTGAAATTCTGTCAAAATCAAGAATTTTACCCTGTGAAATAGTTCTCAAGTTTCATGACATATTTCGTGGGTGAGAAATGCAGAATTTTGCCCATGAATGGCAGAATTTTGCCTGCCAGTGGTGAAATTCCACCATTCGTATGTGAAATTCAGCATTTTGCCAGCAGAATTTTGCATTTTGCTCCGGCAAAATATTTCAAGAAATGCACAAATTTCGTGAAATATTTCATGGAGTGAAATTTGCGGATTTCGCTAATCTCTACTGGTCTCAGGTCAAGACCTCCCTGCATATCAATGTCCTGGAGATGAGGGTGGTGCTGTATGCCATGCAGGCGTTTCAGAACTACCCTTGCTCTGGGTAAGCTGCTGGTGCAGACAATCTCAGTGTAGTTTATTACATCAACAAGCAGGGGGGACTCATACGTACCCCTATGCAGGGAGGCCATGAGATGTGGCCTTGGGTGTTAGATCACGGTCTAACACTCTCGGTGGTCAATGTCCCAGGCATGCTAAACACTCTGCCGGACAGCTTCAGCAGGACTTAGTCCAGCATGCATGAGTGGGAGCTTTTCTCTTCCGTTGCAGAAGAGTTGTTTGACAGATAAGGGTCATCCTGAGCTGGACCTTTTTGTGTCCCCACTCAATGCAAAACTGCACAATTTTTGTTCGCTTGATCCAGGGCCTGGAGTTTTCTGGTGAAACACATTGTCCCTCTCCTGGAGCAGGAGATTTCTCTACGCATTTCCTCTGTTGCTTCTAATTCAGAGGGTCCACATCAAATTGCAGATGGAGGGGGCCAGCATGATTCTGGTAGCTCCATGTGGGCCCTGCCAGATATGGTTTCCCCTGCTACAGCAGCTGGTGGAAGAACCTCCGATTCTGCTCCCCCTTTGCAGGAACCTGCTGCTGACCCAGGCTCAGGGGACTTTGGTCCATCCCTACCTTGAATCCCTTCATCTGCATGCTTGCCTCCTGAGGACATAGCCATCAGCAGGTTTGGAGCCTCCAACAGAGTGGCAGACTTCCTGGTCGCCACCCAGAAGCCTTCCACTCATGCCACGTATGCCATGAAGTGGAAGTGGTTTTCCATCTCGGCTGCCAAACATAATCTGGAGCCTTTCACCTGTCCGGTGAGCCAGATCCTGGACTACCTGCTCGGATCTCCTTTACTCCTCCCTTAAGGTGCACTTTTTGGATATTTCAGCATTTCGTGGGCCGTGGGTGACCATACTATAGCTCAGCTGGACATCTCCTGTACCTTTCTAAGGTGAATCCTGCATCTGAAAGCTCCAATCTGTTCTCCTGTCCTGGCTTGGGATTCGAATTTTGTTTTGGAGAAGTCGACCCTGTCTTCTTTTGAGCCAGTTGCAACTTGCGAGCTATGCTGTCTTGAAAAGTGTTATTTTCAGTTGCTATTACTTCTGCTCAAAGAATTTCAGAGCTTCAGGTCCTCTGGTGCAAAGAGCCTTATTTGATTTTTCACAAAGACTGGGTGTCTTTGCGCACAAATCCTAAGTTTCTCCCTACGGTGGTCTCTGAGTTTACACTCAACCAATCTATCCACCTTCCTGTTTATTTTCCTGAGCGTGCCAATCCAGGGAAAGTGCTGCTCTATATGTTAATGTGCGTGGAACTTTGAAGTACTACCTGCTTCGCACCAAGGAATGTAGAAAGCCATAGCAGTTGTTTGTTTCCCTCGCCCCAGGTAGAGCGTGTGTTTCAGTTTCTAAGCAATGTATATCCGAATGGTTGGAAAACTGCATTGTGTTCTGGTACAACAAGTATAGCAAATAACTGCTTGGAGCAGTTAAAGCTCATTCCACAAGAGGCATGGCTACCTCTGTGGCTTGTTTCCGAGGGATCTCAGCCACTGACATCTGTGCGGCTGCTACCTGGAGTACCGTCCATACTTTTTCCAAGCACTACAGTCTAGATGTTGCCTCAAGAGCCTGTGCAGGTTTTGTCAGGGCTGAGCTACAGGGCTTCCGGTCTTAAGTTTGTGGTGGACCTTCCTCCCAGACTGTTTGTTTGCGCCTGGGAGTTATTCGTATGGTGTGACTTGTTGACTGACATACCCCTGAAGAAGACAGAACAGTTACGTAAAAACTTACTGTAACAGTAAATCTTTGAGGGGATCTGTCATCAGGTCTGCTTTCTCTCCCACCATCCCCCTTCTTGGGGCTCTTTTCTGGAACTGGCTATCTGGTGCATCCAGTCTTTCATACAGGCCTGGGTACCTCTCTCTCTCTCTCTCTCTTCCTCAGTTTCCCATGGCCAGAGCTATGCTCTCTTTGTCTCCGGGGGAAAGACTTGAGGAGGGAGCAGAGCCACTCATACCTTTATAGGGTTGATGACATTGACTGACATCGATGGCGTGGGCAGCCCCAGTTGTACTGCTAAAAATCTTCCATGTGGATCCTTCTTCACCGATGGTGAAGTTCCTATGGTAGGATCTGATGACTGAGATCCCCTCGAAGATCCACTGTTACAGTAAGTTCTTGCATAACTGTTCTTTGCCATGGTACATCTACTTTTACTGTTTTCATTTTAGTCTGGCATAAACTAAATGCATGGACCCAGCTATAGGTTATAAATCTTAGACAATTTAGACATTTAAGTAGCAAAAAAGGTATTATCCAAAAAAGTTGCTTCTGACTTAGAATATTAGATAGTTACACATAAAACTGCACTCTGTGGCACATGTTAACCCCCCCCCCAATAAAACCCCATACGAACCAGATTAGGACTGCTGTTCTGTGGAAATTGCTAAACCTCCTCTCCAAAAACACCAGGACTGCCACTCTGCAGCACTTCTTCACAGGGTTCAGTTCATACTTCCCATGGCGCAGTGCAAACTACCTCAAGCCAGTACAGTTTCCCCCAGCTTGCCTATTACGGCTAGTGTAAACAAATAAAACCTTCCCCCCACTCATTCCAGCCCCAGAACCCTCCCCACCCATGTCACCTTAGTCAGCAAGTCACCAAAAGTTCAAAAGTATGCAAATAAAATCCTTAAAAAGGCACACTGCTAGCTGGCCCATCGGTGCAGTGGTTGGATTTCCGCTTGCAATGCCGGCGACTCAAGTTCAGGAGCGGACTCGGGTTGCCGGAGGGCCGGCCAGGGGAGAAAGGCTTGAGCATCCCACGACTGCTCGCCTTCTCTGGGGGGAGGGGGAGGCCAAGGCCCGCAGTTTGCCTGACCCCGGGTGGAGGCCCGGGGTACTACAAGTGCTGTTATCAGGAAGGGACCGGCCAAGAGACACGGTGGACATCGACGCTTAGTGCCATGACATCAAGGGACACGCACCACACCAAGGGGAGAAAAAGGAGGAAAAACCGGTGCCAGTCTCCTAGGTGAAGGAGACCCAGCAGTGACCCTGATTGCCTGGTGGGTCCGACACAGCAAGATTCTCGGGGTGCAGCCCCTGCCCTGTACCCGCCTGGGGGGTACAGCCACGGCTCAATGGGGAACCACCAGGGGCAGAATCGGGGAGGCTGCGGTGCAGGGAGAGACTGCAATCTGTGTCTCCCGAAACAGTGGAGACCGGCACTGTGGGGGAGTATAAACAGCAATTAAAAAAAAAAGGCACACTGCTGATAGTATCTTAACAGTTTCACTGCTGGGCCTAAATGCCAGCAGTCTCTCCCTCAAGTGTTATAGCAGAGTGCTACTGGCAGAGATTGCTGCATCTGGGACCTGTGTTGAGACTGTTAAGATGCTATAGGCTACATACTTGATTAAAGATTTTATTCACACACAGAACTTTTGCTGGTTTTTCACTAAGGGGACATGGGGAGAGAGGGTGGTGGAGTTGAGATGGGTGGGGAGGATTTTTTTTTACCTTAGTGATGAGAATGAGATGGTGGTTGGATGAGAAGGTGAGTGGAGGGTTTGTTTTGGCCATCATCAGGGACTAGTGTGGGATTGGGGTGCTCTGGGGGTTGGAGGTTGCCACTGGACACCTGGGAGTACTTTTGGGGAAGGGGAGACGAGAGGGAGGGAGTTGCCACTGGACACCACAGAGAACTTATGGGGAAGGGGAGAGAGAGAGGGGTGCTAACACTCTGCAGCACCTACTAATCCTCCGCCCCAGCAAATTAAGTTGTGGGAGAAATGAAGTGTGCCTGTGGTTACTATTCCAGCTGTGATGTGTGGCTTTCCTGAAGCGGCTCTGTTTACTTAATAACTATTGTGACTTTGTCTCTGCTTCTCTGTTAGTACTTTATGTTGGATTAACACATTTTTTATCTGGATCCCTCGTATTAATAAAATATTTATTTGTTCAGTGAACATAAAAGAAAACAGTTGGCATTGACAAATGCTTATTAAAATAACTAAGCGTCCTAGATATACCCCTAACTATGCGAGTTTTCACCTAAACAAGCAGACAGTTATTCCCAAGTGCACTATACTGTGTGTTCATAAAGATAGCACACTCATTTATGCAGTATTATGTTTCAGATTTCTTTAATAAAATGTGGCAAAGAGAGCACCAATTTCTTACATATAATTTTCAATCTAAGTTTCTTTAATGTCATTTAAAATGGACCTGATACGTCGAGCTAGTCAACTAGTCTGGGCAGAATTGCACAGAGACCTGTTTAGTTTTTTTTCTCAGGAAAAGCACCTGCTGACTTTGTGACTTACACTAACAGCCTCAGCTGATCAGAGTTTTACCTTTCCTTTTTTAACTCTCATGACAGAAGAAGGGGAAGGACAACGGAGGCTTGGTAAGTGCTGATAAACTACTGCTCAGCTGCTTTCTTGCCCCATCCCCCATATACATTTCTGAACAAACCACGTCTCGGCTCGTGTTTTCTTGTTTGCAGACAACAGTCAGCACTCCCAAGGAGTCTCTGTTACCAGTAGCCAGCTAGAAATGTTATCCATGTTCAGTGTTGGAAATGGAAAAAATTTAATCTGGGGGAGCCTTCCACCTTTGATGTAGGATCGAACTTACTGTACAGGGGTCTGGAGACATGTTTCTTCAATATATTTTTAATTTATTTTATTTGTTTCACCAGAAAAGTGGATTGGATCCAAAGACCCTTTTTCAATCATGCCTGGGGGAAGGGTCAACCACGCCTGGGGGAGGTTGTGTTTAGTCAGCTTTATGCCTTTAAGGGGGTGCATTGTACATGAAAGCAGCCCTTCATGATTTTACTGTAGGAACTAAGTTAGACTTTCAGTTTTACTCCTGTAACAGAGTCCCCCCCTTCCCCTCCTCCCATTCCCACCACTGTCCATATCTGGAATACTACTTGGGCCAGCAGAGGATGACTACAGCCCTCGGGGAACATAAACTGCCTATGTAGAGGATTGGCAGTACCTGCCACAATAAGTGACTACTCCCTGGTGACTTGGAGTAGTCAATCATACAGCAGAGCATCTGAGCCTCCCTTCCTAGTCTCTCCCCAGATGTTCAGTTGGGCCGTGATGCAGGCTACATACAGTTAATGGTGCATATCTTCCCTCTAGCACCAGCCTCACAGATGGGCTCAATGTCTTCTTGATGTGGACTATCTTCTTGGAGTCCAGATCCGCAAGGGGGGCTACAGTATTTACAGTGGCACAAGGTGAGTGGGCTACTCAGCCAGCTTACAGTTCTGCAGGGGTGAAGGCTACCCTGATAGGGAGAACCTAAGGGGTGGAGAAAAGAAGTGTAGGAACAATACTGAGTGGAGGAGAGGAATGGAAAAAAAAAGACAAAATTACAAAATATTATTCTAAGGCAACTCAGTCCCTGCTTTACCATCCACTATTGCTGTATCTGGGTAATCAGTTCCTTTACCACTCATTATGTTTGCCATGCGTGCTTGTGCACAGCAGGCAAACATCTTGCTATGATAGTGACTTTTTTTTGCATTATTTCTTTATCCCCTCCTACGTGCCCCGGAGCTGCCATTTTCCTTCAGGCAGCCATGATCCCCGACATCCACCTACTGTCCTCCCTTGGAACCCCTTACCTCAGATCGCAGCTGACCCTGGGTAGCTCGGTGTAACCCTTCACCGAGTGGGTCCCCCTCCTCCGAGGGGGAAGGCACTGGTAGGGCAGCCAGCACACTCTTTCTCTTGGCCCCAGGGTGCTGCTCTGGCAGTCAGGCTCCTTGAGAGCTCTTCAGTGGTGTCGGCAGATCAGCTGCCGTCATCTTGGCCAATCCAGGACTTTTTTTCAATTTTCATGGCACCCCTGATGTCACGCCGCATCTTGTAGAGCTCCCGGTCTCCGCTGGGGGCCGCTACAGAGTGAGGCATCACCCTAACCCACCCCAGGAGAGGAGAGCAGTCCTTCGTACGTTCAATCCTCTCCCGCCCCCGCTGACCCCCAGTGACCCAAGTCCATTCCCGAACCCGGATCGCCATCATGGTTTGAGGTAAGGCACCAGTGCCTCAGCCCTCTGCATCACTGGGCCAGCCGATAGTGACTTTTGAGGGGCGTGATACTGTCCCTCCAATGCAGAGCAGTGTTTAATGGGCAAGTCTGTAGCAGACCAATTATCAGCCAGTCTGATTGTGACAGAGTTTTAGCTTGGTGGGTGGAAACTGCATGGACTTCAAAACAACAAAGCCAATCCAATCACGGGTTTGTTGTTTTCTTTCATGTAGCTGCACTGTGTGCTGACCTCTCCTCATCAGCCAGGCTTAGGAATTCAAAACATCCAGAGCCCTGTGCTGTTTCAGACACCAGTTGTTTATTTTATTAATTTATTTATTTATTGTGTAATCAGTTTACAACCTTTGAGCCAGAGACTCATTTACAAAGATACTTCGTCACATTGAGTACAGACAGAGCATTTAGGTTACAGAATACAAGTCACTGACGTAGAGTTACACAGAAAGATTTCATACATTGTACAATTTTGTAGCATTTCCAGTGATACAGCTGAGCACATGCTGGTTGCAACAGGGGCAGGGTGCACAGGGGGGAGAAATGGGGGGGGGTGGAGTGCTGCCCAGAGGGCATTGTCTAGTGTAGAGAGATGGTGGTGAGGCACCAAGTTAGAGGCAGGAGCAGCTGCTGGTGTTAAACAGTTGGCTCTGCAGGGTGGTTTTGAAGCTGAAGATTGTGGGGGCATTGGAGGTGGATGCAGGGAGAGAGTTAAACCAGGATGGGGCTCTGTAGCAGAAGGACCTCTGACCATGGGTGGTCCTGGATCTGGGGACCAGTAGACTGGTCTTGTTGGCAGTTCGGGTTGCAATAGTGGGTTGGTTATGGTGGATGGAGGCTGTCACCCCAGGAGGGGAGAGCCCGAGTAGAGTTTTTTTTGTGAGGAGGCAGGTTTGGTAGAGGAGCCGTTCATCTAGGTTAAGGAGTTTTGCCCCGTCATAGAGTTGGCATGTATGTGTGAGCCTCGGGGCACCAGTAATCAGCCTGCAAGCCTTGTTTAGGGTGAGGCAGATTTTGTTGAGGGCAGTAGTGTCAGCAGCACCATAAACTGGCAGGCCACAGTCGACAAGGAACAGTACTGATAACGTAACGGCACGTCGGAGAGTATCGGGGGGAGGCAATCCTTATAGCAGTAGAGGATGCCAAGCTGTGTGTTAGTGGCGGATGCAAGGGCATTAATGTTAAAAGTAATGTGTGTATGTGTGTCTTTCTTTCTCTCTTTCTGTCTCTCTCACTGTTGGCAAATGGTATTTACTGACCTGATAAAGATGATTATCCCTGCAAACTTTCTGTTTTTACATGCCTCAGTAACATACTTGCTATATAGTTATATCTGTAACAGCATTTATGCACATCAAGCTGTAGCTAGTAGCATGCAGTAGCCCTTTTTTGCATTCGCTTGCACAAGGAACGTCTTGTGCTAATAGTACATTTCAGAGGTGTGTCTGTGTTGGCAAATGCAGGGCACGCTATGGTAGGTGCATCCCTCATTCCCCAATAAGCCAGCATGCTAGCACTGTCTCCAACATTATGAAAAGTGGACACAACTTCTAAGAAAATTACTGCTACAATCAGACAAGCTTGTCATGCAGTGGCACCAATGACACGCCTCCCGACGTGCCTTTCCTGGTGAAGTATTTAAATAAACATGGCAGCAGCTGCCACCATCTGCCACTGTCTCGGTGAGAAGCAAAGTGCCTGGTTCCCCCATTTTACACTTAAATAAAAACTCATTCAACATCAAGCGGGAGGAGAACGGGAGTTGATCCTGCAATAGAGAGCTTGACAGGGCACATTCAGTAACATACAATAACTCCTTGCATCAAATCGCCTATGCTGTAAATAATAAAACGTCTATGGGTAGGACTCATTAAACTGCAGTTCACACTGAGCACATAAAACAAAGTTGAGCGTGACAACAAATAGATAAAAAAATTAAAAATAAACGCAAATCACACTACAGGCATACACCAATGGTTAGATACACTAACTGGCAGCCTACGTTCACTGATCAGATTTAGGGTTTCAGCTCTTTCTTGGGGAAAATGCAAAACGTACAGATTCAAGATGCAGCTTCCAATACCCCAAAATGAATAGATCAAAGTGACATTTCTTTCAATAAACCAAACCACAATGCAGACAATTAAGATAAATGAAACACTTCAGGCAGTCAAAAATACAGAGGAGCAGGCGAGCATTCAGAAGTTTTGGTTACTAAAAACCTGTGCGACTGGTATCGATAGTGGGACATACAAACAGATCCCATGACAAAAACTGCTTTTTAAAACTACTGGAACATGATGGCATGTGCAGCTCCAGGATTACCCTAGTGATGTGGTGAAGGTTCGGCTCTGCCAAAAATAGCCAAGTGCAGATTTTTCTCAAATCAGCCGGCTCCATGATGGACAGAGGTAAAGAAGCCTGTTCTATTTTTCCCTACCGGTGATCAGAAAAACTGCAATTAACATGGATCTGTACCACCCCCATTGTGTGCCACACTAGAAGTCCACCCTAGTGTGGCCAACATCAGCCCCCCAAAGTCATGGGGCACACTGGGAGCCCACCCCAGTGTGACCAACATTTTTCTTACACCTGTAAAGAAAGAAAACTGTCCACAGTGTTTTTTTCACCTGAAACAAAGAAAATGATCACTCGCTGTCGGGTCCCCTTCCCCAACCTGCACCCATCCTCTGCACACCCCACCTCACCCCATACTTACCTCTGGAGGTCAGCGCCATGATCTTCAGTGGAGCGGAACATGTCTGCACTCTTCAAAGCTGACCACGAACTGAAGAAATGCTGGTAAGCGGTATAATGGCATAAATGGGGGGGGGGGGCAACTTAGGTGGATAGCTCAGTCATTTTTTTTTAAATTTGCCTCAAAATTTTCAACATGGGGTGCCTGGGACCCCACCTCATGGACACATGCACTGTCATCTTGTTACTCGGTCCCAAAAGGTCATTTTGTGGTCACTGCATGGAATCACCTTTTGGGACCAATTAATGAAATGACAGTGCCACTGTTCATGAGGTGGGGTCCCAAAAAGCCTATCTTGCAAATTTAGTGGAAAAATTAAAAAAAATGACTATGTTATGGGTGTGCATTGCGCAGTTTCAATGCATGCCCGTAACTTCGACAATTTTTAATATTTTCACTCCAGATTTTCAACATTGCCATTTTTTCACATCACACCTACTTATGAACAGTATAGCTGTCGTTTTTCACATCCTGCCCAAAATGTGTTTTCAGGTATGTGGCAAACAATGGCGTGGTTGCTGTGCGAAATCAATTTTTAGGACACATGAACAAAATCACATTGACAGTGTTCATGAGCAGAGGTCCCAATATGCCTATGTGGAAAATTTGGTTAAACAAATCCCCAAAATAATTGCGTTACGGGCGTGCATTGCACAGTTTCTATGCAAACTCATGACTTCACCAATTTTTTACATTTTCACTCCATATTTTCAACATTGCCATTTTTATACACCTCCTTATGAACAGCACAGATGTCATTTTTCACATCTTGCCCGAAATGTGTTTTTGCACATGTGGCGCACAATGGCGCAGTCACTGTGGAAAATCAATATTCGGGACAGATTAACAAAATCACACTGACACTGTTCATGACCAGAGTTCCCAAAATTCATATGTTGAAAATTTGGATAAAACAATCTCCAAAATAATTGCGTTATGGATGTGCGTTGTGCAGTTTCTACGCACGGTTGTGACTTCATCAATTTTTCATATTTTTACTCCAGATTTTCAACAATGATAATTTTGTACACCTCCTCATGAACAGTGTAGCTGTCATTTTGCACATCCTGCCTGAAATGTGTTTTCACACCTGTGGCGCCAAATGGCACAGTCACTGTGCAAAATCACCTTTCGGCTAACAAACTGATAGTGCCACTGTTCATGAGGTGGGGTCACAAACTGCCCATGTTGAAAATTTGGAGTGAAAATACCAAGAAATGCCTGGGGCATTAGGGTTTCCAACTGTAATGCCCCACCCTGTAGAGACTGACAGGTGTTAGGGGTGTGACTTGGCATTGTCAGCTGTAATGCTCATGCCATTCCACCCCCACCCTGCAGCCAGTGACAGGCATCGAGGTGTGCCTTGGACTCTTCAACCCCAAAGTTCACCCCATTCTCCCATACTGCACCCATCTCGGTGTATTTTCTTATGGAATGGGGTGAGCGTAAGGCCTGAAGGCCCCAAGGCACACTGTGGCACTTGTCAGTGTATGTGGAGTAGGGTGAGGTGAAATAGTGTGAGCATTATGGCTGACAACCCAAAAGCACACCCCAATGCCTGTCACTCTCTGCAGAGTGGGGCTGGAGTTGGTGTCAGTTCACTACTTCACTGCCAATCCTACTGTGCATCTCTTGAACTCCTGCACTAGCAATGTCAGTGCCAGCAAGCCAACATTCAGCATTGACAAATGCTTGTTTGCTGATAGAGACAGAAGAGGAAAAGAGAGAAACAGAGGGGGAGAAGAGAGAGAGAGAGAGACAGAGGGGGAGAAAGACGGAGAGAGAGGCAGAGGAAAGAAAGAGGGAGAAAAGAGAGACAGACAGACAGACAGTGGGGAGAGGGACCATACCTCTCAGCTTTCCCTGATTTTCAGGATGTCCCTGATTTTGCCTCACAGTGTTACTGTCCCTCTGAAAAATTGTGTTTCTGTGACTGAACAGTGGGTTTACTGTATGCTCACAATATAGTCAAACAGAGTTACAGACTTGCTCTTCTGCAGACTAAGCATTTTTCACCAATACTCTTAAGCTACCTGCTTCAGGGGATAGAACCAATTGTTAAACTGCGTCCCTCATTTTACTTCTTTGTCACTGATTTTTTTAAGCCATGTCCAAGTGCCAAACACCACTGCAAATACCTGCAAGCGAACATCTGGCAGTGACAAATGCTTGCTTAATATCTGCTACAGTATAAACCAGAAACTGAGTGTGTAAGTTTCAAGCAGTCAGCCTTGGGTTTGCAATGATCTCATATCTCTCTGTCCCAGCTCTGACTGGTGCTGGAGTAAGTTAGTGTTTTTTTTTTTTTCACAGAGGAAATTTGAATTGGACTGTTCATTTAAAACATATCATGCTGTTAGATTTTCTTTTGGGATAGTCAAACATATTTTAAGTAGCCATGAGGGCTTGTACTAGAAAAGGCAATATTTCAGTAAGTACATCAGCTGGGCCAGCAGAAATGTCTGTGAGGCTAATGGATTTTCCAAGTCACTAGCCCTGCTGGCTAGTGGCTCAAAACTTAAAGAGCTAGTGGAGCCAAAGCAGACAGACAGGAAAATTATGCACATTTTAAGAAGTAGTCAGTTGTAACTTTACATTTCTGAAGCATTTTTTCTTTTGCTCATTAGAAAGACTTTCATGTGATAATTTTTAATTTTATTTATTTATTTATTTTTTGTTGACCGGGTAAGTGCACTAGACAAATCCTGCCTATTTTCAGGCACAACCCGGGGGAGGGGGCTACAGATGAATGCCAACTGACCTTGAACCAGATTAAGCTGTTGGTGGTATTTTTTTTTTTTAGCGAATGAGGGAAATTTGGCCAGGACACCGGGGAAATTCCTCTACTCTGCTGGCGCTCTGTGGCCAGCAGAGGGCTGAGAAAAAAATCCTCGACATGGCAGAAGCTCTGCAAACTCAGGAGGAGGAGATGGACGCTAGTGTGGACGCTCCCGCTAGCGAGCTTTACATGGATGAAGGTGGAAAAACGAGAATAAGGCAAAATCAGGTAGAAACAGACCTGAACAAGATACCTGAGACACCAGAGGTAATCGGTTCATTGCCGATTCGGGAGCATAATCCAGAGGCTGTGCAAATTTCAACTTGTGCCACAACGGAGCTGCAACCATGGGAACTTAACTTTCGGGAACATAAAATGGACGTTTTTCAGTGAAGCACGTTTCCGGATTCGAGAACGGAAGGTCCGACAGAGCAGAAGTCCCACGTTATGCCGCAGGAAGTCCCCACTACATCGCAAATGTTAAAACACAGATTTAAGCTGGGAACTCAGGATTTGGTTGAAAATATAGACTGGTCAGAAGAAAATTCACTTCAAAGCGCTGGTTGGATACAGGACTCTTCAGGGACATGGTCGCCTGACCCTACATGGAAATCAGTTTCGTCTTTTTCACCACAGCATGCCAACGCTCTGGGCCCAGGTACTGATAATGTAGCTACTACTTCTGGTGATTTCAGTGCACATTTGAAAGACACAGAGGACACTTGTAGTCCCAGTGTGTCTTTATGGGGAGAAAAGTATAAGAATTTGTCTGCAGACAATAAACCTTGCAAGGAAATTGAGGAAAATCCCGTATTCCTATGGCAGACCTGTTCAAAACAAACTGGAACAGGCTCCTAGAAGGAACGCGGTTCGTTTAAGATATAAATGAGGTTTACAAACCCATCCTGACAGATACTATATATCTAATACTTTACATAAAAGGGTCCATGTCCTTTTTTCCATCAGATTTGTTCGCATTAATTCATGTTTCAGGGGAGGACTCTTTTGATATAAGTTTTAGGACTAACCAGAATTTGGAGAGATTCTGGGAAAAATATTCTTCCCTAAAATCTACCCCTTTATGGCTCCCATTTATAGCTATACCTCTAACCAGGCCACAGATACGGTACATTACCATTATGTTTAGGAATGAGGGAGTTAATGTCAGTGATATTTATCACTGGCTGAAGAAACGCTATGACATTCTTGGGCCTCCTGAGGCCTTATTAGATCTGGAAGGCATTTGGACAGGGGGCTGGAAATTTAAAGTTAAACTTTTTCAAATAAACTCTGACATAATCCATATCCCAAATAGTTTCTTTTTAGGGAAAGATGGGGGGTATGTTTTTATAGTGGACAGCCTAGAGCCTGTTATAAATGTGGATCTCGCACACATATTAGTAGCTCTTGTGATGTGATGAAGTGCTGTCTTGTCGGGGTATGGACATTCGATGGATCTATGTCCAAACATCTTTCAATGCAATTTATGCGATTTAAAAGGACATGCCTTTCATCAATGTCCATGGGCAAAAGAAATAAGGCTGAAGGTTGGGATCATGACAATCTAGTCTTACAAGCACAAGATAAAAACAAGCTTTTGAAAAATGTATCATTAGTGAATAATTCACATACTGCACCCAATAGCTCCCAAACCTCTGACTTAGAGGGTGCATCTAGTGAACCCATAATGCCCCCCCCCACACTTTTGAGACTGTTAAAACTCAAAGAGTAACCAGATCCTCTTTAAAACCACCAATCTCATGCCCTATTCTGGTCTCAAACATTTTCTTGCCTTTACAAGAAGACACAAGGGACTCAGATTTAGAGTCAGACACATCTCACAGGTCAGAGCAGATTACGGAAGATGAAGAAAGTAAAACAACAGAGTTGATGAAAGAAAAAAAAGGAAAAAAGGGTAAAAAAAGAAAAGCAAGTAATGGTCTAAAAGGGGGAATTAGTTGAAACAGTATTTACCTATGGCCTCTTTGCATCTACTATCTTTTAATGTTTATAGCTTAAAAACATATAAAAAACAAATTTCTGTTTTTACTTTTTTGCAACACTTTCTGTGGATATTATTTTAATCTAGGAGAGTCGTCTTTCCTTGTTAACTGAAGTAAATAATATCAAAAACAGATGGCATTGGGGTCCTTCATTTTGGTCTTTTGGGATAGAACCTGCAGATGGAATTGATGTCTTATTTAAATCCACCAAATTTCATATTACAAGATTAATAGATGTATGCCCTGGTAGAGCTTTAATTTTGGATGGTTTTATAGGTGATTTTGTTTTTCGCTTATTAATATCTATGCCCCACAAACAAAATCTGCTAGAATTTCATTATTCAAGATATTAAACCATTTCTTTTCACTAAAAGCATGTGATTTGGGAGGGATTTTAATTGTACTTTAGATGTTCCCTTAAGTGGGACTACCCCAAAGAAGAAAATATATTGTGACACCAATGCTTTAAAACAAATTCTTATAGATTCTAGCATGCAGGATGCCTTCCGTGCATTACACCCTAAAGGACCTGGTGCTACATATCATCGTTTCATTTATGCCACAAGGATTGATATGTTTTTTTTTCCAAACATTTACACCCTTATATTTGTAAATCTGAACCTTCAGAATTTTCTGACCATAATATACTTTTTTGTTCTTTTAGTTTACACCTCTTACCACCTAAAATGTTTTCTAAATACAATAGATGGAGACTAAATATGTCTTTTTTTGAAACTCCTTCCTTAAACTCCCAGATAGACCTAATTTTTGCATATAGGGAATCGGTTTTTTGTGCTTATTCAGACCCTGTAGACTGGTGGATGGAAACTAAGCAAGAATTAAAACAATTTTTTCTTTCTTTTGGTAAAACTACAGCCAATTCCAAGTATATACAATATTTACTTCTTCGTAACCAATTATATAAACTGATGTCCCTTTCTGAAAATGCACGTGATGTGCTTCCCCAAATTAAGGTTTTAAAAGAATTGATGAAGAAATATCAATATGATAGAGCTAAATCTTTAGAATTAGAGTTTAAATATGGTATTAAAAACACACCAACTTCTGATCCCTTTGTGGCATGTAAACAAAGAATAGACAGTACGGTTATGTCACAACTGGTTTCGTCTACAGGCTGTATAATTACTAAAGACATGGATAAATTAACCATGATCCAGGAATATATTGAAGCCTCCTTCCAAGGTAAACATCCACATGCTCCGTTTGATTTTTCTAATTTCACTGCTCCATTACCACAGTTATTTATTACTCAAAAAATTTCATTAATACAACCTATTTCTTCTCAAGAAGTAGAACAAGCCATAAAGCAATTAAGTAAAGGGACTTCTCCAGGATGGGATGGTATCCCTAATGAATTTTATAAACTTTTTTTGTCACACATGATTCATTTTTACCAAAAGTATTTAATTTTCTGTTATTTTCAACAAAGGTATATTCTGATTTTGTACCTCATTACTTTTCTTTTACACAAATCTGGAGATAAAGCTATGCTGTCTAATTGAGGGCCTTGAGTTTATTAAACAGTGACTATAAAATATTAACTAAAATTTTAATAATAGATTAGTAACAATAGCTGAGAATTTAATTCACCTGCTCAAACATGTGCCATTCCTCATAGACGTATCCAGCACAATTTATATTTATTAAGAGAGATTTTTGACCTTAGTAACAAAGGACAAATATCAGGATATGTTGTTGCTTTAGACCAGGCTAAAGCTTTTGATAGGGTTAGACATGATTATTTATTCTCAGTATTGTTAAGATATGGTATCCCAAAACCATTTATTAATTGGATAGCTAATTTGTATAGAAGTGCTTGTTGCATTCCTATGGTGAATGGATATTTTGGTACAGAGATACCGATATCAATTGGAGTACGACAAGGGTGTCCTTTGAGTCCACTTCTATACTGCTTTTGTTTTAGATCCTGTTATTAGGCAGATTATTTGGGACACAAATATTATTGGAATATCTCTCTCCTACCTTACCAAATGAGAAAATAACTGCTTATGCAGATGATATAACTTTACTACTAAAGGATGTGCTCGTCTATAGTTAAAACATTACACATTTTTCTTCTTTTGAGGAATTATCTGAGCTCAGCTTAATACACATAAGAGTTTCATTTTATTTTACATTCTGAACCATCGTACTTCTCTGATATTGCAGGTATTCCAATAGCTGACCTCTCATAAAATTTTAGGCATCTGGTTTGGAGCAGGGAATCTAGCTACTTATAATTGGGAAAACAATTATATATAGGAGAATTTAAAATTCATCGATGGAAGGGATGGAAATTTGGGGAAAAAAGAGAGTCGCAATCATAAAAAATTCTTGTTGCAGTTTTTCTTTATTTAAGTTATGTATTTCCACCTCCCTCCATTTAGAAACAAGATTATTAAGTATTTTTTCAAATGTTATGGGGTAATAGGCTAAATCCAGTAAGTAGACATATAACTTATCTTCCCATTAATAAAGGAGGACTTAATATGATTAATCCCATTGTGTTTTATCATTCTTTGTTTTTCTTTAATTCATTTTTTTTTGGTCTGCCACTACTATGTCTTGGCAGATTTGGTCCAAATTCTTATGGTCTATATATTTGAAGAAATGGACATTATTACCCCTAAACTATTATCATCAAACGATTTGCCATCTTATGGTATAGGTACTTTTAAAAATTACATCAGTGGAAGGTATCGTTTCCACATTTGCTTACTCTGTCTAGAAAACTTTTTATAATTTCATTGTATTTGATGTACAAAAAGTGTTTTTCAATTTCAGAATGTATACCCTCAAAACAAATCTTTGCTCTTAGGAAATTGACAGATTTAGGATTCCCCATATATATGGGATATTGTATGGCTTTCAGTACAGGGTAGGTTAGAGTCCGAGGAAATTTAAAATATAAACCTGTGACGGAAAGATTTTGTTTAAGACCAACCTGTATCAATTGAAGAAACTATGGTTCATTTTTTGTTACATGTCCTTTTAGTAAAAACTTTGGCAGGACGCTGCTATACATTGAATCTTCCTTTTGGCTAATGCTACTTATCAGACCATAGTTTTAGGTAATTATACTGGGATATGGCGGAAATATCATAGAAGTACTCTCAATGTTTTCTTTGCCTTTATTCAATATTATCTTTGGCAAGCACGTTGTCAATTTATCTTTCAGCAACAAACAATGTTATCTACTACTATGTTTGTACAAATTGAAAATGGTTTAGCTTCTGTAAAAGTTAGAGATATGAATAAGTTCTCCATCTCGAAAGTTAATTTTTTCTGGCAAAACTTTATACTGGTTTAAAAAAAAAAAAAAGGGAAAAAAAAGGAAATTTCATTTGTTCTAAATGTTGCTTTGTTTGTTTATCTTAAAGATGAAATAGATGAAAAATGTAGAAAGTCTTTAATTTTATTGTTTGTAATCTTGCCTGTACTTTATTTTGTGTGATGTTATGTTTTTCTTCAATAAAACTACCCCTACTCTTTTCGATAAATGCCATTGGATCTTTAACATCCACCTGAACTACCACCAGTCCAGGCAGATGGGACCTCGGTTTAATGTCTCATCCGAAAGACGGCACCTCAGAAGTGCAGCACCCCTCTCATGCTGCACTACAGTGTCAGTATTGGGATATTAACCCAAGTGCCAGATGTGGGAACTGAACCCACAGCCCTCTGATCTCCCGGCCTCAGAGGCGAGTGTGCTACATACTGAGCCACTGACACTGTATAATATTCTGCTGGATGTGTGGAACAGCTCTTAGCCTGTCAGCTGACTTATCTATTTGTATCACCCCCCACTGCATCATCAGCATGGTCAAGTCGAGTCATTTTTATTTATAAAAAGCACTTTTCAGAATATCAAAATATCAAAAATGGTGATCTCACAAAAAGCGACATCACAAGTGAATGACCTGGCAGTCATTGAATAGCTGTTTCAAAGCAACAGTGATGTCACAGTCAGTGAGGTAACTGATAATGTAGTGGGGGGTAGTAGAGCTAGTTATGTCAGCTGGCAGGCTAAGAGCTGTTTTGCATATCACACCTACTAATACCGGGTAAACAATCTTCTAATTAAACAAAGGGAAAATGAAATGTACCTCAGATATAAAAGGCAATGGCTGGTTGCTTTTAAAATCTAATATTAGTTTTAGGCAGTACACTAGTTCTTTAATTTCAACCCCTGCATTGATCAGCCTAAGATGGGATTTCACTTTTTGTATTCTATTTATTCTCCCCTAGCTGGCAGTTCTCTGCCACCTGGTCCCCAGATAAATCAGCCCTCCACACCACTTGATGGGAGACAGCTGTTACCTGTACAGGGGGCCCCCATGGGAATCATGACAGGTCGCAGAGAGAGTATACATATGTATACAGAGAACAGTGTACTCCAAATCCCTGTCATGCCGGTTGTGTTGTCCATTTCTGTGCCACTACCTTGGTGACCACATGTCATGATGCAGGGATCAGTATGACAAGCTGATGTTTTGTTGTTACCTGTTGTCAACAGGGTGCATCAGGTATGCACAATGATGGTGTGTGTTTGTTGTTTTTTTCCTGTTCATTTTCTGAATTGTCCCTTACTAGACAGCCCCAACATGCAATGTCACCTACCTGTCAGCCAGTGTTCACCAAGGTTCCCCACTTCCATCGGGGCAGTCATGTTACCCCAACTCCCATTGGGTATGACTAAACAGAAGCTTGTAGAATTAGGGTGAGACTGTAGTAAAAAAAAAAAACTGTGAAAGCAGTAACTTCATAAGGACATGACAGATGCACGTCACTTTTGTTGCATCACATGTTATTCATATTCTTTGTGGTTGTTGGTTTTGCTTCTGTGTGTACTTTAACAGCGTGTTTACTTCTTTTCCATTACCTTTTTTTTGTTTATAGTGGGGCTCCTGCAATCATTGTGCTATCATGGACACGGCGCTAGAATGTTTGTGCTACCGTGAGGTGAATGCTGTATTGGCTTAATTTACATACAAACATACGAAACTGCCAGCAGAAAATGACTGTAATGGTCTATTGAGTCTGCTTGAGTGTGCAGCCCAGTTACTTCCTTGGAGCTGCCCCCCCCTCCTCAACTCCACCCGGAGTTATCTCTCACCTTCCCATTCCCCCATCCTAACCCCTTCCCAGTAGATCCCCTTCAGTCCTAATCCTCTTCATCACCCTATCCCACCCCCGCTTGAAACTGGCCACTGTCTTTGCTGCCATCATCTCCTCCCATAGCTGATTCCACTGCTTCACCACCCTTTCAGTGAAAAAGTGCCTCATTTCCTTCTTGAATATACCACCCACCAATTTGTGGTTATGTCCCCTTGTTGTACCCTCCTTTCTTAAGTTAAAGATGTCATCCGTACCAACCCTGTTTATGTCGTTAAGGTACTTGAAGGTTTTGATCATATCACCCTCTCCCTTCTGTCCTCCATGGTGTACATGTTCAGTTACCTCAGCTTCTCCTCATATGTTTGTTTATGTACAAATCACCCTAGGCCAAGTAAAGAAACTTACCATAGGCTGTGTTTAACTCCCCCAAACCCCCATCTGCCTCTCTTCCCTCCTTTATTTCCTCTTTGTCTAGCCCCCCCTTCCCGATTTGGTGTTTGTGGGGATTTCAATATGAGTTGGTTGGGATCAGGAGCTGGTACCACTCACACCTCTATATCTGAAGCCCACATATCTCAATTAATAACTGAACTCACCAGGCTCAATATTAAATCTGGCAATCATCTCCATTTAGACTGGGTCCTTACCAATAGTAGGCTAGGGGAGAATAAATAGAATAAAAACCCTATCACAGACCAATCCATGCAGGGGTCAGATTAAGTTTTGTAGCTACTAGCCAGCAGAGTAGTGGCTTGCAAAATCCACAAGCCCCATAGACTTTTTTCCTGGCCCAGCTGATCTGCTTATTGAAATATTACCTTTACCAGTACAAGCCCTCCTGGCTAAAGATTTTTTACTATTCCAGAAGAAAATCTAACATCATTTGGCTAGTGGACTGGTGCCACTTTCGACCCTGTCCATGAACATCCACATGTGGTCACACAGTTGACAGTACAGCCAGGACCACCCTCCCAATACACACACACACACACACACCATGGCAAACATCCGGCATTGACAAATGCTTGTTTTTCTCATGCAACTACCATTGCCTGCCCTCTCTTCTTATTGTGCCACATGTGAATCTCATCATCTAAAACCTACAAGTTGTCCCACTCCTTAACTAGTCTCCACCCTTGCCCAGAAAAAAAGGCAAGGGCTATGTTAAGTATTTTAACTGGCACAGTGTGCAAGGGTATATGCTGGCATATGCAAGCTACATGCAAGTTTCTATGTAAGTTTATTTAAGTTTTTATGTGAGAATTATCTGCAAGGAATGTGTAAGGACTGGGACATTTTCCTTGCATGAAAAATTCATGCAAGAAAAATTCCTTGGGTTATGCAAGAAACATTCCTTGCCAGTGTAACCCCCTACAAATTGGGGTTTACCATAATGTCTTTCTGGGCTCCTAAATCCCTACTGTCATGATGATGTCCAGTCTGCAGTAGTTCTATCTGACTGTGTGTAAGTGCTCTAGCAAGTCTCCGCACCTGTCTCTTTAAGAGAGCGCCTATTCTGTGTTTGGAAATCAGTCTGGGCTGGGACCGAGTAATTAAGGCTTGCGACCAGCCAGACCGTCTGTTATATGGCCTGCAGTCGCTACATGTGCGGAGGGAGCCCTGCTAGGGAATGTAATTATTTACAGTTTATCTGGTACGATAATAATGATAGAAGAGTTTGTCTAACCTGCTTTCAGTTGCAGCTTGAGCTTTTGTATAGGAGCCACCATTTTGGTTCTGGACTTCCAGTGTTGGACCAATCCAGCCTCTGGGGACCTAAAATGGAGACTGTCCCCAGAGATCTTGTGGGATGGAAATTCTGTAGTTTTTGTAATTTGAAGTGTTTGGCACCTAAATGGACCTGAAGAGGGAGCCCTTTCTGTGACAGACAGCTTCCTCAGCCAACCGAATCTTGTGGATTACCAGGAAATCCCCAGAACTGCCTGAAGCAGTAGTCAGTCGAGAGCTGGATGTTTAAGACTGAAGAGCTCGAGCTGTCAAGCAGCTGCTCCTAGGAGGAGCATTTGAGAATTGGTGGGAAGGCTCTGCTGGCCTGCTTGTCATGTTCTCCTGCCTTTGAACTGCCTATTGCAGTAGTCGGACCCTTTCATTTGTCGGCTTACTTCGGCAGCAGAAGAAAGAATAGGATTGTTGTGGCGACTGAGGTTTTGGACCGAGGACTTGCTCCAGAAGTGATCTGCTTGCCGGAAAGAGAAAATAGCCTTGGATAAGAAGGTTTATGCAGCGAAGCTGTAATTAGCAACCGGACTGTATCCGACCTGTGGTTTAGAGAACTTACTGATTTAAGTGTGCTGAATGTGTTTCATGGGTTGCAGTTTGGTTCCCCACAATGAATTCTGTTATGCCTGCTGGAGGCTTTTCCAGCCAAAGATCACAAACTCTTGCAGAACTGTCAATCCTGGTTGGGCCTTCCCATCTCAGCCTAAGCCACTGCCCCCAGCTCAACGATCATCTCGACAAAAGACCCGCTTGGGGATTTAGCCCCCTGCTCAACACCATCAAACAGGTAGCAACCACCAGGACGTGAGTCGTGTAGGCCCTGCTTCCCCTGGCTCAACAGATCAATGCCATGAGGTCATCATCTCACCTGTCCTACACCTTGGTCTGAGTAGCATGAGTACAAATCAGGGTAGCTCCCTGCAACAACAGCTGCAAATCATTGTGTGTCATCTGATTGTTTTGTTCTGAGTTATTGCAAACGGACTGAGCCATCTGGCTCGGGATTACAATTATTTGAGTTGTGCACGTGCTAACTGATTTCCTTCCTAAGGGCCCCAACAACAGCTGCAATGTCAGCCACCCCGGGCAATGCTTCAGGCTAGCCTGCATAACACACTGGGTACCCAGGTTTGTGGGGCTATTCAAAAGGGACTTACAATGCATGCTGAACCAACCTAGGCTTAATTAAAATGTCAGTCATTCTATCAGATTCACACCCCTCCCTTGTTCACTTCCCCTGAATAAATTAGATTACTTTGTTTCACGTTTAACCTGGCTGGTGTACATATTATTAGTTGGGTTGCAGTGGTACTATTGTATTGTTGCATTGCTGACCTTATTTTCCAGGTGGTCTCCAGGGCAGTTACAGCTTATCCAGCCCTGCTGGTAAGTGCAAGGGTCATGAGCATATTAGTACTGTTATTCAGTGGATGTGAATGTTTTATGGTATTCCTGGTTATGCTACTAGAATGGTTGGTGGGTGGAGTCCAGCTAGAGCACATCCTGAAATCTGCATGTTACTCTAGTGTGCTCATGCTGAAACTGAGTTTCAAGACAGAAAAGCTAACCTTCCCAAATACTGGTGGCTAATGAAGGAGATTTGAAAGGCTGAGAACAATGAGGATGGGTGGGAACCCTATGCTGGGGCTCTACACACCCATCCAGCCCCAGACAACCTGAAGAGACAGAGGGGGCTCTGGAAACGAATCAGGTCTGAGAGTGGGTGTGGGGGCTCATGCTATTGCCCCTGAACCTAGAGCTGAATCCAGACTGGTGGAAGAAATGAGGGAGCTGCGAGCTTTAGTGGAGGACTTCATACACGCCACCAGAACTTATGCCCCCTGGTGGAATGGCAGAGACAGGGAACCTGAGCCAAAACCAAAAGAGGACAGTAGAATTCCCCCCTCCAACTGGTATAAAGTTTGGAAAGAACCCAACCACTCCAGCGAGCCTAGGGAATAGGTGTTCTGCTACATGTGTGGAGAAGATGGGCATACCTGACAAAGTTGTAATTCTCCAGAAAGCCTGCAGAAAGTCACTGCCAAACTGCTCAGTCTGGTTCAACAGAGCAATATAAAACCACAGCCTGGCCCACTCAGAAAATCTTTTTACTCTAAAACTGCTGTGGGCCAGTCTGCCAAACTGACATCCCTGGATTGGTCCAAAATGGTGGGTCCCTCTATGGAGACTACAAAAACAGTTAATGGCATTTCTACTTGAGCTGTGCTAGACAGTGACTTGCAGGTCACCATTATATTTCAAGATTGGTACGACCTGCACTTATTTTACCTCCCACTCCTACCCCCCGAGGGATTGCATGTATGGGGATTGAGTGAAAAATCTTATCCTTACCGAGGGTATGTACGAATTTGGTTGTCTTTCCCTACTGCTGTGGCTGGCGTAGATGAACAAGTGGAGACCCTGACCCTGGTGTGCCCGCCGACTAGACTGTATGATGGTGTCCCTTTACTAATTGGTACCAAAGCCCATATGTTTGGCCGGTTAGCCAGCTCTGTCAGGAGAAACAAGCTAAACAGGCCTATGATTTACAGATGCACACCCAAGAGATTGAGAAAGATGAACCTGTGGGAGTAGTATGGAAAAGAGACCCCGACTCTCTGGTATTACCTCCAAACCTGAGCTCTGTACCTTACTCACGAGGGAGCTTGCAGCTGCTAGAAGAATTTGATTGCTGGGTCCACTTTGGCCCTATTGCTCATTTTTGTGTACATGTCACTGCCTTATTGTCATGTTTCTTGCCTCTGGTCTCTCCTGCTCCAGACTGTATTTATCGTGTTACCTGCTTCCCCTATTCCTCAGGGCATTGCTGCCCTGACATGTTACTTGTATTGCCATGCTTACATTGATGCTCCTGATTGTACCTTGTTCTTGTTTTGCCTGATGTTTTTGAATGTACCTTAGTAATCTCCCGGGTCGCACCTGAAAATAGGCATTTGGTTGTCTAGTGTGCTTACCTGGTAAACAAAAGCAAATAAATAAAATGCTCAGTGTACCATCAGTGGTGAAGTGTGTCTGAAAAAATATGTCAAAAACAAAGTCCTTATGCTGGATGCCCCAGAAGAGGGGGACCAGCCTGAGCGACTGTTGGTCAAGCCTAGCATTCTACCTGCCTAGGCCCATGCCTACCTTCAGCGGGGAGTGGTGCAAGTTCAGAACATGTCAGATTGAGAGGTTCGGGTGAATGGAGAGTGCATCCTAGCCACTGTATATTGTGTGTATACTTCTGTGCTGCCCAGCAAGAAGTGCCCTGGAGAGAGTGATGAGGTGACCCCTGACCTATTTGACTTTGGAGAGTCACCCCTTCCCACAGAATGGAAAACTAAGATCAGCCAGAAGTTGGCTCAGAGAAGTCATGTGTTCTCCTTGAAAGAATGGGATGTAGGTTGTGTCACAGGGACCAAACACTACATTTACACTTCATGATGGGAGGCCGTTTAGAGAGAGGTCCTGTCCCCTTGCGCCTGCTGACATTGATGATGTTCGATGCCATCTTCATGAGATATTGGCAGCCGGAATCATCCAAGAGTCTCGAAGCCCATATGCCTCCCTGATTGTGGTAGTCTGGAAGAAAAATGGATTGGCGAGGATGTGTGTGGACTACTGGACGTTAAATCAAAGAACTGTCCCAGACTAATACATCATGCCCCATATCCAGGATGCCCTTGACTGCCTCAACAGAAGCCAGTGGTTCTCTGTATTCGATGTTTGGAGCAGGTATTATCAAATCCCGATGGCCTCAGAAGAGAGAGAGAGAGAGAGAGAGAAAACAGCCTTCATTTGTCCCCTGGGTTTCTATGACTTTCTACGCATGCCTCAAGGAATTTTGGGAGTGCCTGCCACCTTCCAGCAGTTATTGGAGTTTGCAGTAGGAGACATGAACTTACTAGAATGCCTAGTTTATCTGGATGACATCATCGGGTTTGGCCAGACCCTTGAAGAACATGAAGCTCATCTATTTAAGGTTCTTGACCGATTAGAGGACTTTGGACTAAAATTATCAATAGAAGAGTGTCAGTTCTTCCAAAAATCTGTGAAATATGTTGGTCACATAGTTTCAACTGATGGGTTTCAGACAGACCCGATCAAAGTGGAGTCTTTGACCACCTGGCCTCAGCCTAATAATCTTAAGGAACTGCAGAGATTCTTGAGGTTCTGCAGCTATTATTGCTGGTTCATAAAAGATTACACCAAAGTCATCCGCCCTTTGCTCAGTTTAACTCAAGGTTACCCACCTACAAACAAGAAGTATAAGAAAAGTGCAGATAAAGAGGAGGAAAATGTTTACTTTTAGACTAATGAACCTTTTGGAGCCAGGTGGACTTCTGAGTGCAAAGGGGCCTTCTATGATATCATTCATCAACTCATCTATGCGCCTGTGCTTGCATATGCAGATCCTGCTAGACCTTATGTGCTGCACACTGATGTCAGTTTAAGGGGACTTGGTGCTGTTCTTTATCAAAAATATGAGGAAGGGTTGTGCCCAGTGGCACTTGCTAGTTGGAGTCTAACTCCATCTGAGAAGAATTACCCAGTACAAAAATTTGAATTCCTTGCATTGAAGTGGGCCGTGGTAGACCAGTTTCATGAATATCTTTATGGCGCAAAGTTTCTAGTAAAAACTGACAACAATCCCCTCACCTACATCCAGACTTCAGCTAAGTTAGATGCCACTGGGCATCGCTGGTTATCTGCACTTTCCACTTACGATTATTCAGTAGACTATATACTGGGCATGAACCGCACTGGTGCTGACACCCTCTCCAGAAGACCTGACTCTAATGCAAATTGGGTGAGAATGTCTGAACAGTCTGTCAAAGTCCTCTGTCAAAAATTCGACAAAGATGAGCATCCCTCTCCTGAAACAGTTGACTGCCTGGTAGACTGCTTAGGTCCTCCTGACACTTGTGTCCCTGTGGCCTATTGTCACATGGCTGCCTTGGATCTCAGCAAATTGCCCCAACTCACCCCTGATAATATACAGTGGGCTCAAACTCAAGACCCCATGATCAAACCAGTACTGGATGCCATTCATGATGGAAAAGATCTATCCAAACTTCGTTCTTCAGATTCACGAACTGCCTTGCTGTTCAGGGAGTGGCCTAGACCGAAGTTGTGTAACCAGTTACTTTATAGAGAGACCACAGATTGACAAGGGCAAATCATCAAGCAGCAATTAGTATTACCTACAGATTTCAAATGAGTGGTGCTACGTGCCCTTCATGACCAAATGGGGCATCTAGGCTGTGATTGAACTACTGACTTGGCCCGTGCTCGCTACTACTGGCCAAAGATGGGAGCTTACATAGAAACTCACATTAAACTTGCAGTTGATGTCTTCAGAGGAAAGCCCAGCCCCAGAGGTCTTCCCTCTAAGTCAATATCTCCACCAGTGAACCCATGGAGCTTGTGCGTATTGACGTCTTGTATCTCGAATCAGATCAAAAGAAAATTGGCAATGTGCTAGTGGTTACAGATCATTTTACTTGTTATGTCCAGGCATACCCAACAAAGGCCCAGAAAGCATCCACAGTGGTAAAGGTTCTCATTGAAATGTTCTTTGTTCATTATGGTGCCCTGCAGAGAATTCACTCCAATCAAAGGAGAGACTTTGAAAGCCGCTTGATCAAGGAAATGCTCTCACTCTGGGGAGTGCCAAAGTCCTGAACTACCCCCATCACCCCCAAGGGGATCCACAGCCTGAAAGGTTTACCTGAACTTTACTAGATATGCTGGGCACCCTTCATCTGTGGGACATGTCCAAAATGGAGCCAACGGATAAGTACCTTGGTACACACCTGTAACTGCACCAAACGTGATGCCACTGGGTTCTCCCCCTACCACCTGATGTTTGGTCGGGAATTCCGGCTGCCAGTAGACATCTGTTTTGGAGTGTCCCCTGATGGAGTCAGAGCTGAAAATCACCTTCAATATGTTCGATAGTTAAAGGCTCAGTTAAACCATGCCTAACAACTAGCACACACCATAGCAGCAAAGAGGAACTTAGCCAATAAAGAAAGGCATGACAAGCATGTCAAGGCCCAAGAACAGCAACCTGGAGACAGAGTCCTATTACAAAATTTGGGACTGCATGGAAAACATAAAATTGCCGATAGGTGGCATCACACCCCCTACATTTTTGTCAGCAAGCTGGAGAATCTGCCAGTCTATAAAGTGCATTCAGAAAATGACCCACGAGCTGTCAAGACAATGTACAGGAATCATTTGCTGCCCATTGGTCAAATCATCATTGATTCTGCACCATAAGACACTGCCCCTCCTGGGCCTGTAACCACAGCTGCAGCTAAAAAGAAATAGTTAACCCCTTCTCCAGTTGTCAAGGATCTAAGACCCCCCCCTCAGTCAGGCTCAAAATGACATTGATTGCCCTTCTGAATCTGATAACAGTGAGTGTGAAACACCCTATTGTCCATCGTATGAATTGAGCCAGTTGTTTCAAGGTATTTTTTATTTTTTTATTTTTTTTTTAAATTTAACTTTTTCCTCCTTCAGAGCCTCCTGCCGCCTATCATTTCTGCCCGGTCATGGGCCGACGGCTTCTGCCTTCACATTGGCCGCTGTCCCCCGATACCCCGTGGCTTCCCCACGGTGGGGCCCACAACACCGCGACTCCCGATATAGCAGCGAGAACTGTAAATGGTCGGAGCCTGGCCTGAAAGGCAAATTGAAGCTGCGTGGGCTTCATACACGCGGTGGGATGGCTCGTCCTCTTTTTCCTATTTCCTCCCGGGAGGCGAGGTGCTGCAATGACGGCTCAGCATCCGCCCGCCTCCTAAGTGCTTAAGCTTACAGTGTGGGTACCCTTGCCTCCGCTTAGGAGTCCCCATCACCTCGGACGCTGTCCCAACCCTTCCCCGAGAAGAGAGCAGTCCCACTGACGCCAACTTTCTTCAGCCAGCCCTCCTGACGACTTGGGTCCGCTCCTCGACCCGGTCGCCGCGTCAGTGCTGAAAACGCTACCGACGGGCCGGCCAGTTGTTTCAAGGTAACCCCATGTACAATTTCGGAGATGAATCTGGGCCCTCAGGACTGTCTATCCCTCCAGCCTTCTCCACAGCCTCTGTGCCCCCTGAAAGTGAGGTGCAAAGTGTGACTTCAGATATAGCTGATTCTTTGTACTTGGTAAAACCAGATGAACCTCAAGAAAGAGAACCAGAGATGGTAAGCACCACTGGTGACATACCAGTAAATACAGGACTGTTTGAAACTAAAGAACCTGGCAGTGTCATGGAAAATGATGTTGAGAGTATTAGTCAAGTGTTGCAAGATTTAAATTCCATGGAACTTCCTCTTAATGATGAACCTGGAATTTCTTCGGAGCCAAGTATGGACAGTAATTTATTTATTTATTTATTTATTAAATTCTCGGATTACAAATACCTTTGAGCAGAAACTGCTCATTTACAAAGGTTCCACGTCAAAGGATGAGGGTCAACATACATACAGAGGTAGTAAAAGAATGCACAATAAACAACCAAAACAACTAAAAGAAAAAATAATGATACTCAGTTATAACATACATTGTGATAATATTCATAAAACAAGCAGCTTGAGTAGGCAGCTGGCTGCGGTAACAATAAGAGATAGAGGGCACCCTAGGCAGTTAGTAATGCAGGCATGCGACCGGGAGAGGAAGTTGGCAGGCTAATGGGCCACTGTCCGATGGTGGTGGAAAATGTCTTGTACCAGTGGAGATGTGAAGCAGGAAAGGAGTCACAAGGAAGGCCCAGTGCCAGAGGGAATGAGATTGGGAAAGGGCAGGCTGTGAGACATGAGTGAGCTGGGAGGTGTTTAGAGATCTCTGTTCAACGAAACAGTCACATTGAGTGGTAGAGGTGAGGTAAAGTTTGAGATTCCTTTTGGAAGGGTCCAAGTGTAGTAGACGAAAGTGTTTCTTTATTGAGGAATTGAACCATTGGCTGCTCTATAGATAAAGGACCGCTGACCGTGGAGGTACGACATCTAGGAACCTGAAAGGTTAGAGATTGGGCACCACGTGTTTGTTGAGTGCCACTGTAGGTAGTAAGGAGTGAGCTAACACCAGGTGGCATGAGACCAAGGAGAATCTTTTGGTAAGTAAGCAGGTCTGTTATTGTATTCTGCTGCGTGGGGTAGCCAGCTAGCCTGTGCATAGAGGTCACGGGTGTGAGTTTGTCGGGCTGCACCCGTCAGTAGTCTACAGGCTTTGTTGAGAGCAACTGAGATCCTGAGGAAGGCACTTGTTGGGGCACAGCCATAGATGACAAGGCTGTAGTCAATGATAGAGGTGACAGAGCTGTAGATGGCTAGTTTAAGGGCATCCGCAGGCATACAGTGCTTGTGTTTGTGTAGTAGTCCAATCCGTATATTGGCGGTCTTGGCAACAGTGTCATTAATGCCTAGTGTAGGAGAGGGTACTATCCAGGGTAATACTCAAGGTACTTGAACTCCTTGACATGTTCAAGTGGGTTTCCAGTGTGATTCTTGATGGTGAGGGACAGAGAGTTGTGCCTGCTCTGTCGGTTACAGAAGGACATGGCTTTAGTTTTGCTGTGGTTCAGGACAAGTTTATGAGAATTGAACCAGTCTTCAATGCGATTGAAGTAGAGCTGCAGCTGGGATTCAAGGACTGTAATATCATGGTGGCTGGAAAACAGGACTGCATCGTCTGCGTATAGTAGTATTTTTTGGTGGTAGGCACTGGGGAGATTGTTGATGAAGAGGGAGAAGAGTAGAGGGCCCAGAATAGACCCCTGGGGGACTCCGGAGCAGACCGGTTTCTCATCCGAAGAGATCCCTGCAATTCTTACACGTTGGATCCGATTATCAAGGTAGCTGGTGAACCATGGAAGGGCATCGCTGGAGATCCCAATGGAGGACAGTTGCTTGAGCAGTAGGGGTGGTTAACTGTGTCAATGCCTTGGTAAGGTCTATAAATACTGCCCTCCACAATTCCCTTTGTCAAGCGTGGCATGGATGAAGTTGTAAATTCCAGTAGTGCAGTGGTGGTGCTGTGCCCTTTACTGAAGCCATGCTGCTCTGGGCACTGTACATTGTACTTATCCAGGAATTCAACTAGTTGGTCCGATACTATTCGCTCCAGCGCTTTGGATAGTGGGGGGAGGAGTAAGATCGGTCTGTAATTGGTGTGCAGTGTCCTATCTCCGCTTTTGTGAACCGGTGTGACAGTGCTTTCTTCCAGAGAGAGGGGAAATGGGCCAATCTAAGCGAGAGATTAAAGATCTTTGTAAGTGGTTCTAAGATTTCATCGAGGACTTGTGCCAGCAGTTTCAGGTCAAGGAGTCACCACTGTACCCTTGTTTGCCATGGCCTTTTGAATGTATTTTCTAGCTACTTGTGGTGGGACCTCCTTAAAAAAAACTTTGGGGTTGTACGTTCTAGTTGGGGGTAACTTGGGAGGAGCTGGAGGAGGTCGTCGAAAAATTTGGTGGAAGGACACTGTCCAGGTTTGTAAATGCATTATTAAAAGTGCTGGTGATGATACCTAGGTCGAGTGTAGGAGTGCCATGAAGGTTGAGCATAGTGGGTGGTGCTTTAGGATCCTTGCCTGTGAGTTCTTTCATGTTGTTCCAGAATTTGTTTCCTGGCCCCAAGAGTTGGTCAGAGCCTCTTTGTAATAGCTGGGTTTAGCATTCTGTATTCTTGAGTGCAATCATTTCTGGCTGCTTTGTATAATTGTATGTTTACTTGCGCGAATTGCAGAGCACAATGCCAGAGGTGGTCTCTGTGCTTGAGCAGAGTTAAAAGGTCAGTAGTAACCCAGGGGTTAGTCTGTCCTTTGACCTTCATCTTTTTCACTGGTGCATAGATGTCACAGGCTTCGATGAAACGTTTGATAAATAGGTCCAGAGCTTTGTTGGTGTCATTGAGGGAGTCAAGCACTGCCCAGTTCAGCCTGGTTAGATGGGATTTTAACAGCTGGAGGTGCCCTTGTTTGATAACCCTGGCATAGATAAGCTTGGGAGGCGGCTTGTGGTATTTGTTTGACCAGGAGCAGATGACAGGCGAGTGGTCACTTACTGTATCCGAGAGTACAGAAACATTGGAGATGCATTCAGGGTGGTTAGATAGAATCCAGTCTAGAAGCGTAAGGGAGCCTGTCCTATAGTTACACCTGGTGGGGGCATTGACCAGTTGAGTGAGATGATGCGCCGTGGCTGCATCCTTATAGGTAGCAGCCTCAGCGGAGAGCCAGTTAATGTTAAAATCCCCCATGATTATTGTTTCAGAATTATGTTGCTGGACCCTTAGATATTCCATGATGCTATGGAAGCCAGCAGCCTGGTCTCTTGGGGGTAGGCAAACTGAGATGACAGTGAGTTCCTTGTTATGTGCACCAAGGAGGATTTTGATTGTGAGGACCTGAGAGGAGTTGCTCAGGCTAGGGGATGAGATGATATGACCCATAAGGGTATCCTTAAGATAGATGGCACAGCCCCTCCTGCTTAGCAATCCTGTCTTGCCTGAAAATGCAGTAGCCAGGATAGAGACTGAGGTATCAGGGATTTTAGGGTTTAGCCATGTTTCCACAACTGAGAGGACATCAGGGTTGTGCTGTAGGATCCATGTTTAGAGGGAGTCAAGTTTGTTGAGGATGCTGCAGGCATTGATGGATGCCATGGTAAGTGTCCCTGTCCTTCTGATTGGTGCCACTGCTGGCTGCCCAGGTGGTCCTGGGTTGGGGTGAACATTTCCTGAAAGCAGGAGCAGCATAAGGAGAATTTGTAGGAGAAAGGATTTCAGCATCTTGTAGATACCTGGTGGTTAAGTCATAAGCCAAAAGAAATTATCAACAGCTGAGGTCCAGAGTCACAGAATGTGTTAGAATTCCTGCAGGTGATGAACTGTGCCTGCACATATGCAGGATGTGAAATCCTTTTGTCTGCATGCTTCTTTGTAATTCAAAGAGGTTGTTGAAAAGCCCACATACAGATCATGGAGCAGGTCAGATGAAAATGTGGATTCAAGCAGACCTAGAGTCACTGAGTTTGTCAGACTTAATTGCTTGACTTATGTTTTGCTTGGGATAGCTTCCAAAAAGTTGATTTTTAAATGAAAAATGCAGATACCTGGTTGTGATGTTTTGCAGAAATCCAGTTCAGGAGACTTTCACGGATGTAGTGAGCAAGAATGGTGTAGTTACTCCAAGCAGAAAACCATGTAAATCCACAAAAACTAAGCTACAGACACAGACACAGACAAGCAGCCACAGAGGAGGGAGGGATCGTGCCCAGAGTAATGTTGTTGAACCAGAGCAAACAGAGCCAGGAGCTGAAAGGGCTCCCAGTACAGACCAGACAACCAGTGCAGAGGAAACCCTTTCTACTGAAGCATACTTGTTGACAATCAATGAGCTGGGACTGAGAAACCCTAATGCAAATGTTGAAAGAACTGGACCTGTGTCTGTTCCTCCTCAAAAGTCAGGAAGAGCCACCAAATCAGTGATATGTCTCAGTTATGATTCCCCTGGAAGACCTGTAGACCTTCCCTTACAGGTGGTTCACAAGGGGGTGTATATATTCCTGAAACCTTTTTTCCTAAACTGAGTTATTCTGCTACTTCTAAGTTGACAATTAAGCCCTTAAATCAGTGTACCAATGCCCTTGCCCCATGCAGCCCTACTGTAGCTGATAGGGATAGGCCCCAAGCCAGGTGGATTAAAGTACAGGAGGTGGTACAAACTAAAGTTATGAGACTAATATGTTTAATGGTTTAAACATGCTAATCTGTTTGTAAAACTGTATGAAAATGTATTACTGTAGAAATGTTATTGCAAATAGAAAAGTATAGTAATGCGTAGGACCAGTTTATTTACTGATGCATCAGCTTTATTTTGTGGTATACCAAATGAAACACACATGTATTCTCGTATTGTTTTCATATAGAATTTTATAGTATGTGAAGAATTGATGCGGATGCCAAGTTCTTCCAGGCAGGGAAGAATGTAACCCCTACAAATTGGGGTTTGCTATAATGTCCTCCTGTGCTCCTAAATGCCCACTGTCAGGATAATGTCCTGTCTGCAGTAGTTCTATTTGTCTGAGTGTGAGTGCTCTAGCGAGTCTCTGCACCTGTCTCTTTAAGAGAGCACCTATTCTGTGTTTGAAAATCAGTTGGGGCTGGGTCGAGTAATTAAGGCTTGCGACCAGCCAGACTGACTCTTATATGGCCCCATTCTGCAGTCACTATACGTGCAGAGGGAGCCCTGTTAGGAAATATCATTATTTACAGTTTATCTGTTATAATAATAATGATAGAAGAGTTTGTCTAACCTGCTTTCAATTGCAACTTGAGCTTTTGAATAGGAGCCACCATTTTGATTCTGGACTTCCAGTGTTGGACCAATCGAACCTCTGGGGACCTAAAATGGAGACTGTCCTCAGAGATCTTGTGGGATGGACATTCTGTAGTTTTTGTAGTTTTAAGTGTCTGGTGCCTAAATGGACCTGGAGGGGAGCCCTTTCTGTGACAGACAGCTTCCTCAGCCATCCAAACCTTGTGGATTACCGGGAAATCCCCAGAACTGCCTAAAGCAGTAGTCAGTAGAGAGTTGGAGGCTGAAGAGTGAACAGCTCGAGCTATTCAACAGCTGCTCCTAGGAGGAGCATTGGCGAATTGGCAGGAAGGCTCTGCCGGTCTGCTTGTCACGTTCTCCTGCCTTTGAACTGCCCAGTGCAGTAGTTGGACCCTTCTGTTTGCTGACTTACTTCGGCAGCAGAAGAAAGAATAGGATTGTTGTGGTGACTGAGGTTTTGATCCAAAGACCTGCTCCAGATACGATTGGCCTGCCTGACAGAGAAAATAGCCTCAGAGAAGAAGGTTTGCACAGTGAAGCTGTAATTGGCAACCGGACTGTATCCGATCTGTGGCTTAGAGAACTTACTTGATTTAAGTGTGCTGAGTGTATTTCATGGGTCATAATTTGGTTCCCCACGGTAAATTCTGCTACGCCGGCTGGAGACTTTTCCAGCCAAAGATCACAAACTCTTGTAGAACTGTCAATCCTGTTTGGGCCTTGCCATCTCGGCCTAAGCTGCTGCCCTTAGCTCAACGACTATCTTGGCGAAAGACCCACTTGTGGATTTTGGCCCCTGCTCAACACTAACGAACAGGTAGCGACCACCAGTAGGTGAGTCGTGTAGGCCCTGCTTCTCCTGGCATGACAGATCAACAACATGAAGTCTTTGTCTCGCCTGTTCTACACCCTGGTCTGGGTAGCGTGAGTGCAAATCAGGGTAGTTCCCTGCAACAACAGATGAAAATCATTGTGTATTATCTGATTGTTTTGTTCTGGGTTATTGCAAATGGACTGAGCCATCCGGCTCAGGATTACAGTTATTTGGGTTGTGCACTTGTTAACTGATTTCCTTCCTAAGGGCCCCAACAACAGCTGCAACGCCAGCCACCCGAGGCAATGCTTCAGGCTAGCCTGCATCACACACTGGATACCCAGGTTTGCGGGACTGTTCAAAAGGGACTTACAGTGCATGCTGAACCAACTTAGACTAAATGAAAGTGTCAATCATTCTATCAGATTCATGCCCCTTCCTTGTTCACTTCCCCTGAATAAATTAGATTACTTTGTTTCACGTTTAACCTGGCTGGTGTACATATTATTAGTTGGGTTGCAGTGGTACTATTGTATTGTTGCATTACTGACCTTATTTTCCAGGGGGTCTCCAGGATAGTTGCAGCTGATCCAGTCCTGTTGGTAAGTGCAAGGGGCATGAGCATATTAGTACTGTTAGTCAGTGGATGTGACTGTTCTATGGTATTCCTGTTTAGGCCACTAAAAGGGTTGGTCAGTGGTTATAGTGTCCTGGAGGGCTATAACAAAGCAGTTAAGCTACCCCAATACCATTCCTTTGGGTGTAGGCACCCATTCACCAAACTCAGACCCCTCAACCTGTGCCTAGCCATGCAGGCAGGGGTAGTAGCCCAAAGGATAGCACCGCCTAGGGTTTACACCAGTATCATGAAATGCAGAAACTTTGTATGTGGGGTTACTGCACTACTAGTTCTACATCGTGGTGTGGGTCTAGAACCTACAACCTTCTGGGCCTGGCTCTAGAAGAGGGCATGCAACCTACAGAGCCACCGACACCATGTTGTTCAGACAACTTGCAAAAAGTATAGAAATAGACATGCAACAATAGTCTTACTACATTTTTGCAACTTTCTTGCATTTTTGGAATGAAATGTCTCCATTCTGCTCCCAGTATTTTTGATTTGAATCCATAAGGCCACCCTTATAACTCTCAGGTTCTGTACACAGTAGAGGGTTTAAAACATTTTAAGAGACTTGAAATGTTTCAACCCTGTTAAAATGGTTTGCACCCACATTATGTTCAAGTTTAAAATGTTTTAGTAAAACATTTTTAAACCCTTCTAAAAAGCCAATCTTAAAAATATTTTAAAGGGGAGCAGTCACCACCAAGGGTCCCCACATTTCAAGTGTGAGGCTGGTCCCAATGCGCGCTTTGTGTGCAAACACATTTTGGTTTGCTGTTTACTATAGTATAGTAGATTGTATCAGACTAATGTTGCTTAATTGTAGGCTGATATCTTCTGTTACTATATATCCCAGAATTCCCTGCATGTAACATCAGAGCAGTAGACAGCATTGAGAATATTAAATAGCCTGCAGTGCATGTTGGAGTTTATATAAGCTCTGGTCTTTTGTTTGCTGGCTCCACTGCTCTCCTTGGGCTAAGTACAGTTACAGAGGACTGTGCCTAGCCCTTGGAGAAAAGCAGACATGGAAAACATCTGCTCGGAAGTGCAGTTTAGTGATGTGCTCTAGGCCCTCTACAATGTGACACTCACCACCGAATTAATACAAGAGAGTAAGACCAGATGCTCTCCCCAGGCCCTGCTTTTCTACCCTGCATTTTTTGTGGGGAGTGTTAAGTTTAATTTATCCTGGATAACGCAGCTGAGCTACAACATTTTGTTCCCAGTGGGGTCCTGTTTGTGCATAGTTTTTAAAGCAGGGAGGACTGCAGTACAAAGGTCACACAGTAAGCCAGTGGCCAGTGGTTAGGGTGGGACTCAAAGCTCTCATATCCAGTTTCACTATGCAGTTCTCAAGTCACTAGCCTACACTGACTGCTAGGTCTGACAAAAAATGCACTGCCCTTATCAACCATACTTCCTTCTCTTGATTATGAAAATGTTGAAAACAAAAACAAATATGGCATGTGCCAGCAATGTGGGTGTATTCAGTACAGACAATTGTGTTTGATTATAGTGTGTGTGTGTGGGGGGGATGGGCACAAACCTCGCACTGGCATTTTTAGTACTATATTAAGGAAATTTTATAAAATGAGTCATCGTCCCCATCATACCCACCAGAGGATCTCTTGCTCCTAGCCACAAAATTGCTAATGATTTTGTTAGGATGGCATTCATGCTGTACAAATCTGCAGTGCCAGCATTTTCTGAGCACCTTGAAGTTACTGCAGGCCCAAACTGTAAACGATCCAATTTGGTGCAGTTTACTGCAATTCTGAGAAGATCAGCACTGGCCCATTTATTACTTTGCACTTGAGAAAAGGCTTCCATGAGTGCTCAGTGCATCTGTTTCATGTCTGGGCTTTCATTTGTAGTACTGGACTATATCAGCAGTGTGTAGAGCCATAAAAAGTCTTACAAAAAGACTAAAGCAGTCAGGCTGAAGAAATTGGGAGGGTCTGGGAGAGGTGGCATACCCTTACTGTTTTAATAAAAAAATGCAGACATGCAGAATTCTTGCTTGTTTTTCTTTCCATTATAGTGAGAATATTCTGTTCCTGCAGTTATGTATGTTTTGTGCAAAAAAATAACATGCTTTATCCTCTCCCCAAAAAAGCCAGCATGAATGTCTAGTTGCACCTCAGTGTAGGTACAGCCCTGGTGTATCATGTCTCAATAGTTTTAAACATTGTTTTAGGCAATCTAAAAGAGTGCTAATGCAGGGTAGATCTGGTGTGCCCGTTATTTTTCATATCCAATGGCATTTCTTTTTGCAGGTCCCCCTATCTATGGCTTTTGGTTTGTCAAGTCCCTGTGTGATATGCTGAATCAGTATGGAAAGAAACTGGAACTCATCCAGATCCTCACTCGCGTAAATCACAAGGTGGCGCTAGAGTTCAAGTCTTCAGACGTCCTGGACACCTGCCCTGAGAATCGAGTCTCATGCATCGTCTCCATGTTAACCAAACAACTGTATTTCGGCTGCTGGAAATCTATCAGTTAATAAAGACATTGATTTCACAGGATCATTCGTGGTGTCAAGTTATTAGGCACTTGGGTAAAATAACAGAAGTAACATTTACTGTGAAACTCTTTTAAAGAACTTAATACCTTTATCATATTTTCAGAAAAGAAAATCATACTGCACTGTATAAGCAAACAGGATATTCATATAAACAATCTTCAACAAAATTAAATATAATTCATTGTTCATTACACTTATGTATACTGCCATTCTTAAGTTGTAACACTTGCTGCTAGTAAGGTTGGTTGGTGGACACAGGTTACACTATTCATATACATTGTTTCTTCATGCTGTTTCTGTAATTTGTAATCGTTCCCAAATCTATTAAACATTCCTTTTAATCCTGTATGAAAACTGCAAATTTGATTCAAAGATTGTTTAAACTATGCTGTAATTATATATGTTATCCTGCTGTTTATCAAACAAACAACAATAAAAAGCAGACTTGGACAAATTAATGTCTTGTCTGTAAAATATTGGAAAAATACATTAGACCCATTTAACAGTGTGTACCCAGAAAGGAATCCTGACACACAGTGCTCAACAAGATGTAATAGTCTGAAAACTGCAGATGTTGAAGATAAGGCAGTTTTAACAGTCTCCAGTGGCCAACTTGGTGTGCCACTAAATCTGAAGTGAGGGATCAACGTGGAACAGAGCAGGGTCTCTATTCTAGCAGGGATGGGTGAGCATTTAGCAGTTTGATTCATGTTTCAACATTCTTGCTTTTGAGCCGATAATTCAATGCATTTCAAGGAGAAATGAAATATATGAGCATTCTAAAGTGTTCCAATAAGAAAACAGTGTCAGGTGCACGTTGAAGCTTGAAACAGTGACACTGTCTTACTGTTGTGGGTCTATAACATGTTGAGTGACATGGGGATAATTGTCATGGACAAATCTGCCCAGGTAAAGGTGGTGGAGTTAATAGTACTGCTCAGAGTCGTATTAGTATTTGATTTATTGATCACATTGCATGTGGTCATTAGGGGTGTCACAAAATATATCAGTGGCATTGTTTTGTGCTGGTTATTAGCATAGCCATAAAGTGACACTTATTACATGCACTACTGGCAAACATTTCAGAGCAGCACGTGCCTCTCTTACCCTCGGTGCACAGTGTTAGTTTATGGGGCTGGGACAGGTGTTTCCAGCGTTGATGTGGAAGCACAGTCTCCAAGGCAACTTTGCCTTGTAGGTGTTAACTTCCTGCCACCTACAGTAATGTCACCAGGAATACGGCCCCCAGGTAGATTGTGTTACTACTCCAGGATGTGCTGCGGCATGAATCTCCTGGCAGCTGTCTTCTTGTAATGTTCTACAGAGTGCTGTAACCCCTCCAAAATATATAGTATTTTGTCACATATTGTTGTAGCTCCCTAGGAGCTCTTGCTGCCTATAGGTCTTCTAGGCCTGTAAGAGTATGTTAGCATGCCCTTGTAGAGCTCTGAGTCAGCTGGCCAGTGATGTGAGAGTTTTAGGGGTGAAGCAAGCTGCCTTGGTCTGAAAGCCTGGGGAGCTGAGTTCAGTTGGAGTTGGGGAAGAGAATCTGCAGCATCTCCCTGTGTAACCTGAAAGTTCCTGCTGAAGTGACTCACTAAAATCCTTAGGAATCATGCTGGGGCCACTTACACCAGTGCCACCCCCCGGGGTGAATCCCCACCTTGGAGAAGAGTCCAGAGGGACCCGACTTTGAGATAGAAAAGAGAGATCAGTGACTGTGCTGGAATACGTGAGGTGATCTGTAACTTCAAGATGCAGAGACTGTCTTATTTGGCACTGGATGCCCCTTCCTGCAATGAGGCTGAAAATGTTTCATGTAAATGTTTCATTTGGCTTGGGACTCTGCTGTCATGTGAGACTGGCAATGCTGGAGGGGGCAGCTGACAAGGCCTGTGAAGCCGTGCACCCCGATGGGTGCTTGCCCCTCTGTAACCTGCTTAAATTTCTATTGGCTGAGTCTACACCTCTGAAAAGGGATGGAAGATTTGGGTTGGGCTGGGATTATAGTACAGATACATGGGCACAAGTGTGTGCTGGGTTTGTGGGGATGGGTGTCTGTTCTCCAGGGTAGCCATCTAAGACAGGCCAATTCCCTGTAGCCCCAATCCATCTGGTACCTTAGTTCCTACATTTGTCTGAAGGGTAAAGGACCTACTGTAATTCTATTAAAGAAATGCCTCTATATGTACAAGCCACACTAAGTAATTGACTGTGACAGAACCCAGTAAGGGTTGTGAAAGAGCCCTAAATTTGACTGTAAAACTCTGAATCTAATTGCAGAAGAAATGTACCTTTACCCCCCCCCCCAAGGTTGCCTGCAGTCTCAGTCTAAATGATGTGCTTGGAACCTGTTGGGACAACATCTCCAACATGAATTTGGACCTCTCCCACCTGGAAAAGTGTACTGCAAAGCACCAGGGACTTGAATATCTGGAAATCACCAGTAACATGATTTGTACCAGTTTACCCTAACATGCCCATGAGCTCAAGGTTGTTAAATGGATCACGGTTGGACTGTAATTACATTACATCCTAGACAATCAATTATTGTGGGGAAATGTTGTTTGCTAACTCTTGCTGATAGCAGCCCTGCACTGGCTTGAAGAGTATCCGCAGTCCTGGGAGGTCAAGTAAGTTGTTTTGGTGGCTCCCCTTCCTGAAAATGAATCTTTGCCATCTAAACCCCTAGACTGGGGAGGAGGCTATATGTGGGGGCTCATATGGGATTTGTAGGTGCCTCTAGGAGTCGGAGCATGTTGTGGCCAATAAGGTGTAAAATGAAATAATCAGGTGATTTTGAACTGTGTGTGCAGTTTTTAAAAGATGGCACCTGCTTGCTGTTTCTATTTGTGCTGCTTCTCCTTATTTTTCTGTGCCATGGACTTTTTTTATGCCCTCAGTTAGCTAAATTTGAATAAACTATGCATCAGCTGTAATATATTCAGTAATTCCTGCTTGTGATTTGCTGCTCTGACCTACCTTTCCTGAACAACGTTAGTCCCTGTGAGTATACGGATTTGGATGCTGTCCACACCCTGAAAGCGTGCTCGGATTGGACTGTATTCTAGAAAATGGCATGGCTAGGAACTCTATTTGGCTGCCTTGTGTGAACCAGAGGCCATCTTGATGGGTGTGATTGTCATCGGGTGTGGGATTTCAGAATAACTCAACCAGGCAGACAGAGTTTAGGTGTATTAAAAACACCAAAAAGCATTTATCATTTTATTTTCTGATTCTAGAATAAAATAAGAAAATGTACAGAAAGCAAAAGAAAATGAGGTTAGCAATCCTCAACACAGCATGACTTAGCTTCAGCCTCTCTTCAGGTACTCAGACAGTGATTCTTCAAGCACACCCCAGAAGGTCTTATACCTTCCACAGCCAGGAAACAGCTGGTCTTCATACCTAAAAACTATGCTCCTAGAGGTGGTCCTTTTATATCATGCTAGGGGTGACTTCACAGACATGTCATCTGCCCACATTTCATAATTAGGCTTTCTAAGGCAAACAATCATGTCTAAACAGAAGAGGACAGGTTGTTCTAAGCCTTAATATATTAAGCTATCTTATTCCTTTAAAACAAGAAATACATAATACAGTCCTGGTCAGTAAATGAACCATGCATCTTTAATTAGTACTAATGGCTGCTAGCTCCTCCCTCTGCACAGTATGACTATAAAAACAGGCCATTAGGGCTGCTGTCTCCCTATAGGAAAATTCATTCAACTTCAGACAACAGGTAGGCCCAGTTCTGACGTAGAAGGGTGTAAGAAATGGAAACAAGAAAACAAAACAGGTAACCCTTCCTGTTACTTTTATCCAGGTATTTAAACATTTTGCAGAACTGCGGTAGTTTTATTTTTAAATCTTTCCCTTGGTTACAGTTTTTAATGAGCCTATTTTTAAATTAGAAAGGGGGGTCAGTATTAACTGAAAGCAAAAATTGGGCCCTCTCTGGGACAAACACTGCCTGGGGCTAAATTACAGACTGGCCCCATTTAGAAACTTTCCTTTGTCACCTAATGTTTGTATTTGTAACCTAGACCTCTTCCTTATTTCTGCAAGAGCCCTTGTTATTACTATTTTTATTTTATCTGGGCTGGGTTTAAAACAACCATTTTTTCCCACATGCCCTCTCTTTATGTTACAGATACAGCCCTCTAAGTTGTTTATTCAGTTGCCACTATGCTTTCCATAATAACCAATGCAGCTTTCACATCCATTTCTATGTAAGCATGCTGCACCTTAACCAATGTACAGCCTCTGCAGGCTTTGTAGGACATGTTTTTAACATCATTTTCTTTTTCTTCTAAGCACCTATTCTTTATTTATTTTAGCATAGTTATTTGTGTGTCAGTATAATCTGCCTGCCAATATATTCATTATCTATGTTATCCGTTTCAGCACTGCAGTCACTTTTTATTTCATTTTAACTTGTACTGTCTGCCCCTTAATTCTGGCAGCATTTTCTAGCAATATCTAAAGCACTTTATTCCTTTAAAATCTGCCTGCATTTTATTTCTTAAGTGTCAGACTTGCAATTCAGTCCACCACGGTGGGACCCTTATCTCATCTTTCAGACACTCGGGCTGTTTCACATAACAGCCAATTATATGCAATAAATATGCAGCTCATAAATGGGGGACGAGAAAAGTCAAAAGGGATAGCACAGGATAAGACGGTGATGGCGGGTGGCCAGTCCAACAGCAAAATTTAGGAGAGAGAGAGAGAGAGAGAGAGAGAATGAGAGAGAGAATTAATAGGGAGAGATAGTAAAGGGTGAAAGGAATGGGGGGGGAAGGTTCAGACTACTTACATACTAACATACTAATTGCCAGCAGATTAGGCCTTATGGTCTATCGAGTCTGTTTGAACCTCAGATCCCTAGTTGGATGCCGAGGCCCTCCCCCCCTTGTGTTCTAGAAACCCCTATCATCCATCCCCACCCCCATGGGCCAGGCCATCATCTGATACATCCGCTTTATGTGTCTGTCCTACCTTCTCTTGAAGCCCTCCACTGTGGATCTCTGAACCAGCTCACCAGGCAGCACATTCCAAGGGTCCACCACCCTCTCAATGAAAAACCTCCTCCTCTTTTCCCCCCTCACCCTTTCACCTTCCAACTTCAAACCATGCCCTCTGGTGATACTTCCCTGCTTTAGTCTAAAGTTCCCCTCCATATTTACCCTATTTATTCCCTTGAGGTACTTGAAGACCTCAATCATGTCCCCCCTGTCTCTCCTCTCTTCCAATGAAAACAGGCAGAGCTCCTCAAATGTGTCCTCATACGTCAAATCCCCTAGTCCTCGTATCATCTTAGTTGCCCTCCTCTGCACCCTCTCCAGGAGCTGTATGTCCCTCTTCAACTGTGGTCTCCAGTACTGTACACAGTACTCAAGGTGTGGTCTAACCAGTCCATTGTACAGTGGCAGAATCACTTCCCTGCTCCTAGAGGTGATCCCCCTTACAATGCATCCCAACATCCTGTTTGCTTTGCTAGCTGCACTCCTGCACTGCTCAGAGTTATTCATACATGCATCCACCATGACCCCTAGGTCTTTTTCCCCTGTTGAGGCCTCCAGCGCTTCCCCTCCCAGGATGTACCTGTGTTTAGGGTTTCCCCACCCAAGATGTAACACCTTGTACTTGGTGATATTGAAATTTAATTTCCATGTGTGAGCCCAGCTTTCCAGGCTGTCCAGATCCCCTTCCAGGGCCGACCTCCCCTCTTCCCCCTCAACTACTGCTCCCATCTTGGAGTCATCAGTGAAGAGACTCATTTCACACCCTATACCCTCCCTGATGTCCGATCGTATGCATTAAACAGGATCAGACCCAGGACCCGAGGCCCCTGAGGGTACCCCTGCAAGCTCTCTAGGGTTAAGGGGCTCCCCTGACCACAACTCTCTGGGTGCATCCAGATAGCCAGTTTTCAATCCATCTGACCATCAAAGGGCCTACTCCCAGACCCGTCAGTTTCTCCACCAGACCATTGTGGGGGACAGAGTCAAACGCCTTGCTGAAGTCCAAGAATAATACATCCACCGGCTTTCCCCTGTCCAGTTCTGATGTTACCCATTTGTAGAACTCCACAAGATTGGTTTGACATGATCTACCTGGCACAAACCCATGTTGCTGACTATCCAGACCTCCCACCTCCTCCAAGTACACCCCCAATCGTTCCTTTAGTATACTCTCCATTAATTTTTCCACCACGGAGGTCAAACTGATGGGTCTATAGTTACCTGGTACTTCCCTCGACCCCCCCTTTATGGATTGGCACCACATGTGACTCTTGCCAATCCCTAGGTACCCTCTCTGTCTCAAGCGACCTGTTGAAGAGCTCCACCAGAGGTGCAGCCAGTATGTCCGCCAATTCCCATAGCACTCTCGGATGAATGCCATCCATCCCAGGAGATTTATCTTTCTTTAGGGCCTTGAGGGCTAACCACACCCTTTTGGTGGAGATAGCATCATCCATTCCCTCCACCTTACTGGCCTTTGTATCCTTATCCTGATGTGACACCCCTGGGATACCTCTCCCTCCCTCTTGCTCCATTTCTGTTGCTCCACTGATCCCACTCACTACCGCTTCTGTCCCCATCATGCCTTGCTTTGTAGATATCCCATCCCCCTCCCTAGTAAACACAGAGGCGAAGTACTTGTTTAATACCTCTGCCTGGTCCCTCACCTCTTCCACCCACCCTCCTTCTGATCTCAATCGCCGAGATGGCCCTTAGTTTTTCTCCGCCTCCCAATGTGCCGAAGAACCCCTTTTCCCTCCATGTATCCCCTGTGCCAGCCACTGCTCTTACTGGACTTTGCCCCTCACCCATCCGGTGACTTTTCTAGATGCAAGATGGTACATTTCCTTCCCTATCCTCTTGTTGTTTTTATATTTTTGTAGGCTGCCTTTTTTTCTGACCGCTATCTGATCCTCACTGGACCACCAGCATGGTTTATGTGACCTTGCTCCCTTACGTTTCACCTTAGCGTAGGTCCTGACTGCCTCATGAAGTCCCCGTTTTATGACCTCCCATCTCTTTTCCACATTTGTCATTGATGTAATCCCCTTCAAGTGATCCTTGAGAATATTTCCCATGCCCACAAAGTCTGCCCCCCTGAAGTCCACTGCCAGTGTCCTAGATCCCTCCCCCCATGCTTCTTTGAAACCAGACAGTACTGTGGTCGCTCCCAGTCAGGGGGTCCTCTACAACCAGATCCCTTACCAGATCTCCATCTGACAGAACCACATCCAGGACATGCCCCTCCCTTGTGGGCTCCATCACATGCTGTGTTAAGAACACATCCTGGAAGCCGTCCAGCAGCTTCTGCTCCTTGGCCACCTTAGAGAACATGGTTCCCGAGTTTGTACCTGGCATATTAAGGTCCCCCCATTAACACCAGTCCTTCCCCTTTTGGTCCACACTGGGCAATGATGTTGTCCAGCAAACCATCCTCCAGAACATCACCCATCCCGGGGGGCCTATATACTACACCCAGCTTGACCTTACCTCCTGCTGGGGTTCGTAAGGTGATCCATAAGGCCTCCACGTTTCCCTCTGCCTCTTCTACCCTAGCAATTTCTATGTCATCTGTAATGAACATAGCCACTCCACCCCCTCTGCCCTCCTTTCTATCCTTCCTAAGCATACAGAGGGTGTAAACAGACAAGTCTGTGAAATGTCTCTTAAAAGCACTGGCAATGGTTTGAGGGTTATGGCATTTAATGGCACCAGTGTGTAGGTTTTCAGGGTGCTGCTTGGTTGTACCCCTAACTTATGAGGATACTTTTTCTAAGACAGGGGTCACCCTGTCACAGTGATCAGGGAGGAGAGAAGAACACAAAGATGTTTCAGTGCCCTTATTTTCCCACTGTCGCCTTTAATACTTTCTCCTCTGCCTCCAGTGCACTCTTTGCTTTCACCCAGATGTTTGTATCCCTACAGGAGGCTCACCTCACTTTTATCTGAAGAAGGGTTAGGGGCACTGCCAGCAAGTGGTTACACAGTGACTCCCGTAAACTTATGAAAAGCAGAGATAAACAATGGTACAACTACAAAGCCTCCCAAACCTTATCTGACATCATTGAATATAGGAGGGTACATAATACGTGCTGGAGAGAAATTTGTATAGCCAAGGGTGTGGATTATCAGGAAACCCTATTAGCCTCACCTAAAGATCCTTGACCTTTTCAAGGAACATAGAAGGTTTGGTTAGGGGCACAACCAAGCAGCACCCTGAAAACCTACACACTGGTGCCATTAAATGCCATAACCCTCAAACCATTGCCAGTGCTTTTAAGAGACATTTCACAGACTTGTCTGTTTACACCTCTGTATGTTTCCTCCCAGGCTCCCCACCCCTGCAGCTGCCTGCATTTTTACCTGAAAGCTGTATTGACAAATGACACTAGCTCCTTGCCGGTCTATCCTCCTATACCAGTGAACGGCAGGGCAATCTTGAGCCAAAACTTCTAAAACATGGTGCCCCCATCATAGTGCCCCTGATTAGATGCATTTTTAACCAATCACTATTTTCTGATATTGTCCCTGACAACTAGAAAATGGACAGAAATGTTCTTAAATCTGGTGGCATGAAATGCCTTGAAAACTATCGCCCTCTCACAATACTGCCTGCTCTCAGAAATCTGCTTGAGCGTATTCTTACCAGTCAACTCACTGACCGCCTCTGTGCCCATGATATACAGTATTTACACCTAAGCAGCAGGTTTCTGTATGACCCATAGTACAACCACTACCCTCACTAAAGTGGTAAATGACATCAAAACCGCCATGTACCAGGGCATGCTTACCAGTGTAATCTTTATTGGCCTGTCCTAGGCATTTGACTTGTCGACCATGACTTCCTTTTGTTCCAAGTTGCAGCCTCTGTGCTTATCCTTGCATGCAGTTACATGGTTCAGGCACTACCTGTCGAACTGGCAGCAAGTTGTCAAATCTGATAGGTCCATCTTAGAACCAGTCCCAGTTAAGCTTTTAAACCCAGGCTCATACGTGGACCGGTTCTTTTCTCTTTGCTCACAAACAATCTCCCTAGCACCATTACCTCAGGTAGTACTACTACTACCCTCTATGTTGATGACTTAGTGGTTATCTCTAGCTCAGAATGCATACATTGCATTAGCTTACAGTTCACCACTTATTTTTTTCAAAATGCTATCATAGCTCACTAAAAATAAACTTGTCATGAATGCGAAGGAAACACGAACTATGCTGTTTGGGTACCCAGCTCAAATTAGAGCTACTTGGACCCACTGTCATATGAATATATGAAACTGACAGCGGATACAGGCAACATGGTCTATCAAGTCTGCTCAAATGTGCAACTAGCAATCCCTTATACTGTAGCTGCCCCTCTTCACAGTGACCCTTCCTCTCACCCTGTCCCATCCCCTTTAAAAACTCCCCACTGTCTTATAGGATACCACCTCCTCTGGCAGTGCGTTCCACTCAGACACCACCCTTTCTGTGAAAAAGTGTCTCCTCAGTTCTCTTTTAAATCTTCCACCCTCCAATCGTAGATCATGTCGCCTTGTGTCCCTCCCAACCCTCTTAAAAATTCCCTCCGTACCAGTCTTGTTCATTCCCTTCATGTACATAAAGGTCTCAGTCATATCTCCCCTATCCCTCCTCTCCGCTCCTCTCCTCTCTTCCAGGGAGTACATGTTAAGCTCCCGCAGCCTCCCCTTGTAGGGTCTGTTCTCCAATCCCAGGATCATTTTTGTTGCTCTGCGCTGGACCCCTTCCAGTAATCTAACATCTTTCTTTAAGTATGGGCACCAGTACTGCATGAAGTACTCCAAGTTTGGCCTTACCAAAGACCTGTATAGAGGCAGGATCACCTCACCTCTCCTGGAGGTGATACCCCTGGCAATACACCCCAGCATCTTAGTGGCTTTAGCTGCTGCTTTTCTGCACTGCGCTGACTGGTTCATTTGCCCTGTTATTATCACCCCAAGATCCTTTTCCTCCTCAGTAGTGGCTAGCTGTACTCCTCCCGATTGATAACACCTCCTTGGGTTCCTCGTTTCAAAGTGCATGACTTTGTACTTCTTAGCATTGAACCCCAGCTGCCAAGTGTCTGACCAGCACTCCAGTTTGGCCAGATCATCTTGCAACCCCTGTCATCCTTCTGTGTCATCCACCACCACTCCGATTTTGGTGTCATCTACAAAAAGACTAATCTTATTTGTAATGCCATGTGAGATGTCTGCTATGAAGATTCCAAACAATACTGAGCCCAGTACTGAGCCCTGTGGTACCCCACTTGTTACAGACCTTGGAGATGAGAGTTCCCCTCCCACCACTACCCTCTGTTTCCTCCCTTGCAGCCAGTCCTTGATCCAGTTCACTATCTTTGTCCCTGCCCCCGGTCCCCTAACTTACCAACCAGCCTCCCATGTGGCACCGAATCAAACGCCTTACTGAAATCCAGATAAAGGACATCCACTGCATGGCCCTTGTCCAGTCCCCTAGTCACCCAGTCATAGTAGTCAGCCATGTTGGTCTGGCAGAATCTGCCAGAAACAAATCCATGCTGCCTCCCGTCCTGGAGCCCATTGCCTTCCAGAAAGGTCATCAGCCCCTCCTTAAGGATTGCCTCCATTAACTTTTCCACAATGGAAGTGAGGCTTACTGGTCTATAGTTCCCAGATTTGTCCTTGGGACTGTCTTTGTGGAGTGGCACCACATGAACTATCCTCCAGTCCTGGGGTATGCACTCTGTGTCCAGGGAGGTACTGAACAAGTCAGCCAATGGTTCTGCCAGGATCTCCACCAGTTCCCTCACTACCCAGGGGGGTGTATGCTGCCTGGTTCTGGCACCTTATTCACCCTCAGTGCCCTTAATCCTTTTAGTACCCTACCCATTGTAATTACCCCATCTGTCACCCTCCTCGCCCCTGTGCCTACCTCCCCCAACCTCCTGGGCAGTGACCCTGCCTTCTCCTTCGTAAATACAGAACAGAAGTATTTATTTATTGCTTCTGCCTGCTCTGTCTACTCCCATCCTTCTTGATCCTTATTATTTGATCTTTGTAGAGCCTTCTCTCACTTATGCACCTGAAGAGGTCCTTTTCCCCACCCTTGATGCCCTGTGCCAGCCTTAGCTCTCTGGAAATGTTGACTGCCCTTACTGTTCTGGTCACCTCCCTTGCTTTCTTCAGGTAATCCTTCCTATTCTCCCCTCGCTTGGATTGAAACATAGAAACATAGACTTTGACGGCAGATAAGGACCGCTAGGCCCATCTAGTCTGCCCATTTCCCTACCTACAGGATAGGCCGCAGATCCTAGTTAACCAACAGCCTTTATCGTCCTGCCCCCCACAAGAATTGCCTTATGTCTGTCCCATGCATTCTTGAATTCTCCCACAGTTTTAGACCCCACAACTTCCTCAGGAAGGCTGTTCCATGCATCCACTACCCTTCTGTGAAATAATACTTCCTCACATTGCCCTGAACCCCTCCTTCTATCTTTAAATTGTGTCCCCTTGTTTTGCAAGTCTCTTTTCTGAAAGATGCTACCCTTGGACTTTGTTGATTCCCTTGAGGTACTTGAAAGTTTCTATCATGTCCCCCTCCCTTCTTTCCTCAAGGGTATACATATTAAGCTCCTTTAGTCTCTCCTTATACGACTTCTTGCAGACCCTGCACCATTTTAGTGCCCTCCTCTGGACTGCCTCTAGCCTGTCTATGTCCTTGGGAGATGGGGTCTCCAGAACTGGACACAGTATTCAGATGGGGTCTCACCAACTGTCTGTACAGAGGGATAACAACTTCATTTTTCTGCTGCTGATGCCTCTCCCTATACATCCCAGTATACCCCGCCCTCCTACTGCCTTCTCATTACTTGCTAACCTTAAGGTCATCTGATATGATTACCCCAGGTCCCTTTCCTGTTTTGTTGTTGTTACTACCTCACCCATTGTGTATTCTTCCCTGGGTTCTTGTTTCCCAGGTATTATTTTGCACTTTTGCATTGAATCCTAGCTGCCAAACGTCTGACCATTCCTCCAACCTTGTCAAGTCCCTTTTCATCCTTTCCACGCCTCCTTGTGTATCAACCCTGTTGCAGATCTTTGTGTCATCTGCAAAAAGGCATACTTTTCCTTCCAGTCCCTCTGCAATGTCACTGATGAAGACATTAAAAAGGACTGGACCCAATACTGAACCCTGCTGTACCCCACTAGTAACCGCCCTTTCTTCAGAGTGGACTCCATTTACAATTACCTTCTGTGTCCTGTTGTCCAGCCGATGTTTTACCCAGGCTACCACCCTGGGACCCACTCCCAGGCTGGTTAATTTGACTATCAATCTTTTGTGTGGGACTGTGTCAAATGCCTTGCTGAAGTCTAGGTAGGCCATGTCCACAGACCCTCCCTGGTCTACTACTTTGGTCACCCAGTCAAAGAAATCTATTAGATTCGTCTGACATGACCTTCCCGCTGTGAACCCATGCTGCCTTGGATCTTGTGCTCCACTGACCTCTAGGTACTCAACTATTCTTTCCTTCAGAAGTGACTCCATCACTTTCCCTACCACAGAGGTCAGACTGACAGGTCTGTAGTTTCCTGCCTCTGTCTTGGTCCCACTTTTTGTGAAGGGGAATCACATCCGCCTTCCTCCAGTCCTCGGGTACCACACATCCTCCCATGATTTATTAAAAAGAGTAGCCAGTGGTTTCACTAGTTCCTTCCTTAATTTTTTAGAATTCTGGGTGAATTCCATCAGGACCCATTGCTTTGTCCACCTTCAGTTTTAGGAGTTCTTGCAGAACCTTTCTTCTGTGAAAGGACTGGGATCGACCCCTATCAAGAGTGCTTCTGTTAATTGGATTAGGCACTTCCCCTCCTCTTTTAGAATACTGAGCAGAAATATTCGTTCAGTATTCCTGCTTTTCACTGTCCCCTCTGCCCACCCACCGTTCATTCTATTCAGCCTCACTATCCCTCCCTTTGTCTTTCTCTCTCGCTGATGTACCTATAAAGGTTTTATCCCCTTCTTAACTGAGCTGGCTATCTTTTCCTCAGTTTGGGCCTTTGCTATTCTGACTTCCCTCCCTGCTTCTTTCTGCCTTAACTGGTACAGCTCTGTCCTGCTCCTTCTGTGTTTCCTTATACTTCCGAATGCTATCTTTCTTCCTGACTTTCACAGCCACCTCTCTTGAGAACCATAGTGGCTTTTTCTTTCATTTTGATTTGTTTATTTGCTTCACACAAAGGCTTGTTGCATCTGTGATGGCAGTTTTGATAATTCCCATTGTTGCTCCACACCTCCTTCTAGCCTGTTTGCTAGTGCTTTTCTGAGGCACTCTCCCATCTTGCCAAAGTCAGCCCTCCTAAAGTCCAGTAACCTCACTTTTGTATGGCTTGACTCTGTAGCTGAGTTTAATGTAACCACACTGTTTGATGGTCACTTGTCCCCAGATGGCAACCTACTTCTAGATCTGAGATCCTCTCACTGCCCCCGTTTGAGGTATGAGGTCTAAGATTGTTCCCTCACGAGTGGGTTCCAAAACTAGCTGTCTAATGCCTGTCACCTGTAGGGCGTCAAGAATGGCCCCTGCTCTTGGATGTGGCAGCAGCAAATGTGCTCCAGTTAACATCTGGCATATTCAGGTCTCCCATCAACAGTATCTCCCCTTTCTCTGCCATTCTAAGAATGCCTTCCATCATATCCTTGTCTATTCCTTCTCCCTGACATGGGGGTCTGTACACAACCCCTTGTGGATTGTGGTGCCCTTTCCAGTCTCAAGGTGACCCACAGTGCCTCCTCTCCTCCTGTTTACTCTTTTGTTCAGTTGCTTTTATCCCTCCTTTACATAGAGAGCTACCCTCACCCTCTTCTCCCTGCCTGTCTCTCCTGTAGGTTATGTACCCTGGAATGTTAACATCCAGTCATGGTTCTCTGTGTGCCATGTTTCTGTGACTGCTACGATATCCAGACATCCCTCTTCCATTAAAGCCACCAGCTCAGGGAGCTTGTTGCCCAGACTATGGGCATTGGTACTCATTACCCTCCATTTCCTGATGGCCTTACCCCCTTTTGCCCCATCCCTGTCCTTCTTGCCTTTGTCACTTTCTCCATTTACCCTGCCCTTCTCCCTATCGACACCTCCATGTTGGCGTTTGACACACTTACTACCGTGATTGTTTGGGGGGGGCTAGGATTTTCCTGCTCCTTTCCAGTGCCTCCCCCCTTGGCTAGTTTAAAAGCTTGCCAATGAAGCATTTAAACCTATCAGCTAAGATCCTGGTTCCCCTCCCGGACAGATGCAGCCCATCATGCCAGTATAGGCTTGCATCACTCCAGGTGGACCCCCAGTCCCCAATGAAGCCAAATCCCTGAGCTCCACACCAGTTTTTCAACCACTGATTGAATCCCATGGTACGGAACACCCTAGCCTCACCTATGCCATAGATGGGTAGCACCTCTGAGAAGGTTACCGTGCGTGCTACTTGACTAAGGCCCCTCCCCAATTCCACAAACTCTTCCTGCACTTCTCTAATCCCTTTCTTAGCCAGGTCATTTGTCCCTAGGTGGACAGTGACATCCAGCTCCCTCCCCTGTGCAGCTGCTCTGGCAATCCTGAGGATTCGCTCCCTGTCCCTCCAAGCTATGGCGCCAGGCAGGCACCTTACCTCCCTCTCCCCTTCCTTGCCAAGTTCTACCTTCCTAACAATGGAGTCCCCCACCAGGAGTTGTTTCCTTCCCCTGCAGGGTCCCCTGCCACCCTCCTGTGGGTCTCTTGTGGAGGTTCCCAACATCCTCCTTGGTCTCCACTGTAGGTGCCTCCTAGAGGAACCACACTTTGCCAGAATGGCATAGGGTGTGGAGGTACAACTGGAGGTTGTGCCTCCGTTCCACCACCTCACCCTCCCTGAGCCCACTGTGGTCCAACCGCTCCTCTTTCTTGGCAACCTCTGAGGCACGGCAGTGGCACTGGTGGTCCCTGGATGGAAGAGGAGGTCCCACAAATCCTGGCCAACTCAGCCTGGAGATGAGCAACCTCCTCCTCAGCCCACAGAGGTGCCTGCAGATGGGACAACACCGCATCCTCCAGAATATCTCCCTGAAGACTGCTGCTCCACAGCCACTGCACTGCACCACTCCAATCATGTCTTATTTCCTGACCCCTTAACTGTTTGCAATCCTTACTCTTTCATCTGTTTTTTTTCTCTCTCTCTCCTTACTTTCTGCCTGTGTGCCCTTTAAGCTCCTGATTGTCCTGTTCTGAGACAAGAATATCCTATATTTCTCAGTAGACCACTTGCTTGTTCAGAGGCAGACCTCCAGCAGCTAGAGGGGCGGGAGGCTACTCTTGCCCTTCTAGGATGGTGGGTCCTTGGTGGGTCTGTGATCACGCACTTCCTGCCCCTAAACAGGAAGTTCCTGTTGTCAGTCAAATCCTGTGCCTATAAAAATAGAACTAGCTTTGGGTGGGGGGTGGAGGGGGAAGGAGGGCAATATAGTCCCAGCAGAGAAGTTCAGTCACACAGCAGTCCTTTCTCTTGGTGTCTTCTGCCAAGCTATTAGCAGAATCTTTCTAAGGCAGTCTTTAAATGTAGTCCTTCTAGCTAAGCCACCCCCTACTTACCAGATCTTTCTACAAGTAATTTAAACCTCACAGCAGTTAAGTCCTTTCAGTCACCTGAGATTTACACCTAGATGACTTTTCAGTTACCCATTCAGTTCAGTTAACCCAAACACACACTTTTTTTTGTTTTTGTTTTGTATGTTAGTTTTTTACCCTAAATTAAAGGTCCAAATACAAAAGTTCTTCTACTTTAGTCCCAGCAGAGAAGTTCAGTCACACAGCAGTCCTTTCTCTTGGTGTCTTCTGCCAAGCTATTAGCTTGAAAGTCCTGAAGGCTACCCTTTTTGCCCTCACTTTTTCCAAGGCCTCCCTTCCTAACAAACTTGGTTTCTTGGTCCTAGCTTTTTTGCTTTGTACTTTGGTACAGGATCTAGTGGTCTCCATGAACCCTAGCCTGATGACTTCCCGTTTCTGGTTAGTATCCATGTGTAGTTGAATTCCAGCCAGGTGTTTGGCCACTATTTCCCCCATCTTCACAAAGTCAGCTCACCTAAAGTCCAACATCCAGGTCCCTGTTCCCACAGCCTGCTTACCCACGCTGAGAGAGAATCACATTGTCTGGTGGTCACTCTCAGCCAGCGGGTCCTCCACCTCCAGCTCTCTGACAAAACTCCCCGTTGGCCAGCACAAGGTCCAGAGTGTTGGTGTTGCCAAACCTGGTTGCCTCATTAACCATCTGTACCAAAAAGCTGTCCTGGAAGGCCTCCAGAAGGATCAGCTCCCTTGTGCATGAGGTGGATGGGGTGCTTCAGTCCACCCCTGGCAGACTGAAGTCCCCCACGATCACGGTGTTACCCTTCCCACTGACCCTCCTTACCTGCTCTGCTAGTTCTCTGTCCAAGCCCTCTGTCTGAGATGGTGGTCTATACACCCCCGCATCCTAAGTACCCTGTTTTTGGAATTGCAACCATAATGCCTCTGTTCTACCCTCCTCCCCCGGCACACCTTATCCACTCCCTCACATAAGTTGCCACCCTACACCCTTTCCCTTTGTCCCTATCCTTGCAGTATATCTTGTACCCTGGGACTACCAGGTCCCAGTCCTGGTATTGGGTGGCCCATATTTCAGTGATGGCAGCTATATCCACCTCCCCCTCAGCCAAGAGGGCCTGCAACTCAGCCGTTTTATTCCCCAGGATCTTTGCATTCAAGGAGCCTATCCTCCGGTATGTACCCTTCCCTTCCTTCCCCTTTTGACCCCCCCCTTGTTATCCATTCTGAATGAACTCTCCCTAATTTTATCCCTACTGGTAAGGGGGTAAACTTGTATAGTTACCCTTTCTGGAGACCCTGTTTGACTACTTCCCACTTGCCACCCCCTTCTCCTAGTTTAAATCCACCCTGGTTGCTATGTATTCCCCCAGCCTCTGTTTCAATACCCCCTTGGCCCTCCTTACTCAAGTGTAACCTGTCCTTGGCAAAAGGGTGTTGCTTTCCCAAGTCCTACCCCATCCTGCCACCAGCCTGTACCCTTTAGTCTGACACCAGTACCCAAGTCAAGTGTTAAACTCCACTATTCTCACTTTTCTCGCAGCACTTGCTCTCATACTGGGAGTACTTCCGAGAAGGCCACCAAGCTCCCTATTTCCTCAAACAACTTACCCAGCTCCACGAACCTCTCCTGCACCTCCTTGACTGTTTCCCCCTCCAAATCATTTGTTCCCAAGGGCACCATGATATGAGGTTTCTCCCTTCCCTTCTTTCCATACTTCAGAATAAACTGTCCCTTCCTACCTGCTGTCATTCTTGACATGCACTCCACCCATATGCGATTATGCTTTTCCCCTTTATTTCCCCATCTGACCCCTCTTAATATTGAGTCTCCCAGAACTAAGACCTCACCCCTATTATCACATTCTAGTCCCTGCGTTTTCCCATTTTTCTGGCTCCAGTTCTGCATCCTTACCCCGTCATGCTTCTCACTGATGCCTACTGCAACACCTGCCTCCTCCCCAACCCCAACCTTCCCCTTGCTGTCCTCTCCCCACTTCGTCTCTTCTCTAACTTGGCTGCCCCTCCCTCTAATGCACTCCTTGTGTCTGCACCTTCTTTTCCATCACCACTTATCCCCTACTTCACTTCACCTCTTCCACTTTTGTCCCCCTGCTCTCCCTTCTAGTCATAAATCTCCCCTCATTACCCCTCCCCATCTGCCATCCTGCTGCCCTCTGGGTTGTCAGTACCCCCCATTCCTCCTACCTCATCCATGAGAACCCCCTTCCTCTTCATTCTCCTTTGAAGCCAGCACTGTGAACCTATTGTTTGACCCCCGTGCTCTGCCTTGGGCTACCCCTGTCCTTCAAACTGTTTTATGCACCACCTATACTTATTATAATATTATTTGTCAATCTTTCCCCAGTATCTTACTCATTACGTTCGTCTGAATGGGTTTACTGTTTTTCTTCACCTGCTCTCTCTTTTTTGTACTATTTTTTTGTTACCTACTTTTTATTCCACTGTTTCTGTATTCTACTGTTTCTGTCCACTGACATGTACTTCTGATATTGCCCATTATGTAACTTCCCAGGTCACAGATGGAAATAGGCAAAAAGGTGTCTAGTGTTCTGACCTGGTCAATAAAAGCTAAATAAAACCAAATAAAACCTTTTAGAATCAGCTAAATTTTGCATCCCCCCAGTGCCGCCTGTTGTGTGGTTGTGAGTGCAGTATATCTGTCAACTGTCAGCATGTGAGTCAGATCTTGAAAAAGTCACCTAACTGGAAGTACAGTTGGTTTGCATATCATTCTGGATCCATCTGAACCTGTGTTGACAGTGAGCAAACATCAGAACTATTATGAACTAAGTGCACTGCACGTAAAAAACTGTGTATAAGGCAGGGAGCATTGCGACGACTGGCATAGCGTGGCAGACACTGGGGAACTTGTGAACATGGTGGGAGTAACTTTGTTAAAAGTCTGTCCTTCATGGACAATCATGGGTAGTCAGACACTGCCAGGAAAGCTGCTGCTCCAGTAATGGGCAGCAGAGTGCAAGGGAAAGTGTTATTCAAAAGTGCACAGCAAGGCAGGCAGGCAGGCATCATTTCGGTTGTTTTAAAGAGACAGCCCCCACTTAACACCACCTCATCGAATGTATTTTGAATTGTCATTTGCAGACTGGGGCAAACTGTTTATGTACCTGTGGGGGTAAGAGCATTATTCCCCATTGAAAGAGAGTAAGCTTCCCTGCAGAGAGGTCTTTCGGTGCAGTCTCCACCAACAGTGAAAGACAAATGTCCAGTGGAAGCACTGGGGGTGATAGGAGCCAGAAGTGCCCCAGCATCTTGCAGCATGGATTGCCATAAAGGAGGAAAGGACCACCAGGATGGCACCATGGGAATTGTCTTTGGGGGCTAAACTGTGCCACAGTCTCCTCAGCTGGTGAACATTGCATTCTAACCTCTGTCAGAAAACAGGGGAAGATGTTTTGGCCTTCTTAATCTGCAAAGGGTGTTGCAAAGGAGAAGGTGCCCATCTCATCTGGTGTATGGAGTCCGGTTCTGAAACCCATACAAGAGAACAGATGTAAAGAAACTGAAGGCCATGCAGAGAAGGGTAACAAAGCTGATTTGGGATATAAGAGGAATGAGTTACAAAGACAGGCTAAAACAACTTGAGCTATATTCACTAGAGAGGAGAGGAGAGGAGATGAGTCAGAGGAGATGCGATAATGGTATATTAAGCTACCAGAGACAAGGACTTTTTGAACTGCATCAGGCTCACATTGAAGGAAGTAAAGGGGTATACAGTAGTTTCCAGCTAAAAGGAGATTTATACAGCACAAAATTGAGAGAGAACTAGTTAACACAGAGGGTGGTAAAGGCATGGAACAAACTGCTTTGCGAGGTTGTGGATAGTGAGACTGTAGATATATTCAAAAGGAGACTAGACAGGTATATGGAGCTTAATGATATGACTTGTAGCCACTGAGCAAACGGCAGACAAAAGTAGAGGGGCTTCAGCCAATTTTTTTCTACAGAACATCTATGACCCTATTAACCCTCAGGCCACGACACAATGTCAATTCAATTTTCAATCCAATTTTTATTCAGGCCATAAAAGCAAGAACAAGTGAATGGGACTGATCAGTACTGAATCAGTGGAATCTGTGTGAGAGGACCTATCAAAATGGCTCCTGAGGCCTGTGGACCCCATACCTTCCTCTTCTCCTGACCCAGCTACCACACCATCAAGGATGATGGCTGACACTGGGATGTGCACCAAGTTGTCTGCTAAGGAGACTGAAGATCTGAAATTTAATGCCCCAGTGGAGAGAGTCCACTTGGGTGCCACTTGCTACCTCACCAGGAGTTTTACCCACCCTCAGACCTCAGATGGAGTGGGAGGTAAAGAAAGACTGAACCTAAATAGCACACACAAGAAAGAAAATAGTGTCCAGTCCCCACCTTTACCAGCTATACCCTGTAAGCAAGAACTCCAGAAACCCTTGCTGACTCCCTACTGATGACAGTGAGAGGGAGGGGAAGATAGGGAAATTTTAACTGTCAACAAAGGCAGGAAGGGAGGTATCAGACAGAGTGTGAGCAAGGTGTGAAGAGCCATGTGTGTCAAAGCAAGGCATCTTGGAAATAAAATTCCAGACCTGATGCCATCATGGCAGAGGTAGACCTGGATTCTGTGGCCATTACTCAGTCATGGTGCACAGGGAGCCATGACTGGGTCATGGCCATACCAGGCTACACTCAGTTCAGGAAGGACAGGGAGGGGAGGAAGGACAGAGAGGTTGTGTTATATATGAGGGCATCAGTGATGGAAATGCAAGGGAACCTAGGTGCAAAGGATGGGATGGAGGTGCTGCAGATCACCATGGAGATAGGAATTGGAGTCACTATTCACACTGGAGTGATATATACACCTCCAGCTCAGGGGGAAGACGTGAATAAGGCAATAGGGGAAGCCATCAGCATGATGGTAGGAAAGGGGGAGGTGCTGCTGGTAGGGGACTTCAGTTTGCTGGATGTAGGTTGGAGCCTCCCAGCCACAGTCTCAGCTAGAAGCAGGGTCATTCTAGACTCCCTGCAGGGGCATTTGTCAGGCAGCTAGTCAGATAGCCCACTTCAGATGGGGCAATAATGGACCTGGTGCTCACAAAGAGGGACAGTATTATAGACGTCAAGGTGGGATGCCACCTGGGGACCAGTGATCACTGTACAGTGTAGTTTAACATAAGAACAGTGGCAGAGACAAAATGCACAAGGACAAGGCTCTTGGACTTCAGGAGGGCAAACAAAACAAGCATTTGTCAATCCCGAATATTGTCGCACTGGCATTGGCAGTGGCGGAGCTAGAGACGAATAAGAGGAATGGCAGTGAAGTATTAAAGTGACGCTAACCCCACCCCCACCCTGTAGAGAGCAACAGGCATTGGGGTGTGCCTTTGGGTCATCAGCTATAATGCTCATGCCATTGTACCTTACCCTACCCTGTAGACACTGACAAGTGTCATGGTGTGCTTTGGGGTCTTTGGGCATGATACTTTCCCCATTCCATAAGGAAATACGCTGACGTGGGTTTAGTATAGGAGTGTAGGGTGAAGTTTGTGGCCGAACAGTGCAAGACACACCACGATGCCTGTCAGTGGCTGTAGGGTGGGTGTGTGGGGGGGGTGGAATGGCGTGAGCATTACATCCGATGATCCCAAGTCACAGCCCTGATGCCTGTCAGTCCGTACCGGGTTGGGTGTTACAGTTGGAAACCCTAACACCGTAGGCGTGTAGTGGTAGTTTCACTCAACATTTTCAACATGGGCCGCTTGTCAGGCCACCTCAGGAAAAGCGGCACAATCACTTTGTTAGCTGAAACGCGGTTTTGCACAGTGGCTGTGCCATTTAGTGACAGAGGAATGAAAACACAGTTTTGGGCAGGATGTGGAGAATGACAACTGTATTGTTCATGAGGAGGCATAAAAAATGGCAACACTGAAAATCTGGAGTGGCAATATGAAATATTGGTGAAGCAATGAACATGCATACAAACCGTGCAACAGACGTTCGCAACTCAATTATTTGTGGGAGTTTTTTACGCACATTTTCAACATAGGTATTTTGGGACCTCCCCTCATTAGCAGTGGTGCTGTGATTTTGTTAATGTGTCCCAAAAGGTGATTTCCCACAGCGAGCACGCCATTGTGTGCCACAGTTGCGGAAATGCGTTTTGGGCAGGCTGTGAAAAATGGCAGCTGTACTGTTAAGGAGGTGTGCACAAATGCCAGTGGCGAAAATCTGGCATGAAAATACTGCAGCTTTATGAAGTTACAAGGCTGCGTGGAAACTGTGCAACGCACGCTTGCAGCACAGTCATTTTATGGACTTTCAGCACCAAATTTTCAACATAGGCATTTTAGGACCTCTGCTCATGAACAGTGTCATCATCATTTCCTCAAACTGTCCCGAAAACTGATTTCGCACAGCGACCGTGCAATTCTGTGCCGGGCATGTGAAAACACATTTCAGCCAGAATATGTAAAATGTCAGCTGTACTGTTCATAACGAGGTGTGGAAAAATGCCAATTTTGAACATCTGGAGTGAAAATATTACAAATGCACGAAGTCACGAGCGTGCATGCAAACTGCGAAATGTACGCTTGTAAAACACTAGTTTTATGTACTTTCGGCCCCAAATTTTCAACATGGCATAATGAACAGAGTCACTGTCATTTTCATAATGTGTCTCGAACACGGAGTTTTCACAGCGACCGCGCTATTCTGCGCTGGAACTGCAAAAACACATTTTGGTCAGGATGTGAAAAATGACAGCTGTACTGTTCATAAGGAGGTGCAGAACAATGGCAATGTTGAAAATCTGGAGTGAGAATATTATAAATTCGCAAACTTATGAGCGTGCATGCAAACTGAGCAACGCGCTCTTGTAACACAGTCATGTTATAGAGTATTGTCACCAAATTTTCAGCATAGGGATTTTAGGACTTCTGCTCATGAACAGTGTAACTGCTATTTTTGTAATTTGTCTCGAAGACTGATTTCCCACATCAACTGCGCTATTCTACACCGAAAGTGCGAAAACACACTTCGGGCAGGATGTGAAAAATGACAGTTGGACAGTTCACAAGAAGGTGTGGAAAATGCCAGTGCTGAACATGTGGCATGAAAATATTGCAATCGCTTAAGTTGCTGCGTCTAGCAACCGTGCAATGCACAGAAACAGTCATTTTTTGATTTTTCCCACCAAATTTGCAACATAGGCTTTTCAAAAGCTCTCCTAATGAACACTGGCACTGTCGTTTCGTTCCTCATTCCCAAAAGATGATTCTGCGCAGTGACTGTGAAATCACCTTTCGGGACCAAATAACGCCATGACAGTGCAAGAATTCATGAGGAGAGGTCCCAAAAACCCCATGTTGAAAATTTGGTGCCAAAATGCCAAAAAATGCCTGAGATATGCAGCAAAGTTGAAAAAACCCTATTTATTCCATTATACAGCTTACCGGCATTTCCTCAGTTCGCAGTTGGCTTTGAAGAGTGCAGACGTGTTCCCAGTCCACCGAAGATTGTCGCGCCGGACTCTGCAGGTAAGTATGGGGTGGGGGGTGTGGGGAGGCAGGGTGCGCAGAGGGTGGGTGCGGGTTGTGGAAGGGAGACTACGAGGGGCCGTTTTTGTGTTACAGGGTTAAAAAAAAATAAAGCACGGGAGGGTTTTTTTCCTCAGGGGATTTGGCATGCTGGTGTGGGCTCCCAGTGTGCCACCTAACTGTTTGGAGGGGGTGCTGCAGCTGACGGGTTGGGCACCCTCGTCGGCACACAACAAAGGGGTTAATTTATGCTGACAGGGATTGGGCACCCCGTCGGCACACAAGGAAAGCGGGGGGAGGGGCAAGAGCCAAGGGGGATTGGGCACCCCCCTCAGCATATAACAAATGGGGGGGAGTGCTTTATGCTGACAGGGAGTGGGCTCCCCCATCTGCACATACATTGGGGCCACAGTAAGCCAGCAGGGGGATTGGGCACCCCCGGAGTTGGCAGTTGGGCGGCTGCCATGTTTACAATGTGACCGAGCACATTGGGAGGTCTGCTGCAACTGACAAGCTTTGCTCGGATTGCAGCAGACCTTTCCTTAGATGTGCTCGCCACATTATGTCTGCATGGTGTGGCGCCGGCATGCAGGCTGATTGGGAATGAGGGATGCACCTACTGATGCGTGCCCTGCATTCGCCCAACAGTGACCGTGCCTCCAAACCTGCACTACCGCAAGATGTTGGCTGCGTGCGCGTGCCAACATAAAAAATGGGTGAAGACCTCAGAGATGACCTAGTGGGGGGGCTTGCCTGGTGGGGTGGAGGAAAATAAGCCAACTAAAGGGATGCATAGTAAAGGCAATAAACCTCTGTATGAAAGCAGTGAAAAAACAGGAAGAAATGGAGACCACGATGGTTCTTGAGGGAAGTGGCTGAGAAGGTAAAGGTTTAAAGGGTGACTTTCAGGAGGTACAAGGAGATGCAGAGGAAAGAGGATAGGTAGGTGTAACAGGAAAAGCAGAGGAAGCAGAGAAGGGGGAAGGGGAAGGGGAAGGGGAAGGGGGGATTGTTTAACCAGGAGAGGCACTCTAAGCCGAAGCTTGTTTCCAGGTGCGACCTGGGAGCATAAGGAAGTTAAGTAACTTGCTCAGGATCACACAGTATGCAAGTAGGGGGCTCTGGGATCCAAACCCAGGTCTCCAGCTCAGAGCCTTAAACCAGTGTGCTATACTGCCTCCTAAACTCCTAGAGAAGGGGGGAGAGGCGTGCAAGCAGAGACAAAACCTTTTTTAGATATATAAATGAAAAGAAGAAGACAAGTGGAGTGACTGTGAGGTTAAGAAGGGCAGGGAAAGACTGTGCAGAGGAGGATTAAGAAAAAGCAGGTATCCCAAACAAATCATGCTGCTCAGTCTTCACAGGGGAGGGAGAGGGAACGGACCATATAGAAGCAGCAGGAACATGGGGGGGGGGAGGTAGGCACAAGTCCATTCACAGTGGAACAAGTCCTGAAAGCGGATAAGGCTAGTGGGCCAGATGGGGGTACACACAGTGCAGAGGGAGCTCAGGGAGGTACTTGCTGCACATCTAACAGCCTTATTCAATAACTCACTGGAGGCAGGAGTGATTCCAGAGGACTGGAGAATGGCAAAGGCAGCCCCACTTCACAAAAGCGGCAACAGGAAGGATTCTGGCAGGTCAGTCTAATGTCAGTGGAGGAAAAGCTAATGGAGACAATTGGAAAAGAAAGGCTAGTGGAATATCTTGAATCCCATGGATTTCAAGATCCATGACAGCACAGATTCATAGATTCATTTGGGGGGGTCATGTCAGACAAACCCGATCAATTCCTTTGACTGGATGACTAGGGAAAAAGATCAGGGTGGGGTGGTGGACGTCACCTACTAAGATTTCAGCAAGGCCTTCATCACAGTACCACATAGGAGGCTAGGAATCTCCGCATCAGACATTTCAACACCTGGTTGGAGGGCTGGTGTGGGTAAAACAGTTTTGGCTTCATTAGGGACTGGGTTCTCACCTGGAGTGATGGGGGCCTGTACAAGGGGGATGGCCTTAATCTGTCCAGGAAGGGTACAACAGTCCTCAATGAACAGTTTAATTGCTTCCTTGACAAGCGTTTAAACTACCTGTGGGGGGGGGGGGGCAGATGGATGCTGGTAGTCTCAAGCATCCCACCTCCACAAGCTAGAGAAGACAGGAAGCAAAGTCATTGACAGGTACACCTGAACTTGGGACCTCCTTCCTTGGGACTGCAGGCTCAACCACCAACCTGCTTGGCACCCGGACCAACAGCGCTCCTCAGGCCGCTGCCGGAGTCCTCCTGCCCAGATCATAGAAACATAGAATTTGACGGCAGATAATGACCACTTGGCCCACCTAGTCTGCCCATTTTCCTATCTAACAGATAAGCTGCAGATCCTAGTTAACCAACAGCTTACTTCCTCCTACCCCCCAATAGGACTGCCTTATGTCTGTCCCATGCATTCTTGAATTCCCCTACTGTTCTTGACTTCACGACCACCTCAGGGAGGCCGTTCCATGCATCCACAACCCTCTCTGTGAAAAAATACTTCCTCACATTACCTCTGAGCCGTCCCCCCTCTATCTTTAAATTGTGCCCCCTTGTTCTTGCACATCTCTTTTTCTGAAAGATGCCACCCTCTTGGACTTTGTTGATTCCCTTGAGGTACTTGAAAGTTTCTGTCATGTCCCCTCTCTTCCTCCTTTCCTCAAGGGAATACATATTAAGCTCCTTTAGTCTTTCTTCGTATGTCTTCTGGTGCAGACCCTGCACCATTTTGGTTGCCCTCCTCTGGACAGCCTCCACTCTGTCTATGTCTTTGCGGAGATGGGGTCTCCAGAACTGCACACAGTACTCCAGATGGGGTCTTACCAACTGTCTGTACAGAGGGATAACAACTTCCTGTTTTCTACTATTGATGCCTCTCCTATGCATCCCAGTATCCCCAGCCTTCCTTACTGCCTTCTCACATTGCTTTCCACCTTTAGGTCATCTGATATAATTACCCCCAGGTCCCTTTCCATTTTACTGTTGTCAGTATCTCACCCCAATTGTGTACTCTTCCCCTGGGTTTTTGTTTCCCAGGTGCATTACCTAGTGCTTCTTTGCATTGAATCTGAGTTGCCATATGTAACCCCCTGCAAATGGGGGTTCCCAAAAGACTTCCAGGAGCTTGCTTGAATGCTCCAAGCCTGAATAATGTTTGGCATTTTAAGCCATTTATCAGTGAGTGTTTTAGGCCTCTGGTACTGTCTCTTTAAGAGCTGTCTGCTTGCAGACATAATTAGTTGTATATGGGGACTGTGTGCTTCTCTGAGTACCACTCGAGCTGCTGCCAATTCACTTCATTTTGCAGTCACTAGAGTGCAAAGGGAACCTATCTGAAAGATGTAACTGTTTGCCAGAAATTATTTAGAGTAATAATGAAATTACAGTTTGTCTAACCTGCTTTCTTGCAGTCAGAACTGTGTCTGCTAGTTCCCATTCTAGTTTTGAACTGCTGAACTGGACCAATCAGTGTGGGTAAGCTAGCTCTAAAATGGTGCCTTGGACGAATCAGAACTTGGACTCATAATCTGAGCCAGCCACAAGAGGATTGTATGGGCAGTGACTCTGGGAGATGTAGTTTAGACTTCAGTGCCTTTTGGACCAACAGCAGCAGTCTATTGTGAGTGACAGCCAATCCAGTCAAGAACTGGGAGGAACTCAAAGGAAATGCCCGTTTTTGTCGGTTGGAGTTTGAGTTGAGCTTGGCAGTGAAGAAGGAAGGAGCCCTGTGCTTTTTCAGTGTGCAGTTTTAGTCAAAAAACGTGTGTAAGGCCCAGAGTTCCGGTCTGCAGCTTGTTAGGACTGAATCCGTCCTGTGAAAAGAATCAAAGGATCTCTGAAGAGTAGAAACCAGGCTCACCCTGTAGAAGACTGGAAGAATTGCAGAAAATTGCACTCGGTCTGTCAGGAACTGAATCTGCTGTGTGTTCTCCGGGTATTGTGCAGTAATTGCGATCGGATACAGATGCAGCCTGCCTGGTATAGTGCTTTCTTTTATATAAATGTGAAGAGGTTTGTGTACCTCAAGTGAGCCCTGCTGACATTGAAGGACCCTATCTTATTTGGAGGTCGTGAGTACTAATTCAGGTCGCTCCCTGTTGAATTGCCACATTAAATCCAAATGGAATTACTGTACTGCTGACTGTTTAATTCTCCTTTTCTCTGTGTGAAAGGGCCCCTACCAGCTGCCACGGTTTGGACTAGCCACTAGGGCTTGGGTACCCAGGGACAGTAACTGATAGGGATAGGCCTGTGCACAGAGCCATAGGTAGATTATTAGAGTGATAAGCTAATTAACCTGATTTCCTGTCCTTGTTATATCCCCCAAATAAATCAGAGCTGCTTGTTTCAGCAAAGTTATACTGCCTGGAGGTATTTGTCTATGTTAAAGCACTGTACTGTGATTGTTGCACTGTATCTCATTTCACAGGAGGTCCCAGTGCCGAACCAGACCTGGGGTAAGTGTATACTGTGAAGGTAATTTGATATATTGTGTGGGCCACTAGTGGGAAGAAAGGGGTTGCAGTGTCCCAGAGGGCTGTGACCAAGTTAGTTTAACTATTGCAAACCCTGACCTCTGGGTGGAGGCACCCGCTATTGGATCCAGGCCTCAACCTGTTAGTGGCAAATCAGGCAGGGGTAGTAGCCCTGGATAGCGCCATCTAGGGTTACATCTTGGAGGCTCACCGCTGGGATTGTGTGTCCTCTAGTGGCCATATTTACGAACCACTGTTAAGAAAAAATGGGTACCCGACAGAAGTGGCTGTGCACCGCTGGTGGAGTGGTGTACTGGGAGGAGATCAACCCCAAATGCTATGCTTATCCTGGACATCCCCTGGGTATCAACACGGACACTGTGCAGGGAGTACTTTCCAAGGTGGAAGGTTTACAAACCCTGTGGTGGTGGGTCGGCATGCTAATCTGCTCACCCACACTTTCCTGGCCCTAGTAGAGTTTAAGGATCCCATAGATAGCTCCAAAGTGCCACAGACCATTACCCCAGAGGAGCCTCACTGCTTGGAGAGTGATAACTAAGGACAGTAAAGACCTGGGGAATCAGCCCCCCACTATCTGAAACTTTTGAGGAGAAATTTGCTGAATGGTTGCTGGAGAGGGAAAACTGTGGAGGACTTGAAGAAACTATTCTGCCACCTGGGGTGTTCCTCCCCAACACCCTCTCCTGCTCCAGTGCCCGTAATGGTGGCTGAACCAATGCAGACTCCTATTTCTGCACCTGCCATTAGTCACGACTCTACGAGGTTGAGGATCTTTCTGGCACCCTCCCACACCCCCAAGGAGTGATGACTGGGAGACCTGGATAGACTATGTTGCCCCCTCAAGTGCTAGAATGGCAATGCTCGGAAGGCAAAAGCAAAGAGGGTTAGTGAGAGCCTCCGAGGTCCTGCCCCTGGCTACCATCCGTATAAACGGGCCAGTAACCCTGAAGCGACTGCACAGGCCTATCTTGAGGCCTTGGAGAATGTGTATGGGAGCCCAGATTCTGATGAGGACCTTGGTGGAGAGTAAGAAATGCACAACAGTACCAAGGGAGTTGTTGTCTGTGATGTCTCTCGGCTGGAAAAATTGTTGCAAGAATGCCTCAGAAAGGGTAGTTTGCCAGCGATTGAACTGGACCGAACCAGACTGGACAGAATCCTTAAGTCTGCCCCTTCTCAGAACTGCTGTTGCTTCCAGTTACGCCTGGAATCGACTGGAATCCCCACCCTCCCATGATGAGTTAATGAGAGAAATTCGAGGAGTTGAGAAAAAGGCGACCTCGGGAGGTACCTGCACCAACAGCTGTGGCTACGACCCGAGTGACTGAGGGTGACCCATCAAGTGAAGTTCAGGGCAGAGGTTGACAGTCAATGAGTGCTCTGACAAGGAAAAGATATGCCACAATGGGGCTAACTGTTGAGAGAGATCCGGAATTCAAAACAGTCCTTTATGAAGGCCACGCCTGCAAGCACGGGCCCTGACCTATATCCGACTGCATCTGCTTGGGGTGGGGTACCCACCCATGTATCTCTGCTGATAACAGCTCCAAACTCAATTCCTTGACCATGGAAGTGGAGAAGCTGACGAGATGTCTCCAAATGCTTATCACGCAGAGACAGAGATGGTGACCCAGGTTTCCAGTTAGTAATACCCCGCCCTGGCTCCCAGTGTGGCGCCTCGGCCAGCTCAAACTCCAGAAAGTATGTTTTGCTATAATTGTGGGAGATGGGCACATGAAAAGGGAATGCCAGTCCCCAAAAGACACTGGACAAAGTTGCATATAGGCTACAAGGAGAGCTTCGAGAAGAAATCAGTGGTTAAGAGGTGCACACATGATCCCAGTGAGGGCACCAAAATGCTAATTCACGTCCTTTTGTGGCAAGGTCAGTTGCCCAGGCCCCCACTACCGCCTCTCCAGACTGGTCCAGAATAGTGGGTCCTCCATGGAGACCACTGTAAAGGTGAATGGAGTGTCTACAAGAGCTGTATTAGACAGTGGCTCCCAGTGACAATTATGTTCCAGGATTGGTATCAGAAGCATTTGTCAGACGCTACCCTACAACCATTAGAAGGACTGCATGTATGGGGTTAAGTGAGAAGGCCTACCCTATTCCGGTATATCCAATTTGGCTGTCTTTCCCACCTCCGTGGCTGGAGTGGCCGAACAAGTAGAGACCCTAGCCTTAGTGTGTCCCCACTGGACTGTATGATGGTGTCCCTTTGTTGATTGGAACAAATGCTCATATGTTCGAAGGCTGGCACAGTTGTGTTATGAAAACAGGGTCAAAGACTAGTAGAGCTTTAAGAGTTCCGCTTTAATTAAGAAGGCCTATGAGGCACAGAGAGATGCTGAAAAACAGAACCAGAGGAACCGGTCGGAATTGTATGGAAGAAGGATCCTGAGTCTCTGATCCTGGCGCCAAATGCCCAGTGTACCTTACAGAGAGGTCCGTATCAGAAAGGATGTTAAGAATAAAATATTAATGTTGGATGCACCAGGCGATGGAAAATTGCCAGAGGGACTGCTGGTCAAGTCTAGTATTTTGCCCGCTAGAGTCATGCTTATGCCAGAAGGGTAATGGTCCAAGTTCATAATGTGTCTGAAAGAGACATTCGAGTAAACAGAGGTTGCATCCTGGCTAATGTGCATTGTGCAGACACTGCAGTGCTACCCAGCAGCAAGAGTTCAAGGAAGAATGACAGAGTAACGCCTGACTTGTTTGATTTTGGTGACTCCCCGCTGCCAGCTGAATGGAAAGTGAGGATCAGTGAGAAGCTTGCCCAGAGAGACCAGGTGTTTTCTTTAAAGGAATGGGATGTGGGATGCGTGCAAGGAGCTGAGCACAATATCCGGCTGCATGACGAAAGACCATTTCGTGAGAGGTCTCGACGCCTGGCACCTGCTGACATAGATGATGTGAGACGGCATCTGCAAGAGATGTTAGCTGCTGGTGTAATACAAGAATCCAGAAGCCCTTATGCTTCCCCCATTGTGGTAGTGGAGGAAAGAATGGAACAGTAAGGATGTGTGGATTATCGCACCTTAAACCGCGGACTATCCCTGATCAGTACACAATGCCCCTTATTCAGGATGCTTTGACTGCCTAAACGGGAGCAAGTGGTCTCTCTGTGCTGGATCTCCGCAGTGGGTACTACCAGATCCCGATGGCCCCAGAGGACCGTGAGAAGACTGCCTTTATCTGTCCGCTTGGCTTCTATGAATTCATGAGGATGCCTCAAGGGATTTCAGGTGCCCCAGCCACTTTTCAACGATTGATGGAGCGTGCAGTGGGGGACATGAACTTACTAGAGTGCCTGGTATACCTAGATGATGTTATTGTGTTTGGCAGCTCACTGGAGGAACATGAAAGCAGATTATTTAAGGTATTGGACCGACTGGAGGACTTTGGCCTTAAACTGTCCATTGATAAGTGTCAATTCTTTCAAACATCAGTAAAGTATGTGGGACACATAGTATCCACCGAGGAATAGAGACCACCCAAGTAAAGTTGAGGCCTTGACCACCTGGCCACAGCCCAAAAATCTAAAAGAACTGCAAAGATTCCTGGGATTCTGTGGTTATTATCGAAGCCTTCATCAAGGACTATTCAAGAGTGATCCGCCTTTACTTAACCTTACTCCAAGGGTATCCCCAACCCACAAAAAATACCAAAGTCAGCGTCCTCAAGACTGAAAGAGTGTATTTTCATCCAAGTGAAGTATTTGGGGCCCGCTGGACTCCTGATTGTGAGACTGCTTTTCATGAGATCATATATCAACTTACCCATGCTCCAGTGCTGGCCTATGCGATCCAAGAAAACCTACGTCCTGCACACTGATGCTAGCTTGCAAGGTTGGGGGCTGTGTTGTACCAAGAGCACGAGAATGGCCTGAGACCAGTGGCCTTTGCCAGTAGTAGCCTCGACCTCATCCGAAAGAACTATCCTGTACATAAGTTAGAGTTCCTAGCTTTGAAGTGGGCTATTGTTGACCAATTCCATGAGTACTTGTATGGGGCTAAAATACTAGTAAAACTGACAATAATCCTTGACCTATGTGAAGACCTCAGCTAGTTGGATGCCACTGGCCATAGGTGGCTTTCTGCATTATCTACATATGACTATGCTCGAATACCGAGCAGGTCTGAACCATAGATGCTGATGTCTCTCCCGAGGCCTGTTCCCAGAATGATTGGGTCCGATTGGCAGAACCTGACATTCGGGCACTCTGCCGGAAGTTTGACAGGGAGGAACAATGTCCACGGACGCAGTGGACTGCATGGTGGATTGCTTGGGAGCCTCTGAGAATTGCATACCTGCTGCTTATTGCCACTTTTCTGCAATAGACATTGGTGCACTGCCTCAGCTGGACAATGACAGTATTCATGCGGCTCAACTCCGATCCCATGATCAAAGCAGCTTTAGAAGCCCTCTATGCAGGAAAAGATGTGTCCAAATTACGCTCCACTGATTTGAGAACTGCACTGTTATACAAAGAAGGTCCTAAGTTGAAACTGATCAATAAACTGTTATACAGAGAAACAGTAGACAGAGGGGACAAGTAGACAAACAACAACTAGTGCTGCCCACTGCCTTCGAGACTCAGTACTGAGGTCCTTGCACAACCACATGGGGCACCTTGGTATAGACAGAACACTTGACTTGATGAGATCCAGATTCTATTGGCCTAAGATGGGGCTGATGTGGAGCAACACATCTGAACTTGTGAGTCGCTGCTACAGAGGAAAGCTTTGCCCCAGAGGGCTGCCCCCTTGTTAACATCACCACCAGTGCACCCATGGAGCTGGTCTGTATTGATTTTCTGAGTTTGGAGTCAGATCAAAGAAATATCAGTAATGTGCTGGTGGTCACTGACCATTTCACGAGATATGCCCAAGCTTCTCCGCCAAAGACCAGAAAGCATCCACTGTGGCCAAAGTACTTGTAGAAAACTTTTTGTTCACTATGGGGCTCACAAAGAATCCATTCTGATCAAGGGAGAGACTTGAGAGTCGCTCGATCAAAGAGATGCTTTCTCTGTGGGGAGTGCGAAGTCCAGAACCACCCTTACCACCCCAGGGGACCCACAGCCTGAACGTTCTAACCGCACTTTGCTAGATATGCTAGGCACCCTGCACCCAAAGGACAAGCCTAGATGGAGCCAACAAATTAGCACCCTGGTACATGCTTATAACTGCACCAAAAGTGATGCCACTGGATTCTCCCCTACCGCCTGATGTTTGGAAGAGAAGCTCACTACCAGTAGATGTGTTTTGGGGTCTCTCCTGATGGGGTTCAAGCTGACAACTATTTACAGTATGTGCAAAGTTAAAGGCCCAGCTAACTCATGCGTACTAACTGGCTCAAACCATGGCTGCCAAAAGAAATCTGGCCAACAAAGAAAGGTATGATAAAAGGTGAAAGCACAGGAACTCCAGGAGGAGATCGGTATTGCTAAGAAATCTGGGACTGCATGGCAAGCACAAGATTGTTGACAGATGGCACCATCTCCTCACATTGTAGTGGGCAAACTAGATGATCTGCCAGTGTCCGAAAGCTCTCCATGCGAGCCAAATGTTGTGGACTCAGAAACTGTAACTCCTGGAGCTGAAAGTGCCCCAAGTTCTAGCCTCTACCCCATGGAGACCCCTGACAAGTGAGGACAATGCTGAAAATGAGGCTCAGAGTGCAGAGACTATAACAGTTCCCCTAGAAAGACTGGTCGAGCTGTAAAGCCTGTGGTGCACCTCAGTTATGATTCACTTGGGAGGCCTGTGGACTTGCTCTCAATGTTGTCCATAAAGGAGTGATGTGTCCCCGAGCTCATTGCCCAAACTGAGCATCAGTGCTAACTCCAAGTTACTTGTGTTGCTCTTAGATGGTGCCCCTTGCCCCATCCAGCCCCAAGGTAACTGATAGGAAGGGCCCTCTCTCAGGTTTCATGTACAAGAGATAATAACTTGAGTTATGGTACAATGTGTATGTAATACTGTGTAAAGAGGACGTACTGCAATGTTTCAGAAATGTGTTCTGGTAAAATGATATATTGACTGATGATTACATGTCGAGCCTAATGCAAATGTATATGGTTGCAGTTGAAACTTATGGGTACTTGCTTGACGCTGGACGCTGAGCTTTCCCAGGCCAGGAAGGGTGTAACCCCCGCAAATGGGGTTCCTAAAGACTTCCAGGAGCTTGCTTGAATGCTCCAAGCCTGAATGGTGTTTGGTATTTAAGCCATTTATCAGTGAGTGTTTTTAGAGCCCTGGTACTGTCTCTTTAAGAGCTGTCTGCTTGCAGACATAATTAGTTTGTATGGGGGGACTGTGTGCTTCTCTGAGTACCACTCGAGCTGCTGCCAATTCACTTCATTTTGCAGTCACTAGGAGTGCAAAGGAACCTATCTGAAAGATGTAACTGTTTGCCAGAAATTATTTAGAGTAATAATGAAATTACAGTTTGTCTAACCTGCTTTCTTTGCAGTCAGAACTGTGTCTGCTAGTTCCCTATTCTAGTTTTGAACTGCTGAACTGGACCAATCAGTGGGGGTAAGCTAGCTCTAAAATGGTGCCTTGGACGAATCAGAACTTGACTCATAATCTGGAGCCAGCCACAAGAGGATTGTATGGGCAGTGACTCTGGGAGATGTAGTTTAGACTTCAGTGCCTTTTGGACCAACAGCAGCAGTCTATTGTGAGTGACAGCCAATCCAGTCAAGAACTGGGAGGAACTCAAAGGAAATGCCCGGTTTTGTCGGTTGGAGTTTGAGTTGAGCTTTTGCAGTGAAGAAGGAAGGAGCCCTGTGCTTTTTCAGTGTGCAGTTTTAGTCAAAAACGTGTGTAAGGCCCAGAGTTCCGGTCTGCAGCTTGTTAGGACTGAATCCGTCCTGTGAAAAGAATCAAAGGATCTCTGAAGAGTAGAAACCAGGCTCACCCTGTAGAAGACTGGAAGAATTGCAGAAAATTGCACTGGTCTGTCAGGAACTGAATCTGCTGTGTGTTCTCCCGGTATTGTGCAGTAATTGCGATCGGGATACAGATGCAGCCTGCCTGGTATAGTGCTTTCTTTTATATAAATGTGTGAAGAGGTTTGTGTACCTCAAGTGAGCCCCTGACATTGAAGGACCCTATCTTATTTGGAGGTCGTGAGTACTAATTCAGGGTCGCCCTGTTGAATTGCCACATTAAATCCAAATGGAATTACTGTACTGCTGACTGTTTAATTCTCCTTTTCTCTGTGTGAAAGGGCCCCTACCAGCTGCCACTGTTTGGACTAGCCACTAGGGCTTGGGTACCCAGGACAGTAACTGATAGGGATAGGCCTGTGCACAGAGCATAGGTAGATTATTAGAGTGATAAGCTAATTAACCTGATTTCCCGTCCTTGTTATATCCCCTAAATAAATCAGAGCTGCTTGTTTCAGCAAAGTTATACTGCCTGAGGTATTTGTCTATGTTAAAGTACTGTACTGTGATTGTTGCACTGTATCTCATTTCACAGGAGGTCCCAGTGCCGAACCAGACCTGGGGGTAAGTGTATACTGTGAAGGTAATTCTGATATATTGTGTGGGCCACTAGTGGGAAGAAAGGGGTTGCAGTGTCCCAGAGGGCTGTGACCAAGTTAGTTTAACTATTGCAACCCTGACCTCTGGGTGGAGGCACCCGCCATTGATCCAGGCCCTCAACCTGTTAGTGGCAAATCAGGCAGGGGTAGTAGCCCCTGGGATAGCGCCATCTAGGGGTTACACATACATTTGACCATTCCTCCAACCTTGCCAAGTCCCTTCTCATCCTTTCCACTCCATCTGGTGTATCAACCCTGTTGCAGATCTTTGTGTTGTCTGCAAAGAGACATACTTTTCCTTCCAGTTCCTCTGCAATGTCTCTTATAAAGACATTAAAAAGGACCAGTCCCAGTACTGAACCCTGCGATACCCCGCTAGTAACCCTCCTTTCTTCACTGTGGACTCCATTTACTACTACCCTTTGCATCCTCTTGTCTAGCCAATTTTTTATCCAGGCTACCACCTTGGGACCCACTCCAAGGCTCGTAAACTTGTGTATTAATCTTTTGTGTGGGACTGTATCAAATGCCTTGCTAAAATCTAGGTAAGCCATGTCCACGGCCCCTCCCTGGTCTACTACTTTGGTCACCCAGTCAAAGAAATCTATTAGATTCGTCTGACACGACCTTCCCATCGTGAATCCATGCTGCCTTGGATCCTGTGCCCCACTGGCCTCTAGGTACTCAACAATTCTTTCCTTCAGAAGTGATTCCATCATTTTCCCTACCACTGAGGTCAAATTAACTGGTCTGTAGTTTTCTGCCTCTGTTCTGCTCCCACTTTTGTGAAGAGGAATCACATCTGCCCTTCCCCAGTCCTCAGGTACCACCCCATCCTCCCATGATTTGTTAAAGAGAGTAGTCAGCGTGTCATTAGTTCTACCCTTAGTTCTTTTAGAATTCTTGAGGAATCCCATCAGGCCCCATTGCTTTGTCCACCTTCAATTTTATTAGTTCTTTCAGAACCCTTTCTTCTGTAAATGGACTGGTATCGACCACACGTCTTCAGAGTGTTTCTCTTGTTTGGTTTAGGTACCTCCCTCCTCTTCCTTTGTGAATACTGAGCAGAAATATTCGTTCAGTATCCCTGCTTTTTCATTGTCACCCTCTACCCACATTCCCTCCCCTTTATTAAGCCTCAGTATCCCTCCTTTGGTATTTCTTCACTCCCTAATGTACCTATAAAAGGTCTTATCCCCCTTCTTAACAGAGTTGGCTATCCTTTCCTCGGTTTGGGCTTTTGCTGTTCTGACTACCTTCCCAGCCTCTTTCTGCTTTAACTGATAAAGTTCTCTATCCTGCTCCTTCTGTGTTTCCTTATATTTCCTGAATACTATCATTTTCTCCTTAACCATCCCTGCCACCTCTTTTGAGAACCATAGCGTTTTTTTCCTTTGTTGTGTTTTGCTGATTTGCTTCACACAAAGGCTTGTTGCCTCTGTGATGGCTGTTTTGATTACTCCCCACTGTTCCTCCACCCCTCCTTCTTGCCTGTTTGCTAGTGCTTTTCTGAGGCACTCTCTCATTTTCCCAAAGTCAGCCCTCCTTAAGTCCAATACTCTTGCTTTTGTATGGCTTGATTGTATGGCTGTGTTTATCGTGAGCCACACTGTTTGGTGGTCACTTGTTCCCAGATGGCTACCCACTTCTAAATCTGAGATTCTTTCTCCGTTCCCATTTGAGAGTACCAGGTCTAAGATTGCTCCCTCCCGAGTGAGTTTCAATACTAGCTGTCTGAGGCATGCCCCCTGTAGGGCATCAAGAATGACCCTGCTCTTGGATGTACCTGCAGCAAAGGTGCTCCAGTTAACATCTGACATATTCAGGTCCCCCATCAACAATATCTCCCCTTTTTCTGCCATTCTAAGGAAGCCTTCTATCATTTCCTTGTCCATTCCCTCCCCCTGAGATGGAGGTCTGTATACAACCCCCAAGCGGATTGTGGTGCCATTTCCTGTCTCCGGAGTGACCCAGAGTGTCTCATCTGCTCCCTGTTTACTCTTTAGTTCTGTTGCTTTGATCCCTTCCTTTATATAGAGAACTACTCCTACTCCTCTTTTACCCTCCCTGTCCCTCCTGTAGATTGTGTATCCTGGTATGTTGACATCACAGTCATGGTTCTCTGTGTACCATGTTTCTGTGACTGCCACAATATCCAGGCAACCCTCTTCCATCAAGGCCACTAGTTCAGGGAACTTGTTACACAGACTACAGGCATTGGTACTCAACACCCTCCACTTTTGATGGTCTTACCCTTTTAGCCCCATTTCTGTCCTTACGCCTTTTCTTTTTACATTTACCTCTGTCCTGCTCGTAATGACTTCTCTACCTTGGTGTTTACCTCACTAATTACTGTGTTTTGTGGGGAGGCTGGGATTTCCTGCCTCCTTTCAGTCCCCCTTGGCTAGTTTAAATGCTTGCCAATGAAGCATTTAAACTCTCACCTAGATCCTGGTTCCCGCCTGGACAGATGCAGACCATCGCACCAATATAGGTCTGCATCCCTCCAGGTGGCTCCCCAGTCCCCAATGAAGCCAAAACCCTGAGCTCCACACCAGTTTTTCAGCCATTCATTGAATTCCCTGGTGAGGAGTACCCTTGTATCACCCTTGCCATAGACAGGCAGCACCTCAGAGAAGGTTACTGTATGTGCTACTTGTCTAAAGCCCCTTCCCAAATCTACAAACTCCTCTTGCACTGCTCTGATCCCATTCCTAGCCAGGTCATTTGTCCTTCCAGCTGGGACCTCCTTCCTTGGGACTGCAGGCTCAACCGCTGACCTGCTTGGCCCCCAGACCAACAGCGCTCCTCAGGCCCCGCCTGATTTCCCCTGCCCGGATCCTCAGCCTTCCAGGTACGGCACTTGCCACCAGCCAATTGGAATGTGAGCAGCTTTCCTAGGCCTGCTCCAATTGGTCCGAAGCTTTCTCTAATCTCTGCTCCTGCTAAACTGGCAATTTTCTTCAAAATTACAAGTTTCTACAAATATCTGGGACCTCTCTCCTTGGGACCGCAGGCTTAACCGCCAGCCTGCTCGGTCTCCAGACTGACGGTGCTCCTCAGGCTCCTGCCCAGATCCTCAGCCTTCCAGCTGGGACCTCTCTCCTTGGCATCACAGGATCAACTGCCGACCCGCTCAGCTGCCGGACCAATGGCGCTCCTCAGGCTGCTTCCCGAGTCCTCCTGCCTGGGTCCTCAGCCTTCCAGGTGTGGCACTTGCTGCCAGCTAATTGGAATGCAAGCGCCTTTCCTAGGCCCGCTCCGACTGGTCTGAAGCTCTCCCTGATCTCTGCTCCTGCTAATCCAGCAATTTTCTTCAAAATTACAAGTTTCTACGAATATATATGTCAAATTGCTGTTTACTTATTCTGAAAAGGGCTGTGATTACAGTTCTTTTAATGAATTGGTGCTGCTCCACTGAAGCCCAGACCTTTTGGCGCCCAATCTACTGGTCCCTTTGTTGTGCTAAGTGGGTTCTCTGCTGTGCTGTCTGCGCCTCCTGCACTCAGTCAGCTTACTTAAACTCTCCCCCTCTCTCTTCTCTCCGGCTTGGACCTCCCTCCTTGGGACTGCAGGCTCAACTTCCAAACCGCTCGGCCCCGGATCGACGGCGCTCCTCAAGCCACCTCCCGAGTCCTCCTGCCTGGATCCTCAGCCTTCCAGGTACGGCACTTGCCACCAGCCATTGTGCTGATCACCTGATTGCCTTTATTTCTATCTACCTAATTTCTCATTGGCCCCTTATATTTCTCCACCACTAGAGGCATCAGGCTGTGGCTCTCCCCTCTTAAGCTGCGGCTCGCTTACTCGAGACATCAACCTCCTGTGCACTCTTGCCGCCCCTGGGTGTACTATGGAGTCCTGGCAGACTTAAAAATTGTGGCTCATCCCATTCATATTTCTGTCACTCTGTACTTAGCTGCCATTAGACCAACCTAGTCTGCAAGCGTCCCTTAAGGTGGTTGATAATTTGATATGCCCCACTGGAACAATGCCATGCCCAGTTGCTACCTCTTTACCCCACTGCCATATACTCCCCTGTGCCACGATCTCGTCGGTGCACACTCAGCTTATTACCCTCCTTAAGATAGTATCCTTGCCTATCATTCTGACTCTTCCCCCTTAAAATTAGTAAACGACTTCTCTATCACTCTCCCAAGGCATGCAGGTTCCCACAGCTCCTTATTCTCCTGCTCCTTTTAGGTGACATCCACCCAAACCCGAGCCCTGCACTTTCCCACCCACCAGCTGGTGCCCACCCAGGCACAAATCCACTCTTTCTCTACCAAATGGACTTAAAATCATCCACCTAAACATAAGAAGTCTTGTTCCCAAAATCTCCCTTTTACACCCCTTGGTCCTTGACTACGTCCCTGATATCATTGTGATCATTGAATCCTGGCTATCCAAATCCATTCCTAACCAGGCAATAGCTATCCCTGGCTTTACTTTATCTAGACAGGACAGGTCTGGACGAGGTGGTGGTGTGGCTATTTATACCTCCTCTACCCTCCAGATCACTCCATCCTTCTCTACATCTGTCCAGTCATCACATGAGGCTCTCCGTTTAAAAATCTCCTATCCTCACACAGTCCCCATTTTCATTGCAGGAATTTATTGTCGCCCTGGTCAGCCACATTTCAATGTCACTGACTTGGTCTCTAAGCTCTCCTAGCTCACCAGCGATGGTGAACTTTTCATCTTGGGCGACTTAAATCTAAACTGGCTGGCCCCATCACTGGCTAACTTCCGCTCCACCATTGTAGCCTTAAACCTCCAACAACTGATCCAGGAACCCACTCGTCTAAACCATAAAACACTAAACCACTCCCTGCTGGACCTGGTCCTCACCTCCCATCCACATCAAGTAGTAGCCTCAGGGCTACTTCCTGACTCTATCAGTGACCACCATATGACATTCGTAGTGCAGAATAAACAAAGGCCTAAACTCCCTGATAAACTTATGCTCACCCACCCCTTTGCATCACTCGATCTGCAATCCTTGCTTCATGACCTTACGCAAACTGACTGGTCCCCCCTTACCACATCAACTTCAGTGGACAATGCCCTTGCTTACTTCACCTCTAAGTTTCTGCAGTTTTGGAACTCCCGTGCCCCACCCCGCAAAACCAGGGTGAGCAGCAGCCACCTTCCCTGGGTCACTTCTGAGCTACTGGCCTGCCAACATGCTCATGACCTGGCATGGCGCAAAGCCAAAGCCTCCAACTGCCCTGGAGATCACCAACGCTACCGTGAAATGCGGAATGGCTGCAGCAAAGCAATCCGCCTTGCTAAAGCAGAGCATTTCAAATCCAACTTCCAAACTGATACAAATTGCCCTTTTATATTTTGGAAGGTTGTTCACTCCCTCTTCTCGTCTTCCTCCAACCCTCCGCCCCCCTCCCTCAGGCACAATCAATCTGTTCTCTCAGAACCTATCAATATTGCTGATTGCTTCAACTCCCACTTCGCCACCTGTGCCTCTTCTCTGCTATGCTCCATCCCTAGCACTTCCCCTGCCCCGCTGGCACCCTCTTGCACCCCGCACACTGTCCCCTACCCTACCCTTTCCCCTCAGCCCTTGTCACCCCTCCTCATCCTCTCCCCTCTGCTCCTCTGCCCCATCCCCTCCTCCAAACCACTCACACCCCCATTCTCCTTCTCCTCTGTTACCCCTGCCTCTACCCTTCAAGCTCTCCTGGCCCTAAACCCTACCAAAGGCTTCTCGCTTGATGGCCTTGACCCCAGGCTCCTACACATCTCTGCTCCTGCCATAGCCTTCCCACTCTCCCTGTTACTAAACATCTCCTTTGTGACTGCCACTGTGCCCTCTGTCTTGAAATATGCTGTTGTCCTCCCCCTCCCGAAGGGTGGCGACCCCTCCTCCCCTGGTAACTATTGTCCTATCTTCCTACTGCCAACCTTAGCTAAACTTCAGGAGCACATAGCACTTGAACAACTCTCTCTGTTTCTCTCTGACTCTGCTTTTTTCACTCCCTTCCAGTCTGGCTTCAGGAAATCCCACTCTACCACCACCGCACTCCTACGATTAACTGACACTATCTCATCAGGCTTTGACAAAGGGCACATTACCTCAGCTATCTTTGTAGACCTGGCTAAAGCCTTTGACACTGTTTCTCACCCCCTCCTCCTACACAGCCTTTCAGTTGCTGATCTATCCCCATCTGCTACAAGATGGTTCAATGTCTACCTGTCCGGCAGGTTGCAATCAGTAAAAAATGCTGATGTAACCTCTTATCCCCTACTTATAATAACTGGAGTCCTTCAAGGCTCTGTGCTAGGCCCCATTCTGTTCTCCATCCTTTTAAATGACCTCCCCCGGGTTTGCACCACATCCAGCATCCACATGTATTCGGATGATACAGTATTGTTTACCTCTGGCAATACTGTGGCTGATGTCACTACCAGGCTCCAGTCAGACTTCCCCAAAGTCCAACTCTGGTTTAGTTCTCATCAACTCTTTCTAAATGCCAAGAAGACGGTCTCCATGTCCTTTGGCACAAGGCAGAGACTCGCCAGGCTAACTCATCTCCCTTCCTTCCACACCCTCGATGAGACTGCTCTAAAGGACTCCTCCTCCTCCTCTTTCAGGTATCTCAGCATCTGGCTGGACAGACACCTTGACTTCTTTGTACATATTGATGCTGTTCTGAAAAAACTAAGGTCTAAACTTGGGGCACTTTACAGAAACCGTAGCTGCATACCGCTCGCTGCCAGGTGTGAGTTGGTACAGAAGATGATCATGCCCATTTTTGACTACTGTGACATAGTCTACAATGCTGCCCCACAGTACCACCTATCCAGACTAGACTCTCTCTTTAACTCCTTCTGTCGTTTTGCTCTTGATGCCCCTCCCCCCGTACCCATCACTGTGACCTCTACCGCTTTCTCAACCTGCTTCCCCTACACTCCAGGTGCACGCTTCATGGTGCTAAATTCGTCTCTAAATTCTGGCTTGGATGTCTCCCCTGTTTTATCTCCTCCTCTCTTGGCACCCCTACCCTCTCCCTCTATTCCCTGAGATCCCATGCTGACTCTCGCACCCTCCCACTCCCCTGCAGAACCACTACCTCTGGCCAAAAACCTCTTCCTACTACCTGCCTAAAATGTGGAATGCTCTCCCTCCACAAACGGCTCTCCTCCTCCTATTCCCTTATCATCTGCTGCACAACTACCTCACACCCTCTTGCACCTGCTCCTGACCCCCGTTCCTACCCTGATTCCCTCTCTGTTTTTCTCTCTCCTCTTTCTCACCCCCCCCACCTGCACTTATACTTTAGACTAGCTCTTAAATAGGGGTGACTGGTTCCAATGTGTTCCAACTAGTGTTCACCCTGCTGCATATTGCACTAATGTACTGTCTGTATTTTATGTATTGACAACTGTGTATCCTATGGCTCGTTACCTGCACTGATTCTGTTTTGTATGCTGCTCCTAAGATCTGCTTGCACAGAAACTCTGCTACAGCCTATATTGTCTCATGTGCCATGTTCCTGTTTTATAACTGTATATGTAATTACACCACCTGTATGTGGCTACCTGAACTTGTACTCTGTATATCCCCTTCCCCTTCCCCCAGGACATACCGTGAGATGAGCATTACGTTGCCCAGTGTATCTTTCCTGGTGAAACAATTCAATAAATAAATAAAGGGCACGCAAAGGAAGGGAGGCAACAAAGGAAGGAATCTGGGGATTAAGGAGTAAACAGGAGGGCAAAAGCAGGAATAGAAGGGGGACAGGCAGTGAAGAATGGAAGGCCATGCACACAAATGCCCAAAGCCTGGAAAATAAAATCCCAGACTTGGTAGCCTTGATGACAGAGGCTGACCTGGACATAGTGGCAATAACAGAGACGTGGTACACTGAGAAAACGCAATTGGGAGGTAAGTGTACCAGGATATGCACTGTTCAGGAGGGATAGGAAGGGCAAAAAAGGGGTGTCCCTGCATGTCAGGGAGCGTATAAAGGCAACAGCGATACAGGGAAGGCAGAGGGAGGCTGTGGTATAGTGGGTCACCCATGAGGCAGGAGATGGCACAGCAATTCAAACTGGTGATCTACAGGCCTCCAGTACAGGGGGAGGAGGTAGACAGGGCACTAGCGGAAGAAATACATGAGATGGCAGCAAATGGAGAGGTATTGCTGCTAGGTGATTTTAATTTGCCAGAAGTGGATTGGACCATCCCGACAGCTGCCTCAGCCAGGAGCTAAGACATCTTGGAATTCCTACAAGAGGCAGGCCTTATGCACCTACTGCAAGAACCCACCAGGGACAGGTGTGATTCTAGACCTAATACTGATCAATGGAGACGGAATCTCGGAAGTCAGGGTGGAAGCTCACCTGGGATCCAGTGATCAAACTGTCACAAATGCACTCCGCAGGTCAACCTCTCTGCTCCCACAGTGCCAAACCTCGAAGTGCAATATGTGAACAGGAGACAAACAGGGTAACCCTGTTGTCTGTTTTGGGTCCGAAACACCTACCAGTCTTGAGTCCTGAGGTCAAATATGAACCCTTTTTCGCTAGCATGCCCAGTTAACAGGATCAAATATCACACTCTCTTTGGGGAAATGCAGTGCAATACTTAACCCAGTGGGCACTCAGCCTGGTTCACAATTCCCCCTTTTTGACTCAGTTGTGATCTAGGTACTTTTCTTACCTGAGTGCATATGATAACACTATAAGCACTTAACAGTTGTCAGACTTCTCAACACTTGTCCCAGCATTTACATTCAAAATGAGAAAAGACTCAGGCAGAATTAAGGAAACCAAAAAAAGGTTTACTAAACTTAAAACAGTAAATAAATACAAAACACAGAAGATAATTAATGCTTACAGTCAAAAGAAAGGAAATTACAAAAACAAAACGCCTTGTAACTGAATTTCTAGTTCTAACTCAGTTTTCAGTTAGGTGTTACCTATTCTGGACAGATATGCCCTTAAGTCCAGAACACAAGTGTGTGTTCTCTTAGGAGTCCAGAGGTAGAAGTGTCAGTCCTTTCAGTCAGCTTGATAACAGAGGCCAAAATGTCCCTCCCACCCTGTGATGTCACAGCTCTGGGCTGTAGGCAAGAGGTCACTCTTCCTGGATACTGAATTAATAAATCAGTCACATGCCTCATCACTCTGCTCAACAGTTCCAAATAAAAAAAAATATATATATATTTCCTAATTAGTGAGCAGCATGCTTTATGGCAGGTCAGAATTACCCCCTTGATCCTCAGAGCAAACGTCTTGATGAGCTCTATCAACTGTTTGTGAAATATAACATGTATCAGTCAGAAGCTGCTTCTTCCTAACATGTCGTAAAATTCATCCTGGTTTCCTGGACTTCAAAGTAAATGGATGGTTTACAATGTGTTATAACCTGGCCTCTGAAGGAAGTTCTTAAGAGTTTCCACTGGGTCATGGAGAGGCCATTCCTCCTCACCACACTTTTGAAATTCCAGCCCCCATGGTGCTATTCTGCTGGTTGCCATATTTTCCAAGCAAACATTCAAGGAAACCTATATTTATATCACCAATATGACACAATATAATAACAAGTGGAGGGTTATCATGTCATAGTCACAACACAATGTGGTTTAATAAGGTACAGTTTCACAGTCGTGCCACACAAAGGCGAGGGCCTTGGATTTCAGGGGGGTGGACTTTGCTAGAATGGAGATGTGCATCAAAGGAAAACTGGCAAGGAAGGAATGAGAAGGGGGGGCTTGGATGAGCAGTGGGCACACCTAAAAGGAGCTATAGTGGAAGTGACTAACCAGTGTATTCGGTTGAATAACTAGGGCAAGGGAATGAAGAAACTACTATGGTTCTCAAAGGATGTGGCAGGGCAAGTAAAGGCCAAAAAAATTGGCTTTCTAGAAATATAAGGGGACACAGAGGGAAGAGGATAGGGAGGAGTACCTAACTAGAATGAGGGAGGCAGGGAAAGCTTAGGAGTGCAAAGGTCCAAGTAGAGGAAAGATTGGCAGAGACGGTGAAGAGATGGGACAAGACATTCTATAGGTGCATAAGCGAGACAAGGAAGGTTGGAGGGGGACTGTGAGACTCAGTGGTTGAAGGAGAATGTGTGGAGGGAGACCTGGAAAAGGCACCAATATTAAATAATTACTTCTGTTCAGTATTCACTGAAGAAGGGGAGGGACAGGGACCACAACTGGGCATGAGGTACAAAAGGGGGAGAGAAGTGAACAATCCATTTACAGAAGCGAGAGTCCTAGGAACTCACAGAACTGAGGGTGGACAAAGCAATGCGACCAGATGGCATACGTCCTAGAATATTAAGGGAACTAAGGAGGGAGCTAGCAGCACCACTGACAGCACTGTTTAGTGAGTCGCTCAATACAGGAGTGGTTCCAGAGGACTGGAGGAAGGCACATGTAGTCCAGTCCCTATCCATAACAGTAGAAGCAGGGAGGAGTCAGAAAACTATAGGCCAGTCAGCCTCACCTCAGTAGTGGGTACAATTATGGTCACATTACTTAAGGAAAGTATTGTGCAACATTTGGAATCTGACAGAATGCAAGATCCAAGGCAACATGGATTCACAGCAGGAAGGTCATGTCAAACAAATCTGATAGATTGTTTTGACTGGGTAACAAAGGAGGTGGATCAGGGAGAGCAGTGGATGTTGCTTACCTCGATTTCAGCAAGGCCTTCGACACTGTTCCACACAAAAGACTGGCAAACAAGTTGGGAAGCCTGGGGGTCGGGTACAAGGTGGTGAACTGGGTTATAAATTGGTTGGGGAACAGAAAACAAAGGGTTGTGGGAAATGGGATCCAATCCGAGGAAAGGGGGGTGACCAGTGGGGTACCCCAAGGATCAGTTCTAAGGCCAGTCCTTTTTAATGTCTTTATCAGTGACATTGTGAAAGGGCTGGAAGGGAAAGTTTGCCTATTTGCTGATTACACTAAGATATGCAGTAGGGTAGACAATCCAGATGGGGTGGAGAAAATGAGAAGGGATCTAGAAATGCTGGAAAGGTGGTCCGAAGTATGGAAGCTGAGATTCAGTGCTAAGCAGAGCAAGATCATACACCTGGGGTGCAGAAACCCAGCAGAGAGTTACAGGATGGGGGAGGAGTTGCTGATGGTCACCAGGGGAGAAAGGGACATGGGGATAATCATCTTGGATGACCTAAAGGTGGCCAAACAGTGTGCAAAGGCTGTGGGGAGGACCAGGGACATGCTGGAGTGCATAGGTAGGGGTATCACTAGCAGAATAAAGAAGTGGGTAATACCACTGTACAAAACACTGGTGAGGCCTCACCTAGAGTACTGCTTACTGTTCTGGAGACCACATCTTCAAAAATACATTAATAGGGTGGAGGTGGTTCAGAAAAAGGCAACTAAGATGGAGCAGAGCTTGCACCGGAATTCATACGAAGAGAGATTGAAAGACCTCACTATGTATACACTGGAAGGGAGGAGAGAGCAAGGAGATACGATAGAAACATTCAAGTATCTTAAGGGCCTAAACAAGGTGTAAGTAGGCGACATCTTTCAGTACAGAAGAGGTACAAGAACAAGGGGGCACAATATGAGATTGGAAGGGAGCAGGATAACGGGGAATGGGAGAAAGTTATTTTTCACTGAAAGGGTGGTGGTCGAATGGAATAGCCTGCCCAAAGCGGTTGTGGGAGCAAGCACAGTGGGGGGATTCAAACATGGATAGGATAGGCATAAGGGAACCTTAAAGGTGGGAATGAGTGGCTTAAGTCAATGACCAAGTAGGGTCGGATGCTGCTGATACAGGTAGGGTAAAAGGGCAGACTGGAAGGGCTTAGCAGTCCTTATCTGCCATGAATTTGTATGTTATAAGGAAACTGATCTGTTTGGGGACGGGACCCAAGGCAGCAAAAATTGGGTATGCAACTGGTTGATGGATAGGTGACAGAAGGTGGTGGTAAACAGCACTCAATTTAATGAGGAAAGAGTGACCAGCAGGGTATCTCAGAGACCAATGCTGGGACCAGTCCTTTTCAGCGTCTTTGTATGCGGCATTACAGAGGAACTGGAGGGGAAGGGAAGGTAGGCATCTTTGTGGATGACACCAAAATCAGAACTAGGTTAGATACTCCAGAGGGTGTGGAGACCTAAGGAAACTTGAGGAGTGGCTGAGGATATAGCAGCTGGGTTTCAATGTAAAAAAGTTCAAACTGATGCACTTAAGGCACAGAAACCCAGGGGCAGTGTATAAAATGGGAGAAGAGGTAATAACAGTCAATAAACAGGAAAGGAACCTTGTGGTTATTATATCGACCTCAATGTGGCGAGATAGTGCTACAAGGTAGCAGACAGAGCCAGCAGGATGCTGGGGTGCATAGGGAAGGGAATCACCAGCAGAAGGATAAAGGTGGTGTTACCATTGTGTTGATCATTGGTGAGATCCCACCTGGAGTACTATGTCCACTTCTGGAGACCACTTCTCAAGAAAGAGCATGAACAGGACAGAGGCTGTCCAGAGGAGGGCAACTAATATGGTCTGGGATCTGCATCATAAACCCTATGAGGAAAGACTGAGGGATCTCAATATATACCCCCTAGAAGAGAGAAGGGAGAGTGGGACATGATAGACACCTATAAGTACCTCAAGGAGGTGAATAAGGTACAGGAGTAGAATACTTTACAGAACAGAAGGTGAATGAGAACAATGGGACATGCAATGAAGCTGGAAGGGAAGAATTTAGAAGGGATGTGAGGAAGTACTTCTTCACTGAAAGAGCAGTGGACACCTGGAACAGTCTTCCAGTGGAGGTGGTGGGTGTGAAAACGGTGGTGGGCTTCAAGCATATGTGGGACAGGACAGGCACAATGGAATCTTGGTAGGAAAGCGAGGGGTGGGGGGGAGTAGCTGGAGATCAGGTAGGGTCTGTGGTGACAGTATAGGCAAGGACAAAAATGGGCAGACTGGACTGGCCTATTGGTCCTTGTCTGCTGATAAATTCTATGGGCCAGATTTTCCAATGTGAATGAATGCCACAAGCCCTCGGTGCGCCGAACATATGGCGCACAGGGCTTGTGGCATTCGCCAGACGACAATCGGGAATTTCCATCCCTTGTACCAGGCATAGGTCCTTGGACCACAATATTTTTTTTTAGTTAGTCCTTTTTACCTGGTGGCACCTTGGTCTGCTTCACGTCCCGGCATCAGTCCCATCCAGCTGCAGTCCGGACTGCCACGGCCCCTGGAGAACCTCCACTGCTAATTACCCCCGCGGCTTGCCCCCCGCTGCAGGGTGGAGGAGAGTCCCCCTTACTCCCCACTGAGCCAGGGTCCAGTAGCCACAGTGGTGTCCCCAAGGCCATGCATCCTTTGACGGCCATCAACCCGCCATGACCGTGGGCCATATTTTTCCATTTTCTTGTGCGTGAGAGGGGCATGCAATGACGCCAAGGGGGGAGCGCGCACACATCCACACGTGCTCCCTCCCGGCACCATGCCCCAACTCATCCCCCCATGATGTACCAGTGCACCACCCCCTAGCCTCCGCTAGAGGTTGACAGAGCGTCGACACCTGAAAACCCCCCTTCCCGGAGAGGGACAGCAGTCCTATGGATGGTCAATCCCTCCCTGCCCCTGCCAACCCCCGGCAACCTGAGTCCGCTCCTGAACCCAGGTCGTTGGCATGGAGCAAGGTGTGGTGTCCAGCGCCTCAACCCTCAGCGCCACCGGGCCAGCTCACAATTTTGTTGTCTAGCTTGCACCATCCCTCCAGGACAAAGTTATGGTGCTTGCACCAGCACATTGGTGCAAGCAGCCGTAAATCACAGAAACTGTCGCAGCTGCACCCGAGAATAGAAATTTGGGTGCAATTGCGGCAAAAGGGGATGGCACACCACAATATTTAAAGTCCTGTGGTGCAGGGCTGGATGCAAGCCCCGTGCTCCTTTGAACAATCCAGCCCTATGTTTCTATGTATTTATGTTTCTATGTGTAACCCCTAGATGGCACTATTCCAAAGGCTACTACCCCTGCCTGCTTGGCTAGTAGCAGATTAAGGGGCCTGGGTAATGAAACGGGTGCCTCCACCCAGAGGTCAGGGTTGTTAGTAGTCAAGCTAACCTGGGCACAGCCCTCCGGGACAATGTAACCCCCCTCTTTCTCTTCTAGTGGCCCGAATAATACACAATCATTACTTTCACAATGACCCTTGTTCACCTGGCAATTACTCGCACTGTTTGCACTTACCACCAGGGCTAGTTCCTCTAGCTTGACTCTGGGGACCTCCTGTAAAACAAGGTTAAGCACAGCAAATAGCAACAGTACAATGCTTTTGGCACAATCTGGAACCACAGTCAGGTTAAACGCAAACAAACTTAAATCTGATTTATTAAGGGGACTTAAACAAGGGAGGGGCGTGGTCAGGTTGATTTGCTTAAAACTATATTAATCAGATGGTTATGCATGCAGTTCAGAGTCCCTACACAGTCACACACTCTGGGTACCCAGGTAGGAAAATGGTGGGCTAGCCAGGAACGTTGCAGCTGGTTGGGGCCCTGTGATGAAAGAAAGCAACATGCACAACACACACTATTTGTAATCCAGAGCCAGAGGATTCAGTTCATGAAAGAAAAGGCAACAAGACAATCAGATGACAACACTTTTATATTTAGCTGTTGTTGCAGGGAGCTACCCTGATGTTTACTCATGACACCCAATAGTGAACATAGCCAGGATGAAATCGAGACTGCAGACTGTTGAGCTGGAGTGCCAGGAGAAGCAGGACCCACACGAATCACTGAGGCATTGTTCCTGTTCAAGGTGTTGAGCAGGGGGCTGATCCCCAGGCCAGTCTCTTGTTGATGACTTTCTCTGCGTAGCAGGCATTCTGGCTGGGCCAGTGTAGCAGGGCCCAGGCAAACGGAAACCGATACAGATTCAGTCCGTGGAGCTGGATACAGCCTCCAGCAAGCAAAACACAGTTCAGACACACAGTGGGGAAACAAATCACGACCCACTATAAGCATACAGCACATTCACATGTGAGGAAATTTCACTGTACCAGGCAAATGGCACTCCAGTTGCAATTATAGAGTCTCTGCCAATCCGGCAGTTCAGAGGTAGCTGGAAGTCCTGACAGGCTGATCGCATTCAGAAAATCTTTGGTCTTCTTCAGGTTAAAGCCTGGTCACAATTCAGTGGCTTAATTTGCTCTCCAAATTCGGATTCAGTCTGAAAAAAAAACATAAGTTCCCTCTCGGTAACAGTCGGCAGGCATGCAGGCCAAACTCAGGCCTTTCCACAGTTCACCCATGCGATTGCTGCTTGAACTATCTCGAGCTGTTACTTCTTCACTTCCCAACTCAGATCTAATCCAGTCAGTGTGGGACTTTCCCCAAGATCCAAAAGGTTTGGTTGGCTGATCTGTCTGTCAGCCACAACAAGGGCTCCCCCTCCAGGTAATTTTAGGCACCAAAAGCCCAAAACTACAAATCCTACAAGTTAGGTCCCACCAAGGCCCTGTAGGCAGGCTCCATTTTAGAGTCCCAAATGTACTGATTGGCCCATTCTGACAGTCCAGGACCAAGATGATGGAAACAAACAGAACTATCCATGCTGCAAAGAAGGCAAATTAGAACAAACTGCAATATTATTACTACTCTAACAGATGATCAGCAAACAAGTATATCTTCTAACAGAGCTCCCTCTCAGATTAATTATGACTGCAATCCAGGCAGCTCTTAAAGAAACAGTACACAGAGGCTATACAGGCACTCTCTGGCAATACATTTAAACTGCTAAAACGCAGGACACCAGCCTGGCAGTGAGCATTTAGGCAAGCTCAAGGAAGACTTTTTGGGAACCCCCATTTGTAGGGGGGTTAAATGTTTCCTTCTGTCTTCTGCTATTTGACATTATCTTCCTCCAGCCACTTGCCTTATATTCTTCAACTGAGAGACCCTCAAGGGTGGAACCAAATCCAGAAGTTTTAATGCAGCAGACACTTGTGCCCACCAGGGCTGAAAAGATTGCTGAGGGGTATTGCCTTTTGTGGAGCTATCCATGCAGCCCTGGATGGGGGAGGACCAGATCTCTCAAAGGCTTGCCTCCAGCTTTGAGCCATTACCATGGACTGAGCAACAGCTAAGCCAGATGCAGTTAATTCAGCCCATGCCAGCTGTACTATAAAACAATCTCAAGGTGCCTGCTGCCTCAGGGACTGCCTCTACCAAGCCTGCAGGGGTCATGGAAGGGGACAAGATCTTAAATGGAAATCTTATTCTAAACAGAAGAGAAGGGTCCGGCTTCATGATTGCCAGATAGTCTGTTGGTTACCTGCTAGGTCAGACCTCTCTCATGGGGATTCTCTTAAAAAAATATCCCCCTGTCCCAAGCTGAAAGAATGATCAGGTAGAAGATACATTAGGGCTATCCCCAGTATTTCCACCCTTGCATACTGTCAAACTCACTCAGCCGGTCAGCCTTCTACTCCCAAAGTGCCAACCTCTGAGCGTATGATTTGTGGACAGTGAACAGAACAAGGTAACCCTCTTGTCTGTTTTGTGGGTTCAAGTCACCTTAGTCTCAAGTTCTGGAGGGATTCAAACTGATAACCTCTTGTTAGCATACCCAATTATCAGGCTCAGATAATTTTGTCTTCGGGGGGCCAGATATCTTTGCCTACGGGCACCTAATCAGGTATTTCAAATGAACCTTTAGAACTCTATGCAAGACTTTAGAGAGCTCTGTCTGTTTCCCAGTTTGGTATATAATAAGCTCATACTCAGTGTTAACTGTAACCTTTAAAAGCTTCACTTAAATAAAAAGAAACGTCAGGGCACTCCAGGCAGGTTCCATTTTAAAATCTATATATTTACTTTAAAATAGGAAAATAGGAAAAACAGTAAAATTACAGAACAAAATAGCCCAACACATACGGCCTTAAAAACAAACAGGTTTAAAGTGCAAGTTTCTACAATACATACATTCAGACTGGTCTAATCTTACTCTCTTTCAGTGCTGTGTTGTTTCTTCCTCAGTCAGTTAATATGAAAATAAAAGTGTGACTGTCAAGTTTCTCTCAGCAATTAAACACAGTTCTGAGCTGGCCTTCTCTGAGGTCACCAAACTTCGCCTTAGTGTAACAAAATCTATATTTATTATAACACAGGATGTCTAAATAACATATTTAAAAAAAACATAATAGGTGACCTCACTGACTTTCCTCTGCTCAGGTTAATCAGACAAAACTGGTTTGTGCTCTGCTATACATACGTATCAAAAGTTTATTTGATATAAGTCACTGTATTAAAGCAAAAGTGCATTTGACTCTTTAATCCCGTCTGGGCCTTGGTATCTGCACATTAAAGGTCTCTCTGATGTAATTCAAGGGTTTCCCGGGAATGGATATTGGACCTTCCCAAATTCTTCTGTGTCCTGTTTGGCCCAGACATCAACCTCTTTGATGAAATAAGCTGGTTTCCTGGGCTGATACCAAAATCACATGCATGCTCTTTCCATTTGACACCTAGAGCAAAATCAAAGGATTTTCTTGGGGATGCCATGAATGGCTAATTTAATTTCCTGGGATCAAAGCAAATTTAACATGCTAATTGAACCTCAGATCTCTGTAGTTTAAAATACCTCTTGTCCTTTGAACTTATCCCTGGGGGGTTTTGATGCATCAGTTCAGCAAGACTGTAGTTTCCTCAAACTGACCTTCCCATTACATATTTTATATGTAATAAAAAAAATTGATACAGCACTCAGAACTGGCTGTCTACATCAAATTTCCTCCCCACCTAGACTGAATTTGGAGGTTCTATCCCCTACATTGGATGAGCTTCCCAAATCAGTTCGCTCCTCGTAGACCCTAGACAGCTCATCTGAGTTCTGATTCTTGGCTCCGGCCCTATGTACGATTTTCAAATCATACCCTTGTAAAGCAAGACACCATTTGAGCAGTCTGCCATTGTTTTTCCTCATCTGCGTCAACCAAACCAGGGGGTTGTGGTCAGTCTACAACACAAAAGGCTGCTCATACAAGTATGGCTCCAATTTCTTTAGGGCCCACACTAGGGAAAGACACTCCTTTTCCACCATGGAGTATGCTTGTTCCCTGGGGAGCAGCTTCTGGCTCAGGTATGCAATAGGGTGTTCAGTCCCTTGGCTGAAAACCTGACTCAGAACTGCCCCAATATCCACATCTGAGGTATCCGTCTGAGCTATAAAAGGTTTGCTATAGTTGTGACTTGTCAAAACAGGAGCACTGCACAGTGCCTCCTTTAGTTTGGAAAAGGCATCCTCACAGGCTGGGCCCCAGGTGATTTTCTTGGGAATCCTTTTCTTTGTCAGGTCAGATAGGGGCACAGCCAGGGCACTGTAATTGGGTACAAACTTTCTATAGTACCCGGCTGTCCCTAAAAAACTCCTAACCTGTTTCTGAGTTTCTGGTCTGGGCCATGCCTGGATTACCACTATCTTGATTTGGTTAGGACGGAGCTGTCCCTGGCCTACCACTTGCCTGAGGTATGCCACTTCTCCCATGGCCACCTGGCACTTCTCAGCTTTGATAGTGAACCCGGCCCTCTGTATTCTGCCCTGCACTTCCCTAAGGTGTGACAGGTGTTCCTCCCAGCTGGTACTGAAGATGGCAATGTCATCCAGGTATGCCACGGCATACTCCTCAGAATCATTTAACACCTGGTTCACCAACCTTTGGAAAGTGGCAGGGGCATTCTTCATTCCAAAAGGCATTACTTTGAACCCAAATAAGCCTATCAGAGTAATGAAGGCCGACCTCTCCCTAGCTCTGTCCATCAACTCTACCTGCCAACACCCCTTTGTCAGGTCAATGGTTGTAAGGTAGGTTGCCCCCCCCAACTTGTCCAGGAGTTCATCCATCTGGGGCATTGGGTAGGTGTCTGACTCTGTGACTGCATTCAGTCCATGGTAGTCTACACAGAATTGAATTGAGCCATTTGGACTCAATTCTGGACTACGGGTGAGGCCCAGGGACTGAGGGATCTCTGGATTACCTCTAAATCCAGCATCTCCTCCACTTCCCTCCTTATGTCCTTTTGGAGAGCCTCTGACACCCGATATGCTGTCTGCTGTATGGGCGTCTGTGTCCCTGTCTCTACATTGTGTGTTGCTAAGGGAGTTAGTCCAGGCTTGGCGCTAAACAAGGGGGAAAAGTCTGCTAAAACCTCCCTCACTTTCTGGATCTGGTCCGCGGTCAGCTGGGGAGACAGTTTTACTGCCTCCACAGAGGACTCCCGCTTACTGTCTTCCAGCAAGTCCAGAAGGGGGTCTCCTTCATCCGTTCCTTCCCCATGACTACACGCTGCGAACACCATGTCAGGCCTATTTGCATATGGCTTCATCATGTTGACATGGTACATCCTTTCTGTCTGTCTGCGGTCAGATAACTCTACAATGTAGTTTGTCATTTACCTTCCTAACTGCTTTGTACAGTCCTGCCCACTCAGCTTGCAGCTTGTCTTTCCAGACTGGAATAAGGACCATGACTTCCTGACCCACAATGTATGAGTGAGCTCTGGCTCTGTGGTTGTACCATACCTTTTGTTTCTGTTGGGCAGATGCCAGGTTGCTGTGGGCTGTCCCCATAAGCTCTTTCAGCCTTTCCCTAAACCTTAGGATGTAATCCAAAATGGGAGTTCCCTGGGAGGTGTGCTTGCCTTCCCAGTTCTCTTGGATCAAGTCTAGGGGCCCACGTACCCGGAGTCCATACAAGAGTTTGAAGGGGGAAAATCCTGTCGACTCTTGAGGCACCTCCCTGTATGTGAACAACAGGTGGGGAAGGTATTTCTCTGAGTCCCTCCCATGCTGTTCAGCAAACACCCAGAGCATTGTCTTTAGGGTACCATTAAATCGTTCCACAAGTCCATTGGCTTGTGGGTGATACGGTGTTGTGCATCTCTGCAGCACCCCACACTTCTTCCATAAACATTTCATTAGGTCCGACATGAAGGAACCCCCTCGATTGGTGATTACCTCCTGCAGAAACCCAACACAGGAGAAAATCCCAAGCAAGGCATCTGCCACTTTGTCTGTCCTCAAGGAGGATAGGGCAACTGCCTCTGGGTACCGGGTGGCATAATCCACCACAGTCAGGATGAATCTCTTCCCTGAGGAGCTGGGGGTATTTAAAGGCCCCACAATATCCATTCCCACCCTCTGGAATGGCTCCTCCACTACGGGCAATGGAATCAGGGTGGCTTGGGTTTTCTTGCCTGCCTTCCCTATTTCTTGGCACCGGTGACAAGACCTGCAATACTCCTTCACCTGCTGGGTGAAGTTAGGCCAGTAGAAATTCTGGGCTAACCGCTGCATTGTGCGCGTGATTCCCAGATGACCAGACAATGGAATATCATGGGCAACCTTGAGCAACTGCTTATGATATCCCTGGGGAACAACAAGCTACCTGCCTAGCATCCCTCCATCTGTCTGTACTGTCAGTATATACATAAGTCCATTTTTCCAATAAACCTTATGTCTGCTGTCACCTCCCTGTGTGCCCTACGACTCTGCCCAAGCCCTCAGCTTCTCTAAACTAGGGTCACTTCTCTGAGCAGCTGCGAACCCCTCACACCTTCCCAAGACATGGGACAGGTCCCCTTCAGTCGCTAAACTAGGGTCCCTTGCACTAGCGTCAGGGCCCTCAGGATCACTGTCAATCCCAACAATCTGACAAGAGGTCACCCCTTCCTCTTCGGAGTAACCCTCTGTAGCTGTGTGGTTATTTGCTACTCGGGACATTTCTACCCCCTTTATCAGTCTTCCCATCTGGAGACACAGGCTGGGGAACCAGCCTCTCAGTGGTTTCCACACTGGTTTCCGTGGGGTTCAGGGAACTACTATTTTCCCCTTGCTGCTTGGCTATGGGTAACTGCACATACCACCCCCTGCTGGAGATTGTTAACCAGGATTACATCCACTGCTAATGTGTTGGCTACAGCCACCTGTTGCACAGTTCCCCCTGTTTCACCCCAGTCCAGGAGAATACTAGCGAGTGGCAATGTTTTCTCTTCATCAGTAAACCCTTGTACAGTTACATATTTATTGGGTATAAGCTGACCAGGCTGTACCAGATCCCCCTTTACCAATGTCAGGGATGCCTCTGTGTCCCTTAACCCCTGCATCTGTACACCATTTACTATGACTGGGTGCATGTGTTCCCTCATGTTCACTGGCATGCTCCCAGGGACACACAAACAACCCACTTCTTTTCTAGCACCCTGTTCTGTATTATGGCTCGCCCTTTTGGAGCACTGTCTGGCAATATGCCCAGTTTCCTTACACAGCCAACAGGCATTTCTTACTTCAGATAAATCTTTTAATTGAAACCTGTGGATAACTGTTTTCAGTGGAGGCAGTGAGGGTTTTAGCTGCCCTGAAGGTGCACTTTTCCCTTTTCTGCACTGCCACGCCCGCCCCATTCGCTCTCAGAGCAGGTCTGCTCTTGGCATAGCAGTCTGAGAGTTCAGCAGCCTCTTGCACTGTTTTTGGATCTCGGTCCTCTAGCCAGGTTTTTAGCTCTGTTGGGCATGCCCAATAAAACTGTTCTAATAAAATCACATTTTCAATTTTATCAACAGAGTTTGCCTCAACTCCTTCCTACCAACATTTTAAAAACTGATGTTGTTTCATGGCTAGCTCCTCATAGCTCAGATCAGGGCTTCTCCTGAGCTTATGGAATTTAGCTCTGTATGATTCAGCAGTTAATTCAAACTTTTTTAACAGCGCAGCTTTTAACTTGCAGTAATCGTCACTTTCTTCATTGCTCATTTGACCCAATGCATCCTGAGCTTTCCCGGTAAGTAGCGGGGATAGCTGGAAGCTCCAGGATTCTCTAGGAATTTTAGCCTGAATACAAACTTTTTCAAAATAATTTAAAAAGTCATCCATGTCCTCCCCTTCCTTAAACTCAGCTATTAATTTGGAGTTCAATTTGTAACCCAGTCCTGCAGTCCCAGTTAGACCCAAGCCACTTACCTGCCCTGGTGCCACTGGTTGGAGTCGTAGCTTCTGCAGTTCACATTGCCACTGGTGCTCCTCTCTCCTCTCCTCTGCCACTCTGCATTCTCACTCTCTCTTCTCCTCTGCAGCTCGCTGGCACTCACGCTTCTCACGGTCTGCCTCTCTCTGTTCCAGTTCCATCCTATGCAACTCAATTTGCAGCTTGAGTACCTCTGGATTCAGGATATTAGTGACCTTCCCCTGCTGCTGTGGCCCTTCACTGTCAGTGGCCCTGCTGTCCGCCTCATCAGCTCGGGACCCCTCACTGGCCGCTAGTCCTGCCACACTCAAGGTCTGGTCCCTTTCAGTCATGGTCTGTGACTCTCTTCTCTGAGTAACTGCTACCATCAGGGCCTCTATGAGGTTCTGCTTTCTGGCTGACACCTCAAACAGGACTCCTCTGTCCTCGCACAACTGTTTCAAGTGATCTACAGTGTGCCTGCTGTAATCAGAAGCCATCTTCTTCCCTGACTACGCTAATCTGACTGGCACTTTAGAAAAAAAAATAAAATGGGTGGGAACTTGACTGTAAACCAAGGGATATAGTTCTGTTTCCTTTAAATATAAAATACTGTATTTCTTTTATCCAAGTGTGCTGAACAGTTTCAAGCCTGACCCACTGTACAATGATGCTTATACCACCAAACTTTTATGCCACCGCTGCCAACCAATCTGTCACAAACTCACTCAGCCGGTCAGCCCTCTACTCCCAAAGTGCCAACCTCTGAGCCCATGATTTGTGGACAGTGAACAGAACAAGGTAACCCTCTTGTCTGTTTTGTGGGTTCAAGTCACCTTAGTCTCAAGTTCTGGAGTGATTCAAACTGATAACCTCTTGTTAGTGTACCCAATTGTCAGGCTTGGATAATTCCGTCTTTGGGGGGCCAGATATCTTTGCCTACAGGCACCTAATCAGGTATTTCAAATGAACCCTTAGAACTCTATGCAAGACTTTAGAGAACTCTGTCCGTTTCCCAGTTTGGTATACAATAATCTCAAACACAGTGTTAACTGTAACCTTTAAAAGCTTCACTTAAATAAAAAGAAATGTAAAGGCACTCCAGGCAGTTTCCATTTTAAAATCTATATCTTTACTTTAAAATAGGAAAATAGGAAAAACAGTAAAATTACAGAACAAAATATCCCAACACATACAGCCTTAAAAACAAACAGGTTTAAAGTGCAAGTTTCTGCAATACATACATTCAGACTGGTCTAATCTTACTCTCTGTCAGTGCTGTGATGTTTCTTCCTCAGTCAGTTAATATGAAAATAAAAGTGTGACTGTCAAGTTTCTCTCAGCAATTAAACACAGTTCTGAGCCGGCCTTCTCTGAGATCACCAAACTCTGCCTTGGTGTAACAAAATCTATATTTATTATAATACAGGATGTCTAAATAAAATATTTAAAAAACATAATAGGTGACCTCACTGACTTTCCTCTCCTCAGGTTAACCAGACAAAACTGGTTTGTGCTTTGCTACACATACATATCAAAAGTTTCTTTGATATAAGTCACTGCATTCAAAGTAAAAGTGTATTTGGCTCTTTAATCCTATCTGGGCCTTGGTGTCTACACATCAGAGGTGCCTCTGATGTAATTCAAGGGTTTCCTGGGAATGGATATTGGACCTTCCAAATTCATTTGGGTCCTGTTTGGCCCAGACATCAACCTCTTTGGTGAAATAAGCTGGTTTCCTGGGCTGATACCAAAATCACATGCATGCTCTTTTCATTTGACACCTAGAGCAAAATCAAAGGATTTCCCTAGGGATGCCATGAATGGCTAATTTCATTTCCTGGGATCAAAGCAAATTTAACATGCTAATTGAACCTCAGATCTCTGTAGTTTAAAATACCTCCTGTCCTTTGAACTTATCCCTGGGGGGTTTTGATATGTCAGTTCAGCAAGACTATAGTTTCCTCAAACTGACCTTCCCATTACATATTTTATATGTAATAAAAAAAATTGATACAACACTCAGAACTGTCTGTCTACGTAACACATACTAGAACGGGTGTGGGACAAAGTGGAGTGCCTCAGAGTGGTATGGTTGTATGAGGGTGCTCTACACATGATCTATTTTAAGCATGTTTTAAGTCTCCGATCTTTACCACCTGGAGGAAGCCAGAAATCAAGCCCAGCTTATGGTCCCTAAGATGTATGAGGGGCTTATGGCAACACAGAATTTATCGGCAGAAAAGGACCGCTTGGCCTACCCAGTCTGCTCAGACATTCCCTGCCCACTCTGTCTCTACAGATCGTACCTGGTCTCCAGTGACCATCCCCTCCAATGACATCCCCCATCTAGTAAGACTACGTAACTCCTACACTGCTGTGGTGGGGTGGGACTGTCTCATGGAGGCACCCCAGGTAGTGACAGGGAAGGATGTGGGGGTCCTCCATAGTCGAGACTCCAAAGAGGGTGGCAGAGGACCCCAGAGGAGAAAGAAGCAACTCCTGGTGGGGGACTCCATTGTGGGAGGGATAGATTTGGGGACAGAAAGGGAGGGGGAGAGGGAGTGTAGGTGCCTACCCAGCACCATGGTTAAGAGGAATGGAAAGTGGATCCTGGAGATTGCTAGAGCAGCAGGATGGGAGGGGAAGCTAGATGTCCTTGTCCGCCCAGGAACAAATGACTTGGCTAGAGATGGGGGGAGGAGAGTTCAGGAGGAGTTCAGGGAGTGGGGGAGGAGTCTTAGGCAGGTAACAAGCTCAGTGGCCTTTTCTGAGGTGCTTCCTGTCTATGACGGGGTGTGGATATGGTACTCTGTACCAGGAGCTTCAACCAGTGGCTAAAGGAATGGTGCAGAGAGGAGGAGTTTGGCTACAGGGGGGACTGGGGTCACACTTAGAGAGATAAAGGCCTGTACAGGGGAGATGGCCTGCATCTGTCCAGAAATGGGAGCATAGTCATCAGTGAACAGTTTAAATGTTACATTGGCAAACATTTAAACTAACCAAGAGGAGGCGGAAGAAGGAAGCAGGAAGAGATAAACTGCTACCCCCCAAACTGGCATTAACAGGGAGAACCCTAAGGGAGACAAATCCCCAAGGGTACCTAATAGAAAGAAAAACAAGTTAGTAGTAATAAAGAGAGATTGGAATGTGAACAGAGGCAGTAAGGAGAGAGGGCAAAAGGTAAAATGGGGGGGGTTGTCGAGCAGGGTGGCACTAGAAGTTGGAAGGCATTGTATACCAATGCTCGAAGTCTAGGAAATAAAATTCTGGACTTAGAGGCCATTATGGCAGAGGCTGACCTGGACATTGTCACCCTTACAGAAACATGGTGCACTGAGAACCATGATTGGGATATACCCATACCAGGTTACTCTGTTCAGGAAGGAGAGGGTGGGAGAAAAGGGGGAGGAGTTGCTCTTTATGTGAGAGATAGCATAAAAGTGATAAGAGGTACAGGGAATACAGGGAGGGGCTGAGGTACTGTGGCTCTCCCTTAAAACAGTGAATGGAGCCACTACTCGTACTGGCATGATCTACAGACCTCCAGCACAGGGGTGGGAGAGTTGGATATGGTTCTGGGGGAAAGCCATCCGAAAGACGGCAAATAAGGGGGAGATACTGCTTGTAGGAGACTTCAATCTGATGGATGTAGATTGGAGCATCCCAGCTACAGCTACAGTAGTGCAGGGCCATCCTGGACTCCCTGCAGGGGGCATTCCTCAGGCACCTAGTTAGAGGGCCCACTTGGGGGGGCAATACTGGACCTTGTATTAACTAACAGGGACAGTGCTGCAGACATCACGGTGGGTGGCCACCTGGGGACCAGTGATCACCGTACTGTGTGGTTCAATATAAGGACTGGGGCAGAATCGAGACACACAAGGAGGAGGGTGCTGGACTTCAAGAGGGCCAATTTTAAAAAGATGGGGGAATGCTTCAGGGATGCTCTGGTGGGGGGAGGACTTGCATGAGGTGTAGGAACTTTGGGCAAAACTAATAGGGGGCATAGAGAAGGCAACAAACCTCTGTGTCAGGCTAGTAAGCAAATCCAAAAGGAAAGAGAGACCACTATGGTTTTCTAAGGAGGTGGCTTGTAAGGTAAAGGCAAAAAAGTTAGCATTCAGGAGGTATACGAAGATACAAAAGGAGGGAGGGAGGGAGGTAGGCAGCTGTATCTGAAGAACCAGAGGGATGAAGGGAAATCAGTTAGGAGCGCAAAGGTGCAAACAGAGGATAAAATAACCCAGGAAATAAAGAAAGGAGACAAGTCATTTTTCAGGTATGTAAGCAAAAAGAGAAATCAGTGAAGGAATTGTAAGGCTAAGAAGGGAAGGGGAGACTGAGTGGTGGGGCACCAAGAGAAAGCAAACATCTTGAACAAATACTTTTGTTCAATGTTCACAAAAGAAAGGGAAGGACAGGGGCCACAGAAAAGTGACAGGAGCATCGAAGGAAGGGAGGTGAACACTAGTCCATTTACAGAGGAGAGAGTCCTGAAGGATCTCACAAATCTGAAAGTGGATAAGGCAGTGAGGCTAGATGGGGTCCATCCCAGATTACTGAGGGAACTCAGAGAGAGATCCTGGCCTGGCTGCACCTCTGACAGTCCTGTTCAGCCACTAACTGGAGATGGGACAGGTTCCGTGGGACTGGAGGAGGGCAGATGTAGTCTCACTTCACAAAAGTAGTAGCAGGACGAAGGCCGGGAACAACATGCCAGTCAGCTTAGAAACATAGGAGTTGACGGCAGATAAGGACCGCAAGGCCAATCCAGTCTGCCCATTTCTTTTTCTACTTCATAAATGTGCCATTGGCCTTTGCTCTGTCAGTGGCATCTCTATTCATACTCATCTGTATTGCTCCTGTAACCCCCCTACAATTGGGGGTTCCTAAAAGCCTTCTAGGAGCTGACTAAGTGTCCCCCATGGTGGTTGGCGTTCGGCGTTTAAGCCGTTTGAATAGCTCTGTGAATGCTTGTAGCGCCTCCATGTACTGTCTCTTTAAGAGCTGTCTGCTTGCAGACATAATCATTGCTCATGAGGGGGACTGTGTGTTTCCCTGCTCGAGTCCCGCTCAAGCTGTAATGTAATTGCCCACTTTGCCGTCGCTGAAAGCACAAGGGGGAGCCCACTTGAAAGATGTAACTATTGCCTGGAATCATTTAGAGTAATAGTGAAAATGCAGTTTTGTTTAACCTGCCTTTGTTGCAGCTGGGACTCTGTGTGCTGTGCCCCTTCATTTTGGACCAGGACAGTTTGAGGGGTCCAATAGTAGCAAGAGGGTATCTAAAATGGAGTAAGTAGCAACCAACCAGAATCAGGACTCTAAATGGAGCCGTCTGACTAATGGGGATACAGCTAGTAATTCTGGGAAGTGAAGTTCTGGACTATGGCGCCTTTTTTGCACCAGTGAGGGCAGTAGTGAGTAACTGGCATCTGCATCCCACCAATGGGATTGGGTGGCGCCCGAACTGAGTTCCCTGCCCAAACAGCCCAGAGTCAGAGTCATTGTGGCTGAGAGTGAGGAAGGAGCTCTGGGCTCTTGCGGTGTTGAGTTTTTGTGTGGGAAGCATGTGTGGAAGGCCAGAGTCGGGCAGTTGTATCGCTATACAGCTCGGACTAAATCCGCTAGGCCACAGTCACAGGAGGCTGTGCAAGTGCACAGCTACCTACCAGGCTCACCCTGTAGAGGACTGGAGAATCTGCTTCAGTCATGCTCGGTCTGTCAGGACAAGTGAAGCTGCATTGTTGGGCCCGGTGTTTTGCAGTGAAAGCGATCGGGAGTATACAGCAGCTGCCTGGTATGGTACCCCTCTGTTCTTCATATAAATGTGTGGAGAAGAGTCTGAATCCCAGGCTCAGTCCTGCGAGTGGTGTGAGAGCGCTCTTTTGGCTGGAGTTGTGAGTACTAAATCTGGGTAGCTCTCTGTCAGATGTTCATAGTGAGGGCAAGATTTGTCTGGCTGCTTTACTGCCTACACGAACTGAGCCTGCTGGCTCTACTTAATCCTCTTAGGAATCAAGTGCTTGTTTTCTGCATCGGGGCCCCAACCAGCTGCATCGAGAGGCTAGCCTTCTATGGCCTGAGTACCCAGAGAGAGTGACTTATAGGTTTGGCCTGTGCACAGTGCCCTAGATATATATATATGTATTAGAGTGGTAAGCTAATTAACCTGATCTCCCCTAGTCCTTGTTATCTCCCCCTAAATAAATCAGATTGGTTGTTTTGCAGAGGTATACTGACTGAGCTGTGTGTCTATGTTGAATTACTGTACAGTGGTTATTGTATAACTGCATCTTACTTTACAGGGGGTTCCCAGAGTCAAGCTGATTGAACCTAAGCGGGGCTAAGTGTATATGGAGCGGGTACAGTGGTTGACTTGTGTGGGCCACTAGTGGGAAGAAAGGGGGAGTTGCAGTGATGCAGAGGGCTGTAATCAAATCATATTAGACTGTTCCTAAACCGACCTCTGGGTGGAGGCACCCGCCATCGGATCCAGGCCCCTCAACCTGTTAACGTCAGAGCAGGCAGGGGTGGTAGCATTTGGGATAGCGCCCCCTAGGGGTTACAGTTTGGAGGCACCACTGGGATTAGCGTCCCCTAGTGGCCGAATATACGAACTACCCCACCATGGCCAAACCCAAGGAAAAACTAGAAGGGGATATCACGACTAAAATTAAGTTAGACCCTGTTAAGATGATGGTGCATAAACTGATGGGGTGGGGTGAAGCTGAAGAGTTGGATTTCTAGAAAATTGTGTTACTGCTGGATGTACCTCTGGGGATAAAGAACGCTGACCTTGTTTCTGCAGTTGAGCGTGTTAAATGTTTGGGTAAGGTAGAGGTGAAGGAGCGAATGGCCGACCTACTCAACCAGACCTTACAGGTGCTGCTGTTATGCAGTGTAATTATAGACCCCGAGAGGGTGCCCCTAGTGATTTACCTGGAAGGTGCTCCAAAGGGGTGGAGGGTCATTCATGTCTGCATCGGCTCAGTTACCCCAGGGGGGTTCCCCAAGACTAATAGCTTTAAAGATAAGTTGCTTAAACTGTTAGCTGCAGAAGGGAGGACCACTCAGGAATTTCTACAGGTGTTAGACCTTTCCAGTAATCCCACCCCCCAATTGTCCTCGGGTGCATCTGCCGGGTCCTCTAAGAGTTCTATCCTGGCTTCCCCACCTATGGTAGTTCCCCGCATACAGTTAGACTCCTATCCAAGATTGAAACTTTTTTTCTGGTACTGTGCCTGTGCCCTTGGGAGAAGATGATTTGGAGACTTGGATGGACTATGCTACTCCTTTAGTCCGAGAGTGGCAGTGCTCTGAGGATGAGAAATGAAAGAGACTGATGGAGAGTCTGAGGGGCCCAGCTTTGGAGGTTATTTGTTTCTTGCAGGCTACTAGCCCCAAAGCCACTGCAACAGAGTACCTTTCTGCCTTAGAGGGGCTGTTTGGGAGTACTGAAACTGGGGAAGACTTGTTGTGGAAGTTCAAGTCAGCTAAACAATGGAGGAATGAGAAACTGTCAGTCTTTGTCACCAGAATGGAAAGGGCATTGCAAAAAGCTTATCGGGGGGGGGGAGTAACTGCCTCAGCATTGAATCAGGTCTGGCTGGAGCATATCTTGAAGTCTGCTAGGTTTTCCAGTGTGATATTTCTAAAACTCAAGTTACATGACTGACGGGCCACCCCTCCTGAATACTGCCAATTGATGAGAGAGATTCGAGAGGTTGAGACCGATGAAGAAGGGTGGAAACCCTTTGTGGGGGTCGTGAATTTATGTCAGACCCCTGAGCCCAGTGATCCTCATGAGACACACCCCTCGAGGGGAATTGAACCAGGGGCCTGATGCTTTTCCTGTGCCCCCAGAGACCCAGGGTGGAGTGGGAGTGCATGCTGTCTCCTCTGATCCCCGGGTGGAGAGTGATTTGAAGGCTGAGACTAGAGATCTACAGGAAATGGTGAGAGAATTGAGACACAATACTGCCAACCTCCCCCCAAATTTGGGGAACCTGAGTTATCTAGAAATAAACGACCTAGCCAGAGCCCCCGATGCCTCCTGGCAGGCGAGATATTTTCCTCCCAACAAAGACTCTCGAGATACCAAGTTCTGTTACCATTGTGGGGAGGATGGACACTTTCAGACAGAGTGCCAGTTACCTGAGAACTTAAGGAGGGTCAACAGTAGGCTAGTAGCTTGGCATCGAAAGGCCTATGCCAGACCTCAGGGAGGGCCTCCTCAGAAGAGTTTTGTCACCCGAGCCAGTGACCAAGCAACCACCAAAACCATGCCCCCTGAATGGTCTGATGTGGTGGGTCCCTCAATGGAAACCACCTTGAGAGTGAACAGAGTACCCACCCGGGCTGTGTTAGACAGTGGTTCCCAAGTGACCATTATGTTTCAGGACTGGTATCGGAAGCACTTGCCTGAGGTGCCTCTGCAGCCTTTGGATGGCCTACATGTGTAGGGGCTGAGTGATAAGGCCTACCCCTATTCTGGGTATATATGGATCTGGTTGTCTTTTCCTACTTCTGTAGCTGGGGTGGCTGAACAAGTGGAAACCTTGGCACTGGTGTGTCCCCCCACTGGACTGTATGATGGGGTGCTCTTATTAATTGGAACCAGTGCTCACATGTTTGGTCACTTAGCGCAGCTGTGCTCTGAAAAACAGATGTCCAGGACTGGGAGAGCTCTCAGAATACCCACGTTGATTCAGAAGGCCTGTGAGACTCCGAAAGGTCAGCCAGGCGGAACCCAAAGGCCCGGTGGGTGTCGTCTGGAAGAAGGATCCAGAACCCTTGCTACTAGGCCCAAATGCCCAGTGTGTTCTACAGGGGGAAGTCTGGATTAAAAAGGATGTTAAGAATAAAATATTGATGCTGGATGCACCAGGCAAGGGAAAGTTGCCAGAGGGGTTGTTGGTTAAACCCAATATCTTACCTGCTAGATCTCATGCTTTTGCCAGAAAAGTAATGGTTCAAGTGCTTAATGTATCTGATCGAGAGATTCGCGTGAAACTGGGTTACACTCTGGCCACAGTGCACTGTGCAAATACTGCTGTCCTGCCCCACAACAAGACTCCCAGGAGAAGTGACTGAGTGACCCCTGATCTGTTTGATTTCAGTGATTCCCCACTGCCAGCAGAGTGGAAGAAAAGGATCAGCGAAAGGCTCGCCCAGAGGGAACTGGTGTTTTCCTTGAAGGAGTGGGATATAGGATGCATACAAGGAGCTGAGCATCACATTTGGCTACAGGATGAGCGACCTTTCCGTGAGCAATCTCGACACCTAGCCCCTGCTGATGTAGATGATGTGAGGGAACACCTGCAGGAGATGCTCACAGCTGGGGTGATACAGGAGTCCAGAAGCCCCTACGCCTTACCTATTGTAGTAGTGAGAAAAAATAATGGAACTGTTCAGATGTGTGTGGATTACCATACTCTAAACTGGCGAACCATACCAGACCAGTATACCATGCCTTGGACTGTCTAAATGGTAGTAAATGGTTCTCCGTTTTAGACCTCTGCAGTGGGTACTACCAGATACCGATGGCTCCAGAGGATCGAGAAAAGACTGCTTTCATTTGTCCTCTAAGCTTCTACGAGTTTATGCAGATGCCCCAAGGAATTTCGTGTGCCCCTGCTACTTTCCAGTGTTTGATGGAGCGTGCTGTGGGGGACGTGAATTTGCTCGAGCGTCTAGTCTACCTAGATGATGTCATAGTGTTTGGCAGCTCCTTGGAAGAACATGAAAGCAAGTTGTTCAAAGTCCTGGATCGACTGGAAGATTTTGGTCTCAATTTATCTATAGATAAATGCCAATTCTTTCAAACCTCCATAAAATATGTGGGGCACATAGTATCCCCTGAAGGCATAGAGACTGACCCCAGCAAAGTGGAAGCTTTGACTACTTGGCCTCAAGCAAAAAATTTGAAGGAGCTGCAATGGTTCCTGGGGTTTTGTGGGTATTATAGACGATTTATCAAAGACTACTTTCGAGTGATCAGCCCTCTGCTTAATCTTATGCAGGGATATCCCCTGACCCACAAAAAGTATAAGAAAGCTGTGCCCTGTGAGACTGAGAAAAAATATTTCTGCCCAAATGATGCGTTTGGCACTCGCTGGACTGCTGATTGTGAGGAAGCTTTCCATGACATTATATAACAACTTACCCATGCCCCAGTGCTGGCCTATGCTGACCCTGCCAAGCTGTATGTTCTTCATACTGATACCAGTCTGCAAGGATTGGGGGCTGTGCTATATCAAAAGTACCCAAACGGTCTAAGACCTGTAGCTTTTGCCAGCAGAAGCTTGACTCCTTCAGAAAATAACTATCCAGTGCACAAACTAGAGTTCCTGGCTCTGAAGTGGGCCATTGTTGATCAATTTCATGACTAATTGTATGGTGCTAAGATATTGGTGAAGACTGATAATAATCCTCAGACATACGTGCAGACCTCAGCTAAGCTGGATGCCACTGGCCATAGGTGGCTCTCTGTGTTGTCTACCTATGACTATACTGTTGAATACAGAGCAGGCCTAAACCATATAGATGCTGATGCTCTCTCCTGGAGGCCTGTGTCCCGAGCTGACTGGGTCCGGTTGTCAGAACCTGACATAAGAGCTCTTTGCCAAAAATTTGACAAGGAGGAACAGATGACTCCTGATGCTGTGGACTGCATGGTGGATTGCGTGGGGCCATCTGAGAACTGCATACCCGCTGCTTACTGTCATTTTTCTGCATTAGACACTAGTGTGCTGCCCCACTTCAACAATGATAGCCTCCAACGGGCTCAATCCTGAGATCCCATGATAAAAACTGCCTTGGAAGCTCTGTAGGGAGGGAGAGATGTGTAAAAACTGCGTTCCACTGACCTGAGAACTGCACTGTTGTACAAAGAAGGATCAAAGTTGAAACTGATTAATAAATTATTGTACAGGGAGACCGTAGATAAAGAGGGGCAAGTAGACAAACAACAACTGGTGTTGCCCACTGCTTTTAGAGAACTGGTGTTGAGGTCCCTGCACAATCACATGGGACACCTCGGTATAGACCGAACCCTTGACTTAGTGCGGTCCCAATTTTATTGGCCCAAAATGGGTGCTGATGTGGAGCAGTACATCAGGACTTGTAGCCGATGTTTACAAAGAAAGACCCTGTCTCAGAGGGCTGCCCCCATGGTTAACATCACTACTAGTGCCCATATGGAACTGGTCTGCATTGATTTCCTGAGTCTAGAACCAGATCTGAGAAACATCAGTAATATATTGGTAGTTACCGATTATTTTACCTGGTATGCACAGGCTTTCCCTACTAAAGATCAGAAAGCAACCACAGTGGCTAAAGTCCTTGTGGAGAATATCTTTGTCCACTATGGGGCCCCCCAACGAATCCATTCCGATCAGGTGAGAGATTTTGAAAGCTGCCTGATTAAAGAAATGCTATCCTTGTGGGGGGTACAAAAGTCAAGAACCACTACGTATCATCCCCAGGGAGATCCCCAACCTGAAAGGTTTAACCGCACATTGCTTGATATGTTGGGTACACTGCAACCTAAAGACAAGCCTAAATGGAGCCAGCAGATTAACACCTTGGTACATGCTTATAACTGCACCAAAAGTGACGCCACTGGATTTTCCCCATACAGACTGATGTTTGGGAGAGAAGCTAGACTGTCGGTGGATGTATGTTTCGGGGTTTCTCCTGATGGGGTTCAAGCAGTTAATCATCTACAGTATGTACAAAAGTTGAAGGCCCAACTCAACCATGCCTACCAACTAGCCCAGACCATGGCTGCTAAACGAAACCTGGCCAATAAGGAAACGTATGATAAGAAAGTGAAAGCAATGGAGCTGAGAGAAGGGGATAGAGTGCTATTGAGGAATTTGGGACTGCAGGGCAAACATAAGATTGCTGACAGATGGCATCACCTCCCTCATATTGCTGTGGGAAAACTGGAAGATTTACCTGTATATGAAATGCGGCCTGAAAACAATTCAAAAGATGTGAAAGCTATACACGGAAATCATCTGCTGCCAATCGGACAAATTTTGATAGAAGCCGAACCTCCCAATGCCCCCCGGTGTGTAACTAAAGCTGCTGCGAAGAAAAAACTAAGATTGGTTGACTCTTCAGAAATCAAACTAAAGAGGCCTTCTCTACCCTACTCTGAAGTTGATTGCCAGTCTGTGTCTGAAGACAGTGAGAATAACATTGAGTATTACCCCTCTTATGAACTGAGCCAACTGTTTAGGGGCAATCCCCTAATTAACTCTGGGACAAAGTTGGGCTTCCTGGATTGTCTGAGCCACCAGCTTTGTCTCTGGAGCCCATGCTCCCAGAGGATGAAGTGAGTGGCATCAAAGCTGAAGAGGTGGGATCCTTGAGCCTGGCTGAACTGTCTGGCCTGGCTGAACTGTCTGACTTTTCAGAAGAAGGAAGTGATGTGGGGGAGCAAATCAGTGATATGCCAGAACCTGAAGAATATTTGGAGTGCCCTGATGGTTCCTTGCCAGTACCAGAGATTTCCCCTGCTCACCCAAATACTGCGAGCTCAGAAATGGTAGAACAAGGCCCTGAAGGTACTATGGACTCTGGGTCCCCTCCTCCTGTAGTGGTTTCCTGACCCATCCCAGTGGGGCTGACAAGGCGTCAGAACCTTCAGAAATTTTATCTGAAACTCCTAGATGGACTGGCTGAGAAGTACAGCCTGTAGTGAGGCTGAGTTATGAGTCCTTGGGTCAGCCTGTGGATCTGCCTCTGAATGTGGTCCACAAAGGAGTGTACGTGTCCCCAAGCTCCTTGCCTAAATTGACCCTGGGAAATGATTCTCAACTGTTAGTATCGCCCTCTGAGTATGGTGCCCCTGCCCTCTTTAGTCTACACATAGCTGATAGGGAAGGGCTCCCTCTATCTGAGTGTCATGGGCAGGAAATAATGACCTGATTTATAAAAGAAAAAGGTTGTCTGTATGTGTAATGTTGTATAACCAATAGTGAACTGTGTAGTACAGTACCAATGTAAGTAACCCTAGGTGATGTGCTGTTAGTGTAACTTGTTTTGCCTTAAAGTGATTTAAGGGTAACTACCTGATGTGGACGCCAAGTTCTTTCCAGGCCAGGAAGGGTGTAACCCCCCTACAATTGGGGGTTCCTAAAAGCCTTCTAGGAGCTACCTAAGTGTCCCCCCTGGTGGTTGGCGTTCGGCGCTTAAGCCGTTTGAATGGCTCTGTGAGTGCTTGTAGAGCCTCCATGTACTGTCTCTTTAAGAGCTGTCTGCTTGCAAGCATAATCATTGCTCATGAGGGGGACTGTGTGTTTCCCTGCTTGAGTCCTGCTCGAGCTGTAATATAATTGCCCCTCTTTGCCATCACTGAACGCGCAAGGGGAGCCCACTTGAAAGATGTAACTATTTGCCTGGAATCATTTAGAGTAATAGTGAAAATGCAGTTTTGTTTAACCTGCCTTTGTTGCAGCTGGGACTCTGTGTGCTGTGCCCCTTCATTTTGGACCAGGACAGTTTGAGGGGTCCAATAGTAGCAAGGGGGTATCTAAAATGGAGTAAGTAGCGACCAACCAGAATCAGGACTCTAAATGGAGCCATCTAACTAATGGGGATACAGCTAGCAATTCTGGGAAGTGAAGTTCTGGACTATGGCGCCTTTTTTACACCAATGAGGGCAGTAGTGAGTAACTGGCATCTGCATCCCACCAATGGGATCGGGTGGCGCCCAAACTGAGTTCCCTGCCCAAACAGCCCAGAGTCAGAGTCATTGTGGCTGAGAGTGAGGAAGGAGCTCTGGCTCTTGCGGCGTTGAGTTTTCGTGCAGGAAGCGCATGTGGAAGGCCAGAGTCGGGCGGCTGAAACGCCGTACAGCTCGGACTAAATCCGCTAGGCCACAGTCACAGTAGGCTATGCAAGTGCACAGCTATCTACCAGGCTCACCCTGTAGAGGACTGGAGAATCTGCTTCAGTCGTGCTCGGTCTGTCAGGACAAGTGAAGCTGCGTCGTTGGGCCCGGTGTTTTGCAGTGAAAACGATCGGGAGTATACAGCAGCTGCCTGGTACGGTACCCCTCTGCTCTTCATATAAATGTGTGGAGAAGTGTCTGAATCCCAGGCTCAGTCCTGCGAGTGGTGTGAGAGCGCTCTTTTGGCTGGAGCTGTGAGTACTAAATCAGGGTAGCTCTCTGTCAGATGTTCATAGTGAGGGCAAGATTTGTCTGGCTGCTTTACTGCCTACACGAACTGAGCCTGCTGGCTCTACTTAATCCTCTTAAGAATCAAGTGCTTGTTTTCTGCATCAGGGCCCCAACCAGCTGCATCGAGAGGCTAGCCTTCTATGGCCTGGGTACCCAGAGAGAGTGACTTATAGGTTTGGCCTGTGCACAGTGCCCTAGATATATATATATATGTATTAGAGTGGTAAGCTAATTAACCTGATCTCCCCTAGTCCTTGTTACCTCCCCCTAAATAAATCAGATTGGTTGTTTTGCAGAGGTATACTGACTGAGCTGTGTGTCTATGTTGAATTACTGTACAGTGGTTATTGTATAACTGCATCTTACTATACGGGGGTTCCCAGAGTCAAGCTGATTGAACCAAAGCAGGGGATAAGTATATGGAGAGGGTACAGTAGTTGACTTGTGTGGGCCACTAGTGGGAAGAAAGGGGGGGTTGCAGTGACCCAGAGGGCTGTAACCAAGTCATATTAGACTGTTCCAACCCCGACCTCTGGGTGGAGGCACCCGCCATTGGATCCAGGCCCCTCAACCTGTTAAACCTGCGCGAACTGCACTGGCTGCCTGTGCGGTGGCGGATCACCTTTAAAGTCATTTTGTTGACTTTTAAAGCCCTTCACGACCAGGGTCCAGCCTACCTGAAAGACCTCCTCGTACCTTACTGCCCTGACCGATTGCTCCACTCGGCCGACATGGGGTTGCTAGAGATCCCGAGAGTGAATCTGAAATCCTCTGGCAGCAGAGCATTTTCATTTGCTGCACCCACTCTTTGGAACTCTCTATCATGTCGGCTTCGGCAGTGCACCTCCGTGGAACTCTTTAAAAAAGAGCTGAAAACTTATCTGTGGAGCATGGCTTTTTTAGACAATTAATTATTTATTAATGCTCTGGTTTTTATTATCATATATTTTTTATCTCGTGGCATGTTGATTTTATTCATATGTTTGTGTGTGTAATGATTGAATTGTTTAAATTGTTCAGCACCTTGATATGTTGAAAGGTGCTATATAAATAAAAATTATTATTATTATTATTATTAAAGTCAGAGCAGGCAGGGGTAGTAGCCCTTGGGATAGCGCCCCCTAGGGGTTACACTCCCTTATGCCTATCCCATGCCTGTTTGAAGCCCTGCACTGTATTCATAGCCACCACTTCCTGAGGTAGACTGTTCCATGCATCCACCACCCTTTCTGTGAAAAAGAATTTCCTCACATTCCCCCTTAATCAGTCTCCCTCTAATCTCATATTGTGTTCTCTTGTCCTGCTATTTTTCTTGTATTTAAACATGTTAGACTCTTTCACCTTGTTAATGCCCTTAAGGTGTTTGAATGTTTTGATCTGATCACCTCTCTCCCTCCTTTGCTCAAGGGTATACATATTGAGCTCCGTTAATCTGTCCTCATATGTCTTCTGATGCAGTTCCTGCACCCTTTTGCTTGCCCTTCTCTAGACTGCCTCAATTTGGTTAATGTCCTTGTGAAGGTGCGGCCTCCAGTATTGCACGCAGTACTCCAGATGGGGCATAACCAGTGTCTTGTAAAGAGGGATTATTATCTATCTCTTCCAACTTGTGATTCCCCTACTAATACACCCTAACAGCCCCCTAGCCTTACCTACTGCTTTAGTGGTCTGCTTGGATGATTTCAAATCATCTGTGATATTGATGCCCTTGTGACTGCCAGCTACTCCCCTCCCAGCCTATGGGTGGCTTCAGGGTTTCTTTTCCCTATGTGCATGATCTTGCACTTCTTTGCATTAAATCCCAGTTGCCACTCTTCTGACCATTTTGCTAGTTTATTCAGATCTCTTCTCATTCTGCCCACCCCATCTGGATCATCTACTCTGTTGCAGATCTTGGTATCATCTGCAAACAGACAAGCCTTACCCTCTAGTCCATCTGCAATGTCACTAATGAAGATATTGAAGAGGACTGGCCCCAGGACCGATCCCTGAGGTACTCCACTTGTGACTTGTATCTCTTCTGACTATATACCATTTACCACCACTCTCTGTTTTCTGCCCGTCAACCAGTTTGCCACCCAGTTGACCAACTTCTGACCCACCCCGACCCTACCCAGCTTATTTATCAATCTTCTATGTGGAACAGTGTCGAAAGCTTGCTGAAGTCAAGGTAGGTGACATCAACTGCTCCCTCTTGGTCCACCACTTTGGTTATCCAGTAAAAGAAATCTATGAGATTAGTTTGACAGGACCTTCCTTTTGTAAACCCATGCTGTCTTGGATCCTGTGCCCCTTTGGATTCCAGGTGTTCCACTATCCTTTCCTTAAGGAGTGCCTCCATAATCTTTCCCATTACTGAGGTAAGACTGACTGGTCTGTAGTTCCCTGCCTCTTCCTTTCTACCACTCTTGTGGAGCGGGATCACATGAGCCCTTCTCCAGCCTTCTAGGACCTCTCCTGTGCTCAGAGACTCACTAAACAGTTCTGCTAATGGCTCTGCTAGTTCCACCCTTAGCTCCTTAAGTACTCTGGGATGTATGCCATCAGGTCCCATTGCCTTGTCCACCCTGAGCTTAGTGAGCTCTTGTAGGACCTTTTCTTTTGTGAAGGTGTGTAGTGCTCACCCCCCAGTGTCCATGGTGCAGAGCTGTGGGCCCTGCCCTACTTTCTCTTCAGTAAATACTGAGCAAAAGTATCTATTTAGGATAGATGCTTTTACAGGGTCCTCCTCCTCCTCACACACCCCCTTTTCTTCTTTGAGCTTAGCGATACCCCCTCTGGACTTTCTCCTTTCACTAATGTATCTATAGAAGGTCTTGTCACCTTCTTTTACTGTTCATGCTAGTGTTTCCTCAGTTTGGGACTTTGCCTGCCTTACTGCCTTCCCTGCTTCCCTTAGGGCAGTTTGGTATGCCTCCTATCTTTATCCCGCTGTGTTGCCTTATATTTCCTGAAGGCTAGCCTTTTGGCTCTGACCTTTCTCTGCTACTGTATTTGAAAACCAAAGTGGTTTCCTTCTTCTTTTGCACTTCCTTTTCTGTCTAACACAATGGGATGTTGCTTCAAGTATTGCATCCTTAATGCTTGCCCACTTTGCCTGTACTCCCTCACCAGTGTTTCTTTTTGCCAGGGCTAGCTTAACTCTGTTGGCCATCTTATCAAAGTCAGCTCCTCTGAAGTCCCATATTTTTGCCTTGGAATGGGATGATTTAGATGTAGTGGCCAAACTGAACCTTACCATATGATGGTCACTGGCTCCCAGGTGACCTTCCTCCTGGAGATCTGGGATCCCTTCCTTGTTAGTCAGTACTAGATCTAGGATAGCCCTGTCTCTTGTGGGTCGTTGTACCAGTTGTTTGAGGCCCTCCCCCTGCAGGGAATCCACCATGTGTCTAGTTGTGGCAGATGTTCCTGCTGGTATTGACCAATCTGTATCCGGCATGTTGAAGTTTCCCATTATCAGAACCTCCCCTTTAGCTGTCATGTTTTGTATATCTTCTAACAGTAATGTGTCTGTGTACTCCCCCTGGTCTGGAGGCCTGTAGACAACCCCAGTTCTTATAGCTGTCCCATTTCCTGTTTCCATGGTGACCCACAGTTCTTCTGGCTCCTTATGTGTGTAATCCCTAGGTGGCACTATCCCAAGGGCTACTACCCCTGCCTGCTTGACTACTGACAGGTTGAGGGGACTAGGTTCTATGGCGGGTGCCTCCATCCAGAGGTCAGGGTTTGTGGTGGTTAGACTAGCCTGATCACAGCCCTCTGGGATACTGTGACTCCCTTTGGTTCCCTCTAGTGGCTCACACAGTACACAGGAGTTACAGCCCAATACCCCATGTATACACACTGTTCACTCATTAAGTACCACTTACCCTCGAGACTGATTCCGCAGCACGTCTCTGAGGACCCCCTGTAAAATAAGGTTAAACAACATACACAGCGAAATACAATAGTGTTTCCATAAGTACCAACACCACAGACAGTATATAGTATAACAACAACAAATATGATTTATTTAGGGGACAGTAACACAGGAGGGAGAAATCAGATTAATTGGTGGCATTAAATCACAGTACTGTGCACATGTACAGGGTCTGAAAAGTCACACTCTGGGTACCCAGCTTGGGGGGTGGGGCTAGCCAGGTCCGTTGCCTGGGGTTGGCCAGCCATTGCAGATAGATAGGGCCCTGTAGAAGAAAATATATGAACGACACCCAATTGTAATCTGGAGCCAGATGGCTCAGTCCATGAAGCAGTGAAACAACAATAATTAGATGACACACTTGTGATTGAAAACAGGCTGCAGGGGAATACCCTGATTTGTACTCACAATACCCAAGCTGAGGACTGGATGGTGGATGTTCTTCTGGATTGCCAGAGCAACAGGGCATGGAGACAAGGTCCTTGTGACTGGACCCCACTGCAGTTGATAGCAAACGGATTTAGTCCTAGACAAGCTGGGGTTTGCTTCCAGCTACAACACACAGCACACAGCACGGGGATTGGAAACAGCTATTCCCTACAAGCACTACGCACATTCATATGTAAAAGGAAAGTACTGTACCAGGCAGGCTGCTCCTCGATCCCGATCGCAATTACTGCAAAATACCCAGAAGCACATACTGCTGCTTCGGTTCCTGACAGACTGAGCGCAATTCAGCAATTTCTCCAGTCTTCTACAGGGTGAGTCTGGTTTCCACTCTTCAGACTTCCTTCTGTCTCCTCACAACTTGGCTTCAGTCTGAACTGGCACTTGCAACGGCTGCAGGCCGAACCTCAGGGCCTCACACTTGCTTCCCGTGTGAAACTATACACCGCAGAAGCACAGAGCACCTTCTCTCTTCACAGTCACAAGTGATCTAATCTTTTCAGTCACAGAGCAGGGCATTTCCTTTAGCTCCACACCATTCTGTTGGCTGGTTCGGCTGTCACTCACGATAAGACTCCCTCTGTTGGTGTAAAAAGGCACCAAGGTTAAAATTACATTTCCCAGAGTCACTGCCCATACAATCCCCTTGTGGCTGGCTTAAAATTGAGAGTCCAAATTCCAATTCATCCACAGGTTCCTTTTTAGGGTCTCCCTATCATCCTGATTGGTCCAAGTCAGCTATTCAGGACCAAAACGAAAGAATTACACTAAAACAGTTTGTGTTGAAATGAAGACAGGTTAGACAAACTACATTTTCTCAACTACTCTAAATGATTTCTGGCAAACAGTTATATCTTTCTAGAAGGCTCCATCTGCACATGTAGCAACGGCAGAAATGGAGTGAATTGACAGCAGCCCGGGTGGGATTCGGGCATTAGAACACACAGTCCCCATACAAACTAATTAAGTCTGCAAGCAGAGAGCTCTTAAAGAGACAGTATGTGGAGGGTCAAACAGCACTCACTTGGAACCACATTTAAACAGCTCAGACGCCGAACACCTCCCAGACTTGGAGCATTCAGGCAAGCTCCTGAGAGACTTTTGGGAACCCCCATTTGCAGAGGGATTACATGTGTATTCTGAATTTCTGTAGCTTTGATAGTTTCATTGACATACTGGGCGACTCCACCCCCCACCCTTTTGCACCTCGGTCTCTTCTGAACAGTACATAGCCAAGTACTGAAGTCTCCCAAGTGTGGTTGCTGGTAAACCACGTCTCATTAATTGCTACTACGTCCAGTTTAGCCTCTGACATTATTGCCTGCAGGTCTGGGATCTTATTTCCAAGGCTGTGAGCATTTGTGTACATGATTTTCCATTGGCCAGATTTCGGTGTGTTAGTTGTTGGGTGAGGTTTGGCATTTCCCCTGTGTGTCATATGGGAAGATGGACCTTTTTTCTTACCTGGTGATGCAAATGAACTGCAAACATGCTGAATCCCTGTTTGACCACTAGCTGAGGGGGGAGGGGTGTTCTTCCCATTCGATATATGGGGTGCTGCACCCCTCTCCCCATTTGCTAGTTTAAATATTCTGCAAAGACGTCAGACTTCTGCCCCAATGCACTGACTCCCTCCTTAGTCAGATGCAGTCCACCAAATTTAAAGAACTTTCACTCCCAGAACTGTTGCCAGTTCCCTACAAATCTGTGTCCTTTTTCCTGGCACCAGCCCTTGAGCAACATGTTTAGCTCCCCTATCTCCCCTTCTCTGACCTTCCGTCCATCTGCCCCCCCAGACTGGCAGGATCTCAGAGGAGGAGATGCTGGACAAAATGGATGATAGTTTGTCACCCAGCCTGGTCAGGTGTTCCTTGGTCTCCACAACTGACCAGCTGGCGAGATCATTAGTCCCTATGTGTACCAGGACGTCAGCGTTTTCTCCTGCCTTCTGAACAGTTTTAGCAATGCAGTCAGTGTCTCTCCATGTTGATGTACCTGGGAGGCATCTGACCATTACACCTGGCTGGAGATGGGTATCAACTCCTTGAATCATGGAGTCTTCTATGATCAGGAGTTTTTTGGATTTCCTTTTTGCTTTTTTTGTTTTGGTTCCTGTTTTGGGCTAGTTTTGTTGTGCTAGCTCCTGTGCTGCATTGTCCTGCTCTGCAGTGTCCTCTGCCCCTTTGTTTGATTTTGGAGATAGAGGCAGATACCTGTTTGTAGTGTTTATATGGTTTGTGGAAGTGATATGTTGGAGAGCACCGAGTGATGGGGCACCCAGTTTGCTCCTCCTAACCACCTGCCAACCTCCTGGACCAACTACCCTCTGCAGTCGAGGTTCTTCTGTTGGATGTTGGGGAAATGGCAGGTGGTTCTTATAATGTATTTCCTCTTGAATATGAAATTTGAGGTGCGCAATCTCTGCCCATGCTACCTGGAGCTGAGCCCTAAGATCTCCAATGGTCCAGCATGTAGGACAGTGTCCTAAATCCTGTAAGACTGTCCTCCTGAAAAGTGTTCCACAGTACCTGCAGTTGATGATATCCATTCCAGATAAGTTGCTGGGTTTATAACCTGGTCAGAGTAATTAGAAGGAAGAAAATGCAAGTAATGGTTTGATTTTGTGTTTTGTTTTCGTATAATTTGTTAAAACAAGTTAAACTACTAGTGCCCCTGTAAATGAGCTCACCTTGTGGATGCCTCACTTATCCGCCCCTTCCTGCTTTGCCACAGGAAATGTAACAACTGTGGTACCCTATAAAAGGAGTGTAGTGTGGGGTGGTTGGGGATGGGGGTGGGTGGCTGGGCCCTTCCCCTGCCGAAAAAGAAGAACCACGGATGAAAGAACAAGGAGGTAAGAGCAGAAACAATTAGTCAACGACAAATGCAGTAACCCTGAACTTCAGTGGTGGTGAAATTACTGTATTCACTACTGGAGGAAAGGATAGTGGAATATCTTGAATGCAATAGCTTAAAGGACAGGATACAACATGGATTTATGGGGGATGGGGCTTGTCAAATGAATCTAATAGATTTCTTTGACTGGGTGACCAGGGAATTGGATCCAGGAGGATGTGGCCTATTTGGATTTCAGCAAGGCCTTTGACACCATCCCACATGGGAGATTAGTAAGAAAGCTGGGTAGCCTAGAGGTGGGACCAAAGGTGGTAAACTGGGTAAGAAATTGGCTAAGGGATCAGAGATGGAGGGTGGTGGTAAACAGAACTCACTCCGAGGAAGGGAGGGTGACCAGTGGGTACCTCAGGAATCTGTCCTGGGACCGGTCCTCTTTAACATCTTTATTAGTGACATTGCAAAGGGACTGGAGGGAAAGGTCCGCCTGTTTGTGGATGACACTAGAATCTGCAACAGGGTAGACACTCCGGGGTGGAATACATGAGAGGGAATCTGAAAAAAATTAGAGGAGTGGTCAAGGGTATGGTAACTGGGCTTCAATCCCAAAAAAGTGCAAAATCATGCACTTGGGTCACAGAAACCCAAGGGAGGAGTACAAAATGGGAGAAGAGGTATTGACAACCACAAAACAGGAAACAGATTTGGGAGTTATCGTATCTGATGGCCTAAAGATGGCCAGGCAGTGTGACAAGGCAGTCGGGAGAGCTAGTGGGATGCTGGGATGCATAGGGAGGGGGTTCATGAGCAGAAAGAGGGAGGTGGTGTTACCCTGTTTAGAAAATTAGCTTTTTATTTCCTGGGCTTTGATTGGCCAGTACCCATTCCAGAGGGATACATTAATTTTCACTAGATGCCCGGGAAATAGAAAGTTCCAACCTACCATGCCTCATTGAGAAACTGGTATCCCTGTGCCATGTAGAATTTTAAAACTCAGTAACCATCATTTTTTTTTGCCTCACAAAGCAGCACAAGAGTCCGACTCAGCCCCACCACACACAAACAGCACAAACCAACAAACATCAAACCCCAAACCCTCACACATTCCCCCAAACCCTGTTACCAGTTTCATTCTATTTTTTTTAAACCATTGAAGTGAAAGCTGTGTTTGAGATCAGCTTCATAGCAGTCCCGTGCTGCACTGACAGTCCCCACTCACTAAGCATCCCAAATGCAAACATTATACTGTTGCTGTTTTTTTTTAATTTAAAAAAAAAAAAAAGATGTTAGTGACAGTTGAATACATCAGACTGGCTTAAATTCCAATTTATCAATCCCAGTCCTCCAGCTCTCCACAGACTCCCTCTTGGAAATCTAAAACAAAAAACATCAGTCTAATCGGCTTCATGTCAGTCTCTCCTGGTGTCCTCGAACTTCCTGCTGACATAGTGCTTCACTTACTTACCCGTTCACCATCCTCTGCCTTCAATCCCTGGCTTCAGTCCGGCAAACCACCAAAACACAGCCACAATAGTGAGTGTGGAGGGGTGGGGTGATCTTCAACTTCCAGATGCCACAAGAACGGCTGCAATTGTGAGAACGGCGGGGGCGGGGGGGAGTCACACTTTGCACAGTGGCAGCATGAAGAGCGAGAGAAGGAAAAAAAGAAACAGTGAAACACAAAATTAAAACCTTTACAGGAAAAAAAATGGCTTTAACAATTAAGCCCTACAAATGTGTTTGTCGTGCAAGAAACCATGACAACCAGCTCAAAAAGTTAAAACTACAGAGGCTCCAGTAGGACAAAAGTTCTTAGGTTAAAAAAAGAAACAGCATTCAAATGCAGACGCAGAAAAAAATGTTTTACAAAAAACAAAAATAAATGTTTTAACATTTAAACAATAAAAATTATTATTTTTTTAAACTAATGCAGTGGCCCATTTTCTAAGCACAATAATACCTTCCAGGGTAGGCAGTATTGGGCAATACCAGACCTTCAAGGGGCTAAAGACCTCATTATGCCCCTGGGCGGTCTGGTATTGCCCAGTACCACCCACCCTTACATATAAAACCCACCCTCCAGCAGTGTCTAGGGGTCCAGATGGTAAATCTGCTGGAGGGGGACACAAGCCGGGAATCACACAGAGATCCAAAGATAGCAGAGACAACAGCTTGGCCGACCTGGCCCGTCAGATTCATGGAGTCCAGTGCTGACGAGTCAGATGGAATGCAAAGATGAAGGGATAAGCTGGAAACAGGAAGTAATGGCACTGGAGCTGAACTGGGGCAAAACTGGTGAGCAAAAGAGGCAGCACAAACCCAACTGGAGCACCCAAGTTAAAAGAATAAAATATTTAATTAATTAAAAATTGAAAACAAAGCAGATCAGCTCCATGGTGCTGGAGGCACAAAGGGGCAGGCACAAGGAAGTAAACAGCATAACTTTCTGTTGCCCAGAGCTGTGGCACATAACTTAGGCCTTAGCAGGCCAAAAAGTGGGCTCCACTTAGATAGCTGAGTCAGGAGGCTCAGATTTTACCAGCAGCAGGACAGCAAAAAACAAGGCCTAAAACACACCAGGGCTTACAAAACTCACCCCTGGGACTCAGACCAGCCTGAACACAGCTGCTGCAAAACCTCAGAACACCCAGTTACCTCACGCTCAGGGAGTTTTAATACAATTGGCTCCCAAATAACTCATACATGCCCCCTGCTGCTACGGGCCTAAATGCTGGTACCCACCCCAGTTCCAGACCTAGCAAATAGGTGGGCCCAGCTTCTTTCGCTCCTGGCAGGCCACCCAAAACATTGAGGACAGCGTGCCACACGGGTACAACCTCCCAGTGCTGCCACTACAGGGCAGGCCATGCTATGGCACTGCCACCACCACAGCGCCCCCACTGACTCACATCTTCTCACACAGACAGGGCTCCAACCCACCAAGGTGATGTGGAGCACTAGGTGGGTCAGTCTTTGATTCCTCCAGGCCACGGCTTCTACTCCTTATGGGGGGGTCCCATCCCACTGGTCGCTTCCCTGAACGCCTCCCACCAAACCCAAGCACCGATCCAGTCCCGCTGAGTTAGGCCGCAACTCCTGGGCTGGGGATTAGAACCCTAGCCCAACTCATGGTTTGCACTCCCGCCAGCCCCTCCCTCTACTCTCAAGACCTCCCACTTTATACCCAAGGGGCAGGATCAACCACACACAAGGGGTGGCACCATCCCAGGTCCTACCTCCCTAAATGGGTACAACACCGGGGGACAGAGCAGGGTAACTTTTAGTAAGCCCATGAACTGGGGGGGGGGCTCCACATAGATCACTGGTGAGTCCTCACCTGAAGTACTGAGTCCAGTTCTGGAGACCTCGGGCCTGATTCTCGAACGGGGCTGCGTTCGGCCCAAGCTGCAGCAAATGGCAGCCTGTGCTGAAGCCCCATATGCCAGGGACCCTGCACTGGATTCAGGTACAGGAGGGGTCCTGGCGTTTAAGTCCCCACACTTGCGGCATTCCGTCCCTTACGGCGAACACCTGGTGCATGGGAGGTGTCCGTCGCAAGCCCAGTGCGGCATGGGAAATTGCGCCTACTGTACATATGTGCACAGTGACTGCCACCAGTCTCAGACACTGAGCGCATATGTACAGTGTGGTGCTGCTGCAGACCACAGTCGGTGGCTGGCCGGGCACCAAGGAGTGGGTTCCACTAGACCACCAGGTATTGGGCACTGCAGTGATTGGGGGCACATGCCCATGCCACATACAGGAGGTCCAGGCAGCTTCGGGGATGGGGAGGTGGCATTGGGGATGGGTGACAGTACCTGGCAGGATGGGGCACCATCGGCGAACCAGGGTGCAACCGTAGCATACAGTGGCACATAGAATGGGTTCCCCAGTGGGACATATTTTAAGTCCCACTGCACCAGCCCTGGCTGGTCTAAGGGCACTTAGAATATCTCCCACTGGGTGCTGTCTGAGAATAGCAAGCTGCAGCTTGTGTCAGCGCAGTCCACCTAGTGCCGTGTTGCAGCACTGTGCAGGGCACAGGGTTGGCGGCCTGTGGTCGACGCAGGCCACCTTCATCAATTGCATGGAGGCAGCCCTGGATGCAAGGTGCACCTTGCACCATATCTGTTTGGTACAAGCACCTTGCGTCAGATGCAGGGCTTTGAGAATCAGGCCCCTCATCTCCAGAAGGAAACAGAAAAAAGTGGAGGTGGTCCAGAGAAGTGCAACCAAAATGGTACAGGTTCTGCATCAAAAGCCCAACGAGGAACTTCTGGTGATGTCAGCAGCTTGTTGGTGGCTTAGTTCTCTGCTCTGCCTAGCCCCAAATCAAATCAATAGGCATCCACTAGTAAAACGATATGCAATCGCCAGCAAAGTCTACAAGATCAAAAGCGATCCTTTCCAGGAATGTTCAGAAACTGGCACAGAAACTCCAATTAATGCTGCAAACTGAAAAATCAGCTCCGATGTCTGAGACCGGGGAGGAAGAGGCCTGCATGGCGATACCAACCACCTTGGAGGAGGAGTGCTCCCAGCTGGTAGCATCTATGCTACAAACTGCAAAAACAGTCTCCAAGATAGATGCCTCGTTAACAGAAACTGAAAACAGACATAGCCAAGATTGAGCACAGAGCAGATCAGTTAGAGCTGAGTCTAACAAATGTGTCTGAACAAGCAGATCATCATGATAGGCACCTGCTATTCCTTCTTGCCAGAGAAAAGGAATTAACAAACAAACTGGACAACCTTGAGGGAAGGAGCAGACGGGCAGAATATAAAAGTTTATGGGGTCCCGGAGGGAGCTGAGTCGGGGACCAAAGACGTGATTTCTTTCCTTCACAAAGTTCTGACAGAATCACTGAAGCTTCCCCCCCCCCCCGACTTTGATGTGGCGATGGACAAGGTGCACCACTCACTGGTACAGAGGCCCAACAACCTGGGTGCCTATCCTAGATCTATTATTGCCAAACTGACATCCTACAATGCCAAGGAAGAGATCCTTTGTAGAGCCTGGAGAATGAAAAGTATTTCCTGCGGGGACCACTGCATCACTATTGATAATGACTACACCTCAGCGGTTCAAGAAAGTAGATGGGCCATGTGGCCCATCTTGAAGCAGCTGCGGGCTAAAAATCTAAAAGCACAAATTCTACACCCTGCACTCTCTTAAGGGTTGAGACAAGTAAAGGCACCAGAGTTTATGAAGATCTAGTAGCTGCATCTCAGTTTCTGGAGGGCATGGGCATTGCAGTCCCACACCTGGTCAAGGAACATCTCGAGAAGGAATTAATGCAATCAGCCTGGGCAGTGGCATGAAAAGGAACCTCTAAACAGCACCAAACCTGACCAACACAAACCACCATGCTGAGGGCAGACGTCTGCACAATGCTAAAGAATTACAGCTCCCTGGTCCTCATAGAAGGCATTTCAGCTTGGGTCAGACAGGACATGGCAGAACCCAATGAGTAGATGGAAGCAGACACGAGGGACTTGGGACAGTGATCGGATCAGTGGTGTTTCAGACAACTTGCTGTTTTCTCTCTCTCTCTCTCTTTTTATGCCCCTCGCACACCTTGATCAGGTAAAGCCCCATGGCACTTTTGGTCCATAAACATCCTGGCATGGAACTCTGTGAGCTGCGGGGAAGGGGGTTAGGGGGAATGCCCTGCTTGGAGAGACTGGAGAGGTTGAGTCCTTTACGATTCAATCAATGGCGGAACTGAAACCTTTAACATGTACTAATGAACATTATCTTGCTAAAAACACTTTTTGAAAAATTGGCAGGCCAAAGCTGGCTTTTTTCCTATGTTAACTGTCTGTCTAGATGGGATTCCGGGGGTGGTGAGGGTGGGGGTGAAACTAATAATAAAACGGAAATGCGACCCTGCTGAATGTTTGTGAATGCAGAAACAAATGTGGGGGCTGCAGCTCTCTCTCTGTCCCTTCTAATGTTGCATCTGATGGGTCTCGTTGACACATGTAGGGGTTCTGCGGCTTTCCCTCTCCTTCCTGGGAGACACAAGTATTAAAAATCTTGGAGCTGAGGGGGGAGGTCCAAGGTGCAGATCTTATGTGAATCCTGGCATCAGAGGGCATCCCCTAGTTAATCCTGATGTGACCTCCTCAGAATCTTTCTGGGGGGAGGACTGCAGGAACCGAGGTATGGGACTCATATTAACAGGATGATGCAGGTTGGGGGGGGAGCTGCACAAGCATTGGGAGACACTGAATCATACTATAAATATACAATTTTAATGGATTGGTTTTCCCTCTCTCCACTTACTGACATGGGGGAGGGTGGGGGAGACCGAGGGTGCTGCCACTGTGACGGTCCACCTACTGAGTTGTACTCTCTGGTGGAGAGCCAAACTTTACTAATTCCTTTACTAGAATTATTTATCGGACATGAACAAATACCAACAAGAGGTGGAAGGATTGCATTGTTTGCTCGGTTCGGGGGAAGGGGGCGGTTCGCACAGATGTAACCACGGTGCGACTGATATACAAGATGGGTATGGTGGATGCCCTGGACAAAGAGGGAGTGGAGGGGAAACCTGGTCTGTTGGGCCAGAGGACTTCCCCCTCCGCCCATAGGGAAAATAGCAGGGTGGGTGAGAGAAAATGACCTCTGATGATGATAAGTTTGATACTAGCCACGCTGCTGACGTTGGCCATGCCTGTGGGGCAAAGGAACTTACCTGAAGATAGCCCCCCAGATAGGCAAGCCCAGTTCCAACATAGTGGGCCTAGTGCCTCAAGAAAGGCACAAACCAGCGCATTTCAACTGAACTGGGCTGACCTAGGAAGTGTTGTCACATGCAGGAGCATTGCTTTTTATTATAAGAAGAAACCCCAGGTTTGGGAAGGGATTACAGTATTTACTGTGGAGATGGGGCTAACTCAGTCCATCCAGTTGGGGTCCGGACTGGCTCCCTGGATCTGGAGGGGTTTAGGGAGTGTCTGGACTCTAACGTTTTGTTACACAAGTTTTACATTATTTACATTCTATTGTTTCTTTGAGGAAGGAAAAAGTTGGTTCCTTAATAGTATTATGATTATATCCCCATCTAGTCAGGAAAGTTGGGAAAAGGTTATGAGGTTCACTCAGTTTTGTTCTCAGATTTGTGACACAGTTAAACTGTTATGTCAGGTTTATTACCAGAAGCACAGGAGTCTTCTTGAGAAAATATTAAACAATATCTATGCTCATCACTGGAACAATAATAATAACAACTGGTTTATAGAATAACAAAATTCAAGGTACGGAAGGGGACTACACAGAGGGGAAGGGAGGGCAGGAGATCAAAAAATAGAGGAAAAGACATCTAGAACAGACAAACGACTACACTGACAAGATGATGGCTCAAGTTAATACTAGAATACTATCCTATAATATTAATGGGATGAATCATCCTATTAAGCGGAAGCAATTACAGAAGTTCCTCAGAGAGCAGAGGTGTGATATTAATTTTATTCAGGAGACCCATCTGAGTCTCACAGAGGTCCAAAAATTAAAGAACAAATGGTTTCTAACACTATACCATGCTTCTCTAGACAAAGGAAGAAAGAGGAGGGTAGCCATTTTATTGTCTGCCTCTCTTCCCTTTGAGGAGGCAGAGGTGGTGGTGGATACAGGAGCCAGATATGTCCTGGTGGTAGGAAAGATCCAAGATGTCCAGGTCACTCTGATTAATGTATATGGCCCCTCCAGGATTGTCCATTAATTTCTATGCTGAGCTGCTTAAAACCATAGCAGAGAGAGGGAAGGGTACTATAATTGCTGGGGGGGACTGGAATGTAATTTTGAACAGGAGGCTAGATTCCACTTCAGGAATCCCCACACCAGATAGCAGAATGACTAAGATGTTTTCTAGGATGATAAAGGACACGGGCATGGCAGACATATGGAGGGAGAAATACCCACTAGCTAAGGACTTTACATTTTACTCTTCTAGATATAACATTTATTCTAGAGTTTATATGTTTTTTATATTCTCCAGGGACCTCTCCCTTGTCCATTCGATGTGGGTGGATACAGCCACCCTGTCAGATCATCAACCCATAATAACGGAAGTAGAACTGGAGCTTCCGGGAAAACCAACCCAGTGGAGGTTAAATACTAGTTTACTAAGGGACGAAGGAGTCAGGGAGGAGGTAAAGAAAGTAATTAAACAAACAATAGAAACAAACGATAACCCTGGAATAACAGCACAGATACTGTGGGATACAATAAAAACAATGCTAAGGGGGAAGTTCATATCTATAGCTACACACAAAAAAAGAGAAAGAAAGAAACAATTAGACAACCTGTATGAACAGCTGAGAATACAGGAGGCACAACAAAAACAAAAAATAGTCTAAGGATAGAGAAGTAGACATAAAAACCATTAAGAGTAAAATACAACACATAAATAAAACTGAAACTGAAAAAGCCCTCCTATACCTAAAACAATCCTTCTATGAGGGGGGGATCAAGAGCAGCTAGGCTCTTGGCCTACTGACTTAGACAGAGGGCTGCCAGAGCTAACATTACAGGCATTCGACACCCCACATTGGGTCTTGTCTCACATAAGTGGGAAAAGATAGCGGAATCCTTCGTTACTTATTATAAAACACTCTATCACCCGCAGAAAGATACGCATCCGGAGGAAGCTAACAGTTTCCTAAGGTGACTGAGGCTCCACAGGATTAGTAAGGACCAACAACAAGCATTAATGACACCGATCTCAGGGGGCTGAAATCGCATCTGTTATAAAAACTCTCAAGGTGGGAAAGTGTCCGGGGCCTGGATGGGTTCGACAACAAATTTTATTATACCGTCTCACCTGAAATAACACCTCTATTAAAGAATTTTTTTAATCCGGTATGGCTCGAAGGAGAGGCAGTACCCCCTTCATGGAATTACAGTACTATCATGGTAATACACAAAGAAGAGAAGGACCCCAAAGAATGTGAGTCATATAGGCCCATTTCATTGCTAAATGTTGACTTCAAGATTCTCACAGCCATAATAGCAACCTAATTAAACCCCTTATTACCAGGTCTAATACACCCAGATCAAACAGGTTTCATAGAGGGAAGACAGACCCCAGAAGGAGTGAGGCAAACCATAAACTTATTAGATATCATTAATAGGCAACATATTCCTTCATGTATCATGAGCCTTGACGCCGAAAAAGCGTTCGATAGGGTCACCTGGAGTTTCCTCTTTGCTGTCTTGGGCAGGATGGGCTTCCCACTAACACTCAGAGAGGCAATTAAAAGCCTTTATGCATCCCCTCAGGCATATGTTAGGGTGAATGGCAGCATCTCTCAAAGATTTGGTCTGGTGAGGGGCACCCGTCAAGGATGCTTTTTTTTGCCACTGCTCTTTGCCATTTAGATTGAGCCACTGGTGCAGGCAATTAGAGAGGACCACGAGATTAGCGGAATAAGAGTGGGGGGAACAGAGCATAAGATATCACTTTATGCGGACGATGTCCTCCTTTTCATGACCAATACAGAGGAATCGCTGCCTATACTTTGGAGACTGCTCGATAAGTTTGTACTATACTCTGGATATGCCCTTAATAAACACAAAACAGAGGTATTAAAATTCTTCTATAATCCCTCTTTAACAACTTGTCAACTGGTTTCTCTGGACTGGAATAACCAAAAGATAAAATATTTGGGCACTATTATCCCCCAAAACACCGAGGCACTATTCACCAGTAACTTTGACCTCCTGGTAAATCAAATTAAACAGGATATGAAAGGCTGGGAGCTCCTTAATTTACCTCTATATGATAGGATCCAAATGATAAAAATGAATGTATTGCCCAGATTTTTATATCTTTTTCTGTGCCTTCCAATAAAAATTCACCACAACCGAATGCGGATCTGGCAGAGAAGTATCCTTAAATTTATTTGGGCAGACAAGAGACCCAGAATTAAGACTGCAGTTATGCTTACCAACAAAAAACATGGGGGGAGGGCCATACCAAACTTAGAGGATTATTACTTGGCAGCCCACTTGAGGAACGCCCTGTTATGATCCACAAAGAAGTAGAAAAAGCCCACTGGAAAACTATAGAGACAATAAACACAGAAGGGGCTCCCTTGCACACTATGGTGGCCAACCCAAAATTGGGACACAAAGACAGCAGCTTACCGCTGTTTGCAGTAAGGAACACACTGGGGGAAGTCCGGAGGCTATGGTCAAAATACAGACTTATTAACGAATTGTGGCCACTGGGGTGGTTTGCGTGAGAACCAGCCTTCACCCCAGCACATCAGGACTTCACTTTTAGAAAGTGGGAGAAGCTAGGTCTATGTACGTTAAAATAGTTCCGGGGGGGGGGGGCAACACTATGGAATTTGGGCAACTTAAAGAAAAATTCCAGTTGAGTCAAACTGACCACTTTAGGTTCCTACAGATTAGAACACACATTCACTCTCTAAAAGCTCAGGCAGACCAAGACTGAACCCCAGGAGGGCTGCTGAACATCATAGAAAGTATCCCAACACTGCTAAGAATCAGGGGTCACATCTCAGTGATATACGGGGCCCTCAGAGATAAGGGAGCAGGACACTCTAGACCCCTTAAAAACAGGTGTTAAACCGAGCTTGGAAAGAAGCTCTTGGATAAGGTGTGGGAAACAGAATTCACACAGATGAACAAAACCATCTACTCACCGAGGTGGAGAGAGTTTGAACGGAAAGTGAGAACGTGATTCTTTATCACCCCGGTGATGAAGAACAAATGGGAAGGTATACATTCATCTACATGTTGGAGGGGATACCATAAGCAGAGGGCCACCCACCTCCATATATTCTGGCACTGCCCACACCTGACTCATTATTGGGCCCAAATTAAACAGGCAGTGGAAGAAATTCTGACAGTGTCTGAGCCAGTTGGACTAAAACACATGATTTTGGGAGTGATGCTCAGGGGAGTGAGAGGTGGAGATAAAATTTATATGTGGAACATATTGATAACAGCAACTCATAAAGCCATCACCTGGAAGTGGCTGGAGGTGTAGCCTCCCACTAAAAAGCAGTGGATATCCCTTGTCCAAGAAATACAGGAGATGGAAGAGTTGACCTATATGATTAGCTCTCGCATTCAGGTCTTTATCCGCAGATGGACAAAGTGGCTGGTTTGGAAAGATAACAACATAGCAGAGTAAGAGAAGGTAGAGAGGGACAGACTAGGAAGGGATGAAGAGGTAATACATGACATAAGGAATGAAACCTAATTTAACTTATTGTTTCCACAAGGTGCTGACGAAATAAAGTACTGTAAAACGTCTGGGAGAACAGAATACCCTTTGGACCTGCTGTTCATTGCTTGAAGTACAATGGGAAAAGAACTGTAACTAGATAAAATAAAATGAAAATTGTAATAACTGTAAAGAGATGAGATATATGAAATGAACCTGCGCATAAACTTGCAATAAACTTGAATTAAAAAAAAAAAAAAGCCCTACGAGGAAAGTCTGAAGGACCTTAATATGTACAGTATACACTGGAGAAACAGGGCTTGGGGGGATATGACAGAAACTTTTAAATACCTCATAGGTATAAATATGGTTCAAGACGGAAGCATCTTTCAGACAAAAAAGATGCTCAAGGACAAAGGGTCTTGCTATGAAACTGGAGGGGGGTAGACATAGGGGAGATGTGAGGAAGTACTTTTTCATGGAGAGGGTGGTGGATGCCTGCAACAGTCTCCCAGCAGAGGAGGTTGGAGCAAAAACTGTAAGATGGTTCAAGAAAGCACTGCATAGGCATAAGGGAACCTTAGAGATAGGACAAGGGTGGAGGGGGATAACCTGGAGATCAAATAGGGTCTGCGGTGATACAGTAGGTAGGGAAAACTGGGCAGATTAGGTGGGCCATGCGGTCCTTATCTGCCATCAAATTCTATTTCTGTGTTTCTCCCTGCCTATTTACCAGTATTTCCCTATGCCTATCCCATGCAGGATTGAAGCCCCCCACTATGTCCACCACTCTTACAGTGAAGTACTATTTACTCACGTCCCTCTTAAATTTCCCCCTTCTAGCTTCATTGCATGTCCTCTTGCACTGGTGCACCTCCTCATTTAACATAGACTCCCCTCTTGTACACTGTTAACCCTGTAAAATATCTGTAGGTCTCCAACACCCCTCCTTTCTGTCCTCTAGGGTGCACATGTTAAGATCCCTTAGTCTCTTTTTATAGGACTTCTTGTGCACCCCTGCACCATTTTAGTTGCCTTCCTTTGGACTGCCTCCCCCTGACTATGTCTTTTCCCAGTTTCCCTGCCTACTGCCTTGTCACAGTACTCTGAGGTCATCAGATATAACCCCATGGTCTCTTTCATGTTTAGTGACTGTTAGTATCCCCATTTTATACTCGGCTCCTGGGTTTCTATGCCCTAGGTGCATGATTTTGCACTTTTTGGCATTGAACTCCAGTAGCCATATTTTTGACCACTCCTCAAGTTTTCCATGTCCCTACTCATTCTCTAAACCCCCTCCTGAGTATACCATTCTATTACAGATTTTGGTGTCATCTGAAAAAGAGCATACCTTCCCTTCCAGTTCTTCTGCAATGTCACTTAGAAGACATTGAAGAGGACTGGTCCTAGTATTGAGCCCTGCGGCACCCCTCTGGTCATCTTTCCCTCATTAGAGTGAGTGCTGTTTACCACCACCCTCTGTCATCTATCCAGTAGCCAGTTTTTTACCCAGTTTACCACTTTGGATCCCACCACAAGACTCTACAATTTCTTTATCAGTCTCCTATGTAGCAGTGTTGAAGGCCTTGCTGAAGTCCAAAAAGGCCACGTCCACTGCCCTTCCTTGATCTGTTTCCCTGGTCACCCATCAAAGAAATCAATCATATTCATTTGGCATGACTTCACCCCCTCACTGGCTCACTATCATGAAGAAGCATGTACAATATGTGAATATATATTTTTTTTAATTCAATTTATTAACATCAGTCAGGTACATAACAAGAAGAATGGTACAGTCAATTTCATTAGTTCCACACCATATACATTCAAGAAAGTTTAGATAAATCCATTAATTTTAGTTCTAGTAAATGAAGTAATCAGTACTATTTCCTACATCTTGTAGGTGGGGCAGCTCATGTAACATTATTCTTACTTATCCTATGGGCCATTATCTATACCCCAATTGTATGATTGTGCTGGAGACGTTCCCCTGGACTGCTCAGGCAGGGTGAAGGCCGGATTGGGCGTCCAACCAAATTAACCATCTAGCCCATCTTTAAGTAAATATATGGGACTTCTGTTCTAATTTAAAAGTTAACTTCAGGTTCTGAAATTTCTTGGATTACTTGTATCCAGGTCAGTTTAGTGGGCAAAATGGTTTGAAGCCAGTGACGGGTAATTATTTTATGTGCCGCGGCTAGTAGTATGGCTCATAAATAAAGTGAATCAGCCCCCTTTAGGTCCCTTGGAGGAGCACCAAGGACGGTGTTAGGCCAGACCAAGGGAACACCCAGTGAGAGCAAGTCCATCATTATTGGAATTATCTCCCCCACAAAATACATGTATCTTGGAACATGCCCAGAAAATGTGTAAGTAGTTTGCATCCATCTCTCCACAACTTCTCCAACATAATGAGGGTCTATTGGGGTCCCTTTTTGCTAGAGTGGTGGGGGTCAGGAAGTAACATATCCTAATCCTCCAAGCAAACTCTTGCCAATGTGGAGATCTAGTGATCCAGGTAGCAACCTGGAAAACAGAGTCCCACTTTATTTCCTCCAAGTCTGCTCCTCCCTCCCTCTGCCAGTTAGTTTTTATTTTGCTGAGAGGATCACCCCTCAAAGCTGCCAGAGATCTGTAGAGGATGGAAATCCATCCTTTTTGAGTCTGAGCATTCCGTATAGCTTGAAGGCTCACCAGGAAGGGGACCGCTCTATTGGGATCTCGGTCTGCCTCCAGACATTTGTTCAAGTATGATCTAGCTTGAAGGTACCTAAAGTGGTCCTAATTTCTAAGGCCAAATGTCTGTTTAAGAGGTGCAAAATCTTGGATGGTGCCCTCCTGGAGAAATTGGACTAGACATATAAGGCTCCTTCTGTCCCAGATCATGAAATTATGATCTAATCTGGCAGAAGAAAAGCCAGGATCCCAAGCCAGTCTGTATAAGGGACACAGTGAGGATTTTAACTTGTACTTATGCCAAACTCTATGTGCCACTCTCACTGTGTCCCCTCACAGATGTAAGTCTAGTGGGAAATAACCCAGGGGAACTGGGAGAAAGTATTGCTTTGAGCTCCAGGGGTGGGCTGTGCTCTTCCTCCTCTCCATGTCTTTCCAATTCGAGGAGTATGAAGGTGCAGACCACTGTAAGGTGACTTTAATTGGTCACCCCCCGACAGCGATATTTCCCCAATGACGTCTCCCACAGTGACTACGGCACCATGCCGCTGTGGGAAACCCGCTGGAACCCAACACTGTCTGTCAGGGGTCTTTCACCCCCCCCAATCAGCTCCAACTCGGAGTTGATAATCTTTAAGTGGGGGGTGCGGGGGGGCACAGCCCCCGCATGGGGGGTTTGGGGGAAACAAGGACAGACAGTGCAAACCGGCAGCTGACTGCAGAATGTGGTCGACCTGCTGGTGTTGATGACGGGGCGTTCAACAAAAATTTTGTCAAGCTCCTGTCATGGATCCACTTTTAATTGGGCTGCCAAGTAGTAGTCCTCCAGATCAGGGGGAGATCTACCCCACTGGGTTTTGTGTGTCTGGAGAATCTGAAGGTTGGTTCGGGGACACTTTCCATTCCAGATGAACTTCGAGATTAATTTATGCCAGTCATGAAAATGGGATTTGTGTACAAGAGTGGGCAAGCATTGGGAAGAGATATAGGAATTTGGGGAGTATATTCATAGTTATTGTTTGTATCCTAGAGTGCATAGGAAAATTTATTAAAGACCACCTCTCCAGATCTTTTTTCATTTTATTAACAAGGGGGATATAATTTGCTTTGAATAATTGGGAAGTGTGTTTAGTAATGAAGGTGCCTAAATACTTCATTTTCTGGGTTGACCAATTCAAGGGGAGGAGGTCCAGCACTGTCATTGAAGGGATATAATACAAGCATTTGTCAATGCTGAATGTTTGCTTGCTGGCATTGGCATTAGTAGTGTAGAAGTTACAGAGCTGCATAATAGAAATGGCAGTGAAGTATTGAACTGAAGCCAACCCCACCACCACCCTGCAGAGAGTGACAGGCATTGGGCTGTGCCTTTGGGCCGTCAGGCATATCGGCCACGCCATTTCACCACAACCTACCCTGCAGACACTGACAAGTGTCACGGTGTGCCTTGGGGTCTTTGGCTCTTATGTGCACCCCATTCCATCAGGAAATATGATGAGATGGGTGTGGTATAGGAGAATGGGGTGAACTTTGGGGCTGAAGAGTCCAAGGCATACCTCGATGCCTCTCATTGGCTGCAGGATGTGGAATGGTATGAGCATTACAGGCAAGAATCCCAAGTCACACCCCTGATGCCTGTCATTCTCTACAGGGTGGCGCGTTATGGTTGGAAACCCAAACACCTCAGGCATTCATTGGTATTTTCACTCCAAATTTCCAACATGGTTTTTTTGTGACCCCCACCTCATGAACAGTGGCAATATCGGTTTGTTAGCCAAAAGCTGCTTATGCACAGCAACTACGGCATTTAGCACCACAGGTGCAAAAACACATTCCGAACAGGATGTGAAAAATGACAGCTGTACTGTTCATGGGGAGGTGTAAAAAATGGCAATGTTGCAAATCTGCAGTCAAAATATTAAAAAAACTGGTGAAGTCACGAGAGTGCATAGAAACTGTGCAACGCACACCCGTAATGTAATTAGGTTGGGGATTTTTTACAGCAGATTGTCAACACAGGCATTTTGGGACCTCCGATCATGAACAGTGTCACTATGATTTTCTTTATCTGTCCCGAACAATGATTTCCCACAGCGACCACGCATCTCTGCGCTGAAAGTGTGAAAACACATTTCAGCCATGTTGTGAAAAATGACAGCTGTACTGTTCATAAGGAAGTGCGGAAAAATGCCACTGGTGAAAATCTGGACTGAAAATATTACAATGTCATGAACTTACGAGGGTGCATGGAAACGGCACAATGCTCACTCGTAACACAGTCATTTTATGGACTTTTGTCACCAAATTTCAACATAGCCATTTTAAGACCTCTGCTTATGAACAGTGTAACTGTGATTTCCTTAATCTGTCCCAAACATTGCTTTCGCACACCGACTGCACTATTGTACGCTACATGTGCGGAAACACATTTGGGGCGACATGTGAAAAATGGCAGCTACACTGTTCATAAGGAAGTGTAATAAAATGGCAATGTGGAAAATCTGGAGTGAAAATATAGAAATTCATAAACTTTACGAAGCATGAGAACTGCGAACGATGCTTGTAAAACAGTCGCTTTAGGAATTTTTTCACCAAATTTTCAACATAGCCATTTTAAGACCTCTGCTCATGAACAGTGTCATCAGGATTTTCTTAATGTCCCACAATTGATTTCTCAGACACACTGACTGCGCCCATTGTGCGCTACATAAGCAGAAACACGTTTTGGGCAAGATGTGAAAAATGACAGCTGTACTGATCATAAGGAAGTGTAATAAAATGGCAATGTTGAAAATCTGGAGTGAAAATATTGAAAATTCGCGAACTTACGAGTGTGCGTAAGAACTGCGCACAAGCATGCTTGTAAAACAGTCATTTTTATGAATTTTTCCACCAAATTTTCAACATAGGCTTTTTGAGAGCCCACCTTATGAACAGTGGCAGTGTCATTTAATTTCTCAGTCCCGAAAGGTGATTTCACGCAGTGACTATGAAATCACCCTTTGGGCCCGATGAATGCCATGACAGTGAGAGCATTTATGAGAAGGGGTCCCAAAAACCCCATGTTAAAAATTTGGTGCAAAAATTCCAAAAAAATAGCTGAGATATGCAGCAAAGTTGAAAAAACCCTATTCATTACATTATACAGCTTACCAGCATTTCCTCAGTTCAGGTCGGCTTTGAAGAGTGCAGGCGTGTTCCCGGTCCACCAAAGATTGTCCGCGAGTCCGGAGGTAAGTATGGGGTAAGGGGGTGTGGGAGTCAGGTGCGCAGGGTGGGTGCAGGTGGGGCAGAGACTGCGAGGGCCATTTTAAGTTACAATTTTTGTACATGATGACGTTGGATATTTGCCACGCTGAGGTGGGCTCCCAGCGTGGCACAAGGATGGCTGGTGGGGGGGGGCGTAGAGCCAACGGGGTATTGGGCACCCCTGTTGGCAGTAGCATCTGTTGCCACACTGGGGTGGGCTCCCAGCATGGCACCCTGTACGGGGCCGGGGAACAGTGGAGCCGGCCGGGGTTGGGCACCCTGCCAGCTATACACATGCGGCCACTGGGGTGGGCACCCAGCGGCATATGTAACTCTGCTTGGGGGCGAGCACAGCCGACGGAGGATTGGGCACTTCGCCGGCCACAGTGTATGCGTGGGGGGGCGACGAGTATGCGTGCTCGTGTGTGTGTGTAGGGTGAGCGATGAACAGGCGATATCTTATCGCTGCTCACTGGAAGCGTAGCTCCCTTTCAACTGTACTCCACTGCATTTTGGAGCTGTCATAGACAGCTCCAGCAGGCAATGGAGAACTGCGGCCGTGCCTGCAAACACACTGACTGAATTGGAAGAGGGCTGCCACACCTCCGAAAACTCGGATGATGGCACTATGTTTCTTGCACATGCGTGCAAGCAAACATAAAAATGTAAGAACTTCTGTTTTTGATCTGTTGAAAGTGTACCCTGAGTGCCTACCAAACTCATCCAGAACTGACCATACCTGAGGAATGGACTGCTCTGGACGGGACAACAAAGCAGCACATCGTCTGCATAAAGAGTGATTTTTCGCTGTAGACCTCCCACCTCTATCCCTTGAATATTATCTGAATTCCGAACTGCCTCTGCAAGGGGTTCAATATATAGGGCAAATAAAAGGGGGGACAGTGGGCATCCCTGTCGAGTACCCCTGCTTAGCCTGAACCTGTCTGATAACCCCCCATTTACTCTCACATAGGCCTGGGGACCAGAATAAAGGAGTTTTATATTATCTATAAAAATCTGGGGGAATCCCATACACTGCAGGACCTGGAACAAAAGACCCCAGGAGACGTCATCAAAGGCCTTTTCAGCATCTAGACTCATCAGACAGGCAAGAGCGTGAGAGTGGCATATAGAATCTATTGCATTTATTGTGGCTCGGACACTATCCGGGGCCTGGCATCCAGACACAAACCCTGTCTGGTCTTTATTAATCAGATCTGGGATTAGAGAATTCAGTCTTGAGGCTATAATTGATGTAAAGATTTTATAGTCTGAATTAAGGAGGGAGATAGGTCTGTAAGATTCGCAATTGGTAGGATCTTTGTTTTCTTTTTGGAATAGGGAAATAGTGGCATATTGCCAGGAGGATGAACAAGATTTCTGTCTTTCCAGATGCTGGAATAGACCTCCTGTAAAAGGGGGGTACTCTTTGCCCTGAAGGCCTTGTAGAACTCGGCACTGAAGCCATCCGGACCTGGGCACTTTCCAGTTTTTAAGTTTTTTATAGTATTTACAATTTCAGATTGTGTAATTGGTTTAAGGATTGGGCTTTTATCAAGGGGAAGGTTGGAAGGGCTAGTGACCTCAGGTGGTGTTTTTCTTCACAGTTTGACTCTAATTGGGGACTGTATAATTTAGAGTAATATGTGACAAAGGTCTCTGCAATTTGGGATGATTTAGTAACTGGTAGGCCAGATAGAGGGGAGACTATTTTAGTGATGTATGCCCTAGTATACTGTCTGAGTCTAAGTGCCAGCAATCTGGTGTCTCTAGGACTTCCCTCATAATATTTTTGTTTAAGGTAGAAAAGGGCTCTCAATTTCTTCCTTCTGTAGCTTGTGTAAGGCCATCCAAGTTTCTCCCATTTAAGTTTCTGTGCTGTCTCCAGTTCCTTGAGCTGTTTAAGGAGATCTTGTTGTTTTTGTTTATGTTGTTTTTTCTTATATGGGGCTATAGATATGAGTTTCCCTCTAATAATGGCTTTAAGGGTATCACAAATAATCTGGGGGGTTACTTCTTTAGTTGTATTTTCTGTAACTGTATTTTCAATGTGTTGTTTAGGGGTATCTAATACCTCTTTATCTCGAAGTAAGGAGCTGTTCAGTCTCCAGTGGGTATTCCTCCTGGGCACACATAAGTCTACCTCCGGGAAGATGGGACTGTGATCGGATAATTGTGATGTCCCTATCCACATAGAGGGGAAGTGGGTGGCATCCCTGGTGAATGTGACAAAGGTACCTATTCTGGAATATATTTTGAATCTTGGTGAGTAGTAGGTATAATCTTTGGCTTTGGGGTAATTACTGCACCAGATATCCACTAAGCCTACCTGCTCAAAGATTTTCTGGAGGGAACTTTTTTTCCGGAGGTCTGACTTAGGGATCCGAGAGGTGGTGTCTAAGTTTCTATTAAATATCAGGTTCCAGTCAGCCCCCATTATTGGGATCCCTTGGGTTTTCTCTGCAATAAGTTGAATGATTGTAGAATAAAAAATGAGGGGGGAACCTGGAGGGGCATAAACACTCACCAAGGTTACCGGGGTGTCTGGACCCAGCCAGTCACTATAATGTATCTGGCTCCAGGGTCCTCTATTACTTCCCCCTTTTCAAACAGGAATGTCACAGATAGAAGAATGGCCATGCCCCTTTTTTTCCCAGAAAGCAGGGATGAGTGGAAGAGATGGGGGTAACCCCTGGTTTTCAATTTTAGAATTTCAGTGGGGGATAAGTGGGTCTCCTGGAGGAAATTCACATCACACTTCTGTGAGGCCAGATAACGTAAGATCTGTTTCCTCTTTATAGGGTTCGAGCATCCATTTATATTGTAGGAAATACTTTAGTGTATTGGTTAACCATTTAAATAATGTGAAAACACAGCTGTTAACATACAGCATGAAACAGTGAAACTGCACCATGGCTGGCAACCCAGACCCTCAGTTTGAATGATGTACTCATTTAAAATATAAACATATAACCACCAACATTGAACGTGTAAGCTCAATAAAACTAGTAGTAACACTAACAGAAACAATAATAGGATAAACTTGTTGTGCTCCGGCTGACTCTGTGTGCTAGTCATGAGCAAACATATGTTAAAGTTACACCAGGCGTGAGAGCTAAGTGTCCCTTTCATTATTAGTAGTTGAATCTGACTTCCTAGGGAGCGTTGGGAGATGATCCCCAGCTGAAAGGTAATCACAAAAGGGGTTAGAGCAAACATGCTCAGCAGAAGCAGTGGCGCTCCTACAGGCCCCCGTGATGCCACCCGAGTTAGGTCAGGCCTCTCTTTGTCAGCAGGCATATTTTTTAAGCGAAACACCCATTACCCCCCCCCCCCACCTAAGTATTAACGATAACCACATTTTTGAAACATCACCACCATTATTTAAATTGGGTGAAACAGAATGGGTCAGTAAGGATGCCTCAATTAAAACCAGGCGTAGAGGACTATAATGCAGTCATAAAGAGTGAGTCTCAGTGACTGGTAGAATTGCACTGTAGAACTGGCCTGGGGCTTCATATTTTAGTCACAAGGCATGGTGTGTGGCAATATAAACACTAAGCCCCTGAGTAAGATCTTTCGGTAATGTAGCGAGAGCTGAGATCACAGTCCCCCCCCCCCCACCATGATTTAGATGCTGTTATGGGGGAGAATCTGATGAAGCAAAGAGATAGATAGCGAGCCAAAGCACGCAGGAAGCTCCTTCTCCCTGGAGAAGTGCCTGTTCAGTCCAGTGAGCATATATACGGGGACTTTGGTATTGAACACATACCTCAGGGGCACCAAGTCAGTCATCATAATGAGGTAAGTTATAACTGGAAAGGGAGGCATCCTTGCGACGGCTTTTGAGATCTGATGCAACCACAGAAATAAAGCCCTATTGCAGGGCCACGAGGTTTTCCCTGGATTTATCCAAGACTCTTCCCTACCTCCCCTGAGACCCTGTTAGAAGGATCAGCATTATCTCTGATAGCGCCTCCGGCGGGGCTCAACTGAAGTAAAAGAGAAGTACTTACAGTATATTGAGACTTGTACTGTATCAGAGCCCCTCCGAGATGTGCCACGCATGAGCTCCGACTGCTGTAAGCTGCATTTAAAGAGACAGCCGTCCTCCCAGCACAGGACTGGAGAATGCAGGTGAGAAAGAAAATGGGGGGTCGCTTGGGACTGCATAGGAAAAAATCTTACAGGTAGTAGTTCTAGTCCGTTCGGTGGTGGACTCAGGTCTCAAAAGTGGTCGTCAGGTCTGATGTAGCGATCGAGTCAGAGTCCTCATGTCTCTCTTGCAGGTGTTCTGCTTTTTTGTTGATTGTAGCCGAGTCTCATACTTCCTCAGCATAGTGGAGATGTCTGTGCGAAGATTCATCTGTGGTGTCCTCACCTGGGAGCCTGGTCTGTAGATACCTTTTTGTGCCACCTTCTATGCTGAGGCCAGGAGGTCCCTCTCCAACTTTTTTGAGAGGTGAGGTGTTGATTCCTAGGCCTCAGAGAAAGGAGGATGCAGCTAGAAGGTCTTGAAATACCTTAGTCCCCTGTTATGTAGTCAGTTTAAGCCACGCTGGAAAGAGGATCTGTGCCTTGATGCCCTTAGAGTGAAGCTGTTTCACTATGGGCCACAAGGATCGCCTCACTTCCAGGTCCCCAGTAGTATGGTCATTGTCAATACTTATTCTGTGGCCTGAATATGCAAGGGGTCCATGTTGCCAAGCTCTGCGGATCAGGGCCCCTTAGGCTTGGTAGGATGTAAGGCAAGCTATCAGTGATCTAGGTTGGGCATCTGTGTTCCAGAGCTTGGGGCCAAGAGATAGATGGGCCAGATCCATTTGCAGGTCGAAATCTGGTAGGAGAGAAAGGGATTCCCTGAGAAGATCTTGCAAGAAGGAGATTACATTGTTAAACTTATTCTCCAGTCCTTCAGGCACTCTATAGATCCTAATGTTCTGCCTCCTACTTCGCCCCTCCAGATCAGCGACTTTGTGCGTTAGTTCTCTATCTCGGGCAAGCAAATATAACAGGAGGCGGTCATGTCTGTCTGCTTGTTTGGAAACCTGTGTCAGACATAGTTCCAGCTGTTCAGATTTATGGTCGATTTTATTTATGTCTGCACTGAGTTCCAACAGTGTTTGAGTGATCTTAGAGACCGTTTCTGAGGTCTGCATGATGGTGGTTATAAGATCAGTCTGTTCCCCCTTGCCATATGGCATTGCTGCCATTAGGCCCTCCTGTGCCTCCCAATCTTCTGGCATTTCTGTAAGTTCCGCTTGCAATAATTCTTTTAATTTCTGCACCGGGGTGTTTGTGGGTTTTCCCAATTTGTTTCGTTTTGTTTTTGCCAGCGAAGACATCCTTAGAACGGCGATGTTAGCTGATTTGAAGACGGTGGGGAGTGCAAGCTCAGGGATTATTCAGCCATTAGCTTGCTGACATCAGTGGAAGTCCACAACATGTGGATACCAATGGAAGAAAATCATGTTACTTTATTGACAGCCAAGACCTATATGGGAATTCATGCCACAAGCCAGACTCGTACTACAACTACTAGAATTATGAAGGACCAAAAGGGATGACACCTACCTTGTAGGTGGGGTGGGGGGCAGGCCTGAAGGATCACTGCTATCCAGTAATATGGCCAGGGCTAGAAATATTTTTTTGGGGATGCCTGTCCAAGGGACAGGTGGTGTGTAAATTTTGCCTGTCTGACAAAGGTTTTACCTGTCCACATTGCTTTGAGGTGAATTTTGAGAATATGTTACAGAACTCGGACTGTAAAGAGGAAAGAGAAAAAAAATGTTGCTTTTGGGTTATTTTTCACATGTCTTTCACTAACTGTCTAGTCTCATAGTATTTATTGTTTTGAACAGCCCACTGGCCTTTTGCCAGTTTTGCCAATGTTTTTTTTTTACTCTGAATCTGTCCCCCACTCCTCTCCACACTCCACATGCATGCAAAACACAAGTGCACAACAGACAATCCCGTACAGAGTAGCTGTTTTGTTTTAATACAGGCTTGCTTATAAGGCTATCTGCAGATGCATTCAACAATTCCAGGCAGAGGGCTTGATACAGTCTGAGCTTAGAGATTCAGTTCCCCTCCTCTCCCTTTCAGGGTTCAGTTTCTTGTCAGGTTACTTTTTTATTCAGTTCCCCTCCACCTGCAGACCAGTGAGACCACAACCATGTGAGAGGCAGTTTTACATATATTTGTCTAGGATTTAGGATGGATTGTGTATGGGTATGCCAAGGCTTTCTGCCCCCAAAACTATGGCGAGGTCTGTGACTGTTTGCTACACAGAGGAAACCTTTGAATGTATTCACTCTCCCTCCTCTTTCCTTGAAAGTGCCTGCTTTCCTTTGTCTATTTATTTTCATTTATTAGTCTCTCCCTTCCCCTGCAAACCACCTCCACAAGCAGCACTCAAGTCTAAGGCAACCCTTCCTTAACTTGTATTTTTCTCCACATTAAAGAGCCCCGAGAACAGCCTGCCACAGTCAATCCTTGTTTATATTTAATTTACTTTGTTTTTCAGTTGTCCCCAAACAGCCTTTTAAAATAGGCTTCCAATATTTTCCAGGGACAGGCTTTCTATTTTCTAATCTGCACACGCAGAGACAGTGGAGAAAGGATGTTTCTTTTGTATTTTAAACACGGTGACTGCCTTCTGTGTCCAATTCTGTCCCAGCCATGTGCAGATCCTACAAACAGCACAGAGCCATGTGCTGTGCTTGCTGCCTATCTTTTTGTTTTTAAAACAGAACCCCAGAAAAGTATTATTTTTATTTTCTTGTATTTATATGAATTGTGGCTTCAGTTTGAAATACATTTCAGTGATGAGGTCCAGATTATCATCCGTTCCTCTCCACACTATCCTCCTCATTTAGGTCCGAGACTGCAGCCCTTAATTCCCCTAAGGCCAGTCCTACTGAAGTTATATTTTCCCCCCCAAATATGCAAAGCCAGAGCCCTGAAAAGGGCTGTTGTATGAAAGGGTGAATGATTTATTTTTTTTAACAGTAACTCAAGAAATAGCGACGAGCTGCCGATGAAGAACTTGCTCTCCGATGTCCTTACAGGGCAAGTGTTAGACAATGCGGAGATCGAGTTAGGAGACTGCAACTGCGTATGTGCACTGATGATCTGAGCATGCGCAGTTGCCGTACTGTACCTGTCAACTGTGACTCTTTCTACTGGTTGCCACTTCAGAATCCTGCAAAGAGAGGTCAGGTGACATACAGCACCAGCAGTCACAAGACCCACGGTGGCAGTGACGGGCAGAACAGGTGGAGCTACAGTTTCGGGCGGGTGGAGCTACTCGGGTGGGTGGAGCTACTCATGATGTCCTTGGCTGCCGGCATGGATTCCAATGGGTCCTTGTGCCCAAATAAGTACTGTAAAATGGGGAAAGTGTGCACAAATACCACCTGTCCAAGGGACAGGTAAACTTCAAAAAAACAGCTCTCCCAATTGAAAACTGGCTGTCCGGGACAGGTGAACAGCTGGTTATTTCGAGCCCTAAATATGGCCTTATTTTACAATCAATAATGGAGCTCCCCTGGAGGAGCATGAGGTCCCAAACTGCTGCTGCCGCTGTCTGCTTAGTGAAAAGAAGACAGAGAGACCAACTAGACTGCTGTTACCAGATCCTGATCCTGCTCGTCGGACTGGGTGAGACCTTTCCTTTCTTTTAGTACTATAATGGAAGTGTATGAGACCATTTACCTCACTGGATTAAAAGACTTGGAGGCACTGGACTATGCCTCTGGGCAAGGACTTGCACAGGGCATTTATGTTGTTATGCCCCTTCAATGAACAAGTAGGGAGTTTCCCCACCCCATGTATTTTTAATAAAATAACTATTTTGGTGCACTGTTTCACCTGTGTAGTTGCTGATTCAACATAAAAGTTAAAGTCTGCCTGCAAATATTTCAACTGTTTTATTAACAAAATGACCTCTTTAAGGATTGAAGCTACCTCAGTAATGCTGTAAGGGGGAGAAACCGGAAAGGTATGCAGTGTTTACACGTGATGTTCTGAGTACATAAACGGGTACAATGTGAAATGTGTTGACATGGCAAGGTGTCAGTGTAGTTAGGAGCCCCAGGGAGTGTGGCTCATAGTGATTATGAATTGTTTACCATGTGTTAGATCTAATTTCACCTGGGCACAATGGGGGTCGGGAGGGTGGGCTAGTAGGCTTGTGACTCCAAGAACTTAGGTTGTTTTGATTATTAGTACTTTCAGCACCACATTCATGGTGCTTATAAATAGAAGCCATATTTTCTTCCAGTGTACCACTGGAAGAGGCAGTGCATGACCTCCTTTAGTGTGAGCCTGCGTGGAAGAAGGCTAGCCACTTGAGGTCTAAGGTCTTGCCAATGACGTCAAAGCTTAAAAGGGGTGTGTGTAGCCCCCAACAGAGTTCCTGCTCCTGTATGTCTACTAGGTCTGTAAGAGTAATTTAGCATAACCTTTAAGAGCTCTGAGTCACTAACTTTAAGTTCTGGAGGTGGAGCCAACTGCCTGGGTCTGAAAGCCTGGGGAGTTGAGTCCAGCTGGAGTCGAGGAAGAACCGCTGCAACATCTCCCTGTTTAAACTGAATGTTCCTGCTGAAGTGACTCACTAAAATCCTTGGCAATTGTGCTGCAGCCACTTACACCAGTGTCCCCCAAGGAGGGAATCCCCACCTTGGAGAAGAGTACTGAGGGACCCAACTCTGAGATGGAAAAGAGAGATCAGTGACTGTGCTGGAATACATGAGGTGATCTGTAACTTAAAGATGTAGAGACTGTCTAACTTGGCACCGGGTGCCCCTTCCTGCAATGAGGCTGAAAATGTTTCATGTAAATGTTTCATTTGGCTTCAGACTCTGCTCGGACAGTGTCAACCAATAAGCGAGTGGTGTATATTGTTCTCGTTCATTCACAGTCAGACAGTGGCTGGCCATGGTGGTGAGAGGAGGGCTGTGCCAGTTGCCAGCTGGGTTTTGGGATGGGGGAGTGGGGTGGTAGGTCACTGTCAGCCAGGGTGAGATGGTAGGGGATCCACTAGACCACCAGGGCAATGGGACACTTTGTTGTTTCCAAGGGAGCAATGGGGAGGAGGTAGACTGGACAGCAATGACAATTATATATATTTATTGGGCTAGTGTTCGGGTGGGGGAGGGACCACTGGACTACCAGGAGGGACTGTTTTGTTTTCCTTGGTATGGCAATCAGTGACTGGGGGAGGGACCACTGGACTACCAGGGAATAATTCATTGTAATATCGAGACAGTGATTGGGGAACAGGGAGGGGGAGGGACCACTAGACTACCAGGGAATAAATTTTTTTCATATCAGGACGGCAATCGGTAACCAGGGGATGGGGGACCACTGGACTACCAGGAAATATTTTTTTTTTTAATATTAGAATGGCAATCAAAGAACAGGAAGGGACCACCAGACTACCAGGGAATTTTTTTTAATATCAGTACAGCAATTGGAGAATGGGGATGGGGAGGGACCACTGGACTACCAGGAAATTTTTTTTTTTAATATCAGGATGGCAATTGGGGAATGGGGAGGGGGGAGGGACCACTAGACTACCAGGGAATTCTTTTTTTTTATTTATTTATCACTATTTTAATTCTGCCTCCTACCTGCAGGGTGACCTGCTATACATCCAGTCACTGCCTTCCACCACCCAGGAGTCAGCAGGCTTACTGGCATATTGGGCCTGGTGCGGCCACTCCCATACCCGTGGAGGAGCTCCCCAATGCCCCCCTCGCTGGGCCGGGATCCAGCCCGCAACGCGATTCCACTACAGGCCCCCTTGGTGGCGTTAAGTGTGGCCATCAAGCTGCTCAGTCCCCACTGCCATTTTCCTCCTTGTAGATATCCCTTCTGGAGTGCTGACGTACAATGATGTCAGAGGCACAACGTGCTGACATCCGCTGCACACCAGCCCCGAGTGCACCACTCTATGCAGTGCACCCGATTTCCATTGGGGGCCGCTGCAGAGCAGTGAAAACCCCTATCTCTCCCCAGGGATAGGAGAGCAGTCCTCCAGATGGTCAATCCTATCCCTCCCCTGCCAACCTCTGATGGCCCTGGTGCTCCCAAACCCCTGGTCGCCAGCATGGTGCAAAGTGTGGCATCCAGCGCCTCAACCCTCAGTGCCACTGGGCTGTGGAATTCTTTTTTTTTAATATCGGGATGGCGATCAGAAAATGGGGAGTGGGGAGGGACTGCTAGACTACCAGGGAAAACTATTTTTATTATACGGGGACAGCGACCAGGGACCGGGTGGAGGAACCACTAGACTACTAGGGATCCATGTGTCAAGCACATTGGGCTAGCAGTCGACAAGGGAAGGTAAGGCCATGCTACACTCACCACAGGCTATGCAAATGGCCCATAATGGGCATGCAAATGGAGACCTAGAGCCTTGCGTGCCCAATGGGCTCATTTGAATGCCTTCTCTTGTGAATGGCAAACAGCGCACCTGCGCTATTCATTGTGGGACCATTCATCTGACTGGCTGTGGGGGCAGCACGACTGGGATTACCAGTGGTTTCCCAGGGTTAGTGCTGCCCCTTCCAACCCCTATTCACAGTCAGATAGCGTGGTGCTCTATCCAACTGTGAATGGCAGAATTTCAAAACTGCACAACTGCAAGGCACAGTGCAAATGTTTGTGCTGCACTTTACAAATCTTGCCCGATTGGAGATTATAAAAGCTCTAACATGCTCTGCAGGCTATTGAATCTCCTACTGCTGCCTACTGCTCTGATGTCAGCTGCAGGGGATTCTGGGATTTGTAGTTACAGAAGATAACAGCCTAGAACAAAGCACAGTTAGTCTGATACAATCTACTTCTTTTTTTTTAACTCAGATTTTTATTGAGTGTCCAGACATTACATACACTATAATATAATTAATTTTTGTTATACAAAGCATTTTGTAACTTTACATACATTGTCTTATCATGTTGTCAAGTTCATGTCTTTATACATTTTCAGTATATAATTATGCAATGTATTTTCCCTTGTATGATTCCATTTTATTGCTTATTCTTATCAGTTCCACTTTCCTTTTCTAGGGTTACCTTTCCTGTGTGCTGCCTCTATATTTGTTCCTTCTCTTTTCTGTGGGGCCCTCTGGTACATAGGATAATGGTTGGATCCTATCTGTTTTTCCCGTCTCACATCACCCAGGATGGTACATCCACAGTGTATGACATGCCTTGCCTACTTCTCCCGAGTTCCCATTTTGTCACTGCTTAAATGGATTATTTCCTCTGGAAGAGCAAAGCAATCCATAATTTATTCGTTAATTTTTTTGGCAGCTATGCATTTGGTCCCTTAGCCTTTCTTCTCTCTCTCCTGTCTTGCTGTTTCAGTGGCAATAGGTTACACGTTCTGTCTGGAGTCTAAGATTTCAAATGCATATTCTTAACTAATAAAAACAGTCTTTTAAACAACATTCAGTATAACAATAAACATATTTAACTATTCAGCTTTGTGTGTTTGTCTTCTTTTGTGTTTCTGTTTTTTTGTGTGCTTTTCTACCGCTTGTGTGTAGTCTGTTCTTCCATGTGCCCCTCCATGGATGATGCCATTTACGTTATAAGGTGGCATTTCTAGTGTATCTGTTTATGTTCATGTGTCTGTGTCCCTTTGTCTTTCCAATGCCCCCTCTGTTTCTCCTGTGTATATTGGTCCCATCTTCTCCATTTCTCTAGGAATTTATCCACCGTCAAGCAGAGCTGGGCAGTGATATGTTCCCAGTCCCGAATCTGCGTCACCCTATTTTCCCATTCTACTAGCTGTGGGGCTGTTGACTCCAACAAGTGTGATGTCATGGTTTGTATGGCTGCCAAGGTCATACATTGAAACATTGCCTTCTGCTGTCTACCGATGAGACCTGGTACCCCCCTACTTAAGATATAGTGGCTGCCAGTCTCTGGCATGGGTTTGTCCCATATAAGTGCAAGTTTTATTCTAACTTGATCCCAGAACTGTTTAATCATTGGGCATGTCCAAAATATGTGCCAGTGTGTGCCAGTACTCTCACAGTTTCACCATCATTTGTCAGTATGTGTGGTGCCAAAGTGTTTTGTGGTGACTAGTACATAAAAGTATCTGTTTATGATCTTCCACTGGAATTCTCTCCAGTTTTGAGAGACTGATACTTTCCATTCCTCCAAGCTTTCCTGCCACTCTCTGTCTGTAATATATATTACTCCCTCCTGCTGCCATTTCTCTTTCACCTGGTGAAAGTTCACTCCCCTAGCCCCCATTATTAGTTTGTAGGCCATTAATATATAACTTACCCTGTCTTTGAGAGTCATAACCCAATATAAAAAGCCTTCCCATGCTGACCTGTCTCTGCAGACTTTTTCCCATGTGTCCCCTCCTTGTAGGTAGCTTTTGAGCTGCAGGAACCTATAAAAGTCTTGTCGTCCTAGATGGTACCTGTCAGTTAACTGTTGGAAGGACACCAAATGTCCACCTTCTTTAAGTTGTTCATACCTGGTTAGCCCCCTTACAGTTCCAGTCTTGAAACCCCTTGTCATTTCTGCCTGGTATGAATCCTAGGTCTCCTGTTATTTGTGTTAGTGAACCCGTGTCATTAGGTGAACCTGTTTTAATCCTGATTCGTGAAAGGATACTTAGGGAGTGTTTGACCCAGGGATTGACACATTTTTTTATTTATTTCTGTTGTCAATTTTGTTGATAGCATCACATGAAGTGGCATAGGTAGGTCACCTGCTGCCGCCATCTTATACCATCTTGATTCTTTTCTCTGCTTAGCCCAGGTAATTAAATACTGAACCTGGGTGCCAGATGATATGTCTGAAAATCAGGGAGCCCTGGCCCCCCTTTCTCTTTCTGTAGTACCATTCGATCTCTTTGTATTCTTGGTTTCTTGTTCCCCCCACAAATTGTTGTATAGATTTATTTAGTTGTTTCCAAAAATGCTACAGGGATCCATATGGGGAGTGTCTGGAACTGGAACAAGTATCTCAGCAAGATGTTCATCTTAACTGTGTCTACCCTATGATACAGAGAGAAAGGCAACAGGCTCCACCGCCTCATGTCTGTCTCACATTCCTGTGCTAGTTTAAGATAGTTTAGTCGAAATAGCTCTTGGTGGCGTGGGGTGACCCTTATCCTGAAGTATCCTATGACATTTTGCTTTGCCCATTGATATGGGACAGCTTTCTTATCCTGCTGTGTCAATGTACCACTGATGTGCACAACTTCGGTCTTTCCTACATTGACCTTATACCCCAATATCTTCCCACATTTCTGCAAAACCTTCTGTAGTTCTGGAATTGATTTTTGAGGGTCTCCTACAAACAGTAATGCATCATCTGCATATAAAGAGATTTTATGCTGTTCTCCCTCTACTTCTATTCCCATTATTCCTAATTCTTACCACCAGAGGTTCAACACATAGTGCAAACAACAGCGGGGACAGAGGGCACCCCTGTCTTGTGCTTCTTGCCAATGGGAAACCAGCCGAGTTCTCCCCATTAACCTTTACCACTGCTTGTGAGTCTGTGTACAGAGCATCTATACGGGCTAAGAATTTGGGACCAAAGTTCATGGCTTCCAGAACTCCTCTCAGAAAGCCCCACCTCATCCTATCGAAGGCAATTTCTGCATCTAATGACAGTCCCAATTGAACCTGTTTCGCCTCTTCCTGAGATGTGAAAATATTCAATAGCCTTCTGATGTTATCCTGCAGTACTCTGCCCCTGATAAACCCAGTCTGGTCTGGATGGACCAACCCCTGGATGTGTGTTTATAGTTGTCTGCAAGGATCGAAGTAAATAGTTTCATGTCTACTGGGAGCAAGGATATTGGTCTATATGAGCCGCATTCTTGATGGTCTCCTTCCAATATGCCATTGAAAGCTGTTTGTAACAGTAGCACCAACTCTTCTACAGATTATTTGTAGAATTCAGATGGTAGGCCATCTGTTCCTGGGGCTTTGTTTTTAATTTTGTAATGGCTAGTAGAATTTCTGTCTGTGTGATGTGCGTGCCCATGTGTTCCTTCCCAGCCTCCTCTAATTTTTGCAACTTTATGAATTGCAGTTCTGACCCACGTAAGTTCTGGCATACTATTAATCACTTAACAAACCCTGGTAAATTTGGAGCACAAATAAATTTAAATTTACAGATTGGGGCAAATTTAGTTGGTAAACCAGAAAGTACTTCTGAGGCCCTGAATAATTTTTTCATAGACCTACCAGGTTGCAATGAGCCGGGAGGATTCATGCCTGGTGACATGATCCCTACGCAAATAGAGAATTTACCTTGCTCACCACCATTTAGATTTAAGGCTTTGAAAATATCAGAAGTATGTAGGGAATTGAGGTCTATAAATGCTCATAAATCAGCAGGGCCGGATGAAATTGAGGGTAAATTCCTTAAGTTAGCTGCAGACTATGTTTCTCCAATTGTAACTTACATCTTCAATTGGAGCTTACAGTCTGAATGCTTTCCTATATCTTGGAGAGAAAGTAAGATCATCCCCATTCATAAAGGGGGTGATACTGCAGAACTGAATAATTATCGGCCTATAGCTCTACTCTCTATATTGTCTAAGTGTCTGGAAAAATGTGTTAATAGGCAGATTTCCAAACACCTGGACAAATATGGATTGTTGACACCCCATCAATCAGGGTTTAGAAAGGGTCACTCTACAACCACTGTATTGTTAGAGTTTAAAAATCTGGTTTGTACTGCTTTAAATTTGGGGTTGTATTTGTGGATTTGTCTAAGACCTTTGACCTGGTGAGCCACTCTCTTCTACTGGATAAATTAAAAGATATAGGCATAGTTGATGGGCCCAGAAATTGGATAAAATTTTATTTAACAGGACGTACCCAGAGGGTAGAGGTCTCACAGACATTGTCCACACTTAGAAATGTTAGTAGAAGAGTTCCACAGGGGTCCATTTTAGGGCCGTTGTTATTCCTCTTGTTTAATAATGACCTGCCCCAGGTGGTGAGGCATTCAGCCATAAGGCTGTATGCTGTTGATATTGCTATCGTCACCACAGGAAGTTCTGTTTTGGATCTTCAACTAAAACTTCAAACAGATTTTGCCAGGGTAGGGGAGTGGCTCACCAGGTCGAGGCTCTTGATGAATGTTAAAAACACAAAATTAGTGTATTTTTCAAATAAGAAACCAAAATCACAGATTCATATTGTTACACACACAAATAAACTTATAGAACAGGTGGATAGTTATTGTTATTTGGGGGTGACTTTTGATTCTTTGTTGACTTTTGACAACCACATAAATAACAATATAAAAAAGGTGACCAAGAAATTAGGAGCCTTAAGATGAACTACTAAATGTTTACAAATTAAGGATAGGAAAAAAGTGGCCGAACAGCTGATTATGCCAACCCTGACGTATGGGGATTTAATTTATAGAACAGCGAGCAAATATCACTTGGTTAGATTGGATAGGGTGTAACATAGAATAGCTAGATATGTTTTGCAGTGTTCATATCGAACTCATCATTGTAATATGGTCATAAAATTGAGTTGGCAGTCTTTAGAAATGATTTCTCAAAAAAATTGGTTAATATTGATACATAAATATAAAATATCTTACCCCGAACATTACATTACACAAACACTTTTTCCTAAAGTTAGTAAAGGCAGGCATGAGTTATTAAGATCTGTGCATAGACATAGAGTCTGTCCCATAAAAATTTATAATAAATACGGTAATGGTTCCATTTCAAGTCAGGCAGCTAAAGTATGGAATATTTTACCCCCTCTAATAAGATCCTTAGAAGACCACACGACTTTTAAAAATGAAATTTTGAAACTTTATAAAACAGACTATAATTGTATATGATTTTGTTTGGTTGGGGCGTTTTATTGTGAATTTTTGTATTTGTGTTTCATTGTAGTATTGGATATTTTATACTGTGTATTGTGTGTATTTTGTACTTATTTGAGTGATGTTATATGTTTAGATGTAACTTAGCGAATTATAAACAGGACTATCTTGAGAACAGGATTGTATAATCCTTATGATTAGAATTTCCTGTATAAAAATAAAGTTTTATCTATCTCTATCTTTATCTTGGCCAGAAATTCTGATAATTGGATGTTATCATGTCTCCCCCCCCCCAATGTATCCGAATACAAGTGCTCATAGTATTTAGCAAAAGCCTGTGAAATATCTGCGGGTTTGGTGTGCATTATTTCCCCTTTATTGCCTCCCTTTATTTTTGTTACTGTCAGGTTAAGTGTTGCTTTAGCCCATCCCATCTGTGTGCCACCATTGTATCTCCCTCCTTATTCACCTGTATGTATCCCTTGGTATCCACTATTACCTTTTGACAGTGGTCCTTATCATTTATATGGGATATGTTTAACCTCCAAAAGGGTTTTTTATGTACTGCTTCCACTTCTAAAGCCAGTGACACTGGAGCACGATCGCATGTTGTGATTTATTTAGTTTCACTACCTAGTGCTATGTGGGCCCACTCCTTCATAATTAGGAAGTAATTGATTCTTGAATATTGATTGTGAGGGTGAGAAAAATAACAGTAGTCTCTTTCCTTACATCCATGTATGTGTCTCCAGATATCTATTAGCCCTGATTCTTCTATTAGTCCCTGAATCATTTTGCTCTCCCTCCCAAGATCCTTCTGTGATCCCCTTTCTTATCCACTGTTGGGCATGGCACACAACTTATCTATCAGGTAGAGGGGGCCCTGTTCCTCTGGTGTTCTCAGAAGGTGCTTCTTGAGAAACGCCCTTCGTTCTGGTCCTTCGTTAGGAGCATATAGATTAATGAGGATGCATGGTGTTCCCCTATATGACCCAACTAGTTTTACATATCGCCCCTCCATGTCTGTTTCTACCCTCTCAATTTCCAGTGGGGCTTCCTTACATACTAGAATCGCTACCCCTTTTCTGTGAGGATGAGCCTCGTATGTTGGTGAGTAGACCGACCCCACCCAACCACGTTTCAGTTTTGTGTGTTCTGGTTGAGTGAGGTGTGTCTCCTGTATGAAGGCTACTGTTGCTCTTAGTCTGTTTAACTCTTGTAGTATGCGCGCCCTTTTAATGGGTGAGTTCACCCCTTTCACATTGTATGTTATCACTTTTAGGTCTGCCATCATTCGTATCTTACCCCCCCCCGCTCCTTTCCACCCAAGGTTTTGTATACAGTGCAGAAATTGACACATTTTTGTACCATATCTATTTTCTAACACACGTCAACAGTTTGCAACAAGTAACTATATATATATCTATGGGGTTCTGAGTGCCCCTTTGATAGACCATATCATCCTTTAGTACCTTAGTCTGATTGCTCCCTTCCTTTACCACAGAGCATTTCCATCTCTCAAGACACCTTTGTGACTTCCTAAGGTGTTTTTGACTGGCACTCTCATACGCCTCTCCCTTTGGCCCCCTCGAGTGTCATGGCCTGTTACATAGCCCCTGTCATGGTTTCTAAAAGCTGCTATTTTGGCTTCCTCCATACCCAGAAGCTTTACCATTCGCTGATAAATCTGTGTCACCCGTAGGGCTGCTGGAAATCTTACCTCCCCCACTCCCCAGCTTATTCATTTCCTTCCTTTCCGTTGTCCTGTCTCCCCCGGATCTCTCTCTTGTGGAGAACAACCCGCCATTAACATTTCCCCCTTCTCCAGTTTGTTATTGTATGCCACCCCCCCAACTCTAAGATATTCTTCATGTCTCCCTGTCCCACTTTCTTACCCTCCCTCCTCCTTCTCTCTATCTTTCCCTCTATTCTTATTTAAACACACACCCCTTGTGATATTTCCATCCCTTTTTATCTTCTCCTCATCTTCCACGATGCTCATTTCAGTATACCTTGAATGCAAACCTTTTAGTCGCCATTAGCCCTTTATCTCACCTCTTTTTCTCATTGTGTTGTGTATCCTCTCCCCCCTTCTGTCCACATGTCTGCTCTTTTTGCCTTGGTTGGTAGCTCTTAGCTGGTATTTGAGAAGGCATCTTGCCCCCCGCCCCCAGTCCCCCCACCGTCCTTTCCATACATATATACAATATCAAGCCCATCTGAGTATTGGATCCTCCCTTTCAGAAATGTAACTTTTGTTTCATGTGAAAGGTGGGCCTCTAAAGTCATAAGCCCCGGTAAGCAATTCACTTTGATTTTGAGTCCCAGCAGTCCATTTCTGTTCTATTCCCCCGAGTGGAATTATTGGACATCCTCACAAAGTTTAGCTCCTCATCCACTCTTTCTTGTTACTTATGAGTCTGGATTAGGCCTCACCCCAAGTCTGCTAAGGTGGATGATGTTTTTTTCTGACTCCTTCCATTCCCCTTCCTCTGGATTGCCTTCCAGTGCTTCCTGATCTCTGTTGCCTCTCGTAGATTCCCCTTCGGCCACTGCTGGCTCCACTGGTTCTCTCGCAACGTCTGCCTCAAGCTGTCTTCTCTGGATGCTGGTCCCACTGCGATTCCCAGCTGCTTCAGAATAGGTTGCGCCTCCTCTAGGCTCCTGTAAAACTTTGGGCCTCCTTCCAAAAATATTTTGAGCTGGGCTGGTGCAAAAATTTGTGACTTTAAATTTTTGGCTTTAAGGTCTTTAATCACCTGCAGGATTTTTCGTCGGTCCATTATTAGTGGTATGAAGTTGTGTTCGAAGTAGAGTTGGACATCCCCAAAAAACATCTCTCTTTTACCCCAGGCCATTCTCAGTACCTTCATTTTGGTTGCATAGTTAATAAATCGTTCCATTATAGAGCGTGAGCGCACTTTTGAGTCAGTTGGTCGGGGCCCTAGAGCGCAATGTGCTCTCTCAATCAAAAGTGGAGTTTTATCTAAACCTAGGATTTCTTGTAGGAATCCTTCAAGGTATAGCTCCATCTCCCCAGTTTCAGTGCCTTCAGGGAGCCTGTGAATTCTGAGGTTGTTCCTCTGAGATCGCTGCTCGAGGTCATCCATTTTTGCCGCCATTTCACTTTGTCTCTCAAAGAGATGCAACAGAGCCGCAATGTGATGATTCCAACACTCCTTGTTCCAAATCTGTTGTCCTCTGGCTCACTACTGTAAGTTCTTTTCTTGTCTCTCCCAGGTCTCCTTTTCATTTTCTGCAGGGTGGAGTTCATTTTATGCAGCTCTTGGATCAGATGTTTTGAGGTTATGGTGAAGTCTTGCTCCTCATCCTCCGCCTCTCCCACTGACTTTGCAACTTCAGTCTCGGGGCTCCGCTGGCCTGTAGCACCTTCCTTCATGTGTCTGAGATTTCTCTTTGGTGCGGGGCTTTCTGCCCAAAATTCTTTCAACCACTGGCATGCTGCTATCTCAATCTTTGTTAGGGTGTCAACAATGAGGCTTAATTCCCTTGATTACCGAAGATTTTTGGGTTCTCTTTGCTGTAGGGGAGCGGAGCCGATCTCTAGCTGTTCATGCCACAGTGACGTCACCGGAAGTTGATACAATCTACTTCACTACAGTAAACAAAAAGTAAACTAAAATGTTTTTGCACACAAAGTGTGTATTGGGGCCAGCCCCACACTTGACAATGGGGCCCTTTGTGCTGATCATTTCCCTTTAAGAGACTGCCTGAAGTTACATATAAGAGTTTCATACTTAGCTGGTAAGAAGGCGTTACTACCAACTAAAAGGGGAATTATGAAAAGGAGATGTTGGTTTGCACAGAGGATTGTGGTGGCTTGCAGCATCCTTCCTCAGGAAGTAGTGGAGAGCAAGACCCTCATAGAGTTTTAAAGAAAATTAGACAATTCTTTGAACATTTGGGGTACTGGAAGGTATAACTGCTGAGAAGCAGTGCACAAACAAGAAAGTTAATGCGTGTTTTTTTCTGTATCTTCTATGATCCTATGATGCAAGTCCTTTTGGATACACATTTGGTGGCCATAGATACCTTTGTTTAAATGAGAGAATCATCATTGTTCCTTTTTTTTTTCACTTTATTTATGCCCCAAACCCATACTGCTCGACCATCCACTCCTTTGGACTGCCTAGTGGCCCCCTACCTGCCTTGTTGTGCCCCCTCACCATCCACTGCTACCCCGAGTTCCATGCTCTCAGGCTTGCCCAATGTATACCTTTGCTGTGGGGGCCCCCTTCCCTGGGCCTAAGAGATGGGAGACTAGGGTTCAACTTTGACCCGGGGCATGGGGCAATGGGAGCAGCACACAGAAGACAGTCCACTGGGGCTTTGTGGTGTGAGGAGAACTGGCAACCATCATCCGGTCGACCGAGCAGCCATTTTCCTTTTCCTCCCTAAGCCCCACCCCATGCCCATGATGCAACTGCATGCATGCAGCATCCTGGCAGGATGCACTGCGGCATGTGGTTACCCATGCCGCAAAGTACGCCACCACAACTGGTCACCAGAAGCCACTCAAGAGCGATGCAGGCTCATGCCCACCACCCCTGGGAGGAAAGCGTCCGACGGATGTTCTGAACCATCCCTGCTGGTTTCTGCTCCTGCCATACTGGGCTTGGGCATGAACCCAGGCCACCAGCATGCCGAGCGGTCCCCTATTGCTCAGTGCCATGGAGCCGGCCAGTCTTCATTTTTTAAAGTAGTTGTACATATGAACATATGACGGAGCTGCATAATAAGATCATTAAGTCTATCGATTCTGCTCGTACTGCAGGGTTCTCAGCATCCGCTACTGACCCTACCCCCTAATCAGCCCTTCCCCTCCGTCCGCACCCTCTTGACCCTTATTTTCCCTTAACACTATACAAGGCTCTCTTAAAGCTGCCCACCATTTTTTAACTTAGCTTTATTTCAGAAAAAGATACAGCAGCATTTATGACATATGAGAATAAAAAGAGGAAAACAGTAAATTGCTGAGAAACAATATGAATGTATGAATTAATTTACGTTCAATAAGTTTCCTCAGTGGTATTGGCAACTATGATGTATAAACTCTTCTAGTTTATTATACAGCTATGTCTCTCTTTAGAAAGAGCATGCTTATGGCTGCTATTAAGAATAATATAAAAAAAGAAGAGTTCCAAGTATCCCTTAGTGTACTGGGAACTGTTCCCACCAAATATTCTCACTGTTGTACAGCTAACTACTAAAGCAAATGTAACCCCCTTGCAAATGGGGGTTCCTAGAAATGCCAGTCTGGGTTTAACCTTAGCCCAGTTTGTTCTGTCCTTCTCCCGCTGTCTCTTGGGCTTCTCCTGATTTAGCTTCTAATTTTTCTGGCTTCCCAGGTCCCGTTTGCCCTCGTGTGTGCCCCAGCTTGCAGTCAAATGAAAATCCAGCCTCTCGGGGCTTAAACTGCTGACTGTGAGCTCCTGCTGCAAAATGGCTGCCTCCAGGGCAGCGGGAGTCGCGATGGTGTGCAAAGTGCCTTTGATGTGGAGCTGCTTGTTTTGCACTCGCCTTGGGGACTGTGCCGTGGGTCCTGGGATCTCTTCCACCTATCTGGGACCCAGTGACCACGGACAGCCTGCTGGGGGACCGCTCAGATGGGAATTAAAGGAGTTCTGACCGGGGCTTATTTGAGTATGCCTGTGCAGGACCCCAGTCATCTGAATAATGCATAACAGTGTATCTGGCTGCCTCCAGGGTAGCTGTGTTCAACTCCAGCTGAAAAGTAAAGAATTAAAATGTTTTACATAATGGAACTGTTGCTGCTTTTTGGGAATATACTGTGCATGTGGGAAAAAGTGTTTAAAGTTAAAATGAGTACTGTTTCTCTGGCAATTCCAGTATCTGGGACTCTGTGTGTCAGCCTGTCAGCTGCTCCAAGGGGAGCTTGCATAAGTGCAGTAGCGACAGGAAAAGTAAAAGAGCCATGTTTTTCATCTGTGCAGCGACTGCAAGTACAGCCTTTAAGCTACAGAACTGTGGGGCATTTGAGGCAAATAATTACTTCTTTCTGGCTGCACCAGGACATTATTCAGGACTGTATCTAATCTGCTATAAGGGACAGTGTGTTAAGCAGCCATTGCCAGCAGTACAGCCAATTGGAATTGCAGCAATAGAAAGCCAGGACTTGTGGGACATTCACTGCATCTTATGGGTAAGCACCCAAGTACTTATGGGGGCTTACAGGGACATTATTTTAGGCGCATATTGCATAACCCAATTGTGCCTCGAGTGTTCTGATTGACAGGTCCTTCAGCAACTTGGAGACATGTCACCCCATCCCTGCTACCAATCAGAAGTTGAGCCAGGAGCCCTATAAAGAGACAATGTTGCCAGTTTGGAGATTCATTCAGAGATGCAGAGCTAGAGAGAGCAGCAGAGCAGGCTCCAGCCTGCTGGGAGCCCCCCATGGGGGAGGGGCTCAGGCTCCAGCCATGCCATCAGGCCTGGGCCACTTAATTCAAGCCCTTTCAGTCTTCAGGGGGCATTTGTTATTTCTTCAGTTAAAAGTTAACTAGTTGCAGCAATTGTACTTTCTGCAATAGCTAGTCTGGAGGTTGCCAATATTGTCCTCCAGAGGCTAGCCTTCCCTCCCACGTCGGGGAAAGATGTGGACCGAAGAATCCGATGTCCAGCAGCGGTGAGAGCGCTGAACAGACCAGATGACATCATGAAGTGGTGAGAGCACTGACCAAGTACCTCAGCGGTGAGAGAGCTGAAGAAGTCTTCAGGATGCCTTCGATTGCGGATGAGACCCATGGAGGACCTGAGTGAGTACCCTCGTACCCCCCCGGTGCAAGGGAGAAACTAAGCAAGTAATCTTGGGGGCTCCCATGCCCCATTAAGAAATGTGTGCTGTTAAGTGTGAAGTATTGAAGTCATCAGTCTGGGCTACTAACCCCAAAAGAGACTGCCTAAGTTCAAGTAATGGATGCATCTTGTCTGTGGCCCAAATGGCTAAGTTGCAGCAAGATGCTGAGCTTAGTGAATCATATAAATGTGTAGCTGTGGGTTAGAGTCCTGCCATCGTGGAGCTGTCTGCCCAGACGCGCTTGCCACTTCATGAGACAGGAGGCCCTAGAGCATATTAATGTCTAAGATACCTTAAAGAGAATGTACCTGTGTCTGCACAGAATTTCATCTAAGAGCACTTGGTATAAGTGTTGAATGACTAGACATGCTGGATAGGACTCTGCCTGTGGATAATGTTCTTGGTATATAGAATGTACTGGATGTGACTGCCTGTGACTAAAGTATGGGATGCTTGATAAAAGTGTTGTTGCCAACTTATTCTGGATGGATGCCTTTTGGTATATAAAGTAGTGGATGTGACCGTGTTTAAACTGCGTTTAGGATGCTTGACAGAAGCATCACTCTCATTGCATTGGATGGGACTTTCAAATATTGTGCTGAATGTTCTGGATGTAAGATCCACATAGTTTGTTCGATAATGTTCAGAAGTCTGCGAGTGCAGGGCAATCCCTGCTTTGTCTGCAAGTGCAGGGCAATCCCTGCTTTGTCTGCTAAAGTGCAGTGCAACCCCTGCTGTGGATGTAAATAGTAATTTGCTGCTTTACAAAAATCTGTTTCAAAGTTGCCCCCACTCTCACCATTAGCCGCTACTCACCAGCTGCAGCCTCTTATCAGGCCTGCAACATCTTGACTGTGGGTGTCTGTTTAACCAGTATGGTATAAGATTGTGGGGTTTCTGCTGTATCTGGGACTGGTACCAGTGTGGGTACTAGTAATAATTATGGTTAACATCTGATTTATCAGCAGCTAGATAGCCAGGGCTCTGGATGTCTTAAGTCGAATGGTAAAATGTGATTTATGTCTGCCTGTTAATATGTAGCCACCCAGCTGGAGGGTTCACCAGCAAAATGATCTCTGTACATGTGTAAATATGGTAAGATAACCTCTACTCCTCCTGTTTCCCTTTCCTAGCTCCTTTATTCCCCCCGAAATAAATATCTTGTTGTTGTTTGAAATCCTGTGTGAGCATATTATTAGAGAGAGCCTTTAATTCAAAATGTGGGGAGCTGTGTCTTGGGGCATGTCTGGGAAAGGTAACTGGTCACCGTGGGTGGTGTAGCAGCTCAGGGGGCTACACCCAGTACCATCTCACCCACGTAAAGCACCCTGAGTGGAGGCACTGTGCAAAGGTTTTAAAAAATGTTATTAGCTAGCGAACCCAAACCCCTTAGCCTATGTCCAGGGTAGCAGGCAGGGGTGTAACACTGGGGGGGTAGTGCTGCCCAGGGGTTACACAAATACTAAAAAAACAAGGGCCAAAACACAAATCCCAGCAAGTAACCGCATATACATTCCCCCACACCCCCATCCACCCATTGTGAGCATTATAGAAAGAGGTAAAAAGTTCCTTCTCCCACCCGAAACCACTCCTTGCAGTGGTGACGTGTCCTGCCCTCCCCCCCCACAGAGGACCGGGAGTAGGAGGACACCGCCTATGCCCTCCATATAACTTATTAGCACAACATATTTGTACAACATGACCCCACTAACTAGTTAAGGATCCAGGACTGGTATCTTGCTCCCTCCTCTTCAACAATCGGGCCTCCCAATTTCTCGATCCTTATTCATGCTTGTCAAAACGTAGCCTAAGTCACTTCCTGGACCTTCTTTACCCATTCACCCAAGGTGGGGGGTTCCGGATGCAGCCACCTCCTCATAATACATTTTAAGGCTACCACTATTAGGGCTAAAGAACTCTACGGGTTTCCTTCTTCTGTTGTGTTATCGTGGGGATTCCCAAGACCCACTCCTCAAAGGAAAGAGGGATAAAAACTCCTGTGATATCCTGCACTACCCATTAGAGCTCCCTTCAGAAACCCTGCACCCTTGGACAGCTCCAAAAGATGTGCCAATGGTTTCCTCTCTGACCACACATCCTCCAGCAAGCTGACAATTTAGAAGAGCTGTAATACTGTGTTATAGTCAGGGCATGGAACTATGTACCGTAGTTAATACTTTCCAGAACAATTCACTCAATATAGGCACTTAGGTCACCTTCCAACTCCATTTCACCCTATGAGTCCAGTTGGCCTCATTAACAGAAATATTCACCTCTCTTTCCGGACATGTAGGGAGGCCCCGGTGGATTGGAGCAACAATTTATACGTCCCAGAGGTATATTTTCCCAGGCCCACTATCATTACCATTCTGTATAGAAAGGTCTCCCATCCCATACATGGTCTGGTAAGTCACAGAATACGGTCTTCACAGTTGATGAAATGCTGTACTTGCATGTACCTCAGAAATTCTGTGTTAGCCCAATTAAATTTATCCTTCGCTCTCTGGAATGATATGCATCTATTATGTTCTAAAAATGGTGCAAACCTAGTAATACCATGGACCTCCCATCTAGCATAACCCATATCTAGAGCTGGAGGGAAAAATTCCAACTCGTACCTGGTAATGGAAAGTGGGCCTTCTCCAGCAGGAGTATTAGTTACTTTACGACTCTTATTAAGTACATATAGGCCATGTTTTACCTACCTATTTTTTATTGTTTTGATGAATTCCAAAGGAACCATGGTTAAGGCTAGTGTAAATAGGGGCCTGCCTCCCAACGCTGCATACTCTATTTGATACCACTGCGAAGTGGTTCTTTGCTTTACCATGTGGATAATATAGACATCTGAGCTGCTAAATAATAAAGGGGAAGATTGGGTAGAGCCAGGCCTCCCTCCTTTCTGGGAAGTTGTAAAACTTACTTAGCTATCCTGGGTTTCTTATTATTCCAGACAAACTGGTGGACACTAGTATTTAATTTCTGCCAAAAGATAGGAGTGTTCATATGTGGAGACACTGAAAAAAAGAGAAGGTGGGGCAACACATTCATCTTGATTACCCCCACCCTCCCCACCAAAGAGAGGGGTAGGAGGCACCACCTAGCTAGATCCTGCTCCAAAGTTTCCCCTAGTTTACCATAATTTAAAGAAAAGAGTTTGGAGAGGTCAGTAGTGACCTGGATATCTAAATGCCAAATTTGGTCCTAGGGGTCCACTTAAACAGGAAGGTCTCCTTAAAGCAACTGGGAGGATGACCACAGATTACCAATGCCTCAGACTTAGAGGGGCTTATTTTATAACCTGAGATAGGTCCAAACATCTGTAAAGTCTGCATGAGATGGGGCAGTGAGGTTTCCGGGGAGGAGACAAAAAATATGAAACCATCCACATATAAAGATAATTTATTATGTTCCATCCCTCCTGCCATTATGCCCTTAATTTTAAAGTTATTCTGAACCATCATAGCCAGTGGTTCTAGGCATAAGGCAAGAAGGAGGGGTGATAGGGGACATCCTTGCCGGGTACCACAGGACAGGGGGAAAAATTATTTTTTTTTAATCCTTTCTTTATTTATGCTTTTAGTTCAGTAGAACAGGACAGACATTTCACAAACAAACAATTAACACATACAATAACTTACAGTGTTTTCATGAGCATTACAATCATCTCATTTCATAAGCAGAACACTTGGCATATAGAGTTCATTAGGAAGCAGCAGAAGTTTTGGAGACCCTTTTGACCTGAATTATTGTAAGCTACAGAAGGAGCAAGTTCTGTTATTTAACAGCCAAGTTACAACAATATAGCAACAAACCCTATTTTGTTCGTAAGCATTGCCTTTGACTTATAACATATTATAGGCATAAGATGTCTTAACATAGAAAAGAGGTAATACCAGGGCAACTACTATTTTCCTCCTGTCAGCTTGCTTAATTCTATGTCCAAGGCTATTTTCCTTGCTTAACCTCTTTTACAGAAAAGGGGGAAGAGAGAAGATTCATTACCTATCTACCAATCGGGTTATAGAGAACACAGGGAATTTAAATATCATGTTAAGAACCACACTTCATGTGCCTTAGAACCTAGGATAAGGAATTTAATTTAATAAATTTGATAAATTTTATAAATTTTGCATCCTCTTCATTATGGAGTGAAGTCAGGTCTCACCTCCGCCATGTATAAAACCTAACGCCTCCACAGTATCTCAAGCTGAGGGACCCTTTTGTTAATGAGGGCCATTAGTGCCTCCATTCTGTAAATCTTGATCATAAGTTCTTGCCACATATTTAGTGTGATAGGCTTTTGAGATAACCAATTATTAGTTATTGCTTTCTGAACTGCTAGAAAAGATATTTTCAGAAGCTTAATTGTAAGGGAGTCTCTGTATTCCTTTGGCAATTCCAGAAAAAAGTAGCAGGAGGGGGACAGGGCCAGACCAGAGTCTATCATTGCCTTTAGGGCTTGATGTAGATCCTGAAAGAAGGGGATCAGAACTGGGCAACTCCACAGCATGTGTACAAATGTTGCAGAGGATTGCCTGCAATTTCTCCAACAAGTTGAATAATCATTGCCTTAACAGTTCATCTGAATTGCTGGAGTCCGAAAGTACCTCACAAAAATCTTCCAAGAGAACTCCTGCCAGCTGATTGCTGATAGGCCCCAATGAATCTTTGTTTGGGTCCATGTCCAAGCGTCCTCCAAGATCTGGGTTCCCAGATCAAGTTCCCAAGCTTTTTTAATGGAGGAGGTAGTATCCCCTTTCCATGCAAGAAGAGCTTGATATAAATTAGAAATAATATGCGTTCTGATAGGTGCTCCCTCTATTGCCTTCTTAAGGATAAATGCAATCTGTGGAGGCGATGAGACTCCAACTCCTGAACGTGCAATAAGGCTTTTAATATAATTTCTAAGTTGAAAGTATCTAAATCTGTCTTGCCAAGGGATTCCATATTTATTAACTAATGTTTCAAAAGAGACAATCTCTCCTCCTTCCAGGAGATGCCAAATCAGGTGTAGGCCCCTCTCCTCCCACTTCCTGAATCCCACATCCCACATAGCAGGAAAGAAGGTATCCAGGTATGGAATGGAGAACAGGAGGCCCCTCCATCCAGAGGCCCTTCTGTCTCTCAAAATTCCAAACCAAACACTCAAGATGGAGGCAGTGTAAGGATTGTCTTCTTGACAAATATTTGATCTCTCTCTCTGCCTAAGAAGTGTGTGTCATTTAAATTTGTAAGGGACCCTTCTCTTAATTCCAAGTTCTTCCATTTAGACAGATAGACTTGGTCTAGCCAGTAAGTAATTGTCCTAAACTGTGCCGCCTGATGATATATTTCAAAGTTTGGTAAGGACAGGCCTCCTTCCTTCTTTGGGATTTGGAGTGCCGAGAGCCGGACTCTGGGTTTATGTGGTCCCCACAAAAAGTGGGAGATCGCCCTGTTGAGGGAGTTAAAGAAAACATCCAAAATGCGAACAGGGATTGTTTGGACCAAGTATAGAAACTTTTTGTCGCCTCCACTCTCTGGACCAAGGGAAAGGAGGTAGGTGCCCACTGCTTTAATTCCAGTTCAATGTTTTTTAAAATTGAAGTAAAATTAAGGTTAAACAGTTGATCTATCTGAAAACCTATCTGAACTCCCAAATATTTAATATGGGTTAGATTCCATCTAAAGGGGAATCTCTGTCGGATCCATTCCGAAGGTTCATACTGCACTTTTAAAACCTCCATCTTAGACGTGTTCACCTTGTATCCAGCCAGGAGACTAAATTCTAACAAGCATGCTCACAGGTGCTCCAGTGACTGTTTTGGGTTTTGAAGATACACCAACAAGTCGTCTGCATAAAGGGCCAGCTTGTGTGCCTCCCCCCCCAAAATCCCACCCCTGTATTGTCTCCTTCTGTCTCAATGCCTGCGCTAACGGTTCAAGGTAAGAAAGGGGGAGAGAGGACATCCCTGCCTGGTACCATGCTGCAGTGAAATTGGGTGGGAAACTCTGCCATTAATCTTTACATAGGCTTTTGGTATGGTGTAGATATTATTTATGATTTTAATAAAGGGCTCTGAAAAACCAAACCTAAGTAGGGCTAGACCCAAGAATTTCCATGCCACCCGGTCGAAGGCCTTCTCCGCATCCAGGCTTAGTATCATGCAAGGGGACCCTGACCAGGCAGCATGGAACAACATATGCAATGATCTTTTTATTTTGTCCTGAGTTTGTCTACCTAAAATAAAGCCTATTTGATCATAGTTAATTAACTTAGGCAGAACCACTTCTAAGCGTTTAGCCAGAACTGAGGCATATAGTTTATAGTCAATGTTCAGGACAGATATTGGGTGGAAGGAGCTGCATTGTGTGGTATCCTTCCCCGGTTTGGGGATGCTTGAAATAACTGCAAAATTCCAGGTGTCTGGGAATGCTTCCCCTAACTGTGCCATCCTACAGGCCCTCAACAGTGGACTCCTTATCTCCTTTATAAAAAACTTAAAAAAAAAATCCGGGGTATACCCATCAGGGCTGGGAGATTTTTTTTTTTTAATCTTTGAATTGCAGAAGTCAACTCTAAAGGGGTTATAGGGATGTCCAGGGAATCCCTTATTTCCTGGGTCAATTTCGGTAGTTTTAGCTTAGCTAAATATGTTTCTATTTGTTCTCTGTCTGGAGAGTGTTCTGACCTATATAGATTTGTGTAAAATTCCCTAAAGACAGATAGAATTTTTTATGGAGATCTTAATAGCTGACCCGTCTTGGGGTCCCGAATCTCCGTGACCGTAGTTCTAGCAGTTTGTTGTCTCAGCTGATGGGCTAAGAGGCGAGAAGCCCATGGTCCCAACTCGTAATACCTCTGACGTAATCGTTGTAGTGCCTGCTCTGTCTTTACATCAATTAATTTCTGGATCTGTTGTTTGATTTTTTGAATGTCCAGCAGAACAGAGTTGTCCCCCTTTGCATGTTGGTTCTGTAGAACATGTATTTGTCTTTGGAGATCCTCTAGTTGTTGGTTTTGTTGTCTTTTAAAATGGGCAGCATATTTGATACAGTCTCCCCTAAATACTGTCTTCATAGTGTCCCGCAAAACAGTGTCAGAAACCTCCGAGGACTCATTGTCCTGCTGGATTTGAGCCAGTCTGGCAGTAGCCATGTCTGTAAATTCCTTTAAATTTAAGAAATAGTTATTGAATTTCCAGAGGGACTGACCCTTCTTGACCTTCCAATTCAGCCTCAACAATAGTTGAGTATGATCAGAAAGAACAGATGGAACATGTCTAAATTCCAACACCTGATCTTGGTGTTCGCCTGAGATCAACATATAGTCGATCCTGGCATATCAACGTGGGGAAATGAGTAGTGTGTATATTCTTTTTGATTTCTGTTCTGCTTTCTCCAGGCATCTACCCAGAAGGCTCCTTTAAATGGTCCCTGATTAGTCTGCTCGTCGGGTTCTGCCAGAAAGACCTTATTTTAGAAGTATTTATTTGTTCCTAGACCTGGTTTTAATCCCCCCACTATTAAAACCCTGTGTGATATTCGGTGATTTTGTGTAGCAGAGAGCGGGTGACTTCCCTTGTAGAGCCCGGAGGAACATACAATGAGGCCAAAGTGACCGGAGCACCTTCCAAGCTGCCTGAAAGAATAGCCAAGCGGCCCTCTGGATCCAAGTAACTGGCTGTCTTTTGAAATTGGGTTCCTCTGGAGACCAATATAGCAGAGCCTCTTCTTTTTCCCTTCCCAAATGAGGCTGCTATCACCTGGTCATAACCAAATTTCCCCAACTTCTGGTGTTCAGCCTTATTAAGGTGAGTTTCTTGTAATAAAACAAAAGAGGGATTCTGCCTTTTTATGGTAGACATAACCTTATATCGTTTTACCGGATTGTTTAACCCATTAACATTATGGGAAACAATTTTAATGTTATTATTATCCCCCATTTATGTAAGTAGGACTATAAACCCTCCAGTATCTAGAGTCAGACTCTCTGATCCTCTGCATCTTTCCCTCGGTTCTCCAAAATATTCTCTCCCTTCCTCCCACTGAATTGTTCCAGAATCTCCCTAAAAGTTGCAATAAACCCTGCCATCTCTTTTGTTGCTCAGATACAAGAAAATTTTTGTTTAAAACTATAACAGGTAATGAAGTCTTACCACAAACACAACATATAAACTTTAAAGTCCCTTTGGGAGGTGCTAACTAAGCAGTCCTCACCCAGGAGACAAAAAAAATTATTTACAAAGCGACTCCCAAGGTAGGGGAACAAGGAAAGATGTTCCCTAAGTGTTCGAGTAATCAATACTCGAATGGGAGGAGAAGGGGCCAAAATGATGACTCGTTCCTCCTGGACCCTGAAACTAATGGGTCCTTGCCAGATGCCATGGCTCACTGTCACCAACACCATACCAAACACAATGAATGATGCAAGGAGCACCACAGGACTTTGCATCTTTTGCAGTATTTCTAGGGCTCTATCCCACCCCCCCCAACAAACCCAACAATACTTTACTCTGTGACCCCGAAATTTTAAGATCTCTATAGGCCCATTAAAGTTTCATAGTTAATGGTCTGCCTTTTTAAGAGTGATATATGATTAAGAATTCCCTATTCCCCCACTAGAGGGTGTCTAGAGTCTAGTTTGAAAACCTTTAGACATTTCCCAGGATTACACAATCAGTAACATTTTAAATCACTATAACACTCATTGCAACAGCTTAAAAATACAACAAATTAAGAATTTCAATTCAGAGGGGAACACCAGCTGCAGCCATTTGAGATCGCCCACACACCATCCCCTCTCGGGAACCTGTATCTTCATATCAGGGCTATAAGTGGGGATACATGGGGGGGCCTTACATTTCCTTCATTTTACAGTAGCTTGGCATCTGATCCAGCTCCGAGGCCCTGCCCCTCTAAGTGGACTGCCCGTTTCGTTGCAGGGTTCCCCATGCCAACATGCATCAACATGGAGCCTTAGAAGCGCAACCTCCTCTCTCGCTCCACACTAAGGGTGTTGGAGCTACCTACAGGACCATGATCTCATCATATGGGGAAAACCTCTCAGGTGCAAGGGAAATTAATATACTCCGGGAGACTACCGTATTGCTTTTATATTACAGGTCTGTGCCACTTCCTGGATTGTCTTGAACCATTCAATTCTGTGCATCTTTCTCTATGATGTCAACCCAGCATTACACCCCCCTACACATATTACGCATGTTGATGCAGGTTTTTTACTTCACAGAGGGGTTAGCGGTAGCTGGGCAACCCACAGCCGCAGCCATAGGTACTCCCCTCAACAAATAAGTTTAACCCTCCATGTAGAAGCCCACCCCACTGCCATGCTCCCTGTGGGTATGAATCTCAGTACGGGGCTTCAATAGCGCCGCCTGCTTACCTAATCCATGTCAGTGTATTTGTAATCCCCCAGACAGCCCCTATAAATGTAGTGACCGCTCTTTGTATCGGTATACTAATTGATCCAGGGCAACAGCCTCACCATATTTAATCACAGTCCCCCAGCCCAGCAGTACTCACTCATCCCTGGTGATGCAGTGTGGGCCTTGAAGTACACCCAACTCAGTGCCCAACAGGGAACACCGTCTGTGTCCTAGAGTGCGAGAAGGCCCCCGGTGTCCGCGTGGACCCTCAGTGCGATCACCAGCAGACTTGCAGGTAAGTCCTGAACCCCCATGGGGGGCATTCCCCGCACAAAAGAGAAAACACCTTATTTATTATATATCCCCAGTAATCCCTTTCAAGCAACAAGATTTGACCCATAACGCCACCTGGGGGAAAGCGTTCCTCCATACTAGACATCTACCCCTTTAAAAGACAAAGAACCTCTGTGTGCAAACACTGAGGCAAGGGTTACCCCCAAAGGGCATTTGGCTGGGAAGCCAAGTTTCAAGAAAACACAAAATCACACATGCCCACACAATGCAAAGCATCATGGGCTGCATATGCAAATCACCACAGAATGTTATGCTGGTTCAACTTTAAGCAGAATTGCATGGTGCCGAAAGGCCTCTCACACAATTTGCAAAGGGTGCTAACAGATGACATAGACATGTGTTTCCTCCTACCAGGACTCATCAGTATGCCTCATCTGTTTGACAACCCAGTGGAATGAACCAGCTACCCTAAGATGGTCTGTCTGGGTTATTTTGTGGTGAACCCATTAAAATAAAAAATTATTTAAAAGACAAAGAACCTCTGTGTGCAAACACTGAGGCAAGGGTTACCCCAAAGGGCATTTGGCTGGGAAGCCAAGTTTCAAGAAAACACAAAATCACACATGCCCACACAGTGCAAAGCATCATGGGCTGCATATGCAAATCACCACAGAATGTTATGCTGGTTCAACTTTAAGTAGAATTGCATGGTGCCGAAAGGCCTCTCACACAATTTGCAAAGGGTGCTAACAGATGACATGGACACGTGTTTTGTCCTACCAGGACTCATCAGTATGCCTCGTCTGTTTGACACCCCAGTGGAATGAACCAGCTACCCTAAGACGGTCTGTCTGGGTTATTTTGTGGTGAACCCATTAAAATAAAAAACTAGTGCGTTCCTTCTAATTTTAGGCTACATCAATGGATTAAAGCCTCAGAATCTAACCCATTTGACCGTTTCAGCGGATGGGAGAAATCCAAAGAAACTGCGGTGTATGGGTTGAATCCCCACGTGTGAAGAGGCAGATCAACCATCCCCCCCCAACCTCCACCTTACCCAGACTTTACCATCTACCAGAGATTTTCAGTTCATTGTTCTTTTCATTTATTGGTATGAGTCCCAAAAAGATAAATATTTGAAACGTAAATCAGTACTCCCCTACAGAACAGGATGCATAGGAGGGAAGGCCTGCACAACGATTGCAACCACCAGCTGCTAATCCATGCTCTCAGGTGTCCTCCAGCCTTTCGCGCAGTGTCTCCTCGGGGATTTGGGAGTGGGTAAGTTTGTAAAGCATACTTTTAATATGTTGCAGTGTGGTGGTAGCCATCTTCTTTCCACTTTGGTTAGGATTCTGTTGTTTAGACAAGCGCCAGGGATTTTGTGAGGTGACGGGTTGTTTTCTGCAACATGGGACCTTATGTCCCTTGTTTTTCAAGGCCTGGAGAGCTTCTTCGACAGAGTGGTACATTTCGATACCAGTGTCCCAGTATACCTGCAGGCAGGAGGGATAGGGCGTCTGGAATCTTATATTTAGTGATTTCAATTTCTGCAATATTGGCACATATGCCAGACGCTGTTGTTGTATTACCGGGGGGTAGTCCTGGTCAAAAAGCAGTTGGGCACCATTATATTCTACCAGACCCTGCTTCCAAGCTGCTCTAAGGATCTTCTCTTTCTCACGAAAACTTGAAAATGTGGCCACTATGGATCGAGGCCTGGCACTCGCCGACGTGGGTTTAGGCACCAATGCTCTGTGAGCTCTCTCAATTTTGAACGAAAAGGCCTGTGGCAGATTGAGCACATGTCATAATAGATCTTCTAAGAATGCGTTCATATCTCCAACTTTAGCTGACTCGGGTAAACCGTAAATTCTTACGTTGTCTCGTCGTGATCGAGCCTCTAAATCCAAGCATTTGGCCGACGTAGCTTCTTGTTGTTGGACTAAATATTCGATCGCTTTGGAAATTTGTATGAGGTCATCCTCAGCAGTCGAAATGCGGTCCTCCGTGGTAGATACTCTGGTTTCTAGCTTGTTCAGATCAGCATGCAGCCTATTGAATTCGAGCTTCATCTCTGTCCTAAATTGCTTAATTTCTGAGAGCAATGTCTCAAATCTGGATCTTGACAGTGTGTCCATCTCTGACTCCGTGTCTCCACCCACCATGCTTACTGGCGATTCTCTCCCACTTGCAGCCGAGCTTGCAGGGCTCAATCCGTGCTGATTCCATTTCAGTTTTAGGTTTTTTGAACGGGATCTTCTCACTTGTGTATTTCCACCTTGCAGTTTATTCATATTAGAGTAAATTATCGGCGGTAGTGCTGTGTGGAATTAAAATCTAGTGCTGGTGAGGAGGGGAGCTCCCTGATTAGGCGGCTATGATGCTGGTGACGTCAGCGGAAGTCCCAACAGGGGAAAAATTCTGAACTGATACCATTAACTCGTACTAAGGCCTTGGGGTTCTTGTATAATTGGGATATAGCTGTCATACATTTAGGGCCAAATTGCAATTTTTCCATGGATGCTTTTAGAAAATACCAATTCACCCTATCAAAGGCTTTTCTGCATCCATGGAATTGGCTGTCTGGAAGGATTTCTGGGACTTCTGAGAGGAAAATGTGTTTAGAAGCTGGCGAATATTATCAAAAGGAAACCTACCCGAAATAAACCCGGTTTGGTCCTCATGGACCAGCTGTGTGATTACTGACTGAAGCCTCTTTGCCAGCAACCCTGCAAATAGCTTCAAGTCTATATTTAATAAAGAAATGGGGCTGTATGAACTACATTCAAGTGGATCTTTCCCTTCCTTCCTTATGCAAAATAGATATTTGTGCCAACTACTAGGAAGGTGGCATCTCCCTCCCTTCCATAATTTACTGACAAACTGACAGCAAAACAGGGAGATGCAGATCAGCAAAATGTTTATAAAATTCAGAAGTAAAGACATCTATCCTCAGGGATTTGCCATTCTTCACATCTGTCACCTGGGTTCTTAATTCTCCCATAGTAATAGTCTCTTTTAGCTTCTCCACTGACTGCCAGGGAAGAGAACCGAGTTCTAGTCCTGCAAAAAAATGTCACCTTCTCGGAGAAATCTGGAATTTCCTCTTGTCTGTACAAAGATTTGTAGAATCCTGCAAATATCTTCATGATTTCCTCGCAAGGCTGGTCTTATTTCCCCCCTTCACAGGGCCTCTAAGTTGCAGGAGTAATCTACTAACCTGTTGTGTATGTAGGGTGGCTGCCAGCAATTTTCCTGCTTTATTGCCATTTTCAAAATACTGTTGGCGAATCCTCCTATAACTGCCCTCCAACTGGGTGGTCCCCAACACCTCCAAGGTAGCCTTCCTCTCCTTTAAGGTCTTCTTGGCCTCCAAGTTCAAGGTGAGCTTTGGTTGAAAATCCAACTCCGCTGTTTCAGTCTCCATTTCTTTTATTTTATGCAGTTTCCACTTTTTAAGTTCAGCTGAGAATTTAATAATGGCTCCATGGAGGACCGCCTTCAAGGCATCCCAGCAAATTGCATGGGAGGTGACCCCACTGGGTTGGAATTTAAAAAGTCCTATACCGTGGTTTTAAAATTTGGGTCATTTAATAGGCCTGCATTAAAATGCCAATAGGAATTACGCATCGAAGGGGCCAGTTCTATTGTTAACTTCACAGGAACATAACCAAAAAAAGTACGAGGCAATATTTGACAAAAGGGCACAGCATATGCCCACTCTTCTGCTATAAACAACATAGTGTAGCAATTGTGTCTATCTGAAAAATGGGAATAGTCCCTCTGCAACCCATTAATCCACCTCCAGATATCCAGCAGCTCTAGGATTTTACTTACTTTATTAAGGGTGGATCCCACAGCTCCTATCTTAGTTCCCACAGCACCACCCCTTTTATCAAAAGTTGGGGATAAGATAGTAATAAAATCTCCTCCCAGGATGCAAAGGCAGTCATTTAAATCAACAACATTTAAAAATACACTTTTAATAAAATGGGATGCATCTTTGTCTTCTTTAGGAGCATAAATACTAAACATTAAACAGGGAATGTCTCTATAAAGAGCAAAAAGCTTCACATATCTCCCCTCTGGGTCTAATTCTACCACCCTTTCCACCTGTAATACGGCAATCCTTATGAATTAAAATAGCTGTACCCCTACGATGTGGGTGTGCCACGTATGTGGAGGCATATACTGAATAAACCCATCTGTGGCGCAATGTTTGGTGGTCAGAATCTGTAAGGTGGGTCTCCTGCAAAAGACCAATATGGCTATCCATTTTACTTAATTCCTGCAGGAGTCTGGCCTATTTAATAGGACTAGTAAGTCCCTGAATGTTATAAGTAACAATATTTAAAACTAGCCATTTATAATAATCCCACCGAATTGTATCCTGGGATTCCAGTTCCTGTTCCGGTCATCATTCCTCGATTCTAGCCCAGGATCAGGAAGGCTAGAGGGAGGGGGAGGAAGTGTAATCAAAATATCTAACCAGCCATAAACAATAAAATAGCAGTAAGATATAAAAACAGTAAACAGCACCTGGGGCATAACCCAATTATACTTCTTATGCATTGTAATGATAGTACTACCCTTCCAAGGTACCACCAGAACCCCATCACACTTGCAGTGTCCAGCAGTGATGGGAAGCAAAGGAGTGAAACCTGTACCATGCTGTTGAACCCATCTGAGCTCTTGTGGTGCCAGAACATGGTTTATCCAGCACCATGCATGTCTACTCTCTCCTCCCACCCCATGAGGTTCCCTTAAAGAGCAGGGTTACTTGACCGCCAAGTGCGCCACCAGTTGCAAGGCCAACAGTGGAACATGTACATATCCGACAGAGCTCACCCTTAATACCAGACCCTCATACTCTGCAAGCGAAGAAATACAATTTCAAAATCCCCACATTTTTCTTTCATTTGTTAAAAGGTTAAATCAGCTTAACGTCACATAAAAATGTACATGCCCCTATGTTTATACTAGAAAGTCCCATAGTCATGCCAGAAAGGCAATGGATAAACTCCCATGCAAACAGATGACTATCAAACACACTAGCAAAGACAGATTCTCCAACTCATCCATCTGTACACCATGGGAACAAAATACATAGTTTAATTCAGGGCAAGAGTGGCCCTATCAAATCTTGCAACTGGCTATTTACCAAAAAATCTTTTAGCATTCAAAGTGGGTCTCCTTCTAAAACCACAACAAATTTAAGTCTTTATGTGAAGCAAGCAGGATAATATGTAAAACAGCATCAACAGTGGTTAACTTTTATTTTACAAACTCAATTTCTTGTAGGGAAAGTGTATAAACCCCACAGCTCACTCTTTCCCCGGAAAGTCTACCAGGGTCCATAGAATGCAGTGATCTGCCAGTGAAATAGAAAAGAAGAATTCAAAAGATAATCACCTGGTGTTGGGCAGTCAAGTCTGTGAACAGTCGCCTGGATCAACCTCTGTTGCACTGGCGATACCTCCGGCTGAATCTGAATCAATGCTCTGTGAGGTCGAGGAGGTATGGCTCTTCTGACTCCAGGCCATGGTATCCTTGTGTGCCTGCATCTTCAACCAGGAGCTGACATCTAGGTCTCCCAGGTTTATTTTTATAGCTTGCTCTGCCCCAACCAGTTGCCATTGCCTTTTGTCCAGCTCCTTTATGACTACAGGATTGATCAGCTCGTCCACCAATATATCCAAAGATGCTAGATATTTGCGGGCTTCTGAAGGTGAGTCAAAGATCTTAGTACCTCTGTCAGAAACAATTCGAAGTCTAGCTGCGAAGTCCACCTGAGCTTTAAGACCCTTCTCTCTTAAGACCTTGACCACCGGGAACCAAAGTTTTCTATGTGCCATTGTTGTAGGGGCATAATCCAGTTCTAAAAATAGCTTGGTATCTCCGAAAATAATTAATTTTTTGGCCCAGGCTTTTCGCAGCACCATCTCTTTGGTATCATAGTCTAAGAAGGCTATGATCAAGGAATGCAGGCAGGCCTTGGGATCTTTCGGTGGGGCCAAGCCCGTTGAGCCCTAATAATATTCAAGGGCTGATCTTTTTCTAGATTAAGAACTTCCCATAACAGGCCCTCCACATATTCAGCTGTATCACCGGTTTCAGCATTTTCTGGCAAGCCATGAATTCTGATGTTCACCCACCTTGATCTGTTCTTCAGATCTTCAGTTTTGTTAAGGAGAAGCTGCAACTGATCATGTAGCTGAAGGATGACTCCGTTATGGAGGTCAACAGATTCAGGGCATGTGTTAAGCTGATCCTTCATAGATTGTATGCGTTGCCCCTGTTGCTTGATCTCATGGCAATTTTCACTGACCTCTAAGTGTATCTTTTCCATAGTTTGGCTTAAATGCCGAAGTTCTCAACAAAGTTGACAGTAAACTCCTCTTTCTCATCTTCAGACCCACTCTCTGACTCAGGGTCGATGGTCTCCGGTGGCCTAGTAGATGCGCTGCTTTCCGAGGATGACTGAGGGGTCAAGGTTAGTTTTTGTTGTTTTAGACTGCTACCGGACATTGATTTGGTTTACTCCTGGTTGCCATAATAAAATATAATCTCCATCGTCTAATTTTTCACTTTGTGCATGCAGAGTATGGTAAAAAAAAAGTTTTTAATAGGGAGGATAGCAAGAGTTATGCAAGAATGCTACAGCATCACACAATGGCGCCACCAAAAGTCCTCTGCCCACCATTTTCAAGTGAAACCACCTCCTCAGGAAGGCCATTCCAGCTAGCCACTGCCCTATCCATAAAGAAATGCCTCCTAACCTCTCTCCTAAACCTCCCCACTTCCAACTTGAGACTGTGTCCCCTCATGTTTTGATTTCCACTGAGTTTGAAAAGACTCTCTTCATCCTATTTATTCCTTTCAAATACTTGAAGGTCTCAATCATGTCCTGGACTTCTCCCAGGCTGTACTAAGTCCTCAGGTTCTTGGCTCCAGTGTGCATAATTTTGCACTTTTTTTGCATTGAGGGCAAGTTGCCTAATCCCAGAATGCCTCTCCAGCTTTTCTGGATCTTCACTTAGATCCCGTACTCCTTCTGCTGTGTCCATCTTCCCATAGAGCTTGGTGTCATCGGTGAATAAGCAAATATTGCCCATAATCCATCCTCAATATCACTGATGAAGACATTGAAAAGCACCAGTCTGGAAACCGAGCCCTATGGGAACCCAATGGTGAACTGCCTGGTGCTGGAGAGCTCACCTTCCACCACCATGTTCTAGGTCCTGCCCACTTGGTCAACTTCTCACCAACCCGTAGATCTGCCTGCTTCCTAATCAACCCCTTGGGGGTTACAGAGTTAAAGGCCTTGCTGAAGTCTGGGTTAAGCATGTCCACTGCTTGGCACTGTCCACTGTTTTAGTGACCCCATCAAGTCAATCAGATTTGTCTGACACAATTTCCCTCCCATAAACCCATGTTGCCACCCATCCTGGAGGCCATTCTCATCCAGATATTTGATTAACCTTTCCTTAAGTATGGTCTCCATGATCTTGCACAAAACTGAGGTCAGACTGACTGGTCTATAGTTCCCTGGGTCGTCCTTGGGACTGCTCTTATGGCAGGGCACTACATCTGCTATTTCCCAGTCTTGGGGTACGTACCACTCTTCACTCCAATGAACTATTGAACAGGTCAGCCAAGGGACATGCAAGCTCCTCTGCCAGTTACCTCCACGCCCTAGGGTGTACACTGTCCAGGCCTGGGGATTTAGCTCTGCCTCCTTCAAACACTTTCTTTCCTTGTTACTCCAAGCCCTTACATCTCCCACCTGCAATTGCCCTTAGTCTAATGTCTTGGCCCCCTTTCTCTTTCCCCATCTGCTGCCAGTCCCTAAGCTACTATACTACTACTACTACTACTAAATGTTTCAACCTCTGTACTCTTCCTCTTCCCTTTCCCCCTCCTTTTCCCTCCCCCTCCTTCCACTGCCTTCCTTCCTTCGACCCTTTTCCTCCCTATCTCCCTCCCTTCACTACTACCTCCAATCTATTCATATTCTCCTTCATCCTCCTCTCCTTCCTCCCTCCCTGCTCCCTACCCCTCCTTTTTTCTCCTCCTTTCCTATCTCTTTCTTGTTTAGCAATTTGCCATTTACGTTACTGTATATACTGTAGATAGTGGTGTCGTTTGTTTATCAGATTACTGCGCTTTGCTTATACTATGTATTTATTCCCACCCCCGTTCCCCCAGGACACATCTGGAAATGAGCTTCATGGCTGACTATGTATTTCCTGGTAACTCTTTCAATAAATAAATAAATTTAGCCACTCTTAATGCTAGCAATCCTTTCCTGACCCTATCCACCGCTATCAAAACGTCCATGTTCTCTCCCCCATCCCCTCTCTTTCCCCCTAGAGGCACCAGTTTGTCTCTCTCCCTGGTAAAGACTGAACAGAAGTACTCATTCAGTACTTCTACTTTGCCCCATTTTACCCACCCATCCCCTTTGCTGAGCCTAACATGTCCATTGTTCTTGTTCCTTTTCTCATTAATATAGTGGAAAAAAAAAACATTTTTGTTTGATGGTTTACATTATTGTTTTTGTGCAGTTATGGGTACACCCTTCTAGGATGTACTGTAGCAATCTGGCAACTGCTGTATCCATTACTTGTAGCTGGATGGCATGTATGCAGAGGACCCGCCAGTTCTTCTGACATTATATAAATTATTATGACTTACCAACTTGTTCTGAAAAAGTTTGAGTAAATGAATGCATGTGTTAGGGGAAATAACCTCTATTATTAAAGTAATTTAATGAATTTCAGCTTGTCTCTATATAACAGAACCTTTTTGCAGCCCATGCCTAAGAACAACTGATTTTTTTTAACCATTTAGTTATAGATTTTGCACATTACAGCACATCATTATTTCAAGAAAATCAACACTTAAAATACAAATATAGTAACCTTACAGTAGGATATTTGGGTTTCATTTGCGACCTCTTTGGAGGGTCATAGCATTTATGTAACCTGTGAACTAATGAACCTTTAAACTGTTATATTCTCTATATATTCAGGCCTTGTTCTCCACAAATGATTGTCCGTAATTAAGCCGACTGGAGCGAGAGCACTCAGCCTGCAGAGTTCACTGCCTCCACAACCACCACACTGTGGGTTTTGCCCCACTGTTCCATGACTTTCAGATGCTGTAAAAACTATTAAAGTTAGAACTTTGCAGTTCAAATAGACTTATGCATCTGATGGAATAGTTTGTTGCAGAGGTAGAAGTGTTACCTCTGGTTCGCTGGGACCCAACACCTCTGATGCCCTACACCTTCTCTGGCCCACTACTTCAGCTTGAAAAGCTCCTACAAACTACTAGCAGTGTTTCTTGGCTTTCCCATCTCATATGTATTCTCAAACTGCAGTACAAGCACAAAGAACTGAATCAGACAGTAGTCCTCATATTCAGAGTTGCCTCAAGCATAGGGCAGCCTGTTGCACTGGGCTTGCAATAGCACACAGCCAGCTCTGAGCAGTATTCAGCCAGTTAGTGTGAACTGGTGGGAGAGTGCTTACTGACTGAATAGCAGGTCATGTTGGTGCAGTGCTGCACCGACATGGACCAAGGCTGCATATGACCCAGAGGTGATAGTGCTGCCTGAAACGGGACAGCACCAGGCTTCTGTGGACCATATCAAGCTCCAGTAAGCAAATGAGCCCATTGGGATTACAAGATGCTAAGGGACCATTTGTATACCCATTATGGGCTCATTTGCATACCACATAACCCCTCAGCACTCATGCTGGTGTGTAGAGATGGTATTACCTGGTTTTCAGTGGTCCCCCTCCCCCAACTGATCCATAATACATGTATCCTCTGATCCCTCATGTCTAGTTAGCCCCCCCCCGACTGCCTCATAGTACACGTATCCTCTGATCCCTGATAATCTAGTGGTCCCCCCATCACCCCATATTGTTAAACAAGAACAATCCCTCATGCCTAGTGGCCCCCCTTCCCCTGATTGCCAAGGGTCCCCTGTATAATACAGTCCCTTGTGGGCTAGTGCCCCCTCCCCACACCGAGCACCAAAGCCCTTCCCTCTGAGTGTGAGCCCCCCCAGCTGCTCACCCACTGTGGACCCCCAGCCCCAGACTCCTACATCATCCCAGTCACCACTCACCAGTCATAACATTGCAGATCAGTGGCCAGCACTGCCCACCACGCACCTCCTTGGCCGTCCACCATCTGACATTTACAGAGTACAGTTGTGTGTCTCACTGGTGGTAAAGCTACTGTAGCTCCAAGGCACGATGTACAAGAAACTCCTCAAGGTGTCGACTGCTGGGCCCCCAATGGGATGCTGGGACAGAGGCTGCTCTAGAGGATGCAAGACAAGGAGCACTGATCTTGACTCATGCTGGTCCAGAAGAACGTGGAACCTAGAAGAAAGAAACACCAACCCCACTCTGTGTCAGATATTCTCAACTAGCGAGTTGTGTGGCTCCTGTCATTAATGGGCTGAAGGCAGATAAATGGCAAAGGGGGGGGAAGGGGGAAGGGGAAATTGTTTAACCAGGTAAGGCACACTAAGCCGGAGCTTGTTTCCAGGTACGACCTGGGAGCACAAAGAATTTAAGTGACTTGCTCAAGATCACACAGTGTGATCTGACCTGACTAGCACTCTATTCTGGCTCAAGGACCAGCCCCAGGACTGATGCGTGCCTACTCAGGATGATGCAGGATGGAGTAGCTGCTTGAATAAGGCCCCCCCCCAACCCGAGTCTGTTGTGGTTTCTTGGGTACACACAAGTCAATGTTTTTAACACACTTGCAGGCACAGTTCAGGTATATTCAGAAAAGGCAGTCACACTTTGTCCAGCTGGTGCCAATAGGTAGGTAGTCTAACATTAGCCATCAAATATTCACACAGGGTACCCATAGTTAGGCAGTCTTTGCAGGGCACCACACAATTAGTAAGGTAAGCACCAGAACAGAGCACTTTCTCACCCAGAAGTAGATGGCACTGCAACATTACTTGTAAAAAAGTTTTTCTTTAGTGAAAAGTGCAAGAACCGTCAAATATGTACAGGTCAGCCTAACTAGGGAACCCGCCCCTGCGCTTCGCTCATTAGAGCTTCCTTATAGTGAGTCTAATCACTATCACACAGTTAGGCAGTTCATTTTTATGTTTGCTTGCACGCATGTGCAAGAAACATAGTGCCATCATCCGAGTTTTCCAGAGGTGTGTCAGCCTCTTCCAATTCAATCAGTGTGTTTGCAGACGCGGTCGCAGTGCACCAATCACTGCTCCAGCTGTCTATGACAGCTGAAAATGCAGTGGTATACAGTTGAAAGGGAGAGCTCCGCTTCAGTGAGCAGAGCCCCTCCACACACACACACGCCACAAGACGCACGCACACCGCGTGCTCATGCCTTCCCCTCCCCACACCGTATCGGCTGACGGGTGCCTAACTCTGGCCGGCTGCACGCCCAAAGCATTCCAGGTGCCACGCTGGGAGCCCACCCCAGCGTGTCAAAATGATGTTATGGCTGACGGGTGCCCAACCTCGTCAGCTCCTGCCCCACCAACATCTTCAGCTGCCACGCTGGGAGCCCACCCTAGCGTGGCAAACGCCCCTCGTCAGTCGAGGAAATAAAAACTGTAAATACAAAACCTGTCCATCGGGCGCTTCTCCTGCCCTCCCATTACCCCTCACCCCACACTTACCTCCAGAGCTCAGCGCGATAATTCTCGCGGACGGGAACACATCTGCACTCTTCAAAGCCGACCGCAAACTGAGGAAATGCCGGTAAGCTGTATAATGGGATAGATAGGGTTTTTTCAACTTTATTGCATATCTCAGGCATTTTTTTGGAATTTTTGCACCAAATTTTCAACATGGAGTTTTTGGGACCCCTTCTCATGAATGCAGTCACTGTCGTGGCGTTACTCTGGCCCGAAGGGTGATTTCGCAGTCACTGCGTGAAATCATCTTTCCGGAATGATTTCACTCCAGATTTTCAACATTGCCATTTTACCACACCTTCTTATGAGCAGTACAGCCGTCATTTTTCACATCTCACCCAAAACATGTTTCCGCCCATGTAGCACACAATGGTGCAGTCGGTGTGCGAAATCAATGTACGGGACACATTAAGAAAATCACAGTGACACTGTTCATGAGCAGAGGTCTTAAAATGGCTATGTTGAAAACTTGGTGAAAAAATTCCTAAAAATTACTGTTTTACGTGTGTGCGTTGTGCAGTTCCTACGCATGCTTGTAAGTTTGCGAAATTTCAATATTTTCACTCCAGATTTTCAACATTGCCATGTTACCACACCTCCTTATGAGCAGTACAGTTGTCATTTTTCACATCTCGCCCACAACGTGTTTCTGCCCATGTAGCACACTATGGTGCAGTCGGTGTGCGAAATCAATGTATGGGACATGTTAAGAAAATCACAGTGACACTGGTCATGAGCAGAGGTGTTAAAATGGTTATGTTGAAAATTTGGTGAAAAAATTCCCAAAAAAGACTGTTTTAGGAGCGTACGTCGCGCAGTTCCTACACGCTGGCAAGTTTGCGAATTTGTAATATTTGCACACCAGATTTTCAACAGTACCATTTTACCGCACTTCCTTAAGTAGAGCAGTACAGCTACATTTTTCATCTCACTAAAATGTGTTTCCGCATATGTAGCGCATAATGGTACAGTCGGTGTGCAAAACAATGTTTGGGACAGATTAAGAAAATCACAGTGACACTGGTCATGAGCAAAGGTCTTAAATGGCTATGTTGAAAATTTGGTGACAAAACTCCATAAAATGACTGTGTTACTAGTGAGCATTGCGCAGTTTCCACGCACCCTTGTAAGTTCATGAATTTGTAATATTTTCAGTCCAGATTTTCACCAGTGGCATTTTTGCACCTCCTTATGAACAGTACAGCTGTTATTTTTCCACAACATGGCGAAATGTGTTTTCACACTTTCAGCACAGAAATGCGTGGTCGCTAGTGAAATCAGTGTTCGGGACAGATAAAGAAAATCACACTGACACTGTTCATGATCGGAGGTCCCAAATGCCTGTGTTAACAATCTGCTGTAAAAAATCCCCAAACTAGTTACATTACGCAGTTTGCGTTGCACAGTTTCTACGCACGCTCGTGACTTCACCAGTTTTTTTAAGATTTTCACAGCAGATTTTCAACATTGCCATTTTTTACACCTCCCCATGAACAGTACCGCTGTCATTTTTCATATCCTGGTCGGAATGTGCTTTTGCACCTGTGGTGCCAAATGCCATAGTCACTGTGCAAAAGCAGTTTTCGGCTAACAAACTGTTATTGCCACTGTTCATGAGGTGTGGGTCACAAAAAAAACATGTTGAAAATTTGGAGTGAAAATAGCAACGAATGCCTGAGGCGTTAGGGTTTCTGACCATAACGCCCCACCCTGTAGAGAATGACAGGAATCAGGGGTGTGACTTAGGATTCTTGCCTGTCATGCTCATACCATTCCACCCCACCAACACCCTGCAGCCAGTGAGAGGCAACACAGTGCCTTGACCTTCGAGCCCAAACTTCACCCTATTCTCCTATACCGCACTCCATCTCACTGGATTGAATGAGAGTGATATGGGCCAAAGACCCTAAGGCACAGTGTGAGACACTTGCAGTGTCTGCAGGTAGGTGTGGTGAAATGGCGGGTCGCTATGCCTGACGCACCCAGCACACACCCATTTGCCTGTCACTCTGCAGGGTGGTGGTGGGGTTGGTTTCAGTTCAGTACTTCGCGGCCATTCCTATTATGCAGCTCTGTAACTTCCACACTACCAATGCCAATGCCAGCAAGCAAACATTCGGCATTGACAAATGCTTGTTTAAGATACAAAAAGTACAGGTAAGTAGTTAGTCAACTTGCAGGGCACCACACAATTTGGCAGTTCATAATGGCAGGCTTTTCACATTTCAGAATAAGCAGTCTCTTAGAGCAGGTGTGCAATCACTTTTAGATGCAGTTCCTGCAGCCTTCACATGACAAACGCACTGTCATTTTAGTAGCATTTGCACTTTAAGACATTGGTTTCGAAACAGGAGCTCTATACCAGGGCACACATTATAGAAAGGGAAGCCTAAATTTAACTGGCTGGGACATACCTAGCTAAAGCATGGACCACAGGCTATGCCCTCCCTCCCACAGGTGCTTGCCTTTGTTTGCCAGCAAAACAGCAGAGTGACCTTCTCTTACATAATCTATGCAAATCTGGGACTCTTCAACCCTCTCGCAGCCTACTCCATGGCTCCAGTTGTTTGGCTTCCTTTCGTGAACCAAATCACACTGGCAGATTTTCCTACATCATATCTACTAGAAAGCCCCCTTTGCTCTGAGGCTGCTGTCACTCTCACTGTGCCTGTGTGCTGGGGGTCTTACACCCACTGTCCCTTCCTTGGCTTGGGGCTCTGAGATAAGCTGAACACTTGTGCAATATCTCACTAGCCCTTTGGCTTGATCTGGCTTCATTTCCCGCTTCCTCTGCTTTTGGCTAGAGCTCCAGACAAAGTGCAGTTCAGTGGCAGATCAGTCATTTATCTAATTGCCAAATTCTGCTAGTGGGCTACTAAATTCTACTATTGGGCTAGTAGCCTTATTTTGGTCCTAGCCCTTCATTCTGCTGGCTAGTTACTGTGGGGGCCAGCCCTGCCCCATGTCCATCAGCACCTCAATGACAATAGCACCTGTAGGTGCCCCCGCTAGTCTGCGCCCGCAGCTTTAGTCTGCCTCAGCACTTCCAACTCCTGGCCTGCCAGGTTAAGTCTTTGCCCAAGCACTTGCCTGCCACCCCCTTTGCCAAAGCACTTGCCTCCCACCCCTACCCCTTGACACTTTTGTTTCCCTCTGCCCTCCCTATCCCAGCCCCCACTGCCCCTCCCTACCTCACCCTAACAGTCTGCCTTTGCCTCTCTCTCTCTCTCTTCTGCAGAATGCTGGCATACCATGTACAATGCTGTAGCACAACTTGTGAACTACTTATCATAGCAACCCATGTACTGTTGAATTTTCTGTACTCTGTATGTATAATTTACTGTACTGTAACTATAGTGTGTCTTCTTGTGTTAATGTCTCTGACGTGGAACCTCTCAACGAGCATCCGCTCACAGGTGTTATCCAAGACAATAAAAAATATCCCAACCACCTGGTGTTTGCTTACTAGTAGATGGGGCTCCATTTAAACTAGGGCCTTGACTAGCCCTCTCTTTGGTGGCTCCACCCACCTGGGCATTCCTAATCTGGAGCCTTGCTCTGTCCGTCTCTGGCCTACCCTATCCTACCCTCTTGGCTATTAGCTTGATCCTGCCCTGCTGGGCATTTGTTAACTGGGGCCTGCCCTGCCACTTTCTTTTGGATCCCTCCCCCTCTTGAGTGGGTTTGGGCTCTGCTCTGCCCTTTTCCAATTCTGCCCCTCTTGGGTGTCTCTTTATTTGGCGACTGCCCTGCCCCTTTGCCCGCCCACCATGTGGCTTTTTAAGTTAGTGAGAACAGGAAATAGTGCACTCACCAAGACATCCACAAAGATACTTGTTAACAACTGTTAATGCAGAAAATATGCTTTATTTTGCAGATTACAATCAAATACAGAGATGTGCTTACTGCCTGCTAGGCGCTTTGCTCAGTGGTAATTGCAGTATTTGGAAACCGATTTCTGAGCGGTATCTATCTGAAGCTTGAAGTTACAGCATTCAGCCAAGTCACCAGCATTCAGCCTGTCCTCAGATCTACTGTATCCTTCTATCTATATCAGGAGATAATGAAATGTTCATCAATGTTTGCCTGAATTTTTCTTAATGTTTTGATATGTTTTCTGTTTATCTGTGCACTTGATCACTTTGTGGTATAGTTTTACCATTTTGTTTATTTAGAAACTGCCTATTGTGATCAAGTGTTCATTCGTAAGGTAGAAAAAATGAACAGACTGGATTGGCCTTGCTGTCCTTATCTGCTGTCAACTTCTGTGTTTCTATGTTTCCCCCTACAGCCACTTGTTGCTTCTCTATAAAGGGAAACTACATGCAAAAATTATAAGAACACATGCTGTGCATTGGATTTTTGTTTCTCTGAACATCCCTTGCATTCTGTTCCCTGTGTCTGTGGAAGCTTTCTTTTTATACTTTTCCCTGCCAGTTTTACGACCCCTGGGGAGTTGCCATGCAGGCTTCTTTTAGTGCCTTTGATCTGTTGGAACTTTCCCAGAATGCCTCTGAGAATGATGCCACCACCAACTGCCACTGGGACACAGAGAGGAAAGCTTCACAGTTATCATCCCAGCCAGGACACTACAAGAGACCCACAAGGCTGAGGTAAGTCCCACTGGCTGGACAGAGTCCATGGAAATGGGGGGGAGAGAGAGAGAGAGAGGAGAGAGAGAGAGAGAGAAAGAGAGAGAGAAGAGAGAGAGAGAGAGAGAGAGAGAGAGAGAGACCTAAAACACAGGCAGGCAGTTTTTTCTAAGGGCCTTCTTCTTACTGTGTAATTTCCCTGTTTCTACCTGTAACACCCCCTTCCTGCCAAAATGTACTATCTTGAGCAGGGGTCAAAGGGGAACCTAACTGCCTCTACTGGGTGGGAACTAGATATACTGGGGACTCTGACTGTCCGTACTGGGCCCAAGTTTGGGCTCTTTACTGGGAGCACTAGGAAGCCCATTTCTGTAGGCCACCAGGGAATGCAAACTCGGGGGCACTACAGATTTTTGTTTGCTTGCACGCATGTGCAAGAAACATAGTGCCATCATCCTAGTTTTTGTAGGTGTGGCACCCTGTCTTCCAATTCAGTCAGTGTGTTTGCAGGCATGGCCACAGTTCACCAATGAATGCTGCAGCTGTCTATGACAGCAGTTTAAAATGCAGTGCCGTACAGTTGAAAGGGAGAGCTCCGCTTCAGTGAGCAGTGATAAGATAGTGTCGATTAGCATATTGCCGGCAATCCTGCTTGTATACGTCTCTGCTTTCTCTTCCTGGAACATAAGTTCAGTTTGAAGTGAACTTTTCCTAGGACTGTCTTTCCGGGAGGAGGAGGCGACGGGGGTGCCCAATCCCCCGTCGGCTCAATTAAACCCCCCCCAAAAGAAGCAGACTTCCAGTTGCCACGCTGGGAGCCCACCCCACTCTGACTGTCCATACTGGGCCTAACTTTGGTCTCTTTACTGGGAGCACTAGGATGCCCATTTCTGTAGACCACCAGGGAATGCAAACTCTGGGGCACTACAGATTTTTATGTTTGCTTGTACGCATGTGCAAGAAACATAGTGCCATCATCCGAGTTTTTGTAGGTGTGGCACCCTATCTTCCAATTCAGTCAGTGTGTTTGCAGGCGCGGCCACCATTCCCCAATGAATGCTGCAGCTGTCTATGACAGCAGTTGACAACGCAGTGCCGTACAGTTGAAAGGGAGAGCTCCGCTTCAGTGAGTAGAGATAACATAGTGTTGATTAGCATATTTCCGTCAGTCCAGCTTGTATACGTCTCTGCTTTCTCTTCCTGGAACATAAATTCAGTTTGAAGGGAACTTTTCCTAGGACTATCTTTCCGGGAGGAGGCAATGGGGGTGCCCAATCCCCCATCGGCTCAATTAAACCTCCCCAAAAGAAAATGACTTCCAGTTGCCACACTGGGAGCACACCCCAGCATGGCACATGTCTGTATGGCCGACGGGGGTGCCCAATCCCCCTCCAGCTCCACTGCCCCCCCCAAAAATCTTCCAGCTGCCACACTGGGAGCCCACCCAGCGTGGCACAAGTCCTGCATCATCATCCTCGGCTCCACTGCCCCCCCCAAAAAACTTCCAGCTGCCACGCTGGTAGCCCACTCCAGCGTGGCACAAGTCCCACGTCATCCTCCCGAAAAGGAAAAAATGGTCCCTCGTTGATTGTCTTGCCTCCCAACCCGCGCCCACTCTCTCCGCATCCACCTCCCCACAACCCCACCTCACCCCATACTTACCTCCGGAAGCCGGTGAAACGATCTTCGGTGGACCGGGAACATGTCTGCACTGTTCAAAGCCAACTGCGAACTGAAGAAATGCCGGTAAGCTGTATAATGGAATAAATAGGGTTTTTTCAACTTTGATGCATATCTCAGGCATTTTTTGGAATTCTGGCACCAAATTTTCAACATGGGGTATTTGGGACCCCTCCTCATGAGTTCTGGCACTGTCATGGCGTTAATCGGCCCCAAAAGGTGATTTTGCGGTCACTGCACGGAACCGCTTTTCGGGACTGATTCACGAAACGACAGTGTCACGACTCATGAGGTAGGCCCCCAGAAACCCTATTTTGAAAGTTTGGTGAAAAAAATCCCAAAAATGACTGATTTACAATCCTGCATTGCGCAGTTCCTACGCACGCTCATAAGTTCGTAAATTTTTAATATTTTCACTCCAGATTTTCAACATTCCCATTTCACCACACCTCCTTATGAGCAGTACAGCTGTCATTTTTCACATTTCGACCAAAATGTGCTTCTACGCATGTAGCGCACAATGGCACAGTCAGTGTACGAAATCAATGTTCGGGACAGATTAAGAAAATTGCAGTGACACTGTTCATGAGCAGAGGTCTTAAAATGGCTATGTTAAACATTTGGGTGACAAAATGACTGTATTACGAACGAGTATTGCGCAATTTCCATGCACCCTTGTAAGTTCATGAATTTGTAATATTTTCAGTCCAGATTTTCACCACTGGCATTTTTCCACACTTCCTTATGAACAGTACAGCTGCCATTTTTCACACCATGGCCAAAATGTGTTTTAGCACTTCCAGCGCAGAAATGCGTGGTTGCTGTGGGAAATCACTGTTCGGGACAGATTAAAAAAATCACAGTGACACTGTTCATGAGCGGAGGTTCTAAAATGCCTGTGTTGACAATCTGCTATAAAAAATCCCCAAACTAATTACATTATGGGTGTGCGTTGCACAGTTTCTATGCACGCTCATGACTTCACCAGTTTTTTTTATATTTTCACTGCAGATTTTCAACATTGCCATTTTTTACACCTCCCCATGAACATTACAGCTGTCATTTTTCACATCCTGTTTGATATCTTTTTTCGCACCTGTAGTGCCAAATTGGCCTAGTCACTGTGCAAAAGCAGCTTTCAGCTAGCAAACTGATATTGCCACTGTTCATCAGGTGGGGGTCACAAAAAAACCATGTTGAAAATTTGGAGTCAAAATACCAACGAACGCCTGAGGCGTTAGGGTTTCCTACCATAACGCCTTACCCTGTAGAGAATGACAGGCATCAGGGGTGTGACTTGGGATTGTCGCCTGTAATGTTCATACCATTCCACCCCCACCCACACCCTGCAGCCAGTGAGAGAGATCGAGGTGTGCTTGACTCTTCGGCCCCAAAGTTCACCCCATTCTCCTATACAGCACCCATCTCACAGTATTTCCTGATGGAATGGGTGAACATAAGGCCAAAGACCCCTAAGGCACACCATGACACTTGTCGGTGTCTGCAGGATAGGGTGTGGTGAAATGGCGTGGCTTTTATGCCTGATGACCCAAAGGCACACCCCAATGCCTGTCAGTATCTGCAGGGTGGTGGTGGGGTTGGCTTCAGTTCAATACTTCACTGCCATTCCTATTATGCAGCTGTCTAACTCCTACACTGCCAATGCCAGCAAGCAAACATTCGGCATTGACAAATGCTTGTTTGGAATTGCAGTGAGCAGGAAGAAACCCTTCCCCTGAGGGTGGTGTTGGTATTGTTGTTGTTGTCCTGCCTGTGGAATGAACAGCTGCGGTTAAGGCTGGTTCTTCCACTCATAGGGATGCAGTGGTCAAACTTACCACAGGGAGAGACAGGAGACTAACTTCAGATGAATGACATGGAGGATATTTTCTTTAAGTAAGACAAGAGATACAAGAAGGATGGAGGTAGGCAATGCAGTTACTGTGATAACCAGTACTGTAAATACTTTGAATACCACAATGCTTACTTCAATACTCTATAAATAACGGGACTCTAAAAACATTTCAGACTGTGTAACTACTAAGACTCTATAACTCTTTAAGTCTATGTCAAAACTTAAAACTCTATCAATAATTAATGCTGTACTTGGCAAACAAAAGACATTCAGAAGTAACAACCACAGTATAGGGCAGAGGTTTAAAGCTCTGAGCTGCAAATCTGGAGACCTGGGTTTGAATCCCACAGCCCCCACTTGCACACTGTGTGACCCTGAGCAAGTCACTTAACGTTCCTGTGCTCCCAGGTTGCACCTGTAAACAAGCTTTGAGCTTAGTGTGCCACTCCTGGTTAAACAATTAAAAAAAAAAAACACTGCAAAGAGTCAAATGGGGGTGTGGTGCCACAAGGTGGCGCTTACTGATGAGGATGCACACAGAAACCACTGAAGTGTTGGCTGGCTTGTTGTACATGGAACGTGATGTGGTGGGGATGCAAATGATCTGTGGGTTCACTCAGAAGCAGGGAAACAAGGACAACTTGCACAGAATCTGAAGAAATGCTGAACTTCCAAGCTACTGCAGAGCCCAGGAAATGTCAAAAAAACACTGCAGAATTAAAGAAATGCTGGGCTTCTGAACAAGCCCAAGATATAAGAAACCCTTGAAGAAATTGAAGGAAATATTAGAACTCTGAGCCACTGTGGATCCTGGGGAATGAAAAACCCGTGACATATTGAAGATGTGTTGACTCACCGAACCTCAGTGGACCTCAGGGAAGGACCAGAATCTCTGTAGAAACTTCGTGGAACCTGAAGAAATGTGGAACCTCCGAGCCACTGTGGATCCCAGGAGAAAGAGATGAATCTTTATGGAACCTGTGGAAGAAATAACCCCAGCCCACTTTAAGTCAGAAGCCCGACTACTGAACTAGTGCGGTTCCTAAGTTGACTAATACTGGTAATAAGGTGGAAAAATATTCTGTAGTTTCAATGTTCTGCAGTTCCAGGTGTGGAATGGGAGTCACTATCACCTATGAAAACTAAACACCTTTATCAGTCTCTGTGGCATGCAAAGTGCCTGCTTTCCTTTTTTTATTTGATGCAGTCTTTAGTAAATGCAATGGCTGCTGGATCATGCAATTTGAGTTAATGATTTGTGGTTTAAACAATAAAGGCACAGTCCCCTAAGCAATAAATAATTAACATACGTGCTGCCACTTTAAATGGATTTGGCTGAAACTGCTTCAGATGCTAACGGCAGTCTTTACCAGGCAATTACCAAAGGGCATTACTTGAATGTTTGTTACAGACTTTAAAACAAGCAGTTCAATAGTATGTTTCACTCTAAATCCTCAAAACAGGTTAAAACAGGCAGTTCAGTGGGGCTGTATCCCTTGGCATGGATATCGACATTGCACTTTCTCTGCTCCACTCTAAATTCTCCTCTGTCTGGAACATGCGTGCCCCACCCAGAAAATCCCAGGTCAAAGCTCACCATCATCCCTGGCTTAACCTAGACATCATTGATCAGTCCAAATCCAGAGAGCCAGCCTGGACATGTTATAAATCATCTCACTCCTTTCCAGACCTCCTCTTTTACAAAACTATCAGAAACTCCTGCACAAAGGCTGTCTGGGCTGTGAAATCACAATATTTCAAGGTCATCCTTTGCCCTTTCAAAGTTGTAGAATATTATTAACTCCCTTTTTGACTCTCCCATCCAATCCTCCCCACCAGTCCTTCAGCTAAATGGCCCACCAGTGTCTGACCCCTCCTCAGCTGCTGCTCACTTCAACCAATGTTTCACTACTTGCACACTCCCTTCTGGTCACCACCCAACTATCTTCACTCCTCCCATGCTTCCTCTCCCTCCCCTCCAGACCTCCCACAGGGCTTCCTCTTCCTCCCCCCATTACTACCCATGAAACCCTGACCACCCTCTACTCCCTCAACTTATACAAATCCAGCCCCGATGGCCTGGACCCAAAACTGCTCCACATCTCAGCTCTTGCAATAGCATCTCCTCTGTCTCACCTACTCAACCTTTCCTTCTTCCTCAGTGCTGTCCCTCAGTCCTGGAAACTGGCCAGAGTTCTCCCACTCCACAAAGTGGGGGATCCTTCCTCCTCTGGAAACGTCCAGCCAATCTCCCTCCTCTCTTCTCTTGCCAAGCTGCAAGAGAAGCTTGTCTACACCAGACTCATTGAGCTTCTATTCTCTACCAATTTCCTCTCCCTGATTCAGTCTAGCATCCGGAAGCACCATTCTATAGTCTCCTCCCTGCTGCTCATACCTGATGCTGTCTTCTCAGAAATGGATCACGGGGACATCACAGCTGCCATCTTTATCTGCCTAGCCAAAGTCTCTGACTCGGTGTCCCACTCACTCCTCCAGGATAAGCTGAGATCTGCTGACCACTCAGCTCCTGCAGTGGATTGGTTCCATTCTTACCTAATGCTGGGCTGTCTACAGTTAGTACAGGTTGGTAACACCCTGTCTCCTCCTCTTCCCATCCAGGCGGGAGTCTCACAGGTCTCCATCCTGGGCCACATTCTCTTTTCCATCTTCCTCAACAACCTCCCATTGGCCTGTGCCAACTTGCATATTCACATGTACTGTATGCAGATGGCACAGTCATTTACACCTCCAGTTCCTCCTCCTCAGCTGTGGAAGGTCTGCTCCAGCAAGATTTCCACAATATTCTGTGCCGGTTCCAGTCTAACCAACTCTGGGTCAACACACAAAAAACTGTCCATGGCCTTTGGCACCAGTCAGAAACTGGCCAGACCAACCCCTCCCATTTTTACAACACTGAACAGCAACACTCTTGAGATAGTCCAATACTTCACGTATCTCAGTGTGTGGCTGGACAGTAAAGTTGATTTCTCCACCCGCATTGACGTCATCCATGCAAACATCTTACCCAAACTTGGTGCCCTGTACCATAAAAAAGGCTGCCGATCTCCACAGGCTCTCCCTGAGTTTACCAAAATGGTGCTCCCATTTTTCTGAGTATGCAGATGTGATGTATGACACCACGCCCCTCCACCTCCCTGGCCAGACTGGATACCCTCTGTAACCCCTTCTGAGGCTTTGCTTCCAACTCCCCTCCCTGCGCTTATTATTGCACACTTTACTCCTGCCTATCCATTCTCCCGCTGCCTTCACATCACCAGATCCACTGCACCGCCTTCATTTCCAAATACTAATTTTGGTCCCTTCCTGCTCCTCTTGGTTCTCATCCCTCCTCTCCCTTATCCCTTCTGCTTCCTGTTCGCTCCACTCCAGAGATCCTTGTCTTCTCCACTCCTCATCCCTGTTTCTCTGCAATCAACCTTCTCCTATAGCTTCACTCCACCTTGGAACCTCCTCCCATCTTCCATATGATTCTCTGCCTAGCCTGGTTCCCTGAGGCATCAGCTAAAACTCCTTTCCTCTCCCCTTTGCTCCTGTACCTCACCTCCTTGACCATTTCCCATTGTAGTACCCTATTCATGGTATATATTGCACTTACTTTTGCACTAACACCAGTTTTTTTAAATGTCTCTGTGTGTTCTTTATTGTAAATGCAAAAAATTTATGTTCCATTTTATGTTGTCTCCACTTTTGCCTTTCCCCGGTTCATACCTGGAAACAAGTCTCAGCTCAGTTTGCCTTTCCTGGTCAACAATTTTCAAATAAATAAATAAATCTCTTTAAATTCCTTAGGTAGCTTAAAATTAGGCAGTTTGGTCAAGTGTTTTACTACTAAGGGCATAGACAGTCTCAAACAAGCAGTTCAGTGGGCAACAACAACTGGAATGGTGCAAAACAGCAGGAAGTTCAAATAATGCAATAAGCAGTACTGTCCCTTTAAATCATGCAGTCAGTCTTTAGCGCACCTGTAGGGCAACAGTCAATGCTCCACATTAACATTAATTAATACTCATACTATGGGAAACTGATTTTATAAATGAATACAGAAAAGTGCAAGCTAGCCCTGCCCCTGGCTATGGGGCCAGTCGCAGCTATGCTGTTATCTGTAGGACCTGTAGCTGAAGCGCTGCTGGGCTGTCCCTTTACTGTGGGACCTCCTTGCTGGGATGGCCTTAGGCTCAGAGGCTTATCATGCCTGCTTTGGGTGGCGCTATCAGGACTGTGTAACCCTCCTATAAATGGGGGTTCCCAGGAGTCTTCCCAGAGCTTGCCTAATGGCTCATAGTCTGGATGGTGTTCAGCGTTAAAGCCGTTTAAATGGTGTTGCCTGTGAGTGCTTTTAAAGCCTCCATGTACTGTCTCTTTAAGGGCTGCCTTCCTGCAGTCATAAGTAGTTTGAGTGGGGGGACTGTGTGTTTCTATTCCCGAGTCCCGCCCGGGCTGCTGAATAATCGCTCCGGTTCTGCCATCACTAAATGTGCAGAGTGAGCCCTTTTGAAAGAGGTAACTGATTGCTGGTAGATCGTTTAAATAGTAGTAAAAATGTAGTTTGTTCTAACCTGCCTTATTTGCAGCAAAGACTGTTCTGTGTAGCTCCACCATTTTGGTCCCGGACTGCCGAATGGGACCAATCAGTACTTGGGACTCTCAAATGGAGCCTGCTGAAATGGGGCTGTGTGGAGTGAGACTCTGGGAATTGTAGTTTTTGGACTGTTGGCACCTTTTTGCACCTATAGAGGGAGCCTGTTGTGACTGACACCTGAACTGACCAACCGAACCTTCTGGATCTGAATGAAAGCCGCTGAGCTGTCTGCTGGCAAGCCAGATTCAATCTGGAAGCTGAGAGAGCAACAGCTCAGAGTGTTCGAGCGGCCGTATTGTGCAGTTGTTCGCGCGGGAGAACCGTGGAAGGCCTGACTGCTGGCCTGCTAACCTGATTTCTGCCCGGAGAGGGAGAAGAGGACTGTTGTTGGACTACATCTGAATTCTGTGAGAACAAAGCAAGCTGCTGATCTGGGACCAGGCTTAACCTGTAGAAGACCGAAGATTTTGCTGAATGCGATCGGCCTGTCAGGAATTACAGTCACTTCTGAGCTCCCAGTGTGTGCAGACTTGCGATCGTGACTGGGGAGCATTTGGCCTGGTACAGGTAGAATTCTGGTATATAAATGTACTGTGTACTGAAAGAGAATCGCGGTTTAGCTTGGCTGTGTGCTGCTGGCTTGTACATATGAATGTGCTATGTGCTAAATGGGGATCGCGAACTAGTCCCCTTTGCTGTGAACTGTGTGCTAGTTGCTGGAGATGGTTATCAGCTAATTTCGGACTGAATCCCTTGTTGCCTGATGCAGATAGGCTCAGACACAAGGGCCTTGTCTCCCTACCCTGCTGCACAGAGAAGTTCCATCGACGAGGGACCAGCCAGGGGATCAGCCCCCTGCTCCTTGTCTGAACAAGAACAATGCCGGAGCAACTGGTGTGGGCCCTGTTTCCTCTGGCAATCCAGACCGTCCATCCCTCAGCCCTCCTGTGTTCAGTCTGGGTACCGTGAGTAATTATCAGGGTAGCTCCCTGCAACTTTTCTTAATCAAAAGTGTGCCATCTGGTTCTTGTGTTGTTTCATATTCACGAACTGAGCCCTCCGGCCTCGGATTACAAATTGTGTGTGTGCATGTTCTTTTTCCATCACAGGGCCCCAACCAGCTCCACTGCCAGCCTATCCGAGGCAACGGTCCTGGCTAGCCTCTTCCCCCATCCTGGGTACCCATAGAGTGTGACTGAGTTGGACTCTAAGTGCATGCACAGTAGTGTGATTATTAATGTGTTTAAGCCAATTAACCTGATTATTCTTCCTCCTTGTTACAGACCCCTGAATAAATCAGATCTTTTGTTCTTTGAAATCTACATTGACTGTGGTGTCAGTATATGTTGAAAGTATTGCATTACAGCTGTGTGCATTGCATAACCTTATTTTACAGGGGGTCCACAGAGCCACGCTGAAGGAATCAGTCCTGGGGGTAAGTGCTAGATTTATGTGTATGTGGTTTGCATATCTGGGGTATTGGGAAAGTTACTGTTGTGTACTAAGGGGACCACTAATGGGAGTCGAGGGGGGTCACAGTGTCCCAGAGGGCTGTGGCCTGATTAAGCTGACCACAACCACCCCTGACCTTTGGGCGGAGGCATCCATCATCGAACCCAGGCCCCTCAACCTGCCATTAGCCACGGAGGCAGGGGTAGTAGCCCTTGAGGTAGTGCCACCTAGGGGTTACATCTTGGAGGCACTTCTGGGATTAGCATCCCCTAGTGGCCAAACTTACAAATTGCTGTTAAAAATAAATGGCTACCCCAACAGAAGTGACTGTACACCAGTTGGTGGGGTGGTGCACTGGGCAGGAGGTCGACCCCCAAAATGCTATGCTTATCCTGGATATTCCCCTGGGTACCAATAAGGACACTGTAGAGGGAGTACTTTCCAAGGCTGAATGTTTACAAAACCCTGTAGTGGTGGGTCGACAGGCTAATCTGCTCGCCCAAAGTTTCATGGCCTTAGTAGAGTGTAAGGACCCAGTAGACAGTTCCAAAGTGCCGCAGACTATTACCCCCGAAGGAGCCCTCACTGCCTGGAGAGTGATAACTAGAGAAAGTAAAGACCCTGTGGAGAATGAGCCCCCTCCCCCCAGTATCTGAGACTTTTGAGAAGAAATTTGCTAAGTTGCTGCTGGAGGAAGAGAAAACTGTGGAGGACTTAAAGAAACTATTCCTGCCACCTGGGGGTGTTCCTCCCCTAACACCCCCTTCCGCTCAAGCACCCGTTATTGCTCCTCCTTCTGGGCCCATGTCAATGCTGGCCTCTATGTCTGTACCTGCTATTAGTCACGACTCTTACCAAAGGTTGAGAATCTTCTCCGGCACCCTCTCCACCCCCCCCAGGCTGAGGATGATTGGGAGACCTGGCTAGATTGTGTTGCCCCCTTGGTACCTGAGTGGCAGTGTGAGAAGGGTGAGAAACAGAAAAGAATCATAGAAAGTTTGAGGGGTCCCGCCCTTGAGGCTATTCAATTTTTGAGGTCCACAAACCCTGATGCATCTGCCCAGAAGTACCTATCTGCACTAGAAGGCAATTTTGGGAGCATTGAGTCAGGGGAGAGCGTGATGTGGAAGTTTCAAGGTACAAAACAATGGCCTGGGGAAAGTTTGTCTGCATATGTTACTTGTCCAGAAAGAGCTCTGCAGAAAGCTTACCGAAAAGGTGGGGTAGCCGCCAGTGACTTAAACCGTGTGAGATTGGGGCACATACTGCAGCATGCAAAGCATTCTAAATTGCAGCTTCTTCAATTAAGGCTCCAGGATAGAAGGGGTAACCCACCGGACTACTGTGACTTGATAAAAGAACTCTGTGAGGTTGAAGATAAAGAGGGAGATTGTAATTCTAGGGTGAGTGCAGCCCAAGTGATCATGGCATCGGAAGTCCCTTCTGAAGGGGGGACCGCTGTGGGCAAAACGGTGGGAAGAACAGTTGCTGAAGGAAGTCAGAAAGGTACAACTGGATGTTCTCCCTGAGGTTTCCCCCATGTAACAAGATTCTGGTCCCTCTCCAGTCATGACTGCCATGGGGGTGGGGGTGCACCCTCAGGCATCCTATAACCAAGATAACCCTCAGAGTGAGATCAAAGAATTGACTGCCACCATGAAGGAATTGTTGAGACACATTGCACCCCTCTCACCGCTGCCAGCAAATAATGGACCCCAACCCCTTGCTAACACTTCAGTTCCTCAGGCAATGTTCTCCCCAAGGACGACCCAGAAGTCTATCATGTGTCACAACTGTGGAAAAGATGGCCATATGAAGAGGGAATGCCGGCCCCAGAAATACTTAGAGAGAGTGGTGAGCTGGCTTCAAGGGGAGCTTTGAAAAACTATTAGTGGTCAAAGGGTGAATGAAATGACTGCAGTGAGGATCCGAGAAACCCTAATTCAAATTTCTTTGTGGCTAAATCATCTGTCTGGGCCTCTGCTGTCCCTTTAGAATGGTCTGAGGAGGTGGGTCCCTCTATGGAGATGACAGTGAAAGTAAATGGAGTGTCTACTAGAGCTGTGCTGGACAGTGGCTCCCAAGTAACCATCATGTTCCAAGACTGGTACAAGAAGCACTTGCCTGATGTGCCCTTACAGCCTTTGGAAGGACTGCATGTCTGGGGGTTAAGTGAAAAGGCGTACCCCTACTTTGGATACATCCAAATTTGGTTGTCTTTCCCCACCTCGCTGGCTGGAATGGCAGAGCCAGTGGAGACTTTGGCCCTAGTGTGTCCCCTTACTGGACTGTACGATGGGGTTCCTTTGTTAATTGGAACAAATGCTCATATGTTCGAGAGATTGGCACAACTATGCTATGAGAGACAGGGGTAGTGGACTGGTAGAGCTTTGAGGATTCCTGTCTTGATCAAGAAGGCTTATGACGAGTCACGGAAGAATGCTGACGAGATGGATGTGGATGAACCGGTTGGGGTTGTATGGAAGAAGGATCCGGAGTCCATGATCCTGGCCCCTAATGCTCAGTGTACCTTACAAGGGGAGGTCTGCTTACGAAAAGAGGTCAAGAATAAGATACTCATGTTGGATGCGCCAGGCGATGGAAAATTGCCAGAAGGATTGCTGGTTAAACCGAGTATCTTACCTGCTCGGGCTCATGCCTATGCTCGATGGGTAATGGTTCAGGTTCACAATGTGTCAGACTGAGAAATTCAGGTGAATGGAGGCTGCACCCTGGCTACCGTACACTGTGCAGACACTGCAGTGCTACCCAGTAACAAGTACTCGGGGGGGGGGGGACTGACAGAGTTATGCCCAAATTGTTTGACTTTGGTGACTCCCCATTGATAGCTGAATGGAAGACTAGAATCAGCCAGAGACTTGCTTAGAGAGATCAGGTGTTTTCACTGAAAGAATGGGATGTGGGATGTGTACAAGGAGCAGAGCAACATATACGCCTGCATGATGAATGGCCATTCCGTGAGAGGTCCCGGCGCCTAGCACCCGCTGATATAGATGATGTAAGAAGACACCTGCAGTAGATGCTGGCAGCTGGTGTGATACAAGAATCCAGAAGCCCTTATGCTTCACCTATTGTAGTGGTGAGGAAAAAGAACGGAACAGTAAGAATGTGTGTGGATTATCGGACCCTCAACGGGTGGACCATCCCCGATCAATACACCATGCCTCATATTCAGAATGCTTTAGACTGAAGGGTAGCAAGTGGTTCTCAGTGTTGGATCTTTGCAGCTGGTATTATCAGATCCCCATGGTGCCAGAAGACCATGAGAAAACAACCTTCATCTGTCCACTTGGGTTCTATGAATTTATGAGGATGCCCCAAGGGATCTCGGGTGCCCCAGCCACTTTTCAACGATTGATGGAGCGTGCAGTGGAGGACATGAACTTGTTGGAGTGCTTGGTATATCTAGACGATGTTATAGTGTTTGGAAACTCGTTGGAGGAACATGAACGCCGACTGTTTAAAGTGTGGGACCAACTGGAAGATTTCAGCCTTGAGCTGTCCATCGACAAATGCCAGTTCTTTCAGACATCTGTATAATATGTGGGGCACATAGTGTCCACCGAGGGGATAGGGACTGATCCTAGCAAAGTTGAGGCCTTGACCACCTGGCCCCAGCCCCACAATCTAAAAGAACTACAATGATTCCTAGGATTTTGTGGTTATTACAGGCAGTTCATAAAGGACTATTCAAGGGTGATTCATCCACTTCTGAATCTCACCCAAGGTTATCCTCCCATGAACAAAAAGTACAAGAGAGTGGCCTCCACCGAAACTGAGAGAGTATATGTCCGCCCCAGTGAATCTTTTGAATCACGCTGGACACCTGATTGTGAAGCTGCTTTTCATGAAATCATATACTAACTCACCCATGCTCCTGTCCTTGCCTATGCTGATCCTGCAAAACCCTATGTATTACATACCAATGCTAGCCTACAAGGCTTGGGGGCTATGTTATATCAAGAGCATGAGAATGGTCTGAGGCCAGTGGCCTTTGCCAGCAGAAGTCTGACCCTATCTGAAAAAAACTAGCCTGTGCATAAATTGGAGTTCCTGGCATTGAAGTGAGCCATTGTTGACCAATTCCATGAATACTTGTATGGGGCAAAGATACTGGTAAAGACAGATATATAAAGAGGAAGTAAGCTGTTGGTTAATTAGGATCTACAGTTTATCTGTTAGGTAGGAAAATGGGAAGACTAGGTGGGCCAAGCGATCCTTATCTGCCTTCAAATTCTATGTTTCTATAATAATCCCTTGACCTACGTGCAGACTTCAGCCAAATTGGATGCCACCAGCCATAGGTGGCTTTCTGCATTGTCCACTTATGATTACGCTGTTGAATACAGAGCAGACCTGAATCACGTAGATGCTGATGCTCTCTCCTGGAGGCCTGTTTAAAGAAGTGATTGGGTCAGACTGTCCGAACCTGACATTCGAGCGCTGTGCCAGAAGTTTGACAAGGAGGAACAAATGTCCACGGATGCAGTGGACTGTCTAGTTGATTGCTTGGGGCCCTCTGACAATTGTATACCTGCTGCTTACTGCCACTTCTCTGCATTAGATATTAGTGCACTGCCTCAGTTTGATAATGACAATCTTCAGCGGGCTCAATCTCGAGATCCTATGATCAGATCAGCACTTGAAGCTCTTTACGCAGGGAAAGATGTGTCCAGGTTGCGCTCTTCTGACTTGAGAACTGCATTGTTGTACAAAGAAGGTCCTAAATTGAAGTTGATTAACCAGTTGCTGTACAGAGAAACAGTAGACAGGGGAGGTCAAGTAGACAAGCAACAGTTAATTCTGCCCACTGCTTTCAGAGACTTGGTGCTGAGGTCCCTACACAACCACATGGGTCACCTCGGTATAGACCGAACCCTCGACCTGGTGCAGTCCAGATTCTACTGGCCTAAGATGGGGGCCGATGTTGAACATCATATGCGGATTTGTAGTCACTGCCTGCAGAGAAAGGCCTTGCCCCAGAGGGCTGCCCCCCTTGTTAACCACCACCAGCACCCCCATGGAGTTAATTTGTATTGACTTTCTGAGTTTGGAGCCTGATCAGTGGAAAGTTAGTAATGTGTTGGTGGTCACTGACCATTTTACAAGGTATGCCCAAGCATTCCCCACCAAGGACCAAAAAGCATCCACCGTGGCCAAGGTACTGGTAGAGAATTTCTTTGTTCACTATGGAGCCCCCCTGAGAATCCATTCTGATCAAGGCCTAGATTTTGAGAGCCGCTTAACCAAGGAAATGCGCTCTCTGTGGGGAGTGCGGAAGTCTAGAACCACCCCTTACCACCCATAGGGGGATCCACAGCCCGAACATTTCAACCGCACCCTGCTTGACATACTAGGCACTCTTCACCCGAAAGACAAGCCCAGATGGAGCCAGCAAATTAGCACCTTGGTACACGCTTATAACTGTACCAGAAATTATGCTACTGGGTTTTCCCCCTACCGCCTTATGTTTGGGAGCGAGGCTTGGCTGCCAGCGGATGTTTGTTTCAGCGTCTTCCCCGATGGGTTCTGAGCTGACAGTTACCTACAGTATGTGCAAAAGTTAAAAGCTCAATCGAACCATGCATACCAACTAGCTCAGACCATGACTGCAAAGAGAAATTTGGCTAACAAAGAAAGACATGACAAAAAGGTAAAGGCCCAAGAGCTTCAAGCAGGAGACCATGTATTGTTGCAGAATTTGGGACTGCATGGCAAACACAAAATTATTGACCGGTGGCACCATCTACCCTACATAGTAGTAGGCAAATTAAATGACTTGTCTGTGTATAAAGTGTGGCCTGAAAACAACTCAAAGGATGTCAAGAAAATGCATCGTAACCATTTGTTGCCCATTTGTCAAATAATTATTGAATCTGAGCCCACAGAAACTGTTTCCCCAGGACCGGTGAAACGAGCTGCCGCCAAACAGAGACAGAGTAAACCAGCCCCTGTAGTTACTACCTCAAGGTTTCCTCCACAGAAAATCCCAATTGAGAATGACTGTCAGTTCACTTCGGATGAGAGTGAATGCAACTATGGTTATTACCCTTCTTATGAACTAGGTCAGTTGTTTCAAGATAACCCCCTGTTCAATTATGGTGATAAAGCTGAGCCTTCTGGACTGCCTAACCCCCCGAGTTTTATCCATGGAGCCAATGCTCCCTGAGAGTGAAGTGCAAAGCGTTAAGTCTGATGATGTTGAATCACAATGTATGGTGGAACTGTGTGATTTTCCTAAGGAAGAGACAGATGAGCTGAGACCGACTGGTGACATGCCAGAGCCTAAAGAGTACTTTGAATGTAATGATGGTTCTCTTCCAGTGCCAGAGTGTTCCCCGAGTGAACAAAGCATTGTAGAACCTGAATCCACAGAGTCCGGGGCTGACAGTGCCCCAAGTCTGAACTTTTCTGCTCAAATAGAGGCTCTCCTTGTAAGTGAGGAACGTGCAGAGACTGAAGTGAAAGGCACAGAGACTGTGACTGTTTCCCCAGGAAGACTGGTTGAGATGTCAAGCCAATAGTGTGCCTCAGCTATGATTCCCCTGGGAGGCCTGTGGATTTGCCTCTCAATGTAGTCCATAAGGGGGTGTATGTGTCCCAGAGCACTGCCTAAACTGAGCATAAGTGCAAATTCCTGGTTAATTGTTCTGCCCTCCAGTTATGGCACCCCTGTCCCATCTACCCCTGAGGTAGCTGATAGGGAAGGGCCCCCATTATCCTTGTTCAATGTGTAGGAAATGGTAACCTGAAGTTGTATAATAGTATGTGTGAGTTACCTGTGTGAAATGTATCTGATGTAACTCAGAATGGATATAGTAAAATGAAACATAGATAATATGTATAGTAATAGTTAAGTATCTTGACTGATGTATAAAATGTGATTTGGTATAACATGTTGATGGTATAAATGCATAGTATAATTTGCATCTAAAACTATAATGATGGTACAGTCTTGATGCGGACGCTAAGTTTTTCCGGGCCAGGAAGGGTGTAACCCCCCTATAAATGGGGGTTCCCGGAAGTCTTCTCAGAGCTTGCCTAATGGTTCACAGTCTGGATGGTGTTCGGCTAAAGCCATTTAAATGGTGTTGCCTGTGAGTGCTTTTAAAGCCTCCATGTACTGTCTCTTTAAGGGCTGCCTGCCTGCAGTCATAATTAGTTTGAATGGGTGGCTGCTGAATAATCACTCAGTTTCTGCCATCACTAAATGTGCAGAGTGAGCCCTTTTGAAAGAGGTAACTGATTGCTGGTAGATCGTTTAAATAGTAGTAAAAATGTAGTTTGTTCTAACCTGCCTTATTTGCAGCAAAGACTGTTCTGTGTAGCTCCACCATTTTGGTCCCGGACTGCCGAATGGGACCAATCAGTACTTGGGACTCTCAAATGGAGTCTGCTGAAATGGGGCTGTGTGGAGTGAGACTTTGGGAATTGTAGTTTTTGGACTGTTGGCGCCTTTTTGCACCTATAGAGGGAGCCTGTTGTGACTGATACCTGAACCGACCAACCGAACCTTTTGGATCTGCATGAAAGCCCCTGGGCTGTCTGCGGGCAAGCCAGATTCAAGTTGGAAGCTGAGAGAGCAACAGCTCAGAGTGTTCGAGCGGCTGTGTTGCGCAGTAGTTCACGCGGGAGAACCGTGGAAGGCCTGACTGCTGGCCTGCTAGCCTGATTTCTGCCCAGAGAGGGAGAAGAGGACTTTTGTCAGGCTAAATCCGATTTCTGTGAGAATAAAGCAAGCTGCTGATTTGGGACCAGGCTTAACCTGTAGAAGACCTAAGATTTTGCTGAATGCGATCGGCCTGTCAGGAATTACAGTCACTTCTGAGCTCCCAGTGTGTGCGGAGACTTGCGATCGTGACTGGGGAGCATTTGGCCTGGTACAGGTAGAACTCTGTTATATGAATGTACTGTGTACTGAAAGAGAATTGCGATTTAGTTTGGCTGTGTGCTGCTGGCTTGTACATATGAATGTGCTATGTGCTAAATGGGGATCGCAAACTAGTCCCCTTTGCTGTGAACTGTGTGCTAGTTGCTGGAGACGGTTCCCAGCTAATTTTGGACTGAATCCGTTGTTGCCTAATGCAGATAGGCCCTGCCACAAGGGCCTTGTCTCCCTACCATGCTGCACAGAGAAGATCCATCGACGAGCGACCAGCCAGGGCATCAGCCCTCTGCTCCTTGTCTGAACAAGAACGTCACCAGAGCAACTCATGTAGGCCCTGTTTCCACTGGCAATCCAAACCGTCCATCCCTCAGCCCTCCTGTGTTCAGCCTGGGTACCATGAGTAATTATCAGGGTAGCTCCCTGCAACGTTTCTTAATCAAAAGTGTGCCATCTGATTCTTGTGGTGTTTCATTTTCACGAACTGAGCCCTCCGGCCCCGGATTACAAATTGTGTGTGTGCATGTTCTTTTTCCATCACAGGGCCCCAACCAGCTGCACCGCTGGCCTACCCCGGGCAACGGTCCTGGCTAGCCTCTTCCCCCATCCTGGGTACCCAGAGAGTGTGACTGAGGTGGACTCTAAGTGCATGCACAGTAGTGTGATTATTAATGTGTTTAAGCCAATTAACCTGATTATTCCCCCTCCTTGTTATAGACCCCTGAATAAATCAGATCTTTTGTTCTTTGAAATCTACATTGACTGTGGTGTCAGTATATGTTAAAAGTATTGCATTACAGCTGTGTGCATTGCATAACCTTATTTTACAGGGGTCCCCAGAGCCACGCCGAAGGAATCAGTCCTGGGGGTAAGTGCTAGATTTATGTGTATGTGGTTTGCATATCTGGGGTACTGGGAAAGCTACTGTTGTGTACTAAGGGGGCCACTAGCGGGAGTCGAGGGGGGTCATAGTGTCCCAGAGGGCTATGACCTGGTTAAGCTGACCACAACCAACCCAGACCTTTGGGTGGAGGCACCCATCATCAGACCTAGGCCCCTCAACCTGCCACTAGCCATGCAGGCAGGGGTAGTGGCCCTTGGGGTAGTGCCACCTAGGGGTTACAACTGCTTACCCACTTAGCTCATGGCTTGGGCCATCTAATGTCTGCACCTGTGGTACAAAATGCGTGCCCTCAAAGTCTCTGCTGCCCTTTTATTTAATGAAGTACACATACAGATCTTGCCACTGGTGCTGCAGCCAACTCAGCACCCCAACCCAGGGTGTAACTGCTGCTGTTGGTTTGGGGAAAGTTGTGGCAGGAGTTGGTTATAATGGGGCCTGACTGGCCCTGCTAGAACTAGTGCTGCTGGGATAAGGATGCTGGGTGATGAGGCAGTCAAGCCCCAACTGACCTGGATGCTGCTGCCAAGAACCTGACCCACTCACTGAGCGCAAACTGCTACGCTATGCTGTTGCCACTCTGCGGAGGCCCTGACCTCTCTTACAACTGTGGCTTTACACCACTTTTACTTTTGGCATGACCTGTGCCTCAATTTGGGCCACTCTCATGTCAATGCAAACTGCGCTCTCGCTATGACTCTCACCACTATGGCCTGCTTAATCATCACTGACGAGGAGGACTGAGGAACTAACTTTTACACAGAAAAACAAACAAATGGGGTTGTACTGAACCCACATAGCAGCCGCAACTTTGGGGAACCTGCCTACTTGACGTTCACTCAATACTGCTGCTGCCACCAACTGCTGAATGTGGTCCTGCGACTGGATTGCTGTGGGAAGGAACTGACCTCTGTTGACAGGGAACTGCTGAACCGTGATGCCAACTGAGCAAGGGGAACTGCCAAGCTGCTGCCTCAGGGAACTCACAGAGACTGACTGCCACACCTGAAGGGGAAGTGCCACACTGACAGGAGGAAACATAACCACTACTGACTGGAAGGAGGGCTGAAACGAGGACCACAGTTAAGCCCCTTTCTTTACTCAAAGTTCTGCATCCCCTCTCTCCCTCAGGTTCCACAGTCAAGGCCCGACCACACTCTGGACTGCGCTCATTAGTGCCCAAGAGTGCTACTCATTATCCTGAGCAACACTTGACAACTTCAGCACATGAGAGTGCTATTTGGCTTCCCTTTCCAGCCACAGCAGGTCCTATTTGTAGCCCCCAACATTCGGGATACCAAGTCCCTTGCAATGTGAGAGGCAACCAACTTGTGTGTGCGTGTGCATTTGTGTGTGTGTGTTTGTGTGCGCACACGCTGTGCTGTTGATGTGGAAAATGACAGGAAGGCAAGGGAAATGCAGGCAGGGGACAGGAAACTGGTGCCAGGCTACACAATAAACAAATCCCTGCTGTCAGGACACTTTACGGGGGTACACAGTTAGGGGCAAATTTTACATAGTGCTGCCCACTCTCTGTACCCAACTCCTGTTTACTGTCCCTGTATCATGGGGACCTGGAGACCAGGGACTAGGTGGCTGGCTGTGACCCCACCCCCCTCTCCAGCTGGGTTCTATTTTATTTTATGTAAACCCCAGTCCTGGGGCATTACAAATCATCCCAACCACCAGCTTGTGTTCTCTGTTCAGTCTCCTGCTCCCTATTGCCAAATGTCAGGACAAGTGGGGCTTCTGCTGCTGTGAGAAGCTCCACCCCATGTCAGTGGCACCACCCTAGCTCTGGGGTTAACCCTTTAGCTCATTGTCTACTTGGGGATAAACGATCTAGCAGGAAGGTCATTGGGAGCAGTGAAAGCTTGCTTCAGAACATTAGGTGCAAGGCTAATACTATCACCTTCTCAGAAGTCCTTACAGTGCACAGGAGGGGGGAGGCAAGGAAGCTGAAAATGTTCCAGTTTGACAGTTAGTCAGTGAAGGGGTGCACAGAGGAGGGATTTCACTTCCTGGAAGACTGGGGTGCTTTTCAGTGGGATAAAGTTAAACTGGATGGCCTTCACCCTTAAAGGGACACTGTCAACCCCCTTAGGCTTCAAAGTGTCTCTGGTTAAAAAAACAACACATTTTCTGATTGGTCACAGTCTGTAGAGATTGCTGATGTAGCTGGTAGTTTTATTCTGATTTATTTTTTCTTTTCTTTTTTCAAAAGCGAAAATAGACTTCCCACAATACTGGTGTTACCACACAAAAATGTTTGTTTGCAGTCCTTGATCAACTTCCACTGCATCTTTCCTGGATTTGGGAACACCCCCAACACAGTCTTGCCATTTATGATGCAGTGGGAGGAGAGAAAACTAATGCAACATGAGTGGCTGCACTGTTTGGGGTTTTTCCTAATGTTCGGGAAGTATGCAATAAGAGTAGATGAGGATTTAAAACAAAACAAGGTTGAGTATAATATAATTACACTATTAGCATGCATTTTAGTTCCACTAAGAAAGGAAGTAGATAAAACAACCATCAGCATCGGTGAATTTTAGAAGGCAAGCAATCTAAAAATGCTGGTTTACAACTAGATATAATATTATGCAAAAATGGATGACAGTGGTGTCCCATTAAAGGGAGGGAACCAAGGATTTGTGGCAGAGGTTTGAGGCATGCAGATTAGGGCATTTAAATGAGCAAGGGGGAGGCTAGAGCTAGGGTCATCTGTGAGAACTCAGGGATGGGAGACCAGGCTAGCATTTCCCCAACTAATGAGGTCAATCAGAGAGAAAAGGATAATGGTCCGAACATACGAATATGCCAGCAGATAAAGACTTTACAGTCTATCTAGTCTGGTCAAGTGTGCGGGTCCCAAATGTGTTTACAGAGGGACCTGCCTCCCCCTCCCCATTTCCAGTGGGACTCCCCTCAAGTACTCTCTTCTGCTCCTCTACCTGGAACTTTTCCCTTCACTCTGTCCCATCCTTTCTTGAAGATATGCATCATTTTCAGGGAGACCACCTACTCAGGCAACTCGTTCCACTTGACCATCATTCTCTCAGTGAAAAGAAACCTCCTTATCTCTCTCTCTTATATCTTCCCCCCACCAGTTTTAGGCTGTGCCCCTAGTGGACTTGTTCCCACTAAGGATGAAGAGGCCCTCAGTGCTCACCCTGTTAATACCTTTAAGATACTTGAAGGTCTCGATCATGTCCTCCCCTGCTTTCTGCACCTCAAGAAAGTACGTGATGAGCTCCTTGAGCCTCTCCTCACAGGTGTTACCCTGCTGTCTCTGGATCACCTTGGACGCCCTTCTGTGGGCTGTTTCCAGCAAGTTGACATCCTTCGTAAGATAATGGCACCAATACTGCATACACTGTACTGTAGGTGCAGTCTCACCAGTGATCTGTACAGTGGCAGTATGACCTCTGTCTTCCTGCAGGTAATTCCCGTGGCTATACAGCAGCATCTAACTTGCTTTGGCTGCTGCGGTCCTTCAATGTGCTGAGTGCTTCAAGTCACTCATGATGATTACTCCCAGGTCCTTTTCTTCCTCTGACTCAGTCACCTGCACATCACCCAACCAGTATTTGATCTGTGGTTTCTTCGCCCCCAAGTGCATAACCTTCCACTTTGTAGCACTGGACCTCAGCTGCCAAATGCCAGATCACTTCTCTAACCTAGCCAGGTCTTTCCTGAGTTCCTCTCTCTCCCCCCTCCTTCAGGACTACCCTCCCACAGGGTTTTGTGTCATCCATGAACAGGCAGATTTTACCTTTAATCCCATCCACTATGCCAGTGATGAAGATGTTAAACAATACTGGACCAAGCACTGAGCCCTATGGGATCCCACAGGTCACTGGCCTAGCTTCTGAGAATCCCAACTACCACATTTTGGCTTTTGTCCTGCAATCAGCTTCTGATCCATCTATCAAGCTTGGTCCCCACCCCCAGATCTTCCAGTTTCCTGACCAGTCTCCTATGAGGCACAGAGTCAAAGGACTTGCTGAAGTCAAGATACAGGACATCAACTGCTTGGCCCTTGTCCACTGTCCTGGTCGCCCAGTTGAAGAAGTCAATTAAGTTAGTCTGGCAGGACTTCCCCGACACAAACATATGTTGCTTCTCAACCTGTAGCCCATTTTCCTCCAGAAAGCTCATGAGTCTTTCCTTCAGGATGATCTCCATCAGCTTCCTCACTATTGATGTCAGGCTGTAGCTTCCAATTCAATGTGCCTATGCAACTGGTTTTGTGCTTGTGTAATGTAGATTATCTTTGGCTGTTCACTTCTCTATCCATGGGATATACCACCCTGTAGGGGTACGAAGGGGAGGGTTTCACCCCTTGAGGTGCTGCGGGAGCGAGTCCCTTGGCTAAAGGTACCTTAGGAAGAAGCCCAAAAAGAGTGTTAAGGAAAGCATACAAGGTAGTGAACACTTATTGGGGTCGAGGACCTGTACATAGGTCGGTTGGTAGTATGGGTTCAGTTGGTAGCATTGATCAGTTGGTAGTATGTTTGAGTAGAGTAGGCAGGAAACAACAGGTGAATAGTGACCCACTCGAAGGTCTGACTGTAAGGCGTGGAAGCCTGGCTTCCTAAGGAGAGAGAGAACAGCCAAAGGGGGGAGACAGGACACTTACAGGACGGCCACCCACTGCATCCAACAGTGGAAACCTACCTAAGTGACCTAGGGATTATTGCCTAAAGCTAACTAAATATTATGACCTGTGGCATTGAAGAGAGGAAAAAAAAACCTTTGAGGAGGAAACCTCTGGGGACCTAAGGCCTAGGTTGCCTTCTCTCCAGGCTTGGGATGATTTTGATTAGTGATGGCTCTGCTGCTGCTGCAATTTGAAAACTCAATTAAAGGGGGTGGAAAATATTCCAACTTGGAGGAAAGCTCTCCTCTATCCCTCTAACGGGAACGCCATGATGGGTTGTGAGGCTAACTCTGGAACACTGCTCCTTCAAGGCAGGAGGAGGAGAAGAGTGATGACTGCTGAGGCACTCAGCTGGCCTACCGATCTAAAAACAAACCAAATGAACCTGAGGCAGTCACAGGGAGAATAGCTTTGAAGGTTGCCTCCAAACCTGCCTGGGCAGCTAAAGGGGCCCTTCATGAGAGCCCCACCCCTTCGCTGCTGAAGTCTTAACGCTTCGTCGAGAGGTGCCGTCGGTATGGTTGATGACTGAAGGTTCACCTGGAGCAAGGACATTCCCAGCTATGGGCCAGGTGAGATGGACCATGCCCAAAGCTTTGCATGCTCAAGATGTGGACTTCGGGGTGCAGATTGAGACTGTCGGCTGCAGGGCAAGGCCTGTGCCATGGTAACTAATGGTCAAGGTTGGCATGCCTCCGCAGAGAGCTAAACGAATGCTGAGCATTGTAGATCCTCATGTGGAGGGTGTGCCAGGTGGAGGATTCCAGACGGGTGGCAGTCCATCACTGCATGGTACGTATGTCGGGCACACACAGCAGATGGGGCACCAGCAGCAGCCGTGGAGGCAGGCCCAGCCACGGAGGACCAGCCATCCACCTCCAAGGGCATCTGGGGGCCTGATCGGCTGCAGCACACCACCACTGTCTAACCAGATGTCCTGGGCATGGGGTCGGACGAGGCCCAGGATGCCAGTCTCGGCATCCTTTGCGTGGAGACACAGATTGGGGCAGGGTCTGACACCGATGATGACCTGACCATAATCCTGGACAGCATGGGTGGTTTTGTGGGGGAGACGCCCATACCAGATACCATCACAGGCAGCGCACTCAGCGCCCAGCGGCCTGACAGTGATGGAACAGCTGCCCACCACCACTGCGGGTGCTGCTGTGTTGCATGGGCATGATGAGGTCAGTTCTGCACAGGTTGCGCTAGTGCAATGCATCTGATTCCTGCCACTAGCCAGTGCCTGGGTGTGTGGGTGCATGTGTGTGTTGCTGTTTGCTGCTGTGAGCAGTTGTGTGTGGATGTGTGCCACTGACACCCCTACCCCCACACCACGCCTGTGTGTGTGCATGCCCATTTCCATGCACACCCCTGCCTGTGAGCTGTACCTGTGTGTGTGGCCAGTGCGTGGGTTTGGCGCCACCTACCTGCATGCACCATAGTTCTCCTGTGCAATGGTGTCTCGATGCTGCCATGCCATCCTTTGCAGCCAGGGATCCCTCCGCCTGGGGGGGCTGTCCACCACCCTCCGGCCCATTGCCCTCATCGTCCCCACTACTGTCTCCCTCATCAGCCTCGACAGCTATCCCACGGTCAATGTCCATGTTGTGCAGTATGCAGCAGGCCAGGAATAGATCACAGACTTTCAAGGGGCTGTACTGTAGGGCACCACCAGACCTGTCTAGGCAATGGAACCGTGCCTTCCGAATCCCAAATACACACTCAATGATGTTTCGCGTGCTGGTGTGTGCCTCATTGTAGCGTTCCTCTGTTGGGAATGATGGGCATGATAGGGGGTGAGCAGCCAGGGCCTCAGTGGATAGGCACTGTCTCCTGTGTGGATAATGACATGGTTAGCCCTGTGTCCTCCTTTGCTGTGCCCCTTGCCTGTCCCTGGCACCCTTGCCAGCATACCCACCCTGCTCTCCCCATCCCATGGCCTGCTCTGCCCGGCATCCCTTGCCCGTGCCATATTCACCCACTAGGTGGCCCATGGGGATGTCCCCATGCTTGAACCAGTGGCACAGCGCAGAGCTGTGCCAGATGAATGCATCATGTGCTCTCCCAGGGTGTGTGGCACAGACATTGGTGATGCGCCCCTTGGCATCACACACCACCTCACAGTTCACACTTGGGAACCCCTTCCTATTCATATAGGCCATGCCCTCAGGGCCAGGTGGTGAGCAGATGCCCACATGGGTGCAGTCAATGGCCCCAAGCATGCCAGGCATGTGAGCTACCCTGTGGAAGTCCTGCATGGTTGCTGTATGCTCCACCTGTGTGCTGGGGAAGTGGATGTATTCTGAAGCATGTGGCAGCAGAGCATTGAGGAAGTGTGTAAGGAGATGTGATGTGGCCAACTGGGTTATGCCTGTGGTGTCCCCTGGTGGTCTCTGGAAGGTGCCTGTGGTGAGCAGGCACATGACAGCTGTCACTTTTGTCTCCACAGACATTGCATGGCTCCATCTTGTGGGTGCCTGCATCTCCTCACTGCACAGCTCACAGAGCAGCCTCAGAATGGCCCTGTTCAGGTGGTACCATCCCACAATCTCCGTATTTGTGTAGTTCTTGAAGGTGGTGCGGGCATGGTACCACCTGCTCCAGGTATACCGCCAACGGGCCCTTCCAAGGCCACATTGCTGTTCCTCCTGCCCCCTCACACCCCTCATTATGGCCTCCATTAGGAAGGGCACACTATCCATGGCCCCTGATGTCCTGTCTCCCTCCTGGGTGGTCGGCTGCTGCAGGCTGTATACCACCCTGGTGTACTGCGTGGCACTGTACCTGCCTGTCCCTCTCACTCTCTCAGCCCCTGGCTCACTCTCCACTGCCATCACTGTCCCTCTACACCTGTGGCTGCCGGTGACAGTCTCTCTGTCTCTCACTGGCTCTGTCTCCCTTGCTCTGTCTGTTTGTCTGTCTGTCCAACATCTGTTGCCTCTCTCTCTCTCCCCCTCTCTTGCCTGGTGCAAGTGCTGTCTGTTTGCTTGTGTCCTGTATTTATAGGCTCAAGTCTGCTCTGCACATCTAGGTTTTGCTCTGCACTTGCGCCATGGTTCCACAGTTCAATATGGCACTGCACTGAATATTCATGGGCACGCCCCCTGCTCTTGCGCATGCATTCATTATAGTTGCGCATTGGTGCAATGAGGTTTGCACTGCGCAATGGCTCCCGCTGAATATCGCTCCTTGGCACATGTCCGCACTTGCGCCAGTGCAACTCAGTTGCACTATGCACAACTGCTTTGAATATCCCAGCCAAGGAGTTTTCAATGATTAGGTAAACCTGAAACTTATGCATAAAGATTGTGAGAAGCTTATATTTATCATGAATGTATTAAAGTAAAAATACCCCATGAGCAAGCTCCAGAAACAGAGCGAAAAGCAGGGGCAAAATAAAATACTTTTAAAGGACCAAGGAGTCAGCACTGAATTTTTACATGGGGTCTACAAGAATAATTTAAGAGAAGATTTTCAAGAGCACCTCGGATCCCCACAGAAGAAACTGAGCATTATTTCCCACTTCTTTAAAAAAATTCTTATATCTAGCCTGGCTAGGGGGACCATAACAATGGCAGCGGCCATGAGTCCCAGGAGGCAAAGGAAGACTTAGGCCAGGACGTGACAGCTGGAGTAGAGCTGACAGGCTTGATCCATCAGATGCTCTGCTCTGTGCTGTGGGGGAAGGCCATGACTTGGGCTGTATCCAGCACCACTCCAATGTACTGCAGCCATTGGGAGGGGGTCAGAAAAGATTTGGGGAGGTTGATGGTAACCACCAAATCCTGAAAAAGATGACAAGTAGAGTCTGGGATTTGGAGCAGACGCTCCTTGGATGGAGTGGCTAGCAGCCAGTGGTCCAGATAAGGGAACACATAGAACCCCTGCCACCTGAGGGCAGCTGCCACCACCACAAAGCACTTGGTGAACACCCAGGGGGCTGAGGGTAAGCCAAACAGCACAGCCCTGAACTGGAAATGGGTTCCCTGAAAAAGAAACCTGAGGAAACACCTGTGAGAGGAGCATACCCTGATGTACAGATATGCGTTCTGCATGTCTAGGGAGCAAATCCAGTACTGCTGGTGTAATGGGCAGTAGTCCCTATAGGGTGATCATTCTGAAACTTTTGTACTGGATGAACGAGTTTGGTTTGCTGAAGTCCAGGATGGGCCTGAAGTCCCTGGTGCATTTTGGAACCAGGAAGTGGGAGTAGAACCCCTGTCCCTGCTTGGACTTTGGGATGGGTTCTAAGGCCCTTTTTTGGAGCATAGCATGGATCTCTTCCCAAATTAATGGAATGTGGCTGGGAGGGTAAAAGGCCTGAACCAGGGGATTGTCTGGAGGCCACTCTAAAAAATCTAGGGAATGGCTATGTTTTATGAGTTGCATGACCCTACTTTCTGAAGTTATGTCCTTCCACCTGTCCAGGTGGAGGGAGAATCAACCCCCTATGACTGCCTCCTGCATGACTGGAGGGTGGGGGTCTGGCAAGGAGTTGGGGGGGCAGCTGCAGCTGGGACTGTGGAGCCCCTTCTGGCACTTTTACTGGCAGAAGAAGTTGGGCAGACAGGGCCGCTGCCACCGCACTCTGCTTGCCTTGGGGTTTAGCTGACATCTGAGGCTGTCTGGTGGCAGTATGGTGAAAGGAAGATCTCTATACAGGTCTGGACTGCTTGTGGTACAAAGAATGAACAGACCTGATAGCCGTGCCCGAGGTCTGGAGCTTTGAGAGGATGTTCTCAACATTACCTCCAAACAGAAGATTGCCCCTGATGGACAGCTGGATGTCTTGGTCAAACCCAGACATATGTAGCCAAGAGTACCTATGTAGGTGTCATCGAGGCACAGGTCAGAAAGCATAGGAAAACTAGAAGCAGTTGTAGAATTCACCAAAAATCACATATTTACACTAACAGTATCATAAAAAGAATAAACGTGTTCAAAATAACTATGTACAGAGGAGAAAATAAAATAACATTTTCTTTCAGTCTCTGTGTCCCTTTTTCTCCTAATCTTTCTTGCAGTTGCAGCTTAGCTCTTTTATAAGTCTTCTGAACCCCCATTTTTAGCAAGCATCATGTTCTTATAAATATTCTGTTCTTGTAAGTTTCAGGAGCTGTTAGAACACAGTATGCTTTCTGAGACCCCTACAGCTTTTGCAAAAGGCTGGAAGATTTGCACTCAAATAACCTCTAGAGTTTACAATAGCTTTCTGCAATCATCTCAAAATATAATTATATACATTTCAACAGTAACACTATACATTTTCTAAACAAAGGGGATCCCAATATCAGTTACATTTCCATGCAATGATTTACACATATTTTTATATCAGCAGATCTAGATATGCAAGGGAGAAAAACAGACAACAAGGGAAAACTGAGAGACAGTGAGAGGCACAGAATTGCGAGATTGTCGGGGTGATCAAATCCGAAATCTCACAGGAAAATTGGGTTGCGCAACCAGACAGATAAGAGACAAAATAGGAAAGATCTTTGCATTTAAACACTTTTCATAACAGTTGGGAGAGGGTCCTATTCCACCCGGTCACAAACACCCCCCTCCTCAAGAAGGAACCTGTTTTATTAAACAGGTTTCCAAAACATTTTCTTAATTCTCTACTAACAATTGCTGCTTTCAGAAATTAAGCACATGTACATCATCTCTCTCTTTTTTATAACAGTACAGAAAACAGTACAGTTTAAACTCATATATTTGTTTTTCAACCTTCAGAACCCTCAATTCCTGATCCATATATTGACAGAAAATCAGCATTGCTATTCTCATTACAAGATTTGTATATCACTGTGAATTTAAATGGCTGTAGTGCCAAGTACCATCTTGTGATTCTGGAATTTTTATCTTTCATCTGGTTAAGTGAACAGCGAGGATTGTAATCAGTTACAAGAACAAAATCAGTTCCTAGCAAATACAATTTAAGGAAATCCGTGGCCCACTTCGCTGCTAAACATTCCTCTTCTATAGTGGAGCACCTTTTCTCTCTGTCATGCAACTTCCTACTTATGTACAGAATAGGATGTTCTGTCTCATCTACATTTTGACTCAGTACTGCACCTAGACCTACCTCTGATGCATCTGTTTGTAGCAAAATGGTTTCTCAAAGTCTGGGCTTCTTAAAACAGGGGCTGAACATAATGCAGCCTTAACGGCTTGAAGAGCTTCATCACACTCTGGGGTCCATTTCACATTATTTGGGTACTGTTTCTTTGTGAGTTCAGTGAGGGGAGTAGCTAACTCTGTAAAGTTTTTGAACACATCTCCGATAATAACCAGCCAGCCCTAAAAATGACCTGACATGTTTCTTTGTTTTAGGTACAGGGCTGTTAGCTACCATTTATATTTTAGAAACCGCTGGCTTAACTTCTCCATTTCCCAACACATAGCTCAAATATCTGGTTTCCTAATGCCCAATGCACATTTGGTAGGATTAATAGTCAGATCTACATTTTTGATAGCTTAGATAACTACTCGTAAGTGTTCCAGGTGGCTTTTCTAGTCTGGACTGTACACCACAACATCATCCAGGCATGCAGTACAATAACCAGTGTGAGGGGATAAAATGACATCCATGTACCGTTGGAATGTAGCTGGAGCACCATGTAAACCAAATGGCATGGTGGTGAATTGATAGACTCCTATAGGGGTGGCAAATGCAGTTTTGTCTCTGGATTCTTTAGCTAAAGGTATTTGCTAGTAACCCTTGGTGAGATCAAGGGCACTGATATATTTTGCACTCCCCAGTCTGTCCACCAAATCATCTATTCTGGGCATAAGATAACTGTCGAATTCTGACACTTGATTAAGTTTCCTAAAATCAAGGCAGATTATAACACCCCCTTCTTCTTTGCTTACAATTACCCTTGGAGATGACCAAGCACTCCTCGACTCCTCTATAATACTCAGTTCTTTCATTTTTTGTATTTCCTTAACCACATCAGCTCTTAACCGCTCTGGCAACCTGTATGTCTTTTGTCTAATAGGACGAGCATTCTTCGTCACTGTTACGTGCTCAACCCCTTTTGCTTGTCCTGGTACTGTGGTAAAAGTACTGTTAAATGTCTTTAGCACATTACGAATGTCTGCAGTTTATTCTGAGGTTAAGGGAACATTCACCTTTACATCATCAGCATTTACAGTTTGTTCCAGTCTATCATAAGCTACATCAATATGTTCCTTATCAGTTTCTGGTAAAACTAGCAAAGCAGCTCTTGGCATTTTTTCAACCCATTTCTTGAGGAGGCATGGTATATCTTATGATTTTTCCTGTCAAGGTCTCAGTCTCATAGTTAACAGTGCCAGTACATCGAAGAACCTTATATGGCCCTTGCCACTTCATTAACAGTTTATTTTCTGTTGTGGGCAACAGTAGCAAAACCTTTTCACCTGGCTCAAAAACCTTTTCTTTTACCCCATGGTCATAATATACCTTCTGCTGGTTTTGAGCCTTTTCCTGATTGCTGTGGGCAATTTCAATATATTTTGCCAGCTTCTTTCTTAGGGTACACTTATAAGATGTTATAGATTGTTTCTGAGTGGGGTTATCTTCCCACGTTTCTTTTATCACATCTAGTGGCCCTCTTGCCTGCCTACCATACAGCATTTCAAATGGTGAAAACCCTGTTGATGCATGTGGCATTTCTCTGTAAGCAAAATGTAGGTAAGGCAAGTATTGGTCCCAGTCTTTCCCTTCCCCTTTTACAAACCTTTTTAACATGCGTTTCAGGGTTTGGTGAAAATGCTTAACAAGACCATCTGTCTGAGGGTGATAGGGGGAGGTTCTTATGGCAGGATACCTAGTACAGCTCCTCAAGTAATGCAGCACCAACATTACTACCCTGTTCAGTAATAATTTCTTTAGGTATGCCTACTCTGCTGAAAATTTTGGCAAGCTCTGCTACAACTTTTGGGGCTGTAACAGTACGCATTGGAACTGCTTCCGGGTATCAAGTAGCATAGTCGCATACTACCAGGATAAATCTATTACCCTTTTTACTTTTATCTAAAGGACCAACCACATCCATCACAATTCTCTCAAAAGGCCCATCTATCAAGGGTAGGGGCACCAGGGGCACCTTGTCTTTTCTAGTGACTGGTGCTACTTTCTGACACTCAGCACAGGAATTACAACAGGTAGCAACATCTTCATGAATTCCAGGCCAGTAAAATCTACACAGCAATCTGGCAAGGGTACGATGCTCCCTGAGTGACCAGCCATAGGATTATCATGTGCTATCTATAACAACTCTGTTCTATACTTCCGTGGTATAACCAATTGTTCTGTATGTTCCTGTGTCTGAGGTTTAACCCAAGCTCTGTACAGTAACCCATGACATTTTTTAAACATTGGTCCACCCTGTTTTGGTTTCACCCTCACCTGCTTGAAATAACCCTGGAGAGAAACATCATTATCTTGCTCTGAAAGAAAATCACAATCAGTTAACAATTTAGTTTCAGCATTTTCATATTTTAACCCTTTATGTCCATCAGTCATTTGCTGCCACAGTTTCTTCAGGCATCATCTTTCTTTCTTGGATTTCCGGATCTTGGAGCTGTGCTCAAACAAGTCCAAATCAAAATCACTGAAAGGAAAAGTGTCTCCACCTTCTGAAATTTTCTTTGCCTGAGCTCTTGTCACCACAGCTGCTGAAACATCAGGATTTACTCCTTCTTTGATCAGCTCAGTAAATCCTGGAAAGTCATTTCCTATAATCACAGGTACAGGTAACTTAGGTACTACCCCCGCTTTTATTTGGTGTGACACACCCTTAATGGTCAGATTCACTTGGGTGGTGGTATAGTATTGAGTGTCCCCATGGATGCAGATGACACCAGTACCTGGTTCCTTTGCACAGTGTTTTCCCAGCACTTTAACATGCACTAGGGTCTGTCTGCTTCCCGAATCAATGAGTCCTTTCACAGTCTTATCCCCCACCTTCACATCTGTTTAAGTACTTGCTCCAATTTGCTAAGGACAAATCTGCTCCAGTGCCACTCTCCTTACTACGGTAGTTTCTTGCAAAATGGCCTGACTTATTACAGTTATAGCAGATAACGTCTTTGGGCACAGATTTGTTACCCCCACCAGAGTTCTTATCAGGCTTGGAGTTTAAATGGGAAAAAAGTGTCTTACTGGTGCTTGGCTGTTACCTCGCTGCTGTGGCATCTGTCTGGCCATTTTGTAGTCCTCAGCCAAAGAAATAACCTTTTCCCCACTCTCTGGTCAGTGTTCCTTTACCCACAGCTGCACATCTGTAGGCAAGATGTTGATGAATTGCTCCATGGCAAATGTATCGATGATCTGAGGGACTGTTTTGCTCTCTAGTTGGATCCATTTTATTAGGAGTTCTCTGAGTCAGGTGAAGGCTTCTCGAGGATTGTCGACCGAGTTGTACCTCAGAGATCAAAATCTCTGCCTGTATGTCTCTCTGGAAATGTCATACCTTTTCAGGATTTCGTCTTTTACCAGGTCATAATTTTCTGACTGTGCAGTGTCCATATTGCTGTATGCAAGCTGGGCTTTTCTTGTCAGGTAGGGTACCAGTCTGATTGTCCATTGCTGCTTTGGCCATTGACAGGCTGTGGCAACTCTTTCAAAAGTTGTCAGGTATGCCTCAATATCATCTGAGGGGCAAAACTTAGTAAGTTTAATGACTTTTAAGTTGCTTGTGTTTTGTTGCTTGTCTGGATCTGTGCCTGATCCTCTGCCTTTGATAGCTTGCAAGGCATCCAGCCATCGCTGCTCCTGTCGCTGCATCTCTTCTTTCATCTGTTGCTCCTGTTGCTGCATCTCTTTTTCTTTCTGCTTTTCAGTCTCTTTTTGTTGTATAGCCACCATTTGAAAAAGTCCATCAGGCTTTCAGGTTCTGTCACTGCCTGTTCTTTTTCCATAACTTGCGCTGGATGTACAATGTCAGACTGGACTTCTGTCTCTGCTAGTTTGGCTGCCATTCTCCTGGTAACCACTCCTGGACTTGCTGCTGCAGAATCCATACCTTCCTCTGTGCTTCCCTGGTACTCAGTCCAGTACCCACACACAAAACTCCTGTCTTAGGGTATGCACGGCATAAATCTCACTTAGGCTGACACCATCTGTCATCAAGGCACAGATCAGGAAGCATAGGAAAACCAGGAGCAGTTGTAGAATTCATCAAAAATTATTTATTTACACTAGCAGTATCATAAAAAGAATAAACTTGTTCATAATAACCATGTATAGAGGAGACAATAAAATAAAGGTTTCTTTCAGTCTCTGTGTCCCTTTTTCTCCTAATCTTTCTTGCAGTTGCAGCTTAGCTCTTTTATAAGTCTTCTGAACCCCCATTTTTAGCAAGCATCATGTTCTTATAAATATTCTGTTCTTGTAAGTTTCAGGAGCTGTTAGAACACAGTATGCTTTCTGAGACCCCTACAGCTTTTGCAAAAGGCTGGAAGATTTGCACTCAAATAACCTCTAGAGTTTACAATAGCTTTCTGCAATCGTCTCAAAATATAATTATATACATTTCAACAGTAACACTATACATTTTCTAAACAAAGGGGATCCCAATATCAGTTACATTTCCATACAATGATTTACACATATTTTTATATCAGCAGATCTAGATATGCAAGGGAGAAAAACAGACAGCAAGGGAAAACTGAGAGACAGTGAGAGGCACAGAATTGTGAGATTGTCAGGGCGATCAAATCCGAAGTCTCACAGGAAAATTGGGTTGCTCAACCAGACAGATAAGGAAAGATCCTTGCATTTAGACACTTTTCATAACAACTGGGACAGGGTCCTATTCCACCCTGTCACAGTAGGCATATGCTGGTAGCTACCTCCCCGGGCCGATGCATCCACAGCATTGTAGGCCACCTGGAGCAGGTGGGTACCGATGTCAGAGGCCGACTTGAGGGTGTCCAGGGCTTGCTGCTTGGCAGGGTCAGTGGATAGGGCCTGGAATGCATCCCTGGCCTTATCCCACAGTGCATTCTGATACTGTAGCATGTGGGCTAGGCAGTTAAAGGCACAGATCACCAAAGTAGAGGAGGCAAATGTCTGCTTCACAAAAAGGTCTAGCCGATGGGACTCTGGATCAGGCAGGAGTGAGCTCAAGTGCTTTGGCCACTTAGAGTGGTCATAGGCCTCATTAATTAATACCGAGTCCATATGGGCTTATTCCCCAAGGAACAGCTTGACTGCCGAGGCATGATGCAGCTGGTCAGCCTTACGGAACATGTCTGGAACCAAATTTGGCCTATGCCAGACAGCCGTAGTGACATCCTCAGAGGTATCGATGAAAGGAGGGACCACTAAAAGGGGGTAGTCAAGCTGGCAAAGGTAGGCCACAAGCCAGCATCGCTCCGGGTCCTGCGTCTCAGTTTGGAAACCCATTGCCTCCTGGATATGGTGCATGATAGCTAAGAAAAAGGGATCATCTAGGTGGGACTTAGGGATGGTCTTGGGAGTCTCATCCTCTTCTGAGGAGCCATGGAGGGGGGTGAGTGACCTGTTGATTTCTCCCTCATCCTCTTCCAAATCCAAATCATCTCCATCATTGGTTAAATGCAAGCCCGGGGGATCCTCATCCAAATCATTGGGTACACAATGTGTGGAGTGAGCCAGACTATGTGGTAGGGCCAGCCGCAAAGGAGCCAGAGTAGAAGTCCCTGTAAGGAGGTCCTGGGGGGACATTGGGCCTGGAGGTGTGGGGACCTGCATCTGCAAAACACCCCAAAAGGAAGATACCAGTGACTTGATATCTACCAGGGCCAGCGACAGTCCTGCAGGCGCCGGGTAAGGGTAGATCGGCACTGGACCCACAGGCGCTGGGGTAGGGTAGACTGGCAAAGGCCCAACAGGTGCTTACTGAGGGAGGATTGGCTGAGGACCAGTGGATGTCAGCTGAGGATGGGCAGGCACAGGCTAGGGATACACAGGCATAGGTCTGACTGGTGTCGGGTATGGGAAGACTGGCCAGGGTCCCATAATGCTGGTTGAGGTACTGTCAGAAATGGTCCCATTGGCACAGGATGAGGTGAAGTGAGCACTGGTGTGGCAGGAACCTGGGCAGGCAATGGGGGGGGGACTCAGCTCAGTAGAGAAGCCGGTGTCTCGCTGGGCCTGTGAAGGAGGGGCAGCAGACCTAGTGGAGGAGTCCAACGTGAGAGAGGCAGCGGCAAACAGGGAGAAGAAGAAGCCCCAGCAGCCTCTGAACCTGCACTGGCTGAGGAAACCCTGGCAGAGCCACCTACAGGTTTGCCTGAAATGAGAAGGGGCATAAGCAGCAGGGGCTCAGGGGCAGGGATCAACCCTGGCCCGAGGAGCCTCCACCTGAAATGGTAACAGAGGCAGGATGTGGGGCTGCTAGAAGCCCTGTGGAGGAGAGGGCAAGCGGGACTGTCAGGGCTGAGCTCCGGGAAGAGCAAGGCCCCTTGACAGTTGAGTGATGGTGCACTGACCATGAGTAGGAGGAAGATGTGGCCCAGAGCCTGTCCTGGTCCTTGTCCCAGTGCTTATGCTTCCCACTGGTCTTGTCCCAGGACTTAGAAGAATGTGAGCCTGAAGACTGGGTGGGGAGGCCGAGCAGCTCCTGGCCTACAGCTCCCGTTCCATGGAGGTGATCTTCTGCTTCAGGAGAAGGTTCTCGAGTGTCTGCTGGCAGCTGTGCCGGGTGGTCTGGTTGAACATCTGGCATAGCTCACAGGCTTGGACGTCATGGTCTGGGCCGAGGCAGCAGACACATGCAGAATGGCTGTCCTTCAAGGGGATTTGCTGATCGCAGGCAGACTTAGTGGGATGATACGTAGACAACGAAGGTTTAGAACACATAAACGATCAAAAAGCCCATCAAAAAATGAAAAAATAACTACAGTGAGAAAATAAAGAAAAAGGCATGAAAATAGTGGTCATCTGTAGCTGTGGTGATTTCCAGAGATCCAGCGTGCTTTGGTTGACAGTGGGAAAAGAACTGGGAAGGCTATGGGGCCGCCCACTCTTATAGGGTTGGTTGATGTCAGTGGGTGACATCTGTTGTTGGTGGCCCCCTCTGGCAGACTGCTAGCTAGAAAGTTTCAGTGTGGTCCTAGTGCCTGAACGCATGGTCCTAGCGGTGTGCCCTGCTGCAAGAGAAAGCCTCGAAGTAAGATCTTGCAGTACCAGGCTTCTCACTCTACAGGAGGGGCAGACAAAAATGCAGGGTAGGGAGTGGCACTGTACATTAGGGAAGGTACAGAGACCTTGGAAGATACTACTCTAGGGGATGGGCAAAGAACAGAAACATAGAAAACATAGAAACTGGCTTTGATGGCAGATAAGGACCGCTTGGCCCACATAGTCTGCCCATTTCCCTATCTATTGTATAAGCTGCAGATCCTAGTTATGAACAGCCTACATCTTCCTACCCCTCACCAGAATTGCCTAATGTCTGTCCCATGCATTCTTGAATTTCCCCACTGTTTTTGACCCCACAACCCCCTCAGGAAGGCCGTTCCATGTGTCATCCACCTTCTGTGTGAAAAAATACTTCCTCACATTGCCCCTGAGCCATCCCCCCCTCTGTCTTCAAATTGTAACCCTTGTTCTTGCACATCTCTTTTTCTGAAAGATCATGTTACCCCCTTGGACTTTGTTGATTCCAGTGAGGTACTTGAAAGTTTCTATCATGCCCCCCCCCTTCCCGCAAGGGTATACATATTAAGCTCCTTTAGTCTCTCTTTGTAAGGCTTCTCGTGCAGACCCTGCACCATTTTAGTTGCCCTCCTCTGGACTGCCTCCATCCTGTCTATGTCCCTGCAGAGATGGGGTCTCCAGAACTGCAGGCAGTACTCCAGATGGGATCTCACCAACTGTCTGTACAGAGGGATAACAATTTCATGTTTTCTACTGGCGATGCCTTTCCCTATACATCTCAGTATCCCCCCAGCCATCCCTACTGCCTTCTCACATTGCTTGCTTACCTTTAGGTCATTTGATATGACTAGTCCCCAGGTCCCTTTCCATTTTTGTTGTTGTTAATACCCCCCCCCCATTGTGTACTCTTCCCCTGGGTTTCTGTTTCCCAGGTGCATTACTTTGCACTTCTTTGCATTGAATCTAAGTTGCCATACTTTTGACCATTCCTACAACCTTGCCAAATCCCTTCTCATCCTTCCATCACCCCCTCTTGTGTATAAACTGTGTTGCAGATCTTTGTGTCTGCAAAGAGGCATACTTTTTCTTCCAGTCCCTCTGCAATATCACTTATAAAGACATTAAAAAGGACCGGACCCAGTACTGAACCCTGTGGTACCCACTAGTAACCCCCCTTTCTTCAGAGTGGACTCCGTTTACTATTACCCTCTGTGTTCTGGCACAAGACCCCACAGGGGAAGGAAACAACTCTAGGTGGGGGACTCGATCATTAGGGGGGCAGAAGTGGGGCAGGAAGGGGATAGGGAGGTAAGGTGCCTGCCTGGCACCATGGCTTGGAGGGACAAGAAGCGAATCCTCAGGATCGTGGGAGCAGCTGCATGAGGGAGGGAGCTGGATGTCATTGTCCACCTATGAACAAATGACCTGGCTGTGAATGGGATCAGAGTGATGCAAAAGGAGTTTGTAGAGTTGGGGAGGGATCTTAGACAAGTAGCATGTATGGTAACCTTCTCGGAGGTGCTGCCTGTCTATGGTAAGTATGATGCTAGGGTATTCCACACCATGGGATTCAATGAATGGTTGAAAAACTGGTGTGGAGCGAGGGTTTTGGCTTTATTGGGGACTGGGGAGCCGCCTGGAGGAATGCAGGCCTATACTGGTGGGATGGTCTGCATCTGTCCGGGGAAGGAACCAGGATCCTAGGTGATAGGTTTAAATGCTTCATTGGCAAGCATTTAAACTAGCCAAGGGGGGAGGCACTGAAAAGGAGCAGGGAAATCCCAGCCTCCCTCCACAAAACACAGTAGTTAGTGAGGTAAACACCAAGGTGGAGAAGTCAGTAGGGAGCAGGACAGGGGTAAATGCAGAAAAAGGCAGTAAGGACAGGGATGGGGCTACAAGGGGTAAGGCCATAAAAAAATAGAAGGTGATGAGTACCAATGCCCGCAGTCTGTGTAACAAGTTCTCTGAACTAGTGGCCTTGATGGAAGAGGGATGCCTGGATATTGTGGCAGTCACTGAAACATGGTACACAGAGAACCATGACTGGGATGTCAACATACCAGAATACACAATCTACAGGAGGGACAGGGTGGGTAAAAGAGAGGAGGAGTAGCACTCTATATAAGGGAAGGGATTAAAGCAACAGAACTAAAGAGTAAACAGGAAGTTGATGAGTCACTATGGGTCACCCTGGAGAAAGGAAATGGCACCACAATCTGCATGGGGGTTGTGTACAGACCCCCATCTCAGGGGGAGGAAATGGACGAGGAAATGCTAGAAGGCATTCTTAAAATGGCAGAAAAAGGGGAGATATTGTTGATGTGGGACCTGAATATGCCAGATGTTAACTGGAGTACCTTTGCTGCGAGCACATTTATTTATTTATTTGCTTTTGGTAACCGGGTGAATACACTAGGCATAAGGATGCCTATTTTCAGGCACAACCCAGGACATCCAATAGGAGGGTCATTCTTGATGCCCTACAGGGGGCATACCTCAGACAGCTAGTGTTGGAACCCAGTCAGGAGGGAGCAGTCTTAGACCAGGTACTCTCAAATGGGGAAGGAGAAAGCATCTCAGATTTAGAAGTGGGTAGCCATCTGGGAACAAGTGACCACCAAACAGTGTGGTTCACAATAAACACAGCCATAGAATCAAGCCATACAAAAGCAAGAGTATTGGACTTTAGGAAGGCTTACTTTGGGAAAATGAGAGAGTGCCTCAGAAAAGTACTAGCAAACGGGCAAGAAGGAGGGGTGGAGGAACAATGGCGAATACTCAAAACATCCATCGCAGAGGCAACAAGCCTTTGTGTGAAGCAAATCAACAAAACAAAACGAAGGAAAAAAACACTATGGTTCTCAAAAGAGGTGGAAGGGAAGATTAAGCAGAAAAGGATAACATTCAGGACATACAAGGAAACACAGAAGGAGCAGGACAGAGAACTTTATCAGTTAAAGCAAAAGGAGGCAGGGAAGGCAGTCAGAATAGCAAAGGCACAAACTGAGGAAAAGATGGCCAACTCTGTTAAGAAGAGGGATAAAACCTTTTAATATGTACATTAGGGAGCGAAGAAAGACCAAGGGAGGAATACACAGACTTAATAAAGGGGAGGGAATGTGGGCAGAGGGTGACAGTGAAAAAGCAGGAATACTGAACAAATATTTCTGCTCAGTATTCACAATGGAAGAGGTGGGGGAGGTACCTAAACCAAACAAGAAAAACGCTCTGAATAGGGGGGTCAATACCAGTCCATTTACAGAAGAAAGGGTTTTGAAAGAACTCTTGAAACTGAGGGTGGACAAAGCAATGGGGCCTGATGGGATTCACCCAAGAATTCTAAAAGAACTAAGGGTAGAACTAGTGACACCACTGACTACTCTCTTTAACAAATCATGGGAGGATGGGGTGGTACCTGAAGACTGGAGGAGGGCAAATGTGATTCCACTTCACAAAAGTGGGAGCAGGGCAGAAGCAAGAAACTACAGACCAGTTAGTTTGACCTCAGTGGTAGGGAAAATGATGGAATCACTTCTGAAGGAAAGAATTGTTGAGTACCTAGAGGCCAATGGGGCACAGGACCCAAGGCAGCATGGTTTTACAGCAGGAAGGTCATGTCAGACGAACCTAATAGATTTCTTTGACTGGGTGACCAAAGTAGTAGACCAGGGAGGGGCTGTGGATATGGCCTACCTAGATTTTAACAAAGTATTTGACACAGTCTCACACAAAAGATTAATATACAAGTTAGCCAGCCATGGAGTGAGTCCCAAGGTGGTAGCCTGGATAAAAAAAGTGGCTGGACAACAGGATGCAAAGGGTAATAGTAAACAGAGACCACAGTGAAGAAAGGAGGGTAACTTGCGGGGTACCGCAGGGTTCGGTACTGGGACCGGTCCTCTTTAATGTCTTTATAAGTGACATTGGAGAGCACCAGGAAGGAAAAGTATGTCTCTTTGCAGATGACACAAAGATCTGCAACAGGGTTGATACACAAGGTGGGGTGAAAAGGATGAAAAGGAACTTGGCAAGGTTGGAGGAATGGTCAAATATGTGGCAGCTCAGATTCAATGCAAGGTAATGCATCTGGGAAACAAAAACCCAGGGGAAGAGTACACAATGGGGGGTGAGTTAATATCAACAACAAAAATTGAAAGAGACCTAGGAGTAATTATATCAGATGACCTAAAGGTGGGCAAGCAATGTAGGAAGGCAGTAAGGAAGGCTGGGGGGATACTGGGATGCATAGGGAGAGGCATCGACAGTAGAAAACAGGAAGTTGTTATCCCTCTGTACAGACAGTTGGTAAGACCCCATCTGTAGTACTGCGTGCAATTCTGGAGACCCCATCTCAGCAAAAACATAGAATGGAGGCTGTTCAGAGGAGGGCAACCAAAATGGTGCAGGGTCTGCACCAGAAGACATACGAGGAGAGACTAAAGCAGCTTAATATGTATACCCTTAAGAAAAGGAGGGAGAGGGGGGACATGATAGAAACTTTCAAGTATTTCAAGGGAATTAACAAAGTACAAGAGGGTAGCATCTTTCAGAAGAAGAGTTGTGCAAGAACAAGGGGGCACAATTTGAAGATAGAGGGGGGACGGCTCAGAAGTAATGTTAGAAAGTATTTTTTCACAGAGAGGGTTGTGGATGCATGGAACAGCCTTCCTGAGGAGGTTGTGGAGTCAGGAACAGTGGGAGAATTCAAGAATGCATGGGACAGACATAAGACAATTCTAGTGGGGGGTAGGAGGAAGTAAGTTGTTGATTAACTATAGTCTGCAGCTTATCCATCAGGTAGAGAAATGGGCAGACTAGGTGGGCCAAGCGGCCCTTATCTGCCGTCAAATTCTATATTTCTACGTCCTATTGTCCAGCCAATTTTTTTACCGAGGCTACCACCCTGGGACCCACTCCCAGGCTGGCTAATTTGTTTATTAATCTTTTGTGTGGGACTGTGTCAAATGCCTTGTTAAAGTCTAGGTAGGCCATGTCCACAGCCTCTCCCTGGTCTACTACTTTGGTCACCCAGTCAAAGAAATCTATTAGATTCATCTGACATGACCTTCCTGCTGTGAATCCATGCTGCCTTGAGTCCTGTACCCTGCTGGCCTCTAGGTACTCAACAATTCTTTCTTTCAGAAGTGATTCCCTCATTTTCCCTACCACTGAGGTCAAGCTAATAGGTCTGTAGTTTCCTGCCTCTGCTTTGCTCCCACTTTTGTGAAGGGGAATCACATCCACCCCCCCTCCAGTCCTTAGGCACCACACCATCCTCCCATGATTTGTTAATAAGGGTAGTCAGTGGTGTCACTAGTTTGTCCCTTAGGTCTTTTAGAATTCTAGGATGAATCAAGTCAGGCCCCATTACTTTGTCCACCTTCAGATTTAGGAGTTCTTTCAGAACTCTTTCTTCTGTGAAAGGAGTAGTATCGACCAACCTATCCAGAGTGCTTTTATTGATTGAATTAGGTACCTCCCCCTCCTCTTCTTTTGTGAATACTGAGCAGAAGTATTCATTCAGTATCCCTGCTTTTTCACTGTCCCTTTCTGTCCACCCACCCTCCCCTTTATTAAGCCTCACTATCCCTCCCTTTGTCTTTCTTTGCTCCCTAATGTACCTATAAAAAGTTTTATTCCCCTTCTTAACCGAGTTGGCTACCTTTTCCTCGGTTTGGGCATTTGCTATTCTGATTGTCTTCCTAGTTTCCTTCTGCTTTAACTGGTACTGTTCTCTGTCCTGCTCCTTCTGTGTTTCCTTATACTTCCTGAATGCTATCTTTTTCTCCCTAACCTTTCCCGCCACCTCTTTTGAGAACCATAATGTTTTTTTCTTTCATTTTGATTTATTTGCTTCACACAAAGGCTTGTTGCCTCTGTGATGGCAGTTTTGATGTTTCCCCATTGATCCTCCACCCCTCCTTCTTGCCTGTTTTCTAGTGCTTTTCAGGGGCAGTCTCCCATTTTGACAAAGTCAGCCCTCCTAAAGTCCAGTACTCTCACTTTTGTATGGCTTGACTCTGCGGCTGTGTTTATCGTGACTACACTATTTGGTGGTCGCTTGTTCCCAGATGGCTATACACTTCTAGATCTGAGATCCTCTCTCTGTCCCCATTTGAGGGTATGAGGTCTAAGATTGCTCCCTCCTGAGTGGGTTCCAACACTAGCTGTCTGAGGCATGCCACCTGTAGGGCATCAAGAATGACCCTGCTCTTGGATGTAGCTGCAGCAAAGGTGCTCCAGTTAACATCCGGCATATTCAGGTCCCCCATCAATATCTCCCCTTTTTCTGCCATCCTAAGGATGCCTTCGATCATTTCCTTCTCCATTTCCTTCCCCTGAGACAGTGGTCTGTATACAACCCCTGTGTGGATTGTGGTGCCATTTCCAGTCTCCAGGGTGACCCACAGTGCCTCCTCTAGAAGAAGTTTGGATATAACTGACAATGAACATTGTAAAGAGATCAGGGTCAGAGTGGTGGACAGACTGCCAAACCAGAAGGAGGATGGGGACAGGGAATTAGGGGAGAGACAAGGAAGGCATGGACCAAGGAGGAGTTGGGGGTGCTAGGTGACCTAAATATGCCAGGTGTGGACTGAGAAATCCCAGCAGCCAGCAGTGCAAGAACTCAGGTGCTGGTACATGTGGCGCAGGACTGCCTCCTCATGCAGTGGGTCAGGGAACTGATTGGGGGGGTCACCCTTCATCTGGTTCTGTCAAACGCTGCTATTGTCAGAGAAGACAGATGAGGGAACCACTAGGGTTTAGTGACCATAATACAGTGTGGTTCAACATAACCACAAAAATACACCACTCCAGTTCAAAAAGTGTGGTCCTAGACTTGAAAAAGGCAGATTTACAAGAAAGGAGAAATGCTTAAAGATAAAATAATAGGTGTAAAGGGAGCAGAATGGGCTGATGCAAAATCAGATGAGGGGTGTAACAGAGATGACAGCATCATGCATGACATAGGTTGAGAAGAATAAGCCCAAAAAGTCAATCAAGTTTTCCAGAGGGATTTTCCAGAGGGTTGAGAAAAACAGTATGGGAAAAAAGGGGTAGCATTCCAAAAATAGAAGGGGGAAAAGAGTGAGGCCAACCAGGAGGATTACCTGAAAAGCTGACAGAAGCCAGAATAATGGTGAGAAAAAGTAAAACATAGACAAGAGAATGGTGTGGGGGGGTTGGGGGGAGAGAATACATTATTTAGATACAGTAGGGAAAAAGGAAAACTAAGGAGGGTGTTCAAGAAAGAAGTAACAAGAGTGAAGGAGGATGGGGATATAGGCTGATTTACTGAATGGTTACTCTTGTTCAGTATTCACTATGGAGGACAGAGGCATTACTGGAGGGTGCAGTGCCACCAAAGAGAAGGGGGTGAGAGGACTGGAGTTAGGACATGTCTTAGAAGAAAAGATGTTCAAGGGCCTTAAAACCCTGAAGTTGGACAAAGTCGCTGGTCCTGATAGACTGCACTCTAGTGTGTTGAAGGAGGTGAGGCAGACACTGGAGCACCATTGACAAATCTGTTTAAGAGCTCACTGGAGACAAGGGTGGTTCCAACAGACTGGAGGGACCTAAGAAATAACAGACCAATCAGTCTAATTTCAGTAATAGGGAAGCTGCTATAAAGCCATCACTAAGGAACAAACTGTGGAATTCTTGGAAGCAAATGAGTTACAGGACAGGAGGCAGCATGTGTTTACAGCTGGGAGATCTTGCCAAACTAAACTGATCAACCTCTTTGACTGGGCCACAAAAGCAGTGGACAGGGATCAAGCAGTGGATATTTTATAGCTTCACTTCAGCAAGGCCTTCATTCCCATGTCACACAGAAGGCTAATAAAAAAAGCTGGATGACAAGGGGGTTGAAAACAAACTGACCACATAAACAGAGAAGTAGCTGGGAGGCAGGATGCAGAGGGTAGTCATCAACTGGGCACACCCGGAGCAAAAGGGGGTCATGGGGAGGGGGATAAAACAGATTAGTTCTGGGAACGGCACTCATCCATATCTTTATCTACAATATAGCAGAGGGAATCCGTGCATCTCTGGGAGGCAGTATAGTGCAGAGGTTTAGGGCTCTGAGCTGCAAACCGGACAACCTGGGTATAAATCCCACAGCCCCCACTTGCATATTGTGTGACCATGAGCAAGTCACTTAACTTCCTTGTGCTCCCAGGTCACACCTGGAAACAAGCTTTGACTTAGTGTGCCTTTCCTGGTTAAACAATTCCCTCTTCCCTTCCTTGTGCTCTGAGGTCACACCTGGAAACAAGCTTTGACTTAGTGTGCCTTTCCTGGTTAAACAATTCCCTCTTCCCTTCCTTGTGCTCGCAGGTCACACCTGGAAACAAGCTTTGACTTAGTGTGCCTTTCCTGGTTAAACAATTCCCTCTTCCCTTCCTTGTGCTCGCAGGTCACACCTGGAAACAAGCTTTGACTTAGTGTGCCTTTCCTGGTTAAACAATTCCCTCTTCCTTCCTTGTGCTCAAGGAGGTCTCACCTGGAAACAAGCTTTGACTTAGTGTGCCTTTCCTGGTTAAACAATTCCCTCTTCCCTTCCTTGTGCTCGCAGGTCACACCTGGAAACAAGCTTTGACTTAGTGTGCCTTTCCTAGTTAAACAATTCCCTCTTCCCTTCCTTGCTGATGACACTAAGATCTGTAGAAGAGTGGACACTGATGAGGCAGTTAGAGTTATCAAAAGAAACCTGGAAAAAATGGGAAAAGAGGTTCAGTTTATGGCAACCAATGGTCAATGCTAAAAAGAGCAATGTGATGCACATTGGTAGGAAGAATCTTAAAATGGACTGCTGGATGTGGGAGTAAGGGTGGTGCAGACAGCTGAAGAGAGAGACCGGGAGGAGGGGAGGGTGTCTTCATCAGTAACAGCCTCAAGTCCACTGGGTAGTGCAACAAAGTGCATGGTAAGGCAAACAAGATGATGGGATGTATAGGTAGAGGATGTAATTGTAGGAGGAAGGAGGTGATACTGCCCCTGTATAGCTCCCTGGTAAGGCCACACGTAGAGTACTGCCCACAGTTCTGGAGTCCATACCTCAGGAAAGACAGGGATCACACAGAGACTATGCAAAGGTGGGCCACGAAGCTGATCCAGGGGCAAGGTTGGCAGACCTTAACTTGTATAGACTGGAGGCCAGGAGGGAAATGAGGGATATGACTGAGACATAGAAGTTCTTGTGAGAAATCCAGAGAGTGGCTTATAGGGACTTGTTCATGAGGAATGAGGGCACAGTGACTAGAGGATACAGGTGGAGACTGCTGAGGGGGTGCAGATCTAGGAGGGGTGTGAGGAAGCTCTTCACAGAGTGGGTGGCGGATGAATGGAAAAGACTGCCCACAGAAGTGGTTGAAGCAAAGACTGCGACTTGTTTTAAACTTAGGTGGGGCAGATTTTGATTTTACTTTTAAAATACAGTAAATAAATCACAGAGTGCTACAGTGGCACAAAATGTGCCAGTACATTAAGCAGAGTAGGTTTGCCACATTTAGATGAAACTAAAATCTGATACTGAACTACACCCCAAGCTCCGCCCCAGGTCTCTACTTCTCATAACTGATGAGTACTCTACATATTCTTCAATGGCCGAGATGCATTATGTTTCACCTTCTTGACTGACTGGTTTTGCAAGTAAATGTCTATGACTTCAGGCAGAGGTAACCCAGAAATGCAGCCAGAACAGTGAATGATTTGGCAGCCTGTGTTTAAACTCAGAATGGGAGTACCTCTGTGGAAACCTGGAGGACTATATAACAACAATAAATGGATTATCTGGTCAAATATCAGACAGGTGGCAACCGTAGAAGGGAACCCAGTCACAATAACGCACCATCATTCCCCTTTTCTCTGTACTGCTGCTTTGAAAAAAATGAATATAAAAATGTCTGAGCAACACTGAAGCTGTAAATATTTTTTCTTGTCCTGCCACACAACCAGTATTTTGTTTCAAGTTCCATTTTCACCTGGTAACATAGTCACATGTAAGGATTAACCCACAACACTGCATGGGTTTACTTGAAATTAATCCACGTCTGGGGTGAGGTGGAAGGAGGTTAAGGCACCAGGCCCCAGGCTGAGTGCCTCCAAACACCCAGGTGTAGATTAATTCTCAAATTAACCCATGCTGATTCACTTATAACATGGCTAACAAAAAGAGGTTCAGCACTGTGGCAACACTCTGCAGAAGGAAGGATGTGCAACCTTGTTTTGTTATCCATGTTACAAAGCCAAGTCAAAACTGCTGATGTCTGCAGCGAGCAGAAGGAAGGACATTCAACCCGGTTTTGTTACTCGTGTTACAAAGCCAAATCAACACTCCTTATGTCTGTGGCAACTTTATAGCATAGGTGTGTGTGTTGCTGAGCTGAGTAGGGAACTGCGACTGTCATGCTGTGCCAGGTTGGTATCGCTGTCTCCCACCGCCAGACTACAGCTCTCTCTGCTCCCCATGCTTCCTGTTGTGTCCTGCGACCACGGTCACCTAACCATGCACCTTACCTCTGTTGCAAAGCTGAGTCAACACTGCTGATGTCTGCAGTGACTTTCTGGCATGGAGGTGTGTCAGTCAGCAGAACAGGGAACTGCGACTGCCATGCTGTCCCAGATGTCTCTCGCTGTCTCCCACTGCTGGACTGACTCGCAGAAGGGAGGGTGGAGAGGGCCTGGGGGGGCTTTCTCTCTCAAGACGACAGTTCTCTCTGCTCCCCGTGCTTCACCCTATCCTGCGATGACAATCACCCAATCAGTCACCATACCTCTGTAGTCTGCACAGAACCCCTAACTGGGTTTGGTTTATGATGCAGATTCACATTCATCCCCCTGCCCGAGCCCCATCTTCTATGTGGAACACAACTCTCCCTGCTCTCCGTATCTCTGTACTGGGACAGATCCCCTCTCTGTTTTGGTTTCTGCATTGGGCTCAAAATTGCTGATTTCAAGGATTCCTGTGGTACAGAGTTACAACACTAGGAGATAGTGAGAGATACAGAGAGAGGCAGCGACAATCACTGCAAGGGGAAACACTGAGCAAGGAGGTACAGTAATTAGACAGCTACAACACGCATTCACTCCACTGCTCAAGCCCCATCATCTCTCTGGAACAGAACTCTCACCGCTTTCCGTACCTGTGTACAGTGGACAGATCCCCACTCTCTTTTGGTTTCTGCATGGAATTCAAAATTACCTGTTTCGGGGATCGCTGTGGTAAACAGTTACAACATTAGCAGACAGTGAGAGACACGGAGAGAGGGAGCCGTGATCAGCCGAGTACATTTCTGCACTTTTTGAGGTTTAACAGTTTTTATTGTTTAAGTATATAAAGGTTCATACATGTATACATACATCAGATATAACTTTGATTGTATCTTAATTTCCACACAATTTAAAATGATCAACTTACAGGGTAGCATTTCAGTGAATACCATGTCCTAAAGTTGGACGGAGACAGCCAGCATGCTGTTGTATTATTTAGTATGATTTTCTTTATTTCATCAGATTGAATGATTATTACTGATTATTACTGTTGTAAATAAACATTCGTGCTGCCTTTGTGCTTATCTTACCCCTTTGTATCAGCTTTATGTATTTATTTGTAAGTGTGCTATTCTTATTGTGAAGCTATAGAATGTATTAATAAGTTATCCTGATACCTCAACCTTGTGTCCTGAGGGAGAGGGGGGACATGATAGAAACTTTCAAGTACCTCAAGGGGATCAACAAAGTCCAAGAGGGTAGCATCTTTAAGAAAAAGAGATGTGCTAGAACAAGGGGACACAATTTAAAGATGGGGGGGGGGCAGCTCAGAGGTAATGTGAGGAAGTATTTTTTCACGGAGAGGGTTGTGGATACATGGAACAGCCTTCCTGAGGAGGTAGTGGAGTCAAAAAGAATGGGGGAATTTAAGAATGCATGGGACAGACATAATGCAATTCTAGTGGGGGGGGTGAGGAGAAGTTGGCTATTGGTTAACTAGGATCTGCAGCTTATCCATTAGGTAGGGAAATGGGCAGACTAGGTGGGCCAAGTGGTCCTTATCTGCCATCAAATTCTGTGTTTCTACGTTTCTATTACTTAAGACATTTGTTCTATGGTTTAAGGTGATAGATGTTCAGCTCTCCTTTATGTGTGTGTGGTTAGCATCCTAAAAATCTACCTACCTACCTATTACTTGAACGAGATTATGAGGCAAGTATTATACATCATATATGCAAATAGGAATTCTGCTGTAGGTAGCACCTCAGACAAATATTAAAACCTTCTACCGTCTACTGTTCAAACTGTGTAAACTATATACAAGTATGCAAGTGGCCAAGTGCTAGACTATGCCTCTCTTTGAGAGGCTATTGTAAACACTGTTATGAAGCCTATAGAGGTATTGTACTGCAGTTGAGGTTTGCGGATGGTGGGGGCTGTGAAATACCCTATATCCTGTACTGTGCAGGAGACAAAGTGTGTTCTGAGCTCCTTGTGGTTAACCTATTCCTGTTCTGGGTTACTTAACCACAGAATTCTTATGGAGCATGTTTTGAGGGCCCTTGGTTTTTAAATACTGGAGAAAAGGTGACCAGGTCTTGTCACATTTGCTTAGGGTGTCGGAGGAGATGTGGGCAGTATTTCGGATTTTGCTAAGACAGTAATATTATTGAGTCATTCCTTAAGAGTCTGAATCATCATGGATCTCCATTTACATACTATCAGTCGCTTGACTTGTACACTAAAAAGGATCAGGAAATCCCATTGACTTTTGGAGAGATGCGTATCCACTATAGAGGACCTGGAGCCCAATTATAAGTTTGCTGCTAGCGGGAGCTTAGTGTTTAAGATTTGTTGTAGAAAGTTGTGGGCTAGATTCCACATATCTGTAATCTTAGGGTACGATCACAATATGTGAAATAGATCCCCCTGCATATTATCACATCTCAAACATTCATCTGTGTTTATTAGGTTGGCTGAAAGTAGAAATGCTGATGTCCCGTACCACTAATGGAGTATTTTATTTTGGATAAGTCTGCTGCGGGTGTCTCTGATTGGTTTGCATGCAGCAATCCAGCAGGAGTTCCATTCCTTCTCTGCTGTATCTCTGCCTAACGCTTGCTCCCATTTTTTTTCGCTTTTTTGGTTTGGTCAGGAATATTGTTCTGTATAATTGAGTATATGACTAGTTCTGCCTTTGGATTTTGATAATAAGGTGGCACAGGGACCAGAGATCATCGTTTGGGTGGAGGGGGGACCTAACAGAACACAACTATGCCAGCAGTCCTCGAAGAGAGAGAAGAAAATTAAACAGAGGACACAGCAGCGGAGCGAGAGGAAAGAACTACGGCTGTCTGGTGCAGGAGCATTTTCTCTCTCTCTCTCTCTCTCTCTCTCTCTCAATTGAGCGGGCTGTCAGCATGGAGAGACAGAAAATTAAACTGGGGCACAGAGAGGACAGAAGTGCAGCCATCTGCTGCAGGAGCACTCTCTCTCTTTCTCTCTCTTTCTCTCTCCATCAAGCGGGGTGACAGCAGTGGAGAGAAAGACAACTGATCAGATGTTTGCACCTTAAACCAACCACATGGGAGACACATTGGCAGTCTATGGGTCTCCCATAATTGCCAGTTCGCACTGTGGGATTAGCTGGCAGATTTTTCACTGTCACAGCACCGCTCGCTTAGGCACCACAAAACAAATGGCTGCTGTTGACATTTGCTCCGTTGGAGCAGAAAATCAGAGCCGACTCAACACACTGATTTCTTCTGGCACCTCCTCACATCAACTGTGAGTATATTGTGCATTAATGCATGGTCAGGTGCCATGAGTCTACCAATCATCTTGCTGCTCTTGCTTTTCCCATGTTATAATCATTTTTAATGCCAATATTTTCCTCACTAAAGATAGTTTCAGAGGTCTCTATCTGTGTAAATCTGTCTTTATCTTGATAGTTAGTGGCTCCAGGTTACTGTTTATAATTTTATTGAGGTTTGCTGTGATTTTAATTCCTAGCTACATTATGTGGTCTTTTGCCCATCTCAGATTTAGAGCTGCATTTCTGCACTTTTAAAAATCATCGCACACTGTCTTGTGGGTGGTTGTTCTGGGCACTGCAGAAGCAACCGTGGCTTAATTGAGAATTACTCCATGGTCAGCTGCTGTCTTTCCACCAATCAGGCGCAACCCTTTTTTTTAGTCATGTTACAAATAAGGTTGGAATGGACTATAGGTCCATGGTGTCTGCCCACTGCTTTGTAAGCAGATATAACAAAGTAGGCTGTGCAAACAGTATACTAATTTAAAGGGGTTCTCTTTACATCCATCTGAAAGGAGTTTGCAGACAAAATACTGCACATGACTAATTACACCATCTATTAAATGAAACAGTCATTTCAGTAAGGAAATGTTTATGTCTATGGCAAGTTAGGAGAAGGCATGTAAACTCTGTGGAATCAGTACATTCTACGAGGGACTGAGGGAGCATGCTGGGGGACTATGTATGTTATTTCTGGAAAATGCAGTGGTGCACAACCAAGCTCGGAGGGAATTATAGTTGTGGTGCCTTCATAGCACAGCATAGTCCTAAGGAAACAAGGCGATAAGAGAGATTTTGTTGAACACTAATGAATTGCTGGTACGTAAAAATGAACAGTCTTGTAGGGCCAGACACCATGGCATGTGGGCCATGAAATGTCACCCTAGCATAGTGAGAGGGAGGGAGGGAGAGAGAGAGAGAGAGAGACATAGATAGACAGACAGAAAGGTAGGTAGACAGACAGACAGACAGCTAGACAGACAGGCAGGCAGACAGACAGACAGACAGATAGATAGATAGATAGATAGATAGATAGATAGATAATGATGGCAGAAAAAGGCCTGTAGGCCCTTTCAGTCTTTCCACCCTACTGGCCTTCGTGGCAGTTCCATCATCCCCTTTGTTTCTGCCACCCATTGTCTAATTAATCCTATATGTCTGTCCCATCCCTGTCTGAAACTGCTCACTGATTTGGCCTGTACCACTTCCTCCAGTGTTTTGTTCCACTTGTCCACAACTTTTTCAACGGAAAAGTGCTTGCAATATTTGCACTTGCAAAAAGTGCTTTTGAATATCCCCCTGCAAGTTTCAGTGAGTTTCCTCTTGTACTTGTGTTTGAACTCAAGGAGAAAAGCACCTTGGCATCCACTCTATTTATATCATGCAGGTGTCTGTATGTTTTGATCATGTCACCCCATTTCCTCCTTTTTTCAAGGGTGTGCATATTCAAGGCCCACAGCCTCTCCTCATATGTCTTGCCTCCTAGTCTGTGGACCATTTTGGTTACCCTGCGCTGTACTGCTTCCACCTTGTTGCATTCTCTCCGCATGTACGGACTTCAGTACCTCATGCAGTATTACAGATACACAGTAGTAACACAAATGACCTGTACAATGGAGCATCATTTCTTGACTTCTGCTGCTTTTTCCCTTCCTTATGTATCCCAGTATCCTGTTTGCTTACTTACTGCTCTATTACAGTATGCTGTTGTTTTCTGAGTTTTCTGATATAATGACCGCTAGGTCCTTTTCTTCTGTGGTGCTTTCCAGTACCACAAACCCCTCCCCATTTTATGTTGCATTTTTGGGTTCCTTTTCCCAATGTGCATCACCTGGCATTTCGAAACATTGAAGCCCAGCTGCCATATTGTTAACTAGCTCGCCAACCTTCCCAAATCCTCCCTGAGCTCCCTGATCCTTTCTTCTGTGTCCACCCTTGCGGAGATCTGTGACATTAAACAATAAAGTGCTAACACTACACAAACCATTGCACTGAACCTCCCACCACACTTTTGTTTTGGGCTATGATTGTCAGCAGGGTATCCCTAAGACTTTAAATGTCAATTTCCTTCACAAAGGAAGACAGCATCCTGGATAGTAACTGTTGTGGTGGAATCAGTTCATTCAGGTGAACCTGCTTCAGAATACAGTGTTGCATTACTGTATCTGCTTGTGGGTATTCCCAACTTCTTAACAGATCGTGAAGCCAGACAGTAGGAAAAGGCAGTCTGAGAAGTAGCCCGGAAAGTAGCAAAGCATAATGAAAATGTGATGACACTGAAAATAAAACCAAATCTCATGTCTTGGCTTACAGAGAAAAACAGAAATCCTCTAGTAACGTACATCAGCCCTGTTGTGATTAAGTTAAAAGCTGGAAAGGTTTTCATAGGTTGGATGCTGGAGACTCTTTACATACAGTATGTGGGACTCGATTCTGGCAATTCTGGCAATCTGTCATGGACTCCCTATTTGTGGGATGTACTGCTCCTTTTGAACCTCAATTTTTCTGTAAAGATAATAATAAGGCATATGTTAAGGCTCATTTATTCTGGGCTGACTTCATTTTTTACTGACTATATAGAAATAGAAAATGATCGCACACAAAGACAATTGGTCCATCCAGTCTGCCCTTAATATTCAGGAAGTACATGTTCAGTGTCCTGGGCTGTTCCTCATAGAATCTGCCCTGCTGTCCTGAATCATTTTGGTTATCCAACACTGCACCATCTCCAGTTTGTCTATTTCTTTCCTTAGGTGAGGACTGCAGAACAGGGCACAGTATTGCAGGTGTGGATTCATCAGTGATCTACAGAGAGGCAGTAATACCTCTTTCTGCCTGCTATCAAAACCCCTCCCAATACACACCAGCATCCTGGTTGCCTTCCTGTAGGCCTTGTTACATTGGCTAGATTGTTTAAAGAAGTAACATAAGATGACTTTTAGGTCCCTTTCTGCAGAAGTAGTGCCCAGTTTAACCCCTCCCATCCAGTACTCTGTCCTGTGGTTCTAGTGTTCGCTATGTGCATCACCTTGCACTTCTTGGCACTGAATTTCAACTGTCAAATCTTGGACCACCTCTCCAACCTTTCCAGGTCCCTCTGTAACTCTCATACCCCATCACAGTGCTTAGTATCATCTATGAAGAGACACAGGAAACTATCGGCCTATATCTATACTTCCACCCCTCTCCAAGGCCCTTGAACGCATTGTGGCTGACCAACTCTCAGACTACCTGCATAAGTATAACATACTCTGCTTGCAGCAACATGGATTTAGGAAAGGACACAGTACGTTGACCGCCCTACTGGAATTCTCAGGAGAAATTCACACTACCTTGGACAAAGGATATCAAACCGGAGCTGTTTTCATTGACCTAACAAAGGCGTTTGATACTGTTCACCATGGCTTACTTATCACACAACTACACAGTCTTGGGCTCTCGGAATGACCAGGTGCCTGGGTTAAAAGTTACCTGGCTCAACGCTCTCAATCAGTAAAAGTCTCAGAAGTTCTCTCAGACTCAAAACCGGTCCTCTCAGGTGTTCCACAGGGGTCAATACTAGGCCCTTCCTTTTCAGCCTTTTCCTAAACTCTCTCCCCAAATCCTGCCTGGAACAAATAATCCTTTATGCTGATGATGCCATGATTCTCTCCTCTCATAATGACCCGAAACCCTTACTCCAGAGCCTGCAACTTGCTTTCTCCAATGTTGAAAAGTGGTTCCTAGATCACAAGCTGGTCCTAAATCACAAAAAAACAAAATCCATGCTTTTCTCCAGTCCACAAAACAGAAAAAGGCAAATTCCACTTACTATCAAAACATACCCAGGAAATACCCTTGAACAAGTGTCAACATTTAAATACCTTGGAATCACCTTTGATCAAGGTCTTACCTTTGCGATCCACATTGATAACACAGTGAAAACGGTGAACCAGCACATTGGTATCCTATTCCAAAACCGCCAATTCCTTACCCAAGCTGTGCTGAGGATTGCTGTCCAAAGCTCTGTCATCTCAATCATAGACTATGGCTTAATTATCTATGGCTCTGCCACTACCACCGCACTAAGGCGCATCATAACCACCCTAAACAAGGCCTGTCAGCTGCTCACTGGAGCGCAAAGACATACTCATACATGGGAGCTCTACACTGAAACAGGATGGTCGCAACTTTCAAATCGCATAAGGTATCTCACATGCTTGATGGCAAAAAAATCCATCTTGGGCCGCATTCCGCTGTGTATCCAAGACCTACTTTGCCCGAATACCAGCATCCGTCCAACCAGAAGATCGGAACACCAGCCTCTCCAGGTCCCCAGATGCCGGACCACACAGGGCCAAAGATCTTTTGCCTATCATGCCCCCAGCTGGTACAATGCCCTGAGCTCACTCATTACATCCTCCACGCTCACTAGGAGCTTTCAATCTATGCTTTACTCTGCCTCAGCCTTTAGCCCTGTGACTGCCTTGACTAATGATTCTTCCTCATGGCTGTTTTTACTGTTTTCATCCTCCTCCTCCTCCTCCTCCTCCTCTGCTCCTTTCTTGACAAAGGCATCTGAGTACCTCTAACTACTCTAAGTCTGCTTCCCTCCCCATATCTCCTCCTACCCTTCCCACCTTGACCATTCCTCCAATGTTTTGTCTTTTTCCTGTGATGTACTGTATTATACTGGCTTATTGAAACCTTTATTAGTTGCTGACCATTCTATGTAACATGTCTTGTTTGTTTGTACATTGATGACGTGGAACCTTTGTAAAATAGCCATTGGCTCAAAGGTAATAATTCCTAGAACAATAAACTAAACTAAACTAAACATCTTGCCCTGAATTCCTTCTCCTATGTCGTCGATGAACATTTTGAAAAGGCAGGCCCCAGGACTGATTCCTGAGGTACCCCACTGGTGATCTCCCTCTCTCCAGATTTGACTTCATTTACCACTATCCTCTGCTGTCTCCTTTCTAACCAACTTCCTATCAATCTGTGTTCTTTGCTACACATAAATCTTCCAGCTTCTTCAGTAACCTTTTATGTGACACCGAGTTGAATGCCTTGCTGAAGCTGAAGTAGAGCAAATTAACTGCATGTCCCTTACCCACTGCCTTAGCTACTCAACCAAAGAATGCTGTCATATTGGACTGACAAGATCTCCCTGCCATAAAAATGTTTCCTTTCCTGGAGCTCATTTTTCTCCAGGTAGTCTACTAGGTCCTCCTTGACTAGTGTCTCCATTAATTTATCCACATTAGAAGTAAGACTGACAGGTCTGCTGTTTCCTGGTTGTTCCTTGTCCTTGTCCTTGTGGAGTGAAACTACGTCTGCTACTCTCCAGTCTTTTGGAACCACTTCTGACTGAACTGAGCTACTAAGTAGCCCTGCCAGTGATTCTGCTAATTCTGATGCCAGTTCCTGGAGCACCCTCTGATGCATTCCATCCAGCCCCAGGGCCTTATCTATCTCTAGGGTTGCCAGCCCTTTTCTGACCCTTTCACTTGTGAATACCTTTTGCTTCACTTCTGGGATCCACTTTTCAGTAGCCTTTATGCCACTCTCTGGCAAAGGCCCGCTATCCTCCCCCGTGAATACTGAGCAGAAGTAGTCATTAATAATGGCTGCCTCCTGCTTGTTCTCCTGTATTATCCTACCCCGCTTGTCCTCCTCTATTACCCTGCCCCATCTCTCAGCTTAACAATTCTCCCTCCTGTCTTTCTATTTCCCCCAATATATCTGGCAAAATGTTTTTCCCCAGCCATGACCCCCTCTGCAATGCGCAGCTCTGTGTCTGTTTTTGTGTCCCTGACTGCTCTCTTGGTTTCACTTGTTTTTCTTAACTTTCAGTCCCATAGCCACAATATGGCATCTGTACCATCCATTGCTGAACCCAATCCAAAATGGCCACTGGGAGAGAATGAGTTAATACTCACTGCGTTCTTTATCTCCCTTCTTCTCCTTGTACCTGATGAAGACTTTTTTTTTGGCCCTTACTACCTTCCTGACCTTCCAGAGAACAAGACTGGTCTCTTGGACCTGTTCCTCTTGGTATGTGTCTTCAAGCACGACTTTGTTACCTTGAAGATGTCCCCCTTTAGTATCTCCCCATCTTTCCCTCACTCTCTCAATTCTGTCCACTCCAACTAACCTATCCTGGCCCAATTTTCTCATGTAGTTAAAGTTTGCTCTTCTGAAATCCGAACTTCAGCCTTTGACACTGGCAGATATACTGGTACTGAGGGCAAGCTTGCACCTTATGGTGTTATGGTCACTGGACCCTAGATGCTGCCCAACTAGTAGTCCTCACACACGTTTCAGAGTTGGTGATCACCATGTCAAGAATGGCTTCCTGACTTTAATTGTGCCATCTGTTGCAAAGAATAACAGTATCCTATCCCTCTAGCAAGCCTCCATTAGTCTGCCGCAGGATGTGGACTGTTTAGTTTATTTAGCTGTATTGTCATATATTCTTGCATACATTTGCAGTCTCACATCTGGGCCCATAAGCTAGGATGGTCATGGGATCAAGTCCCATACCAGACACTGAGGCTAATACCCAACACTGACACTGGAGTGCTGCACTTGGGGTCTGTTGCACTGTTAGAGATGACATTCTTGTCTTCGGACTTTAAACAGAGATCCCTTCTTCCCATCTCTCCCTGTTTATCACAATGGAAATTAAAAATCTTACAGGAACTTTCCAAAGAGTAGGGCAGTTATCCCCATTGTCATGGCCAACATTTCTTTTATCAATAGCACAGGCTTTGTGAACTGTTTATGAATTTTTCACATTTTGCAAAATTAATTAGCAAGAACGTGAAACAGTCTGACACAGAGGATAATGTATGAGCAACAGTTAACAACTACGCTGTGTACACTTCAAGAGGTTACCATGACAACCTGATAGACCTCAAGAGTGCAGCTCAAGAGGTCTATGGTTGTCATGGCAACCTCGAGAAGTGTACTCAGCGTGGTTGTTATGTGTTGCCCATACACAATAGGTCACAGAAGGTAACAGTGAATGGAACACATTCCGAAGAAAGGTGGGTCACTAGTGGAGTACCTCAGGGCTCAGTACTGGGTCCAGCCTCTTTAACATCTTTATAGGTGACATTGCAGAGGGTCTGGAGGGAAAGGTATGCCTCTTTGCAGATAATACAAAGATCTGTAACAGAGTTGATACACAAGGGGATGTAAAAAAGGATAAGAAGGGACTTGGCAAAGTTGGAGGAATGGTCAGACATATGGCAACTTAGATTAAATGCAAAGAAGTGCAAAGTAATGCACCTGGGAAAAAAAACCAGGAGAAGAGTGCACAGTAGCAGGGGAGGTACTAACAACAACAAAAATGGAACGGGACTTGGGGATAGTCATATCAGATTATCTAAAGGTGGGTAAGCAATGTGAGAAGTCAGTAAGGAAAGCCAGGGGATACTGGGATGCATAGGAAGGGCATCACAAGCAGAAAAAGGAAGTGGTTATCCCTCTGTACAGACAGTTGGTGAGACCCCATCTGGAGTACTGTGTGCAGTTTTGGAGACCTCATCTATGCAAGGACATAGACAGGATGGAAGCAGTCCAGAGGAGGGCAACTAAAATGGTGCAGGGTCTGCATCAGAAGTCATATGAAGAGAGACTGAGAGAGCTTAATATGTATACCCTTGATGAAAGGAGGGACGGGGGGACATGATAGAAACGTTCAAGTGCCTCAAGGGAATCAACAAAGTCCAGGAGGGTAGCATCTTTCAGAAAAAGAGATGTGTAAGAACAAGGGAACACAATTTAAAGATAGAGGGGGGGACATCTCAGGGGTAATGTGAGGAAATCTTTTTTCACAGAGAGAGTGGTGGATGCATGGAACTGCCTTCCTGGGGAGGTTGTTGGGGCTAAAACAGTGGGGGAATTCAAACATGCATGGGACAGGCACAAGGCAATTGTAGTGGGGGGTGGTAGGAAGCAGGCTGTTGGTTAACTAGAATCTGCAGCTTATCCAGTAGGTAGGGAAATGGGCAGACTGAGTGGGCCAGGTGGTCCTTATCTGCCGTCAAAGTCTATGTTTCTATGTTTCTATTGTCTTGTATAGTGTATGGTACAAAACATACTATTTCACAATAAAAAGTTATGAAACACCATAAAAAAAAATCTTCGGTTCCCGTTCTCTCACCCCCCCCACACATCATACTCCTTACCTTGCTTTCAGAAATGAGAAGAGAAGATCAGTGTCACTGTAACTGTTTTATTGCAGTGCTTAAAATAAATATGCAGAACACAACGATTTTTAATTTTAATAAAGTAATACTTAAATACTATGTGAGCAGACAGCCATAAAAAACCAAAAACAAAACAAAAAAAAAACTAAAGTACTACATCTGTGAATGAAATGCAAGAAACTACTGCAGTCGGGTCATCTGATTCTATGATGCCAGTTCGACAAGAATTTTGTCGACTGACATCACAGCAATGGAATTTATGTTGCCCGCAAGTTGTGGTCAACATAAATACCAATGGACTCCTGGTCCATTTTTCTATTGGGGGGCTTCATCCCTCAAACTCCCCATGTGAGGAGCTCTGCCCCCTCGTGCCCCCTGTACTAATTATAATCAACTCCGAGTCAGAGTTGATTCGGGGAAGGGGTGCAGGACCAGGTGACAGTGTGCCCCGTCTCTGGCACACCAATACAGTGACCTGTCAACAAACTGTCAATTCTGTTGGCAGCGAGGTAGGTTGCTGTATTGATGTCGCCATCAGGGAGGTATATCAGGTCATCTGACACAGGTCACATGACAGTCAAACTGTCACAATGATACTGATTTCAATTGAGTATGAGGAAGACGTTCAAACTGATTACTGTGATCTTGCAGGTACCTGACAAAAAGGGGGGGAAACAAAAGAGTAAGTCTCACATTGCGATCGCTCGTTTCAGCTCACAAACAACTGTTAGAGGATTTTAAAAGTGGTCTGTGAGAAATGAGCGATCATTGATACCATTTGAAGCTGTGGCACGTGATGGTATTCCATGCAGTTGTACCATCGTGATGACATGCTCAGGATGGTACAACAGCATCCTGATGTCATAACGATGGTACACCAAGCCTGTCTTATAATCAAAATCAGTATACAATAGGGCTTAACCATACACTATACTAGCATTGCCTAATTACATTCGAATATTTGGTTGACTTTCACTTGTAACCTCCTAGGTGAGAACCTTGGTACTTCCTTTAATTGGAGACCACTTAATAAAAGTAATTTAGCAAATTAAAGCCATTGCTACTGTCATAGACTGTCAGTGATTTTTCTTCTACAAACAGAAGAGAGAAAGAAATAAGTGCCTTAGCTGGGACTTGAACCCAGGCCACCTGTAATACTGTTCCAGTTGTACTACCAGCTATGCCACCAAAGCAACTGGAAACTTGGTCATCCAGAGGCACCTTACTCTTTCTCTAATGCACAGCCTGGTGCTGTACAGTTAATTACATTATCTTTTTTTTAACTTTGTGTTTATTATATGAAAAACAAACATACAGTTTTGTCACAAGCATTGAATTTCATCAGAAAATACATATTTCCCATGAGGGCACCACTCCTCTCAATATACACAATAAGTTCCTTCAAGTGTTTCAAGATACATCACTTGGGGGTATATTAGAACAAATAGATTATGAAAGTCCATTACTCGTTTAGCTGCAAACAGTCCATGAGCTGCATGGTTAAGGTTAAAATAAATGTTATAAACAGATCATCCCCAAAGACCTCCTCCTCCACCAGTAAAAGATGTAGCTACCACGCTTTACCTAAGTAGAAAGGCACACTTATGCGTTGTGCCCTAGCAGGATAAAACAAAATACTTTCCTGCAGAACCCCACAACCATCTATATATTTTAGGCACTGCTGTTTTCTGGCAAACAACAATAAAAATAACTTTCAAAGAACTGTCAAAACATGAGCATTAGCTTACAGTCGGTAAATGTTTAACCATTTAAGTAAACTATTTAGGTACCCCTGATATATAGTATTACAGGTAAATTAGGATGAGCGATACATTTTTAACTAAACACTACCCTGATATGTAATCAACGCTGAAAATGCACCACATCGTGGTTGACTTTTTATTTAGTATTTATAGTCTCGAGTCTCAAGTCCATTACCACCCCGAAATGGCAATTGCCCCACAGAAAATCTCACCTAAAGTTAAATTGCCCAGAAAATCTTCAGGGTGTATCTTCATCCTCCGAAGAAGAGGCTTCATGCGCCCGTACTCTGGACCTGGGTTCTGCATGTCCCTGTGCCCACTTCATGGCCTCGTTAGGGTTGTTGAATAAGTACACTTTGCTCCAGTGCACAATTCTCAGTCATGCAGGGAAAATAAGCCCATGAGAGATTCTGGCTTCCCTTAACATAGCCCTTACTTCATCAAACTTCTTCCTCTTTTGAAGGGTCACATGCCCAATATCTGGAAATAATCTGACCTGTTCCCCATCATGAAACAGAGACCTTCTATTTTGGGCAAGCACCAGGATGCAATCCCTCGAGCCAATCCCATCTGTAACAGTCACTACCACCCTGTGAGCCTCTGGGTTGTCCGGTCTGCCATGGGGGGTCACCTGATAGACCTTCTGCAGGCATTGGGCCCAATCGGAGACATCCTCCCCTAGTTGTTGGATAAGCCAGTCCTTAAGAAAGAGAAGGAGATGGTCCCCCTCACACTCCTCCGGTACACCCAGGATATATACTGTATATTTGCTGCCCTCGTCAGATTTTCTAATGTTTCAAGGTGAGACTTCAGGTAAGTATTCTCTTTTATTATTGTCACCACTGCTCCCATCGCTGAATCTGCCCATTTGGAGGCTTCAGCCGATACTCCTTGTACTGCATCCATAGTCGCCTCAAGGCTGGTCACCCTGTTGTTAAGGGCATCAAATTTGTCAGAGAGCCCTGCGACTGATGCAGTTAGTTTATTTAGTTTCATTCCTATTGTCTGGAGGAACTCTTCTGGCACTGTCTCCCCGGGTTCAGCAGCTGGACCTTGGTGAGACCTCGTGGCAGGCAATCCAGGTTGATTTTTCGATCTTGCACCCTCACCCGCCATCTTATCTCTATGGGGATTATCCATTGATGGCAGAATTATTTCAGGTATGAGTAGCACCCGATTTTGCTCAATTATAATGCCAGGGAAAAACTTTTTAAAATCGATATACTTAATACAGATGCTGGAGCTCTACAGAAAAGCAACTATCTTGCTCGGGCTCCACAGCACCCCTCCCCCTGTTAATTACATTTTCTATAACAAAACAGCAATGTGCAAATTTATGGAACTCATACAAATCGCAGTATTGCACTGCATCCTGGCGAGCTCCACTGTTATAGGGGTATGGTCATGCCCTTATAGTTAGGGTTGAGTAGCATGTTTAATGTTAAATGTCAAATTATGCACTTTAATAACTTTGCAACTGATCAATGGATTTGCACAAAAGTGGGTATGCACTATCCTGTGGGGTAGATCTCTTAACATGGCAAGTTTCGCTCTGGTCAGAAGTACAGATTCTGAGATCCAGATAGTGCAAAAAGCTTAAAAGTCTCAATTTTTTCCTCATCGCCTTGCATCCAGATGGTGTGAAATTTTGGTATGATTTTTTTTTATGGTAGATACGGCTTGGGTAAAAGAACTGCCATGCATTTGTTTGGAGAAAAAATATTAAACTATTGCAGAATTATTCAATTTTTAAGTTCACATTGTTTTCAATGGGAAGATCACTTTCCAGGATAGACGGAGAAAAAAACAGACAGGAGAGCAGGTGTGGGGTGTGCCTTGGGCTTCTCAAGCCTAACGCTCACCCCATTCTCATAAAGTCTACACATCTGGCCTTATTTACAGATGGAATGGGGTGAGTGTTAGGCTTGAAAAGCCCATGGCACACCCCACACCTGCTCTCCTGCCTGGTTTGGGAGGGTGCGGTGTTAGGGAAACCCTAATACCTCATTTCCCAACTTTTGTCACTTTGACCCTAAATGGAGCATCAACGAAGTGATTTGCAGCTTATATATACTATACACTGTATACTACATCTACTACATAGAATCTCTGCACTGCTTTTAGAAATGTTGCTTTGTAAAGCACTTTGGGATACAATGTGTATAAAAGGTGCTGCATAACAAACTCCTGTTCTTTTCTTTGCTAGTCTACATTTATTTATTCTACAACAGGCAAAAACTATAGGCAATAAACATGGATTATGCAGGAGTTTCGGAATTCATCTACAACATGTAATGTAAGCCAACATTCCATCAATCGACTTGCCTTGGGTTTCAAAACTCTTTTAATGCCATAGCTCTTTACTTAAGTGCTGTTAAATCAAGTTCTGGAGGCTGCAGTATTTCTCCCTATTTTGCTTTTAGAAGATTTGTGAGTACTCTGAGTGTACGAAATGCCTGCTGCTTTGGGGTTCTGACCTGGTACATGGCTTAGACAATGACTGCACTGCACTGAGGAGTCCACACAGGATGAAGCACGTGCCTGTAGCTTTGTCATTCTCAGCCAACACTAGGTCAGACATACAGGCCTAGTTAAAAGGTGATACCTGCTCTGGTGAAGCCTTGCTTACATTCCTTGCACAAGGATTTGCATACCCATGATGCCTTTCTCTGGGATTGAGACTTTAGCGCATGTGTGTGGTTTGGAGAGATAAACAACAAGACTGACAATCAAGAAGGGCACCATTTTTCCCTGTTATTTTGGCAGTATATCGCAGTCAAAGACCTCAAAGAGACCTTGCGTTCTTTTCCTAAAATATATTGTATGTTACATAGATACATAGACAGTGTCGGCAGATAAGGGCCTATGGCCCACCCAGTCTGCCCATTTAAGTTTGTAAGTTCAGTTTATGTTTTCCAGGAAGTCTGTTGCCCCTTACCCCTGACCTCCAGAATTCCTTTATGTCTATCCCATGCATTCTTAAATCCCGTGATTGTTTCAGCCCCCACCACTTCCTCTGGCAGGGTGTTCCACTTGTCCACCACCCGTTCTGTGAAGAAATTCTTCCTCACGTTTCCTCTGAATCGTCCTCCCTCCTACTTCATCCCATGCCCTCTGGTCCTGGAACATCTTTTTCGCTTAAAAATAGTGCATTCCTGCACCCTGTTCCCAAAGTTCCCAAAGTTCTATATAATGTATATAGAAAACAAACCCTTTCAACTTTTTGAAAGTCACTTTCTTCTATGTCTTGGAATGACTGCCAAAATATTTGTTAAGGGAGGTAATCTGTGTGACAGGGAGACCCTACCACTCTTGAGGACCAACCTTTTCTTAAATCTGTTGCAACAGTTCTTCTATTTCTTAGCCTAATCTATCCTTTACCATTTCTAGTCCATAAGGTCTGCCACCTATGGGCGCCCCCTCCTCTTTCTTGACTATGCTATAGTGTCCTCTTTAATTTTCCTTTTCCCCTCTCAGGTCCTCATACAGGGAGGTTATTGTGGTGACCTCCGAGCTGATGTAAAACAACAGGCTGTGTTCCTGGTTGCTGGATTTAGTATTCAGTAGCACTATGTCATAAAATACCTTGATGTATATGCCTTATGGGTATGAAACCAGTAAATGTTGAAAATACCATGTCACTAGGTGTTTTTGATAAAGGTAAAACGTTACTAGGTGACTGTATTATAGAATTAAGTTACCAGGGTAGAGATATCAGAACCCCCCCATTGTGTTGTTAAAATGCATATAATTAATGGGTTGCATTTTTTCCCATTGAAAAAGCCACGTATTAAATGCCATAATACACGTATGTGTATTACGGTATTTTTTTAATACACGGCTGTTTGTGTCAGACTGTCAGCAGTACCTGAGAAGAGCGAGTGGTCCTGATCCCTGCTGTGCACTAAGGTTCCTCTTTTTATTTTAAAAATAGCTTTGGTCCCTCATTGGTGGCACCCATAAGGGAAGCCACATGCTCACGGCTGGACAAGACAGGAGCATCGAGAGCAGCAAGGCCTCCAAGTTGTCCCTCCAACTACCTGTCTCCAGTGCCCCTCACCAACCAGCATCTCTTGCCTCCTCCTCCTCTAACTTCACCCCAAGCCGGGGCAGAGAGTAGGCGGTAGCACCACTGACCAGATGCTGACCACCTAGATCAAACTAACTAAATAAATAAAAACTTTTTATTTTTGTATCGCAGAGTGTACGAAGGGGGCTGACGGGAGTCAGCAAAGATGCAACCCTTAAATTATATAAAAAACAAATATGGGGTGCAGTGTATAATTTGATTTAATAACACCTCATTGTTGGATGGTTATATAAACCCCTCTCGGCTTCACCCTCAGGGTTTATGTGCCAATCCAACAACTCAGGTGTGTATTAAATTCTCATAACACACTGCACCCCATACTTTATCCTATATGTAATTACAGATTGTTTGAGAGGCCCTTTGGCACCGTGCATTCCTGCTTTAAGCTGAACCAACCTAAAATTTCTTGGTGACTTGCATATACATCCCATGATGCTTTGCATTATGGGGGTATGTGTAATGTTGTGTTTCTTTGAAACTGGACTTTATTGCCAGTGCCCTTTGGGGTAACCCTTGCTTCAGTGCTTCTGCACTGAGGTTCTGTCTTTAGCTTGTTTTTTTTTTTTTTTTCCTTTTTGAGCTCCCTATCACCCAAACACACAAGACCTACATAGGGAATAGGGGAGTAATTTTCACTAAAGAAATAGATCAGTAGATCAGTGGGCCAGTAGGTGCTGACTAAGTGCAGAGGAAGGACGTGCATAGTCTGTTGCTGCAAACTGATGTATTGAACATGGGATATGCCATTGCTTAAGATTATCCCATGCTTTAAATAAACATCACACAGAAACTGTGTGCTGAACTTGAAGTTCGGTATCTGGTCCATCTGTTTTCCCACAACCCCTCCACAATCTGGTCAGCTGTTGTCACAGATGGAAACACTGATGTTTCAATTTCTCACTGCATTTTTTTTCATGTGGAAAACTGAGGTGTTTGGTTTGGGAGTTTATTTTGGGTCGGGAAAGGTACACAGAGCTGTGACAACTCATTTCCATGGGGAAGGTGACATGGACCTGTTTTACTCACAGGGGGAAATGTTGGCCAGAAAAAAAAAACTACTCTTACATCAAGCACTATGTGACTTTAACTTCCACCTGTACTTCTAGAGCTGGGTAGAAGGGACCTCAGTTTCACATCTCAACAAAGGATGGCACCTCTACTGGTCTGGAGCATCATGAATTGCACATGTGCAAAGACATTCTATGTTGTTGTACCATTAATGTGAGGCAGTTACAATGGTATAATAGGATTGTGATGTCACATAGATGGTACAACAATGCTGGGAAACGATGGAATTTGATTAACAATAACCCTCTCTCAAACACTGTAGAGAGGATAACGGATGGGCAACAGTGAACAACAACACTGTGTTCACTTGGAGAGGTTGTCATGACAACCAAGTAAACCTCAAGAGTGAAGCGCGAGAGGTTTTTGGTTGTCAAACAACCTCGAGAAGTGAACACAGTGTTGTTTACTGTTGCCCATCCATTGTCTTTTATAGTGTATGGACAAAAGTAAATTAATCGCTGATCACTTCTTCATTGCGCCGTGATGTCAGACTTTTTTCCCACCCCCCCAATTCAAGAACAAACCCCACTCCATCCCCAGTCCCCCTTTCTCTCAGAGAGTCTACTTTTTTTTGTTTTTGTTAATGAATCTACAGTTTCCAGCTGTGTTAAGGGCGACAGTAAAAAGGAAATATGCCCTTACTTTGAGTCCATTACTTGCCGTTCGCTTTCTGTGCCAGTACTCACCACTGCGGCCATTTCCAGAGGTCTGAAGCAGCACAAATTGCACATGCGTAAAGACATTCTATGTTATTGTACCATCAATGTGAGGCAGTCACGGTGGCATAACGGTATTGTGATGTCACATCGATGGTACAACAACGCTGGGAAATGATGGCATTCGATTAACAATAACCCTCTCCCATACAGTATCGTACTGTATGAACCCAAGTTCCTGGTGTGGAACCTGAACACATAACCTTCCAGTCCCAGAAGTGAGTTTCCTAACTTCTAAGCCACTGACGCTGCAGGCCTGTGTTAAGGAACTGAACTGAAATTAGGAACCGATCACACATCACTGAAGAACCCTAACTTTGACACAAAGCGTTGCATCTTCCTTTTTGAGTCTGGCGACTCCAAAAAGGGAGGTAGTAAAGACAGAAAATTAGACCTGTATGGTAGTAGGCCAACAGGCCAATGGGTAGCAACTAAAGGACAGACTGAATGGAGTTCAAGTCTTTTCCTCATCACCTTCTATGCCTCTATCGGTTCTAGAACTAGAGTTCTTAGTTGGAGTGTCCTCAGTCCCTAACTTAAACCCTCATCTCTTGTTTCCATACTTTTAGGGTTTTGTTAGTAGTGAACCCTAATGCCTTGCCTTAGCGTAATTTGTGACAAAAACATATGCTCTCAGTGTGCGATATGTGCTCCGCTTACACTGAAGTTGATTTTGCTGTATTGCTTTTTAATGAACGAAGCTCTAGAGCCCAAAGTTAACTGTATGGCCCTTGAGAAGTAACTGTACTGTGCTACATGTGTATTTTAAGACTAAGGTATGACTCCTTATGCAATATCTGTGTCCAGCAGGGAGGTGTGCATTTCTAGCACCACTATTATTTATTAATTATTAAACTTTTTGCACCCATGAATGCTTTTTAGAGACTGAAGCCTCATATACAAAAAGTTGCAGGGCAGAGGCAGCACATTATTCTGATGTAATAATCTACATTTGCACAACAGTCACACATGCTGTATCACTTACAGGTATAGTTACAATTAAATATTATGTAACCAAAGCATTCTCATACAGCTAGTAATAGGATGCAGTATAGAGCAGTGGTTTAAGGCTCTAAGCTGCAAATCTGGAGACCTGGGTTTGAATCCCACAGCCCTCACTTGCATACTGTGTGACCCTGAGCAAGTCACTTAACTTCCCTTTGCTCCCAGGTTGCACCTGTAAACAAGCTTTCAGTTTAGTGTGTCTCACCTGGTTAAACAATTGGAAAAAAAAAAAAAAAGGCATTTACAGTATTTCATGCAGTGCTGTTCTTAAAAACATGTCACTTGGAAACTTGGGGGGGGGGGCAAACCATGGGGACCCGTTGGGGCAAGTAACAGAATGCTGAGGTTGGGACTGGCTGGCTGGCTGGCAAAAACCCAACTGGGGAGTCTAGTCTAAAGGAGGAAGAAGCACCATTAGAACTTTTATTGAAAAGAAAAAAGAAAAATTAAAAAAAAAAGCTTGTTTTATTCAGAAAATCACACCATATTGATCAAAGTCATTGGCCTCCTTGCAGCTGAGCACTCCTCATTCCCCTCGCTCAATGGCACATACCTGCCAATCAGCAGTTTGCACACTGCAGTTCAGCTGACTGTGTAACCACTTCCCCAGATAGCATGAAGGGCCCTACAGTGGTAACCACTTGTATTCAAAGTATAGCTGCCTGAACCTTTTGGGGAACACTCTTGTTTCATGTCGAAAACTGCACTTGGTTACCTTCTGAATGCATATAAAAAAACAAAAGCAATTTACTTCCTTTATAAGCTGCAATGTTATCTCAGCAAGAAGGTTATCGTTGCACTGTTACACATTACATAAGTAATGTCCTGTGCACTTCTGCTAACCGAGTATATTACAAGTCAAGAGCACAGGGTGACTGGGTGGTGTTGTGGATAAGGCATTAGGATCATTCACATCTCAGCTCCGGCTACACCTGCAGCAGATTTGGTGGCCAGAGTTCCCAATATAGTCTGGTTTGGCAGAGTTTTGGTCTTTGCTCATGGAAGGCTCAACACGGCATCTTGCTACTGATGATGGGCGGTCTCTTTAATGAAGTACTGTGCCAAATTAGAGAGACCAGCACTGGGACATTAATCTGATAACTTAGGAGGGTGGTGGAGTTGAGTTTACATAGATCCTACACTATTTCCCCCACCTTCAGACCCAAATATACAACCAAGTCCCTGGCAATTTGAAAGAGATGCATGGCCAATCATCTGGTAGAGTGCCCTGCCCCTATATGTAGAGGCTCAGATTTGTGTACGTTGATCTTATACCTAGAAAATCTAGATCTTACACCTATAAAATTGACCAGATGTAGAGATTGCCCCTGAGAATGTGTACAGTTATAATGCATGTTTTCTTAACCAGCTGCAAGTTTTTTTCATGTGGCAAGTGCACAGTGGTGAAATATCCATTTCTGACTGGAAAAGAGATTTTGGAAAATATCTAACATAAATATAATCCAGGCCCCTGATGAGGCAGGGATTCCCTAAATGTATGATGGCGGCAGGATTCCCTGAATGTATGATGCTGGCTGGACCAAAGTGTTCATCTAGTTGCTACCTTGATGGAACTACAAGGGGAGGACTTAGGCATCAAGGAACTCTCTGGTGCAAGTATTGTTGCTCCTTACCGCTCCATGTTTCCTTTGTATGTAGGGTGCATAACTGTTACCAGTCACTTCCACCAGCCCTCAAGTCCATAGTTTAGTGACAGAAGGGTCAGTTGCAGTCCAGTTCTAATTCCAGCTCGGATTAATTTAAAAAATGCTGACTGACTCTAATTTACTCTGGTTCATTTTAGACCTGTTTTTGGCCCATCTGAATATGTGAAATGTGTCTGAAGTGTTTTTGTTTATCTTTTTGTCATGTTCAAATAATAAAATGTGCCTTTTTAAAATATTTTTTGTGTATTTTATATTTTGTCCTATCTGAGTCTGGTGTGCTTTTTAAGGGGAGACATTTTTGCCCTGTTGACAATGGTGGCACTTTTGCTTCCTCTCTGTTTGCTTGTCGTGACAGGCATCACGAGCAGGAGATGAGTTGGGGCTAGGCCATCCCTCCCATCCTTTTGATAGCATCTGTATTATTTTTCTTGTCTGCTTTGTTGTATAGCAAGCAGCATAGGACCTCATCCCTCCTACCCACTGCAACCTAATATTACATATTTAGCCTGCCCTTGTAGTGTTATGGCAAGCAGCACGTGGCCCATTCCTTCACCCACTGTCCAATGTTATATCACATCTTTCTTGTCTGCTGGGTGTTATGGCAAGTAGCACATGGCCCCATTATTCTCCCCCACTGTCTAGGATCACTAATTTGTTTAGTGTTACAGCTGAGATTTAAAAAAAAAAAAGGATGGACTTCTGGAGACCTCACCAAGGGAGATGGCAGGTTGAAAATGCACTCCGCTCTCCTTGACCCGGAAAACAGTGCCCTGACCCTTGTAGTTTAATAGTGCCAAAGACAAGTTTTCAGCTGCTGCAGCAACTCTGAGAATGGGGGGTGCTCAAAAAAGGATAAGCCACAACTGGGCAGTCACTTGATGAGGGGGTTCTTGGATGAAACAACTGCACCATCCAGTCCTGGCTCCAGCGTGGCCTGTTCCTCATGACCTGAAGGAACTGAGCATGGCAACTGGGTCACAGATGAGCAATTACTGGTGGAATTGGTGACATTTAGAAGAAAAACAAGTGGCACTCAGTTCTGTGAGTGAAGATGCAGAACAGCTCAAACAGGAAGTGGGAGAATTCTTAACGGCAGCCACGGAGCCCAGTGAATGATGGACCACATGGGGACCTGCTCCTACATCTACATCATCACCAACAGCAACTGGAAAACAAGTGTGTGGACTTAGAAGGCCGCCTTCACAAGAAAATGTATGAATCCATGGGGTACACGAAGGGGAGGTGAGAATGGATATGCCTGGCTTTTTGGAGAAATTGTTAAGAATGGACTCAGCTTTACCACCTGACCTCATTTCACCATTGACATTGAGAGTGTACACAGAGGGTTGGACCCAAAACCTGACTCCGCTGAGAGACCTAGGCTGATCATCATGACATTTTTAAAATACAAGTCAAAGAACAAATTTTATTGCAAGCATGGCGACAGAGGAAGGTACTATGGGTGGACAAACAAATATATTTTGACAATAATTTTATACCGGCAGCACAGCATAAATGCTGGTGCATATGCCCCATGCCTCCAAGCCCTCCAAACAGTGGGACTAAAATCTCAGACTCCTTATCCTGACAGGCTTCATGTGTCCTTTCCAGAGGGGGGAATATTTTATATTACACAGCAGATGAAGCAAAGCAGACTTAACACGTGGAGGCTTGGAATTACCACAGCTGCCCAGGGTCACAAATTGGCCTGGGGAGCCTCCTGGTAGATAATGGCCTCGAAGGACTTGGGGATCCACAGCAACTAGATGAGGGCACTAATACATGGGAACAATACTTCCAAGCTACTCTAAACATCATCAAAAGCTTCTAAAGTAATTGCAGAGACAACCTAAATGACTGCACATGCCTTTGAGACTACAACATTGACTTTGGATTAGTGACGGATCCTTTTTGCACCTGATAAACTGGCAGAAGGCTGACTGATAAGTGTCTGGATTCTGACTTTCATGTAGTTAAGGGGTGGGGGGGCGCTCACCTGGCTCATGGGGGGGGAGTCCGCCTCAGGATGCTGAGTGAGGCAGTATAGCACAGTGGTTTAAGGCTCTGAGCTGCAAATCTGGAGACCTGGGTTTGAATCCCACTGCCCCCACTTGCATACTGTGTGACCCTGAGCAAGTCACTTAAATTCCCTGTGCTCCCAGGTCGCACCTGTAAACAAACTTTCAGCTTAGTGTGCTACTCCTGCTTAAACAATTAAAAAAAAAAGAAATGTGAATTAGTAATGTACTTGAGGTTATGTAGGGCAATGCCTGGGTCATGGGGAGAAGGGTCAGGCCTCTGATATGGAGTTCCAGCTGGATAAGCTCACAGCCTTGCGAGGAGCATGGGGTAACCGATGGCATCATGAAGCAACAAAAGAAGCATGGATTCCAACTCTGGAAGGATCAGGCATGTATTCTTGTATTATCAGATGGGAATAAAGCACAGCATTGGACCCTGGAGCTGTGTGGCTCAGGGTTTCAGCAGTGGGGTTGGTGGGTTGTGCCATTCCAGGTGCCTTCACAGGAGGTAGTCGGCATGACTCATGGGGGTACGCATGATCCACTTACTAGAAATCTGGCAACTTCCTGCTTTGAGCTTGCATTGCAAAACTGAATGGAGCCTCCACCCAGGGTCTCCCATGAGGGATGGTCAGGTTTCGCACTGGTAGCAATAAGTGTTTGGTGGCCCAGTTCTCACCTGCCCTGCCATACTGGATTAATAAAATGTATCTGTCTGTGTGTCATCAATGGGTTGTGGGGTATTATGTCCCCTGTCTCTTGCAATTTATGATATGGAGATACTGACCTGACTCAGGGGGTGGGCCCATATCCAGGGTCGGGGCCCTTGCGCCCACCCCTGCCATGTTTATATTGCTGTGAAATACTAGCAATCTTTTGGATATTAAAACCTTAAACTACAAACTGGAGGTTTTGTTTTGTAGCTTACCACTTGCTTATAACAGACTCATTAGGGGAAGTGCTTTGAATGTTGTTGATGGACTCAGATGCCTGCCATGCATGTGATGCAAAATGACAGACATGCAGAGATATCACAAGGGGCTGATTCCCCTTCACTATACTGCCCTTTCGAAGAGTTTTCTAGCTCTTTTTAATTTATTGTTTTTATTTATTTAAGCATTTCACCAGGAAGGCATGCTGAGCAGGATTGCTCGTTTCCAGATACGTCCTGGGGAAAGGGGAGGTGGAGTACAAATAACATAGTAGCACGAATGCATTGAGAATAGCAGTAGTAAAAGTAGACATTTCAAAACAGTAATATTTACAATACATATTACAGCAAACTTTACATCAGAAATTTACATCCAAATATATAAACAGGATCAGGACCAGCAACCAGATTGAGAAAATAGGAGCAGCATTTCACAGGTGCTTGTTGGAGCTTCCCAACTAAGGTCCAGTGTCCTGGGAAGCCCCAGGTAGTTAGCTCATCAAAGTGTTGGGAGAAACTAGATAAATAAGATTGGTATGGAATCTTGGGGGACAATGCAGTGGGAGGGAGAAGATGAGGTTAGGAGGAATGTAAAGATGATTGTACAGGATGAGAGGTTGGTAGGTTTTGGCAGGAGCAGGAAGGAATTGTGTATTCACATAAGAGGGAGGAGAGAGTATGTTGTGTGTTGGCATTACAGATGGAAGGGGGGAGAGGGTTCCACAGTTTAGGACAGCTGCAAGAGAAGGCAAAATGTCCAGTGGAGGTAGATCGATGGGGGATAATGAAGGATTTTGGGTCAGTGTTACGGAGGGCGTAAGTGCAGTGGGAGGAAGCACAGATGAAGGAAGAAAAATAGGAGGGGAGATTACCAGATCAGAATTTGGCCATAAAACTAGTAATATGGGACAGGTGTCTGGACTCCAGAAATGGGAGTGACAAAGCTTCATATAGATCACAGTGATGAGTGCGAGGGGGGGCAGGATAGACTGTTAAGACTGTTCTGATTATACTGGCTGAGGGTCACTGGTGGGTATGTGTTCTCTTTCTGTTTACTCAATGACAAAATCACATTCTACAGGGCTCCCCTGTATTGACGGCCTGTAGTACTGAAATTTCGCTCAGAGGAGGTTTGTTCTAAATGACCTTAGTAGGGGCACAGCAAGGTGCTCGTCCCCTACCTAGGAAGTATGTCTAGTGAGATGTTGGCCCTGTTGGCCACCAAAGTTTATGATGTTGGCTATTTACTGGTTATTTATGTCTTTTATTGTTGTAACAAGTATGACCTTCAGCTAATGCATAAGTCTAGCAAGGGTTTGAGAAGGTTTGCCACTCTTAAGAGGATGGTTTGTTCCTCTCAGTGTATGAGATTCCATGCCACCTCTCTCTTCCCCTATGGTGTATGGCTGTTAACCCAGTAACATTTTTATAATTTAATATAAATGGGATACAGAACCCAATCCAGCATACTAGGATAATGCAAAATATTAAGAAAGATACCATAGATGTAATATTTTTACAAGAGATGCACTTATCCTTGGAAGAACACACAATACTTGAGAAACACGGTTTTTTATGTGGTACAGACATCTTCCTATTGCCAAAGAAGGAGGAGAGGGGTGTCAGTACTTATGTCAGGTCCCACAAGGTTTCACCTTCAGGACTCTTGCTTGGACCCAGAGGGTATACCGTTTGAACACTGAATTCAACACATTGAGTCCATTATAGTGACAGCTGCACAACGACGGTAAGTGGAATGAGAGGGCGTTGATGTCGACAGGTGTGTTCTTTCAACAGGGAGGTGTATCAGTGGTAAACAATCGGGAGGTAGGCGGGATGTGCAGTGGGTGGGACTGTGTGTTTTAATAGACTGGATGCTGCATGGGACTTGAGAAGGGGGTGGACAGTGTGGTGGGTGGGAATGTGTTTCTTAATGCATGGGTAGTCATATGTGGGTCCCCCCAAGCCTGTTTGACAACAGTACTGCTGACATCGTCTAGTACCATTGTCGAGTGGTTGTACAGCCAGAGGAACTGCCCTTTTCTATACTGTCTGTGTGACGTAGAGTTGGTAATCTTTAGTTTGGAAGTTCAGGGGGCACAGCCCCCTGCATTGCAATATGTGCTATGGTGTTCGTCGTTGTAGGGGTTTGTTATATTTTTTGCATGCCATTCTTATGGATGTCACTGTACTGGTGTCAATGCATTGGACGTCGATGTAGTTTCCATCACTGCGGCTTGGTGGAACTGACCCAAAGAATTGGTATGTTATATTGGTGGGAGTACTATATGAAACTCTAGTTACAGTAGTATTTATTTGCCTTCACAATCTGAGGAGAGAGTCATGCAAACTTTTTTCACTAAAGTTTTATCCCTATTGCGGGGCAATTAATTATGGACATGGATATTAATTTTACATTCTCCTCCCGACCTAGGTACCATGCATCCCAGCCGATTCAGACTAACTTCTGCCCAAAAATACTTTAAAATCACCCTTGACCAGTAGGATAGGGTTGATGTTTGGCATGCTCTTTTCTTTAAAGGCAGACAATATACACATTATTCATCTCACCACTCCAGTCACGCCTGACTGGATTACTTTTATGTTACAATGGAGCACATGGGTTTGGTCCGGGACATTACACATGGACCCCGACTTTTATCAGATCACTTTCCGATAACTCTTAAAGTAGACATGGGAAAGCCTACAAAACCATCAACCTGGAGGATTAATATATGTCTTTATTTAGGGGGGAGCCCTTCACAGAATTAGTGAAGAGGAAGGTGCAGCTGATTTTGGCCATGAATGACACCAGGGAGGTCTCAGACCCCATGTTATGGGATTCTATTAAAGCTGCACTCTGGGGTGAGATTATTTTTTATTCAGCAAAATGGGTTCAGGTTTGGGAGTCACAGCCTAGAGAGTTGACTGCTACCCTTCATACCTTACAGCAGTTACTGGGTGAAGGGGATAAGGAGATGGAGCTACAGGTTTGACATGTCAAACAAGAAATACAATGGATTTTAGATCAGAAGGTGGAGCAAACTTTGCATTACTGAAAACAATATTATTATGGGAGGGGGGTTCCAGATAGGCCCATAGATTGGCATGATAGCTTCAGGCTAATCACAAAAATGCCTTCACTGTTCATTTGCAGGACTCTACCACCGGTAAAATCACCCATTCGACAGCTAAAAAAGGGTCCATATTGAGAGGTTATTATAAGGAGTTATTTGCAGTACCTGCTTTGAAGTCCTTTCCCCTTCCCAGTATCCCTCGCAATAGGCTCTTCTATGTCTGCAGGAAGCACAAAGGGCATCACTTTTGGCTCTGATTACCGGGGAGTAGATTTTGACATCCCTAAAAGCAGCAAAACAGTAAAGTGTCCAAGGCTGGACAGAATTATTTTGAATTTTGTAAACTTTTCACAGAAAAAGGCAAGCAATATTGCAAGAAAAACTGCACTCAGGGCCAATCGACTTTGTAAAGTACAAAAAAAATCACAGAGTCAACAACATAGTTATGTGAACCAGATTTTTAATCACCACTGTGTTAGAAGCTGTGGCAACTGTTCTCTGGCGCTTCGACTCAGAACGAGTCTTACAAACTTTTTACACCCCTCCTTCTCCCTTTGTTAGCCCATGTATTTAGGGAAATGCAAGATGGTCAGTCCCCTCCACCTTTATGGAGTTAGGCTAAAATATCTGCAATCCTGAAACCTGGTAAGGACCTCATTTGGATGGCCACTTATAGGCCTGTTAGGTTGGAGGAAAGGGACTTGGCAAGGTTGGAGGACTGGTCAAATATATGGCAGCTCAGATTCAATGCAAAGAAGTGCAAGGTAATGCATCTGGGAAACAAAAACCCAGGGGAAGAGTATACAATGGGGGGAGAGTTAATAACAACAACAAAAATCGAAAGAAGCCTAGGAGTAATTATATCAGATGACCTAAAGGAGGGCAAGCAATGTGAGAAGGCAGTAAGGAGGGCTGGGGAGATACTGGGATGCATAGGGAGAGGCATCAACAGTAGAAAACAGGAAGTTGTTATCCCTCTGTATAGACAGTTGGTAAGACTCCATCTGGAGTACTGTGTGCAATTCTGGAGACTCCATCTCCACAAAGACATAGACAGAGTGCAGGTTGTTCAGAGGAGGGCAACCAAAATGGTGCAGGGTCTGCACCAGAAGACATACGAGGAGAGAGAGACTAAAGCAGCTTAATATGTATACTCTTGAGGAAAGGAGGGAGAGGGGGGACATGATAGAAACGTTCAAGTATCTCAAGGGAATTAAAGTTCAAGAGGGTAGCATCTTTCAGAAGAAGAGATGTGCAAGAACAAGGGGGCACAATTTAAAGATAGAGGGGGGACGGCTCAGAGGTAATGTGAGGAAGTAGTTTTTCACAAAGAGGGTTGTGGACACATGGAACAGCCTTCCTGAGGAGGTTGTGGAGTCAGAAACAGTGGGAGAATTCAAGAATGCATGGGACAGACATAAGGCAATTCTAGTGGGGGGTAGGAGGAAGTAAGCTGTTGATTAACTGGAATCTGCAGCTTATCCATCAGGTTTAAATGCTTCATTGGCAAGCTTTTAAACTAGTCAAGGGGGGACGGCACTGATAAACAGCAGGAATATCCCAGCCTCCCCCTACAAAACAGGGTACTAAATGAGAAAAAGACCAAGGTAGAAAGGTCAGTGGGGGATGCTGCTACAGAAGGTAAAGCCATCAAAAAATGAAGAGTAATGAGTACCAGTGCCCGTAGTCTGGGTAACAAGCTTCCTGAATTAGTGGCCTTGATGGAGGAGGAACATCTGGATATCATGGCAGTCACAGAAACATGGTACACACAGAACCATGACTGGGATGTAAACATACCAGGATACACTATCTACAGGAGGGACAGGAAGGGTAAAAGAGGAGGAGGAGGAGGAGGAGGAGTAGCTCTCTACATAAGGGAAGGAATCAAAGCAACAGAACAAAAGGGTAAACAGGGAGGAGAAGAAGCACTGTGGGTCAATTTGGAGACAGGCAATGGCACCACAATCTGCACAGGGGTTGTATACAGACCCCCCTCTCAGGGGAGGAAATGGACAAGGAAATGATAGAAAGTATACTTAGAATGGCAGAAAAAGGGAGATATTGCTGATGGGTGATCTGAATATGTCAGATGTTAACTGGAGTGCAGTTGCAGCAGCCACTTCTAAGAGTGGGGTTTCTAGATGCCCTACAGGGGGCATGCCTTAGACAACTAGTATTGGAACTCACTCGAGAGGGAGCAATCTTAGACCTGGTTCTCTCAAATGAAGATGGAGAGAGGATCACAGATGTAGAAGTGGGTAGCCACCTGGGAATTAGCGACCATCGAACAGTATGGTTCACAATAAACACAGCAATAGAGTCAAGGCATACAAAGGCAAAGGTACTGGACTTCAGGAAGGCTGACTTTGCCAAAATGGATGAGAGCCTAAGGAATGTACTAGCAAATGGGCAGGAAGGAGGGGTGGAAGAACAATGGGGAATAATAAAAACTGCCATCACAGGGGTAACAAGCCTTTGTGTGAAGCAAATAAACAAAACAAAATGATGTAAGAAACCACTATGGTTCTCAAAGGAGGTGGCAGTGAAGGTTCAAGAGAAAAAGAAAGCATTCAGGAAGTACAAGGAATCACAGAAGGAGCAGAACAGAGAATTGTATCAGTTAAAGCAAATGGAAGCTGGGAAGGCAGTCAGAACAGAAAAGGCTCAAACTGAGGAAAAGATAGCCAACTCAGTTAAGAAGGGGGATAAAACCTTTTTTAGATACATCAGGGAGTGAAGGAAGACCAAGGGAGGGATAGTGAGGCTTAATAAAGGGGATGGGGGGAGGCAGAGGGTGACTGTGAAAAGGCAGAGATACTAAACAAATATTTTTGCTCATTATTTACAAATGAAGATGGGGAGGTACCTAAAACAAACAATAGAAACACTGGATACAGAAGTTGATACCAGTCCATTTACAGAGGAAAAGGTCCTGAAAGAACTCTTAAAACTGAAGATGGACAAAGCAATGGGGCCTGATGGGATTCATCCCAGAATTCTAAAAGAACTAAGGGTAGAACTAGTGACACCACTGACTACCCTCTTTAACAAATCATGGGAGGATGAGGTGGTACCTGAGGACTGGAGGAGGGCAGATGTGATCCCCCTTCACAAAAGTGGGAGCAGAGCAGAAGCAGGAAACTACAGACCTGTTAGTTTAACCTCAGTGGTAGGGAAAATGATGGAATCACTTCTGAAGGAAAGAATTGTCAAGTACCTAGATGCCAGAGGGGCAGAGGACCCAAGAGAGCATGGATTCACATCAGAAAGGTCATGCCAGATGAATCTAATAGATTTCTTTGACGGGGTGACCAAAGTAATAGATCAGGGAGGGGCTGTGGACATGGCCTACCTAGACTTTAGCAAGGCATTTGGCACAGTCCCACCCAAAAGATTAATATACAAGTTAGCCAGCCTGGGAGTGGGTCCCAAGATGATAGCCTGGGTAAAGAATTGGCTGGAGAATAGGACACAGGGTAATAGTAAATGGAGTCCACTCTGAAGAAAGGGGTTACTAGTGGGGTACACAGGGTTCAGTATTGGACCGGTCCTCTTCAATGTCTTTATAGCGACATTGCAGAGGGACTGGAAGGAAAAGTATGTCTCTTTGCAGATGACACAAAGATCTGCAACAGAGTGGATGCACAAGGTAAGTACAAAGGATGAGAAGGGACTTGGCAAGGTTAGAGGAATGGTCAAATGTATGGCAGCTTAGATTCAATGCTAAGAAGTGCAAGGTAACGCACCTAGGAAACAAAAACCCAGGGAAAGAGTACACAATGGGGGTGAGATACTAACAACAACAAAAATGGAAAGGGACCTGGGGGTAGTCATATCAGATGACTTAAAGGTGGGCAAGCAATGCGAGAGGGCAGTAAGGAGGGCTGGGGGGATACTGGGATGCATAGGGAGAGGCATCACCAGTAGAAAACAGGAAGTTGTTATCCCTCTGTACAGACAGCTGGTGAGACCCCATCTGGAGTACTGCGTGCACTTCTGGAGACCCAATCTCTGCAAGGACATAGACAGGATGGAAGCTGTCCAGAGGAGGGCAACTAAAATGGTGCAGGGTCTGCACTGGAAGACATATGAAGAGAGACTAAAGGAGCTTAATATGTATAGCCTCAAGGAAAGGAGGAGGGGGGACATGATAGAAACTTTCAAGTACCTCAAGGGAATCAACAAAGTCCAAGAGGGTAGCATCTTTCAAAAAAAGAGGTGTGCAAGAACAAGGGGCACAATTTGAAGATGGGGGTGGCTCAGAGGTAATGTAAGGAAGTATTTTTTTCACAGAGAGGGTTGTGGATGCATGGAACGGCCTTCCAGAGGAGGTTGTGGAGTCAAAAACAGTGGTTGAATTCAAGCATGCATGGGACAGTCATAAGGCAATTCTAGGGGGTGGGGGTTGAAAGAATTAGGCTGCTGGTTAATTAGTATCTGCAGCTTATCCATTAGGTAATGAAATGGGCAGACTGGGTGGGCCAAGCAGTCCTTATCTGCCATTAAATTCTATGTTTCTATGTAGGGAAATGGGCAGACTAGGTGGGCCAAGCGGTCCTTATCTGCTGTCAAATTCTATGTTTCTATGTTTGTTTCCATATTGAACCTCGATTATTAGTTATTCATGGTGGTGAGGGCAGCATGGTTGGACGCTATACTGCCAACTATCATCATAAAACAATAAAACTTGGTTTATTAAGGCCAGACAAACCTTTGATAATATTGCGTTGACTCATTTGCTCATGAGGTATATCATTCAGAGAGCCTTACCAGTGGTTGTGATCAGCTTGAATGTAGAGAAGATGTTTGACAGGGTGTCCTGGCCTTTTTGGTTTTCCAGCAACCTTTATAACTATGCTGTAAAATCTATACCAGGCTCCACTGGCTTGGAGCTGTATCAACAGCTCATTATCCCAGCAAATAGAGCTAGAGAGAGGGATTCAGCAAGACTGCCCTCTGTTCCCATTGCTACCTGAATTATACATAGAGTCACTGGCAGAAGCTATAAGACGGGATGGGGTGATAGAGGGCATCCCTGTAGATGGGGTGAACTTTAAACATACACTGTATACAGAGGACATTCTGCCGACTCTGTTATCTGCTGAACACTCCTACCTGGCATGCTGGTAGGAACTCTATAGTTTTGGTAAGTAAGTGGGATTTATAATGAGTATACAAAAAATGAATTGTCATGAGTTCACTGCCAACCTAGTGGGGACTGTGACAAAGTTGGATAAGACCCTGTCCCATTTGTTATGCAGTGAGTGCTAAAAGCAAGGATCTATGTTGTCCCTTCCTTTTCTACCACTTGTCTGTCTCTCACCTATCTGATTTCACAATCAAAATTTTCTTGTGACACTTAGGAATTGGCCACTCTGATGGCTCCACAATTTCCCCTATTATCTCCCCTCCTTTACTTGCTGTTTCTATTCTTTCTTTCTCCCCTTGCTTCTCTGTGGTTAAAAACATAAATGTAAATTTTTATGTGAAACTGGGATCCCTTGGTTTGCAAATGTATATATTGTTGAAATGACTACAGAAAGATGTTTGAGCTTCTTAAAAAGATAACAATCTGTAATACCCTGAGATGTATTTTGACATCTACAAGCTTGTTTACAGAACTGCCAACAGGAAACCAGCTCCGGGGACAAAATGTGTTATGTTGTTGTACCTGTTAGGACTGGATGTGCTTGTCAGGCTGGCCTTAGGAAAGAAACTGACAAAGTTCTGGTGTATTTTGTGAGAAACAGGAGACACAACTTACAACAATCAGGATGTAGAGTTTAAACTGCCAGCAAACGACATCTTATAAAAGGAGACCAATGTTTTGTTTAGAGAGAGATAGAGGGACTGAAATTTAAACTTAGAGAGAGACTCTCAGATGTAGGACTTTCTTTCTTTGTGCTGGCTGTATGAAGAGCTATCCTGTATACATTTTTTTTATTTTATTTTATTGTTATTGATAAAAAAAAAAAATGTTACTTGTGAATTTTATAACCTCTCCTGGTCTGCCTATGATTTCATACCTATGCTTCCGTGACAGTTGATGTTCAAAGAGGGATTTATGCCGTGCATACTATACACTAGAAGTTTTATGTGTGGGTGCTAGACCTGGTACCAGGGAAACATAGAAGAAAGGTATGGATCCTGCAACAGTAAGCCCAGGAGTGATTACCAGAAGAATGGTAGCCAAACTAGAAGCAGAAATAAATGTCCAAACTGAGACTGTACAGCCTGTACCAGTGATGAAAGAAGAAGAACTGGCAGGGAGAGAACCTGAAAGCATGTCTGCCTTCTTCAAATGGTAGGCTATATAACACAGACAGATTGAGAAACAGTGAAAAGAAGAGATGCAACGACAGAAGCAGCAGTAGCTGGATGTCTTGCAAGCTACCAATGCTGGAGGATCTGGTACAGGTCCAGCAGATCAGCAAAACACAAACAACTTAGAAGATACTAAACTTACAAAGTTGTGCCCCTGGAATGATACTGAAGCACACCTGACAACTTTTGACAGGGTCACCGGAGTCTTTCAATTGACCAAAACAGCAATGGGCAATCAGGCTGATACCTTATCTGACACATAAAGCCCAACTTGCCTGCAACAATATGGCCAATGCACAGTCAGAGAACTTTGACCTTGTGAAAACAGAAATCCTTTAAAGATACATCTCAGGAGAGACCTACAGGCAGAGATTCTGGTCCCTGAAGAACTACTCCTTGAGAATCTCCAAGAAGCCTTCACCTTGCACAGAGAACTCCTCATTAATGGCTCCAACCAGAGGGCAAAACAGTCCCACAGGTCATCAACATATTTGCAATGGAGCAAGTTATCAACATCCTTCCTACAGACTTGCAGCTTTGAGTAAAAGAACAGTGTCCAGAAAATGGGGAGAAGGCTGTTTCTCTGCCTGAGGACTATTAGATAGCCAGGCAGACACTGCAGCAAACAACGTTACAGTCAAGGAATGCTAAGACCATCTTTTTCCCAGTTTAACTTCAGATCAGATAAGAACTTTGATGGGGTTAACAAATCTGCACCCAAAGACTTTATCTGCTCTAACTGTAATAAGTCAGGCCATACTGCAAGAAACTGCCATAAAAACAAGAAGGGGACTCTTTTCCTTTTGCTGACTTTGATTTAGACTTGTTTGAGCCCAGTTCCAAGGTCCAGAAGTCGAGGAAAGAAAGAAAATGCATGAAAAAAACTGTGGTAACAAAAGACTGATGGACATTTATTTATTTTTATTTATTTATTGAGCTTTTGAGTTTGCAGCCTTTGAGTCAGAGACTCATTTCTAAAGGCATCATGTCAAGACATATAAACAGAGGTAAGGTTAACAAACTTAGGTGAGTACATAAATGAGATTGCAGTAGATAACAGAAGTTAGGTACATACAAGAGTTACATAATGTGATTACAGAAGATAGGCATTAGGTTGTGTGCATACAATTGTTACATGAGATAAACACAGGTAATAAAACCAGTCTTAGCCAGGATGGAGACCTGACAGTGTCATGTACTACAAAGTATAGAGATAGCAGGGAACATCTCTATTTATTATTGGGAAATAGAGCTGAGGCAAGGGGAGGAGTACAGAAGGAGAATCCATTGTCAATGGCATAAGGGAATTATGGACAGTCACACCCATTGCTGGATTGAAGGTGTTCCTTTAAGAGGGTTTTAAATGGTCCGAGCTTATGTTCGGTTGTAATGGGGTAGGGAGTGGCGTCCATCCAGAGGGGGGCACGATAGGCAAAGGTTCACTGTCCAAGTGAGGTTCTGAGTCGGGGGATGAGTAATGGGGATCTAACGGAGTTGCAGGTGAGTTTCATAATGGGGATGAGGGTCAGGAAGGGGTGGGGCTGGGAGGGAAGCCCAGTGGTGATCTTTTTGGCTATGAGGCAAAGTGTGATATTTTAGTCTGTTGTCGAAGTTGAGCCAGCCAGACTTCTGGTAGAGGGAACGAGTATGAGTGTAGTGGTCACAGCTTAATATTAGGCAGCAGGCCTTGATGAGGGTTACTCTAACTCTCTGGGGGGATGTGGTGTTGGCCGCCCCATAGAACAGTATGCCATAGTCTATAAGGGCAAGGACGGAGGAAGAGACTGCAAGTCGGAGGGTGTTGAGAGTGAGGTAGTGTTTGACCCGGTGGAGTAAGTCGATCCTGGTATTGACAGCAGTGCAGAGGTGATGAATGTGGCTGTGGAAGTTGAGAGCAGGGTCAATGTGGATAAAGAGGTACTTGAAGGAGGTAACCTGGTCAAGGGGTAGGGATTGGGAGTTGAGGATACTGAGGGTATGGCCCTTGTGTTGACTCTGTGGGTTGGCAAAAAGCATTACTTTTGTTGTTTTGCAGTTAAGGACAAGTCGGTGCTCTGTGAACCAAAGCTCCACTTGAGAGAAGGTGTTTTGCAGTTGGAGTTGGAGTTGTTGGGGGTCAGAATAGGAGGTCAACAGAACCGCGTCATCTGCGTACAATATCAGCTGCCCAGAGCATGTCAGAAGGAGGATGTTAAGGAATAGGCTGAATAGGAGGGGCCCAAGGATGGAACCTTGCGGGACCCCGGACCTGACAGGGAGAGAGGAGGAGAGCATGGAGCCTATCCTGACTTGCTGCATTCTACCTGTGAGGTAGTCAGCAAACCAGCTAGTAGCTTCAAGAAAGAGGCCAGAGTTGGTTAAAGCAGTTAGAAGGTGAGCATGGTTTACTGTGTCAGATGCTTTTGACAGGTCCACAAAGAATGCCCCAGTGAGGTGGCCTTTGTCGAGTGTGGAGTGGAGGGGGGGAACGTGAACTCCAGCAATGCCGAGATGGTGCTATGGCCCTGATGGAAGCCATGTTGCTGCTGGCAGAGCAAGTTGTACTTGGAGAGAAGATCAGTCAGTTGGTCCAAAATAATTCTTTCCAGGGCTTTAGAATGGGGTGATAGGGACAGGATGGTAGGTGCTTGCATGGGAGTGGTCACCACCCTTGTGAACAGGCGTGATGATTGCAGCCTTCCAGACTGAGGGGAAAGTCCAGTGGCAGAGGGACAGACTGACAATGAAGGTGAGGGGGGAGAGGACATTGTCTAGGGTGAGGCACAGAAGCTTCAGGTCAAGGGAGTCAGCGCTGTAGCGAGCATGACCTAAGGCCTTTAGGAGATAGGGCCTGGCTTCAGCCGGGGAGACCGTCTCGAGGAGAAAAGAAGGGGTGGCATGGGATGATGTGGCCTGGGGGGAAGGGGTCAAAGAAATTAGAAGGGAGAGTACTGCTGAAGTCTGAGAAAGAAGTATTCAGGATATTAGCTATGTGAGTGGGGTCAGAGACATAAGGGGCTGATATAAGAAAATGCTGAAACTAAATTGATAACCGATTGTGATTTTGGTCCAGAGCAAACTAACAATGTTTTTCTCCAAGACTATTTTAAGCAGCTGGGGTTGAAACAAAAACAGGATGAACAAATGTTTGAAAAATGTAATGGGCTACTGTACAAAGTTTGGGTTAATCCTCAGATGCAGGAACAGATAGAATAATTAGTCATACCAAAGAAGTATTGAACTGAGTTGCTACAGATAGCACATGATAGTCCTATGGCTGGTCACTCGGGGAGGGACCACATCCTGACCAGATTGTTGTACAGAGTTTACTGGCCTGGGATTAATGAGGATGTTGCTACCTATTGCAGTTCTTGTGCTGCATGTCCGAAAGTATCCCCAGTGACTAAAAAAGAGAGGTGCCTCTGGTGCCCCTACCCTTCATAGATGTGCCTTTTGACAGAATCATAATGGATGTGGTTGGCCACTTAGACAAAAGTAAAAAAGGTAGTCAATTCATTTTTGTAGTAGGTGACTATGCTACTCAATACCCAGAGGCAATTCCCATGCATACTGTCATAGCTGCAAAAGTTGTAGCAGAGCTTGCCACATTTTTCAGCAGGGTGGGCATACCTAAAGAGATTGTTACTGATCAGGGTAGCAATTTTGGTGCTGCATTATGGAAGGAGATGTACTGACTTCTTGGTATCACTGCCACAAGAACCTCCCCTTATCCCCTCAGACAGACAGTCTTGTTGAGCATTTACAGTACATCAAACCATAAAACACAGGTTTGAGAAGGGTGAAGGGAAAGACTGGGACCCATACTTACCTTACCTGTTTTTATTTGCTTACAGAGAAGTAAAACAAGCATCAACAGGTTTTACACCCTTTGAAATGCTGTATGGTAGACAACTTAGAAGGCCACTAGATGTAGTAAAAGAAACATCGGAAGACAGCTCCACTCAGAAAGAATCTATTGCATCTTATATGTGTGCACTGAGAAAGTAACTGACAACACAAGAACGTGTCAGCAGAAGCAGACCGTGTGATCCATCTAGACTACCCGGATTGCCTACCCCTATTCTGTTCTTCTGAGATTATCGCAGTACTTGTCTCATGCTAGCTTAAAAGCAGTGACTGTTTTGGCTTCCACAACCTCTGGTGGTAAGCTATTCCAAGTGTCCACCTCCCTCTCTGTGAAGTAAACTTACCCCCTCTTAGTCTCAAACTGTGTCCCCTCATTCGCGTGGTCTCATTTTTGTGAAAGAGGTTTTCTGAGTGTACCTTATTTATGCCCTTTATGTATTTGAAGGTTTCTATCACATCCCCCCTGTTTCTCCTTTGCTTGAGGGAGTACATTTGCAGTTGCTGTAGTCTAGATTCATATTGCTGCTAGTGCAGTTCCTGTATCATGTTAGTAGCTCTCCTCTGTACAACCTCCAAGCGGTCTATGTCCTATTTTAGGTGTGGCCTCCAGAACTGTATGCAGTACTTGAGATTTGGCCTCACCAAGGACCTGTACAGAGGGAGTATGACCTCTCACTTCCTACTTAAGCAAGATACAGCTCTGGTTTAGATCACACCAGCTTTTTCTGAATGCTAAGAAGACTGTCCCCATGACCTTTGGCACTAGGCAGAGACTCTCAAGGCTAACTGTCATGCCCACCTTCTACACCCTTGATGGGACTACTCTTGCTGACACCTCCTCATTTCAATACCTTGGGGTATGGCTGGACCAACACCTCAACCTCTCTGTTCATATCGACGCCATTCTGAAAAAACTGTGCCCCAAGCTAGATGCATTCTACAGAAACCATAAGTGCATCCCACTTACGGCAAGGTGTGAGATTATACAGAAGATAATCCTCCCTATTTTTGACTACTGCATCATAGTCTACAGTGCTGCTCCTTTGTCTGCCCTAACCAGACTGGACACCCTCTTGAACTCTTTCTTTCGCTTTGCTCTTGACTCTCCCCCTCTCATGCACCACTGTGACCTCTATCGCACCTTGTCCTTTCCCTTCACTTACTAACAGGCGTATCCTCCACTGTGCAAAATTCCCCTCTAAATTCTGGCTTGGTTCTCTTCCTCCCTACCTAGCTATCACTCTATCTATTCCTACCCCACCCCTCTACTCTCTCAATTCAGGTGACACAAGGTCCCTTGCAATCCCTTGCTATAATACTAAAGCAGGACAAAATGGCATCTCCCACCACCTCACTAAGCTGTGGCACTCACTTCCCCCACCCTGATTCATCACTCATCCTCCACATCATCCTTAACTGCCGCCGTACACAACTACCTGTCTATCAACTGCTCTTGCTAATGCCACCCCAAATACCGGCTCTCTCACCCCTCCTTCTGCCCTATCTTGTTTTCTTGAGTCAGTTGTGGTTTTATCCTTCAATTACTTAGGCTCTTATGTTACTGTAATACATGTAGTGTAGACTACTTGCATCCAACCTGCACTTGTACTGTTAAATCGCACTTGCAGTAAATAATCTATGTGGACCTATAAATGGCTGTCCTAGTTTCATTGCTGTAATTGTCAATGTTTGCTATGCTGTACTGTACTATGTTCCCCTGTAATAGTCTTTGGATACCTGTAATTGTCTAAGTTTCATTGCTGCTGTAACTGTCACTGATTGTATGCTTACATGTCTATATTCCCTATCTGTACCCCCTCCCCCCAGGACGTTCCGTGAGATGAGCAACCTGTTGTTCAGTGTACTTTTCCTGGTGAAACAATTCAATAAATACATAAATAAATGAACCATTGTTCACTTGGGGACATAAGCAGGAGGCTGGTAAGGACAGAGGTCTGGGTTTATATTCTGTTTTCACTGAAATATTTGAATAGTTTTGTATGTGAAATTAGTTCTGTGTGTTAAAAATTACTACTTTGAGTTAGAATTGTTACTTGGGCTGTGATATTGTAACTTTTGGAGCTTGGAACACTTGTTTGGCAGTGATAATTAGAGTGAAATTTAAATGTGATGTTTGCCTGGTGTTAGGAGGAGGGGAAATTAACACGAATCACCTTGTCTTTCATTGTTCACTTGGGAACATAAGCAGGAGGCTGGTGAGGACAGAGGTCTGGGTTTATATTCTGTTTTAACTGAAATATTTGAATAGTTTTGCACGTGAAATTAATTCTGTGTGTTAAAAATTACTACTTTGAGTTAGAACTGTTCCTTGGCTGTGATATTGTAACTTTTGGGGCTTGGGACACTTGTTTGGCAGTGATAATTAGAGTGAAATTTAAATGTGATGTTTGCCTGGTGTTAGGGGAGGGAAATTAACAAGAATCACCTTGTCTTTCATTGTTCACTTGGGAACATAAGCAGGAGGCTGGTAAGGACAGAGGTCTGGGTTTATATTCTGTTTTAACTGAAATATTTGAATAGTTTTGTACGTGAAATTAGTTCTGTGTGTTAAAAATTACTACTTTGAGTTAGAACTGTTACTTGGGCTGTGATATTGTAACTTTTGGGGCTTGGGAACACTTGTTTAGCAGTGATAATTAGAGTGAAATTTAAATATGATGTTTGCCTGGTGTTAGGGGAGGAAATTAACAAGAATCACCTTGTCTTTCATTGTTCACTTGGGAACATAAGCAGGAGGCTGGTAAGGACAGAGGTCTGGGTTTATATTCTGTTTTAACTGAAATATTTGAATAGTTTTGTACGTGAAATTAGTTCTGTGTGTTAAAAATTACTACTTTGAGTTAGAACTGCTACTTGGGCTGTGATATTGTAACTTTTGGGGCTTGGGAACACTTGTTTGGCAGTGATAATTAGAATGAAATTTAAATATGATGTTTGCCTGGTGTTAGGGGAGGAAATTAACAAGAATCACCTTGTCTTTCATTGTTCACTTGGGAACATAAGCAGGAGGCTGGTAAGGACAGAGGTCTGGGTTTATATTCTGTTTTAACTGAAATATTTGAATAGTTTTGTACGTGAAATTAGTTCTGTGTGTTAAAAATTACTACTTTGAGTTAGAACTGCTACTTGGGCTGTGATATTGTAACTTTTGGGGCTTGAGTACACTTGTTTGGCAGTGATAATTAGAGTGAAATTTAAATGTGATGTTTGCCTGGTGTTGGGGGAGGGGAAATTAACAAGAATCACCTTGTCTTTCATTGTTCACTTGGGAACATAAGCAGGAGGCTGGTAAGGACAGAGGTCTGGGTTTATATTCTGTTTTAATTGAAATATTTGAATAGTTTTGTACATGAAATTAGTTCTGTGTGTTAAAAATTACTACTTTGAGTTAGAACTGCTACTTGGGCTGTGATATTGTAACTTTAGGGGCTTGGGAACACTTGTTTGGCAGTGATAGTTAGAGTGAAATTTAAATGTGATGTTTGCCTGGTGTTAGGGGGAGGAAATTAACAAGAATCACCTTGTCTTTCATTGTTCACTTGGGAACATAAGCAGGAGGCTGGTAAGGACAGAGGTCTGGGTTTATATTCTGTTTTAACTGAAATATTTGAATAGTTTTGTACGTGAAATTAGTTCTGTGTGTTAAAAATTACTACTTTGAGTTAGAACTGCTACCTGGGCTGTGATATTGTAACTTTTTGGGGCTTGGGAACACTTGTTTGGCAGTGATAATTAGAGTGAAATTTAAATGTGATGTTTGCCTGGTGTTGGGGGAGGGGAAATTAACAAGAATCACCTTGTCTTTTATTGTTCACTTGGGAACATAAGCAGGAGGCTGGTAAGGACAGAGGTCTGGGTTTATATTCTGTTTTAATTGAAATATTTGAATAGTTTTGTACGTGAAATTAGTTCTGTGTGTTAAAAATTACTACTTTGAGTTAGAACTGCTACTTGGGCTGTGATATTGTAACTTTTGGGGCTTGGGAACACTTGTTTGGCAGTGATAATTAGAGTGAAATTTAAATGTGATGTTTGCCTGGTGTTGGTAAGGCCCTCCCACCCACCCTGGTTTGTAGTCTTTCTTAAATACACCCACCCTGTTTTGTAGGCTTTCCTAAATACTGAAAAGCCACTGGGGGTTGGGATTGAAGGGCTGTGTATTTCTGTTTGGGACTGAAATTTGAAGCAACAGGAACTGGTGGGCCTGTGACATCATACGGTACCTGACGTCTGCATACACACACTGTTAGTGGGACTGGACACACACTGGACTGTATGTGTTTGCGAGACTTGGGAACTTTATTGGTGGGGTTGAAATTGGGTTTGTAAATAACTGCAGTCAGTATAGAGAGAAACTGTATTTCAGGGGGAAGGGACTGAGAAAAGGGGTGTGTGCCATTATAAACAGAGGGGGACAAATAGGGTGGCCATATTCCACCATGGCAGGCATCTTCGGAAGGGTTGTAGGCAGCACAGGCTGTGGGATGGCAATAATTCTCAATTGGGCCTGGAGAGAGGAAGGCTGCCCACTCTGTAGACAGCTATCTTGTATCAGGAGTGAAGTATATTGGTTAAGGAGTAAGCTGGGGGAGTTGTAGGGGTGTCCAAGGATAAGGGGTGTGGATATGGGCAGCAGAAGGGTGGGGCTGAGGGGAGGCTGGGGGAACGCTCTGAAATTACAGGACATTATGTTACAGCAAGCAGGAGGGGGGATATTAGGGACAGAGGACCCTTAGATAGGGATGTTGACGCTAAGGGGAAAGTGTACGGGGTGAACATTCCGAATACAAAGAGAGTGGAGGGGGAAGAGTCAGGAGGGGCTGTTGTGGGGAAGCCTAGTAGAGCAGACATTGAGAAGGGAGGGGCTGTTGTGGGGAAGCCTAAAACAGCAGACTGTGTGAAGGGAGCTCCTAAGGAGAACAGAGCAAGAGGGGAGGAAGAGGGGCAGTTTAGAGGTGCAGTTAGGGGAAACTCGGGTTACTTGATGGAGGCTGACATAGAGTGTCACAATAAATTTGAGCTACTAAGCAACCTAGAGGGGGAGGAAGGGGTTGGTGGAAATGAGGAAACTGATACAGAGGCCGGGGGGAGGGAGTTGGATACCCATAGGGCATCACAGACCAGCAATGGAAAGGATAGAAATAGTCCCAGAGGGAGAAAGGGAAACATAAATGTTAAGCAGATGGGGGAGATGCAACATATTGCAGACAAGAGGGAGGAGAGCATGACTGGAGAGAAACTGTGAGACAAGGAGGTGGGGGAGGAGCCCCCCTTCAGCAGGGGGGTCAGTACCAAGGATGGGACCCTAGCTAAAGGAGACCCACAGAGAGCATCTGGAAGCAGGGGTACTATTACAAGGGGGAGGATGGCGGTGTGGGGGAAGGGGAAACCATCAGGGCCAGGATAAATGGTTCGGATAAGAGAGGGTTAAAGGGGACACCTATTCAGAGGGGATCTGAGTTAAGTGGGCAAAATAACGAGGGAGGCAGAAAGGGGAGGGTGACAAGGGGGTCTCTAATAAGGCAGGAAGACTCCCATGGAATTGAGATCACGATTAAAGGGGGGGATGGGGGGCTGAGAATGCATAGTGGAGGTAACCATAAGGATGATGGCGGTGTTAAGGTTCTGTTATTGGGAGACTCGATGATTAGGGGTATCCAGTGGGAGGGACAGGGGGGTGGATGCCATAGCCAGGTGAATGTAGTGAGTATCTCTGGGCTGACATTGCACAGAGCAAAGTTCATAATTATACGAACTGGTTAGGGATTGTAAGGAAACGGTTCCTGTTGCATTTGAGAACTAACGATCTAGAGGAAATAGCGTTTGGAAATCCAACAAGGTTCCAAGAACTTGCCAGAGTCTGTTGGGATAATGGATGCAACATTTCCTTTTCGGAGATATTGCCAGTACCAAAGGCCTCAGTGGAGAAAAAATGAAGATCACAGAGGTTAATGACTGGCTCAGGAAGTGGGGTGAAGAGAGTGGGTTGGGGGTGTTAGGGAACTGGAAGGGAGTTTGGGAGGATAAGGGACTGTATGCCAAGGACAGGCTTCATCTTGCCCCATTAGGGAAGGAAGTCCTTAAACAGGGGATGGCTGACTGCATTCAAGAAAGGTGGGGTTTAAACTTGTGAGGGGGGAAGGATAAGGGAAGGGCTGACCAGAAGCCCTCTCCTCCAGATGAGGGGAGTAGCCTTCAAACCCAAGGGGGAGGGGGAGACAGACTGGGGGTGGAGGTTTCAGGAGGAGCAGAGAGGATGGAAGTATGAGGAACCTGGGTGGGGTTCGACAAAGGGGATCAGGGATAAGGGGTGGGGGTTGGTTTTAGTAAATGCCAGGAGCTTGGGAAGCAAGTTGCCAGAGTTCCAGGCCATGCTGTTTGAGGGCTGGGGTGGATGTGGCGGCAGTCATGGAGACGTGGGCCAACAAAAACCATGACTGGGACCTAAACGTGCCGGGGTACACTATGCTTAGGAAGGATAGAAAGGAGGGCAGAGGGGTAGAGTGGCTATGTTCATTAGAGATGACATAGAAATTGCTGGGTTGAAGAGGCAGAGGAAACATGGAGGCCTTATGGGTCACCCACGATCCCCAGCAGGAGATAAGGTCAAGCTGGGTGTAGTATAAGGCCCCGGGATGGGAGAGTTCTGGAGGATGGTTTGCTCGACAACATCATTGCCCAGTGTGGACCAAAAGGGGAAGGAGTGGTGTTGATGGGGGACCTTAATATGCCAGGTACAAACTGGGGAACCATGTCCTCTAAGGTGGCCAAGGAGCAGAGGCTGCTGGACGGCTTCCAGGATGTGTTCTTAACACAGCATGTGAAGGAGCCCACAAGGGAGGGCATGTCCTGGACGTGGTTCTGGCAGATGGGGATCTGGTAAGGGACCTGGTTGTGGAGGATCCCCTGACTGGGAGCGACCACAATACTGTCTGGTTTCAAAAAGCATGGAGGAGGGGTGAGATCTAGGACACTGGCAGTGGACTTAGGGGAGCAGACTTTGTGGGCATGGGAAATATTCTCAAGGATCACTTGAAGGGATTACATCAATGACAAATGTGGAAAGGAGATGGGAGGTCATAAAGCAGGAACTTCATGAGGCAGTCAGGACCTGCGCTAAGGTGAAATGTAAGGAGCAAGGTCACATAAACCATGCTGGTGGTCCAGTGAGGTTCAGGTAGCAGTCAGAGAAAAGAGGCGGCCTACAAAAATATAAAACAACAAGAGGGATAGGGATAAGAAATGTACCATCTTGCATCTAGAAAAGTCACCTGGATGGTGAGGGGGCAAAGTCCAGTAAAGAGCAGCTGGCACAGGGGATACATGCACAGGGAAAAGGGGTTCTTCCAGTACATTGGGGAGGCGGAGAAAACCTAAGGCCATCTCAGCAGATTGAGATCAGAAGGAGGGTGGGTGGAAGAGGCGAGGGATCAGGCAGAGGTATTTAACGAGTAGTTGCCTCTGTGTTCACTAGGGAAGGGGATGGGATATCTACAAAGCAAGGCACGATGGGGATAGAAGCAGCAGTGAGTGGGATCAGGGGAGCAACAGAAATGGAGCAAGAGGGAGGGAGAGGTACCCCAGGGGTGTCACATCAGGATAAGGATAAAAAGGCCAGTAAGGTGGAGGGAGCGGATGATGCTGTCTCTGCCAAAAGGGTGTGGTTAGCCCTCAAGGCCCTAAAGAAAGACAAATCTCCTGGGCCACATGGCATTCATCCAAGAGTACTATGGGAATTGGTGGACATACTGGCTGCACCCCTGGTGGAGCTCTTCAACAGGTCATTTGAGACAGGGAGGGTACCTAGGAATTGGTGAGAGGCACATGTGGTGCCAATCCATAAAGGGGGGTCAAGGGAAGTACCAGGTGACTATAGACCCATCAGTTTGACCTCGGTGGTGGGAAAATTAATGGACAGTATACTAAAGGAACGATTAGAGGTGTACTTGGAGGAGGTGGGAGGTCTGGATAGTTGGCAACATGGGTTTGTGCCAGGTAGATCATGTCAAACCAATCTTGTGGAGTTTTACGAATGGGTAACATCAGAACTGGACAGGGGAAATCCTGTGGATGTATTATTCTTGGACTTCAGCAAGGCATTTGACTCTGTCCCCCACAATGGTCTGGTGGAGAAACTGATGGGGTTGGGAGTAGGCCCTTTGATGGTCAGATGGATTGAAAACTGGCTAGCTGGATGCACCCAGAGAGTAGTGGTCTGTGGGGAGCTCTCTAATCCTAGAAAGGTTGGTAGTGGGGTACCGCAGGGCTCGGTCCTGAGTCCAATCCTGTTTAATGCATACATATCGGACATCAGGGAGGGTATAGGGTGTGAAATGAGTCTCTTCGCTGATGACTCCAAGATGGGAGCAGTAGTTGAGGGAGAAGAGAGGAGGTTGGCCCTGCAAGGGGACCTGGACACCCTGGAAAGCTGGGCTCACACATGGAAATTAAATTTCAATATCACCAAGTGCAAGGTGTTACATCGTGGGGAAACCCTAAACACAGGTACACCCTGGGAGTGGGCGCTGGAGGCCTCAATAGGGAAAAAGACCTAGGGGTCATGGTAGATGCATGTATGAATAACTCTGAGCAGTGCAGGAGGCGGCTAGCAAGCAAACAGGATGCTGGGATGCATCGTGAGGGGATCACCTCTAGGAGCAAGGAAGTGATTCTGCCGCTGTACAATGGACTGGTTAGACCACACCTTGAGTACTGTGTACAGTACTGGAGACCACACTTGAAGAGGGACATACAGCTCCTGGAGAGGGTACAGAGGAGGGCAACTAAGATGATCACGAGGGCTAGAGGTTTGGCGATGAGGACAGACTTGAGGAGCTCTGCCTGTTTTCATTGGAGAAGAGGAGGCACGGGGACATGATTGAGGTCTTCAAGTACCTCAAGGGAATAAATAGGTAAACATGAAGGGGATCTTTAGACTAAAGCAGGAGGTATCACCAGAGGGCATGATTTGAAGTTGGAAGGTGGAAGAGTGAGGGGGGGAAGAGGGAGATTTTTCACTGAGAGGGTGGTGGACCCTTGGAATGCACTGCCTGGAGAGCTGGTTCAGAGATCCACAGTGGAGGGCTTCAAGAGAGGGTGGAACAGACACAGAAAGTGGATGTATCAGATGATGGCCTGTCCCAGGGGGGTGGGGATGGATGATAGGGGTTTCTGGAACACAAAGTGGGGAGGGCCTTGGCACCCAACTAGGGATCTGAGGTTCGAGCAGACTCGATAGACCATAAGGCCTAATCTTCTGGCAAATAGTATGTTAGTAAATAAACTTGTAATGCCGCTGCCAACACATCCGAGGATGTTACTACTTTCTGTGCCATCTTTTCACATTGTCTACCCACCTTTAAATCATTGGAAATAAGTACTCCGAGGTCCCATTCAAGTTTTGTTTCTGTTAAGTTTTCACCATAGAGTATGTATGTTTTCCTTGGGTTTCCTTTGCCTAGGTGCGTGACCTTGCACTTTTTGGCATTGAGTTTCAACTGCCAGTCCCTAGACCATGCTTCTAGGCTCTTTAGATCTGCTTCAATTGCTGCCGTTCCTTCAATTGCATCTACCCTGTTGGCAGAGCTTTATGTCATCTGTGAACAGGCATACCTTACCCTGAAGGCCATCAATAATGTTGCTGATGAACATATTGAAGAGGACTGGGCCAAGGACAGATCCTTGAGGCACACCACTGATCACCCTTCCCTCGCTAGACAGTGTTCCATTGACTATGACCCTCTGCTGTTCTATTGTGGAGCCAGTTTTGAACCTACTTGACTATTTTGTGCCTTAACCCAGAGTGCTCTAGCTTACTGACCAATCTTTTATGGGGGACAGAGTCAAAAGCCTTGCTGAAATCTAGATAGACTATGTCTGCCGTCCCTCCCTGGTCCACTGTTTTGGAGACCAAGTCAAAGAATTCGATCAAATTCATTTGACATGACCATCCTGCTTTAAATCTATGCTGTTTAGTATCTAGCTGCCCTGTTTCTGCAAGGAACTTCACTATTCTTTCCTTAAGTAGGGACTCCATAAGCTTCTCCACTACCCGAGGTCAAGCTCACTGGCCGGTAGTTTCCGGCCTCCTCCCTGCTTCCACTTTTGTGCAACAGTACCACTGTGGCTTTCTCCAGTCCTGAGGTATTTCCCTGCTCTCTAGAGACTGTGTGAATAATTCTGCCAGTGGACCTGCAATTTCCTGTGCCAGCTGCTTCAGAATTCTAGAGTGGATTTCATCTGGGCCCATTGCTTTATTTGCTTTTAATTTGAGAAACTGTTTTAGGACAGTCTCTTGTAAATGGTCCAGCATCTGTTTCTATAATGAGTCCGCCTGTGTTCTGCATTTTTGGGTCCATTACCATTGTCTTCTTTTGTGAAGACTGGGCAGAAGAAACTGTTTAGAATCTCTGCTTTTCGTTATCATTTTCTGCCTGTTTGCCATCCCTGGTTGCAATTCTTATAATGCCTCCTTTGGTTTTCCTTTTTTCTCTGATGTATCTATATGCAAGCAATAAGACACAACGAGTTGTGGGTTATCACCTGATAAGAGCATGCCCAGGGGTGTACTAAGGCATGAGGCGTTTGTGCCGAGTGCCTTATGCACCTGGGCATGCTCTTATTAGGAGATAACCCACACCTCAGAGTGTCTTATTGTGCTTATAAAATGGGCTCCTCTGTAAAGAAGTTAACCCAAAAAAATGCCCATAAAAACTGTACATAGAAAGAGTGAATCATTTTATATTAATAGAAAACAAGAAAAAGTAGTCCCTGTTTTTGTATTGGATTTAGCTTTTTAATGAAAAAATCACTATAGAAGGCTGGTGTTTGTGTCCCTGCAATACAACCACTCACGAGAGAAACATTCAAAGAAATGTTTTCTCTCACTTGTTTTATTTACAGTCAGCAGGACTGAGTGTGTGCTATGTGGGTTGTAGTACTTGCTGTGATATTTGTCCCCCCCAACCCCTCGCACAGCAAAGATACAGAAAGCGTGTGTGTTTTGAGGGTGTTCTTTTATTTTTTATTCACTTTTGTGTTTTCATTAGTTTTTGCTTTTTTTTTTTAGAACTGATGGCTGGCTGATCGGGAGCGAGCGTGTCTCTTTGGAGCCGCCATTCATGGTTGCTTCCGGGTTCATGATTTTAAAATTGTTTTGAGATTTAATGAAACCACAGGGCAGAAATGGAGATCATTATGGGCAGAGCATCAGGACTGCATTTATTTAAAACGTGCTGTAGAAGTGGGTTTGGAAGGTGCGGGAGGTACAGTTGGTAGATCAGGCTAGAGAGTGTCACTTAGCGGTGAAAAGCCACTTCTTTTCAGCATGTGGGATGCTCAGTGGATAGCGGGTGGCTTTTGGGACAGTGGAGATTTTAAGCGACTGTGTTTTTCAACCTCAGCGAGCAGAGGTTAGAGTTTGTTTTGTACATTTTTAGTTTGTTTCACTGTACTTAGAGCTTGGTGATGGGGGCGGTGGCATAACGGCAAGTTTGTTTTCTTGAGAGAGGGTGCCATTTCCCCGCTGTGAGCTGTGCCAGACTGCATTTTTCTTTAGGGTTGGCACAGCTCAGTGATTTGTTGTTGTAGTGGGGCTCGGGAATGGAGGGTAGTGCCGGTTGGCTACAATATCTTCTGATAAGGACATGGCTCAGAAGATGTTGTAGCCAATCAGGTTACAGGATTTCTTGAGCCCATTTTATAAAAAGTTTTGTTGCCCTTCTTCACTCCTCGTGCGGTTCTCTCTTCTGTTTGGGCTTTGACTGCCCTTACTGCCTTCCCTGCTTCTTTTAGCTTGGTTTTGTAGATTCCAAATCTGCCTCATTGTTAGTATCCTTGAATCTCTTGAATGCTTTCCTTTTATTCTTTATTTTTGTTGCTACATCCTTGGTATACCATAGTGGTTTCCTCCTTTTTCTTGACTTAGAGATCTGCCTTGTGCACTGGGCAGTTACTGTGTGTAAAGCTTCCTTCAGGGCTTTCCACCTCTGTTCCACTGGGCCCACTGTTTCCTTGCTAAGTATTCATTTTATGGAAGCCCTCATTTGAGTAAAGTCGGCCTTCTTTAAATCCAGGACCCTGAGTTTGCTGTGACTGACTTCCCCTTTACTGGTGATGGTGATCCAGATAGTCCTATGGTCACTGGGACCCAGATTGCTGCCCACCATTGTGTCAGAGATCCTGCCGCTACTTGAGAGCATGAGATCCAGGATGGCTTCCTCTCTAGACAAAGTATGTTGGAATTGCCAACAGTAATCAGGAAGAAGCCCCAGAACAGCAGAAGGCGTATCATGACCATGGGGTAAAAGAAAAAGGTTTTGAGCCGGGTGAAAAAGTCTTGTTACTATTACCCACTACAGAAAACAAACTGTTAATGAAGACGCAAGGGCCTTATTAATGATTAGACATACTGGCACTGTTAACTATTAGACTGAGACCACTGACTAGAAAAATCCTATCAAGATATATTACATTAACCTCCTAAAGAAATGGGTTAAAAAAAACTCCAAAGGTTGCTTTGTTAGTATTACCAGCAACTGCTGAAGAAGATATTGATATAGCTTTAGACAGACTGTAATTCATGATGCTGTAAAGATGAACATTTCCTTATTCACAGAACAAACCACAGAAATTCATGACTTGGTAAAGACATTTAAAAATACAGTGGCATTAGAGTGCCAAAGTATTGATTACCGGGTGCAGCAGCAGTCCGCATCATCCAGGAGCCAGTGTTTCATTGCCTGTTTGAAAGCCAGGTGTGAAGGGGATGATCGGATGGACTGTGGGAGCTTGTTTCATAGGAAAGGTGTGGAGACAGAGAAAGCTCTGCTTCCCATTGTCGTGGAGATGCGGGAAGCCTCCGGGGGGTTGAGAATGCCCTGAGTGTTCTAGGAGCTACTCTGTCTATCAGGAGGAGAGAGTAGGGGATAGGTGTTGGTATCTTAGCGCATTATCCACTAGGCAGCCCATGGCATAGTCAAAGCGACAGCCCAGGGATTGGTAAAGAGTGCAGTGGTGGGTCCGGTGGAGAGCTTGAAGGATGAAACGACAGATAGAGTTATAGGTAGTATTTAGTCTTGACTTCAAGGTGGGAGACACCAGGGAGTAGACAGGGGAGCAGTAGTCAAGTAGAGGCAGAAGATTGCCCTGGGCAATGGCAAGGCGTGCTTCAGTTGATAGGAAGTATTTAAGTCTGTAGGCAGCACCAAGTTGCTGGTGGATTCTCTGCATAGTGTTGTTGATATGCTCGTTGAAAGAGAGGGAGGGGTCAAGAGTGACACCTAAGTATTTAAAAGATGTGAAATTTTCAAGAAAGGGGGCCTGCTGGGGTGCTTACTAGGAGGAAGGAGTTGGATTTGGCAGCTTTGGTGAGGAAAGGTTTTGAACCAAAAAGCATGGACTTAGTCATCTTTTCATTGACTAGAAGCCTGTTGGATAGGAACCATTTATGAGCAGAGCCATAGTTGTGTGTAAGGATGGAGGAGATGGGCTCGACGGATTTGTCGCTATGGTAGAGAACCAGATCATCAGCATAGAGGAGCGCTTGGCAGCTGAGGTTTTCCCTTGGGAGTGCATTAATGAATATGGAGAAGAGTAGGGGTCCAAGTATAGAACCTTGGGGGACCCCAGTGCAAATGGGGAGGGCAGCACAGGAGGCTTTGTTGATGATGATGGACTAAGACTGATTGGATAGATAGCTGCGGAACTAGGGTACAGTTTCACTGGAGCAGCCAAAAGAGGCAGGGTACAGTGGAGGAGGTGGTGGTTAGCAAGGTCAAAAGCCTTTGATAGGTCTATGAAGACAGCTCCTGTGGCTTTTCCTTGGTCCATATTTCACAGCACGTGATCAGAGAAAAGGGCCAAAGCAGAGGAGGTACTGTGGTGATTGCAGAAACCATGCTGGAGAGGACACAAGAGGTTATACTTTTCAAGATGCTCTGAGAACTGGAGGTGCACAATTTTTTCAAGCAGTTTGCTCAGGTGAGGGAGTAGGGAGATGAGCCTGTAACTATCAAGGGTTAGAGGGTCACCACTTTTGAAGACAGGAACTACATTTGCATGTTTCCAAGAGTCAGGAACCATAGAAGATGTATGGAGAAGGTTGAAGAGGAAGGTGAGGAGCTTAATCAATGCGGGGCCAATGAGTTTAAGGGAAGCAGGGTATAGCCCATCACTGCCAGGGCTGCCTTTGGCAGGGAGAGACTTTAGGAGCCTAATAGGGTCTCTATGCCTGATGACTTTGAAGTGGAATGGTGGAGGCAGGGTAGTAGCAGAGATGGGGGGGTGGGAGGTGGGTTGTTCAGGGCAGAGGACGCCTGAGGTGGGAGCATGCTTAGATAGGGGGATAAATCCGTGAACTTTGTGTTGAAGATGTTTGCAATCTCAGTGGGGACTGAAATAGGACCAGAGGGGGATGTCAGCTGCGTTAGTTGACTCCTGGACTTCAGGTTAAGGATAGACCCAATGGAAGCCCAGAAATTGCACGAATTACCAAAGTTTTCTTTCTGTTGATTAATGTAGAATTTACGCTTGATTGACCTAGCAGTCTGTTTGCAGGTGTTGTGTAGCTGTCTGTAGGTATTCCAGAGGTGGGTAGAGGGCACAGCCTTGTAAGCTTTCCATTTGTTATCCCGGGCTTTCGTAAGTGTCAACAATTCATTGGATAGTCAGCGGGTACAACCCCCTTTTACCCTTTTGGTGGTGACTGGGAAATGCATGTCCTGCAGGTGGAAGAGTTTGGATGTAAGGTAAGTGACCACATCAGATACACTGTTGAGGCTGTAGAAGATTGACCAGTCAATTGTCCTAAGATCACTGAGGACATGGCTAGGGTCTGGGCAGCTAAAGTTTCTGAAGGACAGGAGTCTGTGAGGTGGGTGGACAGAATAGCATATGTAGGGGTGTGGTCACTTATGGAGTCAGACATAGTACCTACTTGGAGGACCAAGTCGACCTGGTTAGTGATGACCCAGTTTATCAAGGAGTGATTTTGTGCATGAGCGTTATGTCTGGTGGGGGAGGAGATCATTTGCTCTAGGTTGTGTTCTTTCAGTGCACTAGAGTAGTCCAGCGATACATCATCCAGCCAGTTGAGATTGAAGTCCCCAAACACTATTGGCCCTTGTCTTTGTGCTTTCCTGAGGACTTGTCCCCCAGGCCTTAACTGCCTGTGAACCCGAGTGCATCGGAGACAGGGAGGAAGAAACCCCTGAGCCCCCCTTTTCCAAACTGGGTAGTTGCTGCTCCATAAGGGGAAGAACTCTGAGGACCCTCTTGTGGCACATAAGAATGGTTAGGTTAAACATCTGGCAGAGGGTGCAGGCCTTGGGATTATGAGAAGGCCCCAGACAGCAGACACAAAGATCTTGGTCGTCCTCCCGAAAAATCTTCTTTCCGCAGTGGCAACAATGGAAAAGAGAGGACGAGTCAACAGTTCTAGACATAAAAGTAGAAGAAAATAAAGAAAACAAAAGTTTTGGCAGTCACCTGAATGATGAGGCTTCTGAAGGAGACCATGCAAGAGAGAGAGAGTCCATGGCAGGAAAGAACTGAGGAGGGAACAGGGCCACCTATGCTTATATAGGGAAGATGACATTGGCAGATGACATCAGTGGGGTCAGCCCTGATAGACTGCTACAGAAAAAGGCTTCCACAGGATCCTAGCACCTGATGGCTAAGTTTCATAGGTGTGACCTGATGAGAGATGTCCCCGATGAAGTTCAGCATTTTCCACTCTAGTTGGAGTCTATCAGTTCACCACCATGCCATTTGGTTTACATGGTTCACCTGCTACATTCCAGTAGTACATGGATGTAATTCTAGCCCTTTACACTGGTTATTGTGCTGCTTACCTGGATGATGTTGTGGTGTACAGTCCAGACTGGGAAAGCCACCTGGAACACCTATGAGCAGTTATCCAATCTATCAAAAATGCAGGTCTGACCATTAATCCCACCAAGTGCATATTAGGCATGCAGGAGATTAGATATTTGGGGAAATGGAGACTTACACTGGTTATTGTGCTGCTTACCTGGATGATGTCATGGTGTATAGTCCATACTGGAAAAGCCACCTGGAACACCAATGAGCAGTTATCCAATCTATCAAAAATGCAGGTCTGACCATTAATCCCACCAAGTGCACATTAGGCATGCAGGAAACTATATATTTGGGGAAATGGAGAAGTAAGGCCAGGGTTTTCCAAGATAGAAGCTGTAGCTAATAGTCCTGTCCCTAAATCAAAGAAATATGTTAAGTCATTTTTAGGTTTGCCTGGTTACTAGTGAAGATTTGTTCCCAACTTTGCCCAATTAGCTACTCCCCTCACTGAACTCACAACAAAATGGTACCCAAATAACTTGAAATGTTCCCCAGAGTGTGATGAGGCTTTTTGGGCCATCAAGGCTGCATTACGTTTAGTCCCTGTTTTAAGAAGTCCAGACCTTGGGAAACAATTTATGTTACAGACAGATGCATTACAGGTAGACCTAGGTGCAGTCCTGAGTCAGAATATAAATGGAAAGGAACATCCCATTCTGTACATAAGTAGGAAACTGCACGACAGAGAGAAAGTGTACTCCACTTTTGAAAAAGAATACCTTGCTGTGAAATGAGCAATGGAGTCCCTTACATTTTATCTGCTAGGAGCTGACTGTACTTCTAACAGATCACAGTCCTCTCCGTTGGCTTAATAAAATGAAGGATAAAAATCCCAGGCTTGCAAGCTGGTACCTGGCACTTCAACCATTTAAACTTAAACTCAAAGTGATGCACAAATCCAGAAAAGGGAATGTTACTGCTGATTTTCTGTCAAGACATGGATTGTGAATTGAGAATTCAGAAGGTTAAAAATGAATGTGCTTAACTGAAACATTTGCTGTAAAAGGTGTTCTGTAAAAAAGTGATAATACATATACAAAGAACTGTAATGCTATAAGGTAATATTAAAAAGAGAAATAAAAGAAGATTTTGGAAACATGTTTAAAAAAGTTCCCCCCTTAAATAAGGGTGTGTGTGACAAGCTTGGGTAAGACCCTGTCTCATTTGTTATGCAGAGAGAGAGAGAGAGAGAGAGAGAGTTAAAAAGCAAGGATTTTTTCTTTATTTCTTTCTCCCCCTTGCTTCTCTGTGGTTAAAACATATGCAGTATATGAATCTGTATGTGAAACTGGGATTCTTTGGTTTGCAAATGAATATACTTGTAGGGTTCAAAACTGCTGCACATCATTTGTGTCTACAATCCACCTACAAGCGGGATGAGTGGTCTCCAGAATTTGCTACAATATGTCTCCCAGAATGTAAAATCAAATGAGGCTCTACTCCTTGGGGACCTGAACCTTAACTGGCTGGGTCCACAGCACAGCATCCTTGAATCTCTAATACAGAAGCACAATCTACACCAAACTATCACAGGCTTTACCAGAACTACTACTCAGCACTCAGGGTCCCTACTTGATTGGATCCTCACCACCAGACCTGATCATGTACTAGATGCCACAGTGCTTGCTGACTCAATCACTGATCATTCCCCACACTTTATGGCGATCCTGTCCACTTCCTCCTCCTCCACCACGTCTGATTAGGTTTTCAAACTATGCTGCCCTGGACAAACAAGCCTTCCTATTTGACAACTCTTGTGTTGACTGGTCTAACATTTATACCGCAACCAATGTTGATACTGCCCTCAATTCATTTCTGACTGAATTTGGCAACATCCAAAAGAAGCACCTCCCTACAGTCAAAAGAGGGTAAGGGCCAACATTCGAGGTGGCTGAAAAAGACCTGCTTCAAAAGTTAAAAGTTAGAGACAATCAATGGAAAAAGTACAAACAAACTGGACTGCAGTCAGATCTCATTCTGTATAAACAATACAGAAATGACTGTAAAAGATGCATCAGGCAGGCCAAAGTAAATCTGCAAAACCTGCTGATTAATTCTTCCAGCGGCCCTGTAAGTTTGGGGTCACATTAAGTCCTTCTTGGGTTCTGCTAAAGATGTCACTCCCTCAGATATGGTCCTACATGGTGTACACTGTAATGATTCTACTACCATTGCAAATGCTTTTAACCAACAATTTTCTGACTTATCTGCCTACACAGCTTCCCTCCCATCACAATCCTCTGCTTCACAGTTAAACCCCACAGCATCTGAAGGACCCCCAAACTTAACCAACCCCTTCTATTTCAGGAAGTGTCTAGGCATCAGGTCCTAAAGCTGCTCAGGTCACTCTCTGAAAACACCAGTACTGGCTCAGATGGCCTAGAACCAAGACTACTAAAATGGCTTCTTACATCTCTGGCCCCTGGCACACATCTTCACCCTATCTCTCTCCAATGGCATTGTCCCTGAAGTCTGGAAGGCAGCCAGAGTCACTCCTGTATTTAAGAAAGGCAGTAAAATGACATATCAAATTACCGCCTATTGCTATTTTGTCTGTTCTGAATAAAATCCTGGAAAAGTAGTATCCATGCAAATCACTGAATACCTTGAGAAATTCAATTTACTAAGCTCAGCACAACATGGTTTTAGAAAGCATCACAGCACCATGACAGCACTTGCAAAATTCACTTCAGATATCGTTACCAATATGGATAGAGGAAAGTTAACAGGGCAGTCTTCATTGACTTAACAAAGCTTTCGATCTGGTTGACCATTCTCTGCTACTATCCGCCTCAGTACCTTGGGCTTCTCTCCCCAGTCACTACCTGGTTCAAAAGCTACCTCCAACAGAACACAAGCTGTTAAGTTTAATTCATCCATGTCAGACAGTGCTGTTATCAACATTGGGGTCCCTCAGGGGTCTATACTTGGCCCTCTTCTATTCTCATTATTCGTCAATAAACTTCTGAGCTGGTCACCACAGGTCACTCACTTCTTTGTCGGATGACCTGGTAATTTATTATCACCTGATAAGGTCCTGGATCTAAATGCTGCCCTCACTGCAGATTTTCGTGCTGTACAACACTGGTTGAACTCTCAACGCCTGGTTTTAAATACAAATAAAACAAAAGTTATGATGTTTGGCTCCAATCACAAGCTTAGATCCTGTCCTCTGACCATCTCTGTCTCTGATATCGATGAGGACCCTATAGAAACTGTCACTTCCTTTCGTTACCTTGGCATCCACCTGGATCAAACCTTGGACCTGAAAGCACATATACAGGAAACCTGCAAGTCAATTAACTGCAAATTGGGGGCTGCCTATAGAACCAAATACCTGCTCACCCTGCTTCTAAATTGGCGATAGCCAGAGGCATTCTATTGCCAACCTCATATATGGGTGTCCCATCCTGTCCTTGGCCACCAAATCTTCACTGCAACTATGGGATACTACCTTCAATAATGTGTCAGGTATGCAACCAAAGCACCTCGCTGCAGCATCATTGTCTCTTATATCAGGACCTTGGTTGGCTCTCTCCTTCCTCTACCAGGCAGTACTACTTGTACAATTTAGTTGATTCCATCTTGAGGACGCCCAAGCCTGCTATCCTGTCTGATCTCCTCAGGCCGGCCATTCCCACAAGGAATCTTAGATCGGCTGATCAGACCTTACTATCCATCCCCTTTTGTCGGACTAAAAAGGGCATGGGCTCCTTCCATCATGCTGCCCCCCACCTATGGAACCTACTACCTCAGGATCTAAGAGATGTCTCCACTCATGTGACTTTTACGAGCAAACTCAGGACTTTCCTCACTACTATGGACAAATGTGTTTGCTTTGACCCTACCTGATCCGCTGCATTTGTACTGTTTCCTCATTACTAGTACTTTTGCCTGTCCAAATGGGTGTTCTATACTGTGCCTTGTAATTAATGTGTTATTTTGTGCCTTGTAATTAATGTTGCCTTAACCTGTTTCTTTATAAGCCTAATGTTAGCTGTTGACAATTGTAAGTCGCTATTCTACTCCATGACATTCTTATCTTCACTTCACAGCCTCCTCACTTAACCCCACTGCTGCCTCTTCCCCTTCTTCTGTTATATCCTCTTCCCTTTGCCACTCCCCACCAAACTCACCTTTACCTGTTCCTACCTCATCCATGCCCCTCCTTAGTCCCCACCCTCCTGGCTGTGCTTAGTCACCTCTCCACCTACTACCACCTACTCCCACTGTCTACCGACCCTTCCCTGCCCTGCCTGGCTCTTGGTTCCCACTGGCTCGGCTTGACTTTGACACTTTGCCGCCATTGCCTGAACTCCTCCACCTCTATCCCTCTCACCGGCATCCTCACTGCCCTGCTGTCTATCGGTTCCACCAGACCGGCTGTATTTTCCTCCTCCCACCGCTGTTGCCATCTACTGCCACCCCCTACCACCCTCTCTTCGCCTGCCGCCTTTCAGCTCCATAGGCCTGGCCACAGGTTGGTACTCTCACCGCTGTTGCCGTATCTGACGGCACCTCCTTTCCACTTAATCTCCCTCCCATCCTTTTGCCAGTTTTCCTTCCTTGTGTCTTTTCTACTGATGCCTATCCTCTTATTTTCTGCCTTCTACTATTCACATTTTTGAGTATGTTCCATGATCAAGTGCTAAAGTATATTTTTGTTTACTAATGTATGTTACATTGCAATATGTATTTCTCTCTGCATTTTTTGTACTCGTTATCTTAATAATCTGGCTGTACTCTTTGTGTATTGTAATTGTACTTCCTGGGTCGTGCCTGAAAACAGTCACTTGCTGACTAGCACACTTACCCGGTTAACAAAAACTAAATAAAATAAAATAAAAATAAAAAATTGTTGAAATGATTGCAGAAAGCTATTTGAGTTTCTTAAAAAACAAAACAATAATCTGGAATACAAGGGGTTGACCTTGAGATGTATTTTGACCTCCACAAGCTGTTTAGAGTATTGTCGACAGGAAACCAGCTCTGGAACAAAATATGTTAGTTTGCTGCACCTGTTGGGGCTAGTTGTGTTCATTAGGATGGCCACAGGAAAGAAACTGACTAAATTTGAGTATATTTTGTAAGAAACAGGAGATGCAACTTACAACAATCAGGATGCAGAGTTTAAACTGCCAGGAAAAGACATCTTATAAAAGGAGAACAATGTTTTGTTTAGAGAGATAGAGACTGAGATTTTAATTGAAAGAGAGAGAGAGTGAGATAGACAGGGGAGAGAGACTCTCAGATGTAGGACTTTCTTTGTACTGCCTGTATGAAGAGGTATCCTGTACAATTTTTTTGTATGTTATTGTTATTGATAATGATAAAATGCTACTTGTGAATTTTACAACTTCTCCTGGTAAGCCTATGCTTCTTGACGTATACCTCTTTGACAGGGTGCTCAGGTCTCGGTTTCAATTTAAATGGGATAAGATTAGGTGTTATTCTATACCAGGATTTGAAACATTTGGGGCTATTAAATTTTGACTCTATAACTCAACCATTAACAGCAGATTTGGAAGTTTGGGCTAACTTGCCTGTTGGGCTGTTTTCTAGAATCGATGCAATTAGGATGAAGCATTGCCCCACCTACTATATTTCCTGCAGACATTGCCCCGATGCCTGCACATTATTATCTTAAATCCCAGAATAAACTAATATACCATTTCATTTGGAATGGAAAATCTAGGATTCTCTTTTCCCTTTTACATCTTCCTAAGGAGAAAAGGGAATTCATTTACTAAATTTAAAATTATATGCTGTGGCCTCCCACCTATGAGCTCTTTTTTATTGGCTATCCCATTCCCATAAGCCATTTTGGAAGCATTTAGAATTACATATCATTTCTAAATATCTGTTTACACACCCAATGGCTCTCCCCCCCTTGAGGGACTTCTTTATTAGTGCAGCGAATACACTTCAAGTGAGGAAGAAACTTGGTGCTATACCTACCTACAATCTGTTTTATTTTTTAATCAGTATTTTATTCTTCCGCCCGGGTCTGCTCAAGTGGCACCACCTAGCCCCATCACCAACCTTCTCATGGACTTACCGGTTATTTACTACTTATAGGTCATTATTTGATGGGTGGCCAGCTGTGTCAGTCATGCGAGAGTCTGCAGGGAGTGCCAGAATGTAGCAGCCCGGCATTTTCCCCCTTTCTTCACTAAGCTGGAGCATCAGAATGTGTGTGCCAGCAGGTCACGCTTCAGCTCTGCCCTCACTGCATGCACTTCTTTTTTTTTATCATATCACACTTTCTACTCCGCTGGACAGCCCTCCATCTGACCGACCCCCCCTGCCCTGTCACCCGGAATTACCGGGGCTTACCTTATGCCTGGTCCCAGAGTGGCACCTGCAGGAAGTCGGTCTTCATCCTGCCGCCAGCATTTTCTCCTCCGGTTTTCTCCCAGGGGCCCCAGGAGTAGAAGCACATATGCATGGAGGCACGCATGCACCTTACAGCCCCGGTCACGACCTTTTCCCCCACCCCATTGGCCTAGTGCCTTGGCACTCTCTAAGCCCATGCTGCCCCTAGCCTCCACCAGGAGGCAGCCATCAGCTGAGGGATGCTGCTACACCTCCCCGGAGAGGACAGCTTCCTTCTGGCAGCTCCATCCAGCTTCACCCTCCCCCTCCATTGCCGACCTCCAATGGTCCAGGCTCGTTCCTGAACCTGGGTTGCCAGTGTGCCACGAGGTAAGGCATCCAGCGCCTCAGCCCTCAGTTCCACCAGACCAGCAGACACTGCATGCACTTCTGCTTCACTGCCACCTGGCCTCCACCAGGTGGCAGTCTCTGCAGCATAACTTGTGTACCACCTCCTTGAGGAAGGAAAACTGCCATCAGTTACTTGATCCTCCCTCACCCTGCTGGCCCATCGAGTGACCCTGTCCATTCCCAAACCCCCATTATAATTGGGGGGGGCATAAGTGTAGCCAATCCTCCATTGGACCAGCTCAAAACTGTTTTATTTTTATTTTGTGACTTGGCCCATGATGCTAATTTTACTCTAATATTGATGATACCTTTCACAGGTGGAGACAGACGGGACTGGGGCACATATTTCAATTTCTAGATAAAAGTGGGGTTCTTCTGTTTGGGGAGCTGCAGAGCAAATATGGTCTAACTAACAGGGAACATTTTAGATACCTACAGGTTCACTCCTGCTTAATACAACTAGGGAGGGACTTAGCTATCTGTATTGCACAAAGTAATCAATGTAATTGCTGTATATTTGTGTTCATTTGTTATGACACGCAACCTTAATAAAAAAATAAAAAGGAAGACAAAGGGGAAGGAAACTATGGGCCTGTTTAATACACTGAGAGTAGGGGATCTTGCACTACAAATCCACTAGACTGGCCATTGGCCAATTATTTTATCACTTAGTTGGTTGATCTCACTACCCCCGCCCATCTAGCATTCAAGTGTTGGCTGTATTACACAAGTTCCCATAGCTGATGTTATCACAGTAAGCTATGGGGACTTTATGACAGACAACGACATGGGGAACCTGCAGTAAATAACATATACCACTCTCCCTTTCTGTATCAGGGCAAACAATGTACTGAATTATTTAAAGATGATATCAGCAGCGGGGGCCCCAGGATACAGTCAGAACTGGGATGGTGAGTAGGGTGTGGCAGCATAAATTAAACAGAATGTTTACATAACACCCACTCACTAACAAAACTGCAACTGTTTGACACATGTCGAACTCCTGGTCCCATTTTATTTTCCTTTCTAATGTCAGAAGGTAAAATCAAATGTGAGTGCAGCCATCTATTTAATTACAGTACAGTATAGTAAGTAAAAAGGACATTTGTCTGTTTTTCATCACCCTACCCCGTATAAACAATTAAAATTTAGGTAACTGCTGCTCACATTTTATTTCCCACTTAGTATCAAAAGGTAAAGGACAGCTGCCCATTTATCTGCAGTAAGTGCAACTGAAATCCAATTATTTTTCACAGCCATGTCATACTGTAAAAAAAACCAAAAATGTAGGCAACTGCCTGTTTGCAGTTTTGTTTTGCTGATTAAACTAAAAAATAAACTCCATCTACACATCTGAACGGAATAGGAAAAAAACACATACAGCAATACAGTTCACAATATGGAATTTTACTGTATCTTTGTTTTACTCCTGATGTCGATTGTCCAGTGCCAACTGAATTCCAAACACAGTTAGTTCCTCTTGTACGCAATTCAGATATATGCAGTTTTCAGATACATGCACATTTTTCCTCAGTCCCAAAGCAATTTCTAATTCAGTGTTGTTTATTCCCCCCAACCCCCACCCCAGTTATATGCATATCAAATTTTTTTAGCCTCGGCCTAGTATTCTGACCTGGCTGAGAGGGTAATTGCTCAGACTGTGGGTGAAATTAGGTACTAAATGGTTTTAAAGGTGTTGCTTAAAAGTACATATCATGCTAAGTGGGGAAAACAGTTCTACTGGTTTACTCAGTTGTTTGGCGAGTAGTACACTGAGTTTATAGGACTCCTCATACCTTTCAAAGGTGTGGTACACCCTCATATCTTGTAAATGTTATTTGTTTCCTTGTCAGTAGACAACATTTTCTGTGTAGTTGTTAGGGGTATATGTGATTGCTTTAGTTTATTTTCATTGTTCCTATTAGCCCCTGTAACTAGCCTGGGGGTCTCCATTTTCTGGTTGTTAAAATCTCATCGTCCCTGACAGCTGTATTAGCATAGGAGAACATGATACCACAACACCCATTTACACCATCTATCTCTGTGCTGAAAGTACATATAACCTGAAAAAAAACTCTCTAGAAATGCATAGATTGAATGCAATTTAATAGAAAAAACTGCATTACATCTAAGACAGTTTGCAAAGATAAATGAAAGTAAATGTGGTTATTTCACACCTTCCTGCAACTTATTTTGTATACTCTGGAGTCTAAAGGGTGCTGACATATCATGTTCTCATTTGCTAATACAGCTGTCAGGCAGAATGAGATTTTATCAACCATAAAATGGAGACCCCCCCAGGCTAGTTACAGAGACTGGTATGAACAGGGAAAATAAAATAAGGCAAACACATATATCCCCCGACATATACACGAAATGAGTTGCCTGTTAACATGGAAACAAATAACATTTACCAGGAACGAGGATGCATGACTCCTTTGAAAGGTATGAGTCTTATAAACTCAGTGTACTACTGGCCAAAGTGAGTAAACCAATAGAACTGTTTTCTCTACTTAGCATGATGTGCAACTACTTGATAAACCTTCCCTGCCTGGAATAAATCAGACAGTTACAGTACTGATAACCTTACCTTCCTACAGGCTTTTGAAATGTATTGTGCATTTTCTGGACATGTGCAATTTCAGATGTATCACAAATGCTGCTGTCCCCAACAGTGTCCATACAAGAGGAGTTGACTGTAAATTATTAAATGAGACTGGAATTGTCTTTAGACACCACCAAGGAAGTACCCTTGTTATGGCTGCAGCTGTTCCTCATCATCACTTTTATTTTCCTTCCACTGTTTCTTCAGCTGTTGAGATTGAGGTAAGGCACTGTACATTTTCAGAAATAAGCCTAGCCCAGCTTTCACAGACAATATTTTCAGTCATGCTAAGTATAAGGTCACAATAAACACTAGTGGGAGGGCAACTCACAAGATTTACAGCAAAGGCAGATAGCACAGGCCGGATCTTCTTCTTTTCCCTCAGGTACTCAAAGGGGTCAGCAGAGTCAGCAGTAGCAATAATGAGTAGTTATCCCAAAAGAGCATTTACAATATCGGATAAAGACAGAGAAGGCTGCTCTACAACACCTACATCTGAATTATCAGTTTCCATCAGTTTTGACCAAAAACTACCAGACTCATTCGGTGGCTTTTCAGAACAACGTGCCTTTTTCAAAGGCTGTGTAGACTGAGGACTTCCTGAATAATGGATACCTGATTTTGAGAAAGGAGTAAACGGTGGCTCTTGGGAATTATTGCTATTACTGTACCATAAATTGATTGTGCACCACTAACATCCCCATCACATCTATTATCAAACACAGCTTTCTCTTCCTGCGTAAGTGCAGCAATCAGCATTTCTTTGTGCTCAATATAAAAGTCCCCAACTCCTAAAGAAGGCAGCTGTTGCAGCCTGAGCCAAGGGTGCAGAGTGGCAAGAAGACTGTTTTGTCTTTTGTCATATTGTTGAGTCTCAAACAATTTGGGAACTGTTGTATCAATCTGTCAGTAAGGAATTCACCAGGTTTTTCTCCATTTTGGTCAAAAGCTCTTTGCAGCCTTCTGAGTTCCTTGCTCAATAAATTAATGATGGGAATAATCTAACTGACAGTGGTATTTTCCTTGCTGATCTGGTGGGTGGCTTCCTCAGGTGGAGTCAAAAGCAATATAAGATGCTCAACATGGCCACACTGAAATAAATTCAGCACAACACCATCTGTTCCATTGTGCTCCATGGTATATTCCATGGATTCCTTCTTTTGCCTGAGAAGTCTTTCATATATGCAAAAGATTGAGTTCCACCTTGTTGGAACATCTCATCTAACCTGCTGTAATGACATGTTTTTCAACAGGTTAGCCATGATACCACTGATTTTACAGAGTGTCTGAAATGGCCACATATTTTCTATGCAGCTCCCATGAATGTTACTATGCTATTGTCACTGGATTGAAAAGCTACCATGAGATTTTCATATTTCTGTTTATCACCTGCTGCGGCATGTTAGCGGCAGGGGCATCCAGCCACCAGCTCTGCCTGCCCAGAGAGCAGTAGACTCACTCACATGATGAGGAGTCTGGTGCAGCCATCCAACGACCAGCCAGAGGGCCTCCCCATGCCACTACAAGCTGGGCCAGCCCCAGCCCCCCCCCCAATGCGATTCCATGACAGTCCTCCAGGCAGAGCAGAGTCCGGCCATCAAGCTGCATGGTCGCACCCAGCCATTTTCCTCCCTTAGATCCCCTAGAGTATGGACATGCAATGATGTCCTGAGGCACATTGTGCTGATGTCTGGCACATTCCGCCCCTTGTTGCACCAGCCCTGTAGTGCCCCCTCCGGACATCACCAGGAGCCACTGCAGAGTGGTGGCAGCCCTCAGCCCTCCCCAGGATAAGACAGCAGTCCTCTGGATGCTCGATCCTATCCCTCACTTGCCAACCCCTAATGGCCCAGGTGCATTTCTGAACCCAGGTCGACAGCATGGTGTGGGGTGTTGCATCCAGCACCTCAACCCTCTGTGCCACCAGGCCATCCCACACCATGAAATTTAATAAGTGTGCAAAACAGGAAATGTGAGGAAAACCACCATGTTTCAAAGCACCAACAACATTAGCATCATTGTCAGAAACAAATTTAACATTGAGATCTAGTGGCTCTAAACACTCACAAATGTTGTCATGCATCTCTTCTAAAATGTTGCCAGTGGTGTACTGCTTACCAAATATTCTGACACAAAGAGCAGCCGTAGTACTTTACATCCCTTGCTGCAGACTGCTGGTTGTGGTGGTGGTGTTTGATGACTATGTGTATGACATCCAATGTGCCTTGAAGCACACGTAATTGGTGATTTGACAACTTGTTCACGTGTCGTTGGTCAGGTGTACAGTATCACTTTCACTCTAAGGGTCATTTTCATTTTACTATGTAAACATTCGTACATTTTTGGAACAACCACTGTGGCAAAATATGTTGGCCTTGACATGTTGTACTATGGGGCAAAGTATTTTTTTAACTTGCTCTTAAACCCCCACTTTAAATATATCAAATGGCTTCAGATCCCTGTCAATAAATTCAGAAATTAGCTGATTTCGTTTTAATATTGCTTGATGCGATCTACTATATGCAGTCTTTTGTTCTAGCATCTCAGTAATGGTCTGCTGTTTAATTCATGAAGTGGCAGAAACCACCATGCCAGTGACAGTACTGTAGCTTTTCCAAATATTTTTATTAGCGAACCTAAACATATTTCTTCTGCCCTGTCTCCGTTTCCTTACCATTACTATTATCTGTAGTTTTATATCACAAAGATTTTTCCCTTTCTCTAAACTGCTGCCCAGAATCCCAACAATGTCACATATATTCACTGTGTGACCCTGAGAAAGGTACATATTAGTCGCACTAGGCCTGGATTATCTTCCCTAAAACCACGATGCTCACTGGCCAGGTGTCACACAAAAATCCACCTCTGGGTGGTTGGCATAGTTAGAAGTTTCTTTCCCCTTCAAGTTATAACTGGGTGACCTGCATCCCTGAATTAATCCATTAAAGTTTGGTTAGGCTATCCAGGTGGTAGCCTGTTACAGAATGCCCCATCAAGGGGGATGCCCCAAAGGCCTTTCAGGACCAGAATATCAGCAGGGGCACAGATACCCTGAGGCTGCCTGCCCCCACAGTGGAGACCTCATTGATAAGTCAGAGTGCCAACAAGTATAGAAGCAACAACATCTGGACGCCTGCCAGTGTCAGCCATTACTCAACAGCTAGGAGGTATAAAGAGTTACTTCTGTGGCTAGAGTGAAATCCCCACGTTGGTGTCTCCTGCCTTTTGATGTTGTTTTAGCCTCTAGGCAGGGATGCACATTTCTGGCCTTGGTGGACTCTGAGGCCATGGATGAATGTGCCCTATCCCATTCAGCCCTTTGGTAGGGACCACAAGTCAGTGCCTTTCATGGGGGATATGATGGCCCCTACATGGGCGACTCACTTGTATGAAAGCATGCTTTACATATTAGAGGAGTAGCACCCTGTCTGTAGTATATTGAGGGATCAATTGTCTCTTTAATGAATGCCTAATCAATTTAAGAAGTAGAGGGGACTATAAATGACCCTGCATTTCTGTGTGGATATACAGTAGTTGTTGTGGCACTCCTGTAATTAATTTTTATTGTTGATTTGTATGCACACCTGACGAGGTAATCAACTGTATTGCTCCATGCTGTTCATCTTTTGTCAAACACAGTATATGTTTTTACTGTTCGCTATTATGTGCCATCTTGATGGCTTGGGGCATGCCTGAAAATGGTCCCTGGGACCAGTCTTATCAGTATATACCTTTTCGGGATAGAGGTTTGTTTCTGTCAGCTCCCTTGGACTCTTCTCATCTCTCACTGTGTCAGCCTTTTTTTGTTTGCTATACTGGCTGTCTTTCTACTTTTTGTATGTTTTGGCTCTTTTCTCCTATTTGTTCTGTCTCTCAAGATTCATTATTCATTGCCGCTCCAGTGCACATTTTACTTGTCTATCTACCCTCTGTTTAGCTCCTTTGACCCTCTCACCAACTACGTACAGTAGCTAATTCATCTTGATCTCTCCTACTGTCCTATCCTCATGATCTTCTCTCCCAATATCCATCTCCTCTGACCTTCCCAACACCATCTAACTGTTTTGACCTTCTCCAACTCATTTGGCCACCTCCCTCACTATAAAGCTCATAGAAGACTTGGTCTATTTGACTTTAGTAAGGCCTTTGACACAAATGATAAGCTTCTGGTCAGCATACACCAGCGTGATATGTACAATCTGGATTGCTAACTGACTTGAGGGTGCTGGTTGACAGGCACTATTCCAAGTGGAGTGAAGCACTCAGTTGGACCCTCGGAGATTCATGCTGGGGTCACTGTTTTTCAACATATTCATCAACGGTCAGGAAGACTGAGGATCCAGCAGGTTGCTTGTGTTTGCCGAGGACACAAAGCTGGCTAGGGTAGTGGATGGCCACTACTCCAAGTGGAGTGAGGCACTCAGTTGGATCCCTCAGGGGTCAGCATGCTAGGGTCACTGCTTGTCAACATATTCATCAATGATCTGGAAGATTGAGTCTCTAGCTAGTTGCTTGTGTTTGCTGGTGACACAAAGCTGGCTAGGGTGGTGGACTCCCTAGAGGCTGAGGACAGGCTTCAAGGGGACCTGAACAAGTTGGGTGACTGTTCTGGGAGCCAGTGTTGTGGGTACAGGTGAAGAGTGAGGGTAGGAGCAATAGAGGTCTGTTAACTGCTTTTATATTGCTGCAAAACAGCTTTTTGAAAAGCTTTGTGGGGGACGAGGTTTAAGTGAGGTCAAGAGAAGAAAAGGAACTGCAGACAGGACAGCTGAGGGCAGATCACTGATAGAGACAGAATGCGGTTTCTAGCAGTCCACTATTAAACTTCCTCAGCTGAGGCAACTTTACAGTTTTCTTTGTGCCCTCCATCCTTTCTATAATCCTCCCCTACAATTTGATACATGCCAGCGCTGTAGAGTGTTGGGGATTGTTCGTATGAGAGTGAGGAGGGTGGGGGTGTGAGAACAGGGGAGGATGAATGAGGGGGGCCACCATATCGGGGTTATTAAGTCCAGAAGGTGCCCTGGGGCGAAATGGAACCCAGATCATGGTTTACCATGTCTGGTGCCCATACCCAAGGGCACTACTGAATTCAGTAGGCAGATAGGCCTGACAGCCTCCGAGGTGCGTCCAACTTAGGTGGTGTTATGCAATGCCAGGTCCTTCAGGAATAAGACCGGCATTATTGCCAATCTTGTTGGCTCAGCAGACTTGGCTTGCATCACCAAGACCTGGCTGGATGAAAATCCAGGCCCCACATTGGAGGCCATGACTCCGGCCGGGTACTCGGTGATACACCGCCCGAGATTGGACCGCGGGAGGGTGTTGCAGTCTGTTTTAAGACTGAATTGGGCCTCACGAGTGTGGTAGTGGGTGAGACTGAGTCCTTTGACTGCACAGTAGTAGCGGGTGTAGGTGTTCGAATCATACTCATCTACCATCCACCCAGAGAGGGGAACGCTTCTTACAGGAAGTAGTAGACTTCATCATCGACATGTCGTTTGAGTCACCCAGATTGATGGTTCTGGGTGACTTCAACGCCTGGGTCGACGATGAACTTCATAATTGGTAATCACTTTCTCCAATTAATGTCTTCTTTGGGCCTCACACAGGTAGTTTCCACTGCTACTTATAAATCTGGGCACTCTCTGGACTTAGTCTTTCTCCTGGGGATTGATGCATCCGACGTGGGGGTGGAACCAGTCACCTGGTCAGACCACTACACCATGAGGTTCAATTTTTGCACTCCCTTGAGAAGGCCTTCCTCTGTGGAGATGGTCAGGTACCGCCCATTATGGAATATTACTCCCAAGGCCCCTTGACCTATCGTCCCCTGAGTTGGCAAGCAGTAATTCAGAGACGTTGGTGTCAGCCTATAATGCGGCCCTGGATTTTATTGCTCCTGTTCATGTGCGCCCCTTATCCCTTCACCCCAGGTCTTCTTGGTTTGATGGGACATTGAGGGAGATGCAGAGATAGGGGTGAAGATTAGGGCGGTGTTGGTGCAAGTCTGCCCTTGAAGCCAACCACCTTAGATTGATGGAATATTATTCTGTCTATCAATCTGCAATCACCCGTAAGAAGGCAGAATTCCTGTCCAGGGAGATTGCAGTTGCCCAGAATTGACCGGCTCAGCTGTTTCGGACTGTAGACAGACTGTGCAACCCAGCCTGTCTGCAAGTTTGGAAAGCCTTTTCGCAATTAGAGTGCGAGGAGTTCGCTCGTTACTTTGCAACTAAAGTGGCCGACATCAGGGCAGACTTGTGTCCAGCAATCTCTAAGGGTGATTGCATTGAACAGTGTGAGTTCACAGTACCTCAGTTCTCTTGGAGTTTCTTTGGTCGACCTGATTTCGTGGATCATCCATTGTGTGCATCCCACAAGCAGTAGTTTGGATCCTGGACTGACTCCCCTAATCTTGGGTGGTAGTGATATCATCAGTCAAGTCCTGGTGCAAATAGTTTGGTGCTTCTTGGAGTCAGGTGAATTTCCTAGCTCTCTGAAAGAGGCGGTGGCGACACCTCTCTTGAAGAAAGCTACCTTGGACCCAGACTGTTTCACAAACTACAGACCTATCTCTAACCTTCCCTTTGTTGGGAAGATTATTGAGAAGGTAGTGGCAGCCCAATTGGAAGACCATTTAACCATCCATAACATCTACGAATCCTTTCAATCCGGTTTTCATAAAAGACATAGCACCAAGACTGCGCTGGTTCAGGTGCTAAATGATCATCTGAGGGCAAGAGATCAGAAGAGACATTCCATTCTGGTTCTCTCATCAGCTTTTGACACTGTGGATCACTTGGTGTTGATAGCACACCTAAGGCAGATTTGTGGAATTTCGGGAATATTTCTACAATGGTTCACCTCATTCCTCACTAGGAGATCACAAAGAGTTGTGTCGGGAGTTTTTTCCTCTGGCCCAACTCCTTTGTTGTGTGGGGTGCCTCAGGGTTCTGTGCTATCACCCATGTTATTCACGGTATACATGCTGCCCCTTGGAGACATTATAAGACAGTATGGGCTGAGGTTTCACTGCTATGCAGATGATACCCAGCTATACCTGTCTTTTGCACCCAACCAGGATGGAGCTCTCCCGGTGTTTAATAACTGTCTGGAAGAAATCCAGGATTGGATGGATTCTAGTTGGTTAAAGTTGAACTCAGAGAAGACAGTGGTCCTGGTTGTGGACCCGGGCTGTCAGATAGAGAGGTCGCGTGTTGGCACACCCTCTGGAATTTTCCTTGGTGACGTGTCACTTCTGACCGCTGAACGGGTGCGTAACCTTGGGGTTGTCTTAGATGACAGGTTGACTTTACAGTCTCAAGTGTCGGCCGTTGTCAGGACTTCCTTTTACCATCTTAGGAATATCGCCAGGGTTAGGCACCTTGTTCCATCTGACACTCTGCCAACGTTGGTCCACACCTTTGTGTCCTCACATCTGGACTACTGCAACGCCCTGTACTTTGAGCTTTCTGAGGTTGAAATTCATCACCTACAGCTGGTGCAGAACGCAGCAGCCCAGGTTTTGACTGGGACAAGTAGGTCCTGTCATATTACCCCAGTGCTGCGCAAACTGCACTGGCTCCCTATATGGTGGTAGAACACCTTTAAAGTCATTTTATTGACTGTTAAAGCCCTTCACGATCAGGGTCTGGCCTATCTGAAAGAACTCTTGGTGCCTTATTACCCCAGCTGATCGCTCCACTCGGCCGACGTGGGGTTACTTGAGATTCCAAGAGTGAGTCTAAAATCCTCTGGTTGCAGAGCATTCTCTTATGCTGCACCCACTCTTTGGAACTCTCTACCATGCTGGTTACGGGAGTGCACCTCCATGAAGGAGTTCAAGAGTAACTTGAAAACTCATCTCTGGTGATTGGCCTTTCTGGTTGGTTATGCATAGTGCAATCTATTGATTGTGTTGAGATTTTATTTTATTTATTGATTTTAATGCTTGATGTTATTATGGTATGACTTTATTTATATGTGTTATTGGACTTGTATTTGATGTTATTGTTTTAATGTGTTCAGTGCCTTGAAAAATTGAAAGGCACTTTATAAATAAATGAATTATTATTATTATTAAATGTATTATTAGTTAATAAGGGACCCTCTAAGTAATTTGGTTCCTGACCTAGTGCAACTATTTACAAGTGCAAACTTCCAGACAGTAGCTATTGGTTGTCTCCCTACCAAGGAGCTAAGCTTTAGTGTGGTCAGGAACGTATTCCATGCAGCCGGTACAGTGGTGCTGATGGCAGATGCACCAAACTGTGCCGAGTAGTGTGGTGTAGCTAGGAGAAGAATATCGCTCTTCCTTAATGCATATGAGCAGGAAGTCCGACTGTATATCTCTAGAGTGTATTCCAGGAGGTCGTGGGCTAGTACCTCGTGAGCCCATGTAAGAATGTTATTGTATAGCCTTCTTTTTGTGAGAAAGGTCCATCCCATTGCTGAGTACAGATTACAATGGTGTGTTAATGGCGACAGGTTTGTGATGAATCTGACAGCCCCATGATACAGAACATCAAGTTTGCTTAGGCAAGCAACAGAACAGCGACTATAGATAATATCTACATAGTCTATGATAGGCATGAAGGTTGCTCGTACCAATCATGTTCTGGTATCCAATGGAAAACATTGTCTGTTTCTGTAATAAAATCCAAGTCTGATTCTCAGCTTTTTACAGACTACGTCTATGTGGTCAGCAAAGGATGGCTTGCTATTGATCCACACCCCTAGGTATTTATATTTTTCTACAACCTCGAGATGTTCTCCCAGCAGTGTGGTGATGGGCAGTGGGGGTACAAGTTTTGACCTTGCATTGATGAGCCACATGGCCTTAGTTATACTGGCATTCAGTAGGAGTTTAGAGCAAAACAATTTTTTTTTGTAGTTCATTAAAAGCTACCTGTAGATCCGCATGCTTTGCCAACATAGTGGGTCCAGAAAAGTTTAGCACTGTATCATCCATGTAGAAGTGTAGCTTTGCATTTCTGATGTTAAGGCTCAGCTTGTTAGTGTAAATGGTAAAGAACAGAGGCCCTAAGACCAAACCCTGAGGCACTCCTTTGGAGATCATGGTGCTTGTTGAAAGAAGGCCCTCTGCTTTGACTTGTTGGAGACGTCCATCTAAATAATTGAGGTACATGACAATTCACTCCTGCTAATTTGTCCCGCGACAATTCGCTCCCGACAATTCATCTCCTTACATATTAATTCCCTAGCAATTTACTCCTTACATACTCACTCCCTGGTCATTCAAACTGTGCTTGTAAATGAGATGTTAAATTAATTCTGCACTTGCACTTGCAAAAATTCGCTCACTCTACAGAGATGTTAAATTAATTCTGCACTTGTTGTTCTGTTAAACATTCACTCGCTCTGCAGAGATGTTAAATGAATTCTGCACTTGCACTTGCAAAAATTCACTCGCTCTGCAGAGACGTTAAATTGATTCTGCACTTGTTGTTCTGTTAAACATTCATTCGCTCTGCAAAGATGTTCAATTAATGCTGCACTTGCACTTGCAAATATTCTTTGAAAAATAACAAAAACATTCAACTGGCCTTTTAAGCACGCAGCACTTAGAAAACATCTGTCTTACTGAGCCGGTATATCACTCGCTATCCTACTGGCCTTAGAAAATAATAAAATACATTTGTGCTGGTAAGAGATTTGTCTTACCTTGTGAAGCTCATGCAGTCTTGACATAGCTAAATGCTCTCAGCGAAATGAATGGATTAAAAACGGTGTCTTTATTAAAAATATGTCACTAAAAACTATAATAAACGATAAAATTATACAGTTCCAGTATTCAGTATTCGAAAGCAAGTGCCACACTGCTAAGAAATTCTTCTGTTGTTCTTTCTTCATATTTTACCACAATGCCCTGCAGGCGGCTGGCAGTATCTTTGTACACCCTCCTAGAAGCATTTGGAACATGTCCTCCTATGAGTTGTTCTATTTTGGAATCTCTTTTCTGCTGTATGCCCCTTATTCCATCCACAGAGCGCCATTGAGTAGGATGTGCCATAGACAGAATACTTTGCATTCCCCTATGGAATGCCTCAACTGCATTATTGGTCTTAGCTCGCTTATAAAACATAGTGTCATAGTGATTCCACATTGCAATTTGGTACTGTGGAGGTCTTCTACCAATGCCTCTCCTGTTCCTCCGCCCAATCCAGGTATCTTCAAAATCACCGGCTCCAGGTCTGGAAGGAATACATTATTGCTCTCATTTGTAATCTCTTCAAACCTGGATATCATTTGATCTTGTGGATAAAAAGCCAATGCAGGAAGGTACCTGCACTTCAAAGCGAAGTCTGCACCTTGTGCATATTTGATAGCCAGTCCCTCACACTGAATCTTTCTGTAGACACACTGGCTAAAATGAAAAAAGCATTCCACCTGGCGAGCATTTGGAAACACAGATTTAAATGCTTGTACTGTTGCCATTTCAAAGTCAGTCATCACAACACTGGGATCTAGCCTGAGGTTTAGTTCCTTCAGAGCCCTCAACAGACATTTGTAAACATCTCTGCGCTTATCAGGGAGAAGGGCATATATAGTCAGCTTCAGGTTGCCCAAGCGCTCGCACACAATGTACATCTGTTGAAATGGGAGGGGGGAGACACAGAAAGTACCATTGGCAAACCAGTTTTTTGAGTGTTCCAGGAAAACTAGGTTTGATTCTGTGCCAAACACTAGTATTTGGTCATCTCCTGGTCCACTATCGTGCAATAAAAACATTACTTTTTCACCACCAGAGCATGGAGAGTAGGTGGTATACTGCTCTGGAATAATTAAGTCATTGAGATCCCTTGGGTTTGGAAGGGCTCTGTGTACACGGACATGTTGAATGGTTCTTTTTATATTGCGATCCACCATAGTACCCTCTGCAGCCATTGACACATTTTGCTTGCTATGCAGTATAACCTGTGCAGTGCTATCTTGGGAGCAAGCAGCACACTCTTTGGCATGGTTAATAGCCTCTGACTGCGCAAAAGAAGCTGGGTCTGGAGCATGAGTGTGGCAGCTGAATTTAAACACTACTTCAGGGCCTTCATACGATGCTGTGTGCACCCGTGCATTACAAGTTTTTATCTTTTTCACTGTAAATTCGCTCTGCCAGATGGCTTTACCATTTAAACCCCGCTTGTGGTGTGTGTATATAAAGTTATCAGTGTCGATGAGCTTCTTTCTCTGTCTCTCTGACAAAATGAAGTGGGCCATTTTGGATTACCAGGTAAGCCAGGCGTGTGGAGGAGTACTTACTTATACATAATGTGCAACAATCGATTAGCTTCTTGTAATTAAAAAAGTGAGAGCTTGTCTGCAGAAGTAATTATGAGTGGCAAGAGGTAATGGTAATTGACTAGCAATTTGTATCAGAACAAGTGATTTTTATCAGAAGCAAGCAATTTGTATTTGCAAGTGTAGAATTAATTCAACATCTCTGCAGAGCGAGTGAAGTTTTGCAAGTGCAAGTGCAGAATTAATTTAACATCTCTGCACAGTGAGTGAATTTTTGCAATTTGTATCTGCAAGTGCAGAACTAATTTTTGTCAGAAGAACAGCAAGTGCGGGAGTGAAACTGTCTCAGGATGAATTAGGAAGGAGCGAGTATGACCAGGAGCTAATTGTCGGGAGCAGAAAGTCACAGGATGAATTCGCAGGAGCAAATTTACGTGCTCCCAAATAATTGCACACCCATAGCAAGTCTGAAGTGGAGAAGCCAATATTTTGCAGGCTAACCAGCAATACAGTGTGATCCACTGTCGCGAATGCCTTGCTGAGATTGAGGAAGATGGCCCCCGTGGCTTGTTTTTGGTCAGCTGCACAGAGCCAGTCATTCGTGACCATGGCCAATGCAGTTGTGTTATGCTTGGGTCTACGCCTGGATTGGAAGGGTGACAGAGTGTTTGTGATCTCGAGGGATTCCCTTATTTGGTTATTGACTAGTTTTTCCAGCATTTTGATGAGGATTGGCAAGATTGAGATCGGTCTGTAATTATTTAATAAGCCTATGTCTCCTGCTTTGTGGAGGTGAATGATATGGACAGCTTTCCAACTTTTCAGCATCTCACTGCTGCTTAAGGATAGATTAAAAAGATGAGTTAAAGGTGATGCGAGCTGCCTATAATCCATCTTTAGGAAGGCCGGTTTGAGTCTGTCAACTCCTGTGCTTTTTTTTGCATCAGCCTGCAGTAATAAGTCCTCTGCTTGCTTAAATGAGACCGGTTGAAAATTGAAGATATAAGGAGAGTGTGTTTGAATCAATGGTGGCACTAGGTAGGTTGCAGCTACAGAGTTGTCGAAAGCTGATCCAGCTTCTGCAAAATGACTGTTCATAGCCTCTATTATAGATTGCTTATCCAAAATCTCTTTGCCATTGGCTACTATTTTTTGTGGGAGTGGGGGGGGGTTGCACCCTCAATTGACTTTATGAGGTTTCAGAACTGGTAGGCATCATTTTTGATGTTTTCCAGAGAGTTTCGATAGTATTTGGCTTTTGTTTCCCTAATTAATTTCATATGTAGCCCCTCCCTGGCACCATCCTGGAGAAGGCCACTGCCCCTGCCTTGCTGGCCTGGGTTCCCATAGCTGACCTATGGGGGTCCTTTCCTGGAAGTTAAACAAATAAAATGGTGGTACCTCCACCCAGAGTACATACAGTATTTAGTGGGTCTGATTACTTGCAGTACAACCACCTGGGATGTCATTCAACGCACCTCCCTAACAGTTACCCAGGTCATGGACTTACCAGGTTCGAACCTCCTCTTTACATCTTTTACATTTCCCATTTCAGACAGATTGGTCCAGAGGAGGGCTACAAAGATGATAGCTGGTCAGCAGGGTAAGGCATATGAGGAGAGGTTGAGGGCACTGAACATGTACTCCCTGGAAGACAGGAGAGAGAGAGAGGGGACATGATAGGGACCTTCAAGAACTGGAAAGAGATAAATTAGGTTGATAAGAAGAGTCTTTTTAAGTTGAGTGGCAATCATAACATGAGGGGGGCACAGTTTTAAGCTGGAGGGTGGGAGGTTTAGGAGGGAGGTCAGGAAGCACTTCTTCACAGAGAGGGTAGTGAACACTTGGAATGCATTGCCAGAAGAGGTCATCTCATTGAAAACAGTGGGCAGCTTTAAGAAAGGATGGGACAGGCATAGTGGGAAGATACGGAACAGGCATAGTGGGAAGGTACGGGTCATGGGTAGGGAGGATGGGATGAGTGGGTAGGAAGGGCAGGGACATTAGCTAAAGCTGTGGACCCTGCTCTGTTTCTTTGCATAGGTTTTTATGCATTTTTGGTGTGAAATAAAATACTTTTACAGCTGCAACCCTAGTGCCGGTTCGTTTTGTTGAATGCTACCCTGCAATATGAGCAGACTTGACAGACCAAATGGCCTTCTTCTGCTGGCTTCTTCGTACGTTCATAAAACAATAACATCTCATTTTTTTATGGGGTGGGACTGTTAGGATGGGGTAAGTGTAATAGAGTTTATGCAAGAATTTTAAAGATTGGCATTTCCCCAAAATCACATTTCCCTTTTTGATTTCAGTCCCATATTTCAAACATGGCAGCCACCAGATCTAACTAAACTAGCTAATGGCTGCAGATGTAACCCAAGCCCAGACTCACAGGTCCCAGTCCAATCTAAACCCAAAGTCCTGTCACTGGGTACCCAGAATTTAAGTTGTAGGCCTGAGGTGCAGCTGGTAGCCGGCGTTGGTGCACTTTCCTGCATTAAATTAACTTTTTACATTTTCCCATTGCATTTCCTCCAGCCCTAGGGGCATACTTGCACTATATACCTAACCTCCCAGTCTCAAAGGGTCAAGATAGGTCACTTCATATCTGCATTCAAGGAAGTCTCGCTAGGGATGCCTCAAGGGTCCATCCTGGGTCCACTGCTCTTCAGCATGTTCCTGAACAACCTACCCGATGCCTGCACTAGCAAAGTTATTCTATACGCCAATGATGTTGTCCTATTTAGCTGTCACTCTCGCATAGAGCACCTTCAGGACGAGCTACAATCGTCCTTCCAGCAACTAGAGACCTGGTTCTACTCCCAAAGGTTGCTACTAAACTACAAAAAAGACAAGACGATGCTCCTCTCTAGATCCCAAGTAAAAAGGAGATGCCTAGAACTGACAATCACAAATCACCTGACTGCCCCACTGGAGTAGGTTCACTTCCTTCAAGTACCTGGGTGTCATTGTGGATGATACCCTCTCGTATGTTCAGCACATTGACATGGTGGTGAAAGCTGTGAACACTAAATTAGGGATCCTGTTTAGGCACAAGAAAAGCCTAACTGCTGAAGCCCTCCAGCTCTCAGTCTCCAGCTCTGTCCTCTCCCTGGTCAACTACAGGCCCGGTGGTTTACGGCGCTGCCACTGATACGGCCTTCAAAAGTGTTGGCACTGCCCTTAACAAGGCTTGCAGACTATTGTTAAATGCTGACCGCTTCACGCACACTTGTATCCTGTATAGTCTGGCCCACATACTTCCACTTCAATCCAGAATCAGATACCAAACTTGCCTGCTAGATAGAAAGGCCATGCTCTCCGTAACCTCTACCTGCATTGCAGACCTGGTAAAAGGAAACAAGCTCCAAATACAACATACGAAGAACACTGACAACACAGCTTGATGTCCCATTTCGTAGAACTTCCCTAGGACAAAGATCCTTCATGTATCAAGCTCCACTATGGCTAAATGAGATCCCTGCTGCAGCCCTTAATACAACAAATGTTCAGTCCTTTAAAAAAGAACTGAAGCAATTCCTGCTGAACTCAAACGCCTGCGACTGCCTTACCTGAATTCATATCTTCAACCTGGATACCCCCTCTTAAACTTCTCTGACTCCCTTATCTGAGTCCATATCCTCAACCCGGATACCCCCCCTCATCTGTCTGAGCTTTCTCCTGTTTTACCTACCCTGGATCCCCACCTGCCATCCCTTGCCGCCCCCCCTCTCCAGCTCCCTCCAACTCCCTCCCCTCCATACTCCCCCAACACCTGCCCCTTTCCACCCACTCCCCCAATATTCTCCTTCTCCCAATCCCTCTCTCTCTCTCTCTCTCCTCTCTCCTCCTCTCTTCTCTCTCTCTCTCTCTCTCTAATCAACCCCTCGCTTGCCCTCCTCCTCTTCTTTCTCCCTACCCTTTCGACATTTACCTGATAAGCTCCCGGCAGCTATGCCGTACGTTGCTAATTGGGAATCTCCTCCCACTGTTTAATTTCAGTTGCCTAGGTTACTCAAATGTATTATTTATCTATTTTCTGTATTACAAAGCAATCTTATGTTTTGTATTAACTGTCAAATTTTTGTTTTGTCTCTTCTGTTTTACATCCTGATGTGGAACCTTTGTAAAAGAGTGTATACTCAAAGGTTGTATCCGAATTACCAAATAAATAAATAAATAAAATATACAGTTCTCAGGTGTTGCAGGGCAATTCCTGCCTTTACTCATGGTTCTGTGGGATGGCACAGTTCGCTGAAGTCCAAGGGATTAATGGAAAATGCATACAGAACTGGGCACTTTGCTTGAAACAGGGGCACAGAGGCTGCAGCTGGCTCTTCCTTCCTCTTGCTTGCAGTACTTGCAGCTTGGCCCCTTCAGCCCATTACAGGCCTGTTGCAGGGCATGTGCACAAGGCCCACCAGCTGCAAGGGACCCAGACCAGGGAGTGGCCCCATGGCCCAGCTCCTTCCGATCAGAGCACCCTAGCACTTGTGTACAAGACCCGTGATCTCCTACAGCAGCAGATCCCACTTGATGGGGGTTAGTGAGTTCTCCACCTGGCCCTCGGTGTCAGCAGAAACATTCAACATAGTCTCTTCTGCTCTTTTCTCTTTCTTTATCTCTCTGCCATGATGTGTAGCCAAAGCAATCTGTTTCTCTTTTCTCGCTGTATCTCAGAAGCAGACAACAGGTACCCGACCCCGAAAGGCACCTGTCCATCCTTCTACTTTCACAGTCTCTCAGCTTCAACACAGCCACATTCTCGCGCTGGTTCACACCTAATTCTTGCAGTCAAAGTCCCTTTTCTCACCATGCAGGTACATAACAATTCTTCAGGTGAAGTGACTCACTCTTCCTTTTTTTCTTTCAGCACATTCACATTCTCTTGTTCCTCATCATTCCTCTGCATTCCATCTTTTCCCAGGCTTAGATGCAACTTTTGTCCTTTTACTAGGCTCAGGACACAACCTTTGTCTTTTTTCCAGGCTTAGATACAGCCTTTGTCCTTTTTCCAGGTTCAGGACACAACCTCTTTTCTCCTCTTCCCTCTACTCGAGTGCATCTTCAAAGTCAACGCAAGTTCTGGTAAGCGGCAGTTTTCCCTTTTCCATTCAAGCTGCCTTTATCTCACCGCTGTGGTGCAATTTCAGAACAATGCAGAACATTCAGCAACCTGCAGCTTTCCTTTTTCTCTTCACAGCTGCTTCTTCCTTGCTTTTTCTTTCCCTTTTCCTAATGGGGCAGGCAATCCCTGCCCTGGGGGACAAACTGCTGGTAGTCCCCAGGCAGGCCCATCCTGCAGCCCCATTCTCTTCAGGGGCAAGAGCCCCCCTCCTTCTGGAGGGGCTCCCACCAAACTGACCCAAACTCTAACTGTCCTTGGCTTTTAGGAGCTCTTTCCTGACTTCCCATTGGCTGGAGCCAATGTCCTTAAGCAAAATTAATATTTATGAGGCTCTCTAAATGCCTCATTGGTGCAGAAAAAGACATCTAAATGTTCCCTGGTATTTTCCACCAAAAGTCTGTAAACACAGTCCCAGAGTCCTTGGCAAGAATCCTGACTCGGTGATTGGTTGGCTGGTGTCATGTGGCTGCTACAACATGGTGGCTGAAGTAAACAGTGTTCTCAGAGTTCATACAGTGCCTCAGGTTTTAAGCATTCCGGCAGCCAAACCCCTTTCTTTTATTTACTCATTTACCCACACAGTTGTAGCCACCCCTGTTCCCTGGTAAGCGACTGCATTATTTAACCATTTCAATCTGCCCTCTCTCAGTCATTGCTGCAGTTTCACATAGCCCCTAGGCAGCCTGTATACAGTACAGTTTAAACAGTGCCCCAGCCCCAATCTCTGCTGCAGTCTGCACCAACCCTTTTTGTTTACTGACAATCCACAGACTGGTATCTTTCCTTTTTCCCTGGTGCTTCTTGGCACCCTCTGACCTTTATTTTCTTTTCCTCTGCCTGTCGTTAGCACCGAAACCTATTCCCCTAGTTCTAGACAGGCCTGAGCTCATCTTTATTCATGAGCTGCCTCATTAACATTCACAAGGTGGCTCCAAATGCAGCAGCATGATTGGCTCACAGAAAACTGGCTCTCTTTTCTCTCTTGCTGCCTCTCCAGTTTCCCCAAGGTCTCTGGTCCATCTCTTGCTGTGTACTGGGACCAGGACCACAAGAGAGGCAGCTCAAAATGACCGCCGAACGGCCAATTGAAAATGCACTACTGCGCATGCACGGAGCTCACCCGGCACTGGAGTGCCATAACACAGGTGGTGGCTCCACGCTCCAGCTCCCCCGGCCCCACTCTCTCAGAAAAAACATGCAGGCAACCAGTGAGAGGCCCAGGGAATACAGGAGAACATAGGGGAAAACCAGGACCTGGACAAAAAAAAAGATGGGCGTGGCTCAAACCTCCAGGGAAAACATCCTTTTCGAGGGCTCACAGGCAGGGCCCCATGTTTTCTGTGATTCTGCGGTTGCAGCAGTGGCCGCAGAAATCAGGGCTGACCGCAGAAATCAGTGCTTGCCACAGAAATCAGGAAAACCAGCCACACAGCCGTCGAAATGCTAGCTATGCTATGCAGTCACACAAGGCAAGGGCATTGCTATTGATGTGTTAAGTACACCATGGCACACAAGCTCATTAGAAGGGGCAGCTAACTGATGCCATTCACTACAAAGCCGAAAAGCTAATGGCTGCATGGCAGCTTGACTTGTGCTGGTTCTTGTTACATAACTCCTTCCAGTCAGTATTGTGTGTGTGGGGGGGCAACTGACGCAAGAGTGTCAAAGCTTGAGTAGGTCCATGGCAGTTATGATTTGCTGCTGTGTAGGTGTGGGTAGCTCAGCCACGTTAATGTTTGATTGTAAGGCTGCTCATGGTGCATGCTGAATCCTTGGAAGATGAATTTGGAAGGAAGAACTGGAAGGCAAGCTGTAGTCAAGAAGTTAGAAGATTTAGTGGTGCCCGTGGAGGTGGAACTGATCTCAGTGTGATGACAGGTATTGGAGGAGGAGCTGATTGCAAAAACATAGGGCTGGCAGCACACTGAGCAGAGGACTCGGTCCCCACTGGTGGACATCTATCACAGTTTTGATTTGTGGACTGCAGTTCTGTACCTGCAAATGTGAGAGTAATTTCTTGGCAAATCTGAACCTGCAGCCTAAGTGATGGCATTAAACTCAATTCTTAAGGATGGTCAAGTTGCCCAGCTGCAGCAGAGTTGGGGACCAGGTTATACTAGAACTGGAGCAGGCAGGTATAGAAAAAAATCGGAAAGGAGAGTTTGATTGCTGCTTTACATAAGTGAAATGAGGGTCACTGACTGAAGAACACCACCACCCCCTGTGCTGCGAGGAGAAGAGAACATGCTAACCAAGGTTACTCCAGCTTAATAAGAATTACTTGCTTGCATTTTTTTAGTGTCCCCTGAAAGAAAAATCAGGAGTCAACAAATCCTACAGACACAGCAAGTTACACCCTCCTTCACTATTGTAGGAACACAATTCACACCCACCCACCCCCACAAATACAGATTTGTACACTGCACTCAACATGTTTGTTGCAAGGCAGTTGGAGTATTCCTAGTCTACAAAAATAATAATTTCAAAGAACATTGATCAAAATCAGAAAAAAAATGGCCTTCACATTGGAGTCTCGCTTTATATCTGCTAACTGTAAATATAAACCAAAGAAATCCAAGCAGATTTTGCCTTCTGTGTAGTTTTAGCTAAGTGTGTATGTCCTCCTCTAATTATAACCTAGGAGAACAGCAAAGGCCACCAATTTCCAGAAGAACAGATGAGCCTTCAGATTTGGAGTGGGAGGGGAAAATTTACTAAAAGAGAACACTGATGCCCATGGCTGTGCCAGGTTTGGGTTATTGCTATTTAATATTTGTGATAAGAAGACTACATACTTTTAAATTGCATGCTGTTTCACTTTCAGTGTAACAGAGTGGTTGAACAAAGGCAGTCAAAGGGTTAACTATAACTTAATCCCTTTGAAGGTATGCTGTTTAGCCTCAATTTATCTGCCACAGAACAGCCACAGAATAAGCAGTTGTTCTGCCACAGAAAGTATGAGGTCCTGCCGCAGAATGTAGGTCCACTTTGCCGCAGTAAACACGGGGCCCTGCTCACAGGTAAATCCCCAATAGAGGGATTACACATACAACCGTTTCTTTTCCTTTTGAAGGTAGTCCAGTCCTCTTCTGACTAAGAAAAGATAAAAACAGCAAAGTGTAGAGTACCTCGTTTGTATATCTTGCTCTGTTATTGGACAGGTCATTTTTATTGGCAGTTAGACAGCAGAGACCAGTGATGCTTGCCTCTAATGCTACTTGCAGCAAAATGCTGTTTTTTTGTATATCATTGCTCCTAAACCTTTTTAAAGAACTAACATTAGTTAAATGATTTTGTGACTGCATGTCTTCCTTATTACTGTAGCACACAAACGATCAGTTAGATGAGTGCTGGTTCTCTGCTTCTCTGAAATGTTTATTTGCAATCTGTTTCTCTGTGTGCTAAATGACCACACACCTATTCCTTGCACACACACTATGCTTCCCAGTGCCAGTGACTGTGTACCCATTTGGGAAGGAGCACACAGTCCCTCTGTTCTGTCACCTGTTCGTCACACATACACAACAACACTTCCAAGACAACCTGGGTGGTGAGACAAGGGGAACGGCTCACTTACTTTACCAAACTGCAACCAATCTGGTTACAACTCTCTTGGGGCTGTTCCGGGGGCTGTTCCTCTTGAGACCTACCATGGGCCCCTCTCCCATGGGTCTTGTTCAAATAGTTCAAGGCCTCTTGCTCATAATACCCCCTTTAGTCACTATAGGTAACCTTGCAGCCATCTGCATCAGACATAGCTTTTACCTTTTTACATTTGGCAGTGCCCTTTCCAGAAGCAGATCATGGATTTTTTTCAATAAAAAATGGAGTATCTGCGATTATCAAAATTGAGCAGTCACAGATTTACATTAAATGTAAAATACTTAATATTTACTCTAAATGTATAAGATATACAACAGACTAGTAAAAATACAGCAACACTGGTGTAACCCCCCCCCTCCACAAATGGGGGTTCCCGAAAAGTCTCCCTCGAGCTTGCCTAAATGCTCACTGCCAGGCTGGTGTCCTGCGTTTTACATAGAAACAGAGAAACATAGACTTTGACGGCAGATAAGGACCACTTGGCCCACCCAGTCTGCCCATTTCCCTACCTACTGGATAAGCTGCAGATTCTAGTTAACCAACAGCCTACTTCCTGCCACCCCCAACTACAATTGCCTTGTGTCTGTCCCATGCATGTTTGAATTCCCCCACTGTTTTAGCCCCAACAACCTCCCCAGGAAGGCAGTTCCACGCATCCATCACTCTCTCCGTGAAAAAAGATTTCCTCACATTACCCCTGAGATGTCCCCCATTATCTTTAAATTGTGTCCCCTTGTTCTTACACATCTCTTTTTCTGAAAGATGCTACCCTCCTGGACTTTGTTGATTCCCTTGAGGTACTTGAACGTTTCTATCATGTCCCCCCGTCCCTCCTTTCATCAAGGGTATACATATTAAGCTCTCTCAGTCTCTCTTCATATGATTTCTGATGCAGACCCTGCACCATTTTAGTTGCCCTCTTCTGGACTGCTTCCATCCTGTCTATGTCCTTGCATAGATGAGGTCTCCAAAACTGCACACAGTACTCCAAGTGGGGTCTCACCAACTGTCTGTACAGAGGGTTAACTACTTCCCTTTTTCTACTTGCGATGCCCCTTCCTATGCATCCCAGTATCCCCCTGACTCTCCTCACTGACTTCTCACATTGCTTACCCACCTTTAGATCATCCGATATGACTACCCCAAGTCCGTTCCATTTTTGTTGTTGTTAGTACCTCCCTGCTATTGTGTACTCTTCTCCTGGGTTTTTGTTTCCCAGGTGCATTACTTGCACTTTTTGCATTGAATCTAAGTTGCCATATGTCTGACCATTCCTCCAACCTTGCCAAGTCCCATCTCATCCTTTCTACCCCCTGTGTATCAACTCTGTTACAGATCTTTGTATCATCTGCAAAGAGGCATACCTTTCCCTCCAGACCCTCTGCAATGTCACCTATAAAGATGTTAAAGAGGACTGGACCCAGTACTGAGCCCTGAGGTACTCCACTAGTGACCCCCCTTTCTTTGGAATGTGTGCCACTCACTGTTACCTTCTGTGTCCTGTTGTGCAGCCAGTTTGCAACCCAGGCTACCACCCTGGGACCCACTCCCAAGCTGGCTAACTTCATTATTAATCTTTTGTGCGGGACTGTGTCAAATGCCTTGCTAAAGTCTAGGTAGGCCACATCCACAGCCCCTCCCTGGTCTATTACTTTGGTCACCCAGTCAAAGAAATCTATTAGATTCATCTGACATGACCTTCCTCCTGTTTTATTAGTTTAAATGTGATTGCCAGAGAGTGCCTGTATAGCCTCTGTGTACTGTCTCTTTAAGAGCTGTCTGGATTGCAATCATAAGTAATCTGAGAGGGAGCTCTGTTGAAAGATGTAACTATTTGCTGAAAATCATTTAGAGTGATAATGATAATGATAATGTAGTTTGTCTAACCTGCCTTCTTTGCAGCAAGGACTGTTTTGTTTATCTCCACTATCTTGGTCCTGGACTGCTGAATTGGACCAATCAGTACTGGTGGCACCTAAAATGGACTACAGGAGCTGTCTGGAGTCATAATCTGTAGGAATTGTAGTTTTGGGTTTTTGGCGCCTTTTTGCACTTGAAGGTGGGGCCTTTGTTGTGACTGACAGACAGATCAGCCAACCGAACCCTTTGGATTCTGGGGAAAGTCCCAGGATTGCTGGCAGTTGAGTCAGATCTAAGTTGGGAGCTGAAGAAGCAACAGCTTGAGACAGTCAAGCAGCCATCTGAGTAGTTTCGCACGGGAGAACTGTGGAAAGGCCTGAGTTGTGGCCTGCATGTCTGCCTGCTGCCCCTGAGAGGGAGAGAAGAGAAGAGAAGAGAATTATTTTGGACTAAATCCAAGTTTGTGAGAACAAAGTAAGCCACTGATTTTTTACCAGGCTCATCCCTGAAGAAGACCAAAGATTTTGCTGAATGCGATCGGCCTGTCAGGATTTCCAGCTGCTTTTGAATCCCCGGTTTGTGCAGAGACTTTGCGATCGTGACCGGAGAGCGGTTTGCCTGGTACCATAGAATCCTTTACATGTAAATGTGCTGTGTACTGAAAGTGGGCTGTGGTTTGGTTCCCCACTGTGTGAACTGTGTTCTGCTTGCTGGTACCATAGATTCATTTACATCTAAATGTGCTGTGTATTGAAAGTGGGTCATGATTTGGTTCCCCACTGTGTGAACAGTGTTCTGCTTGCTGGAAGCTTTATCCAGCATAATCAGACTGAATCTGCATTCATCTCCATTCGGCCTGGGCCATGCCATGCTGGCCCTGCCAGACTACCCCACTGCACAGAGAAAGCCACTGATGAGAGACCTGCCTGGGGGATCAGCCCCCTGTTCCACACTTGAACAGGAACAACGCCTCGGCGAATCGTGTGGGCCCTGCTTCTCCTGGCACCCCAGATTAACCACCTGCTGTCTTGATTTTCATCCAGCCTGTGTCCAGTCTTGGGTATCATGAGTAATCATCAGGGTAGCTCCCTGCAATAACAGCCTAATCTAAAAGTGTGTTATCTGATTGTCTTGTTGTTTTCTTTTCACGAACTGAGCCCTCTGGCTCCGGATTACAAATAATGTGTGTTGTGCATGTTGTTTTCTTCCATCACAGGCCCCCAACCAGCTGCAACGTTCCTGGCTAGCTCATCATTCTCCATCTGAGTACACAGAGTGTGTGACTGTTTATGGACCCTGAAGTGCATGCATAACTATTTGATTGATAGAGCTTTTAAGCAAATTAACCTGATTACACCCCCCCTTGTTCAAGTCCCTTAAATAAATCAGATCTAATTGTTTTTAGCATTTACCCTGACTGCGGTTTCAGTTTGTGTAAGAGTACTGTACTGCTGTTATTTGCTATGTATAACTTTGTTTTACAGGGGGTCCCCAGGGCCGAGCCAGAGGAAAGCCCTGGTGGTAAGTGCAAACAGTGTGGGTACTTGTGTGGTGTATCAGGGGTTTTGTGAAAGTGATTATTATGTAGTGTTCTGGCCACTAGTAAGGAAAGAGGGGGGGTTACAGTGTCCCGGAGGGCTGTGCCCAGGTTAGCTTAGCCACTACCAACCCTGACCTCTGGGTGGAGGCACCCGTTTCAGAACTCAGGCCCCTTAACATACTACTAGCCGAGCAGGCAGGGGAAGTAGCCCTTGGGATAGCGCCACCTAGGGGTTACACTAGGAAAGCATAACAAATAAGCAGCTTAAAAACAGACAACATTACAGCTAGAAAAACCTCACTAACACACTTAAATCTGCTTTTTACCACACTGGTCATCTTTGGAAACAACATGCTTTTTAACCACACAGGCCTAAGATTTAAGAAACCTGTAACTCCCCTTTTTTGCTCGGTGGCCATCCAGTATTACAGTGGACTCTGCCAGGATGTAATGCAGTGTCACAATTTATGAATGGCAAAAGGGATTAGCTGTCATTGAAACTGCTTTTTTTCCCTGCAGTAACTCTGCTGTAGAATTCTGCAGTACTGTGTTGCAGCCTGGTGGGCTCCACAATACGTCTGGCTCCAAATCTGACTCCTATGTCTATGACTCACAGTGATATACCCTTTCAATGTTGGCCCACCTTGACACATCACTGAGACGGTTCTGCTGCTCCTCTACTTGATATGTCTACAAAGTTCTACATAGAGTTACCAGATCCTAAGTGGTTCTGACCAGTTTAACTAATGCAGCAAGCCATGTTAACTCAGAAGCCTTATTTGAAAAGAGTCAATTATCTCCACCACTTGCCATTGTATGGTCAGCTGCAGTCACAGTGGGAAGGTCCACTATGAACTGGCATTCCCGCAGACTATAAGGAACTTCTCCATTCGCATTCTAAGTGCCTATTCTCAGGAATATAACAGCAGCAGTAAACAGTGCCTTTCCTGTTCTACCCACCAAGGAGAGGCCCACTTGACCAAGGTGGCTTTCAATTAGGCATACATAGGAGACAGATAAGGAAAATAAATTATTTTCTTCTGTAGTCTGTATACTTGTTACATACATCTGTTACAGGGGCACTAGCCCCAAAATCCTCTTCTGAAAGACTCCTGCCCTTAAACATATTTCTCTGCCCCTCTAGGTTTATGCGTGTGTCTTGTTAAGTCACATGGAGATCGGGAATGGTCCCCAATCATTGCAAGTGACTGAAATGGTATTAGGCACAAACAAATCAAGCTGCCGCATGGTGCGCCAACACAGAAGGGGTGCACGAAAGTACAAAGTGCAAGTAGAGATCTGCTTGAAATGGATAAAGTGATCACACAAAAACCAAAAGTTGTTGTTGTCACCCTTGTATTCATAGAATTCTTACCACTTTTTTGAGTTGGGATGGGGCAGAAGGGAAAAGAGGAGGAGGTGGGAGTGGTGAAGGGGGCATCACAAGTATTTTTGCCATTATGTTTAAAATCAATCCTGGTGAGCGCCAGTCATGCTCTCTCTCTCTCAGTGGCATCAGAGGAGCTTTTGATGTGCAGTGCAGCTGGGAGCCTCAAAGATTAATGGCACGACAGGTGCCAATGAATGCAACATTCATTGTCACTGCTGCTCCACCTTCCTGGACCCAAGACAGTGAGCATCAGCGCAGCCAGAAGGTAAGTCCCCACACTTCAGAGTAGTTACACTTTTAGCATTTATCTTTTATTTATTTTTTATTTAAACCTCCAAATGTCTTAATATTCTCACTTTATAAGTGCAGTAACATACCTGAGGGTTTGTGGAAATGTGCACTAATAATTCACTCTGTGGGTGGTTGACACCACCTGACAACAACCAATCTATAGAGTGGGTTATTAGATCACACCTGACACCCTCTCCTATGTTACTGCTTCCCTAATACTCGAGGTTTTGACAAACAATTATGGAACCACTCACTTTCTAAGTTAACTTGACTGACTGTAGTCTCTGTGTTATAAGTTAATGGTAAAAGGCATTCAAGGCTTTGTATGAATCAGTGAACAGAGAGGTACAAAGATAATTATTATCAAGCGTTTGGGTTACAAAAGTACACAATTAACAGCCTTCACTGTAGCGGTCAGAGCTACATGATTAGATCTGGAGCCAGACTGGCAGTCACTCACTAAAAGCTACTCTAGGCTGAAGAAATCATTTCAATTGATAGTTTATTAGGTGCTCAGCCTTGACAAGGCAGAAAGTTTTGACTTTTCAGTTGTTCAGATCAGAAGCACCAACTCCCTCAGGACCTGCCAGCTATAAATTTAAAGCTAAAGCAAGACCCCACTAACAACAGGCTGTTGCACATCAGCTGGGCTATCCCGGGTAAATAAACTGTAGATAAAAATCAAATAGACGAATACGCCAATATCATCATCTGGCTCATATTGCATGACTTCTGCTGCTATGCAGCTGAGAGGCTTGGATCTCTTATTGTGAAAGCTTTAAATTACTCTGGGACTTTAGCCCTTGACTGACTTGTGTAGGTCCCCGTCTTAAACAGACTACCACAGTCAGAAGTGGAATATCATCACACTTGCAACAGCTGTATTCTGCTTTACCGATTTATAGGTTCTTGACCTTGTCCTGCTGTTTCGGTCTATTACTTCATCATAAACTAGTAATTGTACAGTGTGTTTAAAAAAACATCAGCTTGTAAGCACCTGTACTTAGAATTGCTGTCGTTGAACATTACAGCCTGCTGTGAAGAATGCGTTAATAAAGGCCATAGCAAGCTCAACTCTGACTCATCCACTGAGGCTTAGCCACATTTCATACGTATATATGTATTTTTTTTTTTTATTTTGCAGGGGTACTACTGGTGTGCGGCCAATGTCACAAACACTCAGATGAGTCACCACAGCCCATTGTCTCTATAGGGAGAAAAAGACAATGGAAGGAGTCTGAAGCAGACTAAACGAGCTCTCATAAACCTAATCCCACTAGTCTGGTCACGCAATAAGGACCCACGCATCCAAAAAGTTTATCAAAATACTTTTATTTCTCAAATTCATCCAAAGTGTCCCTTTTTTCCACAAGGTTTAAAAAATGTCAGCATTTCGCAAGTCTGTACACTTGCTTCTTCAGGACTACCTTGTGGAAACTGCAAAAACATATATATTTACAGTCAATCAGGATTTAACTGAGTGTTCTCAATAGACCCCATTTCTTAGATGACTTAAAAATCTGTATTTCTTCATTCACCTTTTTAGAGCTCAACATTGTTCCCCTTAGGCTCTTCACATTTTTTTCAGCCTTGCTATCCTCCTTGAGATTCTCTTTCTGTAGAAATACAAAATGCAGTCTGTTAAAAGAAAACATTTACTTAAATTCTCTGTCTTTCCTAATTTTACTTCCCTTGTAAAATGTGGTTTAACTCACCACGAGAGGAAACTCTCTCCATGGTTTAAATTTGGTTCCAGTCAATTCAGGGAGTGGCACACAGTACTCTACAGCTCCCGAAACAACACTGAATGAAGGTATAACAGATTTATGAGATGTCTAAATATAAAATCACAAATAATCATATTAAGGGCTGAAACTTTAATCTTAACCTTTTTTAAACTTTTCCCAACCCCAGCCACCCCACAGCTGAGACCCAGGAAAGGATACATTTAGAAAAGGAAATAGCAATAAAAAGAAAAACAAGAAGCGCAGGTATCATTACAAGTTTTTATTTTTTAAAGTTTTGAGCTTGTTGTTATACCGGTGACTAATCAATCAATTACAGCTATGCACCTGCACTAATCAATTAGTTATAGCGATATACCTACACTAATCAATCAGTTACAGCAATATACCTGCACTATTCAATCAGTTACAGTTATATACCTGCACTAATCAATTAGTTACAGCTATATAACTGCACTAATCAATCAGTTACAGCGATATACCTGCACTAATCAATCAGTTACAGCTATATACTTGCTCTAATCAATCAGTTACAGCGATATACCTGCACTAATCAATCAGTTACAGCTATATACTTGCTCTAATCAATCAGTTACAGCTATATACTTGCTCTAATCTATCAGTTACAGCTATAAACCTGCACTAATCTGTCAGTTACAGCTATAAACTGCACTAATCAATCAGTTACAGCGATATACCTGCACTAATCAATCAGTTACAGCTATATACTTGCTCTAATCAATCAGTTACAGCTATATACCTGCACTAATCAATCAGTTACAGCTATATACCTGCACTAATCAATCAGTTACAGCTATATACTTGCTCTAATCAATCAGTTACAGCTATATACCTGCACTAATCAATCAGTTACAGCTATATACCTGCACTAATCAATCAGTTACAGCTATATACCTGCTCTAATCTATCAGTTACAGCTATAAACCTGCACTAATCTGTCAGTTACAGCTATAAACTGCACTAATCAATCAGTTACAGCTATATATCTGCACTAATCAATCAGCAGGGGTGTAGCCAGACATTTCAGTTTTGTACACCAAGCTGCCCCTTTACTACTCGTGCCCCTCTCGGTCTGCCTCTTTACTACCCCAGACCACTGTTGTCTATACTGCCTGCCAAACACTTTTCCATGCCCTGCCCACCCCTCCACCGCTTTTCCATGCCCTGCCCACCTCTCCACCGCTTTTCCATGCCCCGCCCACCCCTCCACCGCTTTTCCATGCCCCGCCCACCCCTCCACCGCTTTTCCATGCCCCGGCCCTGCTCCACATCATTTGCAGCATCTCTGTACGACAATGTAAAGATGAAATGCACTCACTCAGTCAGACCAAGACTGGCTTTTAGTTACAATTTCTCAATTGTGTCAAGCCTCTGTACCACGACAAGGTAGCCAGTCCCACAGAGGATAGGGTTGCCACCTGTCAGGTTTTTTACCTGGTGATCAGGTTTTCAGGGTCCCTATCAGGTAATCCGGTTTTGCTCTGTGCTGGTCAGGTTTTTGAGCCATTTTGAGTGTTCACATACTTTTGAAACAAATTTATTCATTGTTTCAGCTACATGGCCAGGTTACAAACAAATTCTGTTGTCAATGTAGCCCTTTGTTTGTGAATGCAGTCACCCTGGCAGGTGTAAAGTGTGGCCATTAGCACCTACTTAGCCTAATCTTTCCGCTGCATCTTAAAGTGGCATAGCAGCTCAGCTGCCCCCACCTTTTGTAACAGTAACAGAGCTAGTTGTCCTCCATTGTCATTTGCTGGTAAACATTTTCATTTCTAACAGAATTTAGGTATTTTTAAATGTTTTAAATTATTGTTTTCCTCAAGAAAAAAGTATGGACACTTCTTTGGCTTTGAAATAGTACTTTGGACAAGAACAGGAAATGGAGCCAGAAAAAGATATAAAATATGAATACTATTGTATGCTATTTACAGTATTTCCTTGTCTCTCCCCAGATCATATCTGTAAATGAATTTATTTTATCTCTGTATGTTTATTTGGTTAACCAATGTAAATAAATAAATACATAAGTAAATAAATAATTAGGAAGAACCTAGGAAAGTTACTTTAACAGGCACAGTACAGCATCTTAACATTTTATTTAACTGCTGCATTGTTCTTTTTATTGATATAACAAATGGACTTCTAGGAGGAACAATGCATGATGAATCATGAAAAGGGGCGGGGCTAGGGGCGGAGCTTAGGATCCGGTTTTTGCCTCATCCAAAGGTGGCAACCCTAACAGAGGACCATTCACACTCTGATTTGGGAGTCAGATCCACTTTACTGAACATTTACCCATTTTGCATTCCTCACAACTCACTGCAGTAAAGCTTGACACACCCACCCACACCAGACACACCCACCCACAGACACACCACCCACCAGACACACTTGTTGCCTTACAAACAGACACAGCAGGGGTCATCTTTTAGAAGCGCCTGTCCTGGCATGGGTCAAAGTCCTTCAACAATTGTTCCACATCAATTTCCATATCCCTGTGGATGTGCAGCAGAGCTAATCCTGTGAGACGCGACTCCCCAGTTGTGCTTCTCAGCCATGTCTTCAACCGTCGAAGTGCACTAAAAGACCTCTCTGCAGTTGCTACACTTACTGGCATGGTTGCCAAGATGGATAATGCAGCATTGATGTTCGGATACAGTGCCGAGTTTAGGTGCTGCAATGTTGTAATTAGAGATTCTGGCCTCTGTTTCACTGGAATATTCACCCACTTTGCAGCCATCTTACAAGCTCCATCCTAAATTCTGCCATGCTGCCCAAATCCACCTTGTGCATTATGAGCTCAACACTTGCTCCTCATGCATTAGTAAATTTAACTTTTGTGGGACAAGGTACTGAGCAAGGCAAGCGAGGCCGACACTCAATAAGCTGCTCTTGTAGCTCAGAAATGACATGATCCAGAAATGGGATAAAGATGTTGAGCCTGTAATATTCCTTAGGGCTAGTGGCACTGATGTTGCTGCGTTCGTTTGTCTTCCACAGGTGTGGGGAACAGATTCCTCAGTGCACACAGGGCTGCCAGTGACATGATGTCTGTGTACAGTTCCCAAAATGAGTTTCAGAGGACTTCCTCATGCCCTCAATACTTCCTACAAGTAGTAGCCTCCTCGGACGCTTGAATGAGGTCTATGTCCTACGCTGTAAATAAAGGTGCAAGGGTTTTCAAGGCCATAATGTGATCAACACAGCTCAGGTCACGATAAAATCAAATTTGGTGATGGAATAAAGAAACCGTTCAGCATCATCCTCAAATTCTGACATCTTCTCCAGTGTGCTACAAACCACCAAGTATTTCTCCTTAAACCTCAACAAACAGTCAGCCTGGCTCATCCATCTTGTGTTGCCTGCTGCAGGAATACTTCTGATGTGATCTGCAGGGTCATCATAATCGTTGGGGATGTTGCGAAATTCCTTCAGTTCTGTAAGGAAAATATTATTCCGTTTGGCGGATGCCTTTAATGAGGCAATAATGTTTTTTGTAGTGTCAAACATGTTTGATACTTGCCTCATGGAGCAAGAGTGAACAATTGCAGTATTGAGGCTGTGTGCTTTGCAGACTGTATATAAGGCTTCTGGCACAACAACCTTAATGTTTGCTTGGACCCCATTAAATCTACCACTCATATTACTGCCCTTGTCATATCCTTGCCCTCTCATCATGTTGGCGTCAATGCCCCAGGCAGACAGGCGTCGCATAAAGAGATCTGCCAGTCCTCGACCTGTGTTGCCGAAGCCTTCCGTGAACTCTACAAAATCTTCCGTATCTCAGTGTAGCCTATGGTGTTGTGGTGGGCGTAGCGAATGCATAAGGATATCTGTTCCTTGGTTGATACATCAGTTGTACCATCTGCAATTAGGCTGAACCATTTAGTGTTTGACTTTTGTAAGATTTTCGCTGCAGTTGCAGGCCCATAAGCTGGATCAGCTCATTCTGGATTTGAGGAGATGTGTAGACTGCATTTCTGGGAGCTAGTCTCAGGTGATCTTGTAATTCTTGGTCCAGTTCTGCTGTGTACTGTAATAGTTCCTGGAAGTTTCCTCCATCTGCATATTTTCCTCGCAGAGGCAATGTTGTTTCTTCCACAGAACAAGATTATTTTCACAATCCTCGCGGGAAGCGGTTGGTCTGCTGGGACACCCTTGTATTTTGGTCAGTTAGAGACTGGTAGGCAGTCACCAGCTTGCCATCACAGACAGAAAGAAAACCATCTGTTTTAGCAGTGGCATTCAAGTGTTCTTTACATTTGCTGTGCCTCTCAAGGGTTTTCTTGCTGCTTGACCAGTCCCTCATTGGCGTGGATATCAACACAGTGCCACTTGTGGTACTAAACACAAAACAATGGGCACAAAACACACCATCTAAAGACTTTGAATATCTTGCAAATGTGTATGTTTGCAGGTATTGTGGATTGAATCTCCTTAAGCGTTGATTGGCAATTTCAGAACCCATTAGCCGGAAGGAAACTGAAATCAGATGGTGGTTGCCACTGCATTCCAAGGATGCATTTCTTCTGTGCATCAGTTAGGTGGCCACGATCCAAACAGCCAAGGTCTTCAGTGTCTGGTTGGTTCAACTCCAACTCTCCAACAAGAGTAGGTATCTGCACATCTGTCAGTGGCACAATGTTGGCCTCAACAGGCTCCATCACAGAGTGCAGGTCAGCCTCATCAGGTTCTTGGGATGCAGGTTGTGAGGTCTGGGATTCCATGGTGGCTTCAGTTTCAGTGGCAGATGCATTTGGAATCTGCACAGGTTCTTGTGTTAAGTCTTCCTGCATCTGTGGTGTAGCTGCATTGTTACCACTAAAACAATAAGTAAATAAATTTGTAAACTGACACTAGATATTTGTTTACACACAAGTGGATGAATTGGTACCATCAAAAAAGCTTACCCTGCAGTGGATGTGGGTCGGATGATGAAGGACTGCATCAGCCGAGACATTTGTGCATTTTCTTCCATTCTGGCCCATTTGACCTCCTGGGACCCAGATGGCTGCTTTCTCTTAATGAACTCCATTGTTCTGTGTAGCACACTTTCCCTAGACACCGCCGCAGCTTATGCCCCTTGTACCCAACCTCGCAGATGGCACCCTTAATTTAAAATAGAAATTAGAATTAGAATGTGCCATTTTGCAATTGAAAAACTGCTTCCCTGTACAGATAGAGTTGACAGGGCCATCCAAAGTAGAATAAAGGAACAGAAACAATACCAGGGCTGTATGATTTCAAGTAGCATAAAGAAATTCCTGTTTAAATCCGAGAACACCTAGACAGCTCAGGCCCGTGCGAGCAACTGCTCTGTAACAGAGCACACAGCTCCGCAGTCTGTTAGAGACCAACTAGTTCCTTCCACATGGATGGTTACTGCAGGATCACAACTGTGTTTTCCAAATGGGACAGCTACTGCCGGCACTCTGATGTGCAACAGCTGTACTATTCAGTGCAGCACTGTGACCGGCATGTCCTCAGCACTCGAGTCACCCCTGTCGCTGACCATTTGACTAGATCTCAGAGTCCAGACTTGTCTGTCCAGCAGCAGCATTGCACAGCATCTCCCCTGCACCTAGTTTATACCCTTGAGGCACTTTAATGCCGACCACAAGGTTGAAGACATGTCTGAGAAGCACAACTGGGGAGTCGCGTCTCACAAGATTAGCTCCGGTTAGGGTCACATCCTTTTATATGCTGATGATGCCGTCTTGTTTACCAGTGATCCAGACCATAAGGTTCTTGAATCCAGGCTACAGAGCAATTTCATAGTCATAAAAAGATGGTTCCATATGCACAAGTTAATTATGAATTACAAGACTAACTATGCCATTTTCCAGCTCCCTGATAGGCTCAGAACTTACCCTCTTTCCATCAACTAACTGGCTTCAATCCAAAGATACTCATGTACCAAACATGTTACTGTCCAAAACAAGCGTAGGCAAAAGACCCTCAGAGTGCAAAAACTGCCTCTGCTATCAAACTGTTACTGCATCAGAAGCTCTACAAGCCAGATTTTTAATGTACACTGCTGTCGCACCTGTGGGACAAAGGTCCTTTGCCTACCGTGACTGCTATGGGTTCCAATAACCCTTCTTGTGACCAGCACTTATTCTAACAGCATTAACAGCAGCAGCAGTTACTTTAGGTATTACTATTATGCATTAAGTGCTCATTCAGGACCAAGGAACAGTAACACTACATAAAGAAAAACATACAACTATCAAACCTTTATTAGGTGGAGGCACACCACTCAGAAAAGCAGTTCCCAATGCACACATTTCTGCAGAGTGCATTTAAACATTGACCAATAGTTCCATGAATTATATCCCTCTTATGAGCTAAAACTACAGCAGAGAAAGAACACACTTCTAATATGTAATATGTCCTCCCAGCGTCTCTCGCTCCCCCACACATCTTGCAATCAGTCAGAATGCTCCAAATCCGATTTCTCCATGTCCACTCAGCGCTGTTGAAATTCAATACTAGAGAGTCAGGATTGAAAAGGTGGCCTTGCAGAGTTGCTTTTGACATTTGTTCTGTGAGGCTCTGCCCCCCATCACCGGGTCCCCAGTGGTGATCTGCAGTTTTATAGTACATTTCATTGCTTCATGGGTGCACCGCCGCCACACCCGATCTGCAGTGCACAATTGTAAGCATTAAAATACAGCACAGGGGCTTCAAACAGGCGGGAGAGGGGAGGTGCAGCACGGATACATCAAATGGGATGAACACCCTCCCCTCAGCTACTGGTCAAACAGGGATTCAGCATGTTTGCAGTTCATTTGCATCACCAGGTAAGAAAAAGGTTTGTCTCCCCATCTGACGCTGGGGTAATGTAGCGTCGCAACCAACCTAACACACCAAAATCTGGCCAATGGAAAATCATGTACACAAATGCTCACAGCCTGGGAAATAAGATCCCAGACCTGCAGGCAATAATGTCAGAGGCTAAACTGGACATAGTAGCAATTAGTGAGGCGTGGTTTACGGTAACCACACTAGGAGACTTCAGTACCTGGCTATGTATTGTTCAGAAGAGACCGAGGTGCAAAAGTGGGGAGGTGTCCCTGTATGTCAATGAAAATATCAAAGCTACTGAAATTCAGAATACACATAAGGAGCCAGAACTGTGGGTCACCCTGGAAACAGGAATGGGACAGCCATAAGAACTGGGGTTGTCTACAGGCCCCCAGACCAGGGGGAGGATATATATAGAAGATATACAAAACATGACAGCTAAAGGGGAGGTTCTGATAATGGGAGGCTTCAACATTCCGGATACAGATTGGTCAATACCAGCAGGAACATCTGCCAGAACTAGACACATAGTGGATTCCCTGCAGGGGGAGGGCCTCAAACAACTGGTACAGCAACCCACAAGAGACAGGGCTATCCTAGATCTAGTACTGACGGGCAACAAAAATGGTGCTGGGGCTGCATCAGAAGACATATGAGGACAGATTAACAGAGCTCAATATGTATACCCTTGAGCAAAGGAGGAGAGGGTGATATGATCGAGACATTCAAACACCTTAAGGGCATTAACAAGGTGAAAGAGTCTAACATGTTTAAATATAAGAAAATAGCAGGACAAGAGGACACAGCATGAGATTAGGGGGGCCGATTAAGGGGAATGTGAGGAAATTCTTTTCACAGAAAGGGTGGTGGATGCATGGAATGGCTTACCACAAGAAGTGGTGGCTATGAATATAGTGCAGGGCTTCAAACAGGCATGGGATAGGCATAAGGGAGCAATACAAATGACTATGAATAGATAGGCCACTGACAGAGCAAAGCCGATGGCACATTTATAAGGTAGAAAAAGAAATGGGCAGACGGATGGGCCTATGTGTCCTTATCTGCCGTCAACTTCTATGTTTCTATGTAAAGACATACTCTGGTGCCCTCTTGTGGTTACTGGTAATAGAATATGTTATCAGTGCCACTTCATTAAAAAAACTTTCCTTAAACCTTATAAAATGGGCCAACAGGGCTAGAACCTGAAAAAACATGTGAACAAACATTGTCAAGTGATCACTTCCAAATAGGGAAAGTGAGAGTGTGCACTCTCTGGACACGACATACTTGAGCTTCCATAGACGAGTAGATAATGTGGGTGGTCTATAATAGGAGAGCACTATTTGGGTAATTCCATAAAGGAAACAACCCAAAAAAGAAAATGATCGTGACTCACATTGCATGAATTCCAGATGTGGATTCGGGGCTAACCCCATCTCCCAAGCATTTAAGTAAATTAATGAGGATGTCCAAAACATTAAAATTTGGTGTCTTAGGTTGAAGATCCTTTAGGTAATCACTTTTTTCCCCAGGGATAAGAATTACTAACCAAATTACACTCTCTCCTATTAAACCATACAGAATAAACATCCTGTACACATGAACATTGCATAGGTCGGCTCAGAGTCCAGGAATATCATCCTTGGTTCTTTATTGACGGGCTCCTAAGGTATTGTCAATTAGGGTCCCACCACCCATTCTTGTCCGACCTTAGTACAGAGCTCTCATTGAAAACCTCCCCCCCCCACACACACACACACCCCTCTTGTGGATACCCTATTCTCAGGCACCCATATCCCTCCTCAAGTCCCTCTGGTAGGGGTCACACAAAATCCGTGGTGGAACCCCTTGCTGGTCTCTAAAGAACTGGAGAGAAGCCCCATTCCCTTCCAATTATGAACCTTTATGAGATCAACCAACCATCTCCCTGTTGTTACTCAACACTTTACCAGTTGCCACGGTTCCCATCTCTTAGCAGTATATGAACATATGAACATATGAAATTTGCCAGCAGATAAAGGCCTAGAGGTCTATCAAGTCTGCTCGAATGGGCAGCTAGCACCCCTTATTCTGCAGCTGTCCCTCATTTCCACCCTTCCTTCATTAACCCTCCCCTTGTCCTGTCCCACCCCCTTTTGAAGCAGTCCACTGTTCTGATACCGCTTCTGCAGCTAACGTATTCCACCCAGCCACAACCCTATGTAAAAATGCATCTCCTCATCTCCCTCCTGAACCTTCCTCCCTACAGTCTCATATCATGGCCCCTGATGGCCCTCCCCTCCCTTACTTTGAACTTTCCTACATTGTGCCGAGTTGTTCATTGACCCTGTAATGAGCACCCCCAGATCCTTCTCCTCCTCCGTCTGGACTAGCTGCACTCCCCCCAGCTGGTAACTCCTTCTTGGGTTCTTCATCCCAAAATGCAGCACCTTGCACTTTTTGGCATTAAACCCCGGTTGCCAGGTGTCTGACCAGGTTTCAAGCTTTGCCAGATCATCCTGTAACCCATGCCATCCCCTAGGTCATCCACCACCGCCTACCTTGGTATCACCAGCAAACAGACTGATCTTGCTCTTGATGTCCCATGATATGACCGGGAAGTCAGAGGGATCCGCAGTCAGCCTCACCCTGGTCCCTCCCACAGTGCCACAATACTAGGATTTCTCCAGTGCACTTTCTCTTTAACCAGAGAGAAGTCAAAATGTGAGTAAATGTCCTCTGTGCTTCTTTCTTGCCTCCTATCTTCCCTTATGTCAGTTTACCAGTGTAGTTATTACTGTCCTTAGGGAATGTAGCTCTTGCAGGCAACCAAGATAAACAATTTGTGTAATTGCAACCACTCAAAGATTGCTAGCCCTGTCCTTTTTAAACGGAAAAAAAAAGGGGGGGGGGCTTGAATTAAGATGCATACACATTGAGGGCTTCAGAAATCAGTCCAATCTTCCTAAGGTCTCCAGGGTACAGAAGATAGCAATAAGAAGGACTAAACATTTTAAAGGTAGCTTAGCATTACATTTATAAAGCTGACTGCTGGAGACCCAGCATATTTAAGTGCCATGATGAGCTACCATTATTAACTAACTACCCTTTCCAAACAAAAAATCAACAATTCTATCAATAGGAGAGTATGACAGGAACTGGTGGGGCTTATGCATTTGTATAGCCCCCAAACAGAGACACCAACCATATATTGGCTGCATTAAACATTTCTAGGCTGTCTCAATACCCACTAAAAAACATACCTGTCCTGGTAAACAGATGATTTTTTTTTCACAGTCAGGCTCAGGTGCTGGTGTCCAAAATTCCTCTCCTCTTGGCGACTGGAATAGTAGGTCAGAGCCGCGCAACGAAATGCACTGTTGGGGGGGGTCATACGAACTACGTGTCAGCGCCGGTGGCTTCTTCAATCTTCTTCGGTTCTCTATCTCCTCTCTCCTCTCTCTCTCTAATCACTATCTCTCTCTACAGCAGTGCAGCAGCTCCGTCCCTCCCTTCAGATTCGGCTTCTATGGCGTAACGGCGGGCGTGTACAGCTTCTGGCAACGGCAATGGCAAAAGCTCCTCTGAACTGTGAGGAAGCATTTCCCACAGGGGAAGTTAAAGAGCCCACCTGGCCCGCCCCTTACTAGGCACGCCTCCTCACAAGCGCTAGCGGACCTGATTGAGGACAGACAAAGCAGCTTGCTGTAGGCGTGGCGTGCATGTCATTGGAGACACCCGCGCCCCAATGGTTGCGACTTGTGACTCCGAGCACTATTGGGCTACTGGAAAAGCTGCAAAAGCGAAACAAGTGGGGAAAGACAAAGGAAAGTTTGCAGCGCCGCACGACGACTTCTGCTACCTACGCATATACTGCCTAGCACTGTCTACAGCCTTGGTAGGCGTACCCGGTATCGGTAGCTCGCGCATCAATCAGTTACAGCGCTATACCTGCACTAATCAATCAGTTACAGCTATATACCTGCACTAATCTATCAATTAAAGCTATATACCTGCACTAATCAATCAGTTACAGCTATATACCTGCACTAATCAATCAGTTACCGCTATATACCTGCACTGATCAATCAGTTACAGCTGTATACCTGCACTAATCTATCAATTAAAGCTATGCACCTGCACTAATCAATCAGTTACAGCTATATATCTGCACTAATCAATCAGTTACAGCTGTATACCTGCACTAATCTATCAATTAAAGCTATGCACCTGCACTAATCGATCAGTTACAGCTATATACCTGCACTAAACAATCAGTTACAGCTATATACCTGCACTAATCAATCAATTAAAGCTATATACCTGCACCAATCAATCAGTTACAGCTATATACCTGTCAGAGTAAACAAGTTAGAGTGTTCAGATGGAAGCTAAAGATACAAAAGGTATACATAATATATTACATATTGAATTCGATAACAAACAAATGCATAAATGTGTTTCTTTTAACTTTTTTATCTTTCTAAATGGTAGAAGAAGCATTACTTGTCTATTTTTTTATACTTCTTAGCATTAAGTGTCTTTATAAAGGTGAATGAACAAATACTGACTTTCAAGCCATTTCATTACTAGGGTATATTTGAGAGCAGTCAATTTAATCATGAATGACTTGTATATGTTTTTGCAGTTTTCACAAGGTAATCCTGAAGAAGCAAGTGAACAGACTTGTGAAACCTTGACATTTTTTAAACCTTGTGTAGAAAATGGACACTTTTGGGTGAATTTGAGAAATAAAATATTTTTAAAAACAAACTTTTTGGGTGAGAGGCTGGCCTGTCGGTGCAGCGGGAAGGTGTCCATCTGTGGCGCCGACATCCCAGATTTGGAGACGGACTCGGGAGTCAGAGGGACAGCTGGGGGAGAAGGACTGAGCATCCCATGGACTGCTCTCCTTCTCTGGGGTGGAGGAGGGAAGAGTGTCTGGTGCAATGCAATGCAGACCTCTGGTGGAGGGTAGAGGTACTGCCGTGGCTGGCGTCACATGTAAGGAGGGGCAGGGTGGATGCTGGCGTCATAGTACATCCCCGGCCCCAGGAAGAAATATTACAAAATACATTGCCAGCCACTAATGACGGCCCCTGCCTCCACCACCACTCCCTGCTGCAGACCAAAATCCGCTGGGGGCTTCAACTCCCATGACCCCACCCTAGGGGTAAGCCAGGACCCTATGACTGTGTTTCCTGGAAGGGGGTGCCTGCCCAGTGGCTCAACCCAGGGGGGTAACCCTGGGGATGGGGGGAGCAGTGAGTAGGAGCGGGGGGCCAAAGCCTCCCGGGGGGAATTGCCGGTGTAAAAAAAAAATTGGGGGTGAGTGGATACTTATTATTTGACCAGGCTAGTAGGATTAGCAATATCAGAAACATACAATATCAGTGTCCCCTCCATGTTGCTCTTCCTTCATTCCATGATTTTTAAAGGGGTCCTTTGTCTCATAGGTAGGCCAAGTTGTGATAAGTCTGACCATCAGTGACAAGGTGACCCCTTCACAGGTCAGGTACCCCTTTCAATTTTTAACATGCCAATATGAGCTGCAATACCACTGCTTTCTCTGTCTGTCTTACGGGGAGATCACTCTCTGTCTTTATTTTTATGGCTGCGTGGACAGAGCTCCGCAGATGTTATGCCATAGTCTGTAAAAGAGCACTGTGGAAGCACGTGACTGGACAGCTGTCTGGTGTGCTTCCACAATGATCTGGAAAATGTCCATTCATTCTGTTTATGTAGCTCTTCCCCTACGTGGGCTGCATAAACACCCCCCCTTTGTGGGGCACTAGTTTTTCTTCCACAACTGCAGAAGTGACGTCCGCTATACCCAAGATGGCCACCAATTCAAACTGCGCATGAACAGTTCTGTCAGCGCCACCATGACATGTGTGGCAACAGCACTGCAAGAGCTCAGAGTATTCTTTTACTCACTCTTGCTGTACTCTTACCATACTGAGCAACCATACTGGCTCTGATCGGACTTTGTTAAATAGAGTGTTGGCCCATAAGGGACTCACACATAGCCAGTGGTGACATTCTAAACAGGAGAGGGTCACATCTTGCCTGATCATTTGATAATTAAGGGCACAGACAGATACAGAAAGCAATGGAATCATACCTCATATTAGCATTTTAAAACTGAAGAAGTAGGTACCGTACCTGACCTATGAGGGGTCAGCTAACTGTTGTTAGTGATTAGCCTTACCACAACCTGGATGATTTATGAGACCAAGAACCCCCTTTTAAAATCATGGAATAAAGAAAGAAAGTGAGCAAGAAAACAGAAAAACTTTAAAATGATTTGCAGACTTCCTTAAGGAGCACTGGGGGGAAGGGTGCACTGGCTCCTGTTTGTTTGTGATAACTGTGTTGAGATAAATAAAGGCATCATGAGGTCAGAACCACAACTGTAGGGATCCACGTGGTGAGCCAGGGAGCATGGTTCTTCACAGGGCCACACTGCATGCATGGAAGGTCATCATTTCACACCAGTGGGTGGTGGGTCAAAGTGCAGATGAAGAAATCTGTCCAGATTAAATAGGAAACAATTCACCCTAATGCTGTCAGATGACAGCCCTGGTTTTCTCAAGCCCTATTTCATGAATCCAACCACACTAAAGTGTGTGTATGTGAGGGAAGGGGATATACACCAAGCTGAAGACCCCATCACAGGGGTTAAGCCATGGGACCAGCTGGTGGCGATGAGTGGTGTCAGATACTGGAAGACATCAGAACCAGGTGTGAGTGCTGCTTGCAGAATCCTTAGTAAAATAGCATGCACAGTTGTTAAGAAATGGAGACCACAGAATTTTTTTTTGTATTACAGAATTCTATAGAGAGTGAATGTGTAACAACCCGTCCTTTATGGAAGGGTAAGGTTGTTGCTCACTGCAAAAAGTGAAAGGGGAAGTGAAGTTTTAGCATCACTGTCTGAGGGTACAGACAGTGGAAGAAGCTTCAGTGCAAATAAAATAGGGTGCCCTAGTGGCACCAGGAGGTGGAGGGAAAGAGGTTGGAGGAAACATCAATGCTCCAGGTGCCCTTGCCTGGCATTTGCCCCTGGATGTGGGTAGGAGATTGTCTGGGCCACTGCAGGCATGGGTGACAGCCAGGGGAGCAGCAGGCACAGCCAGTGGGATGTTAGTAGTACCAGCGTGCCTCTGGAGTACAGTGGATGCTCTCTGGAATGCCTGGGAGAAGTACTAGCTACCATGCCACTCTTGCCTCGTTGCAGTAGAGAGAGTGGGTGCTCATATTTTGGACTGGGTGAAGTCTGGTGGCAGGATTCAGGCTAGTGGCATAGGAGGTATTGGGAAAGGAAGGCATCAGCCTGGACACCTTAGAATTTAAGAGTATCATAAAACCAACAAGTGAGACTCTGATGGCTACCAGGGAAGGGCTTGGGCACAGGAACAAATCCTGATCTGTAGGTCATGTTGAGAAGGTTGCCTATATTGGGGAGTAATAGTGGGCCCACCATGGGGATGCAGAAATCCCAATGGGGTATTCTCTTCAAGGAAGACCTCCTGTTGGCTTTCAGGTCTGTGGCAAGTTCAGCCAAAGACATCGAGGAAGATCCTGGTAGGGGAGCAACCCAAGAGACTGCCCATGCTGTGACATAGCACCATTTAGACAGCAGTTGAGATGGTGCTGTGATTTACAGCAGCACAATAAGGCTGGAAAAGTGTCTCCAGGCAGAGGGGATGTGAGAATTCCTTGCAGGGTAGCGCCCACAATTTGACCTGCTGGGGAAGGGATCCAAGCAGGCAGATCGCAGGGTTTGTGAGGTGGCACACATGACTGGGTGCAGATTGTGATCCAGTGAGCCCTCTCTGGTATCAGATTGTAGGTGGGGCCTATGGGAGGCTGGCCAAGGAAGCATCAACCCTGTGACAGGGTTGAATAAGACCATGTCCCATCTGTTATGTAGAAAGAGTTAAAAGCACAGATCTGTTCTTGTTTCTCCTTTTCTGTCTCTTGTCTTTCTGATTGTGCAATCAAATTTTCTTGTGAGACCTAGGAACTGAGCACTCTGACAGTCTCACAGTTCTCCCCCTCCCACTATCTCATTGCTTTCACTTGCTGTTTCTTGCTGTTTCTATCTTTTCTTCTCCCCCTGCTTATCTGTGGTTATAAAAATATATGTGTATCTTTTACATGAAATTGGGTTCTCTTGGTTTGCAAATGTATATAATTATATTATTGAAATGTTTGCAGAAAGCTAATATTAATTTATTTTCTTTTTAATTTTTGTTGACTGGGAAGGAGGACTAGACAATGTTTTGCCTATTTTCAGCCTCATTCCAGTGGAGGTGGATACAGATGGATGCCAACTGAAACTGAACCAGATTTAAGCTGTTTGTGGTATTTCTGGTGAATGGGGGAAATTTGGCCAGGACACCAGGAGAAATTCCCCTACTCTCCTGCAGGGGGAACCACTGACTGTCTGTAGGATGGCCAGTTCAGGACAGCAGACGATGGAGATAGATGTGGGTGAGGCTGGGAATGGGTCTCCTCCCCTGTCTCTGGAACACTAGAGACTGACAAATTCTATGATGCCAAGGGGCATCTAGAAACTAGTATCATTCTGGAAGAACAAATGGTTATTGGGGAGCCATCAGCCCCGATACTGAGGAAGGAGATGGGAGTAATGGATTATGGACCGTAGGAGTCTTCAGAAGCAGACATTCAAAGGCTGCTACAAGAAGTGGAGAAGGAGTACTTACAAAAGAAGGCAGCATTGTACACACAGTTACAACAGCAGGCAGCTACAGGAAATGGCTCCTCAGAGCCCACTGTGACTATAGGTCACTCAGAGACAGGACCCCATAGGGATGCGGAACAGGAACGCAGTGCACAGTCAGACACACAAGGGGCAGGAATCAAGGAGACGACTTCCAGGTTGCGAGTGAGTAACATGGCGGCATTCGATTTCTCCACAGCAGCACGGAATACAGCCTCCTTTGTCTTCGGTTCTACACAGGAGAAGGGGACCTCATCCAGAAAGGCACAGACTGCCCCAGAAAAGGCAGGCCTATGTCAGGGTTCCACCAAACAAGCAAAACCACCAAAGATTACTTCTACAGGAGCAACAGATGTGGATCCATTAGTGGAAAAGCTCAGAGGAGCCGGCTGGGCATTCAATTTTATCACAGGGAAATGGATCTCAGGTATGATGCCCATTAATATACCTATTACTTTTCAAACACTGTATTTAATTCACCATTAAGAACTGCTGCTGTCTCTGCCTCTCTCTCAGACACTGATATGGAGGCTATTAGTTCTGGACTGAAAACCCCACTGACTCTGCCTCCAGAGCTATGTCTCACTCAGAATCCTTCTTTGTCATTTCTTTCTCGGCAACCGCTAGCGGTACCTAGCACTTCTGGGAACCAGGCCAGTCTCGGTTATGGACAAGGGTATGTGAATACATCTATGGCACCTGAATCTCAGAACACAGGTTCTTCCAGTTCTGCACCCCAGACTTTGTTGACAGGCCACCAGGCCTTATGCCTCTCTTTTCCATATCCCTATTCAGCCTGCTAAAAGATATAATGCTGTTCAACTGCACTACAGAGGGGGCTTGGATAAGCACCTCAATAGGCTATATGTGGCACGTACTCTGTTAAAAGGATCTATGGGTTTTCAAGCTACTGAAATATATGCTCTCATACATGTCTCGAGTGAAACAACTTTTGATATTAGTTTCAAGCATGGGTCAGGCCTGGAAAAATGTTGGAAAAAGTTTCAAGAACTAAAGATGTTGCCTCTGTGGACTCCCTTTGAGGCAACACACCTGTCTAAACCAGCTTTCTGTACAATTACTGTATTATTTCGAAATGAAGGGGTTAGCGTGACTGATTTGCTATACTGGCTAAAACAGAGATGTACTGTACAGGGTGCGCCAGAAGCAATTTTAGATACAGAAAATATTTGGACTGGAGGGTGGAGGGTCAGGGTAGTACTTAATATCTCTGACTCTGGGTTGCAGCACCTCCCGAGCAGCTTCTACTTGGGAAGGGATAGAAGAGTGCTGTTCTATGTGGGCCAGCCAAAGGCCTGCTACAGATGTGGTTCATCAACACACCTGAGCAGTACGTGTGACAAGCTGAAATGTACTGTGTGCAATGGGTTGGGTCACACAAGTGGGTACTGTACAAACAAACAGGTTTGCAGTCAAAGGAAAACCCAGTTATAATTTGCCATTATAACCCATGGGTTATGCCACGGATGGGATCCAAGATAGCGCGCTGAAGGTGCGTGCGTGAGCAGCTCCACTCTCGACAGCTCCAAATGTTTGCCCCTTGCTGCTGTTTTGGCATCTCTTCATCTTCTTTGCAAAAAGAAACTTTTGAGTAGGAGATGTGATTATCTAGCGTCGGACGGCAAGGATGACTTTATCAATGTAGGACTGAAAAGAAGCGCTGTGTTTCTTCAGTCATTTCGTAAAGGAAAAAAAAAATCCGATAAACGCACATCATACAGGTCACAGTGAGTAAAATGGCTGGGGGACAGAGAAATAGTTATATTTAGTTGACCTTGCTTGGATACCTTGATTTTTACTCTGTTTTTGCTCCCTTCTTTTGGGTATCATTCATGTTACTCTTGGAAATTAGAAACCTGATGCGAGTTTTGATTTGGAAAAACTTAATCAGAGCAGGGCTGAGCACAGCGTGAAAAGTTAATTTAATGTTATGACGCAAGCCGCCCTCCCTTGTCTCCACTCTGCTCAGTTTCCATTAACTTGATAAAAGTTAAACAGAAGAGGTAAGGGGAGCGAAAAAAGAAAAGAAGAGGGGGAAAGAGGATTCCGATATAACATAGTTATTTTTTCTTACCTCTCTTATTTGGGCTTCCAATTTAGCTAAGTTTTCTCTCTATACCGAGATAGCTAAAACAGAGGTTGCTTCATTCAGGGCAAGTCCAGCGGCCCTGCTTTTCCTCCTGCTTTGTATCTATCCCTCAGCTCTCTCTGATATTGTTGCCTTTTCACAGGTTAGATGTCTAAAAAATATAGGCAACTCAGAGAAGGGGAGCTCGATCAAACACACAGGCAACCTTGACACCATCCAGGCATGCTGTTAGAGAGATCAATAAGCACATATAATATCATGAACTCACCAGAATCGACACCAGAAAACCTTTTGCCTACTCAATCTGCACAGGCTGCTTCAACAATTGTTGTTACTGGAACTAAAGCTACCCCAGAGGAGGGAAGTAAAAGCAACAAGAACATAGGTCCTGGATCACAAGAAATACAAAAAGCAGTAACGGACGGCCCCATGGATCAATTCCTGGTTATGCCAGGGGCAACATCAGTTAACAGCGAGGTCAAAAATAGCCAGAAAGACAATGAACCCTCCGCCAGTGGCACTGCAAATAGGAACATGGAAACAGATAACCAATCCCAGATACAGGCAGGAGAAATTTCAATTTTGGATCCTGATGTGGGGGAAACTGCAGTGCCTCAGGATGTCCACAGTATGACATTACCCTGTTCGACTCCCACTATCATAAATAGGGAGGGTACCATAGGACAGGCTGGCACACTTACAGGAGAGGAATCTATACAAAACAAAAAAAATCTACATTTACGTCTAATCTGACATCTCTAATAAGTTCAAATGATGGCAATGATAACATTGCACAAAAATTGCAACACATACAAGATTCAATGATGGCAGAGATGCGCTCTGGATTCCAATCTATGTCCCTAGCATCTGACTCTCTGAAGTGCTCAATTACCTCCCTGGATAACAAAATGGAATCTCTTACTAAAAGGGTGGTCGAATTGGAGACTAGAGTCGGAACAACAGAAGATCAGCTTGCACCCCTTCAGACTACGGCAAGCAGATGCCAAAAAGAACTACAGGAAATACAATACAAACTGTTAGACCTGGAATCTAGTTCAAGGAGGGAAAATCTCAAAATAGGTGGGATACCCAAAGGACCTGAAGGGACAAACACTATACAATTCATGGAAGAACTCCTTACAGAAGCCATGGATAAAAAGTGGCCAGAGGCGCCGGCAGAGTGGTTGGATTTTCTGCTTGCGGCGCCAGTGACCCAGGTTCAGGAATGGACTCGGGTTGTCGGAGAGACGGCCGGGGAGAAGACTGAGCATCCCACAACTGCTCTCCTTCTCCAGGGGGAGGGTGTGGGATGTCGCCGGAGCTCAGGGGTCCCCTGGCGGAGGCCAGAGATCCCACAGCAATCGGCGCCAGCAAGGTTAAAGGGGGCGGGACAGATGCAGGTGTCATTGCATGTTCCCACCCCCCTACAGGGAAAAAAACAGCCTGCCCCCACTGCATAGATGAAGCTCGCCCCTTGGCTGCACATCGGCTCCCCAGGCTGACTTCCGTCCTACCCCATTGTTCGTGGCACCTTTGGGACCGGGTGCCATGTCCCCACCCTGGGGGACAATCCAGGGGGTACCGGGAGTGTGTCTCATGTGGGATGCCATGTTAGGGTCCGTGATCAGGGATGGCCTGGCAAAGTGAAGCATGGGCACAAAAGACTAAACTTGAAAAAAAAATAAAAAAATGGCCAGAAGAAAAAATAGAGTTGGACAGAGCTCACAGAGGCTTTTCTACAAGACAAGATATTTCAAGATTTATTTTGTAAAACCACATCATTTCCAAATTAAGGAGCAAATATTACAAAAGCAAGAATGAATAAAGGTCTACATGTGAGGAATTTGCACTACAAGTCTTCCCTGACTTCCAGTTATGGCAAAGCAAAAATCATTTAATGGAAACAGAAAATCTTAAGGGAGAAAGGTATCCTGCACAATCTAATTCACTCAGGATGCTTGAAACTATTGTTGAATGGGAGACAACACATTTTCGATATCCCTCATGAGGCAGACCAGTACCAGAAAACATACTTCTTTCACACTGAGGGAAGTGGATGATTGGATTGTGCTGAATAGTAAATCATTGTGATCTACAATATGGTTATAGGCCTTACAATAATAAAAAGATGAAAAAAAAAAAAACGGGATTAAAACAAGAAGGGGGAAGAAATGAGGAAGGGGGAAAGAAAAAAAACATCCCATCTCCTTTTCTCCTAAACTTTATATTAATTTGCAAGGGGAAAGCAGCACTGATAAAGTAGATAGCAGCCAAACAAGGAGTATGTCTCACAGTCACCTACCAGAAGTTATGACCATCTTAGTAGATAGTCACAAGGAGGGGAGGGATCCAGCAATAAGTCTCGGTATTGGGGTAATAATAGTAGGTTCTCTTAAGGAGGGGTGGGGGAAAAGAAATTAACAAGCACAACCTTTCACTTGGCATAAATAATGTCGTAGTTATACACATAGGAGTGAATGTTCAATACATATGCATATATACAGTATACATATATATATATATATATATATATATATATATATTATACAACAGGGGTTAGCATGTAACATTGGCAATAAAAACTTGTATTCTCACTGCAGTGGAATAACTCTGTGATGACACAGACACTGTGGATTTATTTCCTGATAAACCCACAGTGTCTATATCATCAGCAAATATACTCACAATGGTGATGTCACCAGAGTGAGACTATCTACACTGCAGCCTGCATGTAATAGCTTCACAGTTTCTCTTTCTCACTGAATCCTGCAACTAACTCAATTAGCATTGTAAAAGACAATCACCTGTGTCCCATAGTTATTCTGACAATCCTAGCACATTACTGTGCTGCTCTAACCTTCAAACCAGCCTCCTTCATAAACCAGTTTCTCTTTCTGAATGCTGACTGCAACAGTTTCTCTTGTCTCAGTGAAGCCTGCAACTTACTGAATAAACAGTCTGTTTCTCACTCCTAGCTGTAGGTAACACAGTTATCATTGCAAATCACATGCACCTGTTTCTCATAGTGTCTAACACTCCCAGCCTATTCAGAAACACTTACACACACACACTCAGACCACACACAAACAGTGCTGTCAGTATAGCCTAGAGGTTAGAGTAACAAGCAATGAACCAACTTCCTATATCCAGCAGCCCAGACCAGTGTTTAATTCTCACAACTTCCATTTCAATACTGTGTGACTCTGAACAAATCACTTGACTGCCCAGTGCTTCCAGGTCCCCACCCCCCTAAAAACTTACCCGATTACCAAAATAAAGTAAACAGGGAGAGAACACAGAAACAAATGTTCCTAAAGGGTACTAGCCCTATTGTATAAATCACACACATGATGTGCGACTTGTGGAATATGGCAAACATTTGCACTCGTGCAGTGTGAACTGCAATAATATCACGAGTGCCTTCGGCACTCGTGATATTATTACAGTTCACTCTGCACCCATGCAAATATTTTCCATATTCCACAGTCGCCCATCATGTATACCCTATATATATCTATGCCTGACCTTCTTATATCTATAAATTTGGGAAAAAAACAATGGCTAACAGTTTGAAAAGCTTAAGCTGGAATATCAAAGGGGCTAGAGAGAGGGTAAAAATGCACAGTATCATACAATATGCAAATCAAGTTCAAGTTAATTGTCTATTATTGCAGGAGACCCACTTTGCCTCCAGTGACTTCCAGTATACATGTAATTTATTTAGGGGGCATGGGATTTATTCCACCTTTTCAAATAATTCCAGAGATGTTGCATTGATTTTTAAAAACTCTCTAAATGTTATAATCAAACATACTGAAATAAACAAAGGGGGCAGATATGCAATAGTAACTATTCAGAATTTTAATAAAACCTTGACAGTTGCCTCTCTGTATGGTCCAAATGAAGATGACCCAGCCTTTTTTATTCATTTTTTCATACTACTGGCTGGACTTCCAGGACCATATATAATCGGTGGTGACTTTAATATATCCTTATCTTATTTAGATAGATCAACAGGATCAGAGGATAAAAAAAAAAAAAACATGCTGTGAAAACAATTAAGGACTTCATGCAGGATTAAAATTAACAGATATTTTTAGGGAAAATATCCTACATGGAGACATTTTTTGCTCCTCTCGAATGTACATAAAACATCATCAAGAATATATTATTTTCTTTTTTCAGAGGAATTGATATATAATTGTATAGAAATTCATTATGGCGCTATAAAAATCTCTGCTTATTCTCCAGTGAACCTGCTGACAAACTATCTAAACAACAACAATAATAGAAGGGATAACTATTGGAAATTCAATAACTGTATATTACAAGATTCAAACTTCAAACAGAAATTAAGAACAGTGATTGGCTTTTTTTCAGAAATCAATAGAAGAGACAGCCTCTCTTCAGTAGTGATCTGGGAGTCATTAAAAGCTTATCTAAGAGGCTGGATCATTGCCTATGCTACTAACAAGAAAATACAGTACAAGGAAAGAATAGACTTATTAGAGCATCGTTTATTAGTAGCCAAAGCAGCATTCAATTTATCAGCCCGGGAGGAAGACTAAATAGTAGTTCTTGAAATAACAGAAGAATTGAATGCCTTATTGGCATTCAGAGCAGATAGAGTTTACCAAAACTCTAGATCAAATTATTTTTTCTCAGAAAAACCAGACAGATATTAACATACCAACTACGATGTGAGCGTAACTAAAACGCCATACATAGAATTAGGTTAGACCCTGGTCAGTTATTTATTTCACCCCCGGAAATCAATGAGGGTTTTCATAAATTTTATAGCAACCTATATATGCCAGACATTAATCCCTCTCAAGAAGAGATTAATGACTTCCTTAAAAACCTCCCTAGTACCCCTCTCTCTGATACAAGTCAGTTAGAAATTGATAATCCAATAACAATAGAGGAAATTAAATCAGTAATACACCAGGCTCCAAACAGAAAATCTCCAGGCCCAGACAGCTACACAATGGAATTTTATAAAGAATTCTCGGATATTCTCTGCCCATTATTATTTCAGGCTTATAGTACTATGGAAAAGGAAGGGATCCTGTCAGAATCCCTCAATGACTCCATAATCACCCTCATGTCTAAAAAGGATAAGGATCCTTTAAAACTCGGATCATACAGACCTATAGCCCTGATGGACATCGATTATAAGATCATAATGAAAATTTGGGCCGAGAAGGCCTTTGACAGAGTTCACTGGCCTTTCTTGATATCCAGTATGATCAAGTTGAACTTTAGTGATAGATTCATGGGCTGGATGAGGATGGTTTACAATAAGCCAAAAGCCAGGATAAAGACCAATTCCAATATCTCTGAGTATATCCGATTACAAAGGGGCATGCGGCAGGGTTGCCCACTTTCACCCTTACTTTTTGCAATATTCATTGAGTCTCTTGCCACTGTAATTAGAAATAATGAACATATTAGAGGTTTAGATATGAACAACATCACTTGTAAAATATTGCTATACGCGGATGATATCCTGATACATTTAGATAATCCAAAAGAAAAAGTGGAGGAGCTTGAAAAGGAACTGGAAAGGTATGGCAATATATCAGGCTATAAGGTTAATTTGGGTAAATCTGAAGCTATTTATAATGAGCAGGCTATAAATAACTTAGATACATTTCTTAACTCCTCAATAAAAGCAGAAATGAAATATCTGGGCATCACCTTAACAAAGGATATAAATAATCTTTTCAAATGTAATTATGAACCCCTTCTAGTGAACATCAAGACAGATCTGAAAAAGTGGGTGAATCTCATGTTAACTATAATGGGTAGAATCAATGTTATTAAAATGAATATCTTGCCAAGATTTCTCTTTTTTTCCCCCAAGCCTTACCTATATATTTAAACAAATCATTCTTTAATAAAACAGACAAAATACTTAGGTAATTCATATGGAAAAATGAGCATCCTAGGGTAAGTTTATCTAAATTGTATTTTCCCTTAGACCGGGGAGGCCTAGGCCTTCCTAATCTATGGTTATATTACCTGGCTTCTCAAATCCAGGTTACTACGAATTAGTTCCAGTCTAGAGATAACTTAGATATCACGAACAATGATAACGAAAAGTTAGAGCGTTCCTGCACACCTTTTCAGAATCTCTATCAAGCCCTCTATGTTGACTGTGAAAATAAAATCTACAAAAATAAAATATTAAACTCAACAAAAACTGCCTCCCGAGCATGGAAAGATGCTCACAAGACACATGATATAAGCGACAATATCTCACTATTCTCCCCAATATACATGAACTCAAATTTCAAATTTACACAAGTTGATAGGGAGTTTTTTTTGAAATGGAAACAAAAGGGATTATCCCAGTTGGACTACAGAATGCCAGCCTAATCCCATTTCAAATACTGAAGTGGGCATATAGCCTCCCGACAGGAGGCTATCTTGCCTTCCTCCAATTAAGTGATTTTCTCCAGAATAAGAAGAAACTACCAATACATTCAACATCCGTGGAACTTTTAGTAATTAACCCATCTTATAAAATCAAGCCAACATCTAGAATATACAATTTATTATTGGAAACATGTAAGTGGGATACGGATCACTGGAGGCAAAGATGCGTTAAAGAACTAGGAGGAGATAGCTGCAATATAGACTGGCAGAAAGTCCTCTCTACCCATGAAAAGCCTCAAAAAAGGCTAAGCTAAGACAAATACAGTTCAGAATAATTCATAATACTCATTATACTCCGTATAAGCTTAATAAATTTAACCCAACTCTGCCTAACATTTGTGCACAGTGTAAAAGAGACAATGCAACTTTAAACCATATGTTGGTGTTTTGTCCAACACTGCAGCAATACTGGGGAAAAATAAGGGCAATAATCTCAAAAGTCTTGGATAGGAATATCCCTTTAAATCCTGGAATCCTCATGTTCAGCTCAATTTCAAGAGTGGATGTCACGGAGGAAGCCAGTACATTCCTATTACTTGCGAAGTCTTAGCGAACAAGGTCATACTTATGCATTGGAATTACAAAACACCTCCAGACTTCAAAGAATGGCTCAATTTATTAGCTGACTATGGAAAATGAGAGAAAATACATTATGGCAGAGAAAACAAATTGGCCAAATTTGATAAAATTTGGCTCCCATATCCCAATTTTTTTAATTCACATAATACATCATGAAAAAAAATATGTTAATTCAAGTCGGGATAAAAATATAAAATAAAGAACTTAATTAGGGTGCTAGAAAGGCTGCTTCCCCTATACGATGATGCTAACACACACTACAATCAGCTTTACGCGTGAAAGAGGGAACTGGTTGGACTGAGTACAAAAAAAAAAAAACAGGTTTGCAGTCTATGTTCAGACCTCAGTCATTCTTATGCATCATGCCCTAGGGTGGCACATAACCAAGAAAACTAGGCTGATGATGTGGAGCAGAGGTTACTAATTGCAGTGGCCCAAAGGGAAATGATAAAAAAAAACCATGAGAGCTGATAAACAACAGCCGTTACCTAACCCTGCCCCCTCTACCTGGCCTAATTTTGTTCATAAACCTCCTGCCACGTCTAGGGATGCAGAGGTCATTGAAATTCTTGACACAGAAGAGCCACAAAGGCCTGTTTCTAAGTGGCAGGATAAGTTAACTGCCCCTTCTGACCCTGATCATATCCCAGAATCTGAGCAAATGGAGGTTCCAGAGATTCACCATGAGAAAGAGGCTATGCCCTCTTCACCTTTGCCTACCCCGATCACTGGGGATAGGATGATTCTGCATAAAAGAGGTGGCAGAAAACCTCCACCCTGAAACAATCCAAAACTTTAGACCTGCCACTGGCCAACAGATTTGAGGCCCTCCATCAACATTTGGATTGGTCTGGAGAGGACTCTGATACTTCCTCCATGTGTTCCTCTGTTCCAGACCATGGGACAGACATGGATGATATTCCTTCTGTATGGTTGAGGTCCTCACAACCAACAGATGAAATAACTGCCCTAAAAAAGAAGAAAAAATCAAGGAATTCTAAGGGGAGACAAACAGATCATCCCTGAGTTATGATATACCTTTTGGTTCATGGCTTTGTCTCTCTTAATTTAAATAATTCTGGTGTTTTTTTCCTTTTTCACTTGTAATGTGAACAGCATTAAATCACATAGAAAGAAAATGGCCACATTTAGTAAATTGATGGCCGGAGGGCCGGGTATTTACTTTCTTCAGGATAACAGACACAATTCCTTATCTGAGGTAACAAACGGAATGAAAGAATGGTATGTGGGGTCATCTAATTGGTCATTGGGTACAGTGCTTTGTTCAGGATTATGCATTTTGTTTTATGCACTACAGTTTAAACTGATTAAACTGATAGATTTATTCCCAGGGAGGTCTTTAACCTTAGATTTAAATATTAGAGGGAAATTGTATAGGCTCATAAATATTTATGCTGCACAGACCAAGGCTGAACATATCGATTTGTTTCATTTAATCCAGCCATATTTGTTCACTCAGTATAATTTGATTTTTGTGGGAGATTTTAATTGCTGGTTAAGTTTAGCAGATGGGGACATTTGGCCAGAACTCAGAAAATGTTTTGTGATATGTCCTGTTTAAATAAAGTACTTCAACAAGCAGCATTAAAATATGCTTTTTGTGCCCATCATACTAGGGGTGTGCCCTTATTTCATAAAGGACCCCTGGCCACAAGAACAGATTTTTTTTATACCCAAATTTATGCATATAGCTTCCATTACAGCAGAGCCGGTGGAATTTTCAGACCATAAAATGATACAAATTAATATTGATATTAGCTTTCCCAGTTCCTTTGGACCAGGGTTATGGAGTGTTTTTTCCAGCCTCTTTAGATCAAGAAATTTTGAAGCAACACATATCACAGTTTATTACTTCCAGGAAATCGGTTTTCATTTTCTATGATTCCATTGTACGATGGTGGGCTGACACAAAACTAGACCTTATAAAATTGCTTAAACAAGAAAGTAAGAGACACCTGGATTCCCTTTATTGGAAATAGCTGCAACAGAGGATGCAATTTCAAAAACAGATTTTATTAACTACCACCGCTGGGTTAGATTATACTATGCTATGATGCAATATCATTCCTTATGGGCAGGTAAAATCTGGAAGAGTATGGGACTCAAGGCAGAACTGCAGTAGTTTTACTGAGGGTTGAGGTGCTGGACACCACACCTCGCGCCACGCCGGTGACCCAGGTTCGGGAATGAGCCCAGGTCATCAGGGATCAGCAGAAGAGGGAGAGGATTGAGCATCCGGAGGACAGCTCTTCTCTCCCAGGAGGGAGGGGGAGTCCGCACTCAGCACTTGACTGGCCTCTGGCGTAAGTTGGAGGCACGGCAAGCGCACAGCTTACTCCAAGGGGATGGAGAGTGGTGACATCTGCAGTGACGCCATGATGTCTGGGTACGTGCCACTCCCCCAGAACGAGGGAAAATGCTCTCCAGGCTCCAGGAAGATGGGGCACTGGAGCAGAACCCTAATTGCGCACACCTGCCTGGCCATCTGGTTCCCAATGAAACTAGAATTGTTCAGGGTGTAACCACTCCACCTCGTCCCCACCTAGGGGGGAAGAACCATGGCTCCATGGGGTGAACCAGAGGACTCAGGTAAGGTGGCAGAAGTAGGAGCAGACTCCACTGGTGCCCCTGACGATGAGGAGCCTGGAGAGGCGGAGGGTGGATAAAAAGAGATTTCACAAAAAAAAAAAAAAGAACTGCAGTAGTTTGCCCATATGATACTTTCAAGGGGAGAGTGGCTCAAAAGTCTTTTGATGGTTTAAGAGATGACCGGGGTGTATTACACACTTCATCGAAGGGACTTATGAATGTTCTGACTGAACATTCATTAAATCTTTTTTCCTCCAGGCAAGACTCCTCTTCCGGTCGAGAAAGATTTTTTGGAAATTTTCCCATCCCACACTGTCCGCCTGACAAATTACAATCTCTAGTATGGGATATTTCCCCCTCTGAAGTGACAACAGTGACATAAACCATGTCAAATGGCAAGGCTCCTGGCCCGGACGGCCTTCCCTGTGATGTATATAAGATACTTGTGTCAGAACTTGCTGAGAAATTGGCAATGGGTTTTACACACATGCTTAATTGTTCTGAGATTCCCCTGGATATATCTAAAGGAACTTTACTATTTTTATTTAAAAAAGGAGATAAATAAAATTGTGCAAATTGGAGACCTATTATTCTCCTGAATACAGATTTCAAACTGTTAGCAAAAATTATTCAAGCCAGACTAGCAAAGGTAGCCCCTTTTCTTATTCATCCGGCTCAATTTTGTTCTATAATAGACTGGTTGGTTACAGATAATCAAATTTTAATTAGAGAAATTTTTGAAAGAGAGAGGAAAAACCAAGTGGAAGGTTTGATATTTGCATATGATCAAAGGAAAGCATTTGATGCTGTAAATCAGGACTACCTCTGGTTCGTGTTGCACTCGTATGGGATTCCATCACAATTTATCATATGGATTCAAAGCCTGGATTGTACTGCCACGGTCACACCGACAGCTAATGGAAGGATGGAGCCCATGATACTGGTACGTACGGGATGGAGCCCATGATACTGGTACGTACGGGAGTCAGACAAGGCTGCCTGTTAAGTCCATTACTCTATGTATTTAGTATCAATCCCTTAATCAGAACACTCAATGCTAACCCTGCTATCAGACATCTCCACTGCCCAGAGGGTTTAGCCCCATTTACAGCAACAGTGTATGCTGATGATCTCTGCTTAATGGTTGCAGATGATGCCTCGGAAATATCTGCAGCACAGACTTGCCAAGTGTTTGTACAGTTTTCAGGCACTTCTTTGAACATAGAAAATTGTCGAGGCACACGTCTTGGGGCCCTAGGGGGTGAAACCCTATCAGTTGCTGGTATTACCTTGGTCAACACCCCCATGAAAATTTTAGGTATATGGTTTGGAATAGGTACCATGGAACGTCAGAACTGGTCCCTGTTAATTAAACAGGGACAGGCTATGGTATCCAGATGGAACTCATATAAAATGATAAAGAAAAAAATGTATCCATCTTATTAAAACTTTCTTAATTCCCATCTTTCTATATGTTAGTAATAGTTTCCCCCCACCAAAAATGTTATAAGTTACATTATACAGCATTTTTTTTCAAACTCTTAGGGGTAGCTGTTTGAATCCGCATAAAAGAAAAATATTATATCTCCCCTTGTCTGAAGGGGGTCTTGGAATGGTGAACCCAGTGGTGTTCTTTTTTCAGTTTTTATTAACAGTAAACTAAAACCCCTCCTTTTTCATACAGGTCATTGTTGGACCACCCTGTTCTATTCCTCCGTGAATCCTTTGTTCAAAAAATGGAACTCAGGACATTTAAGGGGGTTGGGAGCTATTGGGATGGCCCCCCCTTATGTGTGGCATCTTTTACTTAAACTTAGAGCGTGGCAACTCACAAGTAGAATTGTGGTCATAAATCAAAGGAAAATTCTATGTCAGCAAACAATTATGACACACTTCACAGAGCCATGTACTTTCCCCCCACTGTCCCCTGCAATTTTTACAGGATCTTAAATCCACGTTGCTTAATAAGAGAATTGCTCCACATGTGTGGGATGTCCACTGGCTCTGCTGCCACGAGAGGCTGAACATAAAGGCCAATCAAAGGCACAAACAAATTGAAGAAAGAAAGTGTAGTAGACCTTTATGTTCAAACCAGCTAGAAACAATACAACATCTGTTTTTCCACTGTTCATATATTAAGTATTTTTGGATTTTTTTGGCTCATGCTTGACAGGTGCCTCCTATTAGATCCCTGAGTTATGGTGAATTGATTTATAATGTTTTTGGGGCTGCTCGGACAGATTGAGACAAGGACACGGTGCAGGTATTATTTTCTGTGGTGCAATGGCATATTTGGAATTCGAGAAGTCTGTATACCCTTCAACAGAAAGAGATAAACCATACTGAGCTGAGTATTAACATAACATCAGATTTAACATGGATTTATTATAACAAACTGAAATGTACATGGGGTTCGCACCTTACAGCCAAATGGAGAAACCTTTTGTTGATTACCGACAATGATGTCCCAGTTACGTAAATGCCGGGTATGTTTTATTAGTTAGATTTAATACTTTTAGCCAAGATGCAGATGTCTGTTCTTACATTTGAAAAACATGATAAGCTTCCTTTTGAATTAGTTCTGTATAAATTTTCAAATTTTTTTTTTTTCTGGTTAAACATGTACACCAGATTTGTCGTATTCTTAAGGGTGGTAGGTTGTTCTAATCTTTTTCTTTATATTTACAGTATGCTTTGGGGATGATGTGTGTGGGTTTACAGTATTGTTTGAACATTGTTTTTCTTTTTGGTGATGTATTTCTGTATGATTTGTCTATCCCTAATGAACAAACCTACTCTTCCAGCAGGGGGAACCAGTGTTGCCAGTATGGAGGGATCCAGTCCAGGAGTGGTAATGATGGAAGCAGGTTGTGGGCCTGCAGTGCTGCAGTGCTGCAGTGTGCTGTCGACACCTATATGAATACTGATGTTCATGATACAGAAGCAACTGAAATTTTTATGGATGCCTCCGGGGAGCTGAGCTGCGACCCGGACCCGAGCAACGAATTACCTGAACAGGGAGTTGCTGAACCAGAAGAATTATGGCTCACAGAAAAGCAAGCAATTCTAAAACAAGAGCTCCAGTCTATTGAATCTCAGCTTGAAAGAGAAAAAGTTCACCAAAACCTTCAGGAAGATGAGCGAAAGAGAAAATGCTCACAGGAAAACTCACCCAGTTCCAGGGTGGAGTCTGCAGCCAAGGTGCTCATTTCAATAACAGAGCCAGTGCAACCAGCGCTTGATCAGAGGCTCAACTCCACAGAAGCTGCTTCCGAGCAGCAAGACGCCACACAGTGCTGGTTGCCGGAACAAGTACTGGAAGGAGCAGGCTGGAAACAGGATGCTGCAGAGGTTGGGTTCCTGACCCGAACACTGGCACAGATGCACTGGGCCTTGCATCTACAAACAGAGCACCCAATGAAAATAACTCAGAGACTCCTCTGGCTAAGGTTACAAAGGCATCTCAGCTGACTGAGTCAGCGTCAGGACAATTTCATTTTCTCCCCTGTCACCGCATACAGATGAGCCTGAAATACCACAGGCAATGGACCCAGACCTCTCTCAAAATGAGTCAGGGACAGAGGACACTCCACAGGGTGAGAATCCTCGTCCTGACACAGGGCCCACTTATTCCAGTTTCTTCAGGTAGCCCACTAAACTGGCCAAAAGGCAGAATGCAGTCCATCCAAGATACTTGGGGGACATGGAGTCTCCCCCTGACTGCTGCTATGTGGGTAAAACTTTATTAAAAATGTCCCTGGGGTTTACACCTGCAGATGTCTATGCACTTACCCTTGCCCCGGGAGAATTTACTTTTTTTTTTTGTCATTTCTGTTTATGCACCACCTCTATGGGGAACTCTCTCCGGCATCCTCCACCTTCCTCCAAGCTTTACCTCCAGCCTGTGACTCCTCCTCTCCTCACTCCAGCCCGAATAAACCCCCTCCCGGGCTCTGAGCCCCCTGAGGTGGAGCCGCTCTATCTATAATCTGGTGTGCCGGGCTGGGTGAGGGGGACTGGAGAGGAGGAGAGTGCCCAGTATTGGGAGTCTGGCCCGGCGGGGACAGAGGAGCCTTCGCCTATTCCTGAAGATGAGTTTTTCTACGTGTTGTCCCCCTTCCCTGAGTGCGAACATGCAACGATGTCTACGTGATCAAGTCGCTGATGTCTGTCGCCACTCCGCCCACTTGTATGGCTCAGCATCAACAGTACCCTCGGTCTCCATCAGAGGTCACTGGTATGCAGAGTAAGCCCCTGGAACCCACCCTGGGAGAGAAGAGCAGTCCTCCGGATGCTCAATTCTCTCTCTCCCCTGCCAACCCCTGGCATCCCGAGTCCATTCCCAAACCTGGGTTGCCGGTGTGGCACTAGGTGTGGTGTCCAGTGCCTCAACCCTCAGTACCACCGGGCCAGCCAGCGAGAATTTACATTTGATGTCAGTTATCACATCCCAGATTTGCTGGAAAAGGTCTGGGGTAAATACATGTCCTTAAAGACTAATCCTTTGTGGACCCCATTCCAAGAAATACCTCTCACAAAGCAATTCTTTCAGGCCATCACGGTGTTATTCCATAATGAGGGGATGAACACAGTTGATATTCTCTATTGGTTAGAGAAAAAATGTACACTGCAGGGCACTCCAGAGCCTATTTTAAATAACGATAGTTTCTGGAATGGGGGGTGGCAGATCAAGATTAAACTGTTTTATGAAGAAAATGACCTAAAGCACCTCCAAAACTGTATGTATATTGGGAGGACAAGGGCTTTATTTTCTACCCTGGTCAACCCAGGCGATGATTTAAGTGTGGCTCAGCTAGACACATTAGCCCTAATTGTGAAGTACTTAAATGTACTCAATGTGGAGAGGCAGGCCATTCTGGCTATATTATTTATTTATTTCAATCTTGGATTACAATACCTTTGAGCAGGAGACCGCTTTTTTACAAAGGTTCCACGTCATAGAGGGTGGGTATACATACAATGTGGGTTTAAGAATATCTTGCTTGGTGAGTAAACTTAGACATAATACGTTGTAAACAGGAAACAGAGAGGTTTTAACATTTGGATAATTCAGGTTACAGAAGCAGCCAAGTTGTCATTGTCAGCTAAAAGTCAGTAAGCAGCTAACCAGAAAGTAGAGTGGGGGCAGAGATGAGTATTTGGGGGATGGGGAGGGAGGGTGCAGGGGATTGCAGGGCAAGACAGGGACAGTTTGGGGTAGTAGTAGTCAGAAGATAGTGAGGGGATGGCGAGATGGCCCGAAAATGAGACAGTCCAGGGTCAGAATTATAGGGGGGTGTGGAGTAATTAGAAAGTACAGTCACAGGAGCTGTTCTTCAGTAGGTTTTGTCTTATCTTGGTCTTGAAAAGCCCCAATCTCTGCATGCCGCTTAGTTCAGTGCCAAGGTTATTGAGCCAAAGTGGTGCCCGATAGACATATGACCTCTGCCCTTGGGAGGTTCTGCAGCGAGGGACAGTGAGAACCTGATGGTCGGAGTTCCTGGTGCGGTGCAGGCCTGTTAATAAGTTTAATAGGTTTGTGACTCCAGGAGGTTGTAGCCCGAGTATTGATTTTTTAGCTAAGAGGCAGGTCTGGTATTGTATCCTGTTTTCAAGTTGTAGCCACCCGGCTTGCTCATAAAGGTCGCATGTGTGCATTAGTCGGGGGGAACTGGTGAGCAGTTAGCAGGCTTTGTTTAGGGCTACTGCTATCCTACGTAGTGTGGTGGGAGTGGCTGAGCTGTATATAACCAGTCCATAGTCGATGATGGAGACAATTAAGCTATGGATTGCGGCTTGGAGAGCTTCGGGTGTCAGACATTTCTTGTGCCTGTGCAGGAGCCCAATTCTTATGTTAACTGTTTTGGCCACATTCTCAATGTGTTCTGCATAGGAGAGGGAACTGTCAAGTGTAACCCCCCGATATTTGAATAGCTCCATTTGTTCAAGAGGGACCCCTACGCAGTTAGTAATGTTAAGGGAGACTGCTTTGTGTCTGTTTCTTGTACTGCTAAAAAGCATTACTTTTGTCTTTTTATAGTTCAGAACCAACTTGTGGGCTCTGAACCAGTCTTCAGTTTGTCTGAAAGCATGTTGTAGCCAATTTTCTAGGGTGTGCGGGTCATGTTGAGAAGTAAAAATCACAGCATCATCTGCATAGAGAAGTATATGTTGGTCACATGATCGAGGTAGGCTATTTAGAAAGATGCTGAAAAGGAGGGGACCTAGGATTGATCCCTGGGGGACCCTACAATGGACTGGTAGGGGCCCAGATGTGATGTTTCCAATCTTTACCTGTTGGTAACGATCAGCTAGGTAGCTTTTGAACCAGTTTGTAGCTGGATTAGAGAGGCCTATTGAGGTGAGTTGTTGAATTAATAGGGAGTGACTGACCATGTCAAAAGCCTTTGTTAGATCAATAAATGCCACACCAACAAGGTTACCCTGGTCCAGTGAACTGTGTATGAAGCTCGTGAACTCCAGAAGAGCTGTGGAGGTACTATGCCCTTTCCGAAATCCATGTTGTTTAGGATACTGGATGTTGTAATTATTTAGGTATTCAACCAGCTGGTCTGAGGCAATGCGTTCCAGTGCTTTTGACAGTGGTGGAAGGATAGAAATAGGTCTGTAATTGGCATGCAATGCCTGGTTACCGCTCTTGTGCACAGGTGTTACTAGGGCTGATTTCCAAGCTTGGGGGAATTGAGACAGCTGTAGGGATGAGTTCAGCAGCTTAGTAATGGGAGCTAGGACTTCATCAAGTGCAAGGGAGATCATTTTTAGGTCAAGCGTGTCACCGCTTTTCCAGGATTTTCCAAGTACCTTACGAATGTACTTTCTTGCTTGGCTGTAGTTGACAGTTTTGAAGTAGAAGGGAGGAGGTGATATTTGAGTGGGCCCTAGGTTTTGACTTAGGCTTTGGTTGGTTTCTTCAAAAAGATTTGTCGGAAGTACACTGTTCAGGTCACTAAATGCTTTGTTAAATGTGCTGGCAATAGTCAGGGGGTCAAGAGTAGGTGCACCATTGATGTTGAGCATTTGTGGAGCCTCTTTCTTGACTTTCCCTGTCACATCTTTTATGTTATCCCAAAAGGACTTGCTGTTTCCCCATGTTGTTTGTAATGCTTCCCTAGAATGCTTACTTTTGGCAGAGCAGATGATCTGGGTGCAGTCATTCCGTAGTCTTTTGTATTCGTGGAAGTCTGATTGTTTGCCTGAGGTCTGTGCCCTATGCCACGAGTTGTCCCTGTTTTTTTATGCTACCATTATCAGAACACACAGAGATGTAACCTTTGTGATGAGGGTCACTGCTTTACTGACTGCCCCTGGTCCTTGCATAATACAGAGGACACTGACTATGGGGTCCAGGATTTCTATATCCAGAAATCTAAAACAGCTTCAGGGTTTAGGGCCCCGGGTCCATCTACTCCTAGAAGGCCTTCACATACCCCTGGACCTTCAGAAAACTCCTCATCTAACACACCTGCAGCTATGGCTGCTCCTTCTTATAACCAGCCAACAGAACCCCCAGTGCCAACCCAGGAAACAACTGATCCTGGGGTTATGCCCTCCACCCCGATGACTAACAAAGCTGCAGAATTTAAGATCATCCAATCCAAGGGGAAAGGGCAAGCTGCAAGGGGGGTGCTCCCCCCCCCGCCAACAACATAATTTTGACAAACCCCTTCTCGGTGTTACAGAAGGGTACCTCAGAAGAGGACAGAGACTCGGATTCCATGTCTTTAGAATCCTCCGAGGCTGATGCCCAATCCAATCTCGACAAACAAGAGACTCAGGATTCTATACCAGCCAGAACTAAGAAAAGAAGGATGGGTATTACAGCCTCATCCAGAAAAGTTCCTTGAGATGTATCACTCTCTTTTGTATCTAAATGAGGCAGCTTGAGGTGCGCATAGCCTCACTGAATACCAATAGCATATTGTCAGAGAAGAAGAGGCTAGCTACCTTTGCACTTTTCTCTGACTACACTTTCGATGTGGTATTTCTGCAAGACACTTGCCTGTTGCACCCAAATGATATTATCGCTGCCTCAACTGCTTGGGTGTGGGGTTCTAGTTTCTGGTCTGGGGGACCAGATACTTGTAGCAGAGTAGGAATTTGTTTCATGGCTCATGATGTGCATGTCACCCATTTAGTAGATATTGATTCAGACAGGGCATTGTTTTTTAGATGTCAAGCTCTGGGGTACTGACTTTAGATTGATCAATATATATGCCTCACAACAAAAATCTACTCGGATAGACTTATTGAAAAAAATCTTGCCCTATCTTTATATGTCCAAAAATATTCTTTTTGGAGGTGACTTTAACAACAGTCGTTTCCTTTAGGATAGAGGGTTAAAAACAACTAAACTGTATTGTGATGCATCTTATCTGAATTATGACCTGAATACCACAGGGTTAGTGGATACAATAGTTCAGGCTCCCCGTACTTACTATAGAGGCTGCCTCTCCACTAGGATTGGTTTCTGGTTTGTTTCTGCCTCATTACCAGTCTGCTATAAGTGTGTAGTGCCTGTTGTCACTTCAGACCACTGTATCGTGTCTGCGACCATTTCAGATTTTGAGGGTACCTCTAAAGGTAAGGGGTACTGGAGATTGAATATTGGATTGTTGTATAATCCAGATATTAGGCAAGGGTATCTGCTTGAAGCTAGACAGTCTGTTTTGTTTCTTTACTATTCCCTGGCTGAACGGTAGGAAGATAGTAAACATTACTTCCAGGATTACTTTAAACTCATGGGACAACTTAATGGGAAACAGAAGAGAGATCAATATTTTGACCTTAGAGGTCAATTATTTACCTTAATTCACATTTAGCAAGACTCTGGAGAAGCCTTAACCGAACAAATAAAGGGTATTAAGTGTATTAAGGACCAGATAGTAGACTTACAATATAATAGAATGAAGACTTTGGAAATAGAACAACACTTTGGACAAAATGGGGCCCAAGGTAGTGCCAATCCATTTGACACTTGTAACAAACAAAGGCAGAATAAACTTGTATCTAGTTTAAAAAATCATGAGGGGAGGGAGGTATATGAGAAAACAGAGATCCTGGAAGTAATGGAACACTATGTCAGCAATATGTTTCAACCAGCTTTAATTTCAGATTCAAAGGTCACGGAGTGGTTGACCTCCTGCAACCTCCCACAAATTCCAGAATATTTCTTGTGTTCCCTAACTGCAACTCTTACTTAGCTAGAACTACAGTCAGTCATACACACACCGAGGTCTAACACAGCCCTCGGCCCTGATGGGCTCCCATGTGAGTTTTACCAATACTTGTTCCCCTTGTTTAAAAGAGAGTTGCTGCTTCTCTTCTCCTATTTATTACAGAAGAACACTCTTCCTCCTAGTATTTATGAGGGCTTAATTATCTTCCTGTATAAAAAAGGGGACAGAACACTGCTAGATAACTGGAGACCAGTTACTCTACTTAATGTTGATTGCAAAATCTTGTGGAAATTATTATGCAATAGGTTAGCAGTAACACTGGACAGCATAGTTTTTCCTTTTCAGTTTTGTGCTGTTCCTGACAGAACACACATTTGTCAATGCTGATTGTTTGCTTGCTGGTATTGGCATTGGTAGTGCAGGGGTTAGAGAGATGCATAGTAGGAATGGCAGTGAAGTAGTGAACCAATGCCAACCCCCAACCCTACCCTGCAGAGACTGACAGGCATTGGGGTGTGCCTTTGGGTCAGCCATAACACTCACACCATTCCACCTCCCCACACCCTGAAGACAGTGACAGGTGTCACGGTGTACCTTGGGGTCTTCGGCTCTTACACTCACCCCATACCATAAGGAAATAAGGTGAGATGGGCACAGTATAGGAGTATAAGAGAAGGGCCAAAGACCCCAAGGCACACCTCAATGCCAGTCAGTGGCTGCAGGGTGGGGGTGGAATGGAGTGAGCATTACGGCTGAGAACCCCAAGCCACACCCTCGATGCCTGTCAGTCTGTACAGGGTGGGGCGTTAACAGTTGGAAACCCTAATGCCTCAGGCATTTATTGGTATTTTTATTCAAAATTTTCAATATAGGCTTTTTGGGACCTCCCCTAATGAACAGTGGCACTGAGATTTCATTAATCTATTCCAATGCTTGAATTTGCACAGTGACTGCACTATTCTGCACCGCAGGTACAAAAACACTTTTTGGGCAGGATGCAAAAAAATGACAGCTGTACTGTTCATAAGGAGGTGTGCATAATGGGCAATGTTGAAAATTTTGACTGGGAATATTACAAATTTGTAAAGTTACAAGTGTGCGTGGAAACTGCGCAATGCATGCTTGTAACATAGTCATTTTATGGACTTTTGTCACCAAATTTTCAACATAGGCATTTTAGGACCTCTGCTCATGAACAGTGTGTCACTGTGATTTTCTTAATCTGTCCAGAACACTGATTTCCCACAGCGACCGCGCTATTCTGCACCGGAAGTGCAAGAACATGTTTTGGCCAGGATGTGAAAAATAACAGCTGTACTGTTCATAAGGAGGTGTGGAAAAATGCCAATGTTGAAAATCTGGAGTAAAAATATTACAAATTTGTAAAGTTACAAGTGTGCGTGGAAACTGCGCAATGCATGCTTGTATCATAGTCATTTTATGGACTTTTGTCACCAAATTTTCAACATAGGCATTTTATGACCACTGCTCATGAACAGTATCACTGTGATTTTCTTAATCTGACCCGAACACTTATTTCCCACAGCGACTGTGCTATTCTGCGCCGGAACTGCGAAAACACATTTCTGCCAGGATGTGAAAAATGACAGCTGTACTGTTCATAAGGAGGTGTGAAAAAATGCCAATGTTGAAAATCTGGAGTGAAAATTTTACAAATTCAAGAAGTTACGAGTGTGCATGGAAACTGTGCAATGCACGTTCGTAACTCAGTCATTTTTTGTAATTTTTTCACCAAATGTGCAACATAGGCTTTCTTAGAGCCCACATCATGAATAGTGACACTGTCATTTCATTATTCAGTCCCGAAAGGTGATTTGCGCAGTGACTGCAAATTCACTTTTCAGGACCGAATAACGCCATTACAGTAAATGAATTCATGAGGAGGGGTCCCAAGAATCCCATGTTGAACATTGGGTGCCAAAAGTAAACAAAATGGCCAAGATTTCCATATAAGTTGAAAAAAAACCGTTATGCCATTATACAGCTTACCGGCATTTCATCAGTTCGCAGTCAGCTTTGAAGAGTGCAGATGTGTTCCCGGTCCACCGAAAATCGTCGCACCAGGTTCCAAAGGTAAGTATAGGGTGAGGGGGTGTGTGGGGAGGTGGGGTGTGCAGAGGGTGGGCTGGGGAGGGGCAAGAGACTCAATGAGGAACCGTTTTCCTTTTTCACAGGAATTAAAAAAAAAAAAAGGACGCCACAGGCCATTTTGGCTCACTGGGATGGGCTCCCAGTGTGCCACCTGGATGTTTGTTGGGGGAGGAGTGGAGCCAACGGGGACTGGGCACCCCCATCAGCCATACAGTGTGCTGGGGGTGGAGCACATGAGCATGGTGGGGTGGGCTCCCAGCGTGCTACCTGTGTGTTTGTTGCGGGGGAACTGGAGCCAACAGGGATTGGGCACCCCTGTCAGCCATACAGTATGCTTGGGGGGAAGTGTGCATGAGCCGAGGGGGATTGGGTACCCCCTCGTCACACAACAAATGGAGGCGCGCAATATCATGCCAACGGAGATTGGGCTACCCCATCAGCAAATGAACTGGGGAAGGAGAATGCCAAAAGGGGTGTTGGGCACCCACATCAGCTTTAACATGGACTGGGAGAGGCAGCAGCTGTTTGTTGGCTTTGTGGGGGACTGTGAGAGGCCGACGGAGAAGCTGCCATCATGTTTCTCTGAAATGGGACACCAGACAATGCAGCTGTAATTGGTTGCTGCAGTCAGGGACCGCCCCGCAAACACAGCTGATTGTTTAATGACGGGGTGCTCCCTGATTGCAGCGGCTAGTTTCTTTCAAGGTTGTGGCAAGCTACAGTACTGCTGTCATGGACAGCGTGATTTTCTATTGGTGCCACACAGACCAGCCCCCAAATGGGCTGCTAACATTGGCAACAACACTGCCGCGCTTGCACAACTCGCTACTAAAGCAAGCTGCGCCAATATGTTTCTTCTTGATGTTGGCATAGCTCAAATAAAGCGCGATGCCCCTCAGACTGCATGAGAGATACTGGAGAAAGGGGAAAATGAAGAGTTACAAGGCTTTCTGATCTGCTTAGATCAGGCTAAAGCTTTGATAGGGTTAGTCAAAGGTATTTATGGTTGTGTCTTAAAGCCAATGGATTTCCAGATGTGTTAATAGACTGGATTAGGTTGTACTATTCTCAGTCAGTAGTAAAACCATATTTCAATGGTTGGTTAGGACAACAGTGTGCAGTGTCTAGAAGTGTGAGACAAGGGTGTCCATTGAGCCCTTCACTATATATATTGCCACTTAATCCATTGTTGTATTTTTTTTACAACAATGTGAAGACATTGTAGGATTGTCGGTTCATAGTGAAGATATAGAAGTTAAATCCATCTCTTATGCTGACGACGTGTGCCTTTTTCTGGCAGATCAGGCATCTTGCAAGACGGCTGCCAACAGAGTTCAGTTCTTTTTAAATATTGCATATTCAGACATTAATCTTAACAAATGTCAGTGTCTCCCTATAGGGACAGTGGGTCATAATCAGAATTTTTTAACATCCCAGTTCAGCAAGGTTCCATAAAAATGTAAGGTATTTATTTTGGCTCTGGGGATATGTGTATGCATAATTGGAATATACTATTAACTGAAGGCCTTACCAAAGTTTGTCAGTGGAATACTTGGCACATGTCGAAAATTAAAAGGATTGCCGGCCCGCCGGTGCAGCAGTTGGAATTCCGCTTGCGACGCCAGCGACACAGGTTCAGGAATGGACTTGGGTCATTGGAGGGCCGGCCAGGGGGAGAAGAATCGAGTGTCCCTCAGACTGCTCTCCTTCTCCGGGGGGGAAGGTGGCATCGTGTCCGGTGCAACAGTGGTACTCGGCGGTGGCTGGGTTGTCGCAACGCACCAACACAGTACAGCTTTCAGGGGCAGGGCGGATGCTGGCTGTCATTGCACATCCCAGCACCTGCCTATAGGGAAGAAAAATCCTGCAGGGCCACCTTTATGAAGCCTTACCTCCGGCTTCAATTAGCCTCCTATGGCTCGCTCCCTCGATAGATACTAGACTTGCGGCACCTAAGGGAAGTGGGTGCCATGACCCCGCCCTCTGGGGGGTAAGCCAGGGGTGCCATGGGGAGCAAGAGCTGATGACGGGAGGTGGGAGTTGGAGGTCCGTGACCAAGGCAGATGTCAGCACCCCCTGCAGCCAAAAAAAGAAAATTAAAAGGCTCTGCATGATCAAAACCTTTTTACTCCCACTGTTTTTCCATCTCTGTCTCATATTGCCTCCACCCAAACAGCTGGAGACATTGTTATACAGTTGTTTCTTTCAATGTGTTTGTGGGAGTCAGTTGAACCCTATTAAGAGAGGTGTTACATATCTACCTATAAATAAAGGGGCACTAAATATGATTCAACCGTTAGTTTTTTTTTATCTCTATGTTTTTGTACCATAATCTTAAACCCATACTTCAGAATACTGGTAAGATTTGGCAAACCTGGCTCCTAGACCACGTCGAACCTTGGGTAATTACATGGAGCCAGCTTCCCCTATCCCTAAGCAGAAATCCCTACAGGGCCTACCTTATATGGTGTACTCTTTGGGAAATTAAAAACATGGGCTATACCTAAAAGCTTGATATTAACGCTATCACACAACAAATTTTACTCTCATGTGCTAACCAAATTCTTCATAGATTATCCTTCTTTCTGGCAAAGAACATCTGAAGAAACCAAACAAATAGGCACTATGTTAAGTAATAATAGGTTACAGGGTAAAATGTGGGATGTGTTATGGCTCTGCTCCCATGAAAACTTAACATAAACAACAATTTGAAACAGAAAAATAAATCTGAGAGACCGTGTCCTAGGAGTGAGTTGCCCTGGGTTATTAGATACTATGGAACATCTGTATTCTGAATGTTCCTTTATTCCACCTTTCTGGTCTCAGTCGTGTTCTTAATGGAGCCATGCGCCATTTAAATTATTGGTGAAGGATATTTTATTCCTTGGGATATTACCTAAATCATGGTCCAAACATGATAGAGGTACTATATACCTAATACTTCTTTTAATAAAATACCACATTTGGCATGGCAAGTGTCAATTTACCCTCTATAAATGTGAACACACTGCACACCAAATTTTCTGGACTGTCCATAAGGCCATGTTAGAAGTTAAGAATAGGAAGAAACTAAATGTTTCTCTCTACCTATATCAATCCTGGTGGAGACATATGGACTGGATAGCGACAATATAGGAATTTAGATTGTTTTTGAGACTTTTTTTTTCTATTTTTATTTTTGGTATTTTATCATACATAGCAAATGCTATATATACTCAGTAAATATACTCAATCATGATGAGTACAGTGCAGAGAAATAGTGTACAGGCTAAACATACTAGGTTATGCAATAAAAGTGTGTCCACTCTTCTGACAGAACTGTCCATTGTTTTGCTGGAGTAATAGTCCAACAAGATATTATCATAGAAGAGTCCACTCTCACCTATCCAAATACTACCAGGCTATTCACCAACATTTCTTGTCCCTTGCAGTATAGAAATTAGAAATATGGGAGGCTGTACCTTCCAACTTAGAACCAAACAGATAATTAAGTAGACTCTGTACTCAATCAAGTTAAATTTTTCACCCCCATCCTCAGCGCCTCTTGTGGCTGATAGGAAAACAGAATGTAACAAGGATATTTAAACAGTGCACAAATTGAGTGGAGCTGTTTGCTCCAAAGTAAGATGGTTTCACAGCTGGATAAAATTTAACAGACATATTATTTGAGCTTAAACACCATGGCTTCATCTTATAACATCATTGGTAATTTAGATAGTGACTAAAAAAAAACATCTGTATTATGTAGGCAGTATACCCAAAAGAAAAAGAACATGGCAAGAGTCCACACCAACACAGTCCCTCCAAGAATTACTCAATCATTAGGGTCTAGCTCACATATTTCTTCCCTGGCCGAAGAGTCCTGGAGGACTTGAAGTATTTTGGCCGCAAACACAGCTGCAGCCTCCGGATCTGTGAATATGTGTATTTTGCCCTTATAACTGCACTTGTAATCACGCTGGAAACAGGAGTTGGGCTGAAACATTATTTCCGAGGAGAGCTTTCTTGGTCTCTTGTAGGGCCTTTTTCCTGGTCTGCATCTAGGAGGAGATATCTGGAAATAAGATGATTTTTATTGCCTTCCCAAATCAGGTCACCACGTTGCCAAGCTGCTTGTAGCAAAGGTACACAAGCCTCCAGACTAGAAAAGGAGGCAATCACAGTGAGAGGTAGTTCTGCAGCGTTACTCTGATACCTTGATCTCATCGGAATAGTGAAGGCCTTTACTACGGAGATGACAGAGTTATCAGGTAAGAGCTGCAAGTCCGTGAAGATTAGGCGCTGAATTGCTGCAACTATCTCTGTTGTCCCTGAATACCTGGAGGGGAAGCCAACAATTTGGATGTTTGTCTGACGATGAGCATTTTCAAGTGCTTCAACCTTGGCGCAGAGATAATGGAAGTCCTGCATATAGGCTACATTCCTCTCCCGCTGCCGGTCTGATTCCAAGGTGAGCTCTGTTATCAGTGTAGAGTTAGATTGGACCCTCACCTCCAGTTCGATGAATTTAGCCTCCATTCCTGCTAGTCGGTGATAAGAATCCTCTGTGGTTGCTCTGATATTTTCAAGCATTGTCATGATCTGAGGGTTTGGGGTATCGGGTGCTCTGTGCTCTGCTGCAGTAGAATGGCCGCTGCTTGCTTGTTTCAAGCTTGACGCTTCAGAAAGATAGGCATCCAAAATCTGTCCAGCTTGTTTGTCTTTCTTCGGGCTCATTTCTGGGATTTACTGTTAATCTTCTATTGATCGATGCTTTTAAAATGGTGCTTGCTGGCTTAAAGTTACACATTTTAAAGTTTTATTTCTGATCAATCTGCAGCTCAAAAAAAGACACCCGCCATGATGGATGCTCCACAGAGCTCCCCCCCCCCCACCAAAATTATGCCTTTGAGACCTTTTTTGGGGTAACAAATGGAACTAGTGGTACTAAGCTTCTGTGTTGGCATTAAGCATTTTATAACTTGGGTGTTGCTGAAAGGTTAGTTATATAGAATAATACAACTACTGTATATGCTTGGGAGGTGGTCTTAACAACTTTTTTTCTTTCTTTTTCATCCTGTATATATGTACACCTCAGATTGTCTGGTCTTTATGCGTACTATACCAATTACTCATCCACTTTCCTTAGAAGAGGAGGATGGGAAAAGTGAAGACAGTACATAACATCTTCACAATAGAATTTTTTTCTTATGTTTTGCTTAATTATAAGGGGGATTATCTTGGGTTTTTATCAGTATGAATGGAATACTGTGAGCTGTTTTAAATTTTCAGTTTTTTTCCCCTTTTGTATGATTATAATACATTACTATTTGTAGTATGAGGGTGTAGTTTGTGATTCAAATATGGTTTACTTCAGATTTACAGTTATTGTGTTCAGTATTTTTGAAGTTATAAGAAAACTTTCCTTATTTCCCTGGGGGGGTTCTCATAAATATTATTTAATTGGAAAAAGTTATCATGAAATACGGTATAGGAAGTATGACCTGAAATACAGTTGAAGCCACTTGAAGGAGATGATTCCGTGGAGCAACCTTCATCCCCTTTAAGTGGGCATCTCTTATAACAGAAGAGAGGAATGCGGCGTGGAAACAAACAGTGACAGACGAACACACACACAGTAAAACACGAATGCCAAGACTAAACAGCATGTAGTGAATGTAGCTCTTTTTTGATTTAGTGCTGTGTGTCTCAAGCTCTGAGAAATAATTAAACTTTATTGAAAGCAAAAAAAAAGTAAAACATTTTTTAAATTAGTACAGAGTAGTGTACTGTAAAATGCTGTGGCACACTTATCTGTCCTGTGGTCTCGGTGGTCCCAAGGCTTCGGTCATTGAAAATAATCCATTATCTTCTTCTGTTTTGACTCAGTTGCAGTCCCACTAGTTCGAATATCTTTTCCCACTCCTCCATTTTCCCGTGGTGAAGACACCAGTCACGAATATGGCTGCAATGAAGCTGGGCCTCTTTGTTGCTCACAATGGATGGCTGCGTCTGGCTCTCCAAATCCATGGATCCCTCTTCTTCATCGGAGGGATTTAATGTATTGAGGGCCTCGCAAATGCTCGCCACTGTCAGATCCCCCTCCATGGCTTCCTCTGCGTCGATATCAACAAAATGCAGGAATTCTTCCTCCGACAGACTTTCAGGGAGTGGAACATCAGTGAGGAGGTTGTCAATGTAATCCAATGCAGCAGTGCCCTCTTCTACTCCCTCCACACCAACTCCTTCTAGTGTAGATGCCTCAGCTGGATTTTTGTTAAAGCCCCCTTTTCTTGAAACAGTTATAGATTGTGATGGGTTTCACAGTGGCCCAGGCCTTATGTAGCATGTAAACGGCATCAAGGAGATTCACACATCTAGCATTATCTGATGCCAATGCAGTGGTGCCGCTGTCTATTATGCCCACAATCTGTTCTGAAAACAGAGAGCGATAATGTTCCTTTAGGTTCCTGATTATTCCCATACCAAGGGGCTAAATCAAACTGGTCATACTGCGGGAAAGAAAATGAAGGGAAATGTGGCTAAATCTTCCTGTAAGGTGAGCGGGGTGGGCACTACAATTATCCACAAAGAGGATGATTTTTCTTTGGCACCAATGAAGCTTGCTGTTCCAAGCCTCCAGCCAATCGGAGAAAATGCTACCTGTCATCCATGCATTTGCGGAGCTCACATACTGCACTGGGAGAGTTGTAGTGTTTTAATTTCTTGTAATGTCAGTTCAATATGTTTGTATACATTTTTGTTGAAAGTTATAATAAAAATTCTCCTACTCTTTTCGAGACGTGCTATGGGATCTTTAACATCCACCTGAACTACCACCAGAACAGGCAGATGGGATCTTGGTTTAATATCTCATCCAAAGGACGGCACCTCAGGAGTGCAGCACTCCTCTTTTGCTGCACTACAGTGTCAGTACTGGGATTTAACCCAAGTGCCTGGTGTGGGGTAATTGAGTTTATCTGTAACACAAGGGGTTAAACTTGAGATTCAATTTGACTTTCACAAACTCATTTGTAGAGTTGATAACAGAAGATCAGTTCTGGGACACAATATTGTTTTATTTTGCTACACCTGCAAGGAAAGAAACTGACAAAGTTTTGGGACATTATGAAAACAGGACATGCATCTTAACGAGCTCAGGATGCGGAAGTTAATTGCCAGGAAAAGACATTATACATAAAGAGAGCAATCATTTGTTACAGAGACTGAAATTTAGATTTAGAGAAACTCAGATGAGGGGCTTTTGTTTGATCTGCCTATATTAAAAACCATTTTGCACAATATTTTTATTGTATTGTGACTGATAACAATAAAACATTACTTGTGAATTTTACAACTGCTCCTGGTTTTCCTGTGCTTCCTGACCTTTGCTTCAACAACAGATGGTGTTAGTAGTAGGATTTACGCCATGCATACTCTAAACCAGGGGTTTTATGCATGGGTACTAGACCTGGTACCTGGGAAGCACAGAAAAAAGATAAGGATCCTGCAACAGCAAGCCTAAGTGTGGTTACCAGAAGAGTGGCAGCCAAACTAGAAATAGAAGTCCAAACTGAAACTGTACAGCCAGCACCAGTGATTGAAGAAGAAGAACAGGCAGGGACAGAACCTGAAAACATGACTGCATTTTTCAAATGGTAGGCTATACAACAAAAAGCAGGTCTGACAAAGGTGGCCAGTCAAGAATCCAACAAAGGTGTGTCAGAAATAGGCATGACCACCAAACATATGACTAGCAGTACTGTGTCTAACAGAGACAGTAGGGAGTGGCCGAGATATGACTTTTGGGCAATGAAGGAAATAATGCAGATGGTGAACACCTTAACAGAACTGGTGAACTGGCTTACAAAACGATGGATGGAGGCTGAGCAGAAATACTCAGGGTCTGAGTAATCCACCAGGGGAAGCACTGTGAGTCCGCTAGGAAAAGTAAGCCCCTGAACAAGTTGGACAATGTTGAGAGGTGAAGCGAGGCCCCATCTGTTGCACACAGAAGCCAGAGGGAGTCCATTCGACATACAGAAAACCAGTTCAGAGCCATGACACCTCAGATGGAGAGGGACCATTTGGAGCTTCCTGTGTTTCCTGGGTGCTACCTTGTTGATCCAGAATCGGAGTTGGAGGAATGCATGGTGCTGGGTCATGGAGGATAAGGTTTGAGTCATGCAGAGACTGCCAATGAAGAGGTGCTTGATTATGGTGGCAAAAAAGGACACCCCGTGATGCAGATGATGTAATCTGAGATGGAGGCATGGCCCCATTAGTAGAACAGTTGAAAGGTGGGGAAGAAGCCTGTGAGACAGCTGAAAGGACTGAATTTTTTGCTAAACCAGGGCTTCCCTGGAGATTCAGAGACTGGGATATGCTACAAAATGGGGATGCACGTATTCACAGGTTATACCAGTATGTGAAAAGTAGTGATGGTGTACTTATTGGTCCTGGGGTGGTTAGCAGAGCCTGTCCCCATTATACCGTCAAGAAAGGGGTACTGTTCAGTTTACATCCTAACCCAAGGTTAAACATGATAGAAGAGCAGGTGGTTGTTCCCACCAAATGTTGGATGCAGGTGATACAGTTGGCACACACTGATCACAATGGGGCACATCTAAGTAAGAGGGAAACCTTCTGCCACATTTTTGCTGGCCAGGAGTCTACAGGCAGGTAGTGACCTACTGTAGATCCTGCTGTGCCTGTCAGTTGATGTTGGCTATAGTCCCCAAAGAAAAGAGAGCGCCTACCCCACAGACAAAAGCTTTACTTCCCAGAGACCTGGAGATGCAGAAGGCCAACAAAGGAAGACCACCTGGGGAAAGAGGTGGCATTCTGGGAAAATAAGTGTACTTCCTCCAGGGCTGGGACAGATATAAAGAAAAGAGATAAATGGGTAACAAACAGTGCAGTGGTTTTGCTGCAATGCTAATGGTTAAACGAATAAATCGGAAAACATCGGAATTGAGAATTCAGGCTGGCCCAGAGGTGCTGAGAGTTGAGGTGCTGGACACCACACCTCGAGCCACATGGGTTCAGAAATGAGCCTGGGTCGTCGGGGGACGGCCTGGGGGGGAGGGGGAGCTGGACTGAGCTGCCACAAGGCAGCTCTCCTCTCCCAGGGAGGGACGTTGTTGCTTCCACCACCACCAGGTGGAGGCTTGGTGGTAGTGGTAGATGAAGGGTGGCATGAAGGGAGGGAGTTGTGGGAGTACAGCATGCACATGCCTTCACATGTGTACATGCATCCACAACAGGGGAAGGGAGACAAATGGAGCTAGCAGGCTCCACGATGGTCACGGCTATGATCTTGGTGACTGGGACACAGGCCGGGGATCGATGCAAGCCCCCGGTGGGGCCCGGAACCTTCCTGCCAGTTCTGGAAAAAACAGGGATAAAAACCTGAACAAAAAAAAGGACTGGTAATTCAGAAGGTTGAAAAAAATGAGTGTGCTTAATTGAAATGCTTGCTGTAAACAATGGTATGAAAAAAGGGATACTGCATACAGTATGTGCATAACTGTAAAGGTTATAAGGTAATGTTAGAAGAAAATTAAAAGAATGTTTTAGAAACCTGTTTTTTTTTTTTTAAACAGGCTCCCTCGTAAAGAAGGGCTTATGTGACAAGGTTGAATAAGACCCTGTCCCATTTGTTATGTAGAAAGTGTTAAAAGCAAGGATATGTTATATCCTCTCCTTTTCTGTCTCTTGTCTATCTGACTGCGCAATCAAATTTTCTTGTGAGACCTAGGAACTGATCACTCTGACAGTCTCATTATTTTTCCCCCTCCCACTATCTCCCTGCTTTCACTTGCTGTTTCTGTCTTTTCTTCCCCCCCTTGCACATCTGTGTTTACAAAAATATATGTGGATCTTTATGTGAAACTGGGTTCTCTTGGTTTGCAAATGTATATGATTATATTATTGAATTGTTTGCAGAAAGCTACTTGGGTTGATTTGGAACACAGGAGGATAACCTTGAGGTGTAGTTTGACCTCCACAAGCTCATTTGCAGAGTTGTCAACATGAGATCAGTTATGGTACACAATGTTTTATTTTGTTGCACCTGCAAGGAAAGAAATTGACAAAGTGTTGGGACATTGTGTGAAAACAGGACATGTGTCTTAACTATCTCAGGATGCAGAAGTTAATTACCAGGAAAAGACATGTATAAAGAGAGCAATCTTTTGTGTGTGAGAGAGAGAGATTGAAATTTAGAGAAACTCAGATGAGGGGCTTTTGTTGAACTGTCTATATTAAAAAAAAATCTTGCACAATTTTTTTTATTCTATTTTTATTTATAATAATAAAACGTTACTTACGAATTTTACAACTACTCCAGGTTTTCCTATGCTTTATTACCTTTGCCTCAAAAACAAACCCCAATTGTACCTCTGGGATCAGTGGAGCTCACATTTAGTGAAAGGATGTCCTGTTGGTGTGCTGAACCCATTTAAATAAATCTTCAAACAAAGCAGAATACCTGCTTCAGTCTAAATGCAAACCAGAGACTGGTCCTATGGGGAATAGGGACTCACCAGGCAGATCTGTGCTCTGAAGGTCACAGAGAGGCCATCCGTGAAGCATACTGTGCACCCAAGAAAAGGACAGACAATATCATGGAAGCAGAATGGGTATCATTGGGGATGAGACAGAGTTAATGTTTGTTACAGCTGGGGGATATAGAGAGAGAGAGACCAATTCACACATAATAGCTTGAGGGGAATCAAGAGGCTACTTGGTATCCCAGGAATAGTGTATGCGAATATACTGATGCTTAATTGCAAACAGATGAATTAGGGACCCTGGACCGTCAATGAAGTATGGTGTGCAAATGAACTTTGGCCAAATCTGCAATGAAAGTTGAGTGCTTGAATGCTTTTGAAGCATGTGTAATTCGTTATTACCAAGCAGACTTTTGAGTGTATTCCTAAATCCTAACCATCTGAGCATCTGAATAAGCAAGCCAAATTTTGAGTGCAAGGGCACTCCCAGGAAGCAAAAGATACCCATAAGTACAAGAGCTGCCCTGGGCCATGGCTGCCCTCATTCCAGGGCACTGGTACGAGCTGAGGTTCACACTGTACCTCAAACAACAGCCCACCTGTCCCCCAGCTCAGTATAGGGGAACCTTGAGCAAAACAAACATGTACAGTAACAGAATAGCTGAAGGAGTCTGAAAAGAACCAAGCAAAATGGGGGGAAGGGGATATTCAGAGTGGACTGCAACATCTCCAGTAACACAGATAAAGCTCCATGTCAAGTGAAATTCCCTACCAAGGGAGCACACTGAAGCAGTGTGATCCTGAACATTTGTCTTGGGCTGGGACTGCAGATATTTTGAGAACCATGAAGCACCATTGACAGCAGCAGCTGTGGAAGGAGCATTTTATTTTTAGCTTCCCTCACTCCTCCTTATCTTCAGATCTGCACTCAGAGGCTGTATGCTTTCAGAAATATCCACTTCCTTACAGTGTACCAATGTACAAAAAGCTGGACTCTGGCATTCGCAATGCATAACCTTTACATCAGGGCCCTTTCTTGCAGTCCCAAGAAAAACATCAGGTGATGACTAAAAGAGAGCCAATACATTTAGATTTGTGAGAGGCAGGGATGCAAGCAGAGCCACAGCTGTGGCGCGTCAGCCATGTTTTGCTGATCATATCACTAGGAGCACCTGGAAGAAATGAATGGCAGTTCTTGACTTGCACATTAGCTGCAGTCAGCTAGCACTGAATGGCCATATTCAAGAAGATCCAAATCAAGGTGCTATCACTTCCCAGCCCCCCCCCACCTGAAATGGAAAATATTTCTTTTAAAACTCAGATGAGGCTATAGCAGTCACAGCTAAGTGGCTTAGCTGGATCCTCTAATATATTTAGGATATCCAAAGAAACCCTTAAATCATACTGGTACAGTGTGTAATACCCCTAATTCTCACAGAACATCACAATTTTCCCTAGGTCAAACACAGGTTCTTACTTGGTATTTATTTTCCGTCTCCCTCCACAGATGTAGAAATGGGAACTGATTTCTTCTGCATTCTGTAGATCCACTGTTTGTTGGATTCCCCTATAGGGGAGAGCCCCCAAAATTTCGACTTAGTTTATATCTGATAGGCTACTGCAGTGATATCACATCTTTGAGAATGCAGACTGACCACTCAGTACAACAAAATGTACATCAAGATAAGAACGACTTTTAATTTTGAGAGGTTTGAGCCTCTGGGTTGTTGGCAGGGAAAGGACTTTCCCACAAAAAGAAGTAACAGTAATAATGCTTTGGACTTGTACAAGGAAGCAACTCAGCTTCTTCCAGAAATGACAGTGACACATACTGGACTTACGACAGCAAAACAAAAATGGAGCCTGTGAGGGTACCATGTCATAAGGGCAAATGCAAAAGGGCGACCGTAAGTTGGATGACGGACCAGTAGGGTGACCAATAAAAAGGGTGACACATCGTGGAAAAAAGAAGCACCATGAGGGCCCCACACAAACAGTGTTTTGCATGGGGCTTTGTCCCCCACACCCCCCATGCAGGGGGCTTTGTGTACCACACCCCTCTCATTATAGATAAGCATCCTAGGAGCCACAGCTACCACCACTCAAGTGGCATTCTGAGTGCAGCGGCACTCATCTGACCTGGTGCTGTATTGTCCACAGTCGCCCAAATTGCTGTTGCCCTTTTGACTTCGCCCTTTTTGATGTTTCCTATTTGCATTCGCCCTTATCACCCGACAGGGTCTGGGAGACAAGGAAGGTGTACTATATTTACTTTGTACTGCAGGCTGAGCAAAATGTATTCATCCCTCTATATCCCTGGCCTGCATTTTTATGTTTGCTTGCACGCATGTGCAAGAAACATAGTGCCATCATCGGAGATTTCGGAGGTGTGTCACCTCCTCCTCCAATACAGGCAGTGTGCTGGCAGGCGCGGCCCCTGTAAGCCAATGCATTTTGGAGCTGTCTATGACACGCTCCAAAATGCAGTGGCATACAGTTGAAAGGGGAGCTATGCTTGAGTGAGCAGCGATAAGAAGTTGCCACGCCGCAGCCCTGCCCCCCAGGCCGCAGGCGCAGCGCTCAAGACGTTAGTAGCAGCCGACGGGGTGCCCAATCCCCGCCGGGCTGAGCTTGCATCATTCCCCCAGTAGTTGGTGCCACGCTGAGCCCACCCCAGCATGGCAGTCAGTCATTGCCGACAGGGTGCCCAATCCCCATCGGCTGCCGCCCCAAAGTCCTTGTGCCACGCTAGAGCCCACCCCAGCGTGGCAAACGCCTACGAGGTTTTTTGTTGTTGTTGCAGCGACGGGTGCCAATCCCCGCCGGGCTGAACGCCCCCAAAGCCCTTTGTGCCACGCTGGGAGCCCACCCCAGCGTGGGCAAGCGGTCCCATAAAGTCTTTTTTTTGTTTTGTAACCTGTAAAACAAAATGGTCCCGCGGCGCTGGCCTCCAACCCCCTCCACAACCGCACCCACCCACTGCACACCCAGCCTCCCCACACACCCTCACCCCATACTTACCTCCGACTCCGCGCGATGATCTTCGTGGACCGGGAACACGCCTGCACTCTTCAAAGCCGACGCGAACTGAGGAAATGCCGGTAAGCTGTATAATGGGCTAGATAGGAGGGGTTCAACTTTATTGCATATCTCAGGCATTTTTGGGAATTTTTGCACCAAATTTTCAACATGGGGTTTTGGGACCCCTTCTCATGAATGATGTCACTGTCATGGCGTTATTCGGGCTCGAAGGGTGATTTCGGCGCAGTGACTGCGAAATCACCCTTCAGAACTGAATACCACCATGACAGTGACATCATTCATGAGAAGGGGTCCAAAACCCCTATGTTGAAAATTTGGTGCCAAAATTCCCAAAAATGACTGTTTAACGAGCGTGCGTTGCGCAGTTCCTACGCAGGCTCGTACGTTTGCCAAATTTCAATATTTTCACTCCAGATTTTCAACATTGCCATTTCACCACACTTTCTTATGAGTAGTACAGCTGTCATTTTTCACATCTCACCCAAAATGTGTTTTCACCCTTGTAGCGAGAATGGCGAGTCGGTGTGCAAAATCAAGCACGGGACAAATTAAGAAAATCACAGTGATACTGTTCATGAGCAGAGGTCTTGAAATGGCTATGTTGAAAATTTGGTGAAAAATTCCTAAAATTGACTGTTTTACGAGCCTGCGTTGCGCAGTTCCTATGCACGCTCATAGGTTTGCGAATTTTCAATATTTCCACTCCAGATTTTCAACATTGCCATTTTTCCACACCTTCTTATGAGTAGTACAGCTGTCATTTTTCACATCTCACCCAAAACATGTTTCTGCCCATGTAGCGCACAATGGCGCAGTCATTGTGCAAACTCAGTGTATGGGACACATTAAGAAAATCACAGTGTCACTGTTCATGAGCAGAGATCTTAAAATGGCAATGTTGAAAATTTGGTGACAGAATTCCTTAAAATGACTGTTTTACGAGTGTACGTTGCACAGTTCCATGCACGCCAGAGGTTTGCGAATTTTCAATATTTCCACTCCAGATTTCCAACATTGCCATTTTTCCACACCTCCTTATGAGCAGCACAGCTGTCATTTTTCACATCCTGCCCAAAACGCGTTTCCACTCATGAAGCTTATAAATGGCGCAGTCGGTGTGCAAACTCAATGTATGGGACACATTAACAAAACCACAGTGACACTGTTCATGAGCAGAGGTCTTACAATGGCTATGTTGAAAATTTGGTGAAAAATGCCTAAAAATGACTTTTACGAGCGTGCGTTGCACAGTTCCTATGCATGCTCGTAAGTTTGCAAATTTAATATTTTCACTCCAGATTGTCAACATGTCCATTTTATTAAACCTCCTTATGAACAGTACAGCTGCAATTTTTCATATGTCACCCAAAATGTGTTATCGCACATGTAGCGTACAATGGTGCTGTTGGTGTGCGAAAGCAATGTTTAGGACAGATTAAGGAAATCACAGTTACACTGTTCATGAGCAGAGGTCTTAAAATGGCTATGTTGAAAATTTGGTGACAAAAGTCCATAAAATGACTGTGTTACGAGTGAGCATTGTGCAGTTTCCAAGCATCCTCGTTAGTTCATGACTTTGTAATATTTTCAGTCCAGATTTTCACTAGTGGCATTTTTCAACACTTCCTTATGAACAGTACAGCTGCCATTTTTCACAACATGGCCGAAGTGTGTTTTCACACTTTCAGTGCAGAGATGCGTGGTCACTGTGGGAAATCATTGTTCGGCACAGATAAAGAAAATCATAGTGACACTGTTCATGATCGGAGGCACCAAAATGCCTGAGTTGACAAACTGCTATAAAATATCCCCAACCTAATTATATAACGGGTATGCGTTGCACAGTTTCTATGTATGCTCGTGACTTCACCATTTTTTTAAATATTTTCACCACACATTTGCAACATAGCCATTTTTACACCTCCCCATGAAAGAGTACAGCTGTCATTTTTTACATCCTGTTCGGAATATTTTTGCACCTGTGGTGCTAAATCCTGTAGTCACTGTGCATAAGCAGCTTTCGGCTACCAAACTGATATTCCCCCTGTTCATGAGGTGGGGTCACAAAACAAACATGTTGAAAATTTGAGTTAAGATACCAACTAATGCCTGAGGTATTAGGCTTTTCAACTAAATCGCCTCAACCCTATAGAGAATGACAGGAATCAGGGGTGTGACTTGGGATTCTTGCCTGTGATGCTCATACCATTCCACACCCTGCAGTCACTGAGAGGCATCGAGGTATGCCTTGGACTCTTTGGCCCCAAACTTCACCCCATTCTCCTATATCGCACCCATCTCACCATATTTCCTAATGAAATGGGGTGCGCATAAGGGCCAAAGACCCCAAGGAACACGTGACACTTGTCAGTCTCTGCAGAGTGGGGTGTGGTGAAATGGCGTGGACGTTATGCCTGACGACCCAAACGCACACCCCACTGCCTGTCACTCTCTGCAGGGTGGTGGTGGGGTTGGCTTCAGTTCAATACTTCATTGCCATTCCTATTACGCAGCTCTGTAACCTCTACACTACCACTGCCAATGCCAGCAAGCAAACATTCGGCATTGACAAATGCTTGTTTGGACTGCAGCACTTTGTTCATATTAGCCAAGTCAGGATAATTTAAAATCCATTTATGGGGTCAAGATATTTAGCAGACAAGAAAGCATCTCCAGGGACCCCTCAAGCAGAGTAAATGCACACTGCCATGTACAGTGTAAGTAGGGGAGGATAATGACCTAGATTTGAACCCTTATAATCTCTACCCTTCCGGTAGCCTTGGTGTCTGGTGTGTGAGGCCCTGTTGCAGGTGTTGTGTCAGCTGGGGCCTGAGTCAATAATCACAGTACACAACACAGCAGCGTGTGTGTGTGTGTGTGTGTGTCTGTTGCAAAGGTAGAGTGTGTGGAATGGCCAGCTAAATCAGAGATTAGAAAAGTAAACCCCAAGATAGTGGAGGCAATGCTTTGCTGTTGGAGAAAACAAATGGGTTTTGAGGGCCTGTTCACCATTCCTTGTGACTTTCTTTGATGATCAGACCCACTGAGACATTCAGATAGTAGAAATATGATCTCAGCTTGGAGTAAGGACTTTTTCTCACAGCAGGGCTCAGAGGATTATTACAAGGGCTTCTTGTGCAGCTGTGGTATCTGCCCCTCCCACGATATGGAGCCCACAGTTAGTAAGGTAGCTAGAGGCCACCCTGGCTTATAGTCAAGGCATGTTGTATCTGTATAGCTGGGGGGGGGGGTCATCCCACCAAATGATAGTGAATGATGGAGCAACTAGGCAGTGGACCACTAAATGGCAGAGTAGTGACCAAATGGCAGTGGAGTGATCAGAGCATGGCAGGGCAACCAAACAGCAGCAGAACAACCAGGCAGTGGAGCAACCTGTTGATGGCTAGTTATAAGGCAACCAGATGATGGTAGCAGGTCAGCAGGGAGTGAGTCAGTGACTGGCTAGACATTACCCACACTGGTCACCAGGTACCGCACCTTATTGGAGGTGCTGGGGGGGGCTGGCATTTTTATAAAGTGCAAGACTATTGCAGCCCATCTGATCAAAAGCTATTTGGACTGTGTTCCACCAGTAGTGCTGGAACAGGGAACGGTGTGCAGGACTCTACTCTGGATGTAGTACAAGAATCCAACAACTAGAATTCTAAAACAAGGTCACAGCAAATGGAACACCACAATAAGAAATCCTACCCTTGCATTCAGACAACCCCCACACACACACACACATACACACTGAAGATCTAAAGACATTTGGGGAACTGTTGACTATAATCTGGGTTGAACGGTTATCTTTTGCATCATGTACTGATCATTGTAGAAATGATTCTGCCTGTGGGGGGCCTATTACCCCACAAGATTATAACTCACTGTTTATCTTCCCTACTTGCTGTTCATTAACAAACTTGTATTTTACTTGCGTACCACAGATCTGTGTTATGTAGAGGTTATTATTTCACTTTGTAGTGAGTGAGGGAGGGTTTAGGAGCCTGCCACTTTGCACATTTACACATGCTTGGACTGCTGATAGGCAAACACCAGCCAGACTGTAAAAGATGCAAGGCATAGAGGCAGTGCAGTTACTGCAGTCTGGTGGGCAGAGCACAAAGCTTTGACCTGCAGACCCAGGTCTGAATCCCAGCAATGCCACATATTCACTGTGTGACCTTGAGCAAGCCATTGAAACTCCATGTGTGTAACCTCTCTCTCTCTTTCTCTCCCTCTCTTAACCTTCCTCTATCTCACTTAACCACCCTGTGCTTTCCTAATTACTGATCTAACTGTTCATGGCTTGTAAAGTGCTTTGGGATACAGTGTGTATGAAAGACACTAAGGGCCTGGTTCTCAAAGCTCCCAACAGGGCACAAGGGGCTTGCGCCACTAGAATGGTGCAAAGTGCCCCTTGCACCAAAAGATGCACTGGGAGTGATTCACAAAGGCAGCCTGCATCAATCCCTGGCTGCCTGCCTCAAACAGGCTTGCGCCACCCATGTGCCCAATAATGGGCTGCAACTTAGCACTAGGGGGCATGTGACAGATGCAAGCTGCCGCATCCCTGAAAATGAGATTCACAGATCTCTCCCAGAAGGAGAAATTTTAACTACCCTTAGGGTAGCCAGAGCAGGTCTAAGGGTACTTAGGAGAGTCTCCTCTGGAAGACGACCTGTATGTGGCAATGTGCCACGGCCGCCCCTCCCCAGCCTGGATGCCACCAGTAGATAAAGTAATATTAGTACACCCTTTCCTAGTGGTCTAATGGCCCCCTCCCCAATCCCCAATGCTGCCCTTATTATAATTGATAAACTCAGAGAGCAGCCACAGCTACAGCACTACGGCGAATCATTACAGCACTGACTAGGGCCTGCAGACTCCTGCCCACCACACGCATACCTGTGACCTCTACGAACAGTCAAACTGGCTGCAACTTCAGGGATGGATTACTTTCCAAACCTGCCTAGTAGTAAAAAAGTCATTGATGGGACTCATGCCCCCTGGGGTTTAGTCTCTCTCTCTTAAGCCCAGCCAACCGCACCCGTTACACAAGAAGCTCTGACAACTATTCTCTATCTGTTCCCCACTATCACACCACCCAAGGCCAGCGGTCTTTTGCAGGTAGAGTCCCTAAGATGTTTAACTCCCTGGGCAGCAAAGTCACCAACTTAGGCACCCTCTGTTCATTCAAACACAAGCTACGTCAAACACTTGTGTCCAGAGCCACCTGTGACTGTTTTTCCTAACCTCCCTGGCAGTCGCTCCTGTTCTTTGCACCTCTCTACTATCACCACCTCTGCCTGCCACCACCCTCCCACATATATACCTCTGCCTCTCTCCCTAGCCCTGGTCCACCACCTTCCTCTCTTACCTTCCTTCAGTTCCTTTCCCCTCTTCCTTTTCTAATCTGCTCACCCCACCCACTGTTGCACAAGTTACCCGATCCTTGCCTCCCACCCACTCTCCTTCTATCTCCCTCCCTGTTACCCCTCTACAGCCACTCTCTCTTCCCACTTTCCTACGCTACCTGGCACAACTGACAGCAACTCAATTTTTCCACTTCATCTTTCCCTTTGACAATGCCCTTCTGGCAGGCGTAATTCATGTAAATACTGTTTTCTGTGACTCATCATTCTTAAATGTATGCTTGGTTGTGTTGTTCTAACTGTTAATTATATTTATTTATTTTTATTTTATTTATTTGAAATATCGGATTTACAACCTTTGAGCCGCGAGGCTCATTTACAAAGGTACCTCATCACAGAAATAAAACAGACAGGTTACAAATGACAGAGGAAATAGCCGTCATGTGTGGGTTACAGACATTGTTAACAGATATTATATACAGGTCAGAATACAGATATTTACATAGTCACAGTTGTAAGAGGTTGCAGTCCATGAAGGACTTTTGTCAGAGGTTTGGGTCATGGTGGGCATGAGACCACAGGTTAGTTGCAGTTACAGGAGCGGATATTGAGGAGGTGGTTGCTGAGGGCGACTTTGAATTGGGAAATCTTGGACATATTAGTGATGGTGGCAGGAAGCACATTAAACCAAACGGGGGCCCTGTAGTGGACAGATCTCTGGGCAAGGGCGGTCTTTACCCTGGGTACTGCTAGTATAGTTTTGTCTGAGTTGTGGGTGGAGATAGAGGGGGTGGCAAGTGTGAGAGTGGCAGTGACCCTAGGAGGGGAGTAACCGAGCAGGATTTTTTTGGTCAGTAGGCAGGTCTGGTAGAGGAGCCTTTCATTGAGGTTAAGAAGATTGGCAGAGGAATAAAGGGAGCAGGTGTGAGTGAGTCTAGGGGTGCCAGTTAGGAGCCTGCACGCCATGTTGAGGGAGACCTGAATTTTCTGGAGTGCGGTATTATCTGCTGCCCCATACACAGGGAGCCCGTAGTCTACTAAGGACAGTATTGAGGAGGTAACAGCAAGCCTAAAGGCGTTAGGAGGGAGGCAGTCCCTGTGCCGGTACAGGAGTCCAATCCGAGTGTTAGTGGCGGTCACTGGGGTGTTTATGTGGTCATGGAAGGTAAGGGCTGAGTCGAGGCTAAGTCCAAGATATTTGTAGATGGATACCTGTTCAAGGGGGTGCTGGGTGTTGGGAAGGATGAGGAGAGGTGCACTTATAGCTTTGTTTTGGTGGTGTGAGAAAATCACTGATTTTTTCTTTTTCAGGTTTATGACCAGTCTGCGGTCCTTGAACCATGTTTTGGCCTGGGAGAAGGCATGTTGGAGGGAGTCCTGGAGGGGAGTGTGTTTATGGTGCAAGGCACTGAGCACTGCATCATCTGCATACATTAGTATTTTTTCAGAGCAGGCTTTTGGCAAGGAGTTTAGGTAGAGGGTGAAGAGAAGTGGACCCAGGATGGAGCCCTGGGGCACCCCGGAGTGGACAGGTAGAGTGTCGGATAGGGTCCCGTTTATTATGACAGATTGGGACTGGTTGGAGAGGTAACTGGCACACCATGCCAGGGGGCCTGTGGAGAAACTGAGTTGGCAGAGGGAGTCAAGAAGGAGAGGATGGCAGACCATGTCGAAGGCCTTGGAAAGGTCTATGAACACAGCTCCAGCAGTGTTACTGGAGTCAAGTGAGGAGTGAAGGAAGTTGGTGAATTCTAGGAGGGCTGTGGTAGTGCTATGCCCTAAATAAAAGCCATGCTGCTCTGGGCATAGTATGTCATACTTGCCTAGGTATTCAGTGAGCTGAGTGGCAACCACTTTTTCTAAGGCTTTTGAGAGGAGGGGAGAATGGAGATGGGTCGATAGTTACTGGGTGTGGCTTTGTCACCATTTTTATAAATGGGGGTAATGATGGCTGTGTTTCAGGCACTGGGGAACTGCCCCAGGCAGAGGGATTTGTTGAGTAGGTCTGTTAGAGGGACTAGGACTTCACTGAGGACTAATCGAAGAAGCCTAGCGTCTAGGGGGTCATTGCTAGGGTTATTGCTGTTTAGTGCTTTTCGTAGGTATGGGCAGGCTTCCTGAATGGATATTTTGAGCAGGAGGAAATGAGGGTGCTGCAGGATTGGGGGTTGGGATTCGGGCACCGGGTCAAAGAAACAGCTGGGGAGAACAGTGCTGAGATCCGTGAAGGTGGTGTTTCGGCAGTTTGCTATGGTAAGTGGGTCATCGGAGATGGTGTCGTCTATGGAGAGCTGGGAGGGGAGTGGGGAAGGAGATTTCCCATTAAGTTCTTTGATATTGTTCCAGAAGGTCTATGTAGACCCCCATGTGGCGGTGAGAGTAGATTGATAGTGGTCTGCTTTGGCCTTGCAGATGGCTCGAGTGCATCTGTTGCGTGCGGCATTATAGGACTGTCTGTCAGCCAGCCTGCCAGACTCTGTAGCTTTGTGCCATAGATTCTCCCTATCTTTCAGTTTTTGGAGTAGTGAGGGGGTGATCCATGGTGCATTTGGTCTTTTGGTGCAGTGTTTGGTGAGTGGAGCATAGAGGTCACAGACCTTGGTGAAGGCCTGCATGAACAGATTGAGCGCAATGTCAACACTGGGAGCTATATTGATGGGGGACCAGTCCATTTGGACAAGTAGTTGTTTAAGTTTTTTTAACCCCCCTGGGCGGAGACACCTTCGGAAGGTGGTATGGGCTGTGGGTTTGGGTGTGGAGGAAGTCCATAGGAATAAGATGGGCGAGTGATCGCTTAGGGAGTCAGGAAGTACTTTTATATTCTGGATTTTGTTGGGGCGGTTGGAGATAATAATATCCAGGAGGGTGCTGGTACCAGTAGTAGGATGAAGTCTAGTAGGTTGTGTAACTAATTGGACCATGTCGAGGGCAGAGAAGGAGTCCTTGGTTGGTGTGGCTGAGGGGCCAAGCCAGTTGACATTTAGGTCTCCTACCAGCATCTGTTCGGCATTGTGCAGGAGGGTAATGAGGTAATTAATGAGGGATGTGATGGCTGGCATTTGGTTCTTTGGGGGTATGTAGGAGACAGTGAGGTATAATGGACCCCTGAAAGGGTCCAGGGTGATTTTTAGGGTGAGGGCTTGTGCTCCGTTTTTGAGTTTGGGGGGTGAGAGCATGTGGCAAATAATGTTATCGTTGATGTAGATTGCACAGCCTCCCCCACGTTTGCCCACCTTGTCTTCCCAGTATAGTGTGTATCCGGGGAGTGAGACAAAGGCGTCAGGAGTAGATTTAGAGAGCCAGGTCTCAACTAGAGCAATGATGTCTGGTTGGTGTAGGGTGGCCCAACATTGGAGCGCTGCAGATTTTTTAGGCAGGCTGCATATGTTTATGGAGGTAAATGTGGAGTCCAGGGGACCTGGTAGATGGACTGTCAGTGGGAGGGCCTGGATTAGGGTGGATATTACCAGAGAGGAGAAGTAGAAGGATCAGGGTTCTGACCATAGAGTGGCAGATAGTTAATTTTTTGTGAGTACATTGAGAGGAGGGGGAGGATGAAATGGAGCAGGGGATGGGCAGGATTTGGAGGGTTGGGAAGACACAGAGGGGTGGAGCCAGGGGAGGCAGGGGTGGGTGGAGGGTAACTTGGGAGGGCAGGTAGGAGGTGGATGCATGGGTCCAGGGTGTGACGCCAGGGTAGGGGGGGATGGTAAATTCCGGAGAGATGTGACAGAGCAGTCAACAAAGGGCATGGGGCGTGGTCGGGCTGGCAGGGGTTGAACCCAAGGGTGGTTATGAAAATGAGACATATTAGGCGGAAATTAACAGACATGGTTCTAGGTAGATTTGGAGGGAGTGATACAAAAGCTGTAAGAGCTTTTAGGATAAATCAAGAGAAATGAGCTTGACTTGTAGGCACAGCGGCCGAAGGTCTTATGTCTGCGGCGAGACAGAAGAAAAAATGTTTTAGTGGACTATGGGGATGGTGTGGTCTGAGGGGGAAAGGTAATGCAACGTACAAGTGGGGAGAACTACTTGGGAAGAATGTGTAGTGCTGCCCCAAGTGCCTAAAAGCTATAATCTGCAGGTGGAGAAGTGAGCTGATTGGTTTTACACTCACACTCAACCCTATTGGTTGTACTCTCGCAGCTCAGCAATATACAAGGGAGAGCCGAGCAAGGGTGGTGGTGGGGGCGGTGGGGCCTCCTCTGCTCATAAATGCTGCTGGTGTCCGAAGTAGATTGTGGACCATCCGTACCTGAGGGGAAATCCCAACGAAAGGCTGGAGGGAGGGCTTCACAAGTCTGGCCCTCGCGACCGTCCGACTGACCGCCCGCTGGTGGGGGGGGGGTCCGATTCCACAATTGCAGGAGACACGATCTGAGGGGGAGAGACAGAGAGGATTACTTATAGTAGATAAGGGCCTTTTGTTTCACTGAAAGGGGAGTGGGTGAGAGAAAGGGGATGGCTCACAAACGGAGCAGAAACAGAGCAGTTTGGCCTAAGATAGCTTTGAAATTAATTATCTGCAGCTCTTACAGTTTAAACAACGTGCAGTTCAGAGTCTAATTCACCAAATTAATTTATGCAACAGCAGATTAAGCAAGTGTGCAGCTCGAGTCTTGTACCAAACAGATTACGTAAGGGTCACTGTGAAATAAATGTACTGCCTTTGCCTATAATTTAAGCAGCTCGAGTCTTATCTTACTTCGAACAGCTTGTGAGAGTTCAAAGTTTGTGCAGCTCCAGTCTCACTACAGTTAAGATGCACGTTCCCTGTGCGAGTACCACTAGGGCGTCTGACTGCTTTTGCTTGGGACAAGTGGGGCAAAAAAGGGGCCAACAAAACAGTTTGAACAAAGCCTTAAGAATTCATCCTGGCAAGCACATTACATAGAATTTCAATAAGTTACAGAATTAAGCATATTAAATAGAATTCCACTAGATTACAGAATTAAGCAGATAAGGTAGAGAATTTAAAGTAACTGTGGTTTTAGACCATGTATACCCCATACTGATATTTGTATTCAAACTGCTTGCCTGCTAATCTCACACAAAATGTACTTCTATTCTTTGTATACTGATGTGGAATCTTTGTAAAAGAGCCACTGGCTCAAAGGTATTTATCCAAAATTCTAATAAAGAAATAAATAAACTCCACCCGATCCCCGATGCTGCCTGTATTATAGGTAATAAAATAACCTCCTTCTCGGATGCTGTCCATAGTGTATAATTCATAAATTGCCCCCCTCTCTGATCCCCGATGCCACGCTTATTATAATGAAAAACCCCATCCCTGATGCTGCCCATATTATATATTTAATACAACCCCCCAATCCCCAATACCTTCCCCATTAATAATGAATACCATGTCCCCCTTCATTGGTGGTATGTGGCCCCCAGCCCCAGTAGTGAGTACCCACCCCTCTCCCCATCCTGAATTACAGCCAGGGGTCTGGCTGCTCACCTCTCATGTTAGTGGCCGGGTGCCAACTAACTGTGTGAAGTGCATGCTGTATAGTGAACATACTCATTGATAGACAGTTCAGTCAGTGCCCGACCATGGAGGTGAGAGTGGGCTGTGCCAGTTGCTGACTATTATTCAAGATAGGGAGAGGGTGGAGCATTAATATATCGGGCAGCATGGGGATGAAGGGTTTAGTAATTATAATAAGGGCAGCATGAGGGATCGGGAGGGGGACATTTTATGAATTACACACTATGGACAGCATCAGGGAAGGGGGTATGTTAATTATTATAAGGGCCACATCGGGGATCAGGAAGGGGAGACATTATATGATTTAATGATTTAAAAACTACAGCTAGCATCAGGGAAGGGAGTATGTTATTAATTGTAATAAGGGCTTCATCGGAGAAGGGGAACATGAGATCACCAGGGTAGGAATTTTATATACTGTACTTTGGGATTGGGGATGGGGGACCGCTTGCATTTGCCACAAGGGGCCTATGGCAGACCCTTCCCATGTGCCAGGTGCTTGCCGCACAAGATGGGTTGCCGCAAGTGTGCTGACTTAGGCACCAGGACCCTTCCTGTACCATAATCTGGTGCAGGGTCCCTGGTGCACTTGGCTCCAGCGCAAGCTACTGTTTGCTGCAGCTTGCTCCGATCCTAGACGTTTCTGAGAATCAAACCTTATATATTTAAAAAAATCCATTTTAATAAAGGTGCCTCCTTTGGGGCTGGCAGTATAGCCTAGAGGTTGGAATAGTGAGCGGTAAATGAGCTTCATACATCCATCAAACCTCGGTTTGATTTCCACAACCTCCACTTGCATTCTGTGTGACTCTGAGCAAGTCACTTAACTTCCCCAGAGCTCCCAGGTCGCCTCTGAAAACAGGCACTTGTGCCTAGTGGGTCTTAACCAGTTACCAAAGATTTTTTTTTAAAAATGTCAGTTAACATGAAAACAAAGAAAACTGCATCAGTGGCTACCCAGTCAATACTTATAGTCTCACCATAGACCATGCAGGAGCTGCATCAAACACTGACAGGCCATGGACAGAAAATATGTACTCAGGGCTCACTTGCCTTCCCTGCACATTGAGGGTGTGGAAGAAAGATGATGTCAGCAGGGAGTTGGCAGGGGGGATGGCAAGAAGAATTTCCCAGAAGAGAATCCAGCAACTAGAATTCAGAAACAAGGTCACAGCAGGTGGAACACCGTGATAAGAACTGCTAACCTGGCATTGTGACTGCAGAGCAGTCAAACAAAAGCTACGACCAGGAAGGACGAGGGACGTGGAAATCACTCCTTGGCAAAATTGGTTGCCAGAGAAGACTGAACAATACAATCATTAAGTTACAGAAGGTAACCAAGGAAATACCAACTAAATAAGATGAATTCGGAAGCATTAGTTCTGTAAGTCAAATAATTATGCTGAACATAGAAATACAGTGCTACAGAGTTTGAAGAGAACTCTTAAAACTGCATTTCTCTTAATCCATGTGGATGGCAGTTACACTGTGAGTAATTACTTGTTCAGACACTGCAACTGTGGCCATTACTGAGTCACAGTGTACAGGAAACCACAACAGAGACGTGGCCATAGCAAGTTATACTTAGTTCAGAAAAGATAGGGCGAGAAGTAAGGGAAGCAGGGTAGTGCTGTGTGTAAGGGAGGATATAAAAGCAATGAATATACAGGGAATACAGGGGGTGGAGGGGTTGGAGGTTCTGTGGGTTACCCTGGATACAGGAAATGGAGCCACTATTTGCACAGGAGTGATCTACAGACTTCCAACACGGGGAGAATTTCGATAAGGCACTGGTGGAAGCTACTGGTGGAAGGTCATACTAGCACAATGGCAGAAAAAGGGAAGGTGCTGCTGGTGGGGGACTTCAATCTGCCAGACTTCAGCCTGAAGCAGGGACATCCTGGACTCCCCGCAGGGGGTGTTCCTCAGGCAACTAGTCAGGGAGCCCACTCATGATGGGGCAATGCCAGTGCTGGAATTACAAGGGAACTTGCCAGGGCTCGGCCTTCCTAGCTCTGAAGTGAGTCCTGGTAGCTCACACATCACTGCCATTGACTTGTAATGGGAAGGGGGATTAATTTAAAGATAGTGCTCTTACATGCCCCCAAAGCTCATGAAGTGTAATTCCAGCACTGGGCGATACTGGTTCTGGTGCTCACTGACAGGGAGTGTTGCTGATGTCAAGGTGGGAGGCCACTTGGGGACCAGTGATCACTGTACTGTGTGGTTCAACATAGGGACAGCAGCAGAATCAAACCACATAAGAATGGAGGTCCTAGATTTCAGGAGGGCAGAATTAAAAAAATAAATGGGTGAATGCCTCACCGAGGACCTAGCAGGAGGAACAGTGGACGAAGCTGAGGGAGGGCATAGTGAGGGCGACAAACCTCTGTGCAAAGGAAGTGAACAAACACAGGAGGAAAAAGAGACCTCTATGGTTCTCGAAGCGACTGGAAAGGTAAAGGCTAAAAGGATAGCATTCAGGAGGTATGAAGAGACACAGAGGAACGAGGAAAAAGAGTTGTATCAGGAGAAACAGAGGGAGACAGGAAAAGCAATAAGGAGCGCAAAGACGCAAACCGAGGAAAGAATAGTCCAGCAGGTAACAAAAGGGGACGAGACATTTTTAGGTGCATAAGTGACAAGAGAAAGACCAGGGGAAGGATTATAAGGTTAAGAAAGGAAAGGGGGGGGGGGGGACTGTGCAGAGGATGATCAGGAAAGGCAAATATCCTGAACTAGTACTTTTGTTTGTTCACAGAGGAATGGGAAGGGGAAGGGCCACATAAAAGCAACAGGAGCACTGGAGGGAGGCAGACACTAGTCCTGTTTCAGAGGTGAGAGTCATAGAAACATAGACGATGATGGCAAATAAGGACCGCAAGGCCCATCCCTACCTTATGAATGTGCCATCGGCTTTTGCTCTGTCAATGGCCTATCTATTCATACTCATCTGTATTGCTCCCTTATGCCTATCCCATGCCTGTTTGAAGCCCTGCACTGTATTCATATCCACCACTTCCTGTAGTATGCCGTTCCATGCATCCACCACCCTTTCTGTGAAAAAGAACTTCCTCACATCACTCCTTAATCGATCTCCCTCTAATCTCATGCTGTGTCCTCTTGTCCTGCTATTTTTCTTATATTGAAACATGTTAGACTCTTTCACCTTGTTAATGCCCTTAAGGTGTTTGAATGTTTTGATCATATCACCTCTCTCCCTCCTTAGCTCTAGGGTATACATATTGAGCTCCGTTAATCTGTTCTCATATGTTTTCTGATGCAGTCCCTGCACCATTTTGATTGCCCTTCTCTGGACTGCCTCAATTTGGTTAATGTCCTTGTGAAGGTGTGGCCTCAGTACTGCCGCAGTACTCCAGATGGGGCCTAACAGTGTCTTGTAAAGAGGGATTATTACCTCCCTTCTGACTTGTGATACCCTACATTAATACACCCCAACATCCCCCTAGCTCACCTACTGCTTTAGTGGTCTGCTTGGATGATTTCAGGTCATCGGTGATGATGATGCCCAAGTCTCTTTCTTCCCTTGTGACTGCCAGCAACTCCCTTCCCAGCCTATAGGTGGTTTCAGGGTTTCTCTTCCCTATGTGCATGATCTTGCACTTCTTCGCATTAAACTCCAGTTGCCACTTTTTCGACCATTTTGCTAGTTTATCCCGATCTCTTCTCATTCTGCCCACCCCATCTGGATCATCTACTGTGTTGCAGATCTTGGTGTCATCTGTTAACAGACAAACCTTACCCTCCAGCCCATCTGCAATGTCACTGATGAAGATATTGAAGAGGAATGGCCCAGAACTGAACCCTGAGGTACCCCACTTGTGACTTGCATCTCTTCTGACTGTATACCATTTGCCACCACTCTCTGTTTTCTGCCCATCAACCAGTTTGCCACCCAGTTGACCAACTTCTGACCCACCCTGAGCCTACCCAGCTTATTAATCAATCTTCTATGTGGAACGGTATCGAAAGCTTTGCTGAAGTCAAGGTAGGTGACATCAACTGCTCCCCCTTGGTCCACCCCTCTGGTTACCCATTCAAAGAAATCTATGAGATTAGTTTGACAGGACCTTCCTTTTGTAAACCCATGCTGTCTTGGATCCTGTGCTCCTATGGATTCCAGGTGTTGCACTATCCTTTCCTTAAGGTGTGCCTCCATAATCTTGCCCACTACTGAGGTAAGACTGACTGGTCTGTAGTTCCCTGCCTCCTCCCTGCTACCACTCTTGTGGAGCGGGATCACATGAGCCCTTCTTCAGTCTTCTGGGACCTCTCCTGTGCTCAGAGACTCCCTATACAGTGCTGACAATGGCTCTGCTAGTTCCACCCTTAGCTTCTTTAGTGCCCTGGGATGTATGTCATCAGGTCCTATTGCTTTTTCCACCTTGAGCTTATCAAGCTCTTGTAGGACCCTTTATTTTGTGAAGGGACTAGTGCACACCTCCCTCCCCCCTGTGTCCATGGTGCTGAGCTGTGGGCCGTGCACCTACCTTCTCTTCAGTAAATACTGAGCAGAAGTATCTATTTAGGATAGCTGTTTTTACATGGTCCTCCTCCTCACATGCCCCCAATCCCCTTTGATCTTAGCAATACCCCCTCTGGACTTTCTCCTTTCACTAATGTATCTATAGAAAGTCTTGTCACCTTCTTTTACTGTTTGTGCTAGTGTTTCCTCAGTTTGGGTCTTTGCCTGCCTTACTGCCTTCTCTGTTTCCCTTAGGGAAGTTTGGTATGCCTCCCTGTCTTCATCCTGCTGCGTTTCCTTGTATTTCCTGAAGGCCAGCCTTTTGGCTCTGACCTTTTCTGCTATGTTTTTGAGAACCAAAGTGGTTCCCTTCTTCTTTTGCACTTCCTTTTGTCTCTAACACAATGGCATGTTGCTTCAAGTATTGCATCCTTAATGCTTGCCCACTTTGCCTGTACCCCCTCACCTGTATTTCTTTTTGCCAGGGCTAGCTTAACTCTGTTAGCCATCTTATCAAAGCCAGCTCCTATGGGACTCACAAATCTGAAAGTGGACAAAGCTATGGAGCCAGACGGGGTACAACCAAGAGTACTGAGGGAGCTAAATGAGGTACTGGCTATGCCTCTGACAGTCCTATTGAACAGTCTACTGAAAACAGGAGTGGTTCCGAACGACTGGAGGAGGGCAGATGTAGTCTTGCCTCACAAAAGTGGTAGCAAGGAGGTAGCTGGCAACTATAGGCCAGTTAGCCTGACATTGGTGGTGGGGAAGTTAATGGAGACACTATTAAAGGAAAGGATTGTGGAGTATCTTGAATCCAGCAGGTTACAAGACCCAAGGCAGCACAGATTTACAGGAGGAGGTCATGTCAAACAAATCAGATAAATTTCTTTGACTGGGTGACCAGGGAAATAGAGTAGGATGGGGCGGTGAACTTGGCCTACCTAGATTTCAGCAAGGCCTTCAACACCATTCCACACAGGAGATTCATAAAGAAACTGGGCAGATTAGGGTTGTAATCTAAACACTCTTGGTGTGTAGGGTAAATAATAATAATACAGATTCTTGTATCTCGGAGTCGGACAAGAAACATTCGGAAACAAGCAAGGAGTACTAATAAAATTTATTATACTACTTACGCTAAGCATGTGACAGAGAAAATCACAAGGGAGATGGATTTCTCACCACTTCTCCTGAATAATGAATAATGTACATGATCGCCAGGATTGCAGATCTTAGGTTCTCTAAGGTCTTGTCTCTCTCCCCGCTCTTCTAGAGCACTACAGTGGATTGGAGACAGCTAAATACTACAGATAACAGCATAGCAACAGAGATTACCTCATAGTTACAGATATGATGAACAATATGTAACTCATTCTTCACTGGATAATGACTTAGGAGACAGAATTACTAATGAGTATCAGAATGAGACAGAATATGCTTCTATTAGCATTATAGCTTAAACAAAAGAAATGCTGACTGGTTCAAACTACATGCGGCATTTCCTGCTTACATACAGTATAAAACATAGAGACATAACAAAAGCTTTCTCTCTCTGTCAGCTTGCTTAGAGACAAAGAGAACTGATGACAGGACCCTATCATACTACATATAATTATATGAGACTATAAGTATACAATAATCACTGATGATCCCTCAGAGTCATCATATCAGTAATTAGGTCGATTATATATGGAATATCTATGAAAGACAAACTAATCTAGATAATTGTATTATAGTGAGGTATAATGAATCATGCATGACAATTATTAGCATATCTTAGCAGCAAAGCACATTCCTAGAACTCATGCTTATATGATATGTGCTCACATCTATAGGTTAGTGCAAAATAGCAGTATCACAGTACAATAGACCAGGAATACAGTGTGAAGTGTATGTGGGATGATAGGGGGCATAACCCATGCATAACAGGGTGGGTCTTGAGGTGTAAACTGTGAGAAATTGGTTACAGGATAGGTGACAGAGGGTGCTGGTAAATGGAGATCACTCTGGAGAAGGGAAGGTGACCAATGGGGTGCCTCAGGGCTCTGTACTGGGACTTGTCCTCTTTAATGTCTTTATTAGTGACGTTGCAGATGAGCTTCAAGGGAAGGTCTGCCACTTTGCAGATGACACCAAAATCTGCAATAAGGCGGATAGCCGGGGGAATGTCAAGAGACCTGAGAAAACTCTCGGAGCAGTCAAGGGCAAGACAGCTGGGGTTCAGTGCAAAAAAATGTAAAATCATGCACTTAGGACACAGAAAGTCAGAGATGGAGTACAAAATGGGAGAAGAGGTATTGGAAGTCACCAAACAGAAAAGGGAACTGGCGGTAATAATATCTGATTACCTAAAGGTGGCCAGGCAGTGCAACAGGGCAGTAGTCAGGGCTAGTGGGATATTAGGGTGCATAGGAAAGGTATCACCAGAAGAAGGGGGAAGGGTGTTGCCACTGCATAGATTGCTGGTGAGACCCCACTTGGAGTACTGTGTCCAGTTCTGAAGACTACATCTCCAGAAGGACAAAGAACAGGGCAACTAAAATGGTGCAGGGTCTGCATCAGAAGTCCTATGAGAAGAAACTAAAAGACCTCATTATGTACACCATGGAATAGAGTAGAGAGAGAGGGGGAATATGAAAGACACCTAGAAATCCATAATGGGGGTAAATAAGGTATTTTACAGCAAATGATGCAAGAGAACAAGGGGACACACAATGAAGCTGGGAGGAGTAGATTCAGGAGAGATGTGAAGAAGTACTTCTTCACAGAAAGAGTGGCGGATGCCTGGAACAGTCTTCCAGCAGAGGTGGTGGGAGCAAAAATAGTGGTGGTATTCAAGATACATGGCATAGGCATAAAGGAATCTTAGTGGAAAGTGTTGGGTGGGATCAGAGATCAAGTATGGTCTGCAGTGACACTATAAGTGGGGGGGGGATGGGTACACTGAATGGGCCATGTGGTTCTCATCTGTTGTGAAATACTGTTTCTATGTCTAAGAAAGACTAAGATAAGGGCCATGAATTAGTATTACAATTTGGTTTGTACATACAGAAAGTAAATGGAGAATTATATATAACAAGGCTGAAATTCCATCAAGGGGTCCCGGTGGCACAATAAGCCATGAGTCAGAAGGTTTATATTAATACCAGGAATTACAAGAAGGGTTTTATCCATGTTTCCATTTGGTATTTTTTTATAACACGTGGATCCAAGTCTAATTTGTGCTGTTAAAGTAGGCTTCATTTCCTGCCTTTTAAGGAAATATTGTCAGACACTTCTGGTGAACATTTGGGGTTGGTATTGTAGCTTTGAGCATTCTGTAATTCTCTGACACCTACCCAAAGCAAACACAGACACCAACATAACTTGAACCTATTTTCACAACAGCACCATTTTTGTGTCAGAATCTTCATGGCAATAACTTGCTGTACACTCTGAAAGGTTTTCACCAGTGCATGTCCTCACAAATTTCATTTCCACTGAGCACGTCTGCAGGAAAAAAAAAACACCCATAATATAGAGTCTACTACCTATTAGATGTGGCGTTGCGGAAAATAAAGTGTTTAAACATATGTTTGGTCTAGTGAATCGGCAATAAATTGTGAAACAGGAGAACACAGGCTGGCCCATCGGTGCAGTGGCAGGACTCGAATTAGCAATGCTGGTGATCCAATTTGGGAACAGACTATGGCAGCGAGAGGGACTGCAGGTGTGTGGGGGGGGGGGATGTGAGACAACTCTGATGCCTCACTATGCCATGCTGGAAAATTGTGAGGCAGGGAAAGTCCCAGCAAATGCAGCAGACAGGGCTTGGGGGACTAGTTGATGATGGAGGCAGGCTAGAGAAGAGTATAAACAAAAAAAAATAGGTGATTACTGGCTTCTAATTCCACCACAGCTTTTGAATCACTGTGTGAACCTGAGTAAGTTACTTGCCATCCCTCTGCTTCAGTCCTCCCAACTTTAACATTAAAAAGCAGCAGGATGCCCATGAAAACAAGGTACTGCATCTCAGTTGGGATATCCTGGGTTAATAAATTGTAAAATGTTGATAAAAACTTATTCCTATATTGTTATCCTACTGATCTGACTTTGGCATCTTGTTGATTTAATATCAGCATCCGGTTACAAAATCGATCCAATATCAGCATCCTGCTATACCATTGATATGATACCAGCATCTCTTGTATTATTGAGCTGATATCATCATCCTGTTACAGTATCGATCTAAAGTCAGCGTCCTGCTATACTGTCAATCTGACATTAGTATCCTGTTACAATATAGGTCTGATATCAGTATCCTGTTACAATATCAGTCTTATATCAGCATCCTATTATACTATAGATCTGACATTAGTATCCTGTTACAGTACTGATCTGAGATCAGCATCCTGTTACAATCTCAATCTAATATCAGCATCCTACTATATTAGTAAACCAAAATTCAATATCCTGTTCAATACTGAAGTGATAGCATCCTGTTGTACTATCGCTCTGACATCAGCATGCTGTTGCAATATCAATCTGTTATCAGCATCATGCTATGCTATCAGTCTGGAGCCTGAGAAATAAAATGGAGGACCTCCAAGCCTTAGTGGCAGATAGCCACATGGACTTGAATGGAGTCATTGAAACCTGGGTGTCTCCAAACCATGACTGGAAACTTATTTTCCCTGGGTTTTTACTCCACAGAAGAGATAGGGAAGGGGAAGAGGAAATGTGTGGCTCTATATGTTAGGGGGTATAAAAGCCATGAGAGAGGAACCTAGGAGAGTTAGGATGGAGTCAGTATGGGTCCAGGTCTAGTCAGAATCGGTCAGGACATAAAACTGGAGGTGGTCTACAGACCACCAAACAAGAGTGAGCAGCTTTACAGAGATCAGGTAAGCAAGAACTGAGAAGCAACAACTCAGGGGCAGGTGGTGATCATGAGAGACTTCAGTCTACTGGATATAGATCAGATGTCCCAAAAGCTGGCAGCAAAAAAAGGCCAGTCTCTCCTGGAAGTATTCAAGGATGGCTTCTTGGTCAAGGGCACAACAGAATCAACACGAGAGCAGGCAACCCTGGACCTGGTGCTCGCAAACTGCAATTAAATCAGGGACATCAGCACAGCTAAGCCCTTGAGTAATAGCAACCAACTATTGGTATAGTTTAGTGTACTGCTGAAAAAGGTACGTCTGAACACCAAAACATCTGTTCTTGTCTTCAGAAGGGCAGACCTTAGTGCTATGAGTGAGAAGCTTGGAGAACATCTGGCTGGGATAGAGATAATAGAGTGGTGGAGAGGTTGTCTGTTCTTAGGGAAAGCCTTCAGGACATCAGTAACTCCTGTCTGCGGTAGACAGGAAAGCAGTAAAGGCACAGAAGTGGTAGAAAAGCAGTAAGGGAGGAAAAGGGAGTCAGAAGGAAAGGGGCAGGGGGAACTGCCTTGAAAAGCTGAAAACAGCCAGCAGGGAAGTAAAGAGGGCAAAGGCTGGCACAGAGTTCATTATAGCACAGGGTGTCAAGGGCACAGAGTCATGATGCTGTATGGCAAAACAGCGCCGCAATGTACCGAGCTGTAAATACAGTGAATGCACTGCTGCCATTGTAACAAAATGCCGAAACACAGTTCTGTGAAAAAATCCAGTAGGTTCTTTGTTTTCTGCGGGAGGGGAGTGCCCCAGCAACCCCCCCCCCACTAATGGGGCTGCTCTCCCTGAATCTCCCCTATTAATATAATCCACTCCGGGGTGGGGGCATTCAACACGGGGATGAGGAGAAACACTGGTGTGGGAGAAAAAAAGAAAACCACACAATGCAGTTTCGCAAAAGTCTGGGACCTGGATTCAAGTCCCAGTCCACAGATGCATAGCAATCCTACACTGCCAAGGCTCATCCCACTAGGCCATGGCAGCAGCTCGGTGGACCACCTCCCCAACAGAGGTCTTGACCTATGTGTCACTCCTCCCCACCACCCATGCATGACAGGGTACAAAACCATGTGAAACATATGTGCCTTGTGGGGTTTTGTACCACTGTGCTGTATGTCCTACGCAGTACTCCATGAACGGTTCTGTCCACACTATATTCACCTGGTACTGGTGTCAAGGATGGGCACAAGGCCTTCTTTTGTTACATTAGGGAGAATGGCAAAAGAAAGAGGGCATTGTCAAACTGAAGCATGGGAGGAGGGCCAGCCTGGTGGTGCTGAGGGTTGAGGCACTGGATGCCATACCTCGCACCATGCCGGCGACCTGGGTTCGGTGATGGATTTGGGTTGTCGGGGGTTGGCCAGGGGAGAAGGATTGAGAGCCAGATGGCTTGCTCTCCTTCTCTGAGGAGGGGTGGGTTGCTTGCCCTGCCACTATACCGCCACCACCTGGGTGACCATGGATGGTGCTGGTGCAGACAGGGAAGCAGATAAGCAGGGAGGGGCTGACATCAGCTGAGGACTGGAGCGGATGCGTGTCTCAGCATGCATCCATCTCATTGGTCCTCCTTGCATACCGACGTCAGAGGGGATGGACCACAAAAAGAAGGAAAAACACCCCGCAGCCAGTCCGGGTGATGTGCCCCCACACCATACATCCACGGAGGAAACCAAGGGCAGACTCCAATGTGCACACTCACCTGAGGTTTGGAGGACGTAAGTGGGGAGCCTCCTTCGCCCCACCCGGAGGGGGGGTTAACCAGGGCTCTAGAGATGATGGAGTGGTGCACCCTAGGACTAGACTCCTCGGTCTTCTCGGTGGAGTGCAGGTGCTTGGGGACTCCAAGAGAGTGGACCGACTGCGGGCGAGAAGAGGCAAAAAATAAAAAGTAAAAAAAAATAAAAAATAAAAAAGCATGGGAGGAGTGTGTAGATGATAGTACAGGTAAGGCAGAAATATGGAATGAATATTTCTGCTCAATATTTACAAAGGAGAAGGAGGGGCTAATACTGCAGGGAGGGATAAATAAGAAAAGGGAGGAAGGGGCAATGCTGTGCATAGAATCCAAAGCCACAGAAAGGGTCCTTAAAGGGCTACTTGTCCTGAAGGTTAATAAATCTCCAGGGCCAGATGGAGTATACCATAGGTTACCGAGGGAGATGGCATAGGTACTGGCAGCACCCCTAGCTGATGGACTTGTACAATGACTCCCTTGCATCCAGAGTTGTACCTAAGGAATGGAGAACAACAGTTGTAGTATCCCTACATAAAAGGGGGGCCAGGGAAGAGCCGGGGAACTACAGACCAGACAGTTTGACTTCAATAGTTGTATATCATACTGAAGAAATGACTGGTAGAATTCCTTGAAGCTAATGGGCTGCAGGACAAAAGAAGCACAGATTTGTGTCAGGGAGGTCATGGCAAATCAGTTTGATGGACTTCATCAACTGGTTCACGAGGGTCATAGGTAGGAGACAGGCAGTAGATATATGGTACATTGACTTGGGCAAGGCCTTCGACTCTGTTTCACATTGGAGATTAGTAAAAAAGCAGGGGGCACCATGTGTTCGTAGATGGGTAGAAAAATGGCTGTGGGGGGGAGGCAGAGCATGTTGGTCACTGGGGAACATTCAGGCATGAGTGAAGTTGTAAGTGGGGTTTTAAAGCACTTTGTGCTCTGGCTGGAGCTGTTTAATATATTAATTGGGGATATCGGAGATGACATCGAGGGCAAAATAATAGTGGTAGTGTATTTATTTCTTAGATGCCCAATTCCACATGCTCTGGGCACCTTAGATATCAAAATGCATACAGTAACAGCAGCATAATAAATACCTTCCAGTGAATAATGCCATAATGTCAATCAGTTGGGTAAGCCCTTATAAAAAGATAGTGCTTTAACCCTTGCTTAAGAATATCAACTGAGGGGGCCCTCCTAAAGCTCATACAGCAATTGGTCCCAGAAAACTGGAGCAGCCACCACAAAGGCATGATCCCCAGACAACTTTAAGTGAGATCTGGGGACCATCAAGAGGCCCCCCCTCCAAAGAGCAGAGAGGACGGTTTGGAGCATATGGACACAAGAGCTCTTTTAAGTAGCCCGGTCTCAGATCATATAGGGTTTTGTATGTTAACATGCCTATCTTGAAGGAAATGCACCACCTCACAGGCAGCCAGTGCAATGTCCACAGAGCAGGAGAGATATGGCAGTCAATCAGTATGTGCATTCTGCACCAGCTTCAAGCAGCACATCAAACCTCCAGATAGCCCGAGATAGAGAGCATTACAATAGACCAGTCTGGATGTCACAAAGGCATATACAAGGACTTCAGATCATGAAGGCTAAGAAAGGGCTTGATCCAGGTGACGTTCTTAAGAAGAAAGAAACCATCACAGACCACAGCAGACACTTGACATTCTAGAGTCAACTCATGGTCCAAAATGACACCCAAATTCTTCACTCTATCTCTGGCTGTAAGCAGTGTGTGCCCAAGATGAAATCCAGCCACCCCACCACTTAGTCCTGCCATCCTTCGGATATCTGAATTCACCAGGAGCACCTCAGTCTTGTCCGGGGTCCTCCTGAGCCAGCTGGAGGCCAGCCAGTCATTGATTACAAATAGCCAGTCATTAAGCACACCCATTGCATTTTTCTTACTATGGCAAACAGTAGGTACAGCTGAGGCACAGCAAAAATATGCCTTTTTGTAGACACCACCAAGCTCTGCGGCAGGACTGATAGTGAGAAGGAGGTTAGGGACATGAAAGAAGATGTGGAAAGGCTAGAGAGTTGGTCCAGAATCTGGCAGCTGGGCTGCAATGCAGAGTACAAACAACTCCTCCACCTTCTCATAACAGTCGAACCCACACTAATAAAACAGCTTATGCATACATTAATATATATAGTGAGGGATGCCTCTCATTGGATAAGAAGGTTATCTCATGCTGTTTTGGGTGAGAGGGCCGTGAAGTGAAGCAGAGCAGTTCTGTCAGCCCAAAACAGAACAAAATAACATTCTTATCCCATAAGAGGCACCCCTCACTATACGTATTAATATAGTATGAAGCAGTGGAATTGTCTCCTGCCCAAAACAACAGTTTAGAATATAAGTTTTGCTGAGAATGTTCTATTTATTTGTAGTCTTATTGCTGGTCTCCCCTGCAGGCATTATGTTGTTACGTTGTTTACACGCCATGTAATGGTGGTGGCAGGGGCTAACTGCAGGTAAAACATTTTTATTTATTTGAAACTTTTGCCAACATGTTTCAGCTTTGCTAGTACCACTGGACTGTGCATTCGGAAATGGAGCATCAGTTTTATGGTGGTGGTGGGGGCAAACTGTGGCTAACTGTGGCTAAAGGACTACTCATTTCATAAAATGAGCTGACAATTTACCATTACGATCTGTGGCTAAAGGACTGCTTGTCTGATAAAATGCACTGACAATTTCCCACAAAGTTATGTGACTGAACACACTGCTTTCTTACAATAGGATTCCTCTCACAGCTGAGTGTGCCGCGGTGATTCTGACAGAAACAGTATGACAAGGCAATGTCACCATGGCAGGGATCAGCTGTGCGGAGGAGAGAGGCAGCAACTGTATGCGGAATAAGAGGTACAGTAGTGCTCTCTTCTGATTGGTGCAGGCAGTTCCACTACTTCATAATCTTAAATATAGTTAATAATGTAAAACATGAAAGACCTCAGTACAATTTAGTGCGAAGGAAATGAACATATGGAACAAAAATTTGTTGTGGAACAGTGAACATTTCTGACTGATTCTGAGGTGTTTTGGTGCTGATTTATATGCAGTAAATATGTATATTTATGATTTCAGCTGTTTCATGAGTGTGGGTTCCACTGTGATGACAGTGTGGAAGAGTTGACTGTGCTTTGCATCACCTCGTTTGGAACAGGTACACCAGGGTGACTGAAATTTGGAACTGGGACTGCCTGTTTGCTAACTGGGCTTCAGTGCCAAAAAGTCCAAGGTCGTGCATGCATGGAGGAAGAACCCAAGGGCTAAGTACAGGTTGAAGGGGTTGGGGGAGGTCATCACAGTATCAGAAGAAGAAAAGGATTTGGGGGTAGAAATTACAAGTACCCTCAAGTCATCTTCACAATACTGTAAGGCAGTGGGAAAAGCTAACAGAATACTGGGCAACATAAGAAGAGGGATTAGCAGCAGGAGGAAGGAATTTGTGCTTCCCCTGTACAGAACCCTGGTGTGGCTATACCTGGAGTACTGTGTCCAGCTCTGGAATCCCTCTCTGAGGAAGGATGTGAACAAGCCAGTGGCATTGGCTCATTGCAGAGAAGGGCCACAAAGATGACGGTGGGGAAGCAAGCGAGCATGCAGCAACAGAGGCTGGAGAGCCAAACTATGTACTCACTGGAATCCAGAAGGGTCACAGGGTACATGATAGAGACCTTCAAATATACGAAGGGTATCAACATTTTATTTATTTATTTGTTGGCCAGATAAGTACACTGGCCCAAGTGACCTTTTTCAGAAACAACCTCAGCCTAAGTAGGCAAACAAAAGGGCGCAGATGAGAGAAACATTGTTATAAACAAGCTGGGAAAGACATTTTCAAGAGTAACTTAAAGTAAAGATAAAAACAAAGTAAAAAAATGCACAACATGTCAAAGTGGCACAAAAGCATGAGTTAAACAATGTGTTTTGTAAGAATACAGTACTGGTGCTAATACAGCATAGTAAGTACAAGCGTTTACTAACATGGCACATATAAACTGACAGGACAGTAGCTAGCATTTTAGGCTGCACAACTGTAGTGGGATGCACTCAACAGGTGATCCAGAAGCTGTGATTTAAAGAGTCAGTGGAGGGTAGTTCTAATTCCCACTGGAAGGGCATTCCAGGGGGATGGGCCAGCAGGGGAGAAAGCTATTTTGCACATGTTAGAATTTACCTGCAGCACTTAATGCAGAAAGCAGTCAGAGGGGCACAGGTCATGTGGGCTTGTTTTGTGCCTTCGGAACCTCGAAAAGGGAGCGAGGTCAGGGGTGCCCAGTAACTTGTGAATCAGGCAGCAGAGGATGAAGTCCCTGCATACTTGTGAGGAGAGACAGCCAATGTTACTGTAAAGTTCACAGTGGGTGTTCTAAAAGGAGCCAGTAAGGAAGATCAGCATGTACTGCTGTAAACTGTGATTAACTGGGAGATGTCTTTCACAGTGGCTTGGGAGTAAATGGGAGAGGCATAATCCAGTATAAGCAACGTAGTATGTGTAACAATAGTGAGAAGAACTTCAGGTGTCACGGAGTTCTTCAGTCTGTACACTAAACTCATTTTTTGGCGAATTCTTGTACTTAGAGAATAAATAAGAAGAACAGGAGAGGGCTTACGATTGTGCGTTGTGTCACCCAGTACTTTATGGACTGAGTAGCAGAGTACATTTCAAGTGAAGCATGTTGGGATCTACCTGAAAGGTAGTTATAAATCCAGGTAGTACCAACAGGTGATATACCAAGATTTGGTAGTTTCAGTACCGTAGGAAGGGTGGGCTGGTGGGGCAGCCGCCTGGGCATGCAAGCCTCCTAGGGCACAGTTTCATTCAGAACTCACAGTACTGTAAGTTCAAGGTGAGCACTGCCGCCTAAATTAAAAAATGTTTTAATTACTTTAACAGTAATTACTGCTTGCTGCTAGTAGTGGGAGCATCTGAGGACCAGCAAATCGGGGGGGGTTCACATGGTGTGTTGCAACCTCAGCAAAAAGAATCGTGTGTACAGTTTCAGACAGCCATGTGGTCCGGCCGGCAGCAGGTGCATGAGGTGAGAGCAATGTGCGTGCTGCTGCAATCTAGAACTGTTCGAGATGAGAGATAGTAGAGAGAGGTCGGAGTAGAGACAGTGTTGTGCTGCAGGATTTTCAATGAGCATGTCTGTTTAATAAATTATATTAGTGATCTGTGCTGTGGAGTAGGTTGGAAAAAATAGTAAAAAACTACTGATCTGTTTAAGAAGGCAAAAAGATTAGGATAGGAATAGGATTATTTGACTACAGTGTGCTTGTTTCCATTGTTTGGACCTTGGGCTGCCTGGTGCAGCTGCGTTCTCCCCTGCACCAGACTCTGTCCTCCTGATTCTTGATCCCGGTCCCCGTCTTGCTCATTCCTGAGGTCAGGAGGCCTGGCCCGCTCACTGCTTTTGTAGTTTCGTTCCATCCTTTCTTTGGGTACTGTCTATGCTGGAGGCCAGGACAGGTCTAAAATCCGTTCTCCCGAGTGCCAACTGAAGTGTGAGTGAATAAATACATTGTGCAAATTGTGAAAGGGTGCTACTACTGAGACTGAATCAGTCTGTGATGACTAGACTTGCTTTCAAGTTTTCAACTGTCGCTTGCTGAGCCTGATGAGTAAAATAAAAATTTAAACTTTTATTTCCTTGTGTGTGTGTGTGTGCCCCCCGTGCGTGTCTGCCTGAGTGCCTGGATTTTTAGTGAACTGATCATCGTGCTGCCTTAGTTCGATCTTTCTTGGATCTTTGACCGGGCAGGGGGGCATCCGATTGAAAAAATAAAATAAAATGAATGAATTTCTGTGTGTACAGTGTTTGAATTGCTGTCTGACTTCACTCCGGGGAAGGGGCAGGCTGCAGGAGAGACAAGAGTAGTAGTCATCATTACAAAAAATGCTAACTTCCGGCTAGAAGGCTCTTCTGGTTCATACTCTTTCTCTGCGTGAGTGTGCTGGTCCAGCACTGAGAAAGAGAGAGTATGAACCAAATGTTTCTAGCCAGGAATTCAAATTTAATTGCAAGCAAGCATATTGTTGCTGTTTTGTGTTATTATTTGTAATTTCTTTTTATAGATTTTCTTACTTTGTTGAAGTTCTGTATTTGTTTAATGTTTGCCCTATTTAAATTAACTGCTTACTAGTCTGTAGCTACTAGACATCTGCCAGCAATACCAGTGTGTACCCTACCAGGTGTATCAGTCACCAAACTATTGCCGTAACTGGTAGACTGACTTACTGTATCTGTTAGCCTAACAGATACAGTAAGTCAGTATACTCAGTTACAGCAATGTCTGCTCTGAAATATATCAGTCTTTGCTCACATTTATGCTAGTGTGGCAGTGTCCCATTACACATAGAAACATAGACTTTGACCGCAGATAAGGACTGCTTGGCCCACCTAGTCTGCCCATTTCCCTAACTACTGGATAAGCTGCAGATCCTAGTTAACCAACAGCCAATTTCTTCCTACCCCCCTCCTACAAGAATTACCTTCTGTCTGTCCCATGCATTCTTGAATTCCCCCATTGGTTTTGACCCCACAACCTCCTCATGAAGGCCGTTCCATGCATCCACCACCCTGTCTGTGAAAAAATACTTCCTCACATTACCCCTGAGCCTCCCCCCCCCCATCTTCAAATTGTGTCTCCTTGTTCTTGCACATCTCTTTTTCTGAAAGATGCTACCCTCTTGGACTTTGTTGATTCTCTTGAGGTACTTAAAAGTTTCTGTCATGTCCTCCCTCTCCCTCCTTTCCTCAAGGGTATACATATTAAGCTCCTTTAGTCTCTCCTCGTATGGCTTCTGTTGCAGACTCTGCACCATTTTAGTTGCCCTCCTCTGGACTGTCTCCATCCTGTCTATATTCTTGTGGAGTTGGTGTCTCCAGAACTGGATGCAGAACTCTAGATGGGGTCTCTCCAACTGTCTGTACAGAGGGATAACAACTTCCTGTTTTCTACTGGTGATGCCTCTCCCTATACATCCCAGTAACCCACGCCCTTTTTACTGCCTTCCCACATTGCTTACCTACCTTACGTTGACTGTCATCTGATATGACTACCCCCAGGTCCCTTTCCATTTGTGTTGTTGTTTGTACCCTCCCCCCATTGTGTGCTCTTCCCCTGGGTTTTTGTTTCCCAGGTGCATTACTTTGCACTTTTTTGCACTGAATCTAAGCTGCCATATTTTTGCCCATTCCTCCAATCTTGCCAAGTCTCTTCTCATCCTTTGCACCCTTTCTTGTGTATCAACCCTATTGCAGATCTTTGTGTCATCTGCAAAGAGGCATACTTTTCCTTCTAGCCCCTCTGCAATGTCACCTATAAAGACATTAGAAGACTGGTCCCAATATTGAACCCTGTGGTACCCCACTAGTAACCTCCCTTTCTTTAGAATGTACTCCGTTTGGTTTACTCTTACCCTCTGGGACCTGTTGTCCAGCCAGCTTGTCACCCAGGCTACTACCCTGGGGCCCACTCCCAGGCTGGCTAACTCATTTGTTAATCTTTTGTGTGGGACTGGGTCAAATGCCTTGCTAAAGTCCAGGTAAGCCATATTCACTGCCCCTCCCTGGTCTATTACATTGGTTACCCAGTCAAAGACTGCAGTTCCTCCTAGTTACAGTTAAACAGTGTCTTGGTTATTACAGCAGTTTCTCTTCCCACTCCAGTTACAGTTATGCCAGTATCAGCTTCCTGTTATACCAGTGTCTCTTCCCAGTTACACCCCTCAGTATTTCAATTACAGCATTGTCTCCTTCCTTTTATGCCAGTGTCTCCTCTGAAACATAGAAACTTAGATTTGAGAGCAGATAAGGACCACTTGGCCTATCTGGGGCAGTCTGTCCACTCCTCCTCCTTAGTCTTATCTAAATAATAGAATGTGGCCTTGGTTGTATCTGCTTCCCCACAAGAAAACAAACAGTACCTACAATACTTTTGTGTTTTGTATATAAATAAATAGAATGTGATGGCATTTGCCCACTGTGAGGGCAATTGCCCTTACATTCTATTTATATAAAAGTACTGTATGTACTGTTTGTTTTCTTGTGGGGAAGCAGCTGCAGCCAAAGGAAGTCAAGTTTAGTTGAAGTTAGTTGGCTGTTAGTACTAAGTTGGAAGTGGAACTTGACCTGCTGGCAGCCAGGTGGTCAGCCCGCCTGACTTGTCTGTGTTTGCTCTGCTCTCACTCTATGACTGTGAGGGGTTGCCTGGACTCAGTTCATTATCTTGCCTGGGTGATCAATGATTTACCTTGTGCACCCAATCCCCATGGGTGGGATGCCAGCAGTAAGTGTGCAAGCTGTGATACACACAAGCATACAGATTGCAACACTGTTGGTGTTCCCCTCCCCCATACCCCTTACCCCTACTTGTGCATTGCTACCTGTTGTCTCACATGTGACGTCCGGCAGTATTGCACCAATACTGACAGCCTTACACTCCCCGGAAGAGGAGGAGGAGGAGGGTTTCCCCATGGACACTCGATCTGTCTCCTCCTCCCTCCTCCCACAGCAACCTAGGTTAGCTCCCAAACTCAGGTCACCAACATCGCAACAGGTAGCACTACAGTTGTGCCAAGGGGCCAGCCATAATGTGTGTGTGTTTTTTTTTGGTCTATAGATCTACTGATACCTCAGAGAAAATTTTCAAAAACATAACATGATATTTAGATTTTAGACATAATTGAGTATGTGTATTGCGTGTATCTGCAGAAATCTACAAGAACACTAGATCTTTATCCCTTAAAGTGAATTTCCGACTTACCCTATGGCAACTACCACTCACATGGTGTGGTAGCTGCCCTCTGAGGCAGTCATTCTAGCCAGGTTAGAAATACTGTGTGCAGCTAATAAGCCAGAAATTTTACTTGTAAATTAGTTTTAGCATTGGCTGCCCAATGCATTTTCAGAGCCCCATCCCCTTGCTCCTCTCTCCCCCACGCTCAAGCAAGTAATGACGTGTGGCCAGGGAGAGCATGGGGGTGCTCCCAATTAAAATGAATGGGGCTAGAGTTTTCATTCATTTTTAACATCAAGAATGGCCAGTAACACAATAATGAAAGGCACCGCTTGACTAACATGATCCTTGTTGGTCAGCCACTTGTCCACAACAATGTGGCTGCATACTCTGATGCCAGCCAGCCAGTGTCTCCCACATCTCATATTCCATGGTAGCAAAATATTCCCTGAAATCAGGGGTAGGGAACATGTAACAAAAGTATGTTTTTTTACTTCAAGAAAAGGCCCAAAATTCACCACAGAGCATGTAAACACCTCAGAGCTTATGGGGGCCTTGCAGCCCCCAGACCTCGGCTATTTTCTGGGAGGGGTGCAAAATTTGTCTCTTGCCCAGGGCACCAAAATGCCTTCCTACGGCACTGGGTAGTTTAGTTATTAGGAGGTTTTGGTCAACAAGATCAAACACTTTAGTCAGATCCACAGATACTGCGCCTGTGACCTTGCCATTGTCCACAGCTGAGAGAGTACGGTCAGTAATACTGATAAGGGCAGTGTTAGCGCTGTGCCCCTATCTGAAACCATGCTGCTCAGGAGTGAGGAGGTTGTGCCAATTTACATACACATGAAGTTGTGTAAGGACAATTTGTTCAAGGAGCTTACACCACTGATATAGAATGGACACTGGTCGATACTATTCAACAAGTGAGGGGTTTCCTCCTTTGGGTACTGGTACAACATGGGATTCCCTCCAGATGGCAGGTAGTGTTGAGGAGATGAGTGAGATATTAAATGTTACTGACAGGGATTGGGCAATGGCAGAGCAGTTAGTTTCAGGTTGAGGATTCTTGTGAATTGTTAACGCCCAGTGGGATTACGAGCACCAGAGAGAACAGCTGCAAACTAGCGGGGGGTAAATTCAGAAGCAATGCCACAAAATGTTTATTTACAGAAAGGGTGGGTGGAAAGTGAACAAGATGCCAGAAAAAGTATTAAATGCTAAAACTGTAGAGAGCTTCAGGAAGGGGTGGGATAAGTACAGTGGACAGACTGGAGGTTGGGGGAAGAGGTTGGAGAGACATATACCTATAAAAGGCATGGACCTCCATATTGGGCACACTTGATAGACGTCAAGGCCTTTTTTCTCCTGGCAAAATTCTGTTTCTGTTGCTCTAACATCAGCATCCTGTTATACTATAGCTCTGATGTCAGCATCCTGTTATACAATCGATCTGACATAAGCATCCTATTACAATATTGATCTGATATCAGCATTCTGTTATACTGTCGATCTGACATCGGTATCCTGTTACATTAATCTGATATCAGCATCCTATTATGTTATCGATCTGACATCAGCATCCTGATACAATATTGATCTGATATCAGCATTCTGTTATACTGTCGATCTGACATCGGTATCCTGTTACATCAATCTGATATCAGCATCCTATTATGTTATCGATCTGACATCAGCATCCTGATACAATATTGATCTGATATCAGCATCCTGTTATGATATCGATCTAACATCAGTATCCTGTTACAATACCGATCTAATATCAGCATCGTTATGATATAGATCTGACATCAGCATCCTGACACTATGTTGATGTGATATCAGCATCCTGTTATATCGATCTGACATCAGTATCCTGTTACAATACCGATCTAATATCAGCATCCTGTTATGATATCAATCTGACATCAGCATCCTGTTACAATATCAATCTGATATTAGCATCCTGTTATGATATCAATCTGACATCAGCATTCTGTTACAATATCAATCTGATATCAGCATCCTGTTATGACATCGATCTGACATCAGCATCCTGTTACAATATCAATCTGATATCAGCATTTTTTTATGATAGCGGTCTGAAATAAGCATTCTGTTATTATATTAATCTGATTTCCAGCTGATAACATAACATTCTGATGCTACCAGTTTAAAAAGAAATGTATGGAAATCCACAAACCTTTAAAGAAGATTGGAAACATTTTTTTTTTTCAATTGTTTAACCACGTGAGACACACTAAGCAGAAAGCTTGTTTACAGGGGCAACCTGGGAGCACAGGGAAGTTAAGTGACTTGCTCAGGGTCACACAGTATGCAAGTGGGGGCTGTGGAATTCAAACCCAGGTCTCCAGATTTGCAGCTTGGAGCCTTAAACCACTGTGCTATACTGCCTCCCCCAATTAATTTGACCTAGTTAACTGCCCTTCCATATTTCATTCTTGCTTTCCATGCCAGCAACGTACTCTGATGTTGTTTGATCACTTTTGATAAATAAATAATCTAGTTTTGGGGTGCCCTCAGAGCTACACTGAGTTCCACTCTCCTCACCAGCTACTGCTCTTTCTTTTCATATTTTTAAGACATTCCATGACATCAATTACAGCATTCCATGCTATGCATCTGAATGGCCTGGAATGGTGTTACTGATGTCACAGAATGTTCAGGCAGTATGAAAAAGCAACTGCAGAGGAGAGAGGGGTTCAGGGTAGTTACAAAGGGAACACAATTAGATTATTAATTTGACAAAAAAGGTCAAAAACATATCAGAATATTGGACAGACACTAAAATAACAACTGGAGGGCATCAAGTGGTGTAAAAACTGTTTCCAGTCCCCTGTAAGAAAATTCTAATTTCAGCACATCTGTATAGTCATCTACACAAAATTTAAATTGGCCTGCAGCCTCAACAAGTTTGGTTTATAAGGTTAGCTGCAGCTCCAGAAGCTGGTAGAAGAGGCTCAAAAGATCATACAAGATTTAAAAGGAATATAAAGAAATAACACATATAAATGACATCCAATTACCACTCAATTATTACACAAGCATGCACTATGAAGACGATGATGATTAAAAGTTTATTTTTATACAGAAACATTTACATTAGAGTTAATTTCTCTGTTTACAAGTAAAGGCCTGTTGTAGACTGAATACAAAAATACATACATTTAAGTACAAATACAAATTAAAACAATTAAAATGCAGGCCCGGGGGAGGCCCTCCCGAAGCTGAGTGGGATTTTTGAAACCTATGGTCCATTATCAGGACACAAGATAAATTGGGATAAATGCGAATGGCTTCTCTTGGGTAAATGCAAGGGCCCAATTAATATAGTGAACATTAATATTAACCCCCTCCAAACATATTAAATACTTGGGAGTGATGCTCCCGAGCAAACTGTCACAGATAATTAAAATGAACTATGACCCACTAGTCAAGAAAATTAAAGACAACTGTTTCAGTTGGCAGGCCCTTCCCCTCACTCTGTTAGGTAGAGTGAATCTCATCAAGATGAATAACCTCCCTCAAATATTGTATATATTTCAATCTCTACCTATCTGCTTACCCCAGAAATACATAAAATCTCTAGAGGGGGGCTGTAACCCAACTGCTTTGTCAGGGAAGGCGACCCAGGATCAAAAAGCAAATTCTATGGAAACCAGAGAAGAAAGGAGGCCTAGATTTACCAAACATTAATTTATACTACTTACCAGCACAGTTAGCGCATATACAGAATTTAACATGGGGGTGAACTGGCCTGGTGTAATATGGAAAATGGGGTCAGTCCCCGATATACAATTCTGTGCTGGTAGACTCGCTCAAGGGTACCTTGGTGGATAGGATTGTCAAGTCTTGCACCAGATAAACATATAGGGCCTGGAGGTCAGCCCACTCACTTCTGGGTGAGCCTTTAAGTCTCTCTTCCGACTCCACTCTGTGAGCACTACTGTGTGAGAGCCAGCCACTTTCAGAGGCACTTGAACAAGGTCTCATACTGGTACAAGCATGGTTTATATAAACTTCATTAGCTCAGGAAAGGGGACAAGATTGTCAGTTTCCAAGAACTCCAGGAAAGGTTTCACTTGGACGCGTCCCAATATTTTACATACCTGAAAGAACAAAACTGGAGAAAGAACTGGGGAGATGAGATAAGGGGATTAAGCAAGGTTTCTTAACCTAGGAGGAGGTCTTTAGGAAATTCTCCAGCATTTCCTCATTCAAGCCTCTGACCAGGTGTTACAGGATCTTACTCGACGCCGTGACAGATCCATTAGTAAATGTTAAGAGGAAGTGGGAGGTAGACCTCTACCTGGAAGGTCTGACGGGGGGCTGGTCTCTTATTTTGAACAATACCCTCCAATGCTCAGTGAACAACAGGCTTAAAGCAGTCCAGTATAGCGTCCTCATGAGAGCATACTTTACCCCATCTCTAGCCCACAGAATTGACTCCCTTTCCTCACAATATTGCCCTAAATATCAAATATATGTGGGCACCTTCTACCACATGTTGTGGGAATGCACGAAGGACCAGAAATTCTGATCCAGATTAGTCCACATTTTGGCTGAAACTCTGCATCTTTCCCCAAGATTGGACCTGGCAGAGATTCTGTTAGGCCTCCCAGGATATAAGGGTGGTGCCCACCAGAGGGGGAACAAGTTGTGGAGATTGGGGCTGGTGGTTGCACTGAGAGAGCTTGCAATATACTGGAAAAGTAGCCAAACTCCAACTGTTGCTTCCTGGCTGAATTATCTCTTATCAACAATGAAGTCAGAGAAGACCCAATATATAGTTAGAGAACAAGTAGGTAAATATAATGAGATCTGGCTTCCCCTGGAGAGGGCAACAGTGGAGTCTTGGTTCCCACTTATCTGAAATTGTGGGCCCTGTTGTTCAATTGACATTATCACTTAGCAGTATGCTTGAAATATATAATCCTATGCCAACTTGCTTTCAGTAAAAATTGGTTCAATGGAAAAATAAGCCTCCTCTTTAGAATATTTTCTAAGTTAGCAACTAAAGATTTACATTTCTGAGTTAAAGTATACATCAACCTTTGTAACAGGAATGTATGTAGATAATATTATGTCAAATATGAATGTCAACATGTGTGAATTTCCCTGTTTTAAACTGCAGCCAAATGTATGATGAGGTGCGCCTGTAACTGTGTGCTTTCCAGATATAAAATAAAGTTTACAAAAAAACAAAACAATTAAAATGCAAAATCATACATACAACTACAATAAATAGCACCACAACAAATAGCATTACAGTCATCATTCAAAGAGTTCTCACTCCCTTTGTCTTAGGAAACAGTCAATGATGCTCAGAAAGTCCCCCAGATGGTTCTTTTTAGGCAGTATCACTTGCACAGTCCAAACCTTGGAGACTGATAATGACCATACAAACTTTCCTTTCTCCTGAAGGCACAACAGAATGATTACTATTGGGCAGACCAGACCAGAACAATCACACAAAGGGCTGCTTCTGGGAGAGACCCTTTTCCCGGGATTAAACAAGCTGGCGCTCCAGCTGGAGGGTTGCCACTGGGGAAACCTTGCTCCAATGACTGAGCACACCAACACTCCAGCTGGAGGGCTGATGCAGAGCAGATGTCACTCCTGACATCATACATGCTGACACTCAAGCCAGAGTGCTGTCACTGGGGAGCTATGCTCCTGGATTATTCAGGTTGCAGTAATCTGCTTCCACCTGTCCTTGCCTCAAGGACACATTCTGACTACAGTGTCCATCTGACTGCACACTAATGTCTGCATGAGAGTGGCAACACCTTGAAGCATGACTTGACCGTTCTTCAGACCCTAAGCACACAAATGTTACAGAGACACAAAATGCAGCAGGGACACAAAACACATCAACAAAAGTATGCAGAAAAACAGAAAGACACATGAAGCAGATTTTCTGCCATTGCAACCAAGTGGCAGCAGCTGCAACACAGATGCTCACCCAGGCCGAGTAACAGTTTACACCGACCTACTCCGGTGCCATTTTAGAAACATAGAAACATAGAAGATGATGGCAGAAGGAAACCATAGGTCCATTTAGTCTGCCCCAAAGTAACCAAAGCCTTCTATGGGTCCTGGGACCTAGCCCCCCCCCCACCCTCTGTACCTTGTTGAGCTCTTACTCTGTTCCACCCTCTCTTGAAAGCCGCCACAGTTTTAGTGCCCACCACTTTGGTGGGCAGTCTATTCCACGGTTCAGTTACTCTTTCTGTGAAGTTATACCTCCTCAGATCCCTTTTGAAGCTTCCATCCTGTAGATTCCATTCATGCCCCCTGGTGGCTAAGCCTTCTATTCTGTTAAAAATTTCTGAGTAAGGCATTTTGTTAATGCCCCTCATGAATTTGAATGTCTCAATCATATCACCCCTCTCCCTTCTAGTCTCTAGAGAGTACATGTTCAATTTCTTTAACCGTTCTTCGTAAAAGAGCCCCTGGAGACCCTGAACCATCCTGGTTGCCCTTCTCTGCACAGTCTCCAACCTATCCCTGTCCTTCCTAAGGTGAGGGCTCCAGAACTGGACACAGTATTCCAGGTGGGGTCTCACCAGGGACCTGTACTGTGGGAAGATCACTTCCCTGTCCCTACTGTCAAAACCTCTCCCTATATACCCCAGCATTTTATTTGCTTTGCCACAAGCTTTGTTGCATCGACTTGACTGCTTAAGGGTGTCACATATGATGACCCTGAGATCCCCTTCCTCGTGTATGGTGTTAAGTTGGACCCCACTGAGCCAGTACTCTGCTCCAGGGTTCCTCTTACCCAGATGCAACACCTTGCACTTTTTTGCACTGAACTATAGCTGCCAGACCTTGGACCATCTCTCCAATTTTTTCAGGTCTTTCTGCAGGTCCTTCAGTGCCTCAGTGCTGTCAATGCTACCACCTAACTTAGTGTCATCTGCAAAGAGGGCTATTTTGCCCTGAATGCCTTCTCCAGTGTCACTAATAAACATATTAAAAAGGACCAGTCCCAAGACCGATCCCTGTGGCACCCCACTAGTGACCTCCCTCTCACCTGACCTCAACCTGTTGATCACCACACTCTGCTGCCTGTCCTTCAGCCAGTTTCCTATCTACCTGACTATGCTCCCAGAAGTGCCTAGGTCTTCTAACTTCTTTGATAGGCACTTATGCAACATTGAATCAAAGGTCTTACTAAAATCAAAGTATAGGAGATCCACTGGGTGGCCTTTATGTAATTCCTTAGTCACCCATTCAAAGAACATAATAAGGTTTGTCTGGCATGATCTCCCTGCTATGAACCCCTGTTGTCTCCCATCCTGAAGTCCGTTCTTTTCCAGGTATTCTACTAGGTCCTGTTTTAATTAATGTTTTCATCAATTTCCCAACTATAGATATGAGGCTCACCAGCCTGTAATTGCTGGTCTTCTCCCTACCCCCCTCCCCTGTGGAGAGGTACCACATCTACTTTTCTCCAGTCCCTAGGCACGGTTCCTGTCTGCAGTTAGCGGCTGAACAAATGTGTCAGGGGTCTACCAATTCCTCTGCAAGTTCCCTCAGCACCCTCGGGTGCAGTCCATCCGGTCCAGGTGCTTTGTCTATTTTAAGATGCTGCATTGCTTCCCTGACCCTGTCTGTGGTGAATTCTGGTGTCACCATTCTTGGGATCCTCCTATCCTCAGTCTTTACACCACTATCTGGAATGGGCCCATCATGCTCCTTGGTGAATACCGAACAGAAGTTGTTCAGAGCAGATGCCTTCTGTTCATCATACTTAGTGATCCTATCACCATCTAAAAGATGAACTATCTCCCCTCTCTTTTTTCTCTTCTCCTGAATGTATTGAAAGAAGTGTTTGTCCCCCGATTTTACCCCCACTGTAATCTGAAACTCAGCTGCCGCTTTTGCCAGTCTCACCATCCTCTTAGCTTCTCTGCTTTTCTGATTGCAGTCATCCCAGTCACTGTCCCCTTTGTCTTATATTTGTGAAAAGCTTCCATTCTGCCCCTAACTGCTTCCCTGACCTGGCCCATGAACCAAATGGGTCTCTTGTGCCTGTTCCTTTTTGTCACAGTCCTTATACATAGTTTAGTGGCCCCTAGAATGGCTTGTTTATCCTGCCCCCAGATGATGTCTACCCATTTTCTCATGGATCCCTAAAATTTTCCCCCGATTAACTGTTTCAACCTATCAAAGTTGGCTCTTCTGAAGTTCAAGATCTCTGTCTTGGATTTAGAGTTAACTTCCTCTAGGGACAACTTGAACCAAGTGGAGTTGTGGTCACTACTAGCTAGTGGTTCCCCAACCTTAACAGCACCAACCACAGCTGGTAAGCACCAGATCGAGGATGGTGTCAAGCCTAGTTGGGGTGTTTACTAGTTGGGTCAGTAGGCAGTCTTGTAAGGCCTCGACCACCTTTTTACTTTTTGAGGATCTAGCCAAGGGAATACCCCAGTCAATGTCTGGCATGTTCAGGTCACTTACCATCACTGTTTCCCCTTTCTGTGTCATGCCCCTAATCTCTTTCAGCAGTACGTCATCTTGTTCCGTGGCTTGCCCTGGTGGCCTGTATATGACAGCAAAGATCTTTTTTTCTGATGCTGAGCTGATTTGCACACACAGGGATTCTACCCCCTTCTTTTTCCCTGACGTTGAGTGCCGTTGCTCTCACCCCTTGCTGAACACAAAGTGCTACCCTTCCCCTTCTGGCTCCCTTCCTGTCCCTTCCACAGTGCAAATAACCCGGTATTGAGAGGTCCCAATCATTGTTGTCTGTAGCCCAGGTCTCCGTTATAGCCACCAGATCTAGTTGGAAATCCGCCATCATTGCCTGCAGGTCACTCACTTCATTTCCTAGGCTTCTTGCATTTAAAGGAAAACTACACCCTCATATGTTTTAAATTTTATTTGTTTCCATGTCAACAGACAACTCTTTTCATGTACCTGTTAGAGCTGCATGCAACTGCCTTAGTCTGTTTTCACACTTCATACTATGCCCTGTAACTGTTCTGGGAGGCTCCATTTTGTGGTTGTTGAAATCTCATTGTCCCTGAGCTGCATTATGAGAACATGCTGTGTAATCAGCCTTTAAAGTCCCCAGTATGCCTGTCTGCTTAATTAGTCTTCAAAGGAAAAAAGCTGCTAGAAGGTATGAAATACCACTTTTACCTTCAGTGAGCTTTGCAAACTATCTGAGTTGTTATGCAGGGGTTTTCCCTTTAAACTTCATTCAATTTATATGTTTCCAGAGAGCTTTTGCAGGGTATTTGTTCTTTCAGCATAGAGATGCATGATTCAAATGGTTGATCTGACATCACGTTCTCATATGCTAATGAACTTCTCAAGGACAATGAGATTTCAACAACCATGAAATGGAGACCCCCAGGGCAGTCACAGGAGCTACCATGAGCAGTGAAAACAAACTAAAGGTAACACATATAGCCCTAACAGCTATATGAAAGGAGTTGTCTTTTGGCATGGAAACAAACAAAATTTAATTGATATGAGGGTGTAGTTTTCCTTTAAGCACACTCCCCTTCAGGTATCTGCCAGAGCACCTTTTTTTCCTTCTTTTGATTTTGTCTGCCTCTTATTGGATGCTTGGCCCCTTTACAGTCTCTCTGTGCACTCTTTTGTACCCTACAGTTGTTTGTAATTTGAGGTAGAGTGTTCTGCATTTCTGGGAGAGTGCCAGTTAAGTTTCTATCTTCCATGCTGTGACCAATAGGTTCCCTAGCCATGAACTCCCCCTTTCCAGAGATGTCAGATTTCTGTCCGAGTGCACTCATCTCTTCCTTTGTCAGGTGAAGTCCATTTTGTTGCTTTATGTTCACTATAAACAGTCTGTGACACCTCACAATGCTGGATGCCTACCAACTGACTTCTGTAAAATAATGCAAGAGCATAACGTACGCATTTAAGTGAAAAATCAATCACCATTAGTCCACTTCAAATTCTTCTATTGAACGATTCTGCACTGAAAAATGTGCAACACTTTAAATACCTAAGAGTAGGGCTAGACTCAAAACTAACTGTATTTAAGCATATCACCAGGTCTCTCAGGAGTGTTCATCAAAAACTTGAACTGCATTATCATAACAAAAGCTGATTAATTGTTTTCAGCATTCACTAGTATCAGCCTTAGTGCGAGTGAAAGTTACATATCAACCAATGACACAACAAATCAAACATTTTTCTCTTTTTGTAGACTTTATTTATCACTTACCCTGCTGGACTCTCTCAGGAGTGGATTCTCGGTGGTAGCTTCTGCTGCTCGCCTGAAGCCCCCGACTATGGTGCTCACTGATCCCAGACCCTTCTTCAAACCTCACTCGGCCACTCGATCCCCCTGCTCTGAGCCCCCCTGAGGTGGGACCACCAACTCCTCTGGCACTCTATCTACAATCTAATGGAGCGACCAGAGAGGTGGAGGAAGACCGGGAGCACCAGGACGGTGGCCTGACAATGGGCATGGGGCCCTACCACTGATCCGCACCATCACCTACCGGCACAGCAAAGGCTTTTCTTCTGTGGTTGTTTCCCTTAGCTGTTCCATGCTAGTGGTACCCCCGGTCTCCACCGAGGGCCTCCACTGCACTGGAGAGACCCCAGATCCCTCCCCAGGGAGAGAAGAGCAGTTCTTTGGACGCTCAATCCTATCTCTCCCGTGCCGAATCCTGGCACCCAAGCTTGTTCCCGAACTCGGGTCACCAGCATGACGTGAGGTGTGGCATCCAGCGCCTCAACCCTCTGCACCACCGGGCCCGCTAACAAGTCAAACATTACTATGGCATTTCGCAACATGTGAAGGTTCATGCTTGGTTACAAGAAAAGAACCCACCACTGCCTCCTTTACAGCCAATTAGGACTCCTTTTCTGACAGAAGGAGAGAACTTAAATGGGGTTACCTGGTATTCAAATGTGTGCAAGGTCACTATTTCACTCACTTAAGCAATCTCTTAATCCAACTGGTACATTTATGTTTTTAGACCAAAAGTCTACTGCACCTACCAAGAATACACAACTCTTACAGTGAAAATGCCTTCACCATAGCCACTTCAGTCAACTGGAATGTTCTTCCCAGTGATATCAAAAACACCAACAACCTGCATCCCTTCAAAAAACAAACAAACACTGAGACAACAAAAACAGAATTGCCATTCAAACTAGAGTCTAATGCACTCACAGAGGGGTTCAGCCAGACCAGAAACTGTACTACAGAAACAGTGAGCACGCTCACCAGACAGATGAGGAAAGATGCTGAAATCAAGATGTGGGATTAAATGGTGCAGTCACTCATTTAATTTACAACAGTGGTATTCTATAGACAGTAGTAACAGTGGCAACATAAGCAGCAGGTGAGCACATAGTAAATACAGGTACAGATACCAATAATAACACTCTCATCTGGTAGAAGTTCACCAGACTCAGTGGTCCAACAGCTCTGCTACCTTGAGAATACTCTGTTTCTTGGTCAGTTGGCAGAAGCTGACCTAGCTAGGACCTTCTTAAAAGCTACAGGTAAGGTAGTGTCTCTGAAGTATGAAACTTTCAAGAGCTTAAAACCTGGCAGATCATGTCCCCCCGCCGTGCTCCACAACCCGCCACTCCTTCGAGCCACCAAGGTCCCCAACCTACTTTCACCCCACTTGAGCCTCCTACCTCACATGGTAGCCATCCCTGTGGTAACCTGGCATAACCCTTCACTGAATGGATCCCTGTCTTTCGAGGGGGAAGGTGCTGGTAGAGGGGCCCGCGCAACTACTTGGCCCCGGGGTGCTGCTGAGGCAGACATGGCTCCTCAGGGGCTTTGGTGGTGTTGAAAGCCCGGCAGCCATCATCTGACCAGTCGTGGTGCCATTTCCATTTTTCTGGTGGTTCCCTGTTGCATCTCTCATGCAGTGCTCCCGGTCTCCAGTGAGGGCCGCTGCCGAGTGATGCTACCCCACTACCCACCCCAGGAGAGGACAGCAGTCTCGCGGACACTCAATCCTCTCCTTCCCCTGCCAGCCCCCGGCATCCCAAGTCTGTTCCCAAACCTGGGTCACCGGCACGGTTCAAGGTGTGGCGTCCAGCACCTCAAACCTCAGTGCCACCAGGGTGGCCCCAGACCATTTTTTTTAAATTAGAAAACTAAAAAAGGAGTTGGGTTTTGTGCCTCATGTAGTTAGCTGGTTTACAAATCACTTAAATAACAGGATACAACAGGTTAAACTGGGACCAGTGTTGTCAAACGCTAGGGTAGTCTCGTGCATACGAGAACCACTGTTATTCTCACTCTTCATAAATTATGTTCCAACAGTCTGCAGTAAAGCTAGCTTGCTACTTTATGCATACGATGCAGTACTGTTTATCCAGGCAAAGGAGATTGTAGTTATCAGTAATAATTTAAACATTGAATTCAACTCTCTGCATAGGTGATTTGAGAAAAATAGGTGTATCATAAATCACAGGTTTCATAGGTTGTCTCAAAGCTGATACAGACATGAGTCCATGGTGCTCGCTAGTTACCTTACTGTAACCCTGTTACGTTATTATGAAAGGAAAAGTTATCGAAGTTCAGTTTGAATGATGACAATGATGTGCTACCTACTACCTCTTCTGATAGAGAATTCCATATATTGCCCACTCTGATTATACCAATGGGATCTTTTTTTCATTCTACATTTCTCTCCATGTAATTGTAACAAATGTGATCTTGTGTTATACCTCAGATCCCTCATATTCAAGCCCACACATTCCCATAAATCATGGTTTGTCCATGTACTGTACAGCATGCGCATGTCACCCCGGAGCCTTCTGTATTCAAGTGTATATAAATTTAGGACTTGTAGTCTCATACTGTAACTACAACCCCTTAAATCTAGAATTGCATTGCTCTAGTCACTCTCCTTTGAACTTTTTCTAAGTTGTTAACTTCTCTCTTAGTGTCAGGTGCCCAAACCCTTGCTCCATACTCAAGATGTGGCCTAGTAACCAGGGCAGTATACAGGGGCAATATAACTTCCCTGCTTCTGCTAGTAATGTCTTTTGGTATACAATTCAACATACCATTTGCTCTTTTTGTTACTGCCTGACAATGGGTTTTAAAAGTCAAATCATTTATTACCAATATGCCCGGGTCTCTGTCTTCCGTTGCAACTTTCAATGTATGTTTATTCAGGATATATGTAAATTTTTTATTGGTATTCCCCATGTGCATCACTTCTCAATGTTAAATGGTAATTTATGCTCTGTAGCCCAAGCTTCCAATTCAGACAATGTTTCCTGTAGTCTAGATGCATCAACTGGATGTTCTACAATTGTGCCAATTCTGGTGTCATCAGTAAATTTGGACAACCTAAATGTAACTAAAACACAAGCAATGTTATTGGATTCAGCTTCAAAAACTAGAACTAACGCCAATAATTTTCTAGTATCAACTTACAGGGGTGAACTCCTTGAGACAGTTAATGTTTTTAAATACCTTGGTGTTTTTATCAGTTCAACTCTGATATTTGGCCCCCATATTAAAAACCTTATAAAATGCATCAAAAAGTAGGTCAGCTCTACCCAATAAACAAAATCTTGACATACGATTCCAGAATAAGGATCGCAAGACTCCGTTTGCTTTCCATATTTGATTATGGCTCCTTGGTTGTGGACACGGCACCTAAAGTTAACCAAGATGCTAAAAAAGTATCATATCACAAAATTACAAAGTTTATTTGTCAAAGTGGCAATAGGGTTCATCACTGCTCAATTTTAGAAGGTTTGGGATGGCCTCCTTTTAAAATGAAATTGAAGCTGGCTTTGGCAAACTTCAACTTCATATTGTTGAACAAGCAACAGCCTGCTAGCTTAGCATGTTTTCTACAATCAGTCTCACCGAATTTCAATTCAAGATCAATCCAAAATATTTGCTTATTGGTTCCTCATATGCCAAAAAGCATGGGAAAAATAATAATTTAGTTATCAAGCTCCTTCTATGTGGAACACTGTTCCAGTACAAATCAGATCATTAACTTCTGGTACTTAAGTTCCAGCAGGGTTCAGCTTCAGAACTAATGCCAATAATTTTCTAGTATCAACTTACAGGGGTGAACTCCTTGAGACAGTTAATGTTTTTAAATACCTTGGTGTTTTTATCAGTTCAACTCTGATATTTGGCCCCCATATTAAAAACCTTATAAAATGCATCAAAAGTAGGTCAGCTCTACCCAATAAACAAAATCTTGACATACGATTCCAAGTCATTTCAAATAGCACTAACTACCATAAGTAAGTAACTGCCGTTACCCGGTTACCAAAATCTAAATAAATAAATTAACTAGTTAAGCGTCATTTTTTCTAAAGAACTGAATAATTATTTCTTAACATTGTATAACTGCATGTATTCTGCCTGAATTTCTGTTGTATTTTATAATTAAGTCTTGTATCTATGTGTTGAAATTTTTTGGTTATATTGTATTATGTACGTTTCTGCCTGAATTCAACTTTGTACTATAATTATGTATTACTTATGCATTGTAGTTTTGCTCATATTGTATCTTATCTGTATGTATATTGCACTATTGATTTTTTTACTTATAATTTATTGATCTTGTACAATTCAATACAAGCATGTACTTTTTGAAGTGAATAGCAGAACAGCAGAAAAACATCAGCTTTAAAATATATCATTTAACAGCAGGATTTGATACACCCCTGAACTTTGTTACTACATATGGGGAAATCCCCCCAAAAAGGGGATCTCTAGAAAGAGATAGAATACATTTCAAATAGCACAAATTACCATAAACAAAGCCTATACCAATAGAAGATACGAAGGATAAAATTGTGCGTCCACCTGTCATGGATTTGAAGGTCTCTACACTGATTAGTATACAACAGACATAGGACGCTGAGAGATCCTGCACCTGACTTTATACCTATTGGAGACCAGAAGGGAGAGGGGTGACATGACTGAAACTTTTAAGTATGTAAAGGGTATCAATAAGGTGAAGGAGAGGAGCTTGTTTAAAAGGAAGGAGGTGGCTAAAAATAGAGGGCATAGCCTAAGATTGGAGGGAGGAAGATTTAGAGGCAATGTGAGGGGGCAATTCTTCATGGAGAAGGTTGTGGAGGCCTGGAACAAACTACCAGAGGAGGTGGTAGGGGCTGAAATGGTGGAGGGATTCAAGAGTGCATGGGACAGACATATGATGTTGTTGAGTGGTGGGAAGGGGAGGGTCCATGGAATTGATGATGAGTAGGGGGGTGGAAGGGGCAGACTTGATGGGCTTGTTTGGGTCCTTTTCTGCCAACAAATTTCTATGAATCTATGATAACTAGAGGTTAACCATTGAAACCAGGTACTTTTAGAACAGTTTTTAAACAACAGATTTTTTCAGCCGGACTTGTGGGTGTAAATCAAATCAAAACTGTTCCACAATCTTCAGTTCTGTCACAAACCCCACATTTTAATCTGATCTTGCCCTCCGTTCTATCAGAGAGAAATAAAATAGCAGATCATACAAGTTTCTTAATCCTCCAGTTCTGAGTTGGTACCTTCTTGATGGGAAACAAATTCCCTTGCGATTTTGGCTGCCAGTTTCCCGGCAGCTATTGGGTCTGTGTGAATAAAAGTCTTGCCTCTGTATATGATTTTAATGTGAGCAGGCATCATTAAAATGTGTTGCACTCCAAGGCTATGGAGTTGAGCTCAAACACCATCAAATGCTTTGCACTATGATCTAGTAGCGTAGCTCAAATCAGGAAATATTCTTATAGGCACTCCATTCCACTCCAGCTCTGCTGCCCTCCTTGCTGCCTGCAGAATGTCATCTCTCTTCGAGGAATCAGCTAAGACCACCATGATGGTTCTGGGAGGTGGATCCATTCTTATGGCATGGTGCAGGGTTATATGGTAAATTTTCTGGACAGTGAAGGAGTCCATTTGTAACTTCTCTTCCAGCCATTGTCCAATGCACGTTTTAAGCTCTCCCTCTTCACCACCTTCAGGAAAGCTGACTATAAGGATGTGTTGTGCCCTGGCTTGATTTTCTAATTGTTCCAGCTGCAGTTGGAGCACCACATTTTCTTCAGTTAGGCTCACAGTCATGGTGATCACCTGATTTGCTGTGTCTGTGGCGGATTTGGCCTACTGCTGAACGCCAGAGACTTTGGCATCCAAAGCAGTGATTTTGCTCACCAGTGACTCAATTTTAGTGTCCATACTCTGAATGATCTTTAACAGTGCAGCATTTGTTGGTTGTGTAGGGTCTGCACTCTGTTCTGAGGATAGGTTATCTCCACTGCCAGGTGGTTGTGGCATCTTCTGGCATACTCCTTCTCCTGCTGTGGCTACTCTAGTGTGCCAACCCATAATTTTGGATAATAAGGTATACATTTGATGTGAATTTCTCTGCTGAGTTCAAATTTACAGCAAAAAGTTCAAGTTTCCAGTGGTAAAAATCAGTTTATTGATGTTTTTGTTTCTCAGGCTGCAGAGCTCTTCTCCCACACGTCTGCTCTGTTTGGCAGTTAGCTCCACCCCCCTTCCCCACACTGTACTATTGTATACTGTGCTAGTGTACACTGGGTTGTACCTGTAAAAGGTGCCTATAGTGCCAGTGTACATTGCCTGGTCAACAAAATAAAAACAAACAAACAAATACCAGCGAGCATCTGTACAATTGTTAGTCAGGGAGGAAGCAGAGGAAACACAATCCAAATATGTACATGACCAAATTAAAAAAACAAACAGTTATTTAAAAATTAAGAAGATGAAAGCAATTGGGGTGAAAGGAAATTAAAAGGACACTGTCAACCCCCTTAGGCCTCAAAGTGTCCCTAGTTTAAAAGAAACATGTTATGATTGTTCACATTCTGTAGAGCCAACTGATATAGTTGGAAGTTTGATTCTGATTTTTTTTCTTCCCTTAAAAAGTGAAAAATGGGTTGCCCACCATACTGGTGTTACCACACAAAAACATGTTTGTTTACATTCCTTGAGCAACTCCCACTCCGTTTTTCCTGGACTTAAGAACACCCCAACACAGTCTAGCCACTCATGATGAAATAGTCCACCCATGATGCAATGGGAATAGGAGACTACTGCAACATGAGTGGCTGCTCTGTTTGGTAGTGTTTGTAACGTTCAGGGAGTATGCAATAAGAATAGAACAAGGATTTGAATCAAAGCAAGATTGGGTATAACTATACATTATCATGCATTTCATTTCTGCTAAGCAAGGAAGCAAATAAAACAACCAGAAACATCAATGAATTTTAGAGAAGGTAAGCAATCATATAACATGTGGAGTTAACTAGAAATAATATGGTGCAAATAAAGGTTGACAGTGTCCCTTTAACATAAGCCCCCCACATTAAAAAAATGCACCCATGGCTCTCAGGCGCCTTCTTCCCAGTCGCTGCGGGTGTGCATCGCCGAAATTCATTTTCGGTGATGTACACTTGCAGTAACGGCAATCACTATTCTGTGATCGCCATTATGACATAGAACCAGACAGTTTTTGGTGTTAGTCTTTTTTAACCAACAGCAAAGAGATGTTTAGTAATTTTTTCATAGCCAGGGGAAGGTATCCTACTGGTAAGTCCAGAAATTGTTTTTTTTTTCCGGTAACTCTCAGGTCTTCCCCCCTCCCAAATAGCTTGTGACTCTTGTTGTAGGCAAAATACAAGGGATTCCAATGAGGGGCAAGCCCAGAAAATATGGACATGAGTGGCTACAGAGATCCTACAGTTTCTCTAGCATGTAGTCCACATGTACAGAGTGTATTTCACCTGCCTAGCAGGTGGTATAAAAATAAATAAAAGTTTTCCATGAAAACTCTTTCCACGGATATGAGAATGTTACCCCATGGGCATCTCCTAGATGGTGGGTCCATTGTTTGTCAGTAATCATAATACCAAGTTCCTTCTCCAATTTCATTTTAATATGTTGGACCAAGGTCCCTTGTAAATCTAACAATGCTTGGCATTATTCCAAAATCAAGTGTTAAGTAGAGCTCACTCCTCTCAGAGACTGTAAAATGATCTATAATACTTGAGGAAGCTCCACACTTTTGGGCCATGTTAGAAACATAGAAACATAGACTTTGACGGCAGATAAGGACCACTTGGCCCACCCAGTCTGCCCATTTCCCTACCTACTGGATAAGCTGCAGATTCTAGTTAACCAACAGCCTATTTCCTGCAACCCCCCACTATAATTGCCTTATGTCTGTCCCATGCATGTTTGAATTCCTCCACTGTTTTAGACCCCACAACCTCTCCAGGAAGGCGGTTCCATGCTTCCACCACTCTCTCCATGAAAAAGAATTTCCTCACATTACCCCTGAGCCGTCCCCCCTCTAACTTTAAATTGTTCCCCTTGTTCTTACACATCTCTTTTTCTGAAAGACGCTACCCTCCTGGACTTTGTTGATTCCCTTGAGGTACTTAAAAGTTTCTATCATGTCCCCCTGTCCCTCCTTTCATCAAGGGTATACATATTAAGCTCTCTCAGTCTCTCTTCATATGGTTTCTGATGTAGACCCTGCACCATTTTAGTTGCCCTCCTCTGGACTGCTTCCATCCTGTCTATGTCCTTGCGTAGATGAGGTCTCCAAAACTGCCGCAGTACTCCAGATGAGGTCTCACCAACTGTCTGTATAGAGGGATAACCACTTCCCTTTTTCTACTTGTGATGCCCCTCCCTATGCATCCCAGTATCCCCCTGGCTTTCCCTACTGACTTCTCACATTGCATACCCACCTTTAGGTCATCTGATATGACTACACCCAGTTCCCTTTCCATTATTGTTGTTGTTAGTACCTCCCCTGCTATTGTGTACTCTTCTCCTGGATTTTTATTTCCCAGGTGCATTACTTTGCACTTCTTTGCATTGAATCTAAGTTGCCATATGTCTGACCATTCCTCCAACCTTGCCAAGTCCCTTCTCATCCTTTCTACCCCTCCTTGTGTATATCAACTCTGTTACAGATCTTTGTGTCATCCGCAAAGAGGCATACCTTTCCTTCCAGATCCTCTGCAATGTCACCTATAAAGACGTTAAAGAGGACTGGACCCAGTACTGAGCCCTGAGGTACTCCACTAGTAACCCACCTTTCTTCAGAATGTGTTCCATTCACTATTACCTTCTGTGTCCTGTTGTGCAGCCAGTTTTCTGCAGGCTACCACCCTGGGACCCCTCCCAGGCTGGCTAACTTGATTATTAATCTTTTGTGCGAGACTGTGTCAAATGCCTTGCTAAAGTCTAGGTAGGCCATATCCACAGCCCCTCCCTGGTCTATTACTTTGGTCACCCAGTCAAAAAGAATCGATTAGATTTGTCTGACATGACCTTCCTGCTGTGAATCCATGCTGCTTTGGGTCCGGTGCCCCGCTGGCCTCTAGGTACTCAACAATTCTTTCTTTCAGAAGTGATTCCATCATTTTCCCCACCACTGAGGTCACACTAACAGGTCTGTAGTTTCCTGCGTCTGCCTTGCTCCCACTTTTGTGAAGGGGAATCACATCTGCCCTCCTCCAGTCCTCAGGTACCACCCCATCTTCCCATGATCTGTTAAAAAGTGTGGTTAGTGGTGTCACTAGGTCCTCCCTTAGCTCTTTTAGGATTCTAGGTTGAATCCCGTCAGGCCCCATTGCTTTGTCCACCTTGAGTTTTAGAGTTCTTTCAGTACTCTTTCTTCTTTAAATGGACTGGTATCAACCCCACTATCCAGAGTGCTTCTACTGTTTGGTTTAGGTAACTCCTCCTCTTCTTCTTTTGTGAATACTGAGCAAAAGTATTCATTCATTATCTCTGCCTTTTCACTGTCTCCCTCTGCCCACCTCCCCTCTCCTTTATTAATCTTCCCTATCCCTCCCTTAACCTTTCTATGTTCCCTAATGTACCTATAAAGGTTTATCCCCTTCTTAACTGAGTTGGCTATCCTTTCCTCGGTTTGGGCCTTTGCTTTTCTGACTGCCTTCCCACTTCTTTCTGCTTTAATTGATACAGTTCCCTGTCATGCTCCGTCTGTGATTCCTTATACTTTTGAATGCAGCCTTTTCTCCTAACCTTCCTGACACTTCTTTTGAGAGCCATAGTGGTTTTTATTCCGCTTTGTTTTCTTTATTTATTTCACACAAAGGCTTGTTGCCTCCATGATGGCAGTTTTGATTTTTCTCCATTGTTCTTCCACCCCTCCTTTCTGGCCATCTGCTAATGCATTCCTCAGGTATTCACCCATTATGCCAGAGTCAGCCCTTCTAAAGTCCAGTATCCTTGTATTTGTATGGCTTGTCTCCATGGTTGTGTTGTTAATGAAGCACACTGTGCAGTGGTCGCTTGTTCCCAGGTGTCTACTGACTTCTAAGTTTGTGATCCTCTCTCCATTTGAGAGTACCAGGTCTAATATTGCTCCCTCCAGTGGGTTCCACCACTAGCTGTCTAAGGCATGCTCCCTGTAGGGCATCGAGAATGACCCTACTCTTGGATGTGGCTGCAGTCCATGTCGCCCAGTTAACATCTGGCATATTCAGGTCCCCCATCAACAGTATCTCCCCTTTTTCAGCCATTTTGAGAATGCCCTCTATCATTTTCTTGTCCATTTCCTCCCCTTGAGACGGGGGTCTGTATACAACTCCTGTGCGGATTGTGATGCCATTCCCTGTCTCCAATGTGACCCAGAGTTCCTCTTGTCCTCCCCTTTACTTTTTAGTTCTGTTACTTTGATCCCTTCCCTTATGTAGAGAGCTACTCCACCTCCTCTTTTACCCTCCCTGTCCCTTCTGTAGATTGTGTACCCTGGTATGTTGACATCCCAGTCATGGTTCTCCATGTACCATGTTTCTATGACTGCCACAATATCCAAGTGTTCCATTTACATCAGGGCTACTAGCTCTGGAAGCTTGTTTCCCAGACTATGGGCACTGGTACTCATTGCCCTCCATTTGATGTTGGCTTTATCCTTTTTTACCCCATCCCTGCTCTTATTGCCCTTGTCCATTTTCCATTTACCCTGTCCTGCCCTCTGTCAAGCTCTGTACCTCAGTGTTTACCCTACTACCTGCCATGCTTTGCGGGGAGGCTTGAACTTTCCTGTTTCCTATCAGCACCTCCCTCCTTGGCTAGTTTAAAAGCTTGCCAAGGAAGCCTTCAAACCTGTCTCACCTAGGGCGTGTTTCCTTCCTGGACAGATGCAGACCATCATGCCAGTATAGACCTTCATCTCCAGGTGGCCAGTCCCCAATGAAGCCAAAGCCCTGTGCTCCTGCACCAGTTTTGCAACCATTCATTAAACCGCATGGTGTAGTACCCTAGCCTCACCCCTGCCATAGACTGGCAGCACCTCTGAGAAGGTTACCGTGCTTGCTACCTGTCTGAGGCCCCTCCCAACTCCACAAATTCATCCTGCACTGCACTGATCTCATGCCTAGCTTGGTCATTTGTCCCGAGGTGGACAATGATATCTAGTTTCCTCTCCTGTGATGCTGCTTCTGCAATCCTGAGGATTCGCTTCCTGTCCCTCCAAGCAATGGCACCAGGCAGGCACCTTACTTCCCTCTCCTCTCCCTTCCCCGGGTCTACACCCCTAACAGTTGAGTCCCCTATCAGAAGCTGTTTCTTTCCCTTGTGTTGTCCCTTGCCACTCTTTTGTGGGTCTCCCTTGTGGATGTCCCCAGCACTAGCGGCTCTAGCCACAAATGGTTACCAGGGCACAGCTGGGGCACAACAGATGGCAGCCAGGGCACTGATATAGTGTTACTATGGGGGAAGCTCTGCACCATATGGGGCACCAACTGGGGCACAGCATTTTTTTAACGGGGCACGTGCCCTGGTGGGCCCCTCCCCAGCATTCTTCTTGGTCTCCAATGAGGGTGTCATCATAGAGGAACCTTGATTTGCCAGACCGACATATGGTTTGTGTAGAGGTGCAACTTGGGAGCTCTACGCCTCTGTTCCACCACCCTCACCCTCCCAGAACCTACTGTGGTCCATCTGCTCTTCACACATGGCAACCTCTGAGGCAGTGGTTGTGGAACTGGTGCTCTTTGGGTGGGGGAGTCCTCCTTAGTCCTTGCCAGTTCAGCCTGGAGGTGGGCAACCTCCTCCCTCAGAGCTGACAGTTGCCTGCAAATAGGGCAGCAATGCAGGTTCCAGAATGTTTCCCGGAAAATTGCTGCCCCACACCCACAGCCAATGTTCTTTACAAAGAATGGATATTTATTTATTTATTTATTTATTTAACAGACTTTAAGATTACAACCTTTGAGTCAGGGACTCATTTACAAAGGCTCCACGTCAGAAAAATAAACATAAACAGTTAATACATATAGACATAGAATGGCAGCTAAAGGTTACAGTTTTTTTAGTTATACAATATTGCAGAATCAAGATCAGCTATGCATTGCACTGAACGTGTTACCAAGAGCTGTATTTTACAGTTTTCAAGAGAACAATAAGTTTGTTGATAGAGGGAGGGGGTAACAGGTTTGATATTTACAGCGAAGTAGAGAATTAGACAGATACCTTGAGAGTGCAGCCAAAGGAGGCATTGTTAATAGGTAATGTTTGGTAGCCCTATCGGTAGGAGCTCAGTGGTGGGGTGGTCCTGTAAGATGATAGATGACCCAGCACTAGTTGGTACATTGGCAGTGCTGGGAAGCAAGAATGTGCTCTTTGAGGGCTGACTTGAAAGGTCCTAATTTGGAGATGGAGGAGACACCAGAGGGGAGTTCATTGTACCAGGCTGGGGCCCTGTGTGGGAATGACCTTTGGGCTAGGGAGGTTCTAACCCTCGGGATGGACCACACCTGTCGGTTGGCAGTGTGGGTGTTCACTGAGGCGTGGGAAGATAGGAGAGAGGCAGAAACCCCCAAGAGGGTAAGCCCCAGGTGTATTTTCTTTGTGAGGAGACATGTTTGATAAAATAGCCTTTCATCCAGGGTAAAGAGATTTGTCAGGGCATATAGGGTACAGGTATGGGTATGCTTGTCTGCCCCAGTGAGGAGTCTGCATGCTTTGTTTATGGCAAGGTGGATTTTGGTAAGGGCTGTGTGGTCAGCAGCTGAGCAGATAGTGAGTCCATAATCGACTAGGGAGAGGACTGAGGAGGTGACAGCCAGATTAAGGGTTTCCGGAGGTAGGCAATCCTTGTGCCAATACAATAGGCCTATACGGACATTTATGGCTGATGCTACAGTGTCAATGTGTGAATGGAAGGAGAGGCTGGAATCAAATGTAAGGCCAAAGTATTTATATGTATGGACCTGTTCTAGAGGAAGGAGACAGTGGGAGAGGATTGTTAGTTGCGCATTCTTGGCCTTATTCTGTCGACGGGCAAAGAGCATAGTTTTTGTCTTTTTTACATTGACCACAAGCCTTTGTTCTATGAACCAGTTTTCAATCTGGTTGAATGTGTGTTGGAGGGAAGACTGCAATACTGTGGGATCTGGGTGCGAGGCAAAAAGAACCGCGTCGTCCGCATAGAGTAGTAGGTTGCCAGAGCAGGAATTGGGCAAGGTGTTTAGGTAGATGCTGAATAATAGAGGGTCGAGGATGGAGCCCTGGAGAACCCCAGAGTGGACTGGCAGGGTGGCTGAGAGGGTGTTGTTTATTTTGACACATTGTGATCTAGCTGTGAGGTAACTGGTAAACCAGGAGACGGGTCCTTGGGACAGACCTATGTGGCGGAGTGTGTTTTAAGAGTAAGGGGTGGGAGATTGTATCAAAGGCCTTTGACAGGTCAATGAAGACAGCTCCAGCTAGGTGTTTTCTATCCAGGGCAGAGTGAATAAAATTAGAGAACTCAGTGAGAGCCATAGTTGTACTGTGCCCAGTTCTGAAGCCATGCTGCTCCCTGCAAAGTAGATTATGAGCAAGTAGGTACTCAGTGAGTTGGGTGGCTATAATTTTTTCCAGACGACGACAGCTTCCAGCCCAAGGCATCGGAGCTCCCCTCAGGAGCTGAAACCACTGCGGGTGCTCAGAAGAGGTAATTTAAAGAACCTCTGCCAGCACCCTTGTGAGGGAGGTTAGCCCGTCGATGCGCTGCGCGCGTCAACTGCCCCAGCCATCCACCCACCCAGGGTCATCCCTTGTTTTATAGGCCCTGACTGATGACATCACTTCCTGCTATTGGAAATACTAAGTCCCCATTTTTCCAATTGCAGGTTATACCTGCCAGCCGCTAGAGGGACCCTTAGATCCTGCCTCTAACTCTTCTATTCTCAGAAAGCCTCCCTCCTGTTTTCCTTGATCCCATTAACTACTTATCTTCCCTTTCCTTCTCCTTCAGCTACCTACTTACACACCACCTCCCACCCCACCCTAAAACTAGCCCCTCCAGAATTCCCTGCCTCTCCCCCCAAGCCCCCCACGTGACCTCCTTTCCGGATTCTTTCAAACTACCTATCCCTTCCTGTCTTCCTCAACTACAGCTATCCTGCCACTTGCCCCCACCTTTACTTGGTAATGAGCCCTTGCTTGGACCTCCTGCCATCCAACTGAGCCTGCACGGTGACCACTTTGGAGTCACTATTGTGCACCCTTTTGGTCCTAAACATACCCTGTGTTCTAGCCTCAGAATGTGGAGCACTGGCTCCCACCCAGGTCCCTTGCCCAACTGCCCTAAGTTGGTCTTGAACCGGGTACCCTGTCCAACAGAGTCCGTGTCACTACCACTAATCCAAAGTGGCATCCACACTTGCTGTGGGACACATAACAACTTCAACCTACCACACTGCTGCAACCTCTAGCATTATGTTAGCCCACCTCCTACTAAAATGCCTCCATCTCATCCTTACCCTGACGCCACTGTCCCACCCACCAGATACCACGTCAGACACTGGCACCTGCTCCTACTATTGTTCTGGAGCTAGTATATTCCCACCCTACTCTCATCAGCTGCCTCAGCCTTCTACCCTCTCCCCCCTGTCAGTTCACAACAGCTTCCTCAGGTGCACACTGGAGACTTATCATCCTCACGTTCACAGCTTGGAAAACCCTGCCCACCCCCAGTGTCCAGAAGCACCCCTCCTCCCCACGACATACTTATCGAAAGCTCACCCTCTACCATCCCCTGGCCAGGGCTGTGGTTATACTGCTACTCCTGACAGGAAATATACATCCAAACCCTGGCCCAGCCCACTCTAGCCCACCGACAGGGTCACCCGGGCTCTGCATAGCATCTATGAATATATGCAGCCTGCTGAAAAAATTTGATTCCTTCCAATGTTGGGTCTCTTTGCATAGACCAGATGTTATCACGCTGGTGGAAACCTGGCTATCAAAATCCACTCCAGACTCCTATGTCTCCATTCCAGGGTACTCCCTTGTCCGGAAGATCGTGTTGGTAGAAGGAGGGGGCTGTGCGATATACACCAGGGACTCTCTCACTGGACAGACACTCCCTGCCCCTGTTCTCACATTCGGGGCGCAGGCCCTAACCCTCAAACTGACCCCTGACCCCTCCAAGGGTCCCCTCTATCTCACCACTGCCTACATTCCCCCAAAAAACCAAACTCTGGCACTAGTTTCGTTAACTGACTATCTCTCAACCCTACCTCACTCAGCTGACCAAATCCTTGTGGGTGACCTGAATGTGAACTGGCTCAGTTCATCTGCTGATACCACCCGTGACTCTTTTGCAGCCATTGACATGTCCCAACTAATTTCCCAACCCACCAGAGTTAACAGAAGGACAGGTACCAGCACCCCACTAGATGTGGTCATCACCAACCGCCCTCAACAAATACATGATACCCAGGACCTTCCTGACTCTCTTAGTGATCTCTCCCCTATCCTTTTCCGTTGGGCGACCCCCACACCCAAACCCACGGCCCTTCCCACTTTACGTCGGTGCCTCAGACCAGAAGGACTAAAAGGCCTTAAGCAACTTCTTGCCCAAATTAACTGGTCTCCTATACATCATGCCCCGGATCTAGATACTGCCCTTACCTTCTTCTCCCAAACCTTCAACAAAGCCTGTGACATTTTCGCACCCATTACAGCAGTCCGAACCAAAGTTCAGGTGCCCTGGTTACCCATCCCTGCTGCAACTGCTCAAACACAGGAATAACTGTGGCACCTGGCCTCTGAAACAGGCCGGTCAGCAGACAGACAGGCTTACAATGCCGCAAGAAACAAATGCACATGGGCCATCAGGAAAGCAAAAGCCGATCACTATCAGGCCACGCTTACCTCCTCCTGGGGGAATGTGAGAACTTTCTGGGACAACATAAAACAACTGAATGGGAGCGTGCGCTCCCCACCCCACTCTCAGATCACCATTGATGGCTCTGTCTCCACTGACCCTTCCCTCATAGCCAACTTCCTCAACTCATCCTTCACAGACCTTAGTTCGGTCCTCCCTAAAGACTTTTTGACCCCCTCCTCTACTTGCTCCAGTCACTCAATATCCCTAGCTTCCACTTCCACAGGGTAACTCCCTGGAGGTCAGGCCACACCTGCTGAAAGCTCTAAAGAGCAATAATTCTGGCAGTGACTCCCTGGACCCCAGTATCCTCCGCCGGGTTCTGGATCAGGTCCTTATCCCATTAACTAGCTTGCTCAATAAGTCCCTCTGCCTGGGACAATTCCCCTCTGCCTGGAAAACTGCCACATTTACGCCCATACACAAAGGAGGTGACAGGTACACAGCCGGAAATTACAGGCCAATCTCCATCCTCCCACCCCTCTCCAAAGCCCTAGAAAAACTGGTGGCTACCCAGATTATGGACTACCTGACCAAATACGACATCCTTTGCCATGAACAACACGGTTTCCGTGCAGGTCACAGTACCAGCACTGCCCTTATTGAGTTCTCACATTTTCTGCATTCCTCCCTGGACTCTGGCGCACTTGCCGGGGCAGTGTTTATTGACCTCTCTAAGGCTTTCGACACTGTCTCCCACCCCCTCCTGCTGGATGCCCTCAGCCACACTGGCTTTGCCACCAGCCTGGTCTCCTGGTGCTCCAGCTACTTGTCTGACCGCTCTCAGCGTGTTAAAATTAATGGGACCCTCTCCAATTCATGTCCCATCCATTCGGGTGTCCCCCAGGGTTCTATCCTTGGTCCTCTTCTCTTCTCACTTTACCTCAACACCATGCCCAAAGCCTGCACTGGTAAAATCCTGCTGTACGCAGATGACGCCATCATCTTCGCCACCCACTGTAACCCCATTTCCCTTCAAGACACCCTGCAAATAGCCTTCAATGATGCTGAAACCTGGTTCAGAAGACACAGACTAGTAATCAATCTAAAAAGACCAAAGCCATGCTCTTCGCCCATCCCCAAAGCAAATCCAGTAATTTCCACCCGCATCCTCCCTAGCTCCAAGCATCCTCTCGATCAAGTCTGCTTGTACAAGTACCTCAGGGTCTCCTTTGACTCAGCACTCACTTTCCACGACCACATTGGTACTCTAGCCTCAGCTACAAAAGCACGGCTAGGTATCCTCTACCGCTACAAGCACTGCCTCCCCCCCGATGCCCTCCGACTAGCAGTCACCTCCTCAATAATGTCCCTTGTGGACTATGGCCTGCCAGTCTATGGTGCCACAGACATGACCGCCCTTAATAAAATCCGACTCACCCTGAATAAGGCCTGTTGGTTAATTACGGGAGCTCCTAGGCTCACTCATACCTGCCAACTATATGATGAGGCTAGGCTGCTTAATCTGGACGAACGGCTCAGGTACCACACCTGCCTCTTAGTGAAAAAGATACTCCTTGGAATCTCCCCGCCCGGACTGACAGACTCTATCCATCTTACACAGCCCTTAGTCCAAACTCGTTCAGCCTCTAAGACCACCCTGCTAGTCCCTAGGTCCAGGACCACACACGTCAAAGATCCTTCTGTTACAGAGCTCCCCTCCTGGTTCAATGCTCTCTTCCTCCTCCGTCACCGATACACCTACAGTAGCCCGGCTTCAAACCGCACTTGAGATTAGCTATTTAACATGCGTAGCTGATAGCATCCGTGGTGATCTAGCACATCATGCCCTTACAAAACTCCCTGAGTGGCTCTTCAACAAACTAACTGACAACACTCTCTGAGTGGCTCCACGCCCAAACTTATCACCAACTGTGCCCTTACCACCTGTATTATTCACTTCTTGCTGTCTCCGTTCTAGACTATCTGTCTGCACTACCAATGTATGCTTTATCTCTCAATCTGTTCCCAACTACTGTACTAGCTTGTGAATACCAAACCTGTAACACTCATATTGTAACAAAGATATAACTGCATATATCTACCAAGACGGTAACCGCAATGATGTAAAAACTCTAACTGCAATGTGTAACTAAATGTTGTACTGTATGTGTCCTCTTTGTGACGAGGTACCTTTGGAAACGAGCCTCTGGCTCAAAGGTTGTAAACCGATGTATAAACAAATAAATAAATAAACAAGGGCTTTCGAGAGTGGTGGGAGAATGGATATGGGACAATAGTTATTGGGGGAGGTGCTGTCACCACTCTTCAGTATTGGGGTGACTGTGGCAGTCTTCCAGGCTGCTGGGAACTACCCCAGACTTAGGGAGCGGTTAATGAGGTCAGTCAGTGGGGAGAGGACTGTATCTAGTACTAGATATAGGATTCTCATATCAAAAGAATCTTTGCAATAGCAAGAGCCACTGAGTGCTTTCATGAGAAAAGGCCCTGCCTCATTCGTAAAGATCACCCTGAGATGGAAGGGGGGATGCTGGGTGTTTGGGGGCAGGGTTGCAGGAGTGGGGTCGAAGAAGTTATTTGGGAGTACTGCACTAAGGTCAGAGAATAATGAGTTGAGGCAGTTGGCGATGGCCAGCGGGTTGGTGGTAGGGACATTGTTGACAGTTAGTATGGAGGGGGAGCTGGGATTTGCCATTGAGTTCCTTGATATTGTCCCAGAACAACTGAGCTTTTCCCCAGGAGGAGGCAAGGGTCATTTTGTAGTAGCCTGATTTGGCCTGTTTAATGGCCCAGGTGCATCTGTTACGAGCCGCTTTATAGGCTTGACTGTCCGCCTGTGTTTCGGATGCGACTGCTTTATGCCACAGATCATCTCTGTGCTTTAGCTGTTGGAGCAATGCAGGCGTGACCCAAGGGGTATTACATTTCTTGGACTGCACTTTTGCTAGTGGGGCATAGATGTCACATGCTTTATTAAAAGAATAGTGAAATAATCAAGGGCTTCATCTATAGTAGGGGCTCGGGAGATGGGGGACCAGTCCCACTGAGTTAAGTATTTTCTTAGTTTTGTGAGGCCTCCAGGTCAGAGACAACGCTGGGCAATATAGTTTGGTTTGGGTTTCTGCTGAAGACATGACCAGGAAAACAGGATGGGTGAGTGATCACTTAGGGAGTCTGGAAGGACCACCAGGTCAGAGATTCTGTGGGGACGGTTGGTGAGGAGAAGGTCAAGCAGGGTGCTAGAGCCATTAGTGGGGTTCACCCTGGTAGACTGGCTGATCAGCTGGGTCAGGTCCAGTGTTGTGAAGGTGTCCTTGGTGTGGGAAGCCAAACTGGCAAGCCAGTTCACATTAAAGTTTCCAACGATGATGTGTTCTGTTTTGGGGGAGGAGATGGTGATGTAGTTAGCAAGGGATTGTATAGCAGGAGCTTGGTTTCTTGGGGGGACATATGTGACAGTAAGAATTACACTGGCTCTGGAGGGATCTGGAGTAAGTTTTAATGATAAGGCTTGGGCACCATGGTCTAATGGAGGTATTGGAAGGGCTTGGCATATCATGGAGTCACAGATGTACACAGCACACCCCCCACCACGTTTGCCCATTCTGTCGGCTCTCTAAAGGGTGAAACCAGGGAGGGCAACCAAAGAGCCAGGTGTTTTTTTTGGAGAGCCAGGTTTCTGTCAGTGCTAGCACATCTGGCTGATGTTGCAGTATCCAGCAATGGAGACCTGCTGTCTTTTTGGTTAAGCTGCAAATGTTCATTGCAACTATTCTAAGCCCATGGTGCAACAGGCTAAGGCTGGGTGAGATGGGGCCTGGGTTAGGATGAACATTTCCTGAAATTAGTAGGATTATGGCAAAGACTCTGAGGAGAGCAAAAGATCGTTGCCTTATTATCAAGGATTGCTGCTGCCTAGTTATAGTGCGGGTAGTACAAGGGATGGCCAGGGTGATAAGGGTTGGAAAAGATAGAAATGTAATCCGGCATGGAGGCTGATGGTGTCACATGACTCAGGGAAATATGTGGGGGGATGGGGGATGCAAGAGAGGTAGTGGCAGTGTGGGTGGTAGTCGGTGGTGGTTTGTAGGGTTGGGAGGTGTGAGAAGAAGATCCTTTAGGGGAGGGCTAAGGGGTCTGAGAAGTAGGATAGTAAGAGCAATCAATAGGAGCCTGGGTGGTCTGAATGACAATGGGTGCCCAGCAAGTGGTGCTAAGGGGGCAGTAGCCCAGTGTCGGTATAAGGGGGGACTCCGATACCCATAATTGTGGTGGTCTCTATGGCACAGCGATAGGGTGACTGACTATGGTTTGTTAGGGTGTAGTAATTGGCTTTAAGGAAGAAGGATCCAGGACGAAAAGTGCTTAGGGGAGAGCAGTGGGAAGAGGAATGCAACCTCCAAGAGTTGTTGCCCCCTAGTGGCTTTGCAGTATAATTTGCAAATGGAAAAGTAGACACCAAAAAAAAAAAAAAAAAGCAGTTGTATTAAAAAAGAGATAGCTCAGGAATGGTAGAGTCAAGAGCCAATAATAGAAGGGGGAACAGCGTTATGCCTAATCAGAGCTCAGGAGCAGTAGTAGTGCAGCCAAATGGCCTGAAAGGCAAAAAGTGCCAAGTTCAATCCCGTTGGTAGCTCTGGGCTGCTCTTCCAATTGTGTATCTGGTTGTAGGCCGAGAGGCAGGTGGGTCAGCGCAGAACAGCTGTTGGGTTCAGAGCAGCTCCTGCGGCTTGCAGGAAGAGGCAATCACCCGTACTGGACAGGATGCCTGTGGAATGGAGAAGGGTCTGTTAATTTAAGGCCAACAGGAACAATGGGCACTAGAAACCTTGGCCCCATGCAGACAAGGAGGAGATAATGGCCGGGGGAGGTTTTCAGGGCAGGCAGGCAGATTATTAATGCCACTGAACAACACCTTCACAAAAGAGCTGTTACATTTGGGGAGGAGTGCTTACTGTAGCTAGCTGCAAAGCCAGGAAAAAAAAAACACAGGACATGGAGGGGAGATAGTATGCACACAGGAATTGTGGTCTGATAGTTCAGAAGAAAAAAAGTATTGGACACAGGGACAAGAGCAATAATGATCACGCTCTTAGTTCAAGCAGTTGAGTCCTTAGGGTGCCTTGCAACCCACTTTAGACACAGACAGGATTTGTAGAGTAGGACAGGGGAAAAAGAGTGCAGGTGTCTATAGTTGGTTAGTGGAAGAAGAATGCAAACAGTCTACATACTCTATGCAGGTAACATCTACAAACTGCAGTTATTAACTATTCTAAGCAGTAAAAATCAACAAGCTAGAAAATGAACAATCCTGTTCCACCAAACAGTTGGTACTGGTAAACTCAGCATTAGCAGTTCTTGTATTAAAAAAGAGACAGCTCAGGAATGGTAGAGTCAAGAGCCAATAATAGAAGGGGGAATAGCGTTATGCCTAATCAGAGCTCAGGAGCAGTAGTAGTGCAGCCAAATGGCCTGAAAGGCAAAAAGTGCCAAGTTCAATCCCGTTGGTAGCTGTGGGCTGCTCTTCCAATTGTGTATCTGGTTGTAGGCCGAGAGGCAGGTGGGTCAGCGCAGAACAGCTGTTGGGTTCAGAGCAGCTCCTGTGGCTTGCAGGAGGAGGCAGTCACCCGTACTGGACAGGATGCCTGGTTGTAGGCCGAGAGGCAGGCGGGCCAGCGCAGAACAGCCGTTGGGTTCAGAGCAGCTCTTGTGGCTTGCAGGAGGAGGAAGTCACCCGTACTGGACAGGATGCCTGGTTGTAGGCTGAGAGGCAGGTGGGTCAGCGCAGAACAGCCGTTGGGTTCAGAGCAGCTCCTGCGGCTTACAGCAGGAGGCAGTCACCCGTACTGGAGAGGATGCCTGGTTGTAGGCCAAGAGACAGGTGGGTCAGCGCAGAACAGCCATTGGGTTCAGTGCAGCTCCTGTGGCTTGCAGGAGGAGGCAGTCATCTGTACTGGGACATAATCCCTGACTTGCAAAAACTTTAAAATAATAGAGTCTGGAAATACCAAAATTTGTGCTGTTTTAACGCCCAAGCTTTATAAAAACTAAAAAAATACAGTGCAGACCTAACTGAGCCCATCTGATATACCCATGGTCTAATTTTGCTGGCAGAAATGTATCAATGTTAGGGGGAGAAGAAAGAAGAAATTTAGCATATGCCAGATTCTTGTGATTCAGAATTCTATACCAGAGTTTCACCATATAAAAGGTGTATGAGATGTCATTCAGCGGAACCCCTAAGGTAAACCAGGTAGCAAATGGGATTTTGTGTATGTTTAATGTCTTTTTCTAGCATTTCTAACATTTTACAGTGGGCTGAGTAAGAATTAGTTACTCAGTAAAGTACGGTTCTCAGTTGTGTTGCAGAATGATAGCATTCCAAATTCGGAAGTGGCAGCCCCCTCTCGCTTTTGTAATACTACAAAATGGATCCATGGCCTCTATCCATGCCAAAGGGACCTTAACTTGTTCCATTGTCTGAAACTAGTTTGTGGGATGGGGGAAGGGGATTGACTGTGCTAAATGTAATAACTGGGGAAGGATATTCATTCATATACTATGCACCCGTTGAGTCAGCGGGAGAGGGAGATGTGAACAGGTCTCTCTATCGCTATGAAACACCTGTGACAAGGGATCATAGTTAAGAGAAAACAACGTCCTAGAGTCATGTGTAATAAAAAAACTCTAAATGTTTAAAGGCTGGTAGGCCCCTGTTAAATTGCTGATCTCGAGGCTGAAGAGAAGTTGACCAGATGGGTGGAAAATTGGCTAAGAGGCAGGACACAGAGAGTGGTGGTGGGGAGCGAGCTACCTAGTACCAGGGAGGTCATCAGTGGGGTCGCGCAGGCTTAGTGCTCAGACCAGTGTTGTTCAATGTCTTCATAAATGATATTGGGGATGGGATTAAGGGCAAAATGTGCCTATTTGTGGACAACACCAAACTGTGTGGGAGGGTAGACACAGCAGAAGGGATATAAGACCTAAAGGAAGAGCTGGAAAAACTAGAGAGGTGGTTCAAGATTCGGCAGCTTGGCTTCAATGCAAAGAAACATTTGGAGCCAGGAACCCAAAGACTGAGTACAGCCTGGGAGGGGTCCAGGTATCTACAACAGAGGAGGAGAAAGATCTGGGAATGATGAACACTAGTGACCTGAAGTACTCCATGCAGTGTAGGAAGGCAGCAGCAAAGGCAAATAAAATATTGGGCTGCAATGCCAGAGAGATAAGCAGCAGGTGAGAAGAGGTAATACTGGCTTGTACAGGTCATTAGTGAGGCTGCATCTGGAATATGGTGTACAATACTGGTGCCCATACCTTAAACAGGACATCAACCTGCTGGACACTGTCAGAAGGAGGGCAGTAAAGATGATCATGGGCCAGCAGGGTCGGATGTATGAGGAGAGGTTGGGGGCCAGCAGGGTAGGATGTATGAGGAGAGGTTGGGGGCCAGCAGGGTAGGATGTATGAGGAGAGGTTGGGGGCCAGCAGGGTCGGATGTATGAGGAGAGGTTGGAGGCCAGCAGGGTAGAATGTATGAGGAGAGGTTGGGGGCCAGCAGGGTCGGATGTATGAGGAGAGGTTGGGGGCCAGCAGGGTCGGATGTATGAGGAGAGGTTGGGGGCCAGCAGGGTCGGATGTATGAGGAGAGGTTGGGGGCCAGCAGGATAGGATATATGAGGAGAGGTTGGAGGCCAGCAGGATATGATATATGAGGAGAGGTTGGGGGCCAGCAGGATATGATATATGAGGAGAGGTTGGGGCCAGCAGGGTCGGATGTATGAGGAGGTTGGGGCCAGCAGGATAGGATGTATGAGGAGAGGTTGGGGGCCAGCAGGATATGATATATGAGGAGAGGTTGGGGGCCAGCAGGATATGATATAAGAGGAGAGGTTGGGGGCCAGCAGGGTCGGATGTATGAGGAGAGGTTGGGGGACAGCAGGGTCGGATGTATGAGGAGAGGTTGGGGGCCAGCAGGGTCGGATGTATGAGGAGAGGTTGGGGGCCAGCAGGATAGGATATATGAGAAGAGGTTGGGGCCAGCAGGATATGATATATGAGGAGAGGTTGGGGCCAGCAGGATAGGATGTAGGGAGAGGTTGGAGGCCAGCAGGATAGGATGTATGAGGAGAGGTTGGGGCCAGCAGGGTCGGATGTATGAGGAGAGGTTGGAGGCCAGCAGGATAGGATGTATGAGGAGAGGTTGGGGGCCAGCAGGGTCGGATGTATGAGGAGAGGTTGGGGGCCAGCAGGATAGGATGTATGAGGAGAGGTTGGAGGCCAGCAGGGTCGGATGTATGAGGAGAGGTTGGAGGCCAGCAGGGTAGAATGTATGAGGAGAGGTTGGGGGCCAGCAGGGTAGAATGTATGAGGAGAGGTTGGAGGCCCTGAACATGAACTCCCTGGAAGAGAGGAAAGGGGGGGGGGGGAGAGAGAGAGAGAGAGACATGATTGAGACCTTCAACTATTTGAAAGGAATAAATAGGGTGGATAAGGAGGGTCTCTTTAGCTTAGTGGAAAACAAACCACAAGGGGGCATGGCCTCAAACTGGAGGGCGAAGGTTTAGGAGAGAGGCTAGGAGGCACTTCTTCACGGAGATGGTGGTGACAAGTTGCAATTTGCTTCCTGAATAGGTGGCTTCATCAAGGATGGTGGGCAGCTTCAAGAGAGGCTAGGATAGAGTTAGGGCAAAAATAAGGGTCAAGGAAGGGCTGATTCAGGACTGGGGGCAAGGTCAGTAGCTTAAGCTGAAGACCCTGCAATACGAGCTGACTAGATAGACCAAATGACCTTTTTCTGCTGGCTTCTTCGTATGTTCGTATGTCGGGTAATAACCTGTAAAGGGATGTAATGCAGTTGTAGGACTTCCATTTTGGTAGTATTTAAAGGGCTGTTGACGCCACTGGGAACATTTTGGAAAACAATATTCAGACACAATTCTGCTTGTATTTCATATATCTGGTATAGATTTCTACCCTCAATTATTTATTAATGAAGAAATTCTCACAAAAACATCTTTATCCCTTAAAGTTCATTTAAATCTTCCTTTGGGTTAAAGCATTTCCTGATTTTCACTGATTTTATTCTTATTTATTGTTCAATTGTGTATGTTTTGTATTTGTGAAGCGCCTTGATGACTCGAAAGGCGCTATATTAAACAACATTTTTATTATTATTATTATTAAATCTATAGCTTATTCTCTACTTGAAATTATAATGCCCTGTTTTGACATCACAGTCTGCTGTCATGGGAATAACTGTGATGTCACAAGTAGAGTATTATGACATCAGGTTGGGAAGAAGCAACAGGAGCTGATGAACCCACAAGGAACAACAATCCTGTTTTCACGCATATGATCTCAGTAAAAAATACTGGGGATAAAAAATACAGAGCTAATGAGAAATATAAGCTGTTTTGTGTCCAAATATGTTTTTCAAAGTTCTTCTCGAGGCATCAGTGGCTCTTTAAACTATAACTGGCTATCCATCTAAACTGAGTGAAGGTGTACCAGAGAGAGGGTAAAGTTTGCTCTGATTAAAGTGAATTTCCAACATTTTGGAAACTCTGTTTGGGCTTCATAGCCCAATACCTTATGGCAGTGTTAGCCAATTGGTGCCAAAAGTATGATTTTTCTGTGTCCTTTTAGGTAGGGAAGGGATTGTAACTGCAACTGACCCTACAGCAGCTGATCCCTTCCACTTCCCGGTCTGCGGCCCTGCTCCCATGCTCAGATGTTTTGTGACATCTAAGCAGGGAGAGCACAGAGGCATGCCCCATACAAGTCTATGGGAACATTTTTTCATTTACTTTTTAAATTGGTTTAAGCAATCTTAGAGGAAAATGAAAGCCAACGCTCAACTAATAGGGGTCCTATTAGCAAGGCCCTTACTTTTCTGCAGCACATTGGGACCAAGTTCTGCGGCAAGATTACCATTTGCCACAGAACTTCTGCGGCAGTGGTTTGTAATTTCTGTGGATGTTCCGTGGCACTAACGAACTAACACATCACAGTGTCAGCTTGTCATCCTGACTTCACGTCCATGGCAATGGTTATAGCAATCAGGATGGGGGAAATCACAGCAACACTAGTTCAAAAAATAACAGATTTATAGAAATAATTTTATGTCTAAAAAAGCAACAACAATAACAAATTATGGACCTTAAGGTCCAAGCCTATTGCATAAATGAAATATGCAGAGGGGACCCTTATGTGATAAATAAGGTATTTATATACTCATGCTGTCTATACCACTCATGAGGTCCCCACTGTGTATCACTTATATATTTATATGTGCTGTCTCGCCACTCATGAGGTCCCCACTGTGTATCACTGATATATTTATATGCAATCTGTAAAATACGTACAAATGTGTGTGTGTGTGTGTGTGTGTGTGTGTGAGATATATATATATATATATATATATATATATATATATAAAATGGTCTGAACAATGCTACATCCTGATTGGCTGAGAGGTGCCTCTGGCGTGTCCTTATCAAGACATATTGTGCCAACGGCACCTCTTCAACCAGTCAGGACGCAGCACCTCTGGAAATCCATATGCCAGAAGAGATTAACAAAAGTATAGAAGCTGCTGTCCTGGCGATCTATGGTCACTGCCAGCCAGCCCCACCCCACCAGCGGCATGGTCTCTCTCCTAATTCAGTGAAACTCCACCCAGTGTCTTTAAAAAAAATCTAACCTTGCCACTTTTTGGTCAGAAGTTAGTGATGCGTGTGGCTGACGAGGATGAAGCGGACATCCCGGCGTGCTATGACAGCGCAGCTTTCAAATCACAAATGCAGCTCAAAGTACGATGCCACTGTCTGCACTAACATGCTGCCGCTTTCCTTCTGCTCGGTCACACACGGACACAACCCTGAAGGACGAGCTCCTACTTAACCACTACCTAGTACCGGAACACAATTCTGCACAACAGATACTCATCATTTCCACTGTCTGAGTGAGCAAGAGGCCCTTACCTGCACTTTTGTCACCATCTTGAGCTGCTGAGTGTTTCTCCTGGCAGCGAGACATGGGGGGGGGGGATTGCAAGAGGAGCATAAAGATCTACTATGTGACTTAAAACAAGAAGTTAACATGCTAAAATGAATGTTAACATGATCTACTGTTACAATTCTCTTTTCAACGGACATCCCGCATGCTGCGACAATGCAGCTTTAAAATCATAAACGCAGCTCAAAGTACGGTGCCACTCTCTGCACTAACATGCTGCCGTTCACCGTTTTGACCTGCTGAGTGTTTCTCCTGGCAGTGGGACATGGGGGGGATTGCAAGAGGAGCATCAAGATCTACTATGTGACTTAAAACTAGAAGTTAACATGTTAAAATGAATGTTAACATGATCTACTGTTGCAATTCTCTTTCTTTTTTAGAAAACTGATTCTAATGAATCCAGTTAGGAACTATTTTATCTTATTTTTAAGATTGTTGTCAAATAAATATCTTCAACTTTTAAACCAGACAACTCTGTTTCTACTTTATTTACAAAAGTGCAGTGCCCATTTTATAAGTGGAATAAGACACTCCGAGGTGTGGTTTATGGCTTGATAAGAGCACTTCCCAGGTGCTAAAGTCACTCGGCGCAAGCGCCTCGTGCCTCATTACGCACCTGGGGCGTGCTTTTATCAAGCCATAAACCACACCTCGTCATGTCTTATTCCTTACATATATTAGAGACAAAAAACTCAGTTTAATGCATCAGTTAGGGTTGTTCCACAGCGACAAAAGCGAGGAAATTCGGTGTTAGGATTGAAACCCCTCTTTGGACCCCTTCAGCCCACCCCCCCAACCGGCATCGGGGTGCACATTGGGGTTGTCGGCCCTAACTCTCTCACCCCATCACATGTAAAGCTGAGGAATAGGAGAATGGGGTGAGAGTTAGGACTGACGACCCCAATGCGCACTCCGATGCCGGTTGGGGTGGGCTGAGGTCCAAGAGGGTTTCAACTCTAACACTAAATTTCCTCGCTTTTGTTGCTGTGGAACAACCCTAACTGATGCATTAAATGGAGATTTTTGCCTCTAATTTCCCTTCTTTTTGAAAATGATGATGAGAAATAGTGAATGTAATGCAGCAGCGGGAGCGTGGGGCCCGCTCCCGCCACGTGATGTCTTGTGACACAGTAACAGGAACAGCAATGCAAACACAAGCTGGAAACACAAATTGTTACAGTAATGAAAATGCAAGCGCAAATGACAATGCAAAGGGTAACGCACATGGTGGCGTACACGGGAATGGTGACGCAAACGGGGACATAAACACAAGTGGAAACAGTAAGTGTAACAGTAACAGAAGCACATACCCTGTTTTTGCCAAACAGGTGCATACAGAAACACAAAGAATGTATGCATTGTAATGGGCATCGAAGCTTAAAACGAGCATTGGAAATACTTAATTGACAATATCTCAGCAACCGCACGACGTGAACAAAAAATAAAAAAATTCACAAAAATCATGATTTTTCTGGCTAGGTTTTTGCTATTGCAGCAAAAAATCTGTATCTCGCATCGTTTTCGAGATACGAGCCCCGAAAGGCGCGGCGTACGCCACCATGTTAGTCTATGGGAAAAAATGCCGAATTTGGAGTACCATAATGTTGCAGCAATGCAATATTTTTTCACCAAACCATCAAAAGGCACATCTGTGAGATGTTGGCTGTGTTCCCTTCAAATTTCAGCTTAAAAGACCAAACCGTTCTTTTGCAGCAGGGTGGCAAAGAACTGCTGTCATTTTGGGCATAGTGTTGCAAAGTAGTGTCGTGATTTGCGAAAGCTTTCACAAGCATTTGTGAAAGTGTCATGAGTTCGACACTACTTTGCGACACTACTTTTTCCAGAAATTTGGAAAACATATTTCTAGGGTGTTTCACCCCAAAATAAAGACATGGCTAGCATCCTCAGTGTCCGACTAGGTGAACACAAAAAGAATTGTGTTGCTAGAGGGTCCCAAATTTAAATGGCAAGCATTTTTCTGATCACTAACTGAAAACAAAATGGCAGATTTGTGACACTACTAGGGCCATTTGCGACACTAAAAAGTGCATTTGCGAAATTGTCGAACTTTTTGTTAACTTTTCCCATTGACTTATAATGGGAACTTGTTTTTTGAATAACTTTTGAACTGTTCAATATTTTTTCACGAAATCTTCAAAAGGCACATCGGGCACCCCAGCCGCATATTCTCTAAAGTTTTCAGACTGCTCGCACAAACCGTGTGACCTGTAGGCACGAGCAAAGAATTCACCAAATAGCATAAACGCGTGCGCAGATCATGCTTAATTACTCCGCAGCCATATATCTGACCAGTATGAAAGTTGGCAGATGCCAAGTTGTATGGTTCTTGATCATACATTCCAAATTTCAGGGAAATCCGTTGAACGGTGGCAAAGTTATCAAGGTGCAAAGTTTGACCCTTTAACCTTAAAGAGCTCCTCAACCTAACTATGGTAGCACTACTGTGCTCATAATATATATATATATATATATATATATATATATATATATATATATATATATATTGACCCGATAACATCACAGTGGTGATGTCATTGGAGTCAACTAACACGAGAACAAAAAATATCGACAATATTTCCAGTATGGGGGTTGCGTATTCCATTTATGCCACACCTCCAAAAAATTGAAAAAAAAAGTAAATTCTTGCCATTTTTTGCCAATTATAAAAAATCTAAAAGTAACCTATAAATGAAACACCACTCATTTTGTAGGTATTTTTGTTCTGATCAACTTTTTTCTCAAAGTACCATGCTATTATTTTTCATTTTAAAATTATATGCATTTGTTTGTTGCAAAAAGTGAAAAAAACTGAATTTTCTGGAATTTTTTTGCTAATTACAAAAAACTAAAAGGTATCTATAAATGAAACACCACTCATTTTTGTAGATATTTTTGTGCTGAACACCTTTTGTGCTCGCACTACCATGCTATCATTTTGCGTTTTAAAGTTATTCACATTTGTTTGTCGAAAAAAGTGAAAAAAAGCATTTTTTGCTGTTTTTTGACCAATTGTATAAAAATATAAAAATTACCCATAAAAGAAACACCACTCATTTTGTAGATATTTTTGTGCTGAACAACTTTCATGCTCAAAGTACCATGGTATCATTTTTCATTTTAAAGTTATTTCCATTTGAATACGGTTACTACTGCTACTGCAGCTGAATATGCAAATGAGTTCCGAATGAGCCAGTCTCTACCTACGGTGTGGATAAATTTACCTACAGTGAGGATAAATGTGATATTCTCACTGCAGGCCTGACCACCCTGAGAATATTGAAAATATTTGCCTTTTTTTATCCTCACAGGTATGGCATAAATATATATTGAGAGAGATACTGTATATATATATATACATATATTAGAAGAAAAAACTCAATTTAATGTATTAGTTAGGGTTGTTCCACAGTGACAAAAGCGAGGAAATTCAGTGTTAGGGTTGAAAGCCCCCCTTAGACCCCCCGCCCACACCCCCAACCGGCATTGGGGTGCGCGTTGGGGTTGCCGGCCCTAAATCTCACCCCATCAGATGTGTGAAGAAGCAGAGGTATAGGAAAATGTGGTGAGAGTTAAGTAACGACAACCCTAACGAGCACCCTGATGCCGGTTGGGGTGGGCGGGGGGTCCAGGGGGGCTTTCAACCCTAACACCGAATTTCCTCGCTTTGTTCGCTCAGGAACAACCATAACTAATGCATTAAATGGAGTTTTTTTGCCTCTAATGTCCCTTCTTTTTGAGAATGATAACGAGAAATAGTGAATGTAATGCGGCGGCGGGTGATGTCTTGTCACATAGTAACATTGTGCACGCAAACGCAAATGGTAATGCACATGGTGACACAAAGCGAAACAGAAAGAGAAACAGTACTGTAGACAGAAATGTTAAAAACAATGCAAAAGCAAGCGCAAATGAAAACGTAAAGGGTAACGCACATGGTGGCGTAGACGTGAACGGTAAGTGAAATGAGTACGGAACTGCAAGCAGAAATGGTAACAGTAACAGTAATGTAAGCACACAGGCTGGTTTTCCCCAAAAGCTGCTTAGAGAAAAACAGCGAGTACAAAGAATGTATGCATAATAATGGTTCTCGGAGCAGAAAACGAGGAGTTGGAATACTAAATTGCTTATATCTCAGGAACCGTACGATGTAGAAAAAAAAATGTAAAAGTCATATGATTTATGACTTTCCTGGCTAGTTTTGTGCTTAGGTCCTGTTAGGGGGCTAAGCATTTTTCTGACGAAAAGTCTGTATCTCACACCGTTTCCGAGATACGGGCCCTGAAAGGCGCGGCAAACGCCGTGATGTTATCCTATGGGAAAAAAAGAGAAGTTTGGAGTGCCATAACTTTGGCTCCCTGTAATATTTTTCCACCAAACCACTAAAAGGCACATCTGTGGGATGTTGGCTGTCTTCCCTTCAAAGTTCAGCCCAAAAGACCAAACCGTTATTTTGCAGCAGGGCGCCAAAGGATTCCTGTAATGCATTAGACGCCGTAATGCTATCCTATGGGAAAAAGCGTCAATTGGAGTGCTGTAAGTTTGCCACCATGTAATATTTTTTCAACGAAACACTGAAAGGCACATCTGTGAGATGTCGGCTGCGTTCCCTTCAAATTTCAGGCCAAAACACTAAACCGTTCTTTTGCAGCAGGGTGCCAAAGAATTGCTGTCATTTTCCCACAGCCTAGAAAAGTACTGTCGAAGTTTGCGAAAGCTTTCGCAAATTCATTCGACAGTGTTGCAAGTGCGAAAGTACTTTGCAAAGTACTTTTTCCAGAAATTTGAAAAACATATTTCTGGGGTGTTTTACCCCAAAATAAAGACATGGCTAGCATCCTCAGGGTCCGACTAGGTGAATACAAAAATAATTAGGTTGCTAGGGGTCCCAAATTTAAATGCCAAGCATTTTTCTGATCACCAACTGAAAACAAAATGGCGGATTTGTGACAGTAAAAGGGCCATTTGCGAAAGTAAAAACTGCATTTGCGACACTGTCGAACTTTTTGTTAACTTTTCCCATTGACTTATAATGGGAACTTGTTTTTTGAATAACTTTTGAACCGTTTAATATTTTTTCATGAAATCTTCAAAAGGCACATCGGGGACCCCGGCCGCATGTTCCATGAAGATTTTGGACCAGTCACGCAAACCGTGCGACCTGTAGAGATGACCGCAGAATTCCAAAAAAGCGTACATGCGCATGCAGATCACGCTTAATAACTCCGCAGCCATATATCCGACCAGTACGAAACTTAGCAGATCCCAAGGTGTATGGATCTTGATCATGTATTCCAAATTTCAGGCAAATCTGTCAAATGGATACAAAGTTATTAAGGTGCAAAATTTTGGGTTTAACATGTAAATGACTCCTCAACCCTAAGTATGGTAGCACTACCGTGCTACCATAATATATATATATATATATATATATATTATTTTTTTTAATTTCCATGAAATTGTATCTTCATTCATACAGGTCCCTTTGGAAATGGAATAAACAGAATAGAGAAGACATTGCAAAACTCATTTTTCACACCAACCTGCTTCCCCTGACACACTACGAAACACCATCAGGTCATGACATTCATGTGAACCCACTGTGAAATAGAGCTCTCCAGCCCATCACAATGTGTCCCCCATGTGACAGAACACTGTGCCATATCTTTCCAGGCTCAGAGCAGTGGTGTGCCCCCCCATCCTTGTGCTGCCCAGCCAGCTCCCAGAGCTCGTCTCTGAATCTGAGTTGCCAGCACAGGAACACAACATGCTACCCTCTGGCCTAACAGCTGGCCCTGTACACAACATTTCTCCATAACTTTTAGTCTATCAACCAATGACAATATGTAATCAATAACACTAGCAAAAATGTGTACAGCACAATTATTTATTTAACAGGTATATTCTTTCAACAGGTCTGCACATTATTATATTCCACTTTTTGGGGCATAATTACTTTATTTTTCTTAAAAATGACAGGTTAATTCATTTTACCAGTTATTCATTTCAGATGGCATCTCTATACCTTAAAGGCACAAATAAGTTTGTACAAAATAAGGTATGGACTTAACAGGTCTATGCTATTGTCAAGGTTTTATTTAAGTTGGCCCTAGTGTAATAACTTAAAGACTGAAAATTGTATTCATTGTATCTATGTTTCTGTAAGAACAAGGGGGCACAATTTGAAGATAGAGGGGGACGGCTCAGGGCAATGTAAGGAAGTATTTTTTCACAGGGAGGGTAGTGGATGCATGGAACGACGTTCCTGAGGAGGTTGTGGGGCGAAAAACAGTGAGAGAATTCAAGAATGCATTGGGACAGACAGAGCAATTCTTGTGGGGGGCAGGAGGAAGTAGCCTGTCGGTTAACAAGGATCTGCAGCTTATCCAATAGGTAGGGAAATGCGCAGACTGGGTGGGCCAGGCGGTCCTTATCTACTAACAAAGACTGTGTTTCTATGTATTTGGCTGTAGTGCAGGTTGAGCAAATGTCACCGTACCTGATGTGCGGTGCCACCATCTCTGGCAGTAGAAGCTGTGGTAGATAAGTGACTATTCATTTCTGTGGCAGAATGCAGCCATTTAATTAGCTAATGTATGATGCTATAGCACTGATAATATCACATTCTGAGACTAGAGGGGTTTTGGATACAAAAAGAGGGGAAGGGAACCAGGTTCTATGGATAAATGGAAATATTAATAAAGAATCACCAAGAACAGTGAATTCTGCTGCACTGCAGAAGTTCTGTGGTAAGTTGCAAGTTCTGTGCAAAATTCTGCAGCCGCAGAATTCTAGGGGCCTTGAGCCTATTAGTTGAGTGGTGGCTTTTATTTTACTCTAAGATTGCTTAAACGTACATAAAAAGTCACTGAAAAAATGTCCCCATAGACTTGTATGTGGCACACCTCTGTGCTCTCCCTGCTTAGATGTCACAAAACATCTGAGCGTGGGAGCAGGGCCGGCAGACCGGGAAGTGGAAGGGATCGGCTGCTGTGGATTCAGTTGCAGTTACAATCCCTTCCCTACCTAAAAGGACACAGAAAATTATACTTTTGGCAGCAACTGGCTAACACTGCCATAAGGTATTGGGCTGTGAAGCCCAGATGTATAGATTGGAAAATTCCTTTAAATATTTTAGTAAGTGGTCAGCACAGAAAGACAATTTTTATTCCCTGTTGCCAAGAGTTTCTCCAGTGATCTGTGAATTTTGTCTCAATGTCTGTGCTAAGAATTCTGAATAGAGGGGAAAAAGAAGAGGTGATGGCATCCCTGATGGGTTCCCTGTCCCACGTTTAAGAGGGTAGAAACATTTCCATTAACTCTGACATTTACTGAAGGTGCCTGATATAACATGTGTAGCATCTGTATAAATTCCTCGAGGGTGCCAAATTTAAGAAGGGTTGCAAACAGAAAGGGCCATGCCACCTGGTCAAAGGCCTTTTCAGCATCAAGGCTTAACAACAAAAAAGGGAACCCTCAACTGGGCGACGTGATGTAAAACATTGGGTACGTTTACTATTATCTTGGGTTTGACATGATGACACAAACCCTCTCTGATCCTTATCAATTAAAGATGGTAGCAACAGTTCTAATTGTTCTGCCATAATGGTAATGAATAATTTACAGTCCACATTAAGGACTGAAATAAGGTGATAGGAGGAACATATGGACTTATTTTTCCCCGGTTTGAGGATTGCCGATATGGTGGCTTGACTCCAAGTGGGTGACGCCAAGTCTCCTTTTAACAGCAACTAACTAACCTTAACCAGAGGCCCAGTTAAATGCTCCAAGAACATTTTAAAAAATTCCCCAGTATACCCATCGAAACCTGGGCTTTTATTATTTTTCAGATTTCTAATTGCTCCATCTAATTCATCAAAGCTCACCATGGCAATAGTTGCTGTTGTTTGCTGGGCAGCTCAAGCAACTGAAGAGGATTGTGGTAGTCTTGAATATCAGTAAGAGTTAGGTGGACATCTGGAGTATACAGGCAGGTGTAATAACTGGGAAAAGTCTTAAGATCTTCCCAGGGTCTGTCTCAGTGGCTCTATTAACAGGGTACTGAATATGGGATACCGACATCTGAGCTATCTATTGTCAGAGTTGGGAAGCCAGAATCTTAGGAACATGCGCCCCTCCCCCCAATAATATTTATGTTTTATTTATTTATTTATTTATTACAGTTTCGGAGAGTACTTTTGAGTCACAGACTCATTTACAAAGGTTCCACGTCACATAGGTTATATACAGACAGACATAACTGCAAATCATTTTTTTTTAAAGTGTAAGGTCATTTCAGTTTTAATATTAAGCAGTTCCTGTATTTCATGTGGTCATTCAAGTGGTAAATTGAGGAAGAACAGTTATGTCTGCCTGCATATGTGATGTTTGTAGGTCAGCCAGTTTAGTATGCAAGGGTTTCAGCTTTTCTGCCCTCAATTTTTTAAGGTAAGCAGCATAACTAAATCTGTCCCCCACAAAGATCCTTTTGACGGTATCCTACAATATAGCAGGGGAAATCCCTTCAGTGTCATTATCTCGTAAAATCTGTTCCTTTCATTCCTGAATCTTCTCTTTAAAATCAAGGATATTTAATAACAAGTTATTGAACTTCCATAATGTGTTACGTCTCTTATAACCAAGGTCCAATTTGAGGTGCAGTGAAGCATGATCTGACAATAGGATCGGCAACATACTATATTTATGGGCTCTATGTAAGCGCTCCTTAGGCATGTGGAAAAAGGTCTGTATGAGTGTAAAATAGGGTGAGGAAGGGAATAATGGGTATATAGCCAGGAAGTGTAATTGAAATTTCATCATAATTCAGTCCATTCTACCTACTTAAAAAAAGAACAATTATTCTGAGCAGCAGTGTCTCTGGCAAGGCGAAGATTGATAGTGTCCCTAGTGTCAGAAACTAAACTGTAGTCTCCATCGATTATTAAAATTCCAGCCTGGAAGGCACAATTTTTCCATACAACTGTCTAATAGAAGAGGCTGCACCAGGGGGAATATACAGACTTAGTAAGGTAATTTCCACCCCTAAGTATTTACCCTTCACCACAGCTAAACAACCTTGTGAGTCTGACATGGTAGCCATACTCTGAAACAGGGTGGGTCTCGGAATTAGCACGGCTGTACTCCTGCATTTGCCTCCTTTAAATGTAGTAGCATAGAGGCAGCCACTTGTGTAAACCCAAAACAATACAATTTATATGTTCATCTTTTGATAAATGTGAGTCCTGGAGGAAAAAGATGAGGTTTGCCTCTTTATTGTAGCTAACACCTTAGACCTTTTTACAGGGCTGTTCAGTCCTTTGATATTATGTGAACAAATAACTGTTCAGTGAGGACATCATGAGGTATCAAGGGTCAAAATCACCTCCTTAAAGATTTCCAAGTGATAGTTAAATACACCCTTATTACTGGTGAATGACAGGTGCCCCTCCCCTTCTTGCAGAAAGTAAGCCAGCCCCCCTTTCTACCTTCGATCCGTAAGGGTGGCAGAGGTCAGGAAATTACAACTCTCCATTGTGCTGGACAACAGTTCTGGGTCTGATGGCCTTGAACCCAAGCTGGTAAGGATGGCAGCTCCCTCCACAGCTCTGCCTATCTCAAAAATCCTAAATCTCTCCTTCTCATCTAGTATTGTCTCTGGTGTCTGAAAAATTGCCACGATCACCCCTATCTTTAAAGCTGGTGACCCCAAACTCATGGACAACTATTGCCCCATAGCCATACTCTCAGTTCTCTCTAAAGTTCTAGACAGAATAATGTCATCACAGCTCAGCAACCACATAGCCAAGTACAATCTCCTGTCTCCCGACCAACATGGTTTTAGGAAAACTATGGCACCTCAACAGCCTTGGCCAAACTAACAAATGACATTAGCCTAACTATGGACTTTGGTCTCCTTACTGGCATGGTGTTTATTGACCTTACTAAGGCATTTGACCTAGTCAGTCACTCGCTCCTCCAATATAAGCTAGCCTCGCTTGGTGTCTCCCCTCCCAACATTACCTGGTTCATCAGCTACCTAACTGGTAGGAAACAGCAGGTTCACCTTCACTCTGCTACTTCCAGCATTGCTGATATAACTGTTTGTGTTCCTCAAGGTTCCATGCCTAGCCAACTCCTTCTCTCTAGCTTTATCAATATTCTCCCAGATTTGACCTCCTGTTTGCAGATGATCTCGTCTTGTGCTGTAGTGCTGCGACTGTCTGTGCCAGCTGCAAATCCCTCTCAGAGACCTTTGCACTTGCTCAATCTTGGATATTGGTGAGTAGGCTAATCCTACACAGCAGGAAGAAAAATGCCATGCTCCAAGCCAATGCTACATACCACCTCCTCTAAGCTCTCCATAACCTGCACAGATGGACCCCCCCAGAGAACGTCAACAGTTTCAGATACTGTACCTGGATATAATGCTAGAACCCCCTCCCTTGACTTCTCCTCTCATGTCTCCTCAATCTGCAAATCAGTAAATGCTAAACTGAGCTTAGCTTACAGAGTCAAACACTGCAAATCCCCTGCTGCTGACTATACATAGCTCAAGGGGTACTCCTTTCAGGTCTTACCTATGGCCTTTTGGCATTCCTAGGAGCAAGTCAATCCATCCTAGCTTGATGGAATATAACTTAAAATAATGTGTGTCTCTGATTCAAGCTTATATATCACTGCCTCCTTTACACCAGCCTGGGCTGGCCCTCCCCTGCTGGACAACAATCCCTTGCTCTGGGTCACTTCATTGGCAAACTCTGGTGGACAAGATCCCCATTGTCCCTTGCCACTTTCCTGCAGCACCCGTCCCCAACCTACTCACTGAGATCTGTGGACTTTCAGCCTCTCCTTGAGCACAAGTGTTTTACTGGCCTTGGAAAACTGGTTTCCGCAGTTCATGCCCCAATTTACTGATACTCCCTTCCCCCTAACATATGCTTCTGCTCCAGTCACTCCATCTTTTGGAATGTGCCTGTCCTTGATCCGGTCACTCTTAGGACTAGGTGGCAAGACCTAGCCTGTACTAGAACTACGCACTTTTTCTACTCATCATATTTATGAATACAACTCAGTTTTTACCAAATCATTTTGCCAATGCAGGTCTAAATAAGATATTTCCCCTGCTCTATTTGTCACCTAAAACTCAATGTATGCCATTTGTTTTTTTGTTTCTTCTCTGATATAATGTACCCATTGTTACCCAATACAGTCATATGTTTTTTTTTATCCAGGATGTCAATGCCACTTATATCTGTTTTTTCTCCTTACTGTTTCAAATTTACTGTTTATTGTAATGTATTTATGGTTTGCACCTGCTGCTGTTTTTTGTTCTGCACTAATTGTTTCCCTGTTATGATGGTATTTTTAGTTGTGACCCCCCATTAATGTCCCTTTCCATATTGCATTTATTACTGTTACTGTCTCAATGATGTAAATTTCTGTAATTCTCCCAGGCTGTGCCTGAAAATAGGCATATGTATGCCTAGTGTATCTTACCTGGTATCAACAACGTATAAATAAATAAACATGGTTAGAGACAGGACCCCGCAGAAAACAAAATATTGCATTTCAGCCGGGCTATCATGGGTATCCTAACAGTAATATAGTACTCCAAGGCTGGAAGGCTTGCTACATCCATCAAGTAACCCTTCTCTCATGCACTTCATATGCAGTGACTGTTTTTTTTTGTTTTTTTTATTTGTATTTTTTGAAGCTCAAGCCCCCTTAGTCTCCGGCTGGCCCTCCAGACTGCTGCTGTCAATCCGCCCCCATCGAGCCATGGCTTACCCTCCGGGCAGGGGCAAGGAGTGGCCAGCTATGCCCCCCAACACATCCACCTCATTGGATGGGCCTTAAGGTGGTGGCAGCTCGGAGACCGGCCAGGGCTGCACTTATTTTACAGGTAATTCCCCCAAACGGGAGGCGTGGCATGCAGCGACGACACGGTGGAATCCCATCCAGCGTCCGCATGCCTCTCAGCCACAACCTCAGCCCCCCCCTCAGTAAACCGCCCACGTGGTCAGCCAAGGGCGCTACAGCAAGGGGTGCGGGATCCCCCCTCCCTCCCCGGAGATGGAGAGCGTACAGTTGGTGTTCAATCCATCTTCCCCCGGCCGACCCTCCAGCTTCCCGGGCTTGTTCCTGAATATGTGTCACCAGCACCGCAAGTGGTGATTCCACCACTGCACCGGTGGGCCAGCCCCATGCAGTGACTGGTTAAACATGTACTAATTTACAGTGATTTACCATCCACCCTACTACCCAGGGTACGCTGTAATTTCCTTGGTAAACAGAAAGTTGCCCAGGCTTACCTTGAAGGCATGTACCATCTTCATGCCCACTGTCTCTGCTGCTTGGCTGTTCCATGTGTTTACCTCCCTGTGGGAGAATAACCTCTTACCGTTACCCCTGATTTACTACCTTTGAGCTCCAGGGCACATTCCCTTGTGCTGTTGAAAAATGCCAGATCAAGCATCTCTGTCTGACTTTGTAGAACATTCAGTATGCATAAATAAACCTGTATAAGAAAGATGTATGAGTAAATAAACAAAAACAACCCAAAAGGAGACCTTAACACTCCTTCGTTTTTGCAAGTCAAATTGCTCATCATCCTGATAAAAGTATTTTCTCTGGCAAACAAATTTTGTCAGTTCTGAATTTTCAGTAACATGATGACATTGCCCAGTCAACCAGTAATGTTAAGTAACTGGAGGGCTACTTTCACAATATATTAACATCTTTATCATTAAGGGAAGAAATGGAGAAAAGCAAAACAGCACAACAGGAAATGTCGAAGCCAGCGTACTCGCAAAACAACCTGTTTTTGTATTGTATTGTATTAGATGAGCGGAGGGGAGCAGGGATCCTGTTCCACAGTGTAGGGGCAGCAACTGATAGCGCTTTCCCTCCCATGCTGGGGAGGGACACTGGATGAGCGGAGACGCCTAGGTAGAGTTCTAACCTTGAGTAAGAGGAAAAGAGGACACACATCACTGCTTCTGTGGTACTGTCCACAATACAGCCAAGAGTATAATCAAAGCGGCCTTGGAGGGGTAGCCAGCCAATGGTACTATAGAGGTTGCAGTGATGGGTTGAGAATGGTGCCATGAGAGCAAAATGGCAGGCACTATTGTAAGCCAATGTGAGCCTGGTTCTGAGGGCCGAGGATGTACGATCATAGATGGGGGAGCAATAGTCAATGATAGAAAGTAGAGTACCCTGGACAATTGCTATTCAAGCCTCTGGGGTTAGCAGGTGGCATAGACGGTAGGTGGCCCTAAGTTTTTGATTGACCCTGTGAACCACAGTGTTGATGTGGTCCGAGAAGGTTAGTGCAGGGTCCAGTGTCACCCCCAGATATTTGAATGAGGCAACATCTTCAAGAACCAGACCATCAGGGGATAATATTTGGAGGGGAAGCCGGAACTATGAATTTTGGAGCGGTAGGGTTTGGATGCAAATACCATTGTTTTTTTTTTTTTTCCTGTTAACCAATAACAGGTTTGCTATGAACCAGCTAAAAGCACAGTCATAGTTCTGGGTGAGGACTGAAGAGACCTGGGTGAGGGAGTTATCGCTGTGGTAAATAACAATGTTGTCTGCATACAGAAGCGATTTACAGTTTAGGCTTTCAGTTGGGAGAGAATTAATGAAAATGGAGAAAAGTAGTGGGCCCAGGATGGAACCCTGGGGGATGCCAGTTGAAACAGGGAGGGTCGGAGAGATGGCAGAACCAATGCACACTGATTGCGAGCAGTCTGAGAAATAGCACCTAAACCAATTGGTTGTCTCAGTGGAGCAACTGAGGAGGTATAGCTTGGACAGGAGGAGTGCATGGTTGACCACGTTGAAGACCTTGGTAAGATCCACAAAGACAGCCCCAGTAGCATGCCCGCGATCCATACTAGTAAGGACATGGTTAGTAAAGAGTGTCAGAGCAGAGGTGGTGCAGTGATTTTTGTGAAAGCCATGCTGTTGGCTACACATAAGTTGCCAGTGGACATTTTTTTCTAAAAGTTTGCTTAGGTGAGGGAGGATAGAAATAGGATGGTAGTTATCGGATGAGTGGGGGGTCCCCTTTTCTGAAGACTGGGATGACTTTCTCCGACTTCCAAGTATCAGGCATGGGGGAGGTGGACAGAGCCAAATTGAAAATAAAAGTGAGAGGCTTAGTGATGGTGGGGGAGATGAGTTTGAGCAGGATAGATGAGAGGCCATCCGAACCCAGACTACCCCGATTTGGGAGATTCCTTAGGAGTTTGATGGTATCCTGCATGGATATGGTCTGGAAGTGAAAGCAGGGGATGTCTGGGGGTGGGTGGGAGATGGCTGCGGGTTTGCACAGGCTCCTGGGTTGGAAGTAGGGGTGTCAGTAAGTTTGCTGAGATGGGCCGATAGATTGGTGAATTTTATATTGAAAGACTGAGCTACCTCAGATGGCTCGGTCAGAGGGCCCAAGGGGGAATCAAGTTTGATAACAGATCTATTGGTACGGGGGTTTGTGAGGGAGCTAGGGGAGGCCCAAAAATTCTTGGGGTTCCCCAGGCTGTCCTTCTGTAGGTTAATGTAATAGTTCCATTTTAGGGATTTGGCCAGCTGTTTACGCTGATTTACGATCTCGTGCTTTCATGAGCGTTAGGAGTTCCTTAGTGATCCAGTATGTACACCCTCCCCACACCCTCCTTGTCTTAACGGGGAAGTGGCTGTCCTGAATCCTCAGAATGGCATTTGTGAAATTCGTCACTGCTAAGGTCACGTCTGGTTGTGAGTAAAGGCTTGATCAGTTTATAACTCAAACTTCTTCCAGGATGGCAGAGGCATCAGGGCATTGGAAACTGCAGAAGGAGAAGTACTTAGGGAGTGGACATCTAGTCCTTGTGGACCAGATAATGTAGGTGAGGGAGTGGTCACTTATGGAGTCGGTGAGTGTCCCAGCCTTAGTGACATATTCTTCCTGATTGGTGACTATCCAGTCTAGCAAGGTATGAGAAGAGGTGTGCAGGTTCAGTCTGATTGGGATTGAGATGGTCTGAACCAGGTTGTGCTGTTTCAGTATGTTGGCATAGTCAAGTTCCTGGGTGCCTAACAAGTTAAGGTTAAAATCACCAAGTAGGATGGTGTCTCTGTGATGGGAGAGAGAGTTGAGACTGGATAGAAGGTTCTGAAGGCCAGCGGTGCCCCCTACTGGAGGGTTGTAGCAACACCTAGGAAGAGCTTCTTAGAGTAGCCCAGAACTAACTCAGCAATGAGCCACTTGCTGGGGGAAAATGGATCAGACCTAAGGGAGATGGTGGAAGACAGTGATTTGCATATGTAAATAGCTACACCACCGCCCTTTTTCTATCCCGTCCTGTCATGGCGGAGCAAGGTGTAACCAGTCAGTTGACCCACGGTGTCGGTTTGATCCAGGTTTCAGAGATCCCGATGACTTGAGGTTTGTGGAGGGCTACCCAGGCTTGACGCTCCGGGTACTTAGAGGGGAGGCTGCAGATATTTAGGTAAGCAATTTTCAGTTCATGGGGGTTGGACCAGATACTATGAGTGGAAGTAATAGGGATGTTTAGTGGGCCAGGGTTGATCTCTATATCACCCGTAAGTAATAGCAAGGAGAATAGGAGGAGGTAAGGGTGAGCAGGCCAGGGGGAAAAGAATGAGTGGGAGTACAGGAAGGAGCCAAGAAGATGTTTTTCTGCATTAGGTAGGAACAAGAGGGTATGTGGGCCATAAGCTGTTCATTCCCATCTAAGCGGTACAGATGGGAGGTCCAATTGTGGTCGAGAGATGGAGAACATGTGAAGATTAGCTTGATTGTGTGCTAGTACCAAGGTACGAGTCAACCATCCAGAGGGTGCTGAATAGTGAGGCTATCAGCATCAGTAGGAATAAGGAATTCATTGCTAGAATGGCTAGAAGAGGTGTAGTAGGTAGCTGGAGGTTACTGAGCCTGCAAGGTGGGGCAGCTAGGAACCAGCCGAAGCACATGGAATTCTGGTAGCTATTAAGCACCTGAAGGAGTCACTGTAATATTGCTAGACAAAGTAGGGGAGGGGAGCAATGATGCTAGCTCTCATTTGGTGAATTAGAAAAAGATGAAAAATCAACAGGGGCAATGGTGTCAACTACTAGGATGTTAGGCTGAGACATGATATGTTACCATAGGCAGTAGAATTGATATCCGTCTCTCCCCCTACTGGTGGGAGAGTATAGCCTGCAGATGGAGAAATCAACACAAAAAATAATAGGCCGAACCATGTGGCCCTCGGTGCCTATAAATTTCAGGCCAACCAACAGTGGGTGTGCTGGGGGCGGGTAGGGAGCCAACACACAGCTTTGGCAGGAAGCCAGCATACAGATAGCAGCAGCTCTACAGTGAGTGGCTCCAAGGAGAGCACAGAATTTACCAATAAAAACACCCAGCAGCGAGTGGTTCCGAAGGGGAGCAGAGATTTTTTGCCATTAATCGGGCATAAAATTAATTTAGTAAGAGTGGTATGCTCCGGAGGTAACACGGGTGAGCTGCAATTTGATTAAAATCACAAACAGGAGGCAAAATCGCAAAAACCCTGTGAATGCTAAGAAAGCTCTGCATTAATTAAGATCATGAACTGCAGGTTAAATCTCTAACTCAGGGGAGGCACAAGTTTAAAATATAAACTCAGCTGGGGCTAGGAGAGCTCAAATAAAAATAAGTAATCAAGTCTGACTGAATGGGCTCGGTGCTGACTTAAAGCCTGCGGCTCTCTGAGAGATAGCTTTGTAGTTACTGAAACAGGTTAGGGGCTAAGGTCAGGGGAGCTGCAAATTGAGGGTGACAGAGAAAAAAAGGGGAAAAGAAATTACAATTTAGAGCTAAGGGTAAACAATTAATAGTAGAAACAATAAAGTGCAAATTCCTTGTGCTGAAGGTCTGCTAAAGTCCGTGGTTTACACTAAGGGATAACAAAGGCACAGCTCTCAGGTAGAGGGAAAAAAGGCGCCAAGATTCAAACGAAAATACTGGTAGGGGCACAGAATAGGGGTCAATGTAGCAGTCCTTTATTAGCAGAATAATGACCAACTGAGATAATGAGTGCTTGAAACAAAACCGAGGGCACTGACTGTTTGAATTCTGTTCCCCTCTCCCTTCCTTCTCTTCCTCCCTGAAATCTCTGCTCCCCCCCTTCTCTTCCCATATCCATGGGATTTCCTTTACTTTCTTTTCCTGGCCTCCATTTCTTCTGCTTTCACTTTTTTATGGCTTCCCCCCTTGCTTTTCAAATAGACTAGTACTTATTCCCTCCCATCCTCCCTCTGGTCCTCTTACACAAGTTCGCCCCTTTTCCCCGGTTATCTTCCCCTTTGTCACCTGACATTTGGCCTTGATAGCATTATGTATTTTTATGTACTGCTTTTATTTGCCTGTTATTTCCTCTTTATATTCCTTTTGCACCATGTGTATTTTGAGCATTGTACTCTCTTCATTTTATTATTTTATCCACTATATTCTGGGCTTCTGCATCTTGTCTCCAGTGTATACCTTCCCTCGGTCACCCCTGGAAATGAACCCTGACTCAATGTGCCTTTCCTGGTCACCAATTTGTAAATAAACACAAATAAATGCATATAGATATCCAATTATATTTTAAAGTTAACCCTGTAATCAATACTGACCAAATAAATTGGAAATTTATTCCAGACCTCCACTAGTCTTTGTGTGTAAAAGTACTTGTGCTTTTCACTACTAAATTTGGAGCAGCATACCTGTATGTGATGTCCTCTGGCATTATGAAAATCCTGTTTTTGCTACAATCAAAACTGATTTATTAATAATATGGCTTTGCTATGTCATGAATTAAAAGCAGATCCTCCCTTATATGTCTGGACTCCAGGCTGAATAATTTCAGTTAATTTAAGCTGCCCTCATAGCTGAGATGCTTAAAGAGCTACTGACACCTCAGAGAAAACTTTGAAAAACATAATAATTAGCAACAAGGGGTGCTAGCGGCACATTCGAGCAGACTTGATAGACCGCTAGGCCTTTATCTGCTGGCAAATTTTGTATGTTCGTATGTAACAATTCAGCTTGCATTCCATATATATTTTACATATTTATTTTCCCCATTATTTATTAGTGATTAAATTTGCATGAATACATAATGGCTATCCCTCAGAATCCCCTTAGAGTTTATCTGCCTCTGTAGCTTACTCCCTACTTCAAGTCATAATCCTCTGTTGTGACATCACAATCTGTTGCCATGGGAGTAACTATGATGTCACTAGCAGTGCATTATGACCTCAGGTAGGGAGAAAGCAACAGGAATAGATGAACTCTTCAGGAGAAAAGATCCTTTTTTCATGCAAATGACCTCAGTAATAAATAATGGGGAGGAGGAATACAAAACGAATGAGAAATACAAGCCGAACTGTGCCTAAATATTATGTTTTGTTAAAGAGAATGTCTAAGATTTTGGTAATGGCTTTTAAAATACATTAGTTCATCACCTTATGCTAGTGACACTCATTTGAGCCCAGAAAGGAATTTTTTCCACTACAGAAGGGAAGAGATTGAAAATTGTGCTGAGCAGATAGCCAGTCGAACTCTTCCACTTCCTGGTCAGCCGGCCCCATCCCCTCACTTAGACATAATGTGATGTCTAACCAGGCAGAGGGAGGGGGTGTGCTACATAGAATTCAAAGGAGGACATTTCTGAACTGTTTGATGCTGTATATACTAAAGGAACCTTGAATATAAATGAAAGTCACTGCCCAACTCACAGGGGCCCTATTAGTTAAGCAATGCCTTTTGTAAACTGATTCAAAAATGTCTTCCATTGACTTCTATGTGGCACACTCCTGTGTTCTGCCTAGTTAGACATCACAACTGCTTGAGCATGGAGGTGGGGCCAGCAGGTCAGGAACTGAAGGGTTTGCCTGGCCATCTGTTCAGCACAATTTTTGATCACTTCCCTGCCATAATTGACTTAAGGAAAACATTCCTTTCTGTGCTCAAATGGCTATCCCCAGAAGAAGGTAATAAGCTACTGTATTTAAAATGCCATAACCAAAATTACACAAAGGCAGTTCAGCGCAGTGGTTTAAGGCTCTGAGCTACAAATCTGGTAACATCCAGCAGACCAGATCTGGGTTTGAATCCCACAGCTTCCACTTGCATACTGTGTGACCCTGAGCAAGTCACTTAACTTCCCTGTGCTCCCAGGTTGTTCCTGTAAAAAAGCTTTCAGCTTAGTGTGCTACTCCTGGTTAAACAACTAAAAAAAAAAAAATTTTGACTTGTCCTTTAAAGTCTCCTAAACATGTTGGTTGTTCTTTAAGACGCCAAAAAATAGTTGTAGCCCATCTCCGAATATTCTGAACCAACAAACCAGTAAACTGTTGCCTGCTCTTAACTAAAGACTGCTTGTTTTTTTAAAACACACTTTGAACACTGGCTGAGTACTATAAAGCAAGTCGCAATAATATCAAAAATAACTAGTACTTATGACTAGGGATGTAAGTTTGTCATGGATGAGGTTTTAGTGACTCATTGTTTGTTCATGAAATCATTAGTAAACAGTAGTAAATGTTGTGGCACTGTCATCATTGCTACATTCTGATGACATTAGTGAAAGTCATGGAAGTCCTGAATAAAAATCAAGCGTCATGGAATCAATGACATGTATGACTGCCATGACAAACTTACATCCCTACTTATGAGATAATGCAGTTCTGTGTTCCTTCTAGCTTTTGTAACCAGAAAATCTCAGATTGAAGAGCCCAGCTACTATCCTTGATGAGGCATGGTGTTTTTTTTACAGAATACTGTACTTAGGTTGGTGAACTACACAGTACTAAATGTTAGGTATGTGAAGCCACAAAAGTCCATGAAACCCAATGATACTGCTTCCCCCCCCCCCCAAGTCAGCGGTGGTAGAAACATAGAAACATAAAATCTGTCAGCAGATAAGGACCATACGGCCCACCTAATCTGCTCATTTCCCTATTCACTGCTGCAGACCCAGATCCTATTTGATCTGCGGCTCTCCTACTCTGCATATCTCCAGGGTACCCTTATGCCTATCCCATGCACTCTTGAACCCCTGTATTGTTTTCACACCCACCACTTCTGCTGGAAGGCTGTTCCATGGCTCCACCACCCTCTCAGTGAAAAAGTACTTCCTAACATTACCCCTGAGCCTTCCACCCTTTAGCCTCATATCATGCCCCCATGTTCTTGCGCAGATTTTTCTCTGAAATATGCTTTCCAGCTGTACCCTGTTTATTCCCCTAAGGTACTTAGAAGCCCCTATCATATCTCCCTTCTCCCTTCTTTCCTCCAATGAACAGTTATTAAAGTCCTTAAGTCTTTCCTCGTAGGGCTTCTGGTGCAGTCCATGTACCATCTCCATTGCCCTTCTCTGGACTGCCTCTATTTTGTCAATGTCCCTCCAGAGGTGTGGTCTCCAGAACTGGACACAGTACTCCAGCTGGTGTATGTTCCTTCTTGTGCCTGTACCTAACCTCCTGCCTCTTTCCCTGCCATCAAGAACGGAGATCCGCCCTCTATCACATAACACTGGTGGTGGTGCTGCTGGGGGTACTAGCAATACTTAAAAACCAAGAACAACCAGAACAGCGCACACTCGAAGAAATAAATAAAGCATTAACTCCACCATGGAAATTTTTTACTTTTATTGCCAGACATAGCAATAGTAGCACAACCGGACAACTCCCCAGCACTTTGGTCAGGGACCTTTAACAGGGAGTGGAGTTTAGGTGTGACTGACACTCTTTTAAACTGATAGACTAATGACATCACAAACCTGTGACAAAAAAATGTACAGTTCTTAACTAACAAGAACTAGCTGTAAAGCCACCACAAAATACATACATTGTAAATACATTTTATCCATCCCTCATATGTAAAACATAGTTCATCACATATATTACCTTTGGATATGGCTACAGAATAAAGAACATCAAAAACATAGAAAAATCGAAGTTGTCAGCGGATAAGGACCACCTGGCCCATCTGGTCCACCCTGCTAATCCTGTCTATAGCCTCTTCTTAGTCCCCTGTAAATCCATAGATTTTCCTGTTTGGCTTGGTGCTAGGATTCCTTTATGCCTATCCCATGTGTTCTTGAAGCCGGTGATCAGGAGTGTAGCCAAAAATTTCTATTTTGTACTCACACACTCCAACTGCTGCCCCCCCCCCCATTAAAAAATTAATTTGCACACATCGGGTCCAATTCCAGAATGAGGAGTGCGCCTGGCACAAGATGATTTATGCCAGAACCTATGGCGTAAATCGCTTTACCTTAATAACCAGGCGTTCATAATCGGGATTCAAGAAGGCGACCTCGCCACACCATATGCAGGTTGTTCCAAAAGTGGTCTCCGCCACCCACTACGCCTGCAACCTGCAGCGGCATGGCACAAGGGTGGGTTATGGCAGCTACTGCACCCTATTTCGGAAGGGCGGCTGCCATAACCCACCTATGCCATTCCAGGACCTGGTATGGCATAGCGGGGTTAGACCACCTTGGAAGTGGTCTAAGGGGCATCCGTCCTGGCACAATGACAGATGCCTCCACAACACCATGGAAGCAACATGTATGTGCCCCCCTGCTCAGGCATGCCCCCTCTGCAGCACCGCTGAAGCAACATGTATGTGCCCCATGTGCCCCCCTGCTCAGGCATGCCCCCCAGAAATTCGGGGACCCCTGGGTCCGTTTTCTGTCATGCCTCCCAATTGCCAGTGCCAATCAGCCAGCCCCTCCAATGCCCCCAGGTGCATGTGGGTGCATTTTGGGGCAGGGGGCAGTAGATTACGTGCCATGACTTGCAGCACCCAGGTCTAGTGCGCCATTCCTATAGCGCTAACCTGCGGCTGCCGCAAGTCACAGACATAGGTGCTGGGGACCCTGCTTGTCCTGGAATATGGTGCAGGGTCCCCAGCATAGTGTCACATGGCGCAACTCGCTTACACCCGCGAGTTACGCCATGCATCTTGTAATTGTGCCCCATCCTCTCTAAATGCTGACCCCTATAACAAACAAATTAGATGGCTGTCAGATGACTTATAAAATCTCTAAACAGGCTGAACACATATCTATCCCCTAAACAACAGAAGTTTAACCCATTACCTCCTTGGCGGCCATTTTGTGTCAGGTAAACAATGGATAGTTCGGACTTCATATAGAGCTATTGGAGGTAATGAGTTAAATAGTGACTCAGTGGCCTCAAAGCTCAGTGGCCTACTTTAACTTAAATTGTACAGATTCGAATAATGTTAAAAAGTTATACGATTTGACACAGTAAAACTGTACACAAATGTGTACAGTGAGTATGTCTGCCTACACCCTTGCCTGTGATCATTTTAGCTTCCACCAATTCTGCCAGGAGTCTGTTCCAAGCTCTCACCACCCTCTCCATAAAGAAAAACTTCCTGACATTCCCCCTCAGTCTCCTCCCTCCAGCTTCATTGTGTGACCCCTAGTTTTTGTGCAATTCTTTCTCTGGAAAATACTCCCTTCCCGTGCCTTGTTCACACCCGTGAGATATTTATATGTCCCTATCATGTCCCCCTACTCCCGTCTCTCTTCCAGAGACTACATGTTAATTCCCTGAGTCTGTCCCCACAGGGCTTCAGGTGAAGACCCTGCACCATCTTGGTTGCCCTCCTTTGAACCCCTTCAACCCTGTTTATATTCTTTTGGAGGTAGGGCCTCCAGAATTGTATGCAGTACTCAAGGTGAGCTCACCAATGACCTGTACAGGGGTATTATGACTTTCCTCCTTCTGATGGTGATCCCTCTGCCTATGCACCCCAGCATCCTGCTGGCTTTCTCCACCACCTTGTCACACTACTTAACCATGTAGAGTTCATTGTAAATAATTACCCCCAAGTCCCATTCCTGTCTTGTGACTGTCAGTTCTCCCCCCCCCCCGATGGTGCTTAGCCGCGGGGTTCCTGTGAACCAAGCTGCATGATCTTATACTTCTTTACATTATAGCCCAGTTGCTAGTCCCTTGACCACTCTTCCAGTTTGCTAAGATCTTCCCTCATTTGCTCCACCCCCTTCCGAAGTGTCCACCCTGTTGCAAATTTTGGTATCATCCGCAAACAGACACACCTTCCCTACCAGCCCTTCAGTAATATCGCTGATAAATATATTGAAGAGTACTGGATCTAGCACTGACCCCTGTGGTACCCCACTAGTCACTTTGCCTTCCCCTGAGTGCACCACATTTATTACCACCATCTGACTTCTACCATCCAGCCAGTTTCTCACACATCTAACTACCTTTGGTCCCACCCCAAGGCTATTTAGTTTGTTCACTAGCCTTCTGTGGGGGATGGAGTCCTTGCTGAAGTCCAGGTAGGCCACATCTACCACCACCTCCCGATCCACTACCCTGGCTACCCAATCAAAGAACCCAATAAGGTTATTCTGGCAGGATCTCCCCCTGTGAACCCACGCTGCCTTGGATCCTGCAGCCCACTGGCCTTCAGATACTCCACCAACCTCTCTTTCAACAGTGTCTCCATAACCTTGCCCACTACTGAAATCAGGCTGACAGGTCTGTAATTCCCTGCCTCCACACTACTTCCACTTTTGTGCAGTGGGACAACATCAGCCCTCCTCCAGTCTCCCAGAACCACCCCTGTTTCAGGGACAGGTTAAAAATGGCCGTCAGAAGTGCAGCCAGCTCCTCCCAGAGTTCCTTCAGCACTCTGGGGTGTACTCCTTCAGGGCCAATTGCCTTATTCACTTTTAAACATGATAGTTCCCCTAGGACCTTATCTACTGTGAAAGGGCTTGTGTCCATCTCTGATACACTTGCACCCTTATTTTCTATCACTGGTCTGTTACCTGATCTTTCCACTGTAAATAATGAACAGAAGTATCTCTTTAGCATGTCAGCTTTTTGTCGATCTTCTTCCATACAGACCCCCCCTTTCCCCCTTCAGCCTAATTATCCCTCCTTTGGCCTTTCTCTTGCCCCCTATGTATCTGAAGAATGTCTTATCCCCCTCTTCATTGATTTGGCAATATTTTCTTCTGTTTGTGCTTTAGCCTTCCTGACTGCCCTCCCCGCCTCCTTTTGTTTTTCCCGATAGATCTCTCTGTCCTCCTCCTTCTGAGTTACTTTGTATCTCAAAAAAAAGGCTTACTTTTTTGCCCTTACCATTTCTGCTACCTCTCTTGGGAACCAAAGAGGTCTCTTCTTCCTTTTACCCTTGCTAACCTGCCAGATACTGAGACTTGTAGGCCTGTTGATACCCTCCTTAATTTTAGCCCACAGGTACTCCACTCCCTCAGGTTCCCCCATCCCAACCAGGGTGCCCTTGACAGATTTCCTCATTGCCTCAAAGTTGGCCCTCCTGAAGTCTAGAATCCTATAGTAGTTCTGGTGTTGTTTACTTCTACCTTATAGTACACTGTACTGTACAGTGGTCACTGGTTCCCAGGTGGTCACCCACTGTGACATCAGCAATGCTATCCATATTTGTCTATACTAAGTCCAGTACTGCCCCACCACAGGTGGGTTCCACTACTAGCTGCCTGAAAGAGACACCTAGTAGAGAGTTGAGTATGCCCCTGCTCCTGGTAGTTGCCGCTGTATGCAGGCTCCAATTTACATCTGGTAGACTGAAGTCTCCAACTAGTAGTACTTCCCCCTTTTGTGCCATAATCTGAATTTCTTCTATTAACTCATCATCCACTTCCTTCCCCTGAGCAGGGGGTCTGTCGATCACCTCTGTGTGAATAACGCCCCTTTTCCTTTTCTCCAGGGTGACCCACAGTACCTCTGCCCTCCCCTGCTTTAAAGTGCTCCTCCTTCCTTCCTTCCCTATTAAGGAGAACAATGACATGTCAAACATTTTCCAATGTATAGATTCTGTTCAATTCAACCAGAAAAAGCCCTGGGGAAACAATTACATCAAAAATCATAAATAATAAGTGTCCTACTAACTGGAGTTCACTTCTCAAACAGTTACCCACAAAGGCATAAATCCTGGGTAAACCCAAACAAAGGAAAAATGCTCTACATGCCAAATTTGCTATTTGCATCAAAAATTATATATCAAGTATTATATAAAGCCCCATACAAGGACGTTTTATGTCAGACTTAGAAGTGCACATTTTAACAGCCCTACTAACAATTCAAAATATACATTACAATGCACACAATCTCCGAAAGGACATAGACAGGATGGAGGCTGTCCAGAGGAGGGCAACTAAAATGGTGCAGGGTCTGCACTGGAAGACATATGAAGACATATGAAGAGAGACTTAAGGAGCTGAATATGTATAGCCTCAAGGAAAGGAGAGAGAGGGGGGACATGATAGAAACTTTCAAGTATCTCAAGGGAATCAACAAAGTCCAAGAGGGTAGCATCTTTCAAAAAGAGGTGCAAGAAGGAAGGACAATTTGAAGATAGAAGGGGGGCTGCTCAGAGGTAATTTAGGAAGTACTTTTTCACAGAGAGGGTTGTGGATGCATGGAATGGCCTTCTGGAGGAGGTTGTGGAGTCAAAAACAGTGGTGGAATTCAAGCATGCATGGGACAGTCATAAGGCAATTCTAGGGGGTGGGGGTAGGAAGAAGTAGGCTGCTGGTTAACTAGGATCTGCAGCTTATCCAATAGGTAGGGAAATGGGCAGACTGGGTGGGCCAAGCGGTCCTTATCTGCCGTCAAAATCTATGTTTCTATGTTTCTATGTTTCTATGCAATTGACATCCCCAAATGTACTGTTCACAAAACAAACATTTCATAGTTTTTTAATTACAACTTTTATTTCAGAGTTGAATTGGAAAACAACAACAAAAAAACCCCAGAAAAAAATGAAAAAATTGAAGCTAGAATAAGAAAGAGAGAAGATAAAACAAAATATAACATCCTGCAAACATACACACACCAGACAAAGTGAAAGAACCATAGGTCAGAGAAAAGGGCGGTGGCAAAGCAGGAGGGGAATGGGGAAAGTGGAGGAGGGAGGGAGAAAAGGGGGAAATGAGGAAAAGGGGAAAAAGGGGGAGAAGGGATTTGATGAAAAAAGAAAAATCATCATCATCAGGTGCTTCTTCATTTAGCTTGGGCAGTATTGAGGGATTCTAGCTGGTGAGTTTGTGACTGTGTGCTTGAAATTGAATTTGAGGTCTTTTCTTAACTGCCATTTCAGTGTACTTTTCCATTTACTCTGGGCAGGATTGAGGGATTCTAGCTGATAACATTGTGACTGTGTGTTTGTAATTGGCTGTCTATGAACTTTAAGTGCAGGAATCATATTACAGGGATCAGTGTAGTTTGAATGTGAGGTCTTAACTGCAATTTTAGTGTGCTTCTTCATTTAGCTTGGGCAGGATTGAGGGATTCCTTCTGGTGAGTTTGTGACTGTGTCTTTGAAACTGAATTTGAGGTATTTTTTTAACTGCCATTTCAGTGTGCTTTTCCATTTAGTTTGGGCAGAATTGAGGGATTCTAGCTAATACGTTTGTGACTGTGTGTTTGTAACTGGCTGTGTCTGGACCACGGTGAATGGAGTGAGTAGCCACTGCCAGAGGACTCTTGGCTGATTGTTTTTGACACAGACTGTGGTGTAGTCCCACCCACACCCCCACAACCCACCCACCCCAGGGCTCACCCTACATTTATAGGGTGGGTCCCATAGGACCTTGCAACATCCTGCATCCATACAGAAAGTAGCGAAGAGAGAAAGCATAACAAAAAACAAAAGAAAAAGAAAAATATTTGGGAAATAACAAATAGTCATCTTAAGCTGGCAGTAGATTGAGGAGGGAAACAGACATGATGGGAGTGGTGCAGTGTAGTGATTGTGGAGCAGCTGTCTTCAGGGAGACATTCTGGATGCTGCGATGCTGCCCTATCTGCAAAAACCTCTCTGGGCTGAGGGAGAAGGTTGCCTGTCTCCGAGCAGAGTTGGCGAAGCTGAAGGCGGCATCCACCCCCACCCAGATACCACTGGGTCCACAACTTGTAGCTCAAAAGATACCGGGGAAAAGGAGTAATTGGATTACAGTGGGCTCAGGGAGGGTGACGGAGGGGAGTCGAAAGCACATCCCCCAACTGGTCCCGCTTAGTAACTCCTACACTGTTTTTGAGTAATGGGAAAGCCCCACTCATGAACCTGAGGCTGGGACCAGGGAGGATGGGAGGGTCCTCCAGGATGGAACCCCAGGGAAGGGAGGCAGGGGAACCTGGAGGAGGGGGAAGCTTCTCCTGGTGGGGGACTCTGTCTAGGGAGTGGAGTTAAGGAGACCTAGTAGGGGAGAGAGGGAGGTCTAGTGCTTCCCAGGAAGTACTGCATGGAGGGATCGGAAGTGGATCCATAGGATCGCTATGGCAATAGCTAGGAGACAGCAGCTGGATGTCATTGTCCACCTGGGGACCAATGACCTGGCCAGGAGAAGGGTGGAGTTAGCCAGAGTCCAGGAGGATTACAGGAAGCTGGGGGGGAAACCTGAAACAGATAACACACTCCATTTCATTCTCGAAGGTGCTACCTGTCCAGGGCACAGGGGAAGCTAGGACACTCCACAGCCATACCTTCAACTCTTGGTTGAAGGATTGGTGTGGAAGGGATGGTTTTGGCTTCATAGGGGACTGGGGCTTCATCTGGGCAGAAGCGAGCTAATATAAGGAGAACAGCCTGCGTCTATCCAGGAAGGAGACCTTGGTCCTTTGTGAGAAGTTTAATGCTTCAGCTGTGAGCATTTAAACTGGCAAGGGGAAAGAGCCAGGAGGGTCAGGAGACTTAGGACCACCCCCATGGGAACATGCAGGAACATAAGTTGACTACAGAAACGGCTAAAGCAGGCAGGTGAAGAATGTATAACAAGTGATACGGGGGGGGCAAGAGCACATAGGATAGGAAACCGGGTGGGGGGGCAGATACTGGAGAGGAAGAACAAGAGCATAAGGAGGGCAGACTGTAAAACATGGAAGGTCATGCTAACGAACACCTGTGGCCTAGGAAATAAGGTTCCAGACCTGGAAGCCTTGTTGGCAGATGCAGACCTTGACATAACAGCAACAACAGAGATGTAATACTCTGCTAATCATGGCTGGGAAGTCAGTGTACCAGGCTATACACTGTTTAGGAGGGACAGGAAGGGTAAAAAGGGTGGGGGAGTGGCCCTGTACATCAGAGATGGAATAACGGCAACAGAAGTTCAGGGAAGACAGGGGGAGGCTGAGGCCAGGGACTGGAACAGCAGTATGCACAGGGGTGATCTACAGACCTCCAGCACAGAGGGAGGAAGCAGACAGGGAACTAGTGGAGAACATACATGACAGGGCAGCAAAAGGCGAAATCCTACTACTGGGGGATTTCAATATGCTGGATGTGGATTGGGCCACCCAGGTGGCTGCTTCAGCCAGAAGCACAGCCATCATAGAATCCCTGCAGTGGGTTGGATTCAGGCAGCTGGTGCATGAGCCAACCAGGGACAAGTCAGTTCTGGACCTGGTATAGACCAAAGGGAACTGAGTCGAAGAAATACAGGTGGAAGGGCAGCTGGGATCCAATGACCACTACATGGTGTGGTTCAGCATGGAGACATGGACTCAATTAAGCCAAACAAGGGCACGGGTATTAGATTTCAAGAGGGCGGATTTCACTGAAATGGGTAGATGTATACAAGCAGTCCTGGGGATGGGAAGGGTAATAGAAGGAGTGGAAGAACAATGGGAGAAACTGAAAGGGGCCATAGTGGAGATAACAAACCAATGCATTAGGATAGTGGCCAAAAGGAAAAGAAGAAGGAAACCACTATGGTTCTCCAAAGAGGTGGGGGACAAAGTCTGGGCTAAAAGGCTGAGTTTCAGGAAATATAAGGGAAGCCAAATTGAGGAGGACAGGGAGGTGTATCTTGAATGTCTAAAGGAAGCAGGGAAGGCTGTTAGGAGGGCGAAGGTGAAGGCACAGACAGAAGAGAGTTTAGCACAGTCTGTAAACAATGGGGATAAGGCATTTTATAGGTACATCAGTGAAAGAAGAAAAAACTGGCGGGGGGACTGTGAGTCTCAAAGTGGAGAAGGGAGCATACAAGGAGGAGGATCTGGACAAGGCAGAAATACTGAACAAATACATCTGCTCAGCATTCACTAAGGAGGGGGAAGGTCAAGGATCACAGTTGGGTTGCAGAGGCAATGGGGGGGAAGGGAGAAGTGGACACCAGTCCATTCACAGTGGAGAGAGTTCTGGAAGAACTCACAAAGCTGAAGATGGATAAGGCCATGGGGCCAGACGGCATCCACCTGAGGATATTAAAGAAGCTGCAAAGGGAACTAGCAGCGCCTGTGGCACCCTGTTCACAGAGTCGCTCAACACAGGCGTCGTTCCAGACGACTGGAGGAGGGCACATGTAGTCTCACTGCACAAAAATGGCAGTAGGGAGGAGGCAGGGAACTACAGGCCAGTCAGCCTCATCTCAGTGGTGGGAAAGATCATGGAGACAATGCTGAAAGAAAGGATAGTGGCACATATGGAATCCAGAGATGCTCAGGATCTGAGGCAACACGGATTCACAGAAGAAAGGTCATGTCAAATGAATCTAATAGATTTTTTTGATTGGGTGACTAGGGAAATAAATCAGGGAAGGGAGGTATACGTCATCTACCTAGATTTCAGCAAAGCCTTTGACTCCGTCCCACATAGAAGGCTTATTTACAAGTTGGGCAGTCTGGGCATGGGAGATAAGGTGGCGAACTGGGTTAGGAACTGGTTAACAGACAGGAGACAGAGGGTGGTGGTAAATGGGGTACAATCTGGGGAGAAGGGGGGGTGACCAATGGAGTACCACAGGGATCAGTACTAGGACCAGTCCTGTTCAATGTCTTCATTAGTGACATTGCAGAGGGGCTGGAAGGAAAGGTCTCCCTGTCTGCAGATGATATCAGGATGTGCAACAGGGTGGATACACCAGAAGGGGTACAGAAAATGAAGAGGGACCTAGAGAAGCTTGAAAGATGTTCAGAGATGTGGCAACTAAGGTTCAATGCAAAGAAGTACAAAATAATGTACCTAGGTAGAGGGAACCCTGGGGAAAGCTATAGGTTGAGAGGGGGGACTGACTGTCACCAAAGAGGAAAGGGACCTAGGAGTTATCATCTCTGATTACTTTAAGGTATTAGAGCAGTGCACAAAGGTAGCAGGGAGGGCCAGTGGCATGCTGGGGTGCATAGGCAGGGGAATCACTAGCAGGAGGCAGGAGGTGGCATTGTATAAAACATTGGCAAGGCCTCACCTGGAGTACTGCATGCAGTTCTGGAGGCCACACCTGTGCAAGGACATAGATAAGGTGGAGACTATCCAGAGAAGGGCAACAAAGATGGTACAAGGCTTGCACCACAAAACATGAGGAGAGACTAAGAGACCTCAATATGTACTCACTGGAGGAGAGGAGACAGCGGGGGTACATGATCGAAACTTTCAAGAACCTCAGGGGCATAAGCAAGGTGCAGGTGAGGGGGCCTTTTCCAATGCAGAAAAAGTACTAGAACAAGGGCGCACAATATGAAATTGGAAGGGGGTAGATTAAGAGGTAATGTGAGGAAGTGTTTCTACACAGAAGGGGTAGGCGACACTAGGAATAGTCTAGCACAGGAGGTAGTGGGGGCAAGCACAGTGGAGGAGTTTAAGCATGCCTGAGACAGGCACAGGGGAAGCTTGAGAGGGGAGGAGTTTAAGCATGCCTGAGACAGGCACAAGGGAAGCTTGAGAGGGGAAGGAGTGATGAAAAGCCATTGATCACATAGTCAGTGGCCACATACAATGTATAGGGCCTATGGGCAGACTGAATAGGCCTAGTGGTCCTTATCTGCTGACAATTTCTATGTTTCTAGGTTTCATCATAAATAAATAGATTCAGTATAACACAGCTATCTAACCCAACCCAAAATGGCTTAAAATCCCAAGATTCATTCATCCCCTTCAGACTCATGCTTTCTAAAGTAAATATCCAAAATGTCTCCCCTCTGTAAGGGGCGCTTCACCCTATCTCCTCTTAAACCCACCCTGACACGCTCAACAGCCATGAACATGAAACAATTCAAATCTCCCCCATGCACTTTTCAAAAGTGATTACTAACTGGTGTGTTGCTAGAGGGATTTTTAATACTCCTAACATGTTGTGGAATGTGTTCCCTGATTTTGCCCACAGTACGTCTCACATAGATTTTATTGCAGTCACACCACTATATATGTAACAAATTTCGAACTGCAATTGAAGAATTCATGAATCTCCACTCTTTTGCTGACGTGTGATAGTTCAAATACTGGAGACTATTGACAGTATTGACAAATATTGCACTTACCACAGTTAGACATCCCATTCGGGTCTGGGGTTAGCCAATTATGACATACCTGTGATTTCTGGGATTGCTTATACAGACTATCTTCTAGTCTATCTCTGAGATTGACTCCGCTTCTAAAAGTTACCCTAGGAGATAGGCCCATAACTGCTGCTAGGTCCCTGTCATTGTGCAGAATAGGCCAATATTTCCTTATAATGGCCACTACCTTCCCACTCACCGGACTAAACTCTGTAATAAAATTCACCTGTTGTTGTTCCACCCCAGCCTCTTTTGGTTTAATATGTGTTGCCCCCCCCACACACACACACACACACTTTCTTTGGCCTATGGTTCTTCCGATTTGTCTAGTGTGTATGTTTGTAGGATATTATATTTTGTTTTCTCTCTTTCTTATTCTATCTCAGTTTTTTTTTTTCAGTTTTCCAATTCAACTCTGTGAAATAAAAGATGTAATTAAAAAACTATGAAATGTTTGTTTTGTGAACAGTATATCTGGGGATGTCAACTGCATTGTAATGTATATTTTGAATTGTTAGTAGGGCTGTTAAAACATGCACTTCTAAGTCTGACATAAAACCACCTTTTTGCATGGGGCTTTATATAATATTTGATATATAATTTTTGATGCAAATAGCAAATTTGGCATGTAGAACATTTTTCCTTTGTTCGAGTTTACCCAGGTTTAATGCCTCTGTGGGTAACTGAGACATGAGCTCCAGTTAGTAGGACACTTATTACTTATGATTTTTGAAGTAATTGTTTCCCCAGGGCTTTTTCTGGTTGAATTGAACAGAATCTATACATTGGGAAAATGTCTGACATATCATTGTTCTCCTTAAATATTTGCTTTTGACATTCTTTATTCTGTAGCCACATCCGTAGGTAATATATATGATGAATTATGTTTTACATATGAGGGATGGACAAAAATGTATCATAATGTATACATAAAATGTATGTAATGTAATGTATATGAATGTGTATATTACTATGAATTTTGAGGATCCAACCTAGGTCCCAGGAGTCCCTGCTCTTCAGTTCTTCTTGTGCATCTGAAAGGCTAGCAGCATTCCAGAGCCCCTGTGTGAATCTACCAGCAGTGGTGAATAAACCTTTTCTTATTAAGATCAGCTACAATCCAATATTTCTACCACAGGGGATATAATTTCCATTAGATACTGCCAGCACTGTTTAATAATAATATAGTTTTTTAAACAATGCTTGTGTTTTCAGTGTAGACTGTAAAAGGAGTTCTCTCTGGGGAGACGGAGAAATTCATCAGCTGTTTCAGTAAATATTATGTCTAGTGAATCTGTATTTTGTTGAAATAAAACAGTCCATTTATTGCAAGAATATGCAGCAAACTACCTCCTTCCTCCACCCCCAAGGCCCCGCACGGCCTCGGCAGGGTCCCAGCAGGAGAAAAAACAAGAGTTTGATTCTGGCGGTGTGCAGCCTGGCATTTGGTGATTTAAATTCCATGCCAGGTCTTCTCTTGCTCCACCATGCCTCACTCTCCCTTCTCCTAAGCAGGGACAGTACTTGGCCTGCTCTCTCTCATGGCCATGAAACCTTCTGGTTGGGCCACAAATTCTCGCTGCAGCAGAGAGCACCTGGGGACACTGGGTCAGAGCTCACCTCTCTCTCCCCTCCCAAGAGCGGATAGTCCGGCATTTGGGCCATACCTCTGTCGGCCCTTGGCACCTACTGATCTTACAAGTGCTCTTCTCCCTCTCTTCCAAGCCCATTTGGCTCCTCACTAGCGGCCGATCGAGCAGAGAGAGGCGATCTCATTTGCATCTGGCCCCTTCTCCAGTGGCCAGTTGGTGACTCCAGCTTGCACCCCCCTTTTTTTCCCCAATCCAACAGACATGATTCCTTGTCTGTACGGTGGTTTGAGAGTTATTTTGCAACTGATTGTGGGTTTTTTTGGTGCCAGACTTGCCGCCTGCCTCCATGTCTCGTCGATGTTGGCTCCAAGTAACTGACTCAATTGGGTTCAGCCATGCTATTGCCCTGAGGGCCGAGGTTGGCACGCCAGGCCAGGTGGAATAATGTTACTCCTGGTGCCATTTTCCTCTCCTCATGGCCACATCTCCCAGGCAAGGAGACGCCAAGACTGGAGCAGTGCGCATGCGCATTGCACTGCTGCCTTTTGAGCCATCTCCACTGGCCACGCAAGTGCTAGTGATCCTCCACCATCTTAGGGTGGAAAGAACCCCCACACATGCACACTACATCAGCGACCATCTTATGGAGGGTAATTTAAACAGAACTTTCTGGCGGCCACATTACCTCTACTTAGAGCATTTTTTCTATGAGATTCCCCTGAAATGGGGGGGGGGGGGTTCTACTCAGATGTATGGCAGATATTATCATCATTAAGAGGATGTTGTTCATATTTAACAGAAGGGGCCCCCCAACACTTATCACAGCAGTTGGGATGGCCCATTCTTTATAAAGCTCAGCTGGGGGAGCGGCTCATTTATATAAAAGTCTATGCAGACAGTAAGCAGGATAATAATCTCGTTGCACTGCAGGGGTACATTTCCATCTACCATAGCCTCACCTACTATTTTACTTAACGAGTGTGCTGGCGTACCTTAGTGCATAGCCATAATAGGTACCTGGATGATGTTTGTGATCGATTCCTACACTTAACCCCCTTTTTTTCTCTGTCTCCAGATGGTGAAAGCCAAGAAATGCAATACCATCAGCGCTACACTGATGCCCCACAACTCAAGGCCTCAATGCCCAGCCTGCTTACATAAGGAAGAGAAATCCTCACTGGAGCAATCCCCTTCCTTTGATCAGAGCCTGCTGGGCCTGAAAGGGGCAAACTGGATGGGGGACCCATCTGCATTGTTGCTGAAGACACAGCAAGTGGTGGCGGCAATGATGGAGAGTCAGCACATGTTTATGCTTAAAATGATAGAGAAACTAGAATCATTCACTAGTGTCAAACCAATGAGCCCCAGTGGGCCTGCTCCAAGAGAACCAAGAAGCTATTTGATATGTCAGGACTGACAGCCTGGGTGGCCACGACAGTGATAGACACCACCAGCTCCCAAATCTGCTGGTTAGAAGAACTAATGGAAAACATGGATCCTAATGCAAGAGACACAGAGCTTCTGGAGTGTACTCTAGACACAGCCAAGTACATGGGGGACATGACTGTGGACGCCCTCAAGCTTAATGCCAGGGCACCCACCCTTACCAATAGGGCAAGAAGGGTCCTATGGCTCAAGCTCTGGTGAGGTGGATAATGAATCCAAATCACTCTTGCACAACCTTTCCCTTAAAAGCAAACATGTTTTCTGGGAGTGCCTACAGGAGTACCTCAAGCAAAAAGAGGAGGGCAAGGATTTGGCAAAAGACAAGAACAAAATGACACATCTACCATCTAGACGCCGGAGATTTCGGAATAACAAATTCCAGAACTGTAAATAGGGGGTCAACGCAAATAACAACTCCTTTCACGAAAGAGGATTCAATAACTATCGCTCTTCCTACAACCACAACTCTTCCACCTACAGAGGAAAATCCTGCAGACAGTGGTTCAGAGGCAGAGGCAGGGAAGGAAAGTCAGGTCAACAATGAGTCAGACAACAACCAGGTACTAGTCACCCCATTACTCCCACCATGAACACAGCCACAAACGACTCTCCCAATGGGACAGAGACTGTCTCTCTTTCAAAACCATTGGCACCACACTACATCAGACCAGTGGGTGCTCGAAGTAGTCTCCAAGGACTACACTATAGAGCTGTGAGATATACCAGTCAGAAACAGGTTGACAATCTTACCCGTCTCAAAGCGACAGGTGACAGCACACCAAATCCAAGACATCCTAAGAGACTTAGTACAGAACAGAGCAATACAGATGGTTCCAGACTAGGAACAAGGTCGGGATGTCTATTCAGTTTTCTTCTTGGTCCTGAAAAAGAATGGAAACTTGACACCAATTCTGGACCTAAAGATCTTAAACAAGCATGTGGCAACACAAATATTCAAAATGGAGACCCTCAGGTTAACACTCAGGAGCCTCCGCAAGGGCGACTACTTAACATTGATCAACTTAAAAGATGCCTATCTCCACATCCTCATAAGGCCTACACACAGAAAATACCTCAGATTTCAGATCCTAGGTCAACATTTCCAATACCAGGCCCTGCCCTTCGGACTGGCATCAGCTCCGAGGATGTTTACAAAAATATCTATCGTTCTAGTGGCACATCTGAGGGAGAAAGGAGTCTACATCATCCCATATTTGGACAACTGGCTTATTCAAGCATAAAACAGTGCCCAACTCCACAGAGACACACATCTAGCAATATCCACCCTGCAGTCGCATCGCTGGGTGATCAACTATGCAAAAAGTTCCCTATCTCTGACTCAATCAATCGATCACCTGAGGGTGGAGAAAGACACCCTCCAGGGAAAAACAAAGCCATCCCTCAGCAGAGTGAACAATCTAATCAAGATCTTAGAGGATCTGATGAAATGCCTGCACCTACCATAGGACAAGTGACTATGGTATTAGGGTGCATGGCGTCATGTATCAGCCTGGTGCCCTGGGCCAGGTGGAACATGCGCCCACTCCAAAACTGCCTCCTACGCCAAGGCGTACCAACAGAAGGCAATTTGTCCAACAGGATTCAACTGACTCAAGGGGTCAGGAACTTCCTATCTTGGTGGACGACGAGAAAGAACCTAACCAGAGGAACCAATCTCAAACAAACTTATGAGGTAATTATGGAAACAGACGCGAGTTTGACAGGGTGGGGAACATGCCTGGGCTGCTCATAAGCACATGGGGAATGGACAAAAACAGAGACAAAGCTCTCCATAAATGTACTGGAGATGGGAGCGGTCTATCATGCATTACTGGCATTCCAGACTAAGGTTACCAGAAAGTCGCTACTCGTATGCTAGGACAATAAGGTGACAGTTGCCTACATTACAAAACAAGGTGGAACCAGGAGTGTAGCCATGCAGAAGGAGGTGAGGTGTGTGATGATTTGGTCACAAACCAACCATGCCCACATCCACGCAGTTCACCTGTCCGGGAAGCTGTCTGGGTGGAGTGGCTCAGCAGACAAAACGTACATCCCAGAGAGTGGCAGATACACCCCGAGGTAATCAAGTCCATAGACAGGAGATGGGGATTGGTGACCATGGACTTGATGGCAACCATGGCCAATGCACAGGTCAAGAAATACTTCTCCCGGTACAGAGAACACCAATTATCAGGGATCAATGCACTCTCTCAGGAATGGACACTGGCTCGATCATATGTGCTCCTGCCGATCCCCTTAATTCCACAAGTCCTTGCGAAACTACGATGCTCAAGGAGGCTTGTCGTCCTGGTCACCCCATACTGGCAAAGAAGGGCTTGGTTTGCAGCAGCAACAGCAATGGTGTTGGACTGGTGCCTCCTGCCCAGACGCAACATGCTGATTCAGGGCCCAATACTGCACCCAGATCCAAGGACGCTCAAGTTCTCGGCCGGGCTCCTGAAGGGCAGAGACTGCTAGAGGCTGGATATCATGAATCAGTGATTACCACTATCCTACAATCCAGGAAGTCATCAACTTCCTCCACTTACAACCAACAATGGAAGAATTTTTCGGCATGGATTAAGGACAAAGGGCTAGATCCAAAAAAGGCGGATATGTCTCTGATCCTCCTCTGCCTGCAACAAGGCTAGGACAAGGGTCTTTCCCTGGCCTCACTCAGAGTGCAGCTGTCGGCCATAGGTGCAGCGGTGGGCCAAATCGGACAATCCCTACCGGGCTTTCACCCAGATGCCTTACGATTTCTCAAGGCAGCAGAGATGCTCCAACCACACAAAACGATACAAGTTGCACCATGGGATCTAACACTGGTACTCAATTCCCTTACTGTTCCCCTCTTTGAACCAACCCAGGAAGCGCCGTTATACTGGACAGGTCTAAAAACTTGTTATCTAATAGCAATCTGCTCTGCTCGCAGGATTAGCAAACTAGGAGCTTTTTCTGCAATGAGCCTTACACGGTTTAATGGTATTATGGTGGTATTATGAAATAATAATGTAATGCTTATGTACACATAAAAAGTATCATCAATGTAACATTTGCTAAAACAGCTGATGAATTTCTCCCTCTCCCCAGAGAGAACTCCTTTTACAGTCTACACTGAAAACACAAGCATTGTTTAAAAAACTATATTATTATTGAACAGTGCTGGCAGTATCTAAATGGAAATAATATCCCCTGTGGTAGAACTACTAGATTGTAGCTTATCTTCATAAGAAAAGGTTTATTCACCACTGCTGGTAGATTCATGCAGGGACTCTGGAATGCTGCTAGCCATTCAGATGCACAAGAAGAACTGAAGAGCAGGGACTCCTGGGGCCTAGGCTGGATCCACAAAATTTTACCCTGGGTCACATGTGCATCGTTAGCCTATCCGGTGGGCTTAGACCCATGATGTAATGATTGGAATGCCATGGATAGAAACATAACACAATATAATTTTTGTCGCGTTAGTGATGTCATTAGTTTGTCAGTTTAAAAGAGTGTCAATCACACCTAAACTCCACCCCTGATGAAGGTCACTGAGAGAAGTGCTGGTGAGTTCGCCGGTTGTGTCACTATTGCTGTGCCTGGCAATAAAAGTTTAATGTTTCCATGGTGGAGTTTACGTTTTATTTATTTCCTCGAGTGTGCACTGTTCTGGTTGCTCTTTCCCTGCCAACCTGAAATCTCTGCCTCTTCCTCCCCTTCTTCCCCTTCCTCACTCATGGAATTTCCTTTCCTTGATTTGTTTTTTCTTCCGGCTTTTGTTTCTTCTGCTCCCACTTTTCAAGGGAAAACAAAGGGAAACAGGGAAAGCAGTAAGGATTGCAAAGGCACAAACTGAAGAGAGAATAGCCCAGGCAGTACCAAAAGGGGACAAGACATTTTTTACGTACTTAAACGAAAAGAGTAAGACCAAGGGAGGGAGTGTAGGGTTAAAAAGGGAAGGGGGGACAATACAGTGGGGGACCAAGAAAAGATGTACATCTTGAATAAATGGTTTTGCTCAGTGTTCACAGACGAAGGGGAAGGGAACACAAAAAAGGAAAAATTACAGGAACTTTGAAGGGGGGTGGACACTTGTCCTTTTTCAGAAGAGAGAGTCCAGAAGGCCTTTTCTAATCTGAAAGTGGACAAAACAATGGGGCCAGACTGGGTGCATCCAAGAGTGCTGAAGGAACGCCAGGAGGTACTGGTTGCACCTCTGACAGTCCTATTCAACAAATCAGTTGTCTCCAGAGTGGTCCTGGAGGACTGCAGGAGAGCAGATGTAGTCCCACTTCACAAAGTAGTAGCAGGGAAGAGGCCAGCAATTATAGGCTAGTCAGCCTGACATCGGTGGTAGGAAAATGAATGGAAACACTGCTGAAGGAAAGAATTGTGGAATATCTTGAATCTAATGGGTTACAATATCTTAGGCAGAAGGGATTCACAGGGGTGATGTCATGTCAAATAAACCTGATAGAATTCTTCAACTGGGTGACCAAGGAATTGGATCAGGGAGGAGCGTGGATGTGGCCTACATGGATTTCAGCAAGGCTTTTGACACCATTCCACACAGGAGACTGGTAAGCAAGCTGGAAAGCTTAGGGTGGGTAATAAGGTGGTAAACTGGGTAAGAAATTGGTTAAGAGATAGGCAACAGAGGGTGACGGTAAGCAGAGTTCACTCCAAAGAAGGGAGGGTGACTAGGAGGGTACCTCAGATATCAGTACTGGGACCAGTCCTCATTAATGTCTTTATAAGTGACATTTCAGAGGAGCTGGAAGGGAAGGTCTGCCTCTTTGCAGATGACACCAAGATTTGCAAAAGGGTGGACGTTCCAGGGGAGTAGAAAGGATGAACAGAGACTTCAGAAAACTCAAGGAGTGGTCAAGGGCATGGCAGCTGTGTTTCAATGTGAAAAAGTGCAAAATAATACACTTGGGGCACAGAAACCCAGGAACGGAGCACGAAATGGGTGGAGTGGTACTGATGACTACCAAGCAGGAAAGAGACTTGGGGGTAATTATATCAGATGACCTAAAGGTACCCAGGCAGTGCGACAAGACAGTGGGGAAGAGTAGTGGGATGCTAGGATGCACAGAAAGGGGTATCACCAGTAGAAAGAGGGAGGTGGTGTTACCCCTATATTGAGCTCTGTTAAGACCCCACCTTGAGTACTGTGTCCAGTTCTGGAGATCACTTCTCCAAAAAGACATAGGCAGAGTGAAGGCAGTCCAGAGGAGGGCAGCTAAGATGGTGCAGTGTCTGCACCAGAAGCCCTACCAGGAGAGACTGAGGGACCTCAATATGTACACCCTGGAAGAGAGGAGAGAGTGGAGGGATATGATAGAAACCTTTACATATCAATCAATCAAGTTTTATTTAGTACAGTGCACTTTCTCATTAAGAATCAAAGCGCTTTACATGCAAGACAGAAAACATAGTTAAAATAGCATATAACTATAAAACAGCAATAAAACCATCCTGGTGTTTCCATTATAATACGGCTAGCTCTTAATCAGGCTGAAAAGCTTACATAAATAAAAATGTCTTCAGTTCCTTCTTGAAGGCTTCAACGGTAGTAAGATCTCTCATTGTACGAGGGAGACTTCCAGAGGGTTGGTGCCATATAGAAAAAGGCATGAGCACCAGAAGCTACCAAGCACACCCTTGGAACCTCTAAAAATCCCTCACGCAGGATCTCAATAAGGTACAGGAGGGAAGCGTTCTTTAGAAAAGAAGGTGCTCCAGAACAAGGGGACATGCTATAAAGTTCGAGGAGGGGTAGACTCAGGAGAGATGTGAGAAAGTACTTCAGAGAAAGAGCGATGGATTCTTAGAACAGCCTTCCTGCAGAGGTGGTGGTGGGTGCAAAACAGTGGAGGGGTTTAAGAATGCATGGAATAGACACAAGAGAATTGTAGTGGAAAGGAAGTGGGGAAGGACAAAAAACTGTAGATCAAGTAGGGTCTGCAGTGAGAATGTAGGTAAGGAAAAAAGGGTCAGACTTGGTGAGACAAGCGACCCTTATCTGCAGTCCGATTCTATGTTTTATGTTTTGATGGCTTCCCTTCCCACCTCCCTGTTTATAAAGCAGCCCATGCTTGTTCCCCCCTCCCTAGGCATCTTCCCCCAGATCCTCTTATACTAGTTCACCTTTTTTTCCCCAGCTGCCTTCTTGTTTTGTCACCTGGCCTTTTGCCTTTGTCACATGTTGTATTTTGTATTCTGCTTTATTTTCCTGTTATTTACACCATTGTGTCGGCACTTTGGACAGTGGCTATTTACTTACCTGTATTTGTGAACATTGTACTCTCTTCTTTCTACCATTGTATCTATTGTATTCTGGGCTTCTGCACCTTGTCTGTCATGTACACCTTCCCAGGTCACACCTACAAATAAACCTTTCCTCAGTGTGCTTTTGCCAGTCACCAATCAATCAATAAACAAATTCTAATAATAAAGGACATATATAAAGGTTTTTAGTGCTATTATAAATCCAAAGTAATACTTAAAAAAAGCATCACTTGGGCTAGCCTGGTGGCATAGTGGTAGCGCTACCATCTACCATGCTGGAGACTCGGGTTTGGGAGCTAATTCAAGTCTTCATGGGTCAGCTGAGGAGAGAGGATCGAGGGTCTGGAGGATTGTTCTCCTCTCCTGGGGAGGTATGGCAGTGCTTCCTGCAGTCTACCTGACACCAAGCGGAGGTTGAGTGTCAAGGCAGCCAGAAAGGCCAATGGGGGAGTCGACATGACACTGTGCGTTACTGCACACCAGCAGGGAGGAAGACAACTACAGAGGAAAAAGACATCCTGCCCTGCAGGATGAAAGTCGGGCCACCTGCAGGCTTGGCACCACCAACCAGGCACCCAAAACTGGATACTGCTTCAAGGGGACAAGGGCAAGTCCCCTCTATCTCCACCATGAGGGGCATGTCATGGAGGCACCAGGGGTAAGTTCTGGGGATGGTGGGTGACCAGGCTGGGGCAGGCCACTAAGATGGGGGCTAGGAGGACATGAGGACATAAAACTAAGTGAAAAAAAAACACATCGGTTTCCAATCTGAACTCATAAAATAGGTCATAAAATTCTGTTTGCAGTAGCTGTCTACTACCTGTGGGATAAAGATTTCTAGTGATTCTTTTGCTGAGCCTTCCATGAGTTTTATACATGTAATTGATAACAGCAACTGGGGTTTGCTGGTTTCTTGGACTGTTTGATAAAAAAAAAAAATCATATAACAAAGTGGGAACATAGCTGAGAGGAGTGTAGAAATGACAGTCAGTTGCTCAAAGCTGGTATATAGGGGGGGGTTATTCCAACACGAGATGGATCTATACTGGCTTAGACCTAACATTTCCAATTAAGCTGAGTGGCAATAATTTAGGGAGGCAGTATAGTGCAGTGGTTTAAGGTGCTAAGCTGCAAATCTGGAGACCTGGGTTTGAATCCCACACCCCCCACTTGCATACTGTGTGATCCTAAGCAAGTCACTTAATTTCCCTGTGCTCCCAGGTCACACCTGTAAACAAGCTTTCAGCTTAGTGTGTCTCTCCTGGTTAAACAATTGGAAAAAAAAATAATAATGAGACAATGATGTATGTGGTGTGTTGCAGATTTAGAGATATCTGAATAAAACATAATCCTTTTTGTTATACTGCCTGCAATCTAAAGGGATAGTGACATGTTTTCTGTTAAGCTTTTTTTTTTGTTTTGGTATTTTCTGGACTTCAAAGACTCATCTCCCTCTGCCATTCGCTATCACGTGCCATTTGAAACCCATCAGTGCAACAGTAGTATATAGAGAAAGCTAATGGGAGACTTTTGAATTGTCACTGGAATACTTTCCCGCTCACAGGAATGAAATAATTTGCACATTATTAAAAATGTTCCCTTATATGGCTGGGAGTAACTCAGGTGACCATAGGTATTGTATATGATAGTTATAACACGCATGCATCAGAAAGACCCATGCCCCTTGCACTACAGCAGGAATAATGTCTGGCATTTCTACAATGAAGGAAGGTTGCTACTGACAACCAAACTGGATGCATGCATAAGCCACCATTATCAAAGTTACCTTGGGGACTACAGGCAGGTGTGCTGAGCACAATAACAGTTATGATCTGCCTGTTGCTAGCAGATTAAAAACAGCAAGCATCTGAAGCTGACTGCCTGGGGCCCACTGCTATCCACGTTCTTGGTCTTATAGCTACTTACTGTGTTGCAGTTACAGGCAGGTAGAAGTAAAATAATTTTCATTTTGTTTTGTTACTATATACAACACATACCATATTTTAGCCCCTCCAGCATGACCTTCTTTCACCGATCCACACAGGCTCTTGGCTGCAGTTTGAGACAGGGATGGGCTGTGTCTAATGAATAGGTGGCAGGGTACATATTTTGGGGAATCTTTGAGAAAGTGTTGTATTGTATTGTATTAACTGTATCTAAATAAAAATGTTATCTGCAATTTTTAAGGCATTTTAATAGCAAGACTGTAACTACTTTGCTGCTGTAACTGCCCCCACCAGGAACATCTTGTAAAAAAAGATGTTACACTGAAACAATACTATCTTGGTGTGCAAAATGGCATTGTTGGATGGCACCCACCATGCTATCGGCAATAGATAAGCGGAAGAATGTGGGAGTCATTGTGGTCCAAAGGCTGAAACTAGAACCTCATGTGTCTGCAGTGGCCTCCAGTGTTTTTTTTCCAAATGTTTAATATCACCTGGACTTTGCCCTATCAAGCACATAAGGATCTGGTCATTGTGCATGCCTTTTTCACCTCTAGAACAGGATTTCCTCAACTTGGGGTCTGTAGCCCCCTAGAAGTCCACAAGCCCTCACATGTGAATATTCCATAGGTAAGGCATAAATTTCATCAGATTTAGTTGTAAGGTCAAGGTATGGGAACTTGATCAAGATTTCTGGTTAATCACTGGATTGTACATGAAATATGTTAGTCAACATTTATTGAATATCTATATCCCTCGTGCATCGATGTCTTTTGAATATGATAAAATCATGTGAGAGTTCAATTGTTTTATGGATACTCTTTATAGAGATACAACCAACCCCCTATTTTATTACAGATGGGGATTTTAACGCATGAAATATAGAATAGTGGATGGGTGACCCTCCACAACAAGGCTATGTTTCCCTCGAGGGGGTTGATGACATCATAGAGACCTCAAGAGCGAAACTCAAGAGGTCTCCCTGATGTCATCAACTCCCGAGAGGGAAACAACCTTAGTTGTGGATGGTCACCCAGCCACTGTTTTGTATAGTATATGGTTAGGGCATATTTCAATTGTTTTACCTCATGCCGCTCACAGCTTCTCCCCGCTCCTGTTGCCACTTGCTCCAGATTTGCCCTGCTCCCACTACTCACTCCTGCTTCTCCCTGTCCCGCTACCACTTGTTCAGCTTCTCCTGCTCCTGCTCACTCCAGCATCAGAAATTATAATTTTTTAAAATAACATTTTAAAAAAAGTTTGCTTTTGTGACACAGAGCGACGATACCTCCTCATGTTAAAATATGCAGTGTCCACTACTCAGCGCTCGCTAAACTGCAGCTGCCATGTTCGCATAATTTTTTCCATTGAGCTTGGTGGAGTGAGCCAATCAGAAGGCAGATCAAAGCTAAAAAGTTGTTGTACTATCGATGTGACGTCAGAATGATAGTACAACTTTTGACGTTTGAACTGTCCTACAACAACATTTAGAAAGCCACTGGTTTCCACCAACAATAAGCCCTAACCATATACTATTAAGAGAGTTGTCTGAGCATGCTGAAAAGTTGGAACATGAAGATCTATGTAAAATCTTAGGTATTGAATGTGCTGCTTGGCCAGCTGCTTATGACTGTTATATGCTATTGGTAATATAAAAACATAGTATGTGATTGTCTCACATAAGATAGCCTGTGCTCCATGGGTGCCCCCCCCCTTCCAGGTTTCAGTTAAATCTGTCACAAATGCACTCAGAAGGTAAGGTCCTCTGCTCCCACAGTGCCGACCTCCAAGCACAGTAATGTGAACAGATAATAGACAGGGTAACCCTCCTGTCTGCTTTTGGGTCCGAATCAGCTTTGGTCTCAAGTTCTGGGGGGATTTAAACTGTGAACCTTATGCTAGCGTACCCAAATGTACAGACTCAGATAATATTGTCTTTGGGGGATGCAATATATCTTTCGCCTAAGGGCACCTAACCAGGTATCCAAAATGAACCCTTAAAACTCTATAAAAGACCTTAGGTATTTTCTTACCTTTTCCCAGTTTGGTAAAACCATCAAGCCCTTGAACAATTGTCAGACTTAACCATTTATATGTCACATGCAAAAAGAACTGAGAGACACCCAGGCAGTCTTTAAAATAAAAGGTATTTTACTACAAGATGATAAAAATATGAAAATTGTAACCACAGAACAATATATCAAAGAGCATACAATCACTTAAAAGAAAAGCAAAGAAAACTACAGACAAACTCCTACCAACATACAGTTAGATACTTTTCTATCTAATGTATTACCTCTAAGTGCTTATCAGAGCTGTGTCTTTCTACAGTCCCAAGATGGAATATGACAACAAGTTCAGACACAGTATTCAGTTTAAAACTCTGTGTCTCCACACCCCTTCTATGAGTCATCTAGCTCCTCCTTTTAAGAACCAAAAAAATACAAACATGATTTCCTGTCAGGGGATATTTTAAATACTATGGGCCGGATATTCAAACTGCGCTATTTTGTGGCGCAAGCCCTTGTGCTGCACAAAATAGTTGCGCAAGGGTGTGTCCAGAGCGATATTCAAAGGAGTTGCGCCCTTGAGCAACTCCTTTGAATATCACCCCCTAGCCACAGCCACTGTGCATGGCGCAGTGGAACTTCGCCACCGCAAGTTGTCAGAGTGGAGCATTCAACTAGCGGTGGCTTAAGTACCATTCATGCATCTAAAATCCCCATATTCAAAAGGTGACATGCAAATGGGGCCATAATTCATGCAAGGCATGGGGGCCATTTGCATCTGATTATGGCCCCATTTGCATGCCATTAGCATGCAGGTGCGCTGATCCCCGAGGACTTGCGCCTGGCGCCTGCCAGGCAGCAGCCGCCGGGACCGATGCCCCTGCAGCCCGATCGTGGGTGAAACAGTGGAGAATCCCCCACTGGCCTGATCGCAGGCATGGTTTAACCCCACCAGCCCGATCGTGGGCATGGTTTAACCCCCCACCAGCCCAATCACGGGCAGCAATGTGGCTCCCCAACGTGATCTCTGGTGGTCCAGTGACCAAAAAGCCCAATCGGCAGTAGTTGTTAATAAACCCCTCCTGAATTCATCCCTGGTGGTCCAGTGGCACATCCCAATCACAGGATGTAAATGTTGAACAAACTCCCGAACATAGCCCTGGTGGCTAGTGTCCCCCACCCACCCACCCACCACGAGCCCCTGCCCGGCTCCCCGCGGCCGGGTGGCAGCATCCCACCCACTCTGCGCCCATCGTCACCAACTGACTTGCCCGTAGCTGCAGCCCATTGGTGCAGAGCAGAACCAATGGGCATGCAGCCTATACCATATAAGACAGTCCAGTTTTGTGAATGAATGAATGTATTCATTCACATATCTGACTGTCATGTACGGTATGGCTGCATGCCCATTGCTCTTGCTCTGCACCACGTGGCGGCAGCCCCACCGGTCAGTCAGTCGGGGCGGCAGGGCGGCAGGTGGTGGATCCTGCCGCCCGCTGGCTGTGGGGGAGCGGGTGGTGGGGCTTTGGGTGGTGGGTGGGGGACACTAGCCACCAGGGCTATGTTCAGGGGGTTTGTTCAACATTTACATCCCGCGATCGATGTGCCACTGGACCACCAGGGTTGAATTCGGGAGGAGGGGTGGTTTATTACACAACTACTACCCATGATCTGGCTTTTGGTCCACTGACCACCAGGGATATGTTCAGGGGAAGTACATTGCTGCCCGCGATCGGGCTGGTGGGGGATTAAACTATGCCCGATCGGGTCAGTGGGGGGTGGTGGTGGGATTTACAGTCATCTGCCCGTGATCGGGCTGCAGGGGGCACAGGATTGGTTAGGGCCAGCCACAGGTGGCAGCTGCTGTGTAGTGCCCTGCAATGCAGCAGCTCACCTGTGGGTGGCCCTTGACTTAAGCCTTTTTTTTGGCTCAAAGTTGTGCAGGCGCAGGTTGGGGGTTGTGCCTGCACAACTCTGCACAGCCCTGCTGAATATCGGGCTGTGCAGTTTATGCATGGTTCCTCCCCCTCCAGTTCAGCATGCATTCATTTGCATTGCGCTGTTGCTCAGCATGTTTTCTGTGGCACAACTGCCTCCTGCTGAATATCGCAGAATGGAGCAAGTTCGGACTTGCGCAGGCGCAACCCTATTGAGCATGGCGCAACCCTTTTGAATATCTGACCCTATGACTTCAGCAAAAAACTAATTTCCCAAATTATGACAGTTTTTAATCAAGCCTTTCCTTTGAACTAGTGTCTGGTTTCTTATTTTCTCAAGGAACATCAAAGGTTTTTACAACTCTGCCATATGTCACTTAGGTGGGAATATAGCCAACAGGAATCAGCTAAGTTATGTCCTGTCCTATAATAAAATGCATATTTAGCTTCCCAACTTCAGAGGCAGCAACAGGTAAAAATGGCCATAAAATGCAATTTCTCAAGGAAGTTAATTACATTACAGAGATCTCCTGGTCAGTTACATCCTGTAACTGAAACCTGGGGGGGGGGCACCCATGGAACACAGGCTATCTTATGTGAGACAATCACCTACTATATTTTTATATTATAAATAGCATACAACAATCATAACCAGCTGGCCAAGTATCACAATCCTCCCCACCTAGACTGAATTTGGGGGCGCTACCCCCTACATGGGATGAGTTTCCCAAGTCAGTTCACTCTTCATATAGATGTGACAAGCCATCTGTGTTCTGATTGGTCATTCCAGCCCTATGTAAGATCATCATGCCATACCCTTGCAAGGCAAGACTCCATCTTAATAGTCTACCATTAGTTTTTCCCATTTGTGTCAGCCAAACCAGGGGGTTGTGGTCAGTTTGTACCTCAGAATGCTGCCCATATAAGTATAGCTCTAACTTCTTTAGGGCCCAAACTATGGCAAGACACTCTTTTTCCACAGAAGAGCAAGCCTGCTCCCTGGGACATAACTTTTTACTCAGGTACACTACAGGGTGATCTTTCCCTTGGTTGGATGTTTGACTCAGTACTGCCCCAATACCCACATCTGAGGCATCAGTCTGGACTATAAAGGGTCTGCTATAGTCAGGACTTGTCAATACAGGAGAACTGCACAGTGCCTCCTTCAGTCTGGTAAAGGCTTTTTCACAGGCTGGCTCCCAGGTAATTTTCTTAGGCATCATTTTCTTTACCAGGTCAGATAAGGAAGCAGCCAGGGCACTGTAATTGGGTACACATTTCCTATAGTACCCTGCTGTCCCTAGAAAACTCCTGACCTGATTCTGCATTTCCAGTCTGGGCCACACCTTGATCACCTCTATTTTTACTTGGTTAAGACGGAGCTGTCCCCGGCCTACAACATGCCCAAGGTATGCCACTTCAGCCATGGCAACATGGCACTTCTCAGCTTTGACAGTGAGCCCAGTTCTCTGTATCCTGCCCAACACTTCCCTAAAGTGGGACAGGTGTTCCTCCCAGCTGGCACTAAAGATGGCAATGTCATCCAGGTACACCACGGCGTACTCCTCAGCACCATTTAACACCTGGTTCACCAACTTTTGGAAAGTGGCCTGTGCATTCTTCACTCCGAAAGGCATTACTTTAAATTCAAATAAGCCTATTGGAGTGATGAAGGCTGACCTCTCCCTAGCTCTGTCAGTTAACTCTACCTGCCAATACCTCTTTGTCAGGTCAATAGTCATAAGGTATGTCCCCCCTCCCAACTTGTCCAGGAGTTCGTCCGTCTGGGTCGTCTGACTTTGTGACTGCATTCAGTCCATGATAGTCCACACAGAAATGAGCAGAGCCATCTGGCTTAGGCACAATGACTACAGGTGATGCTCAGGGGCTGTGGGATCTCTGGATTACCCCTAGATCCAGCAATTCCTCCACTTCCCTCCTAATGTCCTTTTGGACAGCCTCTGACACCTGATATGCTGTCCACCATATGGACGTCTGTGTCCCTGTCTCAACATCGTGCATCACTAAGGGGGTTAGTCCAGGCTTGACGCTAAACAGTGGGGCAAAGTCTGCTAAAACCTCCCTTACTTCCTGGATCTTGTTTGGGGCCATCTGGGGAGACAATATAACTGCCTCTATAGGGGACTCCCACTTGCTTTCTTCCAGCAAGTCCAGAAAGGGGTCTCCTTCATCCATCCCTTCCCCAGGACTACATACTGCAAACACCATGTCAGCCCTATTAGCATATAGCTTCATCACATTGATATGGTACATTCTTTCTGTATGTCTTCTGTCAGGTAACTCTGTGATATAGTTCACATCATTTACCTTTCTAACTACTTTGTACGTTCCTGCTCACTCAGCCTGCAGCTTGTCTTTCTGGACCAGAAGAAGGACTATGACTTCCTGACCTACCGTGTATGAGTGAGCTGTGGCTCTGCGGTCATACCACACTTTTTTGTTTCTGTTGGGCAGCTGCCAGGTTGCTTTGGGCTGTCCCCATAAGCTCCTTCAGCCTTTCCCTAAACCTAAAGACGTAATCAACTATGTGAGTTCCCTGGGTGGTGTGCTTGCCTTCCCAGTCCTCCCGGATCAAGTCTAGGGGCCCACATACCCAGCGTCCTTATAAGAGCTCGAAGGGGAAAAATCCTGTCGACTCTTGGGGCACCTCCCTGTATGCAAACAATAGGTGGGGAAAGTATTTCTCTCAGTCCCTCCCATGCTGTTCAGCAAACGCTTGAAGTATTGTCTTCAGGGTACCGTTAAATCTTTCCACAAGCCCATTGGCTTGCGGGTGATAAGGTGTCATGCGCCTCTTGCACCACCCCACACTTCTCCCACAAACATGTCTTCAGGTCCGACATGAAGGAACCCCCTCGATCGGTGATAACCTCCTGTGGAAACCCAACATGGGAGAAAATCCCAAGTAAGGCATCTGCCACTTTGTCTGTCCTCAGAGAGGATAGAGTGACTGTCTCTGGATACCAGGTGGCATAATCCACCACAGTCAGGATGAACCTCTTCCCAGAGGAGCTGGAGGTATTTAAAGGCCCCACAATATCCATTCCCACCCTCTGGAATGGCTCCTCCACTATGGGCAATTGAATTAGGGCAGCATGGGTTTTCTTACCCGCCTTCCCTATTTCTTGGCACTGGTGACAAGACCTGCAATACTCCTTCACCTACTGGGTGAAGTTGGGCCAATAGAAATTCTGGGCCAGCTGCTGTGTACTGTACGCCATTCCCAGATGACTAGACAAGGGAATATCATGTGCAATCTTGAGCAACTGCTCATGACACCCCAGGGAATGACAAGCTGCCTGCCTATCACCCCTTCCTCTGTCTTCACATCCTGAGTATACATCAGTCCATTTTCCCAATAAACCTTATGTTTACCATCACCTCCCTGTGCTCCATCAGAGTCTGCCCAAGCCTTCAGCTTCTCTAGACTAGGGTCACTTGTCTGAGCAGCTGCAAACTCCTTACACATTCCCAAGGCATGGGACAGGTCCCCTTCAGTCTCTAAACTAGGGTCCCTAGCACTAGCGTCAGGGTACTCAGGATCACTGTCATCCCTAACCCTCTGACAATGGGTCACCCCTCCTTCTTCAGAGTAACCCTTTGTAGCTGTGTGGTTAACTGCTACTGGGGAAATTTCAACCCCTTTTCAGTAGTCTCCATATCAGGACCAACAGGCTGGAGAACCAGCCTCCCAGTGGTTTCCTAACGGCTTCTGTGGTGGCCAGGAAGCTACAATTTCCCCATCCCACTTGGCTATGGGTAACTGCACACACCATCCCCTGTTTGAGATTATTGCCAAGGATGACGTCAACTGCTAACATTTTGTCTACAGCCACTTGTTGCACAGTTCCCCCTGTTTCACCCCAGTCTAGGAGAACACTAGCAAGTGGCAATGTGGTCTCCTCACCAGTGAACCCTTGCACAGTTACAAATTCATTGGGTATAAGCTGACCAGGCTTTACCAGATCCCCTTTTACCATCATCAGGGATGCCCCTGTGTCCCTTAACCATTGTGTCTGTACATCATTCACCATGACTGGGTGCATGTGTTCCCTTATGTTCACAGGCATGCTTCCAGGGACACATAAACAACCCACTTCTTTCTTAGCCCCATGTTGCGTATTGCTCGTCCTTTTGGGACATTGTCTGGCAATATGCCCAGTTTCTTTACAAACCCAACATTTGTTTCTTTTCTCAGAAAAATTGTTTCTTTAAAACTTGGGGCTAACTGGTTTTGGTGGAGGCAGTGAGGGTTTCAGCTGCCCTGAAGGCATGCTTTTCCCTTTCTGCGCTGCCACGCCTGCCCCATTCGCTCTCAGAGCAGGTCTGCTTTTGGCATAGCAGTCCAAGAGTTCAGCAGCCTCTTGCACTGTTTTGGGATCTCGGTCCTCCAGCCAGGTTTTCAGCTGTGCTGGGCATGCCCCAAAAAACTGTTCTAACAAAACAGCATTTTCAATTTTATCTACAGAGTTCGCTTCAATTCCTTCCCATCAACTTTTTAAAAATTGACGTTGTTTCATGGCTAGCTCCTCATAGCTCATATCAGGGCTTCTCCTACACGTACAGAATTTAGCTCTGTATTCTTCTGCCATTAAATCAAACTTTTTTAACAGTACAGGTCTGCTGTAATCATTACTGTCCTCATTGTCCATTTGACTCAATGCATCCCGAGCTTTCCCGATAAGTAACGGGGGCAGCTGGAAGCTCCAGGACCCTCTAGCAATATTTCCATGAATACAAATGTTTTCAAAGGAATTTAAAAAGGCATCCATATCCTCCCCCTCTTTAAATTCAGCTATCAGTTTGGAATTGAATTTGTAACTCAGTCCTGTAGTTCCAGTTAAACCCACTTACCTGCTCTGGTGCTGGTGGTTGGAGTCGTAACTTCTCCAGTTCATGTCACCCCTGGCACTCACGCTCTTCACAGTCCGCCTCTCACTGTTCATGTTCAGCTCCTCGCTGTTCTCACGTCTCTTCTCTCTAGAACTCCAGCTACATTCTGCACAACTCAATCTGCAACTTGATTGCTTCTGGCTCCAGAATGCTGGTGACCTTCCCCTGCTGCTGTGGCCCTTCGCTGGCACTGGCCCTGCTGTCATCCTCACCGGATATGGACACTGGACTGGCCACTGGCTCCTCCATGCCCAAGGTTTGGTCCTTTACAGTCACAGTCTATGACTCGATGCTCTGGACATCTGCTGCCATCAGGGCATACACGAGGTTCTGCCTGGTGGCTCTCGTCTTGTGCAGGACTCCTATGTCCTGGAACAACTGCCTCAAGTAGTCTGCAGTGTACCCACTGTAGTTGGAAGCCATCTTCTTCCCTAACTATGACTACTCTAACTTGCACTTTAGAAAAAAATAAAATAAAACAGCTAGGAACTTGACTGTAAGCAAAATTATATAGTTCTGTTTCCTTTTTTAAATATAAATCACTGCCTTATTTTGCAAGTGAGCTGTACAGTATTAAGCTGACACACTGAACAGTTAAAGCTTGTGTTACCAATTTTATCCACACTGCTGCTAACCAAATCTGTCACAAATGCACTCAGCAGGTCAGGCCCTCTTCTCCCACAGGGCCAACCTCTGAGCGCAGTAATGTGAACAGGTAACATACAGGGTAACCCTCCTGTCTGCTTTGGGTCTGAATAACCTTTGGTCTCAAGTTCTGGGGGGATTCAAACTGTGAACCTTATGCTAGCGTACCCAAATGTACAGACTCAGATAATATTCTCATGGGGGGATGCAATGTATCTTTCACCTTAGGGCACCTAACCAGGTATCCAATATGAACCCTTAAAACTCTATAAAATACCTTAGGTATGTTTTTACCTTTTCCCAGTTTGGTAACACCATCAAGCCCTTGAACAATTGTCAGACTTAACCATTTATACATCACATGCAAAAAGAACTGAGAGACACCCAGGCAGTCTTTAAAATAAAAGGTATTTTACTACAAGATAATAAAAATATGAAAAATGTAGCCACAGAACAATGTATCAAAGAGCATACAATCACTTAAAAGAAAAGCAAAGAAAACTACAGACAAACTCCTACCAACATACAGTTTAGATCTTTTCTATCTAATGTATTACCTCTAAGTGCTTATCAGAGCTGTGTCTTTCTACAGTCCCAAGATGGTATATGACAACAAGTTCAGGCACAGTATTCAGTTTAAAACTCTGTGTCTCCACACCCCTTCTATGAGTCATCTAGCTCCTCCTTTTAGAACCAAAAAAATATAAACATGATTTCCTGTCAGGAGATATTTTAAATAATGTGACTTCAGCAAAACTAATTTCCCAAATTATGACAGTTTTTAATCAAGCCTTTCCTTTGAACTGGTGTCTGGTTTCTTATTTTCTCAAGGAACATCAAAGGTTTTTACCACTCTGCCATATGGCACTTAGGTGCAAATATCGCCAACAGGAATCAGTTAAGTTATGTCCTGTCCTGTAATAAAATGCATATTTAGCTAACCAACTTCAGAGGCCATAAAATGCAATTTCTCAAGGAAGTTAATTACATTACAGAGATCTCCTGGTCAGTTACATCCTGAAAACTGAAACCTGGGGGGGGGGTTGCACCCATGGAGCACAGGCTATCTTATGTGAGACAATCACATACTATATTTTTATATTACAAATAGCATACAACAATCATAACCAGCTGGCCAAGCATCACATTGGAAATAGAATGTCTAAAGATCTAAAGGTCAGTAACTGTAGAAAGAAACTTTTAACAGTGTGTAAGGACAACAACCTAAGTATTTTAAATAATGAACAATACAGGACACTTTTGGAGCTATCACATTACCTACAAGGTGGAACGGCTCTGTGCTTGACGTAGCTATAGATAACATACACACAATTGAATGTACTGTTTCAAATTCTTACAAGAAGCAGCTTCCAACCATTTTCTGCTATAAATTGAGGTAACCCTACATACTTCTGATTCTAATAGTGATAATCAGGATTTGTCCTTGGAGAAAGAAACCAAAACCACATGGTCCTGTATGGGAGTATGAAAATTAAATGGAATATTTTGATCCTGGAAAAAACGGTACCGCTACAAAGCTCATTAGGGGCAAGCAAAGGTTTGAAAAGCTATTAAATAACCAGGAGGAAAATGTATTTAAACAGTATTTAGCCATTATGAATTTTTTTATTAAATAATTTGACTACTGGGGCAAGAAAATGAACTGCTGTTAGCAAGCTGGCCAGAAAGGCACCCTGGCTTGACATGGAATGTCAGAAAGCCAAAAGGAATGTATAGTAAATAAGTTAACCAGAAAGACAAGGAAAGCACAATCAATATACTATAAGAAGGCCTTAATTTCAGTAAGGAAAGATTACAGAAAGTTAATTAAAAATAAGAAGCAAAAATATAATAACTATTCATGGGGAGAACGACACAAGGCAGTGCAAGATAATGATGTTAAGTGCTTCTGGTCCCTTGTTGCCTTTAGCCACAAAACTTGTTTCACCAATACAGAGGCTAGAATCCCACTCTCCACATAAAAGAATAACTTCCAAAAATGGTATGGTTCTGATGGGAGTGTAGTTAGCAAAGGTACATGGACCATGAACCAAGAGTATGTTGCCTTTATGGGAGCCTGTGACTAGTAGAGAAGTTGATACTTATATACATAAACAAAAAATTAAGTGTCAGGTGTACGTGGTGCCCTTGCAGAATTTTTATCAAGTTATTTCCCATTGGTGGGCTGAACTTTCAGCAAAAGTGTTTAAAGAGATTCACTAATCTAAAGATAAATACCCCAGCACCTGAAATATAGGTGCTTTACCACCACAGGAGTGTAGAATTGTGAACCTTGACAAATATAAATCACTCAGCAAAAAACTGTATCTCTTGTAAAATTGTTGTAACAGGGTCCACGGACTTCCTGTTAAAGTGCCGCCTCGCCTCCACCCCGCGCTCCACCAACATTATGCACGAGATGCTAGTGAGAGAGGCGCACTCCATTATAATCAATGGGTGGCATCTTTTCCATCAATTTTATGTATTATTATGGCAACTTGGTAACAAAACATGGGCACCAGTTTTGTTAGTCGACCGGTGCCCAATTTCATTACCAAGTGGCCATAATAATATATAAAATTGATAGAAAAGATGCCGCCCATTGATTATAATGGAGTGCAGAGTGAGGTGGCACTTATAACAGGGAAGTCTGTGGGACCCTGTTACAACAATTTTACGAGGGATATAGTTTTTTGCTAAATGGATTATATTTGGCAAGGTCCACAATTCTACACTCCTGTGGCGGTAAGCTACCTATATTTCAGGTGCAGTGCCATTGATTAGTGAATCTCTTTAACAACATTATACAATACATTGAAGTCCCCAATTTATGGTCGAGTAGAAATTGTACCTATTTTCAAAACAGGGTCAAGAGATAATCCTAGTAATTATACACCAATTTCTCTCCAGTGTGTATCTGCAAACATTTTCTCTCGAATACTACCAGAAAAACTTAGTCTATAGGTAAAACAGGACAAGTTACTGAATAATAGACAATCCAGGCTTATAGAAAACTATACAACATTTTTATTTTGGATCATTTAAGAAAGAAAACAAAACAAGCAATGGAGATGGGTTATACCTAACCTTTATTGATATGAAAGCAGCATTTGATAATGTGGACAGAATGATATTGTGGGAAATTCTTACTAAATAGAATATTGACAGGAGGTTATTGGCACTTTTTGCAGAGATTACACATGGATACTAACTTTACAATCTGCTACAGTAAAGATGGAAATATATCCGATAGCACTGACACCATTAAGTGAGTAAAACTGGGTTGTTTTTTTGCCTGCCCTGTTATTATCAATATTGATCCGATTGTGTTAGACATGAGTCAAGTGCAAACAGATGCTTCGAGGATTAATGGTAGCTATGTTAACATTGTAGTACATGCAGATGATGAATTTTTTAATGTATAGAACACCCAGTGGCTTACAATGTGCCCTAGATCAAACGTTGATTTCTCTGGGAAAACCTAAACTTGATCTAAACATTGGCAAGTCTAAGATTTTGGTTTTAGATAGGCCAACAATCTTAAGATATAACTGTAATGCTAAAAGTAATAACACAAAAGTAAACACCTTTACTTACTTGGGAGTTACTGTCTTACAATGCAGTCTGGAAAAATCACTTCAATGTTTCAAGGTAAAATGGAAGACAGACTATTTTAGCTATTAATTGATTTGAAAAACAATATATTAATATCTCAGCTCTGACACTGTTTAAAATATACGAGTTGAAAGTAAATGCATTTTTACTGTATGGTGCTGAGATCTAAATAAATTGGCAGACATTTTGGTGACTGTTCAAAATTTATATCTCAGATTAGTTCTGGGTCTTCCCCAATTCATATCTGGAGAATTCTTAAGAGTGGAATCTGGGATGATGTCCATATAAATCATGGCTTTGAATATAATTTAATTTTGTAGACTTATGAAAAACGAAAATTTGCATTTTTGTGCTTGCTGACGTGAACTGGTTTGTCCTTCACAGCAGGGCATACCCCCAAGTACAAAAAGTTGGACTTGACTTAAGGAACTGGATGTTAAACATTTTTTTTTATTATTTAATGAACATTTTACAGTTACAAGGTTTATAACAGCAACAGAAGGGGACATTCGAAAAACTCATAAAGTCTGTACACATATTTAAGCTTTTGGTTGTCATATCTCCAGAAATTACATGGAATATTAAAGTTTAAACATATACTTGTTTACCTGTAAGAGATCAAAGAGAAAAAAAAGGCCCTTCAGCAGGAAGAGTCCCATTCAAAAGAGATCTCAAATGGCACCTTTATGACTGAGGAAGATGTGATTGCTTGGACTAACCCACCCCCATCTTCACTCCTCCTCGCTTCCTCCACCCAGTAGCATGGGTATGGATATCCACTACCACTACACTTGCTCCACTCCCTGCCACTTGCACTATCACCCTACCCTAACCCTAGTACCGACTTTCAATTCCACTCCATACTCCCCCTTTTCTTTTTTCCTAATTACCTCCCTCTACCCAACCAGCCCTTCCAATTAACCTAGCACTAATGCTGTTTTTGGTACCTCTCCCACTCATCTTTCCCTTCCCTCCATCCCTTTCTTGTATCCGTTCACTTTCCACTGTCCTACTCTTTACCGTGCTATATCCATACTACTAATCTTGAGCTACCTCTTCTCCTATTCTACCTCCATCTACCCCTTCCTACTCCTCGTCAACCTGCTGTTCAAACCAGGATTGTAAAATGACTCCTCACCCTCTCCCCTCCAATACCTCTGTCCTGACTCCCCACCACCCACCCCCATAAGTTCCTTCTCTCTACTGCCCCCTCTTGCGCATTAATCCCTTTTTCACTTTTCTGACAGTCTTGCCAGTCTTATAAAACTTTTCAATTAGCATAATTGCAGTCTTGTATTATTGTTTACTCCCACCTGATCCTGTTAAGTTTTATATTCTACTTTATTGTTGTTCCTATGTAATATTTCCCACATGTTACTGTACCATTCACTGTTATTACTAAAATGCCAGCAGAATAGGCCTAATGGTCTTTTGAGTCTGCTCGTTTGGTCAGCCCCCACCCTGGGTGCTGACCTTGCTGCCCCCCTCGCCTTCTCTGGCTTCTCCCTTCCCAGTTCCGGATATTCTTGCTGCATTGGATTTTGCTTCCAGAACCCTTCCCCTCTACCTGTCCCACCCCCTCTTGAACCCCTCCACCGTCTCTGCCTCCACCAGCCCCCTAGGCAGCACATTCCATGGCTCCACCACCGTCCTCAGTGAAGTAGCATCTCCTTTCTCCCTGAATCTCCCTCCAGCTTCCACCCATGCCCTCTAGTGGCCCTCCTCCTTCCTTTGAAGCACCCTGACTGTTCCTCCCTATTTACCCCTTCATTTACCTGAAGACCTCTATCATGTCTCCCGATCCCTCTCTCTTCCAATGTGTACATATTTAGCTCTTGAGCCTCTCCTCATAGGTCCTGTCCCCAAGCCTCAAATCATTTTGGTTGCCTCCTCTGGACCCTCTCCAGGAGTTTAATGTCCTTCTTTAAGTGTGGCCTCCAAAACTGCATGCAGTACTTGAGGTGCAGCCTCACCAAGCAGTTTTACAAAGGGAGTATCACTTCCCTCCTTCTGGAGGTGATCCCCCTAGCGATGCATCCCAGCATCCTGTTGGCCTTGGCTGCTGCCCTCCTACAAGTCTCCAAGTTGTTCATCTTGACATCCACCACCACCCCCAGGTCCCTCTCAGCCATCGAGACTTGTACCCCCCACCAGGGTGTATACTTGGCCCGGGTTTCTGGTCCCCAGGTGCAGTACCTTGCATTTCCCTGCATTGAACCTCAGCTTCCACTTTCTAGACCATTTTTCCAGAGCCTCCAGGTCCCCCTGTAGGGCCACCCTCCCCTCCTCCCCATCCACCACTACTCTACCTGTTGTTTGTTCTCACTCTGACGTGGAGCCTTTGTAAATGACCTTTTAGCTCAAAGGTTGTAATCCGAGACAATAATAAATAAATGAATACATAAATAAATAAATACATAAATAAATTGTCGCACTTGCATCTCAGGGCATCTGGATACAGAGAGAACAGGAAGAAACCAGAAGGAAGGAAGACACACCAACCAGGAAGAGGAAAGACGGTGAAACAACAAACAACATCCTATTATCATATTATACAGTACAGTACACAAGTACATGAAGTAATCAATAAAATTCTGCTACAGGTGATATTTCAGTTATTTTAATTTCATTTTTATGTCATGGAGAACTTTATAAATGTGGGTTGTGCATGAGGGAGGAGGTGGGCAGGAGGTCTCTTTACAATATATCCAGTTTCAGAGTGGGTGGGCTATGTTATAGGTTTCCACCTCTGATATGAATTTCCTCAACCCCTCAACTTGTATTGAAGGAGCCCTTAAAAAGAGCCTCCAGATTAGGTAGAAGGCTTCCAGTTTATTGAGTGCATAGTAGGATGGCCATTCATTGGTTGCTAGCTTTGCCACATTTGCAGCCCATTGTTCCTGGGTAGGAGGGGAGGGGTTGACTCCATTTAGACAGTATCAAGCTTTTCCCACATAACAGGGCCCCATGCAATCATTTTAATGCCTTGTGCCACAACTTCTTGGCTTTACTGCCTTCTCCCAGAAGACAAAGTTGTGGGCTCCAGGGTATATGCATCTGCAGGGTTTCGTAACATGATTTAATTCCACCCCAGAATGCCTTAAGTTTGTCACAAGACTACAGTATGTGATATTTGTTTATTTGTAATATCGGAAGACCTTTGAGCGTGAGCTCTTTTACAAAAGTTCCACGTCAGGGTGGACAAATAATACAAGACACAAATACATTAGTTACAGGGTAAAGCACAAATACAGTAGTTTCAGGGTTCAGCACATTAGGCAATTAAAGAGCAGTACATGGGAATTATAGACAAACAGTGGAAAACAAAGCAATTATAAGAGGATTCAGGCTATGTCTAGGATGATACTCTGGGTAGCTCAGTCCTGGAGACCACCAAAATCCATTGATAGACTATGGTTGAGAATGTGGATGAGGGGGAGTTGGGGGGGCAGATTAATAGCTTATTAGTGCTCCTGGTTAGGCTGGGATGAGGGCAGGTTTTTTCTAGGTATCCGTGCTGGGTATTAACAGTGGTATAGGTTAGTCTTTCAAGTATGGCCTGAGAAACATCCACACAATCCGAATGACACCTTCAGCATTTTGTATGTGGGAGCAAACACATTTTGCTTAATACCACTGGGGTGCTATACCAGTTGTGCATGATTTTATACTGCATGTATCTCCCCTACACTTCCCTGCAACTTTTATATGCAGCTTGCCATCATGCCTGCCAGTTTTTGTCAGTAATCTCACAGTCTATGATGCATTCCCATTTCTCTTTAAGGTTAGGAGGGGAGGAGTACAGCTTCTCCCTAAGCATACTATATATTCTAGGGATACCTCTCCTACCCAGTATGACGGGACTAAATTAGCATGTCCTAGTCTGGAGTTTGAGGTGGGCAGTAACCCTGTGACAGCAAGGGTTTCAATGTAGATCTTGGGGGGAATTCACAAAACATTTTGACGATGCAAAACCTTCCCTAAGTCCCCAAAAGTTCTATAGCTGGGGAAAAAATTGGGAAATTGCTCAGAGTGCTATACACAAAACTTCTGCAGCTGTGGAAAAAATACACTATGGACTGTAGAAAAAAAGTGCAGCTACGGAAGTTCCTGTGGAAACAAAGTCACTGGTAAGTATGGCACATCCCCCGAAAGGCTATTCTCAGCCATTTTTTTTTCCGCAGTTGCGGAAAAAATGTTGCACACATGAGAGTGAGGCGTAACACTCCCTAAGCAAAATGCAGTGCCCCAACAATTGAAATACAATTATAGTGGAGGTCAGACACAAATAATAGCAAACCAGTGGGTGTATATCAGTGGCAGTTGTTACAGCAACACTAGCACACACTGTCATTGAAAGACAACAAGTAACAACCACCAGACCCAGCACAGCCCATGAAGGAGCCCCACAGGCAGTAGGGTCTGAACAGCCTGCAGTGAGTGCTACTGTAGCAAGCAACAAAAACACTCCAGGGAGAGACACGACCATCAGTTACAGACAGCCAATGTGGTGCATGGGTTTCCTGGTACCAGTGGTGCTGCAGTGGTCCCAGCTGGGGGAATGGTTGCTGGTTTCTCTGTGGGTACCTTCAGCTACATCTATGGCAAGACTGTCAAAGTCTGCTGCTCCAATTAATTTGGATCACTGTTGTTGTGCCTCTTAAGTCTTTTCCGCAGCTGCGGATCCACAGTTGCGGATTTTTAGCACTTGAGGAATTTCCCCAGCTGCTGAATTTCCGCAACTGCTGTTTTTTTTTAAGGATTTATGCAGGTGCTCAATTTTTCTTTCAGAATATCCCGCACCAGTGTTTCCGCAGTGCTGCAGGCCTTTTTCCTGCAGCTGCGGGATTTTGGGCTGTCTTTGTGAATCCTGCCCCTTATTTGCAAGTATCTCCAGTGCTGTTGTCTGGGAAGGTGAAAATGCGGTAATTTGGGCAAAGGACATAAGAGTACTGGTCTCTTGGTCTATAAGGTGCCCCAGTTTGTAGATCCCATCTCTTCCAGAGGCTCCCTGCTAAAGGCTTCTTATCCCACTCTTATATATGGGTTCCCCCCATTAAACTCTACTTTAAGGCTGTTTCACTTCAAAATACATAAGTAGGGGACTTGGCAAAACTATAGTTGTGGGAGTGACTCTATTGATATGAAACTTCTTGCCCTGGTAATACAGAAACTTTCCCACCCCATTTCTTTTTTATTTTTATGGTATTTATACTCCACTTCCTCGGCCCTCACATTCTAGGGGAGTCCCAGCCCCATCACCCCAACGTCTGCCATCCTGCTCCAGCAGTTACCTCCAGGGCTTACTCCCACCCAGCGGGGTTGGCGGGGGGCTCACCCCCACTGAGAATAGATCCAGTGGGCCAGTGCCATGGCTAGTCAGGGGCGGAGCCTGCTTACTCCCTCTTCATCTGCCATGAGTGATTTCTCTCTTTCCTTGTTCCCATTAGGGAGCAGAGCGTGCAATGGCCCCTGTGACGGCGACACACATGCGCCCATGTGTGCTCCGTCAAGCATCTGCCCTGCTCCCGACCCATGAATCTGCAGCTCTGGTGTGCCATCCCCCAGCCACCACTTGGGACCAAGCAAGCACTGACCACTGGTCTCCCCCCTCCCCAGAGAGGGAGAGCTATCCAAAGATGCTCAATCCTTCTCCATCCCTGCTGACCTCTGGTGGCCTATGCTCATTCCCGAAGATGGGTTGACAGCATGGCGTGAGGTGTGGTGCCCAGCGCCTCAACCCTGAGCACCACAGGGTTGGTGTTTCCCATCCCATTTCTAGAATGTTTAACTTTTCCCCATGCTTCTCACAATTCCCAGAGAAGTAGAAATCCACACTGGTTACACCAGTTTTCAAAAGTGGAAACCGCACTGGTCTTGCCCATTTCAGACCCATTTCTATTCTCTCTCTCTTCCCATCTAAGGCCCTCGAGAGAACAGTCTCTGACCAACTTGTCACATACCTCAAACAATACAATGTCCAGGGTAAATTTGGGAACATGACTTTTATTGCTAAAATGCAACACATTTGAGATCCAATAAAAAAAGCTTTAAAAAAGGTTTAAAACACCAAACTCTCTATGAGCACCATTAAACATGAACTAGACCTGAAATGCACATGTAGTGATTAGGGATGTAAGTTTGTCATGGATGAGGTTTTAATGACTCATTGTTTGTTCATGAAATCATTAGTAAACAGTAGTAAATGTTGTGGCACTGTCATCATTGCTACATTCGGATGACACTAGTGAAAGTCATGGAAGTCCTGAATAAAGATCAAACGTCATAGAATCAATGATGTGTATGACTGCCATGACAAACTTATATCCCTAGTAATAATTAACCATTTCCTGACTGTTTTAATGGAAATGTTTGGTTTTGAATGAACGTGGAAAACCTATTGGAATGAAAATGAACTTATTTATACTGCAACAAGGTTGATTTTTAATGTACACAGGACCATCTTGAAAATGGGTCTCTGACCTAATGATGTGATTGAAACACCTTTCCTGCATAAAAATAAAGACTTTACTTACTTACTAGTGTGTACAGCAGCATGGCTTCCAGAAGCTCCACAGCACCAATATGGTGCTGTTGGAATATACCAGATTTATTCATGAGGTCCTTGACAATGGAGACCTAGTCGGAGCTATATACTGTAGCAGGGAGCATAGTGCTATAAGTGGACATGAAGCTGACGCACTAATTTAATTAGGCACTAAATAGTACTGCACCCCACTCTGCGCTAAATAAAGAGGGTGCTAAAATAAGCTGCTATACAGTATATTGACCTCACTAAAGCCTTTGATCTGGTCAACCATAAACTCCTACTTAGCAAACTCCTTGGCCAGGGTTTGTCACAAAACACAGTTGACTGGTCCCACAGTTATTTCACCAAACACTCCCAGCAGGTGAAGATCGAGACATCTTTGTCCAACATTAGAAGAGCATCTACTGGTGTGCCCCGAGGCTCCATCTTGGACCCACTCCTATTTGGCCTCTTCATAAATCAACTGCCAATGCTTGGCAGACAGCCAACATACTCGTCTATGCTGATGATACAGTCATCTGTTCTAAAAACCCTGCCCTTGACAACCTTACTGCAGCTTTTCAAAGTAACTTTAGGTCACTTGAAAGCTGGTTCTCCAACAACAAACTGGTCATTAATTACAAAAAACAAAGACCGTTCTCTTCTCTAGCCTCCCACAGAAGAGGAAAGTTCCACCCTTTGTCATCAGAAATGGTCAACGCATAACCTTGAACAGGTGAAGACCTTCAAATACCTTGGAGTAACTTTGGATGACACCTTATCTTTTGCACCCCATGTTGACAATCTGGTGACCTTAGTTAACAGAAAACTGGGTGCCCTGTAGCGGATCAGAAACAATCTCCCTGGGGATGCTAGACGTCTTATTGTGGCCAGCTCCATTCTGTCACTTGTAGACTATGGGCATCCTGTGTACGCAGCTGCCTGTGACATGGTGCTAAATAGAGTAAAGCTGATCTGCAATAAGGCAGGCCACTTTGTACTTCATGCAAATAACTACACTCATCGTTGCACCCTTTCTGCACTCATTAATTGGCTACCTTTACCCTGCAGAATAAAGCTGCAGACCTGTTTGCTAGCTAAAAAAGTACTCTTGGGCTTAACATCCCCTGCTTTAGCAAACTGTTTCCACACCATCTCCAACAAATACAACACCAGGAACATGGCCAGGAATGTCCTTAAGCTTCCTTTCAGGTGTACTCAGCTGGGCAAGCAGTCATTTGTTGTCAGGACCACTAGGTGGTTAAACTAATTGCCTGACACACTGCTGAATCTCCGCAAGTTTAATCAGTTTAAGAGATCTTTGCAGTATGCCTTTGCAGTCCAATTCAATTATAACCATCAAACAGTTTTATTTGGTTTCTCTGTAGATCCCCCATGACTTTTTATCCAATGAACTGTGTGGATTTTTTTGTTTGTTTGTTCAAAACTGTAAGTAATGGTTCTGCCTTATGTACTTTGAGCCTGACTTGACTGCATTTCCTCTGGAACTGCTTATTGTACTTGTAATGTTTTTTTGTGACTATGTATTTGACGTGGAACCTTTGTAAATGAGCACTCGTGCTCAAAGGTAATTCTTCAAAGTTTTCAATAAATAAATAAACTTATTGGGCAGTGGTTCCCACTTCCTTAGGATCTGTGTTGCCCTCCAGGCCTGGACTGTCACACATAGAGTTGGGTGCTCAGCAAATTTCTCAGGCATGGGGATGTAGAGAAGATCTAACAGGAGCCCCGGTTTCAGCAGCTCTGCTTCTATACAGTACCACTGCGAGGCCTCTTGGTTTCCTGATGGGAGTAGCCACCCCTTGGCATGTCTATCTGTGAATAAGTAGAACGTACCCTAGAAAAGTGTGAAAAATCATGGCCTCTTGGGTGGACAAGGTGCCAGTTGTTAATGCAATCCAAATCTGCCATTAATTTCCTCTCCACAGGTCCTATGGGTTCTGCTTTACCCGAGGCCTTGTCAATTACCAGGTCTAGTACTTGATTCATGTCTCTCCCTAAGATTACTGTGGGTGTTTCTAAATTTAGGATGCCTTGTGCCAGTATATGAAAAAAGGTGGGGACTAGTCGATTCAGTCCATAGACCATACCTAAAATAATATCCATGCCCTGTAATGTTCCCTTAACTAGGAGCCATCTCCCCCTGGGTCAGCCACTGTGGAGGTGGCCTCATAATTCAGACTCCGCCTGCACAGAATCACCACCTCCTCTGCTTAGAGTTATAAGACACTTCAAATACCTGGTCCAGGGTTTCTCAGTCTTGAGAGGAATTATGCAATCTTCTGTCCATGGGATTCATTCAGGCATACTCAGTGAGGTCAGCACCTTTGCTGGTGCTGGCTGTGCATCCGACAATCTTCCAGGCATACTCCATGGCTTCAGCCGGGATTGCAAACTCATGTGGAGGTCCTCTGTTGAAGACCTTCTAGGTGTCTGGAAAGAGCATAATATATTTGATACCCTGCTCCTGGAGTAGTTTCTTGGTCTCCCAGGATTTCTCTAGTGAGGTCCGGGAATATGGAGATGTTGTGTCCTTCCCATGACAAGTTTTGTTTGTTGCGTGCCAGAGTCATTATTTGCTCTTTGATAGGAAACCTCATCAGTCACGTCACAATCATGTGAGGCTTCATGTTCTGAGCTGTCAACTTTGACTGGAGGGCCCTGTGAGCCTGCTCGAATTCCAAAGGTGTGTCCTAATAATGCTTGAGTAGTTTAGGCAGGGTATACTGCAAGAAGTCTACCATGTTCATCCCTTCTGCATTTTCAGGTATCCCTGCAATATGAATATTATATCGGCAGCCTCTGCAGTGCAGATCCAGAACTTTCTTGCACAGTATATTGATTTCCCGGTTATTATCTATGGAGCTCGATTCTACTTCTTGGAAGAGGTCCTCTGCCTCCCCAATATGGTGTTTTGCCTCCATCATGTGGCCAATGAAATCTTTAAATTGCCCCTCCATGCCACTTAGTGTGTGCTTAATATAGGCAATCTTTCCTATTAGCTTGGAGGGGGAGGTCGCGATACCTCACATCATGGCAAGGAGCTCCATTGGTTACTCTGTGGCCATGTTTGCGGGTGTAGATGAACTGCTAGTAGAGGCCTTGTCTAGCTTGTTTTTTTTCGATGGTGATCTCATGGTCGATGGTGTCAATATGCAGCATCACTGCACCTTGGATGTGTCCTGCATCCCTCTGGGCTGGTTAGACAGAATTGCAACATGCTCTGCAGCTCGAATTAGTTAAGATTAATCAAATGAGACTGGGAGCTACTAATCTAAGCTGCCATTTTCTCATCAGCAGAAGCGGGGGGTCCTCTGGACATTAAACTTAGGCATAGTGGATTTGTTTCCATCTATAGACCTTGGACAATCAGTGATTTAAAATTGTTCAAATATGTAGCTAAAGAATGGATCAATTGCATTTCAAAACAATCTGACATGTCTGGACTTAGTACACCAAGTAATTTCCTACTCTATAAAAGATTAAGTTGCTTCACTGTAAAGATTATTATATGAACATACGAAATTTGCCAGCAGATAAAGGCCTAGAGGTCTATCAAGTCTGCTCGAATGTGCAGCTAGCACCCCTTATTCTGCAGCTGCCCCTCCCTTCCACCCTTTCCCTTCATTAACCCTCCCCTTTGTCCTGTCCCATCCTCATTTAAAGCAGTCCACTGTTCTACTGCATACCACTTCAGCAGGTAATGCATTCCACCCAGCCACCACCCTCTCTGTAAAAAAGTGTCTCCTCATCTCCCTCCTGAACCTTCCTCACTCCAGTCTCATATCATGGCCCTGGTGGCCCTCCCTCCCTCTTTGAACAGCCCTCTGTACCCATCTTGTTTATTCCTTTCATGTATTTAAAGGTTTCAACTATGTCACCCTGTCTCTCCTCTCCTCCAGTGAGTACATGTTCAACTCCTTCAACCTCGCCTCATATGATAAGTCCCCCAGCCCTTGATCATCTTTTGTCGCTTCGCGCTGCACCCCTCCAGTAACTTAATGTCCTCTTCAGATACGGACACCAGTACTGCATGCAGTACTCCAGGTGTGGTCTAACTAATGACCTATACAGTGGCAGAATCACCTCCCTCCTCGAGGATATACCCCTTGCAATACAACCCAGCATTTTGTTGGCCTTTGCAGCTGCCTTCCTACATTGTGCCGAGTTGTTCATTGACCCTGTAATTAGCACACCCAGATCCTTCTCCTCCTCCTCCTCTGTCTGGGCTAGCTGCACTCCCCCTAGCTGGTAACTCCTCCTTGGGTTCTTCATCCCAAAATGCAGCGCCTTGCACTTTTTGGCATTAAAGCCCAGTTGCCAGGTGTCTGACCAGGTTTCAAGCTTTGCCAGATCATCCTGCAACCCCTGCCACCCCCCTAGGTCATCCACCACTGCGCCTACCTTGGTATCATCAGCAAAGAGACTGATCTTGCTCTTGATGTCCCATGATATGTCTGCAATGAATATCCCAAACAACACTGGTCCCAGCACTGAGCCCTGTGGAACACCGCTCGTCATTGCCCTTGGGTGTGAGAGCTCCCCACCCACCACCACCCTCTGTTGCCTTCCCTGCAGCTAGTTTCCTACCCATCTCACCAGCTTTGCACCCGCCCCTGTGCCTACTAACTTCCTTCCCAGCCTTCCATGTGGCACTGAGTCGAATGCCTTACTGAAGTCCAGATACAGGACATCCACTGCATGGCCCCTGTCCAGTTGCCTAGTTACCCAGTCATAGAACTCGACCAGGTTGATTATTCAATGCACTGTCAGAAAAACCTCCATGTAAAGTGATTTCCATACTGAAATGGATTTAGAAGTCCCCACCAGTTATACCAACCACGTTTAATGAGGGAAATCGGCTATTGCGGGCAAATTTCATTTACCATTTGACATTTCCATTCACCTCTGTACTAAATGCAGCGGTTATTGCGGACGTTAACCGCCATGTACTGCTGGCATTTCTCTGGCTTTTTTTTACACTTTCCAAGCACTCGCGAATTGTCTGACAGCCAGCAAGTGTTAATCTCTGAAACTTTCATTCATTGCTGATTGCTAGGTGTGTGTCTTTATTTTCACAGGTACACTACAGTGACAAGGTGTTAATTAAGCAGATTAGATTACAGCCTCACAAAGCCCCACACCCAACACTGTTCTCTACAGGAGCACTGTAACACATGTTGCAAGAATGTCTGAAAATGCAAAGCTTTGAGCCTGGCAGAAAAAGGCGAGATGCTAAATAAGATGGCTCAGTTACCAAAGATGAGCCAGCGTGACGTTACTGTGCAACTGGGGCTTGCAAAATCAACCGCTGCTGATCTCCAAAAGCAGCACAAGCAGCTTCTATCGGAATGGCACCAAAAATTCCAACCCAGACAGAAAACGCAAAAGAGAGGGCAAAGATGGGGAGATTGAGGATGCCCTTCTCCAGTGGTTCCAGAATGCGAGAGGGAGAGAAGCTCTAATAAGTGGCCCCATCCTAATGCAAAAAGTTAAACAGCTAGCAGATGCCCTGAGAAAATCGGACTTCAACCCATCAGAAGGTTGGTTGCAGTCTTGGAAAACCACAAACAACATTGGTTTTCATCGCCGGCATGGGGAAAAAACTAAATGCCAATGCGGCTAGCGCTGAGAGGTGGTTGAACACTGTCCTGCCTGATTTACTCCATGGCTATGAATGACAAAGACAAGGAAGAGATTGCTGTTGTGCTGGGTGATGTTCGAGCAGCAATGTTAACACTGCGTCAGGAGATGGAGCAGCACCCTTGCATCTTGCCAGACTGGGATACACTTTCCCGAGTTGAGAGGGTCTGGAAGCTGCATCGCAAGATGAAGAAGACACAGAGATGGATTACCGAATTCTTCAGCGCTCAAAGTGGAGAAAACTAACTAACTGAGCAATCACAGTAAGGGGCTGTACTCGGCTGCACTGAATCTGATCTATACAATACTGTTTTTGTTTTCAACATTTATTTCTACATTATTATCCTACATTTTAAAAAAAATTACATAATAAAGCTTGATTTTTAAATGCTAAGCAACATCGTCTCATCTTCTCTCCGGATAATGTTAACTTATGGTTAAACTGAGTCCCGACCACCGATTATAATGGGCATGCAACCAGATCACAAAAGTGCCCGTTATAAGCGGTGGGGACTGTACTGGTAGTCAAACATTTCTCCTAGACTGCCAAGCTTTTAAGAAGGGCTTAGATTGTGAGTGGCTGCTCAGGGAAATGGACAACTTTAAAGTTATTGCTGAAGTACCTTTACCAGAAAATCACAGAAACAGATGGTTGCATTCTTATCTGAAAAGATGGCACTCAAATACTTAATAATTTATTAAATTAATTGGAGATACCTGTATTGTATATTGTGAATCGGTTTGCCATAGCTGTTAATCTGAAATTTAATAATGATACATAATGACTTTTTGAAATTCAGGAAGCTTAAAATAAGAAATATGAATTCCTATTACTTTCTTTCCTAAAAATTGGATATTTTCTCTATTACCCGGTTACCAAAGACTAAAAAAAAAAAAAAATTAGTAAATGCTTTTAATGCTCTGCATACTATATTTTATCTATGTATGTTTTTTTATCATGTTGTATGTGTCCAGCCTGTATTGGCTATACATTTGTCTTGTACAAATAATTGAAATTCAGAAAGCCCTCACTTGGGGGTACTCAGTAGGTAGGGCACAAAAAGCAAGCACAGCTTATTTAGCATCCATAAATATTGTCTTTTTATGACATACATATTCATTTCTTCATACTCAATGAAGTGAAACACTGCTATAAAAAAAATCTGCTTAGGGATTGAAGTCTTTGGAAATGTATGGTCAAGGTATGATAATATGGTTTGTCTGGGGTATGTTATTTAGGTTTAGTTGTGCTAAATACGTTTAATTCTTTTATCTAGCGGTTCCTTCCAAACTACATAGAAATCTAGAAACATAGACTTTGATGGCAGATAAGGACCACTTGGCCCACACAGTCTGCCCATTTTCCTACCTATTGGATAAGCTGCAGATCCTAGTTAACCAACAGCCTAATTCCTCCTACCCCCTACTATAATTGCTTTATGTCTTTCCCATGCATTCTTGAATTCCCCCATTGTTTTTGACCCCACAACCTCCTCAGGAAGGCCATTCCATGTGTCCACTACCCTCTCCATGAAAAAATACTTCCCCGCATTGCCCCTAAGCCTTCCCCCCTCTATCTTCAAATTGTGTCCCCTTGTTCTTGCACATTTCTTTTTCTGAAAGATGCTACCCTCTTGGACTTTGTTGATCCCCCTGAGGTACTTGAAAGTTTCTATCATGTTCCCCCTCTCCCTCCTTTTCTCGAGGGTATACATATTAAGCTTCTTGGTCTCTCTTCATATGGTTTCTGGTGCAGACCCTGCGCCATTTTAGTTGCCCTCCTCTGGATTGCCTCCATCCTGTCTATGTCCTTGCAGAGATGGGGTCTCCAGAATTGCACGCAGTACTCCAGATGGGGTCTCACCAATTGTCTGTACAGAGGGATGACAACTTCCTGTTTTTTACTGGTGCCCCTCCCTATGCATCCCAGTATCCCCCCAGCCCTCCTTACTGCCTTCTCACATTGCCTGCCTACCTTTAGGTCGTCCGATATGACTACCCCCAGTCCCTTTCTATTTTTGTTGTTGTTAGTACCCCCCCATTGTATACTCTTCTCCTGGGTTTTTGTTTCCCATGTGTGTTGCTTTGCACTTCTTCGCATTGAATCTAAGCTGACATACTTCTGACCATTCCTCCAACCTTGCCAAGTCCCTTCTTATCCTTTCCACCCCCATTTGTATATCAACCCTGTTGCAGATCTTTGTGTCATCTGCAAAGAGGCATACATTTCCTTCCAATCCCTCTGCAATGTCACTTATAAAGACATTAAAGATGACTGGCCCCAGTACTGAACCCTGCGGTACCCTGCTAGCAACCCTCCTTTCTTCAGAGTGGACTCCATTTACTGTTACCCTCTGCGTCCTGTTGTCCAGCCAATTTTTTACCCAGGCTACTACCCTGGGACCCACTCCCAGGCAGGCTAACCTGTTTATTAATCTTTTGTGTAGGACTGTCAAATGCCTTGTTGAAGTCTAGGTAGGCCATGTCCACAGACCCTCTCTGGTCTACTACTTTGGTCACCCAGTCAAAGAAATCTATTAGATTCCTCTGACATGATCTTCCCACTGTGAATCCATGCTGCCTAGTGTCCTGTGCCCTGCTGGCCTCTAGGTACTCAACAATTCTTTCTCTCAGAAGTGATTCCATCATTTGCCCTTCCACTGAGGTCAAACTAGCAAGTCTGTAGTTTCCTACCTCACTCCCACTTTTGTGAAGGGGAACCACATACACATTCCTCCAGTCCCCAAGTACCATACCATCCTCCCATGATTTGTAAAAAAGGGTAGTCGGTGGTGTCACTAGTTCTCCCCTTAGTTCTTTTAGAATTCTGGGGTGAATCCTGTCAAGCCCCATTGCCTTGTCCACCTTGAGTTTTAGGAGTTTTTTTAGGACCCTTTCTTCAGTGAATGGACTGGCATCAATCCCCCTATCCAGAGTGCTTCTATTGTTTGGTTTAGGTATCTCCCCCTCCTCTTCTTTTGTGAACACTGATCAAAAGTATTAATTCGGTATCTGTGCCTTTTCACTGTCACCCTCTGCCCACCTCCCCCATTAAGCCTCATAATCCCTTCCTTGGTCTTTCTTCGCTCCCTAATGTACCTATAAAATGTTTTATTCCCCTTCTTAATTGAGTTGGCTATCTTTTCCTCGGTTTGGGCCTTTGCTATTCTGACTGCTTTCCCCGCTTCCTTCTGCTTTAACTGATACAGTTCTCTGTCCTGCTCCTTCTGTGACTCCTTATACTTCCTGAATGCTATCTTTTTCTCCCTAACCTTTCCCGCCACCTCTTTTGAGAACCATAGTGGTTTTTTCCTTACTTTTTGTTTTGTTTATTTGCTTTACACAAAGGCTTGTTGTCTCTGTGATGGCAGTTTTGATTTTTCCCCATTGTTCCTCCACCCCTCCTTCCTGCCCTTTTGCTAGAGCATTCCTTAGGCACTCTCCCATTCTGCCAAAGTCAGCCCTCTGAAAGTCCAGTACCCTTACTTTTGTATGGCTTGTTTAATTTAACTGTCAGCCTCCCTATATGGTTGAGGCCCATTTTCCCCTTGTTTAATTAATTCTCAATTTTCTTCTTCTCTTCTGGGCTAGGCCTACATCTCCTGTACCCTCCATATCTGAGAAAAAACTAATTGTGGCAGTCACCACTACCTCCCCCCAGACAGTGCAGATTTACCACGCTTCATTAGCCAAGGACAAACAGATGGCAAGCATCTGCCTGTCCTTTAGAGCAATTATTTTACCTTGGCTGATAAAGAGTGTAAAACCTACACTGTCTGCATCATTTTTTTGGTGGTGAGTGCCACAATTCGATTTTTCTCAGTTCAGTTTGTGTGTTAGCTGCACCCACGTCCTGGTGCAGTTTCTGTTGTTTTGTTTTTTATATATAGTTACCCTTCATATCTTGATCAAGTCTACATCTCCTATTCCTTACCTAGCTGGGTAAGGTCATATTCTCTGTTCCTCCCTATTTGGATTAGTCCTCAAGGGAATCAACAAAGTCCAGGAGGGTAGCATCTTTCAGAAAAAGAGATGTGTAAGAACAAGGGGGCACAATTTAAAGTTAGAGGGGGGATGGCTCAGGGGTAATGTGAGGAAATTCTTTTTCATGGAGAGAGTGGTAGACGCATGGAACCACCTTCCTGGAGAGGTTGTGGGGTCTAAAACAGTAGGGGAATTCAAACATGCATGGGACAGACATAAGGCAATTATAGGGGGAGTTGCAGGAAGTAGGCTGTTGGTTAACTAGAATCTGCAGCTTATCCAATAGGTAGGGAAATGGGCAGACTGGGTGGGCCAAGTGGTCCTTATCTGCCGTCAAAGTCTATGTTTCTATGTAGTCCTGTATCCCTGAAGCCTCCCTCTCTGGGTCAGGCATACTTCCCTTGTATTCACTCATATATTTGTCAGGCCTATAATCCTTATAGCCTCCGTACCTGGATAAGGCACATAACCCCCACTATTTCCCTATTTGGGTTGAGCCTTTATCCTAGGTAGCATCCCTATCTGGGCAAGCCCATATCTTCCATTACTTCTTATATGGGTTAGACCGTCCACCAGTAACCATTGTTCCTTTCAACAGCTTATCTCCTGCTTAGGTGTTGCAATTTTAACCACAGTTTATTCCACTATGCTTCCACCTACACTAACTCTTCTGCTCCTGCTTTTCTCCCTCTCATCCCTCCCCCTTCAACTCCTCCTTCCCTTCCCCTCTCCTACTACCTTCCCCCCTCTGCTTCTCCTTTCTTCCTCCTCTCTCCCCTCACTATCCCATTCCCTTTGGCATCCTGGGTGCTATCTCCTACCCGGTCTTTGGGTCCACCTTAAAGCCCTCTGATGCCTTCTGTCCTCTTTCTCCATTTACACTCCCCTCTTTCCTTCTCCTCCCTCTTCCTCTAAACAGCTTGTTGGTTCCTTTAAGTTCATTGTCTCTCTGCTGCTTTTGCTAGTGGGCAACATTGAACTTAATCCTGGCCCCATTCCTGTTCTATTCCTACAGCTCCCAAAAGGACTGAGGGATGCTCATCTAACCATCTGAAGTCTCCTTCCAAAACGTGATCAATTACAGCTCTTAGAGCTGACCTTCAGCAGGATGTGCTTGTCATATCAGAGTCTTGGCTCTCCCCTAAGGTCTGGGATTCTGCTGTGTCAATCCTTGTCACACCATAGTCAGGCATGATCACCTCAAGAGCGGTGGTGGAGTGACTATTCAGTTCGAACCTGTGCTAGCTGTTTCCTCTCCCTCTACCTATGAGCTGCTCCTTTTCAAACTCTCCCTCCCTTTTTCAGTTCCCATTTTTGTTGCTGGAGTCTACTGCTGCCCTGAATTGTCCCCTTCATTGCTCACTGAGTACCCTTCCTCTTTCTATTATCACTCATCCAAAAGAGAGTTGTTTATCCTTGGTGACTTTAATATTAATTGGCTCTCCCCTTCGTCACATAAATTTATCCAAAATGTAAATTCCCTCCAATTATCCCAGTTGATTTCAGACCTCACCCCCTCAATTATAATTCCTTAGACCACTTCCTCTTGAATTGGGTCCTGTCACCTCACCCCTACTGTACAGTGGATGCAGGTATCCTCTCTGAGACCCTCAATGATCACCATGTGGTCTGTTGTGTGCATAAGGTCCATCACCCTATAACCCACCCTAAAGTCATGTTTCTCCAGTCCTTCAGGACACTGAACTTGTTCTCCCTTTGTGTTGACCTGGCAGCCATGCTGGTCTCCTAGATATGTAGCCACCAACATTAGTTCTGCCCTCCAATCCTTCCAGTCCAAATTCATGGCTCTTTGGGATCTCCATGCCCCATAAGAAAACCAGAACCCAGGGCTTTCACATCCCCTGGATCTCATTAGAGTTGCCGGACTGCCTTTGTGCTGAAGATCTAGCTTGATGGCCCTATAAAATCACTGGCTCCCCTGCTGCCCTGACCAATTATCAGTAGCTTTGCAATACATGTATTAAAGCCACCAGGTGTGCAAAGTCAAAGTATTTTGCATCAACTCTCCAGAACAACCTTAGTCATTCCTCTAAGCTCTGGAAGGTTATACACTCACTCTTCTCCCCTCTAATCCAGTCCCCCTACCCTCATACTCAAGACTGCCAATTCCCTTATCTCTGACCTTGCTGCCTTTACCTCTTCTTTTAACTCCTGCTTCACCACCTGTGCTCTTTCCCATATCTCCTCCACGCCCTCTTTTTCTCTCTTCCTTCTCCCCCACACTCTTTGTCCTTCTCTCCCACCACTCCTTCTGCTTCCCTAAAGTCTCTCCTTGCTCTTAACTGCAAGGGCATAAGCCCTGAGAGTCTGAACCTCAAGCTTCTTCATCTCTCTGCTCCCAACATCACCATTCCTATTGCCCTACTCCTCTGCCACCATCCCTAATGCCTGGAAACAGGCTACTGGTACAAAAAAGGGAAGGACAAAGGTTATGCAGTCTCTACTTTGGAATGACAATCCCTCACCTGCCCTCTCCCATCAGTCCCTCAATGTCTCTTAGCAGGGTCACAAGTGAGATACTGGTACCTGGTTGTCAGCGTGAATCAGTTGTTAGCACATCCACCTCATGGCCAGAAGGTTGTGGTTGTAGTCCCACACTGGAACTGGGCTCATAACGTAACACTGCCTCCAAGTTCAGTACTAGGGGGATGCTGTACTGTCAGGGTGTTCCACCCTTCAGAATGAGACGTTAAACCAAAGTCCCTTCCTCCTATCTCCTATCTCGGGTGCTGTCCTGTGGGTGCCCAGGTTGAAGTAGAAGAACCCAAGGCACTTTTCACAAGAGTAATAGATTTTCCCTGGTGTCCTGGCCAACATTCCCCTTCCCATAAAAGTGGTTCATGTAATTGTCCAAGGCTGTGCGTGGATAATGATATGTGATATGGCTGCCACTAGATTTTCACAGTCACTCTACTACCAGTCTCTCATTACTTGGAACTGGGCTCATAATGTAACACTGGCACCCAAGAGCAGTACTAGAGGGTGCTGTACTGTCAAGGTATTCTGCTCTTTAGAATGAGATGTTAATCTGAGGTTCTTTCCTCCTATCTCGGTTGCTGTCCTGTAGGTGCCCAGGTTGAAGTAGAAGAACCCAAGGCACTTTTCACAAGAGTAATAGATTTTCCCTGGTGTCCTGGCCAACATTCCCCTTCCCATAAAAGTGGTTCATGCAACTGTCCAAGGCTGTGCATGGATAATGATATGTGATATGGTTGCCACTAGATTTTCACAGTCACTCTACTACCAGTCTCTCATTACTTGGAACTGGGCTCATAATGTAACACTGGCACCCAAGAGCAGTACTAGAGGGTGCTGTACTGTCAGGGTATTCTGCTCTTTATAATGAGATGTTAATCTGAGGTTCCTTCTTCCTATCTCAGTTCCTGTCCTGTAGGTGCTCAGGTGGAAGTAAAAGAACCCAAGGCACTTTTCACAAGAGTAGTAGATTTTCCATGGTGTCCTGGCCATAAAACCGGTTCATGCAACTATCCAAGGCTGTGCATCGGTAATGATGTGCAATATGGCTGCCACTACACATTCACAGTCACTTCACTACCAGTCTTTTGCCTGCAAAGTGCTTTGGGATACAATGTGAATGAAAGTGCTGAATACATGCTAATACTTCTTCTTCTTCTTCTTAACCTGTGCACCACATTAATCCCTCAGTCCCTAAATAACTCCATTCACAGTTACTGTGGTAACCACATAGATGAATCGCTGCAGGTTGGATGAGATACAGTTGATGGATGATGCATGCCCAGTCACTAGATGTAGAGAAATAAATAACAAAAAGAAGCCATTCAGAACACATTAACTGCTCGCATGGCAAGCACACTAGTGAGCAAAGCAATGAGCACTGTTCCAATGTTACACTGAAAAACAAGGCCAAATGTGGGCTATAAGTTCATATCAACCACTTTATTTAAGGGTTTACCTAATTCAAAAATCAGAGACAGAGATCCCCACACAACCAGTTCACCAATGTTTTCAGCTCAAACAATGGGTGCTTTCTCAAGTATACAGATCCATGGTGCAGCCACATCTGGAGTACTGTGTGCAGTACTGGAGCCCCTACCTCAGAAAGGATATAAATCCATTTGAAGTAGTGTAGAGAAGGGCTGCAAACATTATCCAAGGGCAACAGGGCATCTTGTATGAACAGAGACCAGTGAACTTGAAAAATCTACTCATCTGGGGGGGGCATGATTGAGACCTTTTAGCTCCCCCAAGCTAATGGTCTACACCATATGTTGTGGTGCCTTACCTCTGTGGCACCCCATCTGGCTATGTTTGATAAAAATTCTTTGCCATATATAAGAGTGGAAAGGATTGTAAATTTGTTCTCAGCCAATCCCTTCCACTTCCCAGTCCTGGGAGCTGCTTAAGACCCACCCCAGCACTCAGGCACATAATGATGTCTGCCCAGGGACAACACGGGGCTGCACTCCATTTAAATATATGGGGGACAACTTTTAAAACATTTTTAGATACTGTAACAGTCATTTTGTCATTAACCAAGGGCACCAGGTGACTAACAAGGGCCTTTTTTGTCACCCAGTGCCCTTGGTTAATAACAAAATGACTGTTATGATATATAAAAATGTTTTAAAAGTTGTCTCCCATAGACTTAAATGGAGCATGTCCCCGCGCTCCCCTGGGCACACATTATTACATGCCTGAGTGCAGGGGCGGGTGTTAGGTAGCTCCCAGGACTGGGAAGTGGAAGGGATCAGTTGAGAATAAATTTATGAACCCTTCCAATCTTATATATGGCAAACAATTTTTATCAAACATAGCCAGACTGGGTGCCAAAGAGGTAAGGCACCACAACATGTAGTGTAAATCTCTTTTTACATAACTTACAGAATCTCTTTAAATACTTCAAAGCTATAAACAAGGTTAACCTTGGGGATCTTTTTATCATCAGAGAAAATAAGAACACCAGACGGCACAGCTACAAGTTGGAAGGGGTAGGTACAAGAGGGAGGCCAGGAAGCACTTCTTCACACTGGGAGTGATAACAGGGTGGAATGCACTACCAGAGGCGTTAGTCAATCACAATGCAGTTGGGGTTTTTGAAAGGGAGTGGGGTAAAGTCAAGGGGAAGGTTAAGATAACAGGAAGCAGGTACAGCAGCATGTGACAGGAGTGCATGAGCATTTTATTTATTTATTGAAAAGTTTCACCAGGAAAGGCACACTGGACAACAAGTTGCTCATCTCCCAGTAATCCTGGGGGACAGGATAATGGAGTACAATCATACAGCACATTTACCAATGACAAGGCAGCAACTGATACATAAGAATGGAATTATACACATGTGAGCAACATAAGTAGAGCTTAAACAAGGTAACATACAGTGACTAACTACGAAAGCATAAGTGCTTGCTTCAACAACTTAGATAATGCTAACAATGAGACAGGAGCATGAACATATAGTACTGTTGGGATGTAGTGCAAGGTAATTCTACACATAAAGTTAAATAAAACGCCTTGTAGTACATCGGTGGCAATTTCTACTTCTAGGGGAAGTGTTACAACTAGGGGAAGGGTAAGGTCAGTTAATTTGAGAAGACAGACAGACAGGCAGAGTTAACAAAGTTGGGTAAATATAGTGTCTTGGTTAACAATACAGACAGGCAGAGTTAACATAGTTGGGTAAACATAGTGCCTTGGTTAACAGTAGATGGGGAGATTAGGGTAACTAGGAGCAGGTACAATTTGGAGAGAAGAAGTTGTACAGGGATGAGGAGATGGAGAACGGGGAAGAGGAGTGCCTTATTTGATGGGGTAATGAGTTCCAAAATTTTGGGAAATGGTACGAGAATGCTGACTGGCCTACTGAGCTAGTGCGGTGAGGGACTACCAAGGTATGGGAATTGTTTGATCTAAGGGAGTGAGAAGGGGGTGAAGGGATGGATAGAGAGAACTAGAGGTAGGAGGGAAGAGACCCAAACCAGAATTTAGAGGTGAATTTAGCAGTATGGGAGAAACATCTGTTGTCAAGTGAGGTAAATGCAAGAGAGTGGTAGAGGTCACAATGATGAGTGAGGGAGGGGGTGTCCAGGGTGAAGCGACAGAAGGAGATGAAGTGGGTGTCCAACCTGGTTAAGGAAGACTTGGGAGCAGCACTATAGACTACATCACAGTAGTAAAAAATTTGGAGGATCATTTTCTGCATGAGTCCATGCCTAGCCGATACAGGTAGGCAACTATGGTTCCTGTATAGGGTGCCAAGCTTGGGGCACATCATTTTCAGGGTGGCATCCACATGTCCAGAAAAGCTGAGGTGTTGGTCAAACCAAATCCCAAGGTATCTAAAAGAGGAGGTATCCTCAAGGGTAGTAATGTCAAGGGTGAGGAAGGTGGGCATGGAGGGTAGCCTACGGAGTCTCTGCCTAGTGCCAAAGGTCATGCAGACTGTCTTCTTGGCATTGAAAAAGAGTTAATAAGAGCTAAGCCAGTGCTGAACATTATCAAAGTCGTGCTATAGTCTGGCAGCTACATCAGTGGGAGACTGGCTGGAGGTAAACAGGACAGTGTCATCAGCATACATGTGGATGGAGGATGAGGGCCAGGCCAGTGTGGGGTCATTTAGAAAAATGAAAAATAATAGTGGGCCAAGTACTGAGCCCTGTTGCACACCAGTGTTAATTTGGAGTGGAGGGGAAATTTAATCAGCTATTTTAACCGACTGAGTCCTACCTACAAGGTAGGCACTGAACCAATTTGTGGCAGAGTCTGACAGGCCAGCTGAAGAGAGGTTGCTTAGAAGGATGGTGTGGAAGACAGTGTCGAAGGCCTTGGCAAAGTCAACAAAAATAGCAGAAGTGAGAGGAGGTTGCAGGTGCAGACAGGTAAAGGAGCTTTGGGTCAAGTCCATTGGGAGAGCTATCTTTTGAGGGGTTGAGTGCAAGAAGAGCATCCAGGGTTTCAGCAAGTGAGACTTGAGAGAGAGAAACTCGCACGGGGGTGTACATTGGGGGGGGTTGGTAGAAGGGGATGGGATAAGGGAAGGGGGCGAGGGAGGTCAGGAGGACAAAGGCACAGGACGTAAAATAGGAATTAAATTCCACCACGGTGGTAAGATGGTCAGAGATTAGTGAGTTGCTAACTTTTATGAGTGGAGTTGGTGGTTTTGATGGGGGGAGAATAGGGCATGGACAACATTCCAGAATTTTGAAGGATTGTTTATATTTGTTTGGAAAATGGCTCAGAAGTATTCGGCCTTGGCCAGCCAGATAGCTTTTGTACATGAGTTGTGAAGTGCCAAGTAAGCTTCAAAGTCCCTAGGCAGCTTGGAAACTTTATGAGTCTTCTGTGCAAGGCCTCATGCCCGTTGGCAGGCCAGTAATTCTGGGGTAGCCCATGGGAAGTGGACTCCACAAACTCTGGATCACTTAATTGGGGCATGATGGTTCCAGATGTTGAGGAAATTGATTTTGAAATAGTCCAGAGCTTCATCAATTGTGTTTGCTGAGGATATAGGGGCCCAATCCATGTGAGTTAGGTCCCAGTGGAGAGGGGCAAGGTCCAGAGATTTGTAAGAATGAATTAACAGTGTTTTGTGTAGGACTTTGGGCCTGTGAATTTTACGAACTATGTAAATCATATGGTGATTGCGTAGGGCATCAGGAAGTAAGCCAGATTGGATAACCCTGTGCGGATGTGAAGTTAAGGCCCAATCGATCAGGGAGTGATTAAGGGTTTTGGGGTTCAGACAGGTTGGTTCTTGGATTAGTTGTGTTAGGTTTTGAGCAGTTAGGTCATTTTGTGTCTTACTTGAAGAGGAGGATAGCCAATTTTGGTTGAAATCATCCATAATAAATACTGTAGTTCACCTGAGGATGAATGAGATACAATGGAGGTCATGAGTTCAGTGGCAAGGGAAGGGGGAAGTCCAGGCTGGCAGTCGACATCAGCAGCAAAGATGAGAACAGAAAAAGGCAGCGATAGCCTTATGACAAGCTTCACTTCACAACGAGCAGAACTGATTGACCATTTGGGCCTTCTGCTGGCATTTTGTATGTTCAAATGTACCTTCTATTTCTGCTAATTCTTTTAACTCTGCACCTGATTTGCAAATTAATCCTTAGATTGTTTCCAAATTGTTTTAAGGCAAGCTCAGTGTTTGAAACAAGGAAGCATCTTCTCAAACTGAAAAAAAAACTATGATTGGTATGACTGGGAAATGATGTACTTGATTTGAAGTTACTTCAATTATGTATTGATTCCATAGCCTTGCCAATCTCTAAGGTATTTACTTTACCATCAATTTTCTACAGTGTTCCTAGGGTATGGAAATTCACCATGGTTGTTCCAGGCAGCAAGGTAAAGGAGCCTAAGAAGGTTAAGAATTATCTACCAACCTCTGTCCTGTTCCTAAACTAAAGCCCTTGCAAAGGTGATTTGGGATCAACTGGCTTCCTATCTTGAAAGATACCATGTGTTGACCCTGTTACAGCATGGGTTTCGGAGCTGTCATAGCATCTATGCTGCACTTGCACATCTCACTGAAAATCTTTATAAAGACCTGGACAAGCGTGACCTGGCAGAGGTAGTCTTTATTGATTTAACAAATGTCTTTGACCTTCTGGACCATGAACTTCTTTTGGCTAGACTGGGGGTTATACTTGGTATTTATACTTGGCGTAGAACAGTAGAAGATCAATAGGTCCATATGAACTGTCCCCCACCATAGTGGGTCCACTTTCATTACTCCCCAAGAAAAAAACATGTCAATTCCTTTTTTAAATTCTTCTAATGTTTTACTTTCCACCACATCTCTTGGCAATGTATTCCATACTCTCCCTGTTCTATAAACAAAGGAATAATATATACCATTTTTTCTTACGGTCTTTAGTTTGATTTGTTTGTTATGACTTCTCAACCCCCTTAACCTTTCTTTCATTTTTTGTACCCATTTCCTCTACTAACTCATGCTCATTTATTATTCAAAACATCATCATTAAATCTTCTCTTACCCTTCTTTGTTCCAACATATATAATCATGTCCTCTGTAATCTCTCACTATACTCATATTTATTTAAATTTCCTATCAAACCTAGTATATCTCCTCTGCACTCTTTCCACCCTCCCTAGTTCCTTCTTTGTGTATGGACTCCACAACTGGGAGCCATAATCCAAATATGGCCTGACGTAAGACCTATATATTGGTACCATGCATCCCAACGATTTATTCTTAAAGGTACATTTCATATTATTTACCATGTTATTTGCTTTTTGTATGGCTATCATTCTTTGTTTATCAAATTTTAGTTCTCTATCAACTATTATACCACAATCCTTTTCCTCTATAACTTTTTTCAATTCTTTATCATCAAGTATATACCCCTTTTTTCTCTACTCTCCCTTCCTAAATACATTACCCCTGATTTCTCTAAACTAAATTTCATCTTATTTTGTCTAGCCCAAATTTCCACTTTTTCCAAATCCTTTTTCAGCCTTTTCTGTTGTTCTATTGTTCTTACTGGTCCCCCCAGCTTGATGTCATCCGCAAACTTCACCAGTTGATTAACAATTATTTTATGTAAGTCACTAATATACAATGAGAACAATATGGGGCCCAACACAGAACCCTGCGGGACCCCACTCCTCACCCTCACTGACTCAGATAACTCTCCTAATTCTCTAACCTTCTGATTTCTATCACTCAGCCAATTCTTCATCCATATAACAATTCGACTATCTACTCCCATTTTATTTAATTTCCTAATCAAATTATCATGAGGCACTTTATCAAAGGCCTTTTGAAAGTCCAGAAATATTATATCCACTGGTTTATTATTATTTTAATCCTCCTTAATCTTTTCATAAAAGCATAAGTAGTTTGTACCACTTGCTCTATTTTTCAATCCATGTTGTTTTTTTATCTGTAAATCCTATCAACTTCATACCTTCCTCTATTTTTAATTTTAGTATACTTTCAGCCACTTTCCCCAGAATTGCCATTAGGCTCACTGGTCTATAATTTGAGATTATAGATCTTTTTCCCTTTTTAAATAAGGGCACCACAATCGCTCATTTCCAATCATCTGGCACCTTGCCAGTCCTAAAGGATTCATTAATTATCCACACCAAAATTTCTGATATTAATGGTAATACTTCCTTAATATACATTGGATGTAACATGTCTGGTCCTGCAAATTTATATATTTTTATCTTATTTATTATCCTTTCTACTTCTTCTTTAGTAGTAACCATATCTAGATTTTGATGATTCATATCCACTACTACATTTCTTACATCATTTCCTTCCTCAAATTCTTGATTTGTCTAATAATTCAGTTTAATGGTTCCACATTTATTTATGCAATTGTTTTAAAAAACTGAAAATAAGATCACTTTATTCTTCACGTTTACCAGTTAACGTTGGTATTCCACAAGGTTCAATCCTGGGGCCACTATGGCTTAGTTTATTTTTAAATCCCTTCTCTTACAACTTTCCTGTTGTTCCAGTGAGGTGATACATTATGCTGATGATGCCACCATGGTAGCTGGAAGTAAGAGTTTGGACTATTACATCACCTTCAAACAGATTTTTATCAAATTTGATCCTAGTTTCAAAATAATCAATTATTGATGAATACTAAAAAAAGCTTAAGTCGTCTGGTAAAAATAGTCATTTGGGTTATAGTTGATCCATGTCTTGTACTGACCACAGTTAGAGGCAAGGTTATAGAACAGGTTCAAATACCTGAGCATTACTATTACTTCTACACTCTCCTTTGTCCTCCATGTTAACTAGATCATAAAAGCCATTACACAATGGGCTAAAAAATACTGTCTTGTGATTGGCTGGCTGGCACAATTTACAATGTGTAAATCCTGCCATCACCCCACAGGAAGAAGTGCCAGCCAGCCAATCCCCTTCCCCCATTTCACTCTCTTACCAAACTTCAAAGCTGCCGGCCACCATATTGTTTTCTCTCGGTAACCGGAACACGCAAAACTCCAAATAAATAAATGAAAACTTTTCTTTGTTACTTTCCTACATTGTATAATCACAATATACCACGAGAGGGCTGTGGGTGATGGCAGGATATACCTGCGCCTGGTGTGGTCTCTTCACTCGGCCACTGGACTCATGAACAAACCTCCACACCATGTATGGGTAAATCCTGCCATCACCTACATCCTCTCATGGTATATTGGTTAATTAATCAAAGATTTAAATTTTGTACCAAAATTGTCATAATTTTACTTCTCCCTCTCAAACATTGGTTGCTATTAGCATTATATTGTCCATTACTAATTACAGTCTGGTCATAAATTCAGAAGTTGGTGACTGTGCCCTTTTGAGGATGTACATTATTATTAAGAAAATGAATATTTAAATCCACCACTGTGATCTTTATGCACAACTTGGGTGTCTGTCTTTTCATGACAGAATCAATTTTCAGCCTGGGTTATGGGGTGGAAAAGCTATTGATGGCTGCCTTCCATGGGTGTTTGACAGGCTATTTCTTTCCATAAAAAAAAATCTATCCCATGCACGTGAATCAGATGACTTTGCTTCCCAATTCTGGAAAACAACAAGGTGCCAAGACTTCTTTTTAGCATTACTAAGTTTTGGAATGGTCTTCCTCAGGATTTATATCAAATATCACCTTTGGTAAATTTTAAATCTGTGTTAAGACAAAGATTGTACAGTAATGCTGTTTGGCCCTTTTACTTATTTTTTTTAATGCTGATCGTCACTTTTAATTATTTTTTTATAATATTTATTTCTTTATTAATTATCTTGGAGTAACAACCTTTGAGCTAGGAGCTCATTTACAAAGGTTCCATGTCAGGACAGGTAAAATATACAAGTACAGATAGACACATGATAAAACAGAAAACAAAAAATATTATAAAATTAAAATGACATTTATTTACAGAGAAAACTCGAGTACTATGTGCAATGACCTTTATTTGGGTGCATGTTATTTTAATTGCACTTACATTTTCAGTCAGAATTCTAGTTTTTTACTTCTGTATTTTGACCAGGACATGTTTGAAAAGGGTCATTTATTGCTCAAAGACCTTCCTTATGATCAAATGTAAAATAGGGATAGTCTGACCAGACCTTGGAGGAGGCACTTACCAAAGTCAAGAACAGGGAGAGAATGGATCTCCTTAAAACAGGTAACTTAAATGGGGAAAGACATGTACCAATGTCTATTATAAATTCTGTGACAGAGTATAATAAAGTGATCCCTGAAAACAGCAACATGGTAAAAAAAAAAGACACTGGGGAATCCTCAAATTAAGAGACTTTGAAAAATATGTCAGGTGACTCACCTAGCATTTTCTATAGGACAGCACCAAATCTGGTGGAAGCTCTGACACAGCACCAGTTTAACTCATTCTATCATATTGTCACTTAGAATGTTCAGGTACCCTCTGCCTGCTACTAGAACACCTGTGTTCCTGAAGGGGTTATAGATCTGCAGCATTCATACAAACACACTGTGCTTACACCTACATACCTTAAAAACCATACATCTAATTTTAAAACTGTAAAAAGAAACATTTTTAGGACAAAACGTTTTTGAAAATGAGTAAGGTTTGGTAATGTCTGTTTAATTGGATTTAGTGTTGTATAGGTTGTTTTTTCATATTTTCATAAATTCTGATGATTTTATCTAAATATAATCATGCTCTGTTTACTTAGTCATACAAAAATATTACATTTCTGTAAAACTGTTGATTAAAATTGTTAAAAATATACAATAAACATCTGCCATTGTCTAAATATAAATTTTGCAAGGTTTTTACCATTTGTTTAGTCAGAAATCAATGTCTGAATCTCTTGTTATTTCATACCTGTTTGGGACATACAGCCGTTTGTGTGTTGGATTACATGGCGTTCTTCTGGACTTAAGGAACTTTATGGACTTATGGACTTTAGCCATAGATGAACTCCTTTTGTTTCCTTGTGCCATCTTTTAAGTGAGTTTTTTCATGTATTAAAATCATTTGTACCATATTAAGCACTCTCGGCTTGCAATCCTTCAAAGGAGAGCTATAACAGAGCTATTAGAGCTTTATGCGTTTTAAAGCAGCTGCCGGTTCCCCGTTTGTTTTTTTCTGACTTTTCCTGAACCGAGCACTGCTTGCTTCCCTGTGCAGTCCTCCTCTCTTGCTTTACAATCTCTTGTTATTACAGCTTGAGTTTTTGGTTCCACTCCACTGGTTGGAATTTTTGCAGTGTTTAATTCTTCTTACCCACTGATTTTAGTTTATGAATCTGATCATCAATTTTTTTGTTTTTCCCCCTAGTTTAGTAAGAACATATTTACACATTACCTTAGAAGGACATATCAGGAAGTGATGCAGCAAGGAAGTGCTTTGTGAAGTCAAATGATGTAAATAGGAAGAACACTTCCAGTGTAGGTCAGTGAGCTGACACAGGAAATGGATAATTTTTTTGTGCTGGAGGTCTCTCTATGATTAATTGCATATTTGTTGTAGTGAAAATGTGTAATATCACTGCAATATTGTATTTTTGTAATAAAATCCCATAATAAGTATAGGAAACGGTATTTTATTTATGCTATTTGCTTTATCATACTGTAAATAAAGCATGATGTTCATGTAAAGGTTCACAGTCTTTCAGTAAACATCATGTTACATAAATGTGTGTATTATTTAATTTCCTGGAATAGTTTATTTTTTTGAGGGTTGTATTATGGGATGGTTTAAGGTGAGGGAATGACTGTGTGATGAAGCACTGTGTGTTAGTGGGGGGGGGGGTTCCTGCATTCATAATACATTCTCAGATGTACTTCATATGTTCTGGGGAAATGAGAGGGGCTGTATGCATCTAATAATGGTGCTAACAGATACTGTAGATACATTATGGGTATACGTATAGGGTGATGAAATTGCTAAAAAGGCACTGGTAATTTGGGGTATACTGTGTCATGGGGAAGGGGTGGGTCTGCCTGTACTAAGGAATGATGCTCATAGGCACTGCAGTCATTTTGTGTCATGAACTGGTACCCGTCCTTGGGGTATACTCAGTTGTGGGGAAGCAGGTGGGGCTGCTTGCACCTGGTAATGGTGTTCATATGCCATGCAGAGACACTGTGGGTATACATACAGGGTGATGACATGGGCACCTGCAAAGGTTGTGTACTATGTGCTGTCACATGGTTTGCCTCCATACACATGTGATATGTTGCAGCATTTAGAATGGCACACTGTGTGGGTGGGAAGGAGTGTGGGTATGCCTGCACCATGAAGTAATGGAGTGATTCAAACTTGAATAGAACATTACAGTGCATATGAGGGTAGTGTCAGAATGAATCCTGATGTGTACAATGGACTGTACCATGGTGACTGAGGAGGGATCCATACCAGTAATGCACATCACAGAGTGTCAGAGATAAAGGTTGGACTGAAGACTGATGAACAGATGGACTACATCAGTGACTCTGGTGGGATTTGAACCTGAACAGCACTTTACAGTGCAATAGAGGTTGGGGCTGGACTGACACCAGATGAGTCGATAGACAACACCATTGGCTGTGGAGGGATCTGAACCTGAAATGCACTTCACTGTTCACTACAGAGCATGAGACAGACATGCTACTGACCCTAACCTGCTTATCATCCATAACACAGGGAGCAACATGCCACATAGATTTTAACATAGCCATAATCCAAACATAAGCGCTTTAGAAAGTAACTAAAGGTGCTGAATTCATGTGAACTCATCTAGTACATGCACAAGAAACACTCTCTCCCATCAAGAATGCCAGCCGGATTCATAAGATGTGATCATGCAGGATGACCAGAAATTATCCCAAAATGAACAAAGTGATGACTATGAAAACTTTTGTCATAAATAAAAATAAAAACAAATAAAGTAAATACAGATTACAAATTGAGGTTTTGGCACCAAAATGAAGTGAGTATTTTAGGATGAGAGCAGCGCCTCCATCTTGAAACTAAGTTTCCAGTCACCATGTTCTTCCTGCACCAGTGTGCGCTCTGACTGGTTAATGGAAATAGTGACGTGTACAATAAGCATAGAGCAGGCATGGCAACAGTGAGGATCAATATGACCAAATGGTGCTGCACCACAGAGCAAGGGCGGGTAAAGGTGAGGGCTGCGAGCCCTAACTGAAACACCAAAAAAAAAGAAATCACTGTACACTCCAGAGCCCGGAGAGCCACTTTCCCTCCAGTGACGGTTGTAAAAAAATACCAGAGTCCTTGCTTGAATGCTAGATAAGGATTTATTCCAATGTTTTAGGCACACACACTGAATAGAATAGTGGAAGGCACAACAAAAAGATCTGCATGCAGGTTCCCTGGTGCTTCAACAATTAAGGCTTCATCATGGGGATGGTGCCTGCATCTAAGACAATCCCTTTATACCAATTAAATTCAGAACTGGTGATGTCAGAAAATCAGACCTATCACAGAGCTCGATTTTTAAATACAGAAATATTCAGCTCAGTTAGTGGTATAAATGGACTAATAGTTATAACAATCATGATATCAGTGACAACATGTTATTGTAGAAAAATACCCCAAAAGACATAAAAAAATACACCAAAAGTGGTGACAGCCATTCAGATTGCTCGAAACAGATCACCTCCACAAACCAATATAAAAACTACAAACAGGTATCTGCCTCTATCTCCAAAATCAAACAAAGGGGCATAGGACACTGCAGAGCAGGATACTGCAGCACAGGAGCTAGCACAATAAAACTCACCCAAAACAGGGACCAAAACAAAAAAAGCAAAAAGGAAATCCAAAAAACTTCTGATCATAGGAGACTCCATGATTTGGGGAGTTGATACGTATCTCCAGCCGGGGTAATGGTCAGATGTCTCCCAGGTACATCAGCGTGGAGAGACACTGACCGCATTACTAAAATTGTTCAGGAAGCAGGAGAAAACATTGACATCCTGGTACACATAGGGACTAATGATCTTGCCAGCCGGTCAGTTGTGGAGACCAAGGAACACCTGACCAGGCTGGGTAACAAACTATCATCCATTTCATCCGGCATCTCCTTTTCTGAGATCCTGCCAGTCTGGGAGAGGGGGAAGATGGATGAAAGGTCAGAGAAGAGGAGATAGGGGAGTTAAACATGTGGCTCAAGGGCTGGTGCCAGGAAAAAGGACACAAATTTGTAGGGAACTGGCAACAGTTTTGGGAGTGAAAGTTCTTTAAATTTGATCGACTGCATCTGACTAAAGAGGGAGTCAGTGCATTGGGGCAGAAGTTTGACGTCTTTGCAGAATATTTAAACTAGCAAATGGGGAGAGGGGTGCAGCACCCCATACGTCGAATGGGAAGAACACCCCTCCCCCCTCAGCTAGTGGTCAAACAGGAGTTCAGCATGTTTGTCGTTCATTTGCATCACCAGGTAAGGAAAAAGGTCCTGCTCCCCATATGATGCACAGGGGAAACGCCGGACCTCGCCCAACAACTAACACACCAAAATCTAGCCAATGGAAAATCATGTACACAAATGCTCACAGTCTGGGAAACAAGATCCCAGACCTGCAGGCAATAATGACAGAGGCTAAACTGGACATAGTAGCCATTAGCAAGACATGGTTTACCAGTAACCACACTTGGGAGACTTCAGTACCTGGCTATGTACTGATCAGAAGAGACCGAGGTGCAAAAAGGGGGGGTGGAGTGGCCCTTTATGTCAATGAAAATATCAAAGCTACAGAAATTCAGAATACATATCAGGAACCAGAAGAACTGTGGGTCACCCTGGAAACAGGAAATGGGAGAGCCATATGAACTGAGGCTATGTACAGGCCTCCAGACCAGGGGGAGGACATAGACACATTACTATTAGAAGATATACAAAACATGACAGCTAAAGGGGAGATTCTGATAATGGGAGACTTCAACATGCCAGATACAGATTGGTCAATACCAGCAGGAACATCTGCCAGAACTAGACACATGGTGGATTCCATGCAGGGGGAAGGACTCAAACAACTGGTACAACAACCTACAAGAGACAGGGCTATCCTAGATCTAGTACTGACTAACAGGGAAAGGATCACAGATCTCCAGGTAGAAGGTCACCTGGGGACCAGTGACCATCACAGAGTATGGTTCAATTTGGCCACTAGAACTAAATCATCCCATTCCAAGGCAAAAATATGGGACCTCAGAGGAGCTGACTTTGAAAAGATGGCCAACAGAGTTAAGCTAGCCCTGGCAAAAAGAAATACACGTGAGGGGGTACAGGCAAAGTGGGCAAGCATTAAGGATGCAATACTTGAAGCAACATCCCATTGTGTTAGAGAGAAAAGGAAGTGCAAAAGAAGAAGGAAACCACTTTGGTTCTCAAAAACAGTAGCAGAAAAGGTCAGAGCCAAAAGGCTGGCCTTCAGGAAATATAAGGTAACGCAGCAGGATGAAGATAGGGAGGCATACCAAACTTCCCTAAGGGAAGGTAGTAAGGCAGGCAAAGGCCCAAACTGAGGAAACACTAGCACAAACAGTAAAAAAAAGGTGACAAGACTTTCTATGGATACATTAGTGAAAGGAGAAAGTCCAGAGGGGGCATTGCTAAGATCAAAGGGGATAAGGGCGCAGGAGCAGGAGGACCATGTAAAAGCATCTATCCTAAATAGATACTTCTCAGTATTTACTGAAGAGAAGGTAGGGCAGGGCCCACAGCTCAGCATTATGGACACAGGGGGGAGGGAGGTGTGCACTAGTCCCTTCACAAAAGAAAGTGTCCTACAAGAGCTCGATAAGCTCAGCCTGGACAAGGCAATGGGACCTGATGGCATACATCCCAGGGTACTAAAGTAGCTAAGGGTAGAACTAGAAGAGCCATTATCAGAACTGTTTAGTGAATCTCTGAGCATAGGAGAGGTCCCAGAAGACTGGAGAAGGGCTCATGTGATCCCGCGCCACAAGAGTAGTAGCAGGGAGGAGGCAGGGAACTACAGACCAGTCAGTCTCACCTCAGTAGTGGGCAAGATTATGGAGGCACTCCTTAAGGAAAGGATAGTGCAACACCTGGAATCCTTAGGAGCACAGGATCTAAGACAGCATGGGTTTACAAAAGGAAGGTCCTGTCAAACTAATCTCATAAATTTCTTTGACTGGGTAACCAGAGTGGTGGACCAAGGGGGAGCAGTTGATGTTGCCTACCTTGACTTCAGCAAAGCTTTTGATACTGTTCCACATAGAAGATTGATTAATAAGCTGGGTAGGCTTGGGGTGGGTCAGAAGTTGGTCAACTGGGTGACAAACTGGTTGATGGGCAGAAAACAGAGAGTGGTGGTAAACAGTATACAGTCAGAAGAGATGCAAATCAAAAGTGGGGTACCTCAGGGATCAGTCCTGGGGCCAGTCCTCTTCGACATCTTCATCAGTGACATTGCAGATGGACTGGAAGGTAAGGTCTGTCTGTTTGCAGATGACACCAAGATCTGCAACAGAGTAGATGATCCAGATGGGGTGGGCAGAATGAGAAGAGATCTGGATAAACTAGCAAAATGGTCGGAAGAGTGGCAACTGGAGTTTAATGCAAAGAAGTGCAAGATCATGCACATAGGGAAGAGAAACCCTGAAGCCACCTATAGGCTGGGAGCGGAGTTGCTGGCAGTCACAAGGGAAGAAAGATACTTGAGCATCATCATCACCGATGACCAGAAATCATCCAAGCAGATCACTAAAGCAGTAGGTAAGGCTAGAGGGATGTTGGGGTGTATTAGTAGGGTTATCATAAGTTAGAAGAGGGAGGTAATAATCCCTCTTTACAAGACACTGGTTTGGTTAGGCCCCATCTGGAGCACTGCGTGCAGTACTGGAAGCCACACCTTCACAAGGACATTAATCAAATTGAGGCAGTCCAGAGAAGGGCAACCAAAATGGTGCAGGGACTGCATCAGAAAACATAGGAGGACAGATTAACGGAGCTCAATATGTATACCCTAGAGCAAAGGAGGGAGAGAGGTGATATGATCGAAACATTCAAACATCTTAAGGGCATTAACAAGGTGAAAGAGTCTAACATGTTTCAATATAAGAAAAATAGCTGGACAAGAGGACACATCATGAGATTAGAGGGAGACCGATTAAGGGGTAATGTGAGGAAGTTCTTTTTCACAGAAAGGGTGGTGGATGCAAGGAACGGCCTACCTCAAGAAGTGGTGGATATGAATACAGTGCAGGGCTTCAAACAGGCATGGGATAGGCATAAGGGAGCAATACAGATGAGTATGAATAGATAGGCCATTGACAGAGCAAAGGCCGATGGCACATTCATAAGGCAGAAAAAGAAATGGGCAGACTGGATGGGCCTTGCGGTTCATATCTGCCGTAAACTTCTATGTTTCTATGAATACAAAAACTATAAGGTATGAAATTAATTATAGTGTCAACCTGATCAGCTTAACATGTTACACTAAAACAAGATGATTTGTTGTTACAAGACAAACTAATGGTAGAACGAGCAAGATAAACATTTTTCACAGCACATGCAAAATATAGTAAATTTATTTATTTATTAAGGTGTGTTTTCTCGAAAATAGCCAATGGGTATGCATATTATATTAGGTAAAATCAGTAAGGGTACAATGTCCCCTATTGGCTGGTACAACTCAGTTCCTCAAATGTAAACAAATGCTTGAGTTTCACCAAGAGAAAGTACCCGTGCTAAAAAACTCCCAGGTTGTCAAGCACATAGGAGGTGGTATTTCCCCTGGCTCCTCCTACTTGCACTACTACTGGCCGGTGATATTGAAACCAACCCTGGCCCAATAAATCTGACCCACAAAATCCCTCCTGTATGGGGCATGGGTAAGGGGCTAAAAACAGCTCATCTTAACATTAGGAGACTGCTACCTAATCGAGATGAGCTATTAGCATGGGTTACACTCTACAAACCCGACATCCTAGGAGTGACGGAGACCTGGCTGAAGCCTTCTGTCCCTGACTCTGCCTGTGAACTCACTGGGTATGAATTCACCCGACTGGACAGAGCTGGTGGCAAGAGGGGGGGTGGCATACTAATCTACCATAAGAGCCACCTAAAAATCTCCTGACTTGCCCACCAGTATACAAATGTGTCCCCCTGTGAGTTGCTACATGTGCTACTGCTACTTGGAGACACAAAGAAACTGCACCTGGTGTGCACCTATAACCCTCCAAGAGGTGAGCTACCTGGATTAACTCACCTCATGGACACAATCGGTCCCAGTGTTGGGGACAATGAACTCATAATTCTGGGGGATGTAAACCTTAACTGGGATAGTGGTAATGTTAAGCAGTTTGAGCCTCTGCTTGCTAACCTTGCCCTGACCCAGCTCATCCAGGAGCCAACCAGGCGGACAGCTAATGGATCCTCCAGTACCTTACTGGACTGGATCATGTCTAACCGTCCCGACAGAATCTCATCAGCGGGTACGTTATCTGACTCCATCTCTGACCATTCACCGGTTTTCTGTGTATGGAAAATTCCCACCCCCAAAATTCAACATAAAATCATGCATGTCAGAAACTACTCTAGGTTCGATACTGGGGAGTTCCTAGAGGACCTAAGAGTTACTGACTGGTCTGGGGTGTATGGTGCCACTGACCCCTCGGCAGCAACCTCTTACTTACTCTCCACCTTTGGGGCCTTGCACAACAAGCATGCTCCCAAGGTCACCCGCAGGGTGAGGGGGTCCACTACCCTCTGGTTAAATGGGACTCTCCTAGCCCAGATGCGGGAGAGAGATAAGTGTTGGGCTCGTTCCAAAGGTACCAGTGATCCCACAATTATTCAAAGGTACAGACACCTCAGGAACAAGTGCAAAAAGGCCATCAGGGTATCGAAGAGTGACTTTTGCAAGTCCGCCCTACTAAGCTCTGCCAGTGATCCCAGGAGGTTCTGGAGAGATATTAAATCCCTTGTCAGCGGATCCTCCCATCCGGGGAGTCACGGACATGGTCATAAATGGAGTCTCCTGCAATAATCCCCACACCATAGCCAACTCCCTAAATAGCCACTTCTCTGACCTCTCGACCTTCACAACCCTCTTCCCACCTGATGAGGCTCAGCCCCACCCCCTTCCCCAAACTCGGCTGGAGGATCACCCTCCTCGTCAAATGTTCCACCTCAGGGCTGTATCAGTCCAGGACTTGCAGAAATGCCTAGCCAGCCTCTCCCAGTACTCCAGTCCTGGCCTAGACAACCTGGAGCCTAAACTCCTTAAGCTTGGTGCTGCACACATTGCCTCACCAGTAGCCTTTATCTTCAACCTATCCCTTGGTCTGGGGACCATCCCCGACATCTGGAAAGGGGCGAGGATAGTCCCTGTACTGAAGCAGGGTAATCCTAAACTGCCTGACAATTATCGACCGATCACCATTCTCCCAGGCTTTAGCAAGCTCCTTGAAAAGGTAGAGGCTGAGCAGCTTTCAGAGTATATCCACTCTCATGAACTGTTGTCCCCAGCCCAGCATGGCTTTCGTAAGGGACACAGCACCACCACAGCCTTAATCTCGGTTACATCAAGTATCCGGACAGCCATGGACCAGGGCAAACTCTCAGGTGCCATATTTATTGACCTGTCCAAAGCCTTTGACCTCGTCGACCACAAACTGCTTGGTGCTCAGTTGTGGTCACTTGGCCTCTCCCCCCATGCCATGAAATGGCTAATGGGTTATCTGCATGGTAGAAAGCAGTGTACCTGCTTCAATAAAGTCCTCTCCAGGCCCTACCAGTGACCTCAGGAGTGCCTCAGGGCTCGGTACTGGGTCCCCTCCTCTTCTCCCTTTTCATCAATCAACTACCCATGGTTACTACCAGCTGTAGAGCCACCATGTATGCAGATGATCTGGTAATCCTGGCTCACTCCCAGAATGCCACTACCCTAAACCAGAGCCTGACTGATGATTTTAACAGTGTATTGTCTTGGGTTACTAGCCACAAGCTGGTCCTGAACCTGAAAAAGACACAGGCTATGCTCTTTGGCTCAATGGCTAAAATCAAAGCCTCATCGGTCCACTTACACATCACCAGCGCAGATGGATCCTCACTACCCATAGTGAGCTCCATCAAATATCTGGGGGTAACACTCGACCCCCAACTCGACATGGGTAATCATATCCTTAACATCTGCAGGGCGGCTAACTGCAAACTGGGTCTGGCCTACAGGGCCAGGTACAATCTTATGCCGGCAGCCAGACTTGCCCTTGCGAAGGGTGTGCTCCTTCCCTCCCTCAGCTATGGGCTGCACCTATTTGCTCGCTTCCCAAAGACACATCTCACCCGGTGGTACATGGTCTACAATAACATTTGTTGTTTTGCCTTGGCTGTCCCCCGACTCACCCACCGTTGTGAGCTATATGAGAAACTCTGCTGGCTCTCCCCAGCTAGATACCTTGATTTCGGTAGGATGCCTCTCCGGGAAAGTGATCAGAACTGGCACCCCCTAGGGGCTGGCCCGGCTTCTGCCTAAACTGGATCCCACCCCCTACCATCTTAGGTCTCTCACATCAGGGAGGCTCAAAGTCCCTCCCACCCGGACCCTCATGGGGGATTGGGACTTTGCCATAAGTGCACCCAGACCCTGGAATTCGCTGCCTGTGGCTATCCGATCTGCCCCCTCCTATCTGAGTTTTCACAATTCCCTGTGGGGTTTCCTAAAACTAGCTTCAGTGTGTGACTGCCCCAAACCTCCCTAGAGTAAAGTATCAAACTGTTTGGTCAGAACCTCCCCAGGTTGTCTCCACTGAATTCTGGAGATATTTCCCCACTGTATCAATGACTTCTGACTACTCCTACCTAAAACCCTTGGGCATTTTTAACCCAATATTCCTCCACGGTCATAGGCTGACCATGACATTGCACCTAGGTCATAGGTAGAAACTCGTACTCTCAATTGTCCTGTTTCTGTCAAACGTGTGTATATTTTAGATAAATGTGATGAGCTGTAAATATCTGTTCTGCGATCCAACTAGCCTAGGAAGTGTCTACTACAACGTTATAAGTTATATTATGACCAATCCATTCCTTGAACTATGCTCTACTCCAATGTATGATGACCTGTAAACATCTGTCAGTGAACTAGCTAGTCTAGAGTGTATAATCTGAAATGTTATAAGTTATATTATGACCAATTCCACTCCGTGGACAGTGCTTACTACTATATGTTTCCCCTAACGTTAAATGGTGTGTTTACCACACGTTTTGTTTACTGTGACAAAAAACTGTACTCTCTTTGCCATGTTTCCTTGACTGTTGTTCCCCATGTTGTATTCTCCCGGGTCGTTCCTGAAAATAGGCATAATACTTGTCTAGTGTACTTACCCGGTAAACAAAAGCTAAATAAATAAATAAATAAATAAAGACATGGATGCCAGTCGGCATCATCAGGCAATACAGCACATAATTTAGGAGGCCATATGGCATCATCAGGAAAAAGTGGTATGTTTTTTATGACGCCATATGGCGTCATCAGGACATAATGAGTTTTTTTGCATGATATTTTTATTGAGCTTTAATGCAAGAAAACACTTACAAGAAGCTAACAAACATAGACAGATGCAGAAATTTATTCACTCAATGAACATTTCCAGATGTAGCCTCACCCATCCCTTGGTAGATAACAACAACAAAGGGGGAATTAACCATATAGAATTCAGATTCGTCCCTATAGTCTATAGCACAGGGATCGCTTCAGAGGAAGAAGGAACCCCAGCCGACCCCTACTAGGCCCACCAGAGCGTGAGCTAGTCAGCCAGCCCACCCCTCCTCTGTAAGGCAACATAACCACATTTACAAAAATGCTCCATTTTTACCATAACTCGCTGATCTTAACATAAATGAATGTCCCCGTTAAAATATTAAAGAGGGAAACTGTATTGTAATGTATTCCCTTTTCAAAACAGGTTTTCTACACCGCTGGTACATCCCTCCATTATAACATAAGGCCCATAACGTGCAGTAAATTCAAGAGCTTAATTTCCAGTCTCTTTTTTTTTTTTATATATATATATATATATACCTAAGCCGAGTGCAAGGGAAGCTCTTTATTTAAAGCAGATAATTCCATCAGGCAACTGTAAAACAAAAAGAAGAGAGACAACCATAGTATACGATCCATATCCTTGTTCTCATGAGAGCAATATCAAGTTGCAATAACAAGGAGGCAGTGTAATACCCAGAGCGGCTTTCCCCCAAGAAAAACACTCCCCTAACATAGTGCAGGCCTTTAAACAGAACAAACTACTAACAGGTATATTGTACAGAAACAACTTCAGATGGTGTACTTTACAGTTCACAACATGTCCATATATAGATCACTCTCCCTCCGATGCAGCCGTTTCCAATTCCTGGGCTTCCTCCCACTGTATGAGCTCCAATATCTTCTCCACTTCTGTTGGGTCATTGAAAAGATAAACTTTGCCCTTCCATTCCACCTGCAGCCTAGCTGGAAATAGGAGCTGGTGAAGAATTTTCAAGTTTCTGAGGCGACTACAAACTCCATTGTAAGATTTTCTACGCTACCTGGTCTCATATGATAAGTCTGGGTAAATTGAAAGGGTCGCATCTCCATATTTGATAAATCTCCTCCGTCTAGCCACTGCCATAATACGGTCCCGATCCCCCACGCCAGAGCAAATGTTCACAAGTGTTCTGGGGTTGTTCTGTCCCTGCGGTGCTCTGCAGGGGGTGAGACGAAAGGCCTTTTCCAATATGAGCTGTGGCTCAACCACACGAAATCCCAGTTGTTCAGGCAAAAAAGTTTGAACGAACACCAAGGGGTCCTCTCCCTCCTCCATCTCTGGTAAGCCCAGAATTCAGATATTGCATTCCCGGGCTTGATTTTTGAGCCTCTCAATCAGGCGGTGGAGTGCTGTATTATCTCCGATGAGCTTGGTCATAACATCCATTGTTTTATTGAGATTCCGTTCCATTTTGCTCATGGACTGCTGTGTGAGTTCTGCCTTAGTCTCCAATGCCACTACCCTGGGGGTCAACTAATCGAATTTACGGTCCAAATCTTGGACCGTTCTGACCAGCTGTTGAAGTGTTGAGTTGACCATCCCCAGAGACACCTCCTTGGGATCATCAGAACTCTCGGCCCCTGCCTCACTGCTCTGAGGAGGCCCACCCCCTCTCTTACTTCTCGGGTGAAAAATGTCTTGAGGAGCAGCCGTAAAACCCTTGGTCTTCCCCATTAGATCCAACAAAAGACTGTAGCAAATGCCATGAAATAGAAGGTTTAAGGGATAACTTGCCAAATAGCGAGTATTAATAAAAAAGATTTGAAAAATATACGGAGCTTTAGCGACTTGCTTCCACCCTCGTGGCTGCGCAACAGCGCCCCCCTCCATAATGAGTTTTTAAAGAGATTCCTACAACACACATTTTGAGCTGGCCACAGGGATTCTCTGTCTGAGGTTCTTATAATGTCTTCAGATTTGATGTGAATGTCAGACTTTTAAACGTTGTTTTATAGCGGATAAGATCATCACTATACATCATGTTAAGTACATAACCATGTTTGTTACATACATATTGTGGTGTCCCTGCTGTCTGATATCATAGAATATGATCATTCTAGCAACCAGGAGCTCCAGAAGTCGTACCCTACTGGATACATTTCAGAATGGCCTGCTGGTGCAGCTAGCTAAGGATCCCACTAGGCAGGCTGCCTTTCTCGATGTGGTGCTCACAAACTCGGAAGTGGTAGGAGTGAGGGTAGGGGAGCCACTGGGGTCTAGCAACCTTAACTCTATACAGTTCAACCTGGCCCATGGGACAAGTAAGCCCTCATCAAAGACTGAAGTCCTAGATTTCAGAAGGACAGACTTCAACCGGATGAGGGAGCTAGTTTAGTTGGACAGCATCTGGGATGTAGAGGAAAGTGGGGGGCAATCAAGGAGGCCATTCTCAAGGCAACAAAGGCTTGCATGAGAACGGTAATTAAAAAAACAGGTACAAGAGACCAATGCGGTTCTCTGGAAAGGTCAAGCAAGCAGTGAGAGCCAAAAACTAGGCCTTCACCAGGTATAAGGAAAAATAAGAGAAGGAAGAATGGGGAAGAGTACCAAGTGAGAACAAGAGAAACCAAAAGAAGAGTCAGAGAAGCAAAGACAGACATAGAGCTGTGTGTTGCAGAGGGGATCAAGGGAGGAAGAAACAGCTCTTTAGGTGTATTGGGGGAAGAAAGAAGGAGAAGGACCGAGGAATTGTTTGGCTAACAGAGGAAGGTAGGGTGACTGAGGGAGACAGGCAGAAAGCAGATGTTCTTAATGACTACTTTTGCTCTGTATTAAGGCTGGGGATCCCTGAGATGAGGCAGCAAGTTTTTACCAATGAAAGGGTTTGGAAAGGGCTAGCAGCCCTTGAGATAGTTGGGATGCATCCAAGGGTGCTCAAAGAATTGGCAATGTAACTAAATGAATCCCTGGTGAGGCTATTCAATAGCTCAATTCAGACAGGGGTAGTTCCAAAGGACTGTAAGGTAGTAGACGTAGTCCTGTTCCATAAGTGGGGGACAAGGAGCAACCAGGTAACTACAGACCTGTCAGTCTTAACTCAACTATGGGTAAACTGATGGATATGCTAGTCAAAGAGGACCTCATAAACTACCTGGAGAGCATTGACCTCTAAGACAGTAAACAGCACGGGTTTTGATTCAATTGAATGCAGCCGTGCAGGACGGTTACATCTGAAACAGGTCAGTAACAGCCTCCCCCCTCCCCACCCTATTTAAGCTGTTTTCCTGATTTGGTTTTTTTGTTTTGTTTTGTTTCTTTGACTCTAATTATTTCGATATTATCTGATGAAAATACTTCATCTGCTGGTGGGCAGTGAGAAAATATCATTTTAAATGTATCCCTACCTTTACCATGGTCTGAAACTCGCATCGGAGAAAGTGCTGGGTATGAGAGCCTTCCTGAAGAGGTTTTCGGAGACAGAAACATGCAAGATATCCTGTTTTATGATAATTCATCTCTGGTCAACAGAGATCTACAAGTACAACCTATTGTTTCCCACTTTGTTGCCAATGTCTGCCATAATGGAGGGTGAGTTAATGGAGACACAACATTCATTGCTGTCTGATAAAAGCACTGACAAAATACAAAAAAAAAAAAAAAGACCCATGCTAGACCCTGCAGTAGAGACTGAGCTTGATTCTTCTACCCTTTCACCAACTCCAGACACTAATCATCTTACTGTTGCTCATTTTGAAATAAATAATGAAGGAAATGGCAACAATTAAAGTCACAGTTTTAGAGAACTTGGCAGGTTTTAGAGAATTGAAACAGGAATCTGCAGAACATAAAATAAGAATAAGAGATGCAGAAACACACATTAGCAGCTTAGACAATAGAGTTACTACTGAACAGATTCAAGGCCTGCAACACAACATGACTTTCAGAGTTGGAAGCCAAAACTGAGGACCTCGAAAGTAGAAGCAGGTGCAACAATCTCAGGCTCTTTCGACTAACAGAGGGCTTAGAGGGTAGTGATTATCACTGCATTCATTAACAAGTTATTGCACAAATTGTGGGGCCACCTCCAGGTGACACTAAACTCACAACAGAGAGAGCACATAGGTCTCTTAAACTGAGACCTGGTCCAAATGACTGACCGAAATCGCTGGTATTTAAATTACTTTTCTTCCAGCAAAAAATGCACATTCAGAGAGTTCTCAAGAATAAACAATCAACAGAGTTTGAAGGTTGCAGGCTTAAGTTTTTTAATGACTTCCCCCCGGACCTAATTAAGAAAAGAGAATGCCTTCTTCCCATTGAAAAGAGTTAAGAAAAGAAGGATTTAAATACAATCTGCTGCATGTGATATCTTTGCCCCAATCACCAAAAGGAAGGTTAAAGGATCCCAAAAGTCATGGATAACTCCCTCTCTCATTACCCAGTTGCACGCTCAGGATAATCTTTGGCAGAAGGCAAACTGTTCTGGCTCTCCTATGACATTCAAAACTATAAGATGGCTCGTAACATCTGTACCCAGGCCATTCACCATGCAAAAAGACAATACTTCAGGTCTGAACTTCACAACTCCTGGGGTGACAGCCGCAAATTCTGGGCAAACATCAAGGCCCTTACTGGTAACCCCAATAAATCGCTGTCTACTATGCTTAACATAAATGGGGAGATAACCCAGGATCCCAAGTCATTGCAGATACGTTCAATAAGGTCTTTACAGATCTCAGTGGGGTTCTCTCCCCACAACTATCTCAACCCACTCTGCAGTGTCCAATGTAGTACATCAGGCCCTTCCCCCTCAAACACTGCCTCCCCCCCACATTCTACCTCCGAATAATCTCAAAAGCTGAAGCAAAAAAATATCTGCTGAAAGCGCTAGGAAAAACCAAGCACACTGGGGACAGCCTCAACCTGAAGCTCATAACCCTCACCATTGATGTAATCTTGGCTCCCCTAATAAGAATACTTAACCTCTCCCTTATTACCGGTCAATTTCCTAAAATCTGGAAATCAGCAGTTGTATGCCCAGTTTTTAAAAACAGTGAAATGACAATCCACACTAATTATGGGCTGATTTCCATTCTACCTCCAATTTCTAAGGCCTTAGAAAGAATTGTCTATGATCAGTTAATTGATCACCTTGATAAATATCAGCTACAATGCAGGGAGCAACATGGGTTCAGGAAATGACACAGCACCACAACAGCTCTGGTTGAGCTCACAGGGTTTATCCATGACTCCCTCGATCGGGGGCACTTAGTGGCAGCTACCTTTATTGATCTCACTAAAGCCTTTGACATGGTGAATCACAAACTCCTACTAGCCCAACTAGGTGATGCTTCAGTATCCGCGACATCACTGTGCTGGTTGCGGAGCTATCTCTCTGGACGTGTTCAACATGTGAAAATTGGCAACATCCTTTCCGACAGCCAAAATGTTAGTACAGGGATGCCACAGGGGTCCATCCTGGGCCCACTCTTGTTTAGTCTCTTTCTAAATCGCCTCCCGCAAGTATGCCAAGACCAATCCTCCTCTATGCAGATGATGCCGTAATATATTCAAGTCATCTGGATATCGATACCCTAGAACAAAGTATGCAAAGCAACTTCACCCTAGTTGAAGACTGGTTCATAAGCTCATGTTTAATGTTGAACTACAAGAAAACGAAAAACATGATGTTTGCCTCAATGCATAGCAGATACAAATCAGCCAAACTTGTCATTCACAACAAACAAAATGACATTCTGGACATGGTTCATAATTTCAAATGTCTAGGGGTCATGTTGGACAGCTCCCTATCATGCTTGCTCCATATCAACCTTGTTTCAAAGTCAACAGATAGAAAGATCGGGCAACTGTATAGGCAAAGGCACTGCCTAACAGAAGATGCCCTCAAACTTGCCATGACAAGCTCAGTCTTCTCTGTTATAGATTATGGGCTTGTTGTATACAGTGTGGCCTCTGACACAGCCCTAAAAAGAATCACCCTGACTCTTACTAAAGCTTTCAGGCTTTTCTTGGGTGTTCCACGCCTTACCCACACTTGTGATCTATACTCTCTCATGGGTTGGCTGGACCTGGATAACAGAATTAGTTATCAACTCTATCTTCTGGCCAAAAGGACCACCCTAGGCATGACTCCAGAACATGATAACACCCACAGCACCAACTAGACTGACTCGAGGAATACATACTAGTCCCTATAAGGTACCATTCCACTACACTTTCCTGGGCCAGCGGTCCTTTGGATACCGTGCCCCTAACCTGCTAAACTCCTTACCAAGCGACCTTCATGCTGAAACAAGAATTGGTCCATTTAGGTCTAAGCTTCCGCTCCCATCTCTCTAGTCATATGAAGTGCACCTGCTCCTCACAGCATAATCTCATGACTGGGGCCCTGCACTGACTGCTCTCTGCACTTAATCTCCCCCTGTGTCTGCTATCTGCACTTTAACGCCACCCTACCAATGTCTGCTACCTGCATTTTAACTCCACTCTGCCCACTCCTCTAATCCTTTCTGCCTCCTTTCTCTTTCATGCAGCTCCATAACCTTCCCTCTCCAGTCTGCTTTCATCACAGTTTTTATCCACACTCCTTTAATCCCTCAAACTCCATTCCCCTCCTTCCTCAGGTCTAGGGAATCTAATCCCATTATTACTATTTCCCCCAACTTCCTTCTACCATGACAATGGAATCGGTCCTGCTTGTTACTTGCTTCTTTTCACCCAAACTCCTCCTATCATTCTTTGGAATTCTGCTGAATTTGTTTGATCAATTGTCACCAAACATTTTCTTATGTAATTATACCCCACCAATGTTTTTTTTTTTGCCTGAATCTTGTATTCATGTTAATTCCTCAAAATGTTATTTGTATGTTGCCTAATGAATTTTGTATTGTCTGCTTGATGTGGAACGTCTGTAAATGAGCTCTGAGCTCAAAGGTTGCAATCCAAGACTTGAATAAATAAATAAAATAAATAAGAATCACCTAGTAGAACAGTACTAGGACTTAATGCGTAGGAACTCAGGGAGTGGGTGGCTCAGGTAATTGGGGCAAGACAGTTTAAAAAAGGCAGGGTTTTTCATTCAAATAAAGAAAGGTTTAAACTTTCAGATAACCTCCAGTATTGCTGACAAGAATGAATGTTATCTCATAGTTAGGAGGAAGTTAAATGAGGTGGACCTCACATTAGTGAATGTGTACGGCCCAAATGATCCATCGCATGACATCTATAAAGAGCTTAATGACAAACTGTCTAATCTCCTTGACTCTACTACTTTACTGGCAGGAGATACAAATAGTATATTGGACCCATTTTTGGACAGATCCAATGCCAGACTTGCCAGAACCTCCTCTGACAGAGACTTATATAATCTGACTGCGGTTCTGGACCTAGTTGATGCTTGGAGAACACTAAACTCTAATAGTAGGGAGTTTACTTCTTGGTCTCCATTTTATAAGTCCGGATCTAGAATAGACCAAATCTATGTCCCAAAGGCCATGATTAAGAGATTGATTGCCTCTCAAATAAAAGAACTGGCTATTTCTGATCACTCCCCATAACAATCTTCTTTATGGAGAGTGAATCAACTGAATTCAACGTAAGTTGGAAAATAATGAACTTCCTCCTAAATAACAAGGATGTTACCACTCAGGTAAAAAATGTTATCAAGGAATTCTTACAGCTTAATGACCCTGCTGACACATTCTGAGCAACTAACTGGGAAAGTTTGAAATGTTATCTTAAAGGGGTTCCGATTAGCACCTCCTCGAGTATGAAAAAGACCAAAACAGAGGAAGTCCTAAATAGGATTAACATGATAGAAGATAAACTTAAATCAAATGCTTCTGATAAAATTTAGGCCTCTTGATCTAGATTAAAAATGAATATTATGAACTTATTAGGGGTGTGGCAAAGTTTGCCATTAGAAAATCCAAATTAAATTATGTCAATTCAGGTCCAAAGGCCTCTGGGGTATTGGTGATAAGACTTAAACAAAATAGCAATGCCAGAAGAATATATTCTATTAGAGATACCCAGAACGATCTCTTAGTTACAGGTAATAAAAAAAAAATCAATGAGGTTTTCTTAACCTTTTATAGAGACTTGTATGACACTAAAGACTTAACACAGCCCCCTAAAATAAAGAATTATGTAAGGGTTTAAACATTCCTGCAGAGCGGGAGGACTATAAGAACATCTTACTAAGTGATATTGGCATGCAAGAAGTCAAAGAAGCAATCGGTAAACTTAAAATAAACAAAGTGCCTGGGCCTGACGGCTACTCTGTTAACTTTTATCAGAAATTAGTTGATGCAGCTATACCCATACTTACTGAGGTATTTCAGGGCACCTTTAACAAAGTTAATCTACACCCTAACATGACTCGGGGACTGATTTCCCTAATATACAAAACAGAGAAGGACCAAAATGAATGCAAGAACTACAGACCAATACCTCTTATAAGCATGGACATTAAAATACTTACTAAAATCTTGACAGGCAACTTTTAAGTGCACCCACCTCTAATGCCTCTGATGAAAGCATGCTGTGATGTGGTGAAACGTTAGTTTTTTTTTTCATTGTTAGTTCGGTGTGCTCTTGTGGTTTGTGGATTGTCATTGTGTGTGTTGTGCTCACTTTTTACTCACAATTGCTTAGAAGATTTCATATCTACAAAAAATATAAACCATCTGGAGCAGGGGAGTCACCAGAAGTATAAAGTTGGGGGGGCTAATGCCCCACAGTCAAAATCCTAACAAAGCTAGGGGGGCGGGTCCAGAGATATGCCCCCTGGAAAAGTTTGAGATTTTTACCTTCAAATGGTGGCTTTTCCTGTATTTTAGTGGTGAAATATATGTTTGAGAAGCCTGGTTATCATGACATGTATTAAATGGTACATGTGCAAAAATTTGGTTACTGGACCAGTGAGAACAATGGAAAGAGAGACACCATTATCACAGCAGATCTGCTGGGAAGGTTACTGGACCCCAGAGTAAACAGCCACCACTTCCACACTGCATAAGTAAGCATTATACAATGGCAACAAATAATGCTGGTCCCTGATTGGTCAGACTGGGACTGGACCCGGGATGTTATTCCAGCATAACATCCCGGCTCTAGTCCCAGTATGCTCACGACCACATAAAATGTTACAACACGATCCCTCCACAGCCGTTACTGAGAAAAGCTTCAGCGGTACTGCTGTGCTCGAAATCAGCATTTCTGCCAAGCTAAATAAACGGCACCGCCAACCGAAATTGGCACTCTCAGTCAAATTCAAACTGACCGCCCATCCCAGCCCGACACAAAATCTACCCATTCCCACGTCAGTTTAAAAATAGTAAACACAGGCGCAAACTGAAACCACCTTTGGCTTCACAGCACTTTCCCGCTCGGTAGTTCAGTTCAGCATGAACATAATAACCCTGTATTTTACTTGGTTACCTTTCATGTCATTTTCTTTCTCCTCGTAACAGTAAAAGCTCTACCGACAGACCTTCCACACCGATATAGGGTACAGGAGCCATTGCAAATCGCCACATTGACACATGGAGAGGGAGATGACTTCTGCCATTGCACGTGACAGCAAATGACCTCTGACTTCCACACGGTGGCAGATAGCCACATTCAGACATGCAGAGCAAGATGACCTCTGCCATTCATGAAACAGCAAAGGAGACGAAACGAGATGGAAATAAATAAAAACTATATTCAAACGGGGGAGATAGGAACAACAACAAACCTATGGGGACTGCAGAGTCACAATAACAGTAGCTCAAACACAACCTTCACCTACTACTCTAAACTGTAAATTAGCACTATTTTTTAAAAAGTAAACTCTCGTAGTAAATAAACACCAAAACTTTACTTTTAAATGTTTTTTAAATCTTTTAATACTTTTACACACATGAGCCATTGTATAATAGGAATAATGCCCTCCAGGGTGGGTGTTATGCTGGGATAACATCCGCCTGGTGTTGGCCGCCGCTGGCCGTTGGCCTCGGCCCAACCACCCAAGGTGGGATGTTATCCCAACATAACACCCACCCTGTCGGGCATTATTCCTTTAATAAGGCACAAAGGGGTGTGTGTAAACCATATTTTACAACACGACCAGGGGCGTAGTAAGGCACGAGGCCAACGGCCAAGTGACTTCAGCTGCTGGCTGTGCTGTAAAATATGGTTTACACACACCCCTGAGTGCCTTATTGCGCTTATAAAATTGACTCCTTTTTTTTTTTACTTTTGACTATTGGGAAAAGCATGTTTATATGGAGAAAAATAGATTTACTTTGTGCAATTGTGATAAAATAATCCTTCCGCCCACTGCAAGTGATGTCATTGATGATGTCATTGTATTATTGTCTATTTTCTTCTTCTTCCTGGTTTTTTTTTCCTCTGGGTTCCCCACATTCAAGATATGGAATGTTTATCATGGAATGTTTACCACGGAATACATGGATTCAAAATTCTGCTCAGTTCCACTGGCAGAATGTTTCTCTCCCAACACACGGTACACACACACACAACAAAGGCCCTTGTTACAGCCAGAGACTCAGTTATTTCACCGTCAGGACAAGAAGAAGAGAGTTCCCTGATAAACAGTTAAGACAGAAAGGGGAATTTTGACTGTCAGCAAAGAAACAGTTGTAGTGAAACCTATAAACAATACTTATTGTTTCTAATTTGTTTATGTATGTAAGGAGAGTGTGATAATCGGAGAAACAGAATTTAATTCATTTGTTTTATTTTTTGTTTAAGGTAGTTTTATTTTTAGGGCCCAGCTGAAATTTTTTTTACAGTGTAAAGGTAGCAGCCATGTTTGTGGTGGAGGGATAACTGAAATGCCTGTGTTCCAAATGTCCATTGATCTGTGTTGCAGACTGTTCACTGCTGAGCAGTCCTTTTTTTTAACCATGTGTAAACCGAATTTTACACATAAATAAGAGCAAATCAGATTACATGATTTTACCCTGCCATTTTATAATTCTGAACAAGTCACTCAACATTCCTGCCATTAATCTCTCTGCATGCCCTCTCTCTCTCTCTCATCAATTTCTGTAGTCTTTGCATCTCCCTGTGTGCTGCAAACTACCCCTCCCCTCCCTCTCTTCCTGGATTCTAAGAAGTTTGGGGATGACTTGTATGATTGTGTCTATGTAGGCTGCTATATAAAAAGGCAGCAAAATACTCTCCCTTCCTCTTTGGATTGTAAAGCACTCAGGAATATAGTCTGTATGAAAGGTGCTACTGTATATAAATCAAAATTTCTTTTCACACAAGCCACATGCACAGATCTTCCTTCTCTAAACTGCCAAAAAACTGTGTAAAGACTCATGCTGCACAGCCTTTTAGATGTGTACCACATCTGTGCCTGTCTGAAAAATTTACCTGCTGTGCAAGCAATGCTGACTGTGTTGGCATGGCAGTTACTAAAATGTGGACACCAATCCCAATCCCAATTTATGTCTATCGCTCCCAGTCCTGTCCAGGTGTTCCCTCCTACAAGGCAAGGCATGCCAAATCTCTCATGCTTCTAAACCCACTAAACAGAGTCCAAGAGACTAGCAGATGCAGAGCGCATTTGTTGTAACCCCCCCCCCCGGGTGCTCCCTGTCAGATTGGGATCCTGCTAACCTGGGAGTGATGATGACAAACCCCTGTCCCAAGCTCTGAGCTCTCCCATGGTGAAGTCCTGACTCCTGTCCCAATGTTCTCTTTGTTGACAGCACAGTACACAGCAGCCATCCACTAGTGCATTCAGTTTGCCCACAAGACACATTTTCTTTTGTCTCCATCAGACTTGTGAGTGGACGAGTGTACTGCCCCAAAGTTTGCCAGGCAAGCAGACCAAGGAGGACTCAGGGAGGGAAAGGGTTAACTCCCCACCCACCCCATGCACAGCCAGCTGGCTTATTGACCAAACTGGCTGGCTGACGATTTCCTGTCTCTATCCCCCTTCCCTCCTGGAGTCTTCTGGCGCTGGATCCTTTGTCTTGGCCAGGTCAGGTCTCCGGCCAGTTCCTAAAGGGGCCATAAATCAGCAAAATGGGCTGATCTTAGCCCCAGATACCGAATCATCTGTCCAATAGCCAGGTCCACCTCTAGGCTAGAAAGGGTCTTCCCTGCTAGCCAGTGGCAGTTCTGGAGTGGATGACTGACAGAGTTGAGAGCACAGGAGTATGGATGGCTAGAGGCTTACCTGAAGCTCAGGTTGGGTGGCTGCTCCTCTATAGCCACAGGTCCTTGGAGGTCTCCAGCAGCAGCAGCAGTCACACCTTAGCTCCAGAAAAGGACCAGCAGTCCTCCTGATGGTCAGCAGCAGCCAGTTCCATAGGGTAAGCTCCCTTTAGTTGTCTGCTCTCCCAGTTTGCAGTTTTTGTATTGGGGTTTTCTGGGGCGTCCTGACGATTGGTGCCTAGTAGTGCATGTAGCACAAGCATCAAATTTCAGATGCAAAGTGACGACAGTAATGCTCACCAAGGTTCTCTTTTGTTCGAATGAAAATATGGCTTGGAAAGCCTGTTAGTTTGCTTCCTGTTATTTTGCAGAATAAGTGTGTCATGGTTTGTGTTTTTTTGGGGCTGCCATTGCAGTTCCCCTGTCTCTCCTCTCCAGTATGCTGTTTTTTTTTCTGGCATTGACATTGGGTGTTGCCACACATGAGGCTGCCATTGCAGTACCCTGCCCTTCACCCTTTGTTTACTGCCTCTAGTGCCACTTGCTGGTCGGCAGGCTGTTGCCCTGCCCAGCTTTGCTGGCATGGTAATTTTTTTCTCTTCTTTGTTTTGTAAATTTCTCTCTCTCTTCCCCTTTGTGGGGGCTCCAGGTTGCTTCCCATCCCTTTGCCTGACCTTCTGGGCAGGTTGTGGGGTGTGGTGCCCTTTTGGGGGCCTCTTTATTTTCTGCCTTTAGTTTTGCCATTTTTTTTAATTTTATGTTTATCTGTTTTGTGGGCTCCTCGAACCCCTTTCTTGCTCCAGTCCACTGAGACGACACCCGACTGTGGTCCTTTAGCCCCCTCTCTCCAAATTAAGTGATGGCATCCATTTTGGTGGTCATTGGTAGTGGAGTTCCCCTGCTCAGCTCTCTTCCCCACCTCCCTTCCATAGTAAATTAGTGCCACTGCAGTCGAAGACCTTGGCGCCTAGCTGATCACAGTCCATGCGGCATTCACCAAGAGGGGACAAGTTTGGGCATACGGACCATGAGGTGCAGCAGCAAAGTGTGTTTGCATGGAAACCAGCACCCAGACCACTAACGTTCCGCCCTGCCACTGTTCAGGGGCAACCAAAGCATTGGGTGGGAGCAGAGCTCCCCGACCTCCACCACTAGCACCACCAACGATCGCAGTGGGGTTTGGAGGACCCAGGCCAGGCAAAGAAAAAGGAAAGTGCACTCCATGTGGTAGAGCTTAAGGTCCCATTCGCACTAGGGCATTTGAAACGGTTCTGAGCGCTTGAACCGTTTCAAATGCGTCTTCTTTGGATAAGCGTTCGCATATAACTCTGTTGTAGTCATATTTTAAGCGTGTTCAAACCCTGATGAGACCAGGGTATGAGCACGCCCAGAAATCCATTTCAAAAGTGAAGTGAGCTACTCACAATGTGAACAGACAGGGTCACATCCATTTGTGCTTGTTTGTCCTCCCACCTCTCGATCGCACAAAGCATCATGGTAAGCAGCTGTGCAAGTGCTCCTGAATCCGAATAGAAGGGGAAATGGATTAACAGCTAGTAAGAATGCTCTAGCATGCATCAGCTGAAACGGGTCAATGAAGTGGACTACAGTGTGAACCCTGCAACATGATAAGCTGTAATCCATTTTCAAAAACGGATTGCTGAAACGTGCTGCAGTGCGAACGGGGCCATAAAGTGCTGACTCCAAACCATGGCTTCTTTTTTTCCTCAGCAAGCAGTGAAGCTGTGAGACTTAAAATTTTTCAGGGAAAATGATTTGGGGGGGCTTGAGCTTACATTACAGGGGCTTCAGCCTCCCCAAAAACAGTCTGGTGACACCACTGATCTGGACTGTAAGTACTTGATGATCTTTGCCTTCCTAAAAGAGTGAGTTGTTCTGAGCAGAGTCTATTCAGATGAGAGTGTGAAGAAATGATTTGAGGTGGGTGCACTTAAAAGTTGCCTGTTCTGATTTACTTGTGTTGAAGAAGCACCATCTCGAACATTTAAAATAGATAGTGGAGTGCCATACCTTGCATCTTTGCTAAAATCTTAGCTAATAGATTAGAGAAACTTACCTCGCTTTTGATTGAGAATAAACAAACTGGTTTTATTAAAGGAAGGATGTCAGCTGCCAATTCCAGGAAATTATTTCATTTGCTGGAGAGAGCAAATAAATCCAAGTTCAGCAGGCCTGTTTGCCTTAGATGCAGAAAAAGCATTTGATAGAGTTCTGTGGACACATTTATTCGAGGTCCTTTGTTTATATGGGTGTCCTGATGCCTTCATTGGATGAGTGAAATTGTTGTATAACCCCACTGCCTCAGTTGTTGCAAACTGAGTTATTTCACTTTCCTTTGCTTTGAAAAGGGGGACCAGACAAGGCTGCCCTCTCTCTCTTTCTCTCTTTCTCTCTCCGTTGTAGTTTAATTTGACATTGAGGGCCAGATATTCAAAAGGGTTGCGCCATGTGCAATAGGGTTGCGCATGCGCAAGTCCGAAATTGCGCCATTCTGCGATATTCAGCAGGAGGCAGTTGCGCCACTGAAAACAGGCTGAGCAACAGCGCAATGCAAATGAATGCATGCTCAACTGGAAGGGGAGGAACCATGCATAAACTGCACAGCCCGATATTCAGCCAGGCTGTGCAGAGTTGTGTAGGTGCAACCCCCAACCTGCGCCTGCAGGACTTTGAGCCAAAAAAAAAAAGGCTTAAATCGAGGACCACCCACAGGTGAGCTGCTGTATTGCAGTGTGCAACACAGCAGCTGCCACCTGTGGCTGGCCCTCAACCCAGTCCTGTGCCCCCGCAGCCCAGATCGCGGGCATAGTGTCTCCCCACCAGCCCGATCACAGGCAGCAATGTGTCCCCAACACATCCTGGTGGTCCAGTGGACCGATAAGCCCGATCGCGGGCTGAAATGGAACACCCCACCTCCCGAATATATCCCTGGTGGTCCAGTGGACCGAAAATCCCGATCACGGGATGTGGTTATCAACCCCCAACACATCCCTGGTGACCTGGAGTACCCCACCCCCACCCACTCACGAAGCCCCACCACCCGCTCCCCCGCGGCCCGGCGGGCAGCAGCATCCACCGCCTGCGCCCGCGCCCGCCGACTGACTGCCCAGTAGGGCTGCCGCCCAGTGGTGCAGAGCAAGAGCCAATGGGCGTGCAGCCCATACCGTACAAAGACAGTTCAGTTTTGTAGATGAAATCATTCACAAAACTGGCACAGTGTCAAAACAATACTTTTCTTAGTCTAATGATAAAAGTCATAAAATGTAAGCTCCACCTGTAATACAGTTATTTGAGAGAAGATATATGTAAGAAACACTTTGTCTAGGAAAATAAAGCTGTAACAGAAGATATACTTTGAAAGATACTAATCAAAGATTACAGGAGAATCTGTTAGCAGACACCTGTAGGCACACCTTGTGCTAATGCAGAAGGTATACCAGCAAATAATTTGAATCAGAGAAAAATAAAGAATGAAATGTTAGCAACTAAACAGGCATCCCTGTGAGTAAAATAAAACACCAATATTGTGAATCTGCTTAGCCAACTAAATTAATCCTTCTCCTGTAAGTTTCTACCTGCCTTTCAAGCAGTCTAGAAGGAAAGTTCAGTAGTTAGGTGCCTGGCAAAACCAAGCCTACCTCCAAGATATCAACTAACCTGACTTTTAACCTTTTTCTGTTGGAAATTACAGTTTTCCAGCTCCACTTCACTTACACACCTAATCCTTTGAAGAGCTGTGGAGGAAGGCAATTAGCTCCTTCAATGTGAGAAGGAGACTGAAACACCTTGAGACAACAAACCTTTTCAACAAACAAGAATAAACTAAAACACAGTGTCAAACAATAATTTGTTTAGCCCAATGATAAAAAGTCACAAAAATGTAAGCTCCACCTGTAATACAGTAATTTCAGAGAAGATATACGCTGTAAGAAACACCTTACCCAGAGAAAATAAAGCAGTAAATAGAAGATATAATTTTGCAAAAAAGACACTTGAATCAGAAGATTACAGGAGTAATCTGTTAGCAAGGCCACCCAGGCACACCTTGTAATAATGCAGAAGAAGGTATACCAGCAATATCAATTTGAATCAGAGAAAAAATAAAGCAATGAAATGTTAGCAACAAACAGTAGCAATCCCTGTGAGTAAAAAATAAAACACCACCACACAGTAAATTGTTTAGCCAAACTAAATCTTAATCTTCTTCCTGCTCTGGTAAGTTTCTCACTCTGCCTTCACAGTCTTAGAAGGAAAGCTCAGAAGTTAGGTGCTTGGCCATAGCAAACCAAGTCTTCACTCAAGATATCAATCTAACCTGACTTTTTAACCCTTCTTTCTGTTGGAAATTCTGACCAGTTTTCCAGCTCCACTTCCCCCACATACACACCTAATCCTTTGGAAGAGCTGTGGAGGAAAAGCAATTAGCTCCTTCAATGTGAGAAGGAGACTGAAACACCTCTGAGACAACAAACCTTTTCAACAAACAAGAATAAACTAAAACACAGTGTCAAACAATAATTTTGCTTAGCCCAATGATAAAAAAGTCACAAAAATGTAAGCTCCACCTGTAATAGAGTAATTTCAGAGAAGATATACGCTGTAAGAAACACTTTGCTCCAGAGAAAAATAAAGCAGTAACAGAAGATATACCTTGCAAAAGACAATTTGAATCAGAAGATTACAGGAGTAATCTGTTACCACACACCTGTAGGCACGCCTTGTAATAATGCAGAAGAAGGTATACCAGCAACAACAATTTGAATCAGAGAAAAAATAAAGCAATGAAATGTTAGCAACAAACAGTAGCAATCTCTGTGAGTAAAAAATAAAAACACTACCACACAGTAGCCAATGCTTGGCCAACCAAATCTTAATCTTTCTCCCTTGTTTCAGTAAAGTTTCTCTACTCTGCCTTTCAAGCAGTCTTAGAAGGAAAAAGCCTCAGGTGGAGCTAAGTGCCTTGGCCAGCAAGCCAAGTCTCCTACCTCCAAGATATCAACTAACCTGACTTTTTAACCCTTCTTTCTGTTGGAATTATTGACAGTTTTCTCCAGCTCCACCTCCACATACACACTAATCCTTTGGAAGAGCTGTGAGGAAAAGCAATTAGCTCCTTCAATGTGAAGGAGACTCGAAACACCTCTGAGACAACAAACCTTTTCAACAAACAAGAATAAACTAAAACACAGTGTCAAACAATAATTTTGCTTAGTCCAATGATAAAAAAAGTCACAAAAATGTAAGCTCCACCTGTAATACAGTACTTTCAGAGAAGATATACGCTAAGAAACACTTTGCTCCAGAGAAAAATAAAGCAGTAATAGAAGATATACCTTGCAAAAGACAATTTGAATCAGAAGATTACAGGAGTAATCTGTTAGCATACACCTGTAGGCACACCTTGTAATAATGCAGAAGAAGGTATACCAGCAACAACAATTTGAATCAGAGAAAAAATAAAGCAAATGAAATGTTAGCAACAAAACAGTAGCAATCCCTGTGAGTAAAAATAAAAACACCACCACACAGTAAATCTGCTTAGCCAAACTAAATCTTAATCCTTTCCTGCTTTGGTAAGTTTCTACTCTGCCTTTCAAGCAGTCTTAGAAGGAAAAGCTCAGGTGAAGCTAGGTGCCTTGGCCAGCAAAACCAAGTCTTCTACCTCCAAGATATCAACTAACCTGACTTTTAACCCTTCTTTCTGTTGGGAAATTACTGATGCAGTTTCCAGCTCCACCTCTCTGGGCCACGCACACTAATCTTTGGAAGCTGTGAGGAAAGCACTCAGCTCTTCAATGAGAAGGAGACTGAAACACTCTGAGACAAACAAACCTTTTCAACAAACAAGAATAAACTAAAACACAGTGTTAAACAATAATTTTGCTTAGCCCAATGATAAAAGTCAAAAATGAAGCCCACCTGTAATACAGTAATTTCAGAGAAGATATACGCTGTAAGAAACACTTTGCTCCAGAGAAAACTAAAGCAGTAACAGAAGATATACCTTGCTAAAGACAATCTGAATCGAAGATTACAGGAGTAATCTGTTAGCACACACCTGTAGGCACGCCTTGTAATAATGCAGAAGAAGGTATACCAGCAACAACAATTTGAATCAGAGAAAATAAAGCAATGAAATGTTAGCAACAAACAGTAGCAATCCCTGTGAGTAAAAAAATAAAAACACCACCACACAGTAAATCTGCTTAGGCAAACTAAATCTTAATCCTTCTCCCTTGCTCTGGTAAGTTTCTCTACTCTGCCTTTCAAGCAGTCTTAGAAGGAAAGCTCAGGTAGCTAGGGTGCCTTGGCCAGCAAACGAAGTCTTCTACCTCAAGATATCAACTAACCTGACTTTTAACCCTTCTTTCTGTTGGAACATTGACAGTTTTCCAGCTCCACCCCCCACATACACACCCCTAATCCTTTTGGAAGAGCTGTGGGAGTGAAGCAATTAGCTCCTTCAATGTGAGAAGGAGACTGAAACACCTCTGAGACAACAAACCTTTTCAACAAACAAGAATAAAATAAAACACAGTGTCAAACAATAATTTTGCTTAGCCCAATGATAAAAAAGTCACAAAAATGTAAGTTCCACCTGTAATACAGTAATTTCAGAGAAGATATACGCTGTAAGAAACACTTTGCTCCAGAGAAAAATAAAGCAGTAACAGAAGATATACCTTGCAAAAGACAATTTGAATCAGAAGATTACAGGAGTAATCTGTTAGCACACACCTGTAGGCACACCTTGTAATAATGCAGAAGAAGGTATACCAGCAACAACAATTTGAATCAGAGAAAATAAAGCAATGAAATGTTAGCAACAAACAGTAGCAATCCCTGTGAGTAAAAATAAAAACACCACCACACAGTAAATCTGCTTAGCCAAACTAAATCTTAATCTTTCTCCTTGCTCTGGTAGTTTTCTACTCTGCCTTTCAAGCAGTCTTAGAAGGAAAGCTCAGGTGAAGCTTAGGTGCCTTGGCCAGCAAACCAAGTCTCTACCTCCAAGATATCAACTAACCTGACTTTTTAACCCTTCTTTCTGTTGGAAATTACTGACAGTTTTCCAGCTCCACCCCCCACATACACACCTAATCCTTTGGAAGAGCTGTGGGAGGAAAAGCAATTAGCTCCTTCAATGTGAGAAGGAGACTGAAACACCTCTGAGACAACAAACCTTTTCAACAAACAAGAATAAACTAAAACACAGTGTCAAACAATAATTTTGCTTAGCCCAATGATAAAAAAGTCACAAAAATGTAAGCTCCACCTGTAATACAGTAATTTCAGAGAAGATATATGCTGTAAGAAACACTTTGCTCCAGAGAAAAATAAAGCTGTAACAGAAGATATACCTTGCAAAAGACAATTTGAATCAGAAGATTACAGGAGTAATCTGTTAGTACACACCTGTAGGCACACTCTGTAATAATGCAGAAGAAGGTATACCAGCAACAACAATTTGAATCAGAGAAAAAATAAAGCAATGAAATGTTAGCAACAAATAGTAGCAATCCCTGTGAGTAAAAAATAAAACACCACCACACAGTAAATCTGCTTAGCCAAACTAAATCTTAATCCTTCTCCTTGCTCTGTAAGTTTCTCACTCTGCCTTTCACTCAGTCTAGAAGGAAAGCTCAGGTGAAGCTAGGTGCCTTGGCCAGCAAACCAAGTCTTCACTCCAAGATATCAACTAACCTGACTTTTTAACCCTTCTTTTGTTGGAAATTCGGATAGTTTTTCCAGCTCCACTCCCCACATACACACTAATCCTTTGAAGAGCTGTGGAGGAAAGCAATAGCTCTTCAATGTGAGAAGGAGACTGAAACACCTCTGAGACAACAAACCTTTTCAACAAACAAGAATAAAACTAAAACACAGTGTCAAACAATAATTTTGCTTAGCCTAATGATAAAAAAAGTCACAAAATGTAAGCTCCACCTGTAATACAGTAATTTCAGAGAAGATATACGCTTGTAAGAAACACTTTGCTCCAGAGAAAATAAAGCAGTAACAGAAGATATACCTTGCAAAAGACAATTTGAATCAGAAGATTACAGGAGTAATCTGTTAGCACACACCTGTAGGCACGCCTTGTAATAATGCAGAAGAAGGTATACCAGCAAACAATTTGAATCAGAGAAAAATAAAGCAATGAAATGTTAGCAACAAACAGTAGCAATCCCTGTGAGTAAAAAATAAAAAACACCACCACACAGTAAATCTGCTTAGCCAAACTAAATCTTAATCCTTCTCCCTTGCTCTGGTAAGTTTTCTACTCTGCCTTTCAAGCAGTCTTAGAAGGAAAAGCTCAGGTGAAGCTAGGTGCCTTGGCCAGCAAACCAAGTCTTCACCTCCAAGATATCAACTAACCTGTTTTTAACCCTTCTTTCTGTTGGAAATTACTGACAGTTTTTCAGCTCCACTCCCCACATACACACCTAATCCTTTGGAAGAGCTGTGGGAGGAAAATAATTAGCTCCTTCCATGTGAGAAGGAGACTGAAACACCTCTGAGACAACAAACCTTTTCAACAAACAAGAATAAAATAAAACACAGTGTCAAACAATAATTTTGCTTTGCCCATTGATAAAAAAGTCACAAAAATGTAGGCTCCACCTGTAATACAGTAATTTCAGAGAAGATATACGCTGTGAGAAACACTTTGCTCCAGAGAAAAATAAAGCAGTAACAGAAGATATACCTTGCAAAAGACAATTTGAATCAGAAGATTACAGGAGTAATCTGTTAGCACACACCTGTAGGCACACCTTGTAATAATGCAGAAGAAGGTATACCAGCAACAACAATTTGAATCAGAGAAAAATAAAGCAATGAAATGTTAGCAACAAACAGTAGCAATCCCGTGAGTAAAAATAAAAACACCACCACACAGTAAATCTGTTTAGCCAAACTAAATCTTAATCCTTCTCCCTTGCTCTGGTAGTTTCTACTCTGCCTTTCAAGCAGTCTTAGAAGGAAAAGCTCAGGTGAAGCTAGGTGCCTTGGCCAGCAAACCAAGTCTCTACCTCCAAGATATCAACTAACCTGACTTTTTTAACCCTTCTTTCTGTTGGAAATTACTGACAGTTTTCCAGCTCCACCCCCACATACACACCTAATCCTTTGGAAGAGCTGTGGAGGAAAGCAATTAGTCCTTCCAATGTGAGAAGGAGACTGAAACACCTCTGAGACAACAAACCTTTTCAACAAACAAGAATAAACTAAAACACAGTGTCAAACAATAATTTTGCTTAGCCTAATGATAAAAAGTCACAAAATGTAAGCTCCACCTGTAATACAGTAATTTCAGAGAAGATACGCTGTAAGAAACACTTTGTCTAGAGAAAAATAAAGCAGTAACAGAAGATATACTCTTGAAAGACAATTTGAATCAGAAGATTACAGGAGTAATCTGTTAGCACACACCTGTAGGCACACTTTTTAATAATGCAGAAGAAGGTATAACCAGCAACAACAATTTGAATCAGAGAAAAAATAAAGCAATGAAATGTTAGCAACAAACAGTAGCAATCCCTGAGAGTAAAATAAAAACACCACCACACAGTAAATCTGCTTAGCCAAACTAAATCTTAATCCTTCTCCCTTGCTCTGGTAAGTTTCTCCTCTGCCTTTCAAGCAGTCTTAGAAGGAAAAGCTCAGGTGAAGCTAGGTGCCTTGGCCAGCAAACCAAGTTTCTACCTCAAGATATCAACTAACCTGACTTTTAACCCTTCTTTCTGTTGGAAATTACTGACAGTTTTCCAGCTCCACTCTCACATACACACCTAATCCTTTGGAAGAGCGTGGAGGAAAAGCAATTAGTCCTTCAATGTGAGAAGGAGACTGAAACACCTCTGAGACAACAAACCTTGCAACAAACAAGAATAAACTAAAACACAGTGTCAAACAATAATTTTGTTTAGCCCAATGATAAAAAAGTCACAAAATGTAAGTCTCCCATTGTAACAGTAATTTCAGAGAAGATATACTGTCAAGAAACACTTTGTCTCCAGAAAATAAAGCAGTAACAGAAGATATACCTTGCAAAAGACAATTTGAATCAGAAGATTACAGGAGTAATCTGTTAGCTACACACCTGTAGGCAGCACCTTGTAATAATGCAGAAGAAGGTATACCAGCAACAACAATTTGAATCAGAGAAAAAATAAAGCAATGAAATGTTAGCAACAAACAGTAGCAATCCTGTGAGTAAAAAATAAAAACACCACCACACAGTAAATCTGCTTAGCCAAACTAAATCTTAATCCTTCTCCCTTGCTCTTGGTAAATTTCTACCTGCCTTCAAGCAGTCTTAGAAGGAAAAACTCAGGTGAAGTTACGTGTCTGGGCAGCAAACCAAGTCTTCTACCTCCAAGATATCAACTAACCTGACTTTTTAACCCTTCTTTCTGTTGGAAATTACTGACAGTTTTCCAGCTCCACTTCCGATACACACCTAATCCTTTGGAAGAGCTGTGGGAGGAAAGAATTAGCTCCTTCAATGTGAGAAGGAGACTGCAAACACCTCTGAGACAATAAACCTTTTCAACAAACAAGAATAAACTAAACACAGTGTCAAACAATAATTTTGCTTAGCCCAATGATAAAAAGTCACAAAAATGTAAGTTCTACCTGTAATACAGTAATTTCAGAGAAGATATACGCTGTAAGAAACACTTTGCTCCAGAGAAAAATAAAGCAGTAACAGAAGATATACTCTTGCGAAAGACAATCTGAATCAGAAGATTACAGGAGTAATCTGTTACCACACACCTGTAGGCACGCCTTGTAATAATGCAGAAGAAGGTATACCAGCAACAACAATTTGAATCAGAGAAAAAATAAAGCAATGAAATGTTAGCAACAAACAGTAGCAATCTCTGTGAGTAAAAAATAAAAACACCACCACACAGTAAATCTGCTTAGCCAAACTAAATCTTAATCCTTCTCCCTTGCTCTGGTAAGTTTCTCTACTCTGCCTTTCAAGCAGTCTTAGAAGGAAAAAGCTCAGGTGAAGCTAAGTGCCTTGGCCAGCAAGCCAAGTCTTCTACCTCCAAGATATCAACTAACCTGACTTTTTAACCCTTCTTTCTGTTGGAAATTACTGACAGTTTTCCAGCTCCACCCCCCACATACACACCTAATCCTTTGGAAGAGCTGTGGGAGGAAAAGCAATTAGCTCCTTCAATGTGAGAAGGAGACTGAAACACCTCTGAGACAACAAACCTTTTCAACAAACAAGAATAAACTAAAACACAGTGTCAAACAATAATTTTGTTTAGCCCAATGATAAAAAAGTCACAAAAATGTAAGCTCCACCTGTAATACAGTAATTTCAGAGAAGATATACGCTGTAAGAAACACTTTGCTCCAGAGAAAAATAAAGCAGTAACAGAAGATATACCTTGCAAAGACACTTTGAATCAGAAGATTACAGGAGTAATCTGTTAGCACACACCTGTAGTAACACCTTGTAATAATGCAGAAGAAGGTATACAGCAACAACAATTTGAATCAGAGAAAAATAAAGCAATGAAATGTTAGCAACAAACAGTAGCAATCCCTGTGAGTAAAAATAAAAAACACCACCACACAGTAAATCTGCTTAGCCAAACTAAATCTAATCCTTCTCCTTGCTCGGTAAGTTTCTACTCTGCCTTTCAAGCAGTCTTAGAAGGAAAAGCTCTAGTGTATAGGTGTCTTTGGCCAGCAAACCAAGTCTTCACCTCCAAGATATCAACTAACCTGACTTTTAACCCTTCTTTCTGTTGGAATTACTGACAGTTTTCCAAGCTCCACCCCCACATACACACCTAATCCTTTGGAAGAGCTGTGGGAGGGAAAAGCAATTAGTCTCTTCAATGTGAGAAGGAGACTGAAACACCTCTGAGACAAACAAACCTTTTCAACAAACAAGAATAAACTAAAACACAGTGTCAAACAATAATTTTGCTTAGCCCAATGATAAAAAAGTCACAAAAATGTAAGCTCCACCTGTAATACAGTAATTTCAGAGAAGATATACGCTGTAAGAAACACTTTGCTCCAGAGAAAAATAAAGCAGTAACAGAAGATATACCTTGCAAAAGACAATCTGAATCAGAAGATTACAGGAGTAATCTGTTAGCACACACCTGTAGGCACGCCTTGTAATAATGCAGAAGAAGGTATACCAGCAACAACAATTTGAATCAGAGAAAAATAAAGCAATGAAAATGTTAGCAACAAACAGTAGCAATCCCTGTGAGTAAAAAATAAAACACCACCACACAGTAAATCTGTTTAGCCAAACTAAATCTTAATCCTTCTCCCTTGCTCTGGTAAGTTTCTTCTGCCTTTCAAGCAGTCTTAGAAGGAAAGCTCAGGTGAAGCTAGGTGCCTTGGCCAGCAAACCAAGCTTCTACCTCCAAGATATCAACTAACCTGACTTTTAACCTTCTTTCTGTTGGAAATTACTGACAGTTTTCAGCTCCAACCCCCACATACACACCTAATCCTTGGAAGAGCTGGGAGGAAAGCAATTAGCTCCTTCAATGTGAGAAGGAGACTGAAACACCTCTGAGACAACAAACCTTTTCAACAAACAAGAATAAACTAAAACACAGTGTCAAACAATAATTTTGCTTAGCCCAATGATAAAAGTCACAAAATGTAAGCTCCACCTGTAATACAGTAATTTCAGAGAAGATATGTATGTAAGAAACACTTTGCTCCAGAGAAAAATAAAGCTGTAACAGAAGATATACTCTTGCAAAAAGACATTTGAATCAGAAGATTACTGGAGAATTAGTTACACACACCTGTAGGCACACCTTGTAATAATGCAGAAGAAGGTATACCAGCAACAACAATTTGAATCAGAGAAAAAATAAAGCAATGAAATGTTAGCAACAAACAGTAGCAATCCCTGTGAGTAAAAAAATAAAAACACCACCACACAGTAAATCTGCTTAGCCAAACTAAATCTTAATCCTTCTCCCTTGCTCTGTAAGTTTTTCACTCTGCCTTTTCAGCAGTCTTAGAAGGAAAAGCTCAGGTGAAGCTAGGTGCCTTGGCCAGCAAACCAAGTCTTCTACCTCCAAGATATCAACTTAACCTGACTTTTTAACCCTTCTTTCTGTTGGAAATTACTGACAGTTTTCCAGCTCCACTTCACACACACACACCTAATCCTTTGAAGAGCTGTGGAGAAAAGCAATTAGCTCCTTCAATGTGAGAAGGAGACTGAAACACCTCTGAGACAACAAACCTTTTCAACAAACAAGAATAAACTAAAACACAGTGTCAAACAATAATTTTGCTTAGCCCATGATAAAAAAGTCACAAAAATGTAAGCTCCACCTGTAATACAGTAATTTCAGAGAAGATATACGCTGTAAGAAACACTTTGCTCCAGAGAAAAATAAAGCAGTAACAGAAGATATACCTTGCAAAAGACAATCTGAATCAGAAGATTACAGGAGTAATCTGTTACCATAACACCTGTAGGCACGCTTTGTAATAATGCAGAAGAAGGTATACCAGCAACAACAATTTGAATCAGAGAAAAATAAAGTAATGAAATGTTAGCAACAAACAGTAGCAATCTCTGTGAGTAAAAAATAAAACACCACCACACAGTAAATCTGCTTAGCCAAACTAAATCTTAATCCTTCTCCCTTGCTCTGGTAAGTTTCTCTACTCTGCCTTTCAAGCAGTGTTAGAAGGAAAAAGCTCAGGTGAAGCTAAGTGCCTTGGCCAGCAAGCCAAGTCTTCTACCTCCAAGATATCAACTAACCTGACTTTTTAACCCTTCTTTCTGTTGGAAATTACTGACAGTTTTCCAGCTCCACCCCCCACATACACACCTAATCCTTTGGAAGAGCTGTGGGAGGAAAAGCAATTAGCTCCTTCAATGTGAGAAGGAGACTGAAACACCTCTGAGACAACAAACCTTTTCAACAAACAAGAATAAACTAAAACACAGTGTCAACAATAATTTTGCTTTAGCCCAATGATAAAAAGTCACAAAATGTAAGCTCTAACTTGTAATACAGTAATTTGAGAAGATATACTCTAAAGAAACACTTTGCTCAGAGAAAATAAAGCAGTCACAGAAGATATACCTTGCAAAAGACAATTTGAATCAGAAGATTACAGGAGAATCTGTTAGCACACACCTGTAGGCACACCTTGTAATAATGCAGAAGAAGGTATACCAGCAACAACAATTTGAATCAGAGAAAAAATAAAGCAATGAAATGTTAGCAACAAACAGTAGCAATCCCTGTGAGTAAAAATAAAACACCACCACACAGTAAATCTGCTTAGCCAAACTAAATCTTAATCCTTCTCCCTTGCTCTGGTAAGTTTCTACTCTGGGCTTGCTAGTTTTAGAAGGAAAAGCTTGTGTGAAGTTTTAGTGCCTTGGCTACAAACCAAGTCTTCTACCTCCAAGATATCAACTAACCTGACTTTTAACCCTTCTTTCTGTTGGAAATTACCAGTTTTCCAGCCCAAAATTTCACATACACACCTAATCTTTGAAGAGCTGTGGAGGAAGCAATTAGCTCCTTTCAATGTGAGAAGGAGACTGAAACACCTCTGAGACAAACAAACCTTTTCAACAAACAAGAATAAACTAAAACACAGTGTCAAACAATAATTTTGCTTAGCCCAATGATAAAAAAGTCACAAAAATGTAAGCTCCACCTGTAATACAGTAATTTCAGAGAAGATATACGCTGTAAGAAACACTTTGCTCCAGAGAAAAATAAAGCAGTAACAGAAGATATACCTTGCAAAAGACAATCTGAATCAGAAGATTACAGGAGTAATCTGTTAGCACACACCTGTAGGCACGCCTTGTAATAATGCAGAAGAAGGTATACCAGCAACAACAATTTGAATCAGAGAAAAAATAAAGCAATGAAATGTTAGCAACAAACAGTAGCAATCCCTGTGAGTAAAAAAAAAAACGCCACCACACAGTAAATCTGCTTAGCCAAACTAAATCTTAATCCTTCTCCCTTGCTCTGGAGTTTCACTCTGCCTTTCAAGCAGTCTTAGAAGGAAAAGTTCAGGTGAAGCTAGGTGCCTGGCCAGCAAACCAAGTCTTCTACCTCCAAGATATCAACTAACCTGACTTTTAACCCTTCTTTCTGTTGGAAATTACTGACAGTTTTCAGCTCCACCCCCACATACACACTAATCCTTTGGAAGAGCTGTAGTGAAAAGCAATTAGCTCCTTCAATGTAGAAGGAGACTGAAACACCTCTGAGACAACAAACCTTTTCAACAAACAAGAATAAACTAAAACACAGTGTCAAACAATAATTTTGCTTAGCCCAATGATAAAAAAGTCACAAAAATGTAAGCTCCACCTGTAATACAGTAATTTCAGAGAAGATATACGCTGTAAGAAACACTTTTCTCCAGAGAAAAATAAAGCTGTAACAGAAGATATACCTTGCAAAAAGACAATTTGAATCAGAAGATTACAGGAGTAATCTGTTAGCACACACCTGTAGGCACACCTTGTAATAATGCAGAAGAAGGTATACCAGCAACAACAATTTGAATCAGAGAAAAAATAAAGCAATGAAATGTTAGCAACAAACAGTAGCAATCCCTGTGAGTAAAAAATAAAAACACCACCACACAGTAAATCTGCTTAGCCAAACTAAATCTTAATCCTTCTCCCTTGCTCTGGTAAGTTTCTCTACTCTGCCTTTCAAGCAGTCTTAGAAGGAAAAAGCTCAGGTGAAGCTAGGTGCCTTGGCCAGCAAACCAAGTCTTCTACCTCCAAGATATCAACTAACCTGACTTTTTAACCCTTCTTTCTGTTGGAAATTACTGACAGTTTTCCAGCTCCACCCCCCACATACACACCTAATCCTTTGGAAGAGCTGTGGGAGGAAAAGCAATTAGCTCCTTCAATGTGAGAAGGAGACTGAAACACCTCTGAGACAACAAACCTTTTCAACAAACAAGAATAAAATAAAACACAGTGTCAAACAATAATTTTGCTTAGCCCAATGATAAAAAAGTCACAAAAATGTAAGCTCCACTTGTAATACAGTAATTTTAGAGAAGATATACGCTGTAAGAAACACTTTGCTCCAGAGAAAAATAAAGCAGTAACAGAAGATATACCTTGCAAAAGACAATTTGAATCAGAAGATTACAGGAGTAATCTGTTAGCACACACCTGTAGGCACGCCTTGTAATAATGCAGAAGAAGGTATACCAGCAACAACAATTTGAATCAGAGAAAAAATAAAGCAATGAAATGTTAGCAACAAACAGTAGCAATCCCTGTGAGTAAAAAATAAAAACACCACCACACAGTAAATCTGCTTAGCCAAACTAAATCTTAATCCTTCTCCCTTGCTCTGGTAAGTTTCTCTACTCTGCCTTTCAAGCAGTCTTAGAAGGAAAAAGCTCAGGTGAAGCTAGGTGCCTTGGCCAGCAAACCAAGTCTTCTACCTCCAAGATATCAACTAACCTGACTTTTTAACCCTTCTTTCTGTTGGAAATTACTGACAGTTTTCCAGCTCCACCCCCCACATACACACCTAATCCTTTGGAAGAGCTGTGGGAGGAAAAGCAATTAGCTCCTTCAATGTGAGAAGGAGACTGAAACACCTCTGAGACAACAAACCTTTTCAACAAACAAGAATAAACTAAAACACAGTGTCAAACAATAATTTTGCTTAGCCCAATGATAAAAAAGTCACAAAAATGTAAGCTCCACCTGTAATACAGTAATTTCAGAGAAGATATACGCTGTAAGAAACACTTTGCTCCAGAGAAAAATAAAGCAGTAACAGAAGATATACCTTGCAAAAGACAATTTGAATCAGAAGATTACAGGAGTAATCTGTTAGCACACACCTGTAGGCACACCTTGTAATAATGCAGAAGAAGGTATACCAGCAACAACAATTTGAATCAGAGAAAAAATAAAGCAATGAAATGTTAGCAACAAACAGTAGCAATCCCTGTGAGTAAAAAATAAAAACACCACCACACAGTAAATCTGCTTAGCCAAACTAAATCTTAATCCTTCTCCCTTGCTCTGGTAAGTTTCTCTACTCTGCCTTTCAAGCAGTCTTAGAAGGAAAAGCTCGTGAAGCTAGGTGCCTTGGCCAGCAAACCAAGTCTTCTACCTCCAAGATATCAACTAACCTGACTTTTAACCCTTCTTTCTGTTGAAATTACTGACAGTTTTCCAGCTCCACCCCCCACATACACACCTAATCCTTTGGAAGAGCTGTGGGAGGAAAAGCAATTAGCTCCTTCAATGTGAGAAGGAGACTGAAACACCTCTGAGACAACAAACCTTTTCAACAAACAAGAATAAACTAAAACACAGTGTCAAACAATAATTTTGCTTAGCCCAATGATAAAAAAGTCACAAAAATGTAAGCTCCACCTGTAATACAGTAATTTCAGAGAAGATATACGCTGTAAGAAACACTTTGCTCCAGAGAAAAATAAAGCAGTAACAGAAGATATACCTTGCAAAAGACAATTTGAATCAGAAGATTACAGGAGTAATCTGTTAGCACACACCTGTAGGCACACCTTGTAATAATGCAGAAGAAGGTATACCAGCAACAACAATTTGAATCAGAGAAAAAATAAAGCAATGAAATGTTAGCAACAAACAGTAGCAATCCCTGTGAGTAAAAAATAAAAACACCACCACACAGTAAATCTGCTTAGCCAAACTAAATCTTAATCCTTCTCCCTTGCTCTGGTAAGTTTCTCTACTCTGCCTTTCAAGCAGTCTTAGAAGGAAAAAGCTCAGGTGAAGCTAGGTGCCTTGGCCAGCAAACCAAGTCTTCTACCCATTCATTCTCTACACAGAACTTAGGATACAAGCTCTCCAGTATACCCAATTTTGACAGCCTGTTTTGACAGATCAATGAGCTGCCTTACTGGTCCCTGTAAGTGTGGGTTTACAAACAGAAAATGAGGCTGTCTACAGTAAGTGCCTGTCTGCTAGGGGGTATATTAATAGTGATGGAAATTGCCTTGGATCATATAAAAGTTTCTCCAGAGGGAGAAAATGGACACGAGGATGTGACCTCTTTCTCCTTCTCTAATCTAATAATCCATAAGGATAAAACCTCAATCAATAACTGGTACTTAAAGAACATCAACACAGCAAAATTAGGGTGCTGCTTAACCACCCATTCTATCCAAGGAACAAAGGGCTACAGGCGTCTGCAAAAATACATCGCAGAACTATGGCTTCACCTATTATATTTATCACGGTCGGGGGGCATCGAAACAAACCCTGGGCCTCCTCTTGGGACCGATCCCTCTATTATCCTACAGTGGTTAAAAACTCAAGGCCTAAAGGTTACACACATGAACATTAGAAGCCTGACGGCAAACTTAGATGAACTATAATCATGGATATCCCACTACTCCCCAGACATACTTGGACTAACCGAAATGTGGCTAAAACCAAGCATCCATGACTCTTTACGTGCTAATAAGGGTTAAAAATTACTAATAAAAGACCATGACTCCACCAAAAGGGGAGGTGGAGTTGCCTTCCTTGCCAGGGAACACCTAAAACTTGCAATACAACTCATGGATACAACCAGCATCCTCAAAGCCCTACACGTAGTCCTGTTACTAGGAAATACCAAGAAAGTAAACCTGATCTGTGTCTACAACCCACCCAAGAGTGGCCTGCCATGATTAACTAGCCTGATGGACTCTCTGGCCTCCCTAAAATGACAAAATGAAGTTCTACTAATGGGAGATTTCATTCTGGACTGGGCAGGGAAACACTCAGGATCTTATGAAGCGGCACTGGGAAAACTGTACCTAACGCAGCTAATTACGTGACCAAAAAGGATATTGCAACAAAGCAATCACAAATTGGTGCTGGACTGGATAGTCATAAACAGAGTGGAACACACAAGGATGTGTGAAACACTTCCTGACTCCATCAGTGACCATGCCCTGTTTTTTTGTGTCAGGAGCACGCATATACCCAAGCCTCCTTTCAAGGAATTTCAGTTCCACGATTTTTCTAAGCTACGCACACGAGACCTTCATGCTGACCTCAACAACATAGATTGGGCCCCAATCTACCAGACAAAGAATGTTGAAGTTGCAGTAGCTTTTCTCATAAACACCTTGCAGGAGGTGCAAAACAAACATGGACCCCTAAAAAGAAGAGTACATGGCACTGCTACGAGATGGGTACATAGTGGTCTATTAGCCACCATGACAGCCAGAGATAAAACCTAGATCTCCGCAAAGAAACCAAACAGACAAGCAGACTGGGAGGAATACAGAAGGCAGCGTAATGCCTGTAAGAAAGTCATTCGCACGGCAAAAAGGACCTACTCAAACCAACTGCTACAGGCAGCGGCCAAGGATGCTCATGGTTTCTGGAACCACATAAAATCTTTCTTAGGACAAGGCAGCAACCAGACTATAGAGGATACGACACTGGAGCAAACTGTAACAATATTAGAACAATGGCAAATGCACTAAACTCCCACTTTACTGACCTCTCTAGCTACGAGAGGCTCACAAACCAGTCAAATACTGTACCTACTGGTGACATGCCCCCTGCCTTTACACCACTTCACCTAAGAGAGGTTAGCACAGCGGAAGTGCTAAGTTCCCTGAGAAAAATCCTGGCTCATGGATCAGCTGGACCAGATGGCCTAATACCAAGGTTCCTTAAAATAGCAGCTCCAGCCATAGCGGCACCAGTCACCAGGATCTTCAACCTCTCACTCAGTACAAAGACAGTCCCGTCTTTCTGGAAAATCAACTGGCTAGTACCAATACACAAAAAAGGGGATACCAAGGACATAAATAACTACCGACCGATTGCCATACTATCTGCCCTGAATAAGCTACTAGAAAAAACTGTGGCAACCCAAGTGGCTGAACACTTACAACAGAATAACTTACTCTGTTCTGCACAACATGGTTTCAGGAAGAGCCACAGCACAACCACAGCTCTTTTCAAATTTATAAACGATGTAAAAACTGCAGTGGACAAGGGTCTCTGCACAGGAGCAGTCTTCGTGGATTTAACCAAGGCCTTTGACCTTGGGGACCACCACCTGCTTCTATCAAAACTGGACACATTTGGTCTCTCAAAAGACTCTATCTTATGGTTTTACAGCTACCTCTCTGAGCGTATGCAATTTGTTCAAATTAACAACTACAAATCTGATCTTTCCACCACCACCGTTGGGGTGCCTCAAAGATCCATCCTTGGTCCATTGTTTTTCTCGCTGTACATAAACAATCTACCAGTGATGTCTGGGCCCTCCTCTTCTATTCTGTATGCAGACGACATGGTAATGTACACAAGTGCCAAAGACATAACCACTATAAATTCCACACTAAACACTGATTTTGAATGCCTACATACATGGCTAACATGCAACAAGCTAATCCTAAATGCAAAAAAAACGGTAGCCATGGTGTTCGGCTCAGCACCGAAGATCAAAGCTCAGACATATGCACTGTCAATCTCAGGAACAGATGGCACCTTGTTGGAGGTGGTGGGTTCCTTCAGGTATTTGGGGATAATGCTGGACTCCTCACTTGACTTTAACCTGCACGTGGCCTCCACCTGCAAAGCTGTAAATATAAAGCTGGGGCTGGCCTACAAAATACATTCCTCACTAAATACGGCAGCTAAACTGGCCATCACACAGGGAACTCTTAGACCCAGCCTCACCTATGGCATAGCGACCTTCCATGATGCAAACAAAGGGTATTACAAAGGTGGGACACTTGCTACAATAACATCTGCTGCTTTGCCTTATTGGTCCCCAGCGGATCAATGGATGTATACTGTACTCAAGTCCAGGTTGGCTCTCCCTACCTCTTGCACTTACACCACAGGATGTACAGTTGATTCCATCATTAGATCTGGCACACCAGAGGTGCTGGCCTGCCTGTTATATCAAACAAAACATGCTTATCCACTCAGGTCGGCAGAAAAGACTTGCCTTAGTATACCTAAATGTGCCATGAAAATGGGTAAACAAGCTTTTCAGCATTGGCCCCCAGGCTTTGGAACTCCCTGCCCTCATCTATTAGGCTCTCCAAATCACACCAGGTGTTCAAAATGAGCTATGTGCCTACCTCATGGGCACTGAGAGATGCACATGCACCCAAATCACTGGAACACCTGCCTAGTATAGCTCTCCCAAATCTAAAGCACTTTCCTTATATGTATGCCACATTCTTATGTGGGAAGGCTTAATCTCTCTGGTTGTGACCACCTGTTTCTCGGGGGACCTGCACTACCTGATCTGTTGCCATATTGATCCCATATGCTGCTAACCCCCCGCACTAGAACATGCTTTGTATGATTTCTTCCTCATTTATTGCTTCCCCGTTTGCAAATGCCTTGCCAACCGTGGTGCAGCAATACCCGAGATATCTATTATAGTCTAGTTTCCTTGCACTAAATCATGTGATGTTATTTGTCTCCTGACTTACTATTGCCTCTGTATGTAACTCTGTATATAACTGTATCTCTGTACGTAACTCTCCCGGGTTGTGCCTGAAAATAGGCAATGTTTCTTGTTTAGTGCACTTACCCAGTAAACAAAAACTAAATATATAAATATTGATCAGCAGACTGTGGCAGCACCGTAGGGGAACTGCAGGGTTGAAAGAGAAATTCAGTGGTTTCAATAGCCTCAGAAGGAAGTCTCCCAAATTCATTTTTTAGCAAGATTTGTTGTTTCACATTTGATGGACTGCGGAGAGTTCAGCGGCCACTAACAGTAGCACCAGCAGCACTAAATACTCATTCAGAGTGTACACTGGTGCAGGGACAAGAGAGGTAATATACAGCTAGCTCAGCCAAAGTAGGACACTGGCATCTTCTTTTTCCAGTAACTGGCAGAATCCTCATAACTACCCAGAACTATTGGGTCATCAAAGTATGAATCCACAATAGAAACATAGATTTTATCAGCAGGAAAAGGCCTCTAGGCCCATCCAATCTGCCCTTGTCCCTGCTTGTTCTGTCACTACTGACTCTAGCTGGTCATTGGTGTCACTTCCTCCCCTCATTCCTCTACCTAATATGCCCCTGTATCTATCCCACGCATGCTTGACGCTCTCCACAGTCTTTGCCCCACTATCTCCTCTGGGAGGCTATTCAGTCTTCCACCACCCTTTCTGTGAAGAAGTATTTCTGCACATGTCCCCTACCCCCCCTTCAGCTTCATTGTATGCCCTCTTGTCCTGGTGCCTTCCTTTCTCTGAAACAGACCCCCGCCATGTCTTGCCTTTTATTTCTTGATGTTCTCTTGCTGCATGTTAATATATGCATTGACAACATGCATTCCAACAGTGATTTACCAGTAGATGGCACCACCTCCTCAACAGTTTGTGTTTCTTCATCCTCAAACCCCTGCCCATGTTCACTGAGTTGATCTGGTTCAACAACTTCACATTTCTGTTCAACATCCACAGACTGTTGACCACTGCTGCTAAGAACACTAACACTTTCTTCTGACTGAAATGATTAATGAAAACTTTCCTGTGTCATTTCTGACAGCCTGTCTTACAGAACCTCCTTCCAGTGCTCGAAATCAGAATCCTCTGGCAAGATGGTTTGCATAGTGTTGTTTTTATTTTTGTTTTGTTTTTGTTTGCATATTCTGTTTATAGTCCTTTTGCCAGGACAGGCTGAACTCACTTTGGCCCTATCCCACTGACCTCCACCATCCTGCATCTCCCCAGAACTTACCTAGTGGCTTGAATAGCTCCATGGATCTCCCTGTGGTGGGGTCAGGATGGGGAGGGCCACCGCTCCAAGTACAAATCCAACTTTTGGCCTCCAGGTCCCGGTGATGCAGCAGGTGAGGGATTGGCAGGGAGGGCTTCATACAAAATCTAAACAAAAAGCCGCCCCAGATAGCAGAGTGTACTAATAGGAGTAGAGGCAACTCATAGAATAGAAACTCCAGCATCACTGCAGAGATGACAATATCACCATAGTTCAAATCAACAGTATTACCAGTTGAAAAATGTTATAATCTTATTGTAGTATTTTCATATTATGAAATAAATATAAATACTGTGTCATCTACAAACAGGGGCGTGTGGTTACAAAGCCCTGAGCCCCTGTTTGTAAGTGTATTTTGCTTATGACTGTTTTCTATGTGTGGAACTACTGCAATACATTATAACATTTTTTCAACTGGTTTAGTACTTGTTGATTTGATTTTTTATGGGTGATATTTATTCATCTCTGCAGTGAGTAGTGCTGGAGTTTTCTGCTCTAGGGCTTCATACAAGCCTACTGGGTCAATATGTCGTACTCTCTACAGCGCATGACATGACCGTGTAGTAGGAACAGCGCAGTAGGGAAGAGACAGAGGGTGCAGAACCATGAAAGGATGTATGCGTGGTAGTGCACCTTCTCACTCTTCCCAGTGCAGGATAAGAATCCTGCTGGGACAGTGGTCCGCTGAGCAGCTGCCGTGGCTCAATGGGATAAGCCACTGGCAGAAAAAGAGGCAGGCAGTGCATTTGGGACTGGGTTTCGCTTCCCGGTCCCAGACGCATGGAATTTTTTTGTGTGATATTAACTGTTAACCCTTCCCCCCCAGAGTTAGTTATGCTAGTTGGGGGGGTTCGGGGGCGCAACAAAGACTTATGCTGCAGGCAATATATTGCACTGTATTGGCAGAGCAGTATATTGCTGTGGCATAATGTCTTTCTACATCATGACTCCATGCCTCGTATAAGCCTGCCCTGCACCATTTTCCTCTGTTTACTACTTTCCCACACTAGGGCGTGCTCATCAGTGTGTGGGTGTGTGTGTGAGTCCCACAACACCACCCTACTTCTGTGCTCCTAGCACACTGCCACCAGGCCTTCACCAGGTGGCAGTCATTTGGCAGAGCAAGCAGTCCTCCCTCTTCAGGAGAGGAGAGCAGTCCCTTGACACCCAAGTCTCTTACCCCCAAGTCAACCCCCAGCAACCCATGCTTATTTCCGAACATGGGGGGCCAGCATGGAGCAAGGTGTGGCATACAGCGCTTCAACCCTCAGTACCACTGGGCCAGCTTGCATAGTGTTTTTAAAGTGGGGATCAAGAATGGTTGCAAGCTTTTACTGCATCAAGGATCATTGCCAAGTGATCAGAGCAGGGTGGGGACACCAGCACCAGAGGCAGCTAAATGTTTTGGGGCTTTTGTTAACAACGGTAAAGTAAATGCTTTTTACAGCTGCATAGTGAGAGCTATGCTGATATATTGCTATTACATAGTGGAGAAAGGGGGCTTTGGAAGCATGTGATTGAGTACCTAGACTGTCTCTTTCCACCAAGTGCTTTGAGTAGAGTTGAACCACATCTCTCTGCATTGTCTCCATTCACCACAGTGCTGTTCCTTTGTCTCTCTTCCCCCTCACCCGCTGCACTATTTTCTTAGCTCCTGTGCTCATTTCCAGTAACAATCATTGTGAGCCCACAGTCAATGAGCAACTGAGATATAGCCAAGTTAGGGCAAAGGTAACTTTCACGCAGTCCTCTATTTCACAGAGAGGAAAGGAGGGGCACAGGAGTAGCCCATACAGCACACTGTAAGCCCGCAGCCAGTGAGCAACCCGGACATGGCTCTTGCTAGGGGACAGATACCTTTCACACAGTTCGCTATTTTATGGAGAGGAATGGAGGGACACTGGAGTAGCCATACAGCATGGTGCGAGTGTGTCAGAAGTTTTTTTTTTACCTCTGTCACTCCTCATAGGTGAATTCCTCTACATTCAATACTTCCTAAATTATTGACTCTGCCTTGTGTGACAGATCCAGTGGCTGCAAGGGGGTCAACACTGGCACTGTCAGTATGCAGCCTGTCAATGCAGCTTTTTAATTTTTTTTGTGCTGATGCCATTTCAATTTCGTTGATATAGCTGGGGGACTTTTTTGCAGAAGGGAAAAAGGCTTGTTAAATATTAGGATGCCATTTACCACACATCTGAAAAAAGACCCATTTTGTCTGCATTAACAATATCCAATGGGTCATAGCCAGCAAGCGCATCTGGCAAAACTTCCTGTAACCAAGTGCTGGCACCAAAGCCATCAGCATTTACTTTTTTGCCATGTGCCCAGAGGTAGAAAAAGTTGTTCTGTGGTTTACAACACTGGTATTAGACATGGTCTGTATTAGACAGGTATCAAAGAACAAGAGAAAGAGGAGACCATTTTGGTTCTTACAACAAGTATCAGAGGCAGTTAGGGCAAAAAGAATGGCCTTTAAGAAGTACAGAACAACATAGGGGGAACATGAAAGGGAGGTGTACAGGAGCAAAAGAAAAGAAGCAGCCAAAAAGGATTAGAGAGGCTAAGGCACTCACAGAGGAGAATATAGCAAAGTCAGTGAAGTGGGGGGATAAAACATTTTACAGATATATTGGCAAAAGAAGAAAAAACAAATAAGGCAGGAATTGTGAGAATTGGGGGGGGGGGAGAAATGTGTGGAGGAGGACCAGAAGACGGCAGACATACTGAACAAGTATTTTTGATCAGTATTCATGAAAGGAGGGGAGGGAAAGAGTCCACAGATGAAGGAGAAAGGAATGGTGTGTGTGTGTGTGTGTGTGTGTGTGTGTGTGTGTGTGTGTGTGTGTGTGAGACACAAGCCCCTTTACAGAGGAGAGGGTAACAAACCAAAATGGGAGGCCAATCAAATTGAAATCTCTAATAGATACACACCACTATTATCTGCCAGAACAGCCGAGAATGCAGATATAGGGGTGTGTTGCAACTGAGCACAAAGCAAGGAATCACACTCAATGAAGAATGCAGCTAAGGATGACAAAGCTCCAGTATTAATAATCGGCAACTCTATGATGAGGGGCATAGAGTCCCACCTCCAGCATCTCGACAACACCAGGATCTTGGTCAGATTCCTCCTGGGGGTATCTGCATGGAGGGACATAGACAGGACAACAAACATCATGCGTAGGGCAGGCCCTAACAAAAGGGTCATGCTCCACATAGGCACAAATGACCTATCCACTTGTTCCATAGATGAATCTAAGCAAAACCTAACAAGGCTCAGGGACAATCTGGCTTCTATTTTGACCTCAGTCTCCTTCTCCGAAATCCTGCCTGTGTGGAGGAAAGGAGAAAACAGGCAGAGACTCAGGGAAAAGGACATTTCAGAACTGAACACCTGGCTGAAATCCTGGTGCCATGAGAAAAGGCACCACTTTGTGGGAACTGGCAGAACTTCTGGGAGAGGGAGTTCTTCAAATTCGATGGCCTGCATCTCACAAAGGAAGGGACTGGAGCACTAGGTTAAAAATTGGACGTCCACATCGTTCAGTTAAACTAGTGGATGGAAAAGGGGCAAGGGCACCACCAGCATTTCAGGAATTGCCTGATGCCTTTTCCCCCAACATTAAGTGGTTCAGGTTCACCAAATGTACTCTCTACCATGTCCAGCAGGTATTTGAACCAGGAGGATCCCTTGCATGAGGTCAGCAAGCACAGTAGTGACCGCATACATGCAGATGGGAAAAAGCACGTACAGGGTCACCGTACAGAAGGCCAAAGCAATCAGGGTAGGAAGGCCATGTGTGTGTCAATGCCTGAAGCCTCCTAAACAAGATCTCTGAGCTCACAATGACAATAGCAGAATCACAACTAGACTGGGTGGCAGTCACGGAAATGTGGTTCACTGAAAACCTCACATGGGATGTTAAAATATCCAGCTACATGCTTTTTAGAAAAGATCATACAGGGAAAAAAGGTGGGGGGGGTGGCTGTATACATAAGGGAGGGTATCAGAGCAACTGAACACCAAAACAAATATGGTAAGGCTGAGGTCTCATGGATCACCCCAGGAGCTGGAGAAAATAACCCTATCCAGGTCTGGGTTGTATACAGACCTCCATCCCAGTACACTGACACTGACAAGGAACTCCTGGAAGCCATTCTTCTGATGGCTGACAATGGTGAATTACTCCTAGTTGGGGACTTCAATCTGTCTGATATAGATTGGCCCTCATACACAGCATCCACAGAGAAAAGCAGGGAGTTCATTCTTGCACTACGAAAAGCAGGATTAACTCAACTAGTAGAATCACTCATCAGGGACGCAGCAATCTTGGACCTGATACTCTCCAATAGTTCCAGGATCACAGGTGTGCACATTGGAAGCCACCTGGGATCCAACGACCAACAGATCAGTATGGCTGTAGAGTCAATTGTTTTCACTAGAAGTTTAATACTAACTCATCTGGTTTGTGTTTAGAGAGATCAGCTTAAAATCATTCTGTTCTCATAAACAGTTGATCATTTGGGGTTCAGTGCCGAACTGAAGTGGTATGAATGAATGTCTGTGAGAAATTACGTTGTCTTATCACAGATGTCAGTTCTCTGTCATCAAACTATGCATTCTATTCTGGCTATATAACACAGGGTGTTTAATGGATATAAAACAAATCTACATTCCATTAGTTCATAGAAGCAGTGTTTCTTTGATTTAGCCTTAATAAATATCTTCATGTGATAGCAATGTTGTTTACATGTCAGATTGACACACCTGTGTCTGCCACACTCTGCTATTTTAGGAACATGTTATATGTACTGTATAAACTCATAAAATTCAGTTTTCTGAGGGTTTCTGTGTGAAAACACATCATGTATGTGTATAACTAGAAATACTATATGGCATCCTGATGCCCCTGTCTCCTGCCAGACAGTTGAGGCAACAGCTTGCTTCCCCTTCCCCGCCCCAAAAGCCCCTGTCTTCTGCCTCTCATATGAGGTTGCTGCAACCTGCTGCCCACTGTCTTCTTCCACAGTCAGGCTGCTGCACTTGTTGCTCTCCTGCATAAACAGTTTAGGCTGCTGTACCCTACTACCCTCTGTCACCCACCCTGTAACACAAGATGAAAGTATTTTTTGTATTTTCTATTCGGTAGTTTTGGGAGTGTACCAAAGGATCTGATTCTAGTGGCAGGGAGCAGCATGCTTTAACTGTGGGGCAAGAGGATCTATGGTGCAGCATGGCACAGTGGTGTAAGGGGACAGAAGACAGCATGGTGCAGAAGCCTTGATTCTGGTGCAGGACACAGTGAGGAATCAGGGTACAGCAGCCCTGACTGTGTGATGAGGTGCACGTGGTGTAGCAGCCCTGCCCATTTGGGGCAATGGAAGTAGGTAGCAGGGTGCAGCAAAAGCCCCACCTTTGGTGGCCTGGGACAGCATGGTGCAGTAGCCCAAACTGTGATGGCAGTGGCCCTGGGAGTCTAGGACTTAGCAGAGCACAGCAGCCCTGTCTGTGGGGACAGGAAAAGGGGGCAACAGCATGCATTGGCCCTGACTGTGGGGGTGGGGGACAGAGGAAAGCGGGGTGCAGCAGCCTCAACTGACAGCAGGAGACAGAGGCATCAGGATGCCATATAGTATTTCTAGTTATACACATACATGATGTATTTTCACACAGAACCCCACAAAGAATTGAATTTTATGAGTTCATACAGTACATGTTCCTGAAATAGCATGTGGCAGACACGTCTGTCAATCTGACATAAAAACAAAATTGTTCTCACGTGAACCTATTTATTGAGGCTACATCAAAGACACACTGTTTCTATGAATTAACGGAATGCAGATTTATTTTATATCCATTAAACAACCCTGTGTTATATAGCCAGAATAGAATGGAGAGTTTTGATAACAGAGAACTGACATCTGTGATACAGACAAGGTAATTTCTCACAGACATTCATTCATGACACTAAAATTCAGCACTGCACCTCAAATGATTCAACCTTTTATGAGAACAGAAGGATAGATTTTAAGCGTATCTCTCTAAACACAAGCCAGATGGGCTAGTAACAAACTGAGTGAAACAATTAGCTCTACAGAGTGCTCTAACTAGGAACTACAACAGCTTATTCAGTCAATCAGGGGTTTAATTGGTGAAGCAGCAGGCTGGACCAGTATGATGTCATTGCTCATTGACAGGCACAGAAAATTCTTCACTGTTTCAGTAACTGCAGAGCACATTAACAGATGCTGATTTAAAGAAAACCACAAAACCAAACAACATGCTATTTTTAGGAAACACTACTCATGACACAGGGACATGTATTCAAGTGAATTCAAGCTTTTTATGAAATAGGTGTGCATTTGATCTTTAAACAAACTGGAGGAATGGTCAAAGGTATGGCAGCTGGGCTTTAATGTTAAAAAAATGTAACGTTATGCACATGGGGCGAAAAAACCCAAGGGCAATATATCAACTAGAAGGGGAGGTAGTGGCAACAACTAACCAGAAAAGTGACCTAAGAGTCATCATAACAGATAACATAGAAACATAGAATTTGATGGCAGATAAGGACCGCTTGGCCCACCCAGTCTGCCCATTTCCCTACCTAATGGATAAGCTGCAGATCCTAGTTAACCAGCAGCCTACTTCTTTCTACCCCAACCCCCTAGAATTGCCTTATGGCTGTCCCATGCATACTTGAATTCAGTCACTGTTTTTGACTCCACAACCTCAGATGACCTCAAGGTGACAAGTCAGTGTGGTAAAGTGGTGGATAAGGCAAGCAGGATGCTGGGATGCACTGGTAGGGGAATAACAAGTAGAGAGGGAGGCAATATTGCCCTGTATAGGTCACTGGTGAGGCCCCAACTCAAGTAATGTGTCTGGTTCTGGAGGCTCCATCTCAAAAAATACATCAACAAGGTGGAGACAGTGCAGAGAAGAGCTACCAAAATGGTCCAGGGCATGCACCAAAAAACTATAGAAAAGGCTCAGGGAACTAAATATATACTCACTGGCGGTAAGAAGGGAGAGAGGGACATGACAGAAACATTCAAGTATGCCAGAGGAATAAATAAGGTAGGGGAGAGCAGCTTTCTGCAGAAAATGATGAACACTAGGACTAGGGGTCATGATATGAGGCTTGGGGGGGGGCTCAAAGACAATGTGAGGAAGTACTTCTTCATGGAAAGGGTAGGTGAACCCTGAAACAGGCTACCAGAGGAAGTGGTGGGTGCAGACACCATTGAGGCATTCAAGCATGCATGGGATAGACACAGGGGACTAGTGACGGGACTGGCAGGATCTGATTGATGGAAGGAAGCAAGACATTTCTTAAAGCTAAACCAGAGCAGATTGGATGGACCTAGAGGTCCTTTTCTGCTGACAACTACTATGTAACTATGACACTGGACCCAACCATTGCTAAGATTAAAGTCTGTCCTCTCCGAAGCTTCAGTGAGCTGTTTTACTTTTTGTTGGAGTAACAGCCCACTTACCAGTGCCTACCATTCACGGATGCCTGAAAATCAGATGAGGAGCATGTCCTCCTCCCTGCCATCTTTTCCGTCCCGCTTTCACTTTCTTTGTGGGTTTTGATTGCTGTGTCATTCCAGCAACAGATGGTCGAGTTGTGCAGGAGTTCAGACACAGTTGACATCAACAGCAAGCGATGAGTGGCTAGGTTGTGAATGCTCAGTTTAAGCTACGGACTCGATTTGTTCAGTGAGCTCCACTTTTGGTAGAATGCCTGGAGGCCATATCGGCAAGGATATCAGCTTAGCACAGCTCAGCACAGACAGAGAAAGGCACAGAGATGAGGTAGGAGGCAAAGCTTCAGGGGCTTAAGTACAGGTGCAAATTACTATTAATTACCATGATTAGCACCTATGAGTAGTTATGCTGATTAGCACTATAAGCCGTCTAAAGTGACTATTTAAAGTGGCTTGCTGTGTCCACACACACTGCTGAACTTTGTATTGTTGGTATGGGAGGTGGTTTTGGCAGCTCAGGTTTGTCTGCACAAAGCAGCTGTCTGCTATAGCTGCATCCAATATAAGTGGCACCCACTGTATGATCAGATGTGTTACTGAACACACAGAGATTGCATTGTTAAATATTACTTGTCACCCCACCCACCATGAATGGGACTTTGATATTCTGGCCACTAGTCACTAGTTAACTACTATTATTATAAGGTTCGCAGAAATGCTGGAATCCTATTGTCTGTCAGCATTCTGAGAGTCTTATGTTAACCTACTAATTTTTTTTTATCAATAAAATGTTTTATTGTTTTATAATAGAAAGGCAATAGATAAATATACAGTCATTGGGTAAAAGTCATTCATACAACTATCATAAGGCCATATAACACATACCTATACATAAAAAAAAAGATTAAACAATTCATCCTACATATCACATTTATCATCTTTTACAATTAGACTAAATAGAGACCATGTTGCAAACACTCTAAGGTATTTGGAAAATACAGTGCATTACACTATAACTAAGTAGATAAACTACATGGTCTGATGAGTTTTATGGTATTTTTTAAGGAGTGTTAACTTATACATGTACCAGTTAACTTACTCATTAACATACTGTAACTGTACAACCTGATTACAGGAGCACCGATTTAAAAAATGAAGAGCCGTTACCTTACTAGCATTCTGCTGGTGGAATGCATGGACACCATTACAGCAAAGCTGAACTGAATATTTGGGGGACAAAATAAATAAAAAATAACTAGCCAAAGGGGTACTAATTGTGTTGCAGTAGGTACACAGGCAAAACAAAGAGGTGCTTCACAATAACTCTGTCTCCTCTTTGCCAAGAAGCAAAACACAGCCAAGCAGGTATTCTCCAGACTCACTGAATAAGGGAGGCAGGTGTGACGCAATTTCCAGGAAGATGCATGTGTTTGTAACACCTCTGCAAATGGGGGTTCCCAAAAGTCTTCCAGTAGCTTGCCTGAATGCTCCAAGTCTGGGCAGTGTTCGGTGTCTGAGCTGTTTAAATGTGGTTCCAAGTGAGTGCTATTTGAGCCTCCACGTACTGTCTCTTTAAGAGCTGTCTGCTTGCAGACTTAATTAGTTTGTATGGGGGGGACTGTGTATTTAATGCTCGAATCCTGAATCCCACCCGAGCTGCTGCCAATTTGCTCCGTTTCTGCCATCGCCACATGTGCAGAGGGAGCCTTGTTAAAAGATATAACTGTTTGCCAGAAATCATTTAGAGTGACTGAGAAAATGTAGTTTGTCTAACCTGTCTTTATTTTAGTACGAACTGTTTCAGTGTAGCTCTTTCATTTTTGTCCTGAACTGCTGTGCTGGGCCAGTTGGGTTAAGGGAGCCCTAAAATGGAGCCTGTGGAAGGATCAGAACTTGGACTCTTAATTCTGAGCCAACCACAAGGGGATTGCATGGGCAGTGACTCTGGGAAATGTAGTTTTTACCTTGGCCCCTTTTTTCCACCAACAGAGGGAGTCTTATTGTGAGTGACAGCCGAACCAACCAACAGAATGGTGTTGAGCTTAAGGAAATGCCCTGTTCTGTGACTGGAAAGCTCAGATCAGTTGTGACAGTGAAGAGAGAAGGAGCTCTGTGCTTCTGCGGTGTATAGTTTCACGCGGGAAGTGCATGTGAGGCCCTGAGGTTCAGCCTGCAGCCGTTGCAAGTGCCAGTTCAGACTGAATCCGATTGTGAGGAGAAAGAAGGAAGTCTGAAGAGTGGAAACCAGGCTCACCCTGCAGAAGACTAGAGAAATTGCTGAATTGTGCTTGGTCTGTCAGGAGCTGAAGCTGCTGTGTGCTCCCGGGTATTTTGCAGCAATTGCGATCGGGATAGAGGAGCAGCTTGCCTGGTATAGTACTTTCCTTTTACATATGAATGTGCATAGTGCTTGTGGGGAATCGCTATTTCTAATCCCCCGTGCTGTGTGCTGAAGGTGGAAGCAAACCCCAGCTTAGCTTGGACTAAATACGCTTGCTATCAACTGCAGTGGGGGTCCAGTCACAAGGACCTTGTCTCCATGCTCTGTTGTTCTGGCAATCCAGAAGAACATCCATCATCTGGTCCTCAGCTTGGGTATTGTGAGTACAAATCAGAATATTCCCCTGCAGCCTGTTTTCAATCACAAGTGTGTCATCTAATTCTTGCTGTTTCACTGCTTCATTGACTGAGCCATCCGGCTCCGGATTACAATTGGCTGTTGTGCATATATTTTCTTCTACAGGGCCCTATCCATCTGCACCTGCCGGTCAACCCCAGGCAACGGACCTGGCTAGCCCCCCAATCTGGGTACCCAGAGTGTGACTTTTCAGACCCTGTATGTGTGCACAGTACTGTGATTTAATTCTGCCAATTAACCTGATCTCCCTCCTGTGTTTTATTTCCCTAAAGAAACCAGATTTGATGTTGTTAACCTTTAAACTGTCTGAAGTGTCAGTACCTACATACCATGCATTGTATTGGTTTGTGTATGTTGTTTAACCTTATTTTAAGGAGTCCTCAGGAGACGTGCTGCAGAATCAGTCTCGAGGTAAGGTGGTGCTTTATGAGTGAACAGTGTATATATGTGGGGTATTGGGGCTGTAACTCCTGTGTACTGTGTGAGCCACTAGAGGGAACCAAAGGGGTCACGGTGTCCCAGAGGGATGTGATCAGCTTAGTCTAACCACTACAAACCCTGACCTCTGGGTGGAGGCACCCTGCATAGAACCTAGGCCCCTCAACCTGTTAGTAGTCAAGCAGGCAGGGGTAGTAGCCCTTGGGATAGTGCACCTGGGGGTTACATGTTGATCGCTTTATTTGTGGGGAGCTGTTTAACTGGTGTTTGAGAAAGAAAACTAGGCATACACATGAGGTGGTATCAGCTTTCACTGGAAAGAAACCTGCCTGCTCGCCTTTCACTGCAGCGGTCTGTTAGTCCAAATTCAAGAGTTCAGCAATGGGGCATGTAAGTGACTCACCACTCTGTGCCATCCACAAAACACTGCATAGAGCCGCATCCTACTGCCTAGCAGCCACCTCAGAAAGGCTGGTCTCTGGAGAAGTCGTGCCGGCAGTGTGCGAGACTAGTCAGTCAGTAAAACCCAAACACAAACCCCCATTTTGTAATGCTTCCTCAAACATTACCTCAAACGCTGGACACCGATAAACACATCTCTGAGCCAAATCAGAGCCCTACCAAAGGAAATAGTGGACCTGAACACTAAAGATTACATCTGTATGGCCATGACTGTGTGCACTATTATGTTGCCGGCAATTTCTTTTTGTTTGCTATGAGTTTTTTTTTAGTGAAAGTGTCGCTAGAGCAGGGCATCGAGAGTGGGAGTGGGCAGAGAATTGGGGTGTGGAGAGGGTGGGAGTTTTAATAATTATATTGTTCTGCCGATGATGTGAGCGTCCATCTGACCTCATGCTGACTGTGATTCATGATCGTCCTACTGTTTGTCACTGCTCAGCTCACTGGTGTCAATCAAGTCCTGGTCTGGAGGCTCATTTCTGATCACTTCTGGTGGAGGACTATTTTATGTGCATTTCATACAAAATAAACTAAAATATTTAAAAAATTGTTCAAAATGCAGCAACTGGTAACTCAATTATAATAATAGCAATAATGAACTGGGTGTTACCTTAATGTTCAAGTTAATCACTACCTGGGGCAATATGGCACTCGGCTGTGCCTCATGCCACATTACACCCCAAGGGGGTGATTAATTAGAACATTAACGTGACCCCCATCATTTATTATTGCTTAACAGCTTTTGCTGACAGAGGGATGTGTCTGTGTTCAAACTACTGCAATCTCCATTTATGTAAAAAAAAAAGAATATGTACAATATAAAAAAGAAACATTAAAAAATGTATATTCACCCATGGATGGTAAACATTGCGAAGGACAATGTAATGCCTTACATTTAATGCCTTTTCATTTTATTTTTGTTTCTTTATGCATGATTTCTTTGTTTAAGGGAGTGGTTATCATAGACTTTCAAAAGAAATGGAACCAGTGAAAGTAATGTAATTGGCATGGAGGCATATGTCTTGAGGTCAGCAATGAATAATAACTATTACTGTGGCTCAGAATGAGCTGTGACAGACTTAGTGTGTTTTGCAGACAGTGTAACACCACAGACAGTAATATGAAGCAGGTTCTTAGCAACAGCAGTTGTCTAGTCAGCTACAGTAATTGATTACTGACCGAAGTGATGAAAGTGGATGAGCTGAATTCGCAAAGTCAAACCAAACTTATGGGCCAACATGGCTGCTATGTGTTAACCTGACACAGAGTTCAGCTTCTTTTTTTTTTTTTAAAGAGGTCCTTCAAAAAATGCAATGCTTTAATTGATATAGTCTACTTTGGCTGTTTTTGTTGTTCAAGTGTGTTGTAATACATTTTAGAGGTGCAACTGCAGAGGGTACCAGGTCAATATAGTGCGGACAAAACCGCACATGCACTAATGCACTGTAAGAAGCGCAAACGGCTCTACAGCGAAAGGGGTTCTAAAACCGTACAGAAAGAACCACTACCCCTGTCGCTGTAGGCTAGTCTGAAGAAATCTGAAGGACACTGCCAGTGCGGTACTTGGCTAAGCTGCTCCCATGGTGGAGTGGCTAGAACACCTGCCTCTGGCAGTGGCGGGGACCTGAGGCTGTGGTTCAGTTCTCCCCAGGTTCTACTATAATGCATGTTTTTTTTAAAAACAAGATTTTTCCTGGCTCTGACATTTGCCCTTTCCCTGAAGTCCAATTAGTCCAGGGGGTGCGGGGGTGAAATACAGTCAACAGCATGTGCTCTTGTTGTTTGGGTTGGGATTTTATCCCGCTGCTGTTAGAGTGTGCTCTTCTATGTATGCGTGGTTTTCACCATGGCATTATGACCCCATGCCACTGCAGAGCTATTTTGTCCGGTATGCATAGGTTTAGGTACAACACCAGCTGGTTATCGATGTTTTGCAGGGCTTGACCTCCAGTAAATCTTGTATACATCGCTGTGTGAGCATTGTTATATTATATGTGGGTCACTGAGGGAGGCAGATCTACAAATGTGTCTGAGGGAGTAGGTTTGTGCTGCTGCTGCTATAAAGCTGTGGATATCTGATTCCTTGTTTTATATTCATCACTGTTCATATCACTGGAACACATGACTGGAATCCACTCAGTATCAGATACCAATGGAGGATACAAAGAGTAGATGGGCCATGAGCTCTTGATCTCACCTCTGAATTTTCTCAGCTGTAAGCTGCATTGGGGTAGTGAAAGTGAAAGCTGCACTGTGCCTTTAGATGTATAATGGCCAATGTCAGTGTGCAGTTCCTCTCTCTGTTTCTCTTTCTCTCCTGTCCCCCCCCAGTTCCTGAAGAGTCTTTCTATTCTCCATTCCCCAGCACCTCCCCACCTGCTCCCTCTCACACTGACACTGGCCATTATGCATCCAAAGGCGCAGTGTGGCTTTCCCTTTCACTACCCCATGCAGCTTATAGCTAAGAAAATTCGGAGGTGAGACCAAGAGCTCATGGCCCAGCCACTCTTCGTATCTTCATTGGTATCTGATACTGAGTGGATTCCCGCCATCTGTTCCAGTGATATGGAGCAGTGATGAATATAAAACAAGGAGCCAGACACCCACGACTTTACAGCAGCAGCAGCACAAACCTACTCCTTCAGACACATTTTGTAGATCTGCTCCTCAAGGACCCATATATAATATAATATAGCCACACATCGATGTATGCAAGATTTACTGGCAGTCAAACCCTGCAAACATCGATAACCAGGTGGTGTTGCACCTAAACCTATGGATAATGGATAAAATAGTTCTGCAGTTGCACCCTTAAATTGTATCACATCACAGTCCAACAACAGAAGCAGACACAGTAGACTATATCAATTAAAGCATTGCATTTTATGAAGGACCTCTGTAAAAAAAAAGATGAAACTGGACTTTGTGTCAGGTTAATGCACAGCAGCCATGTTGGCTCTGACCAGAGTTTGTTTTGTTAAGTTGCTTGTGTGAGTAGCTCGGGACTGGGAGGATGGAGAATAGCAGTAGAGGGAGGTTTCTGAGAAGTGAGCATGGCTGGCGATTGGGGAGATGTCACGCCACATGGCAGGGAAAGCCCAATCAGGGCCTTGTAGTCCAGTGCCTATAAGGCAGAGTCCAGTAGTCTACCCACTCTGTCTGTATCAAGGATCACCACCGAGTGATTGGAATGGGGCAGGGACACCAGCACCAGTGGCAGCTAAGTGTTTTGTTAAAACAGCACAGTAAATGTTTTTTTTTTAAGCAAAGTTGTTTGTGTGGGAGGTTGGAGACTGGTAGGAGGGAGGACGGCAGTTGAGGGAGTTCTCTGAGGGAGGAAGGGAGCATGGCTGGTGATTGAGAAGATGCCAGGCCACATGGCAGGGAAAGCCCAATTGGGACGTTGTAGGGACCTACTTAAATCTCAGCGGTCCAAGTGACTCCTTGCATGAGCGACCCTGAAGCGTGAGTGCCATGAATCAGGAATGTGGCATTTATCTAGGTGGCTCTGGGAGAATCAGAAGGGCATCTGCAGGGAGTGCCACAGGCCATGCTGCTCAAAGGAGGGCAAGTAAGGCAAGTGGGGGTAGCGAGAAACAAGTAAGTAGTGTTAGAAATTGCAGCTTTTACCTATCTGGGGTCTGTCTCCTGAGGGGTTACAGGTAGGGGCTGCAACTAGTCCCTGTCTAGGGTAGGCCTACAACTACAATAACAGTAAGGGTATGGCCCAGCTACTCTTCGTATCTTCATTGGTATCTGATACTGAGTGGATTCCGGCCATCTGTTCCAGTGATAAGTTAAGAAGGGGATAAAACCTTTATAGGTACATCAGGGAGCCGAGGAAGACCAAGGAGGGCTAGTGAGGCTTAATAAAGAGGAGGAGGGTGGGCAGAGGGTGACTGTGAAAAGGCAGAGATACTAAACAAATATTTTTGCTCAGTATTTACAAAGGAAGTGGGGGAGGTATCTAAAACAAACAGTAGAAACACTCTGGATACAGAAGTTGATACCAGCCCATTTATAGAAGAAAGGGTTCTGAAAAAACTCTTAAAACTGAAGGTGGACAAAGCAATGGGGCCTGATGGGATTCATCCCAGAATTCTAAAAGAACTAAGGGTAGAACTAGTGACACCACTTTACCCAGGCTGTCATCTTTAACAAATCATGGGAGGATGGGGTGGTACTCGAGGACTGGAGAAGGGCAGATGTGATTCCCCTTCACAAAAGTGGGAGCAAGGCAGAAGCAGAAAACTACAGACCTGTTAGTTTAACCTCAGTGGTAGGGAAAATGATGGAATCACTTCTGAAGGAAAGAATTGTTGAGTATCTAGAGGCCAGAGAGGCTCAGGACCCAAGGCAGCATGGATTCACAGCGGGAAGGTCATGCCAGACAAATCTGATAGATTTCTTTGACTGGGTGACCAAAGTAGTAGATCAGGGAGGGGCTGTGGACATGGCCTACCTAGACTTTAGCAAGGCATTTGACACAGTCCCATACAAAAGATTAATATACAAGTTAACCAGCCTGGGAGTGGGTCCCAAGATGACAGCCTGGGTAAAGAATTGCTGGAGAATAGGACACAGAGAGTAATAGTAAATGGAGTCCACTCTGAAGAAAGGGGTTACTAGTGGGCACCGCAGGGTCAGTATTAGACGGTCCTCTTCAATGTCTTTATAAGCACATTGCAGAGGGACTGGAAGGAAAGTATGTCTCTTTCAGATGACACAAAGATCAGCAACAGAGTTGATGCACAAGGTGGGGTGGAAAGGATGAGAAGGGACTTGGCAAGGTTAGAGGAATGGTCAAATGTATGGCAGCTTAGATTCAATGCTAAGAAGTGCAAGGTAATGCACCTGGGAAACAAAACCCAGGGGAAGAGTACACAATGAGGGGTGAGATACTAACAACAACAAAATGGAAAGGGACCTGGGGTAGTCATATCAGATGACCTAAAGGTGGGCAAGCAATGTGAGAGGGCAGCAAGGAGGGCTGGGGGGATACTGGGATGCATAGGGAGAGGCATCACCAGTAGAAAACAGGAAGTTATTATCCCTCTTTACAGACAGTTGGTGAGACCCCATCTGGAGTACTGCGTGCAGTTCTGGAGACCCAGTCTCTGCAAGGACATAGACAGGATGGAGGCTGTCTAGAGGAGGGCAACTAAAATGGTGCAGGGTCTGCACTGGAAGACATATGAAGAGAGACTTAAGGAGCTGAATATGTATAACCTCGAGGAAAGGAGGGAGAGGGGGGACATGATAGAAACTTTCAAGTATCTCAAGGGAATCAACAAAGTCCAAGAGGGTAGCATCTTTCAAAAAAAGTGGTGTGCAGGGACAAGGGGGCACAATTTGAAGATAGAAGGGGCGGCTCAGAGGTAATTTAAGGAAGTATTTTTTCACAGAGAGGGTTGTGGATGCATGGAACGGCCTTCCGGAGGAGGTTGTGGAGTCAAAAACAGTGGTGGAATTCAAGCATGCATGGGACAGTCATAAGGCAATTCTGGGGGTTGGGGGTAGGAAGAAGTAGGCTGCTGGTTAACTAGGATCTGCAGCTTATCCATTAGGTAGGGAAATGGGCAGACTGGGTGGGCCAAGCGGTCCTTATCTGCCATCAAAATCTATGTTTCTATGTTTCTATGTATTCCATAGAGGAGCAGTCATCTCTCAGTTAAGAGTGGACAGCAGTATTGCTAGGGCCAGCTACTACTCCCTATCAGGGCCAGCCTACAGGAGTCAGCCAGTAGGATATCCAGGCATATGTTTCATACCCAGATTATAGTGAGTGATCTCAGTTATCCCTATCTTGGGTCCAGCTCACAGGGAGTTAGCAGGCATCTTGGTTAGTCTGGGGGTCCAGTTACTCTCTACATAAGGTTAGCCTACAGAGTTAGCAAGGCATCTAAGTGATTGATGGGTCCCAGTTACTCCCCACATAAGGTCAGCCTACAGGGAGTTAGCAGGGCATCTAAGTCATCGGTGGATCTCAGTTACTCCCTACATAAGGTCAGCCTACAGGGGATTTACAGGGCATCCAAGTCATTGGTGGGTCTTAGTTATTCACTATCTAAGGAGAGAACATTATTATGTGGAGAGCAGGCATGCAGTGGAGGCAGGGAGAAGCATAAAGGGATGTAAGGTGCAGGGGGTGTTGGGCAATGGTGTTTCTGGGAGCACTCTGGCAGTTGGGGTGGATGCCTGGCTTGCAGGCATACTGGAAAGTTGAGGGTGGAGGTGTACCATCTGAGGCAGGAGACAGGTGTGCTGGTGTGGGGGGATTCTTAGGGTAATGATAGTAAGAACACAGAGGCTGCAGGCCCCTAGGCAGACAAGGGGAGAGAACAGGAGGGAAGCCAAAGTGGGAGGGGGCCACCTGGGGAAGGAAGGAGGAAGGAGTAGGTAGATCCCCAGGCCCATCTCCACCATGGAGAAAGAAGGCCCAGTGGTAAGAGGAACTAGTAAGGCAGAACAGGGAGGGTGTCCACTAGAAGCACTCCAGGGGTGCCAGTGCTGGACAGGTTCCTCCCACCGAGAGAGAGTGAGTGAAGGACAGTGAGTTGAGAAGGAAAGGAGGCAGTAAGGAAGGACTTCAGGAAGGTAAGGGAGGGGCAAGAGAGAAAATGTTCAGGCGAGGGAAAGCCACCAGGTGTAGCAGAGAAGGAGATGGTGGGGAAGGGTGAGCGAGGGTTAGCGGGGGAGACCAAAAGGAATGGTAGATGGTGAGCAAGGGGTTGTGAGGATCAGATAGAGGATCAGGAAGGGGTTAGTTTTATGGGTGATGGTCTAATCCACTAGGGGGAGAAGTTAACGATGGGGGTAGAATACAGGCAACTGTCACAGGACGAGGAGATAGACAAGGTACTGGGGTTCCAAATCATAGAAATGGCAGGCAAAAGGGGGTGGGTAGTAATAATGGAGTACTTCAATCTGCCTGGAGTGGATTGGGAAATCCCAGCTACCTCCATCCATACCTCTCAACCTCTTGCCTCATAAATCAGGGACAAGGCTTAAAAAAATCAGGGACAAAGGACCAAAATCAGGGACACATCTTCAAAATTAGAGATATCCACCCAGAAAGCTGGTAGAATATGGGGCTTAGTGCACAATGCATTTTCTAAAGAAGAACAAGTCTGTAACTTTAATGCTTGATGTTGTTTTGTGCTTACAGTCCCCACTGTTTAGCCACAAAAACATAAATTTTAGGAGGACAGAGTAAAATTTTGAGGCAAAATCAGGAAATCCCTGAAAATCAGGGACACTTGAGAGGTATGCTCCATCACCAGGGAGCAAGTTCTGTTGGATGCATTTCAGGGTGGATTCCTGATTCAGGCTGTCATGGAGCCCACTAGGGAGAGGGCCATACTGGACCTGGTCTTATCCAACTGTGCTCATGTTCAAGAAATAAAGGTAGAAGTGTCACTTGTAGGAAGTGACCACCACATAGTGTGGTTCCATCCAGACATGGGCAAAGGGATGGTGAGGATTAAAACGAGGGTTTTGGACTTTAGGGAGGATGACTTTTTAATAGGATGGGACAAATTCTGGTAGGACACCTTGCTGGGATCAGACAGTAGATGGAGGTGGAGCAGAAATAGGCCACAATAAAGAAGGGGTTGATGAAGGCCACTAGCGAGTGTGCCAAAATCAAAAGCAAGAAATCTAAGACCAAAAGATCCAGCTGGTTCAGAAGGGAAGTGGAAACTATGATAAGGGAAAAGAAGGCAGTCTTGCGGAAGTACAAATGTACTCAGAATGAGGATAGGGAGGATTATTGAGAAAAATCTAGGGTGGCATGTAGAACTGTTAGAGTGGCAAAGGTGACAAGGGAGGTACAGCTAGCACAAGGAATAAAATCAGCTGAAAAGGACTTTTTCAAATGTATAAAGGAAAAGAGGGATATTTAAGGTGAGTCTGTCAGATTTAAAAAAGGAATGTGATGGGTAGAAGGAAGTGAAGAAAAAGCAGAGGTGCTTAACAGTATTTCTGCTCTGTCTTCACTAGAGAGAAGGACAAACTGGTCTCACAAAGGAGCAAGAGGTAGGGGTGGGAAGGGGGGAGTCATGGATGGCATTATACAGGTGGCGTGGGTGCATAAGGGCCCAAGGGCCCTGAAGGTGGACAGATCCTCAGGGCCAGATGAGGTGCACCCAAGGGTCCTATGGGAACTGGCTGAGGTGCTGGTGGCACTCTGGCGACCTGTGTAACACCTCTCTGGAGTCTAGACATATCCAGGGACTGGAGAACTGCACACGTGGTTCCTCCATAGAAGTGGCCCAGGAATAAACCAGGTAATTACTGGCTGGTCAGCCAGACCACAATTGTTGGAAAACTGGTGGAAACTATCCTGAAGGAAAAAGTGGTGAGCTGTCTCAAAGAAAAAAGGCTACAGGACAAGAAGCAGCATGGTTTTGTGTTGGGGAGATACTTGACTGGATGACCAGGACAGTGGACAAGGACCATACAATTGCTCTCCTGTATCTGGACTTCAGCAAGGTCTTTGACTCTGTGCCCCATAAGAGACAGGTCAGGAAGCTGGAAGACCTAGGACTGGGGGCCAAGCTTGTGAGATGGGTCAAAAGCTGTCTGCAAAACAGAAGCCAAAAGGTGTCGATCAGGGGGAAATTTCAGAAGCTAGGCCAGTGACCAGTGGGGTCCCACAGAGCTCAGTGCTCAGTCCAGTGTTGCTTAACATCTCATCGGTGTCATAGTGGATGGCAAAGGTAAAATCTGCCTGTTCACAAATGACACAAAGCTGTGTTAATAGGGTGGAAAGGATAAGAAGGGACTTGGCAAGGTTAGAGGAATGGTCAAATGTATGGCAGCTTAAATTCAGTGCTAAGAAGTGCAAGGTAATGCATCTGGGAAACAAAACCCAGGGAAGAGTACACAATGGGGGTGAGAGATACTAACAACAACAAAATGGAAAGAGACCTGGGGGTAGTCATCAGATGACTTAAAGGTGGGCAAGCAATGTGAGAGGGCAGCAAGGAGGGCTGGGGGATACTGGGATGCATAGGGAGAGGCATCACCAGTAGAAAACAGGAAGTTATTATCCTCTTACAGACAGCTGGTGAGACCCCATCTGAGTACTGCTGTGGAGGTCTGGAGACCCAACTCAAGAAAGACATAGATAGGATGGAAGCTGTCCAGAGGAGGACAACTAAAATGGTGCAGGGTCTGCACTGGAAGACATATGAAGAGAGACTTAAGGAGCTGAATATGTATAGCCTCAAGGAAAGGAGGGAGAGGGGGACATGATAGAAACTTTCAAGTACCTCAAGGGAATCAACAAAGTCCAAGAGGGTAGCATCTTAAGACTGGTTTGCTGCACCTAGCTACACCTGAGCTTTTCCTCTAAGACTGCTTGAAAGCAGAGTGAAACTTACCAGAGCAAGGAGAAAGATTAAGATTTAGTTTGGCTACAGATTTACTGTGTGGTGGTGTTTTTATTTTTACTCACAGGGATTGCTACTGTTTGTTCTAACATTCATTGCTTTATTTTTCTCTGATTCAAATGTTGTTGCTGGTACCTTCTTTGCATTATTACAAGGTGTGCCTACAGGTGTGTGCTAACAGATTACTCCTGTAATCTTCTGATTCAAATGTCCTTTGCAAGGTATATCTTCGTTACCGCTTTATTTTTCTCTGGAGCAAAGTGTTTCTTACAGCGTATCTTCTCTGAAATACTGTATACAGGTGGAGCTTACATTTTGTGACTTTACATTAGGCTAAGCAAAATTATTGTTTGACACTGTGTTTTAGTTTATTCTGTTTGTTGAAAGGTTTGTTGTCTCGGTGTTTCAGTCTCCTTCTCACATTGAAGGAGCTAATTACTTCCTCACAGCTCTTCCAAGGATTAAGTGTGTATGTGGGGTGGAGTGGGAAACTGTCAGTACTCCAACAGAAAGAAGGGGTAAAAAGTCAGGTTAGTTGATATCTTGAGTGAAGACGGTTTGCTGGCCAAGCAAATAGCTTCACCTGAGCTTTCCTTCTAAGACTGCTTGAAAGGCAGGTAGAAAACACCAGAGCAAGGGAGAAGGATTAGATTTAGTTTCGCTAAGCAGATTTACTGTGTGGTGTTTTTATTTTTACTCACAGGATTGCTACTGTTTGTGACAACATTTCATTGCTTTATTTTTTCTCTTGATTCAAATTGCTGGTATACCTTCTTCTGCATTATTACAAGGTGTGCCTACAGGTGTAACAGATTACTCCTGTAATCTTCTGATTCAAATTGTCTTTGCAGGTATATCTTCTGTTACTGCTTTATTTCTCTGAGCAAAGTGTTTCATACGCGCATTTCTCTGAAATTACTGTATTACAGCTGGAGCTTACATTTTTGACTTTTTTTCATTGGGCTAAGCAAATTATTGTTTGACACTGTGTTTAGCTTATTCTTGTTTGTTGAAAGGTTTGTTGTCTCAGGGTGTTTCATCTCCTTCTCACACTGAAGGAATAATTGCTTTTCCTCACAGCTCTTCCAAAAGGATTAGGTGTGTATGGGGGTGGAGCTGAAACTGTCAAAGTTCAACAGAAGAAAGGGTTAAAAAGTCAGGTTAGTTGATATCTTGCTGGAGGTAGGAGCTTGGTTTGTAGCCCAAGGCACATAGCTTCACCTGTTTTCCTTCTGAGACTGCTTGAAGGCAGGAGAGAAACTTCAAGAGCAAGGGAGAAAGTTAAATTTAGTTTGGCTAAGCAGATTTACTGTGTGGTGGTGTTTATTTTTTACCCACAGGGATTGCTACTGTTTGTTAACATTTCATTGCTTTATTTTTTCTGATTCAAACTGTTGTTGCTGGTATACCTTCTTCTGCATTATTACAGGTGTGCGTACAGGTAAAAGCTAACAGATTACTCCTGTAATCTTCTGATTCAAATGTCTTTACAGGTATACTTCTGTTACTGCTATTTTTCTGGAGCAAAGTGTTTCTTACAGCGCATATCTTCTCTGAAATTACTGTATTACAGGTGAGCTTACATTTTTGTGACTTTATCATTGGGCTAACAAAATTATTGTTTGACACTGTGTTTTTAGTTATTCTTGTTTGTTGGTTTGTTTGTCTCAGAGGTGCCTAGCCCTTCTACATTGAAGGAGCTAATGCTTTCCTCCCAGCTCTTCCAAGGATTAGGTGTATGTGGGGGTGGAGCTGGAACCGTCAATATTCCAAAAGAAGAAGGGTTAAAGTCAGGTTAGTTGATATCTTGGAGGTAGAAGACTTGGTTTGCTGGCCACGGCACCTAGTTTCACCTGAGTTTTTTTCCTCTCTAAGATCGCTTGAAGGGCAGAGTAGAGAAATTTCACTAGATAAGTGGAGAAGGATTAAATTTAGTTTGGCTAAACAGATTTACCGTGGTGGTGTTTTATTTTTACTCACAGGGATTGCTACTGTTTGTTGCTAACATTTCATTGCTATTTTTCTCTGATTCAAATTGTTGCTGCTGGTATACCTTCTTCACCATTATTACAAAATTGTGCCTACAGGTGTGTGCCAACAGATTACCCTGTAATCTTCTGATCCAAATTGTCTTTACAGGTATATCTTCTGTTACTGCTTTTATTCTCTCTGAGCAAAGTGTTTCTTACAGCGTATATCTTCTCTGAAATTACTGTATTACAGGTAGACACATTTTGTGACTTTTATCATTGGGCAACAAATTATTGTTTGACACTGTGTTTTGACTTTATTCTTGTTTGTTGAAAAGGTTTGTTGTCCAAGTGTTTAGCCCCTTCACATTGAAGGAGCTAATTGCTTCTCCACAGCTCTTCCAAAGGATTAGGTGTATATGTGGGGGTAGAGCTGGAAAACTGTCAGTAATTTCCAACAGAAAGAGGGTTAAAAAGTCAGACTAGTTGATATCTTGGGTAGAATGGTTTGCTGGCCAAGGCACCTAGCTTCACCTGAGCTTTCCTTCTAAGACTGCTTGAAAGGCAGAGTAGAAAACTTACCAGAGCAAGGGAGAAGGATTAAGATTTAGTTTGGCTACAGATTTACTGTGTGGTGGTGTTTTATATTTTTACTCACAGGATTGCTACTGTTTGTTGCTAACATTTCATTGCTTTATTTTTTCTCTGATTCAAATTGTTGTTGCTGGTATACCTTCTTCTGCATTAATACAAGGTGTGTGCCTACAGGTATTATTAACTAATAGATTACTCCTATAATCTTCTGATTAAAATTGTCTTTTACAGAACATCTTCTGTTACTGCTTTATTTTTCTGGAGCAAAGTGTTCTTACGTATATCTTCTGAAATTACTGTATTACAGGTGGAGCTTACATTGTTGTGACTTTTATCATTGGGCTAAGCAAAATTATTGTTTGACACTGTGTTTTAGTTTATTCTTGTTTACTGAAAAAGGTTTGTTAATCTCAAGAGGTGTTTCAGCCTCCTTCTCACATTGAAGGAGCTAATTGCTTCCTCCCACAGCTCTTCCAAGGATTAGGTTGTGTATGTGGGGGTGGAGTTGGAAACTGCTTCAGTAATTTCCAACAGAAAGAAGGGTTAAAAAGTCAGGTTAGTTGGATATCTTGGAGGTAGAAGACTTAGTTTGCTGGCCAAGGCACCTAGCTTCACCTGAGCTTTTTCCTTCTAAGACTGTAGCAGAAAGGCAGAGTAGAGGAAACTTACCAGAGCAAGGGAGAAGGATTAAGATTTGATTTGGCTAAGCAGATTTACTGTGTGGTGGTGTTTTTTATTTTTACTCACAGGATTACTACTGTTTGTTTGCTAACATTTCATTGCTTTATTTTTTCTGATTCAAATTGTTGTTGCTGGTATACCTTCTTCTGCATTATTACAAGGTGTGCCTATTTAGGTGTGCTAACAGATTACTCTTCGTAATCTTCTTGATTCTAAATTGTCTTTGTAAGGTATATCTTCTGTTACTGCTTTATTTTTCTCTGGAGCAAAGTGTTTCTTACAGCGTATATCTTCTCTGAAATTACTGTATTACAGGTGGAGCTTACATTTTTGTGACTTTTTTATCATTGGGCTAAGCAAAATTATTGTTTGACACTGTGTTTTAGTTTATTCTTGTTTGTTGAAAAGGTTTGTTGTCTCAGAGGTGTTTCAGTCTCCTTCTCACATTGAAGGAGCTAATTGCTTTTCCTCCCACAGCTCTTCCAAAGGATTAGGTGTGTATGTGGGGGGGTGGAGCTGAAAACTGCCAGTAATTTCCACAGAAAGAAGGGTTAAAAAGTCAGGTTAGTTGGATATCTTGGAGGTAGAAGACTTGATTTGCTGCCAAGGTGCACCTAGCTTCACCTGAGCTTTTCCTTCTAAGACTGCTTGAAAGGCAGAGTAGAGAAACTTACCAGAGCAAGGGAGAAGGATTAAGATTTAGTTTAGCTAAGTAGATTTACTGTGTGGTGGTGTTTTTATTTTTTTACCACAGGGATTGCTACTGTTTGTTGCTAACATTTCATTGCTTTATTTTTTCTCTGATTCAAATTGTTGTTGCTGGTATACCTTCTTCTGCATTATTACAAGGTGTGCTTACAGGTGTGTGCTAACAGATTACTCCTGTAATCTTCTGATTCAAATTGTCTTTTGCAAGGTATATCTTCTGTTACTGCTTTATTTTTCTCTGGAGCAAAGTGTTTCTTACAGCGTATATCTTCTCTGAAATTACTGTATTACAGGTGGAGCTTATATTTTTGTGACTTTTTTATCATTGGGCTAAGCAAAATTATTGTTTGACACTGTGTTTTATTTTATTCTTGTTTGTTGAAAAGGTTTGTTGTCTCAGAGGGTGTTTCAGTCTCCTTCTCACATTGAAGAGCTAATTGCTTTTCCTCCTACAGCTCTTCCAAAGGATTAGGTGTGTATGTGGGGGTGGAGCTGGAAAACTGTCAATGTTCCAACAGAAAGAAGGGTTAAAAGTCAGGTTAGTTGATATCTTGGAGTACGAAGACTTGGTTTGCTGGCCAAGGCACCTAGCTTCACCTGAGCTTTTTCCTTCTAAGACTGCTTGAAAGGCAGAGTAGAGAAACTTACCAGAGCAAGGGAGAAAGATTAAGATTTAGTTTGGCTAACAGATTTACTGTGTGGTGGTGTTTTTTATTTTTACTACAGGATTGCTACTGTTTGTTGCTAACATTTCATTGCTTTATTTTTTCTCTGATTCAAATTGTTGTTGCTGGTATACCTTCTTTTGCATTATTACAAGGTGTGCCTACAGGTGTGCTAACAGATTACTCCTGTAATCTTCTGATTCAAATTGTCTTTGCAAGGTATATCTTCTGTTACTGCTTTATTTTTCTCTGGAGTAAAAGTGTTTCTTACAGTATATCTTCTCTGAAATTACTGTATTACAGGTGGAGCTTACATTTTTGTGACTTTTTATCATTGGGCTACAAAATTATTGTTTGACACTGTGTTTTAGTTTATTCTTGTTTGTTGAAAAGGTTTGTTGTCTCGGAGGTGTTTCAGTCTCCTTCTCATTGAAGGAGCTAATTGCTTTTCCTCCTCCAGCTCTTCCAAAGGATTAGGTGTGTATGTGGGGGTGGAGCTGGAAAACTGTCCAGTAATTTCCAACAGAAAGAAGGGTTAAAAAGTCAAGTTAGTTGATATCTTGGAGGTAGAAGACTTGGTTTGTTGGCCAAGGCACCTAGCTTCACCTGAGCTTTTTCCTTCTAAGACTGCTTGAAAGGCAGAGTAGAGAAACTACCGGAGCAAGGGAGAAGGATTAAGATTTAGTTGGCAAGCAGATTGTACTGGTGTGGTGTTTTTATTTTTTACCACAGGATTGCTACTGTTTGTTGCTAACATTTCATTGCTTTATATTTTTCTCTGATTCAAATTTGTTGCTGGTATACCTTCTTCTGCATTATTACAAGGTGTGCCTACAGGTGTGTGCTAACAGATTACTCTGTAATCTTCTGATTCAAATTGTCTTTTGCAAGGTATATCTTCTGTTACTGCTTTATTTTTCTCTGGAGCAAATGTTTCTTACAGCGTATTTCTTCTCTGAAATTACTGTATTACAGGTGGAGCTTACATTTTTGTGACTTTTTATCATTGGAAGCTAAAATTATTGTTTGACACTGTGTTTTAGTTTATTCTTGTTTGTTGAAAAAGGTTTGTTGTCTCAGAGGTGTTTCAGTCTCCTTCTCACATTGAAGGAGCTAATTGCTTTCCTCCCACAGCTCTTCCAAAGGATTAGGTGTATGGGGGTGGAGCTGAAAACTGTCAGTATTTCCAACAGAAAGAAGGGTTAAAAAGTCAGGTTAGTTGATATCTTGGGTAGAAGACTTGGTTTGCTGGCCAAGGCACCTAGCTTCACCTGAGCTTTTCCTTCTAAGACTGCTTGAAAGGCAGAGTAGAGAAACTTACCAGAGCAAGGGAGAAGGATTAAGATTTAGTTTGCTAAGCAGATTTACTGTGTGGTGGTGTTTTTATTTTTTACTCAAGGATTGCTACTGTTTGTTGCTACATTTCATTGCTTTATTTTTTTCTGATTCAAATTGTTGTTGCTGGTATACCTTTCTTCTGCATTATTACAAGGTGTGCCTACAGGTGTGTGCTAACAGATTACTCTGTAATCTTCTTGATTCAAATTGTTTTTGCAAGGTATATCTTCTGTTACTGCTTTATTTTTCTCTGGAGCAAAGTGTTTCTTACAGCGTATATCTTCTCTGAAATTACTGTATTACAGGTGGAGCTTACATTTTGTGACTTTTTTATCATTGGCTAAGAAAATTATTGTTTGACACTGTGTTTTAGTTTATTCTTGTTTGTTGAAAAGGTTTGTTTGTCTCAGAGGTGTTTCGTGTCCTTCTCACATTGAAGGAGCTAATTGCTTTTCCTCCACAGCTCTTCAAAGGATTAGGTGTGTATGTGGGGGGTGGAGCTGGAAAACTGTCAGTAATTTCCAACAGAAAGAAGGGTTAAAAAGTCAGGTTAGTTGATATCTTGGAGGTAGAAGACTTGGTTTGCTGGCCACGGCACCTAGCTTCACCTGAGTTTTTTCCTTCTAAGACTGCTTGAAAGGCAGAGTAGAGAAATTTACCAGAGCAAGGGAGAAGGATTAAGATTTAGTTTGGCTAAGCAGATTTACTGTGTGGTGGTGTTTTTATTTTTTACTCACGGGATTGCTACTGTTTGTTGCTAACATTTCATTGCTTTATTTTTTCTGATTCAAATTGTTGTTGTTGGTATACCTTCTTCTGCATTATTACAAGGGTGTGCCTACAGGTGTGCTAACAGATTACTCCTGTAATCTTCTGATTCAAATTGTCTTTTGCAAGGTATATCTTCTGTTACTGCTTTATTTTTCTCTGGAGAAAGTGTTTTTACAGCATATCTTCTCTGAAATTACTGTATTATAGGTGGAGCTTACATTTTTGTGACTTTTTTATCATTGGGCTAAGCAAAATTATTGTTTGACACTGTGTTTTATTTTATTCTTGTTTGTTGAAAAGGTTTGTTGTCTCAGAGGTGTTTCAGTCTCCTTCTCACATTGAAGGAGCTAATTGCTTTTCCTCCCACAGCTCTTCCAAAGGATTAGGTGTGTATGTGGGGGGTGGAGCTGGAAAACTGTCAGTAATTTCCAACAGAAAGAAGGGTTAAAAAGTCAGGTTAGTTGATATCTTGGAGGTAGAAGACTTGGTTTGCTGGCCAAGGCACCTAGCTTCACCTGAGCTTTTTCCTTCTAAGACTGCTTGAAAGGCAGAGTAGAGAAACTTACCAGAGCAAGGGAGAAGGATTAAGATTTAGTTTGGCTAAGCAGATTTACTGTGTGGTGGTGTTTTTATTTTTTACTCACAGGGATTGCTACTGTTTGTTGCTAACATTTCATTGCTTTATTTTCTCTGATTCAAATTGTTGTTGCTGGTATACCTTCTTCTGCATTATTACAAGGTGTGCCTACAGGTGTGTATAACAGATTACTCCTGTAATCTTCTGATTCAAATTGTCTTTTGCAAGGTATATCTTCTGTTACTGCTTTATTTTTCTCTGGAGCAAAGTGTTTCTTACAGCGTATATCTTCTCTGAAATTACTGTATTACAGGTGGAGCTTACATTTTTGTGACTTTTTTATCATTGGGCTAAGCAAAATTATTGTTTGACACTGTGTTTTAGTTTATTCTTGTTTGTTGAAAAGGTTTGTTGTCTCAGAGGTGTTTCAGTCTCCTTCTCACATTGAAGGAGCTAATTGCTTTTCCTCCCACAGCTCTTCCAAAGGATTAGGTGTGTATGTGGGGGTGGAGCTGGAAAACTGTCAGTAATTTCCAACAGAAAGAAGGGTTAAAAAGTCAGGTTAGTTGATATCTTGGAGGTAGAAGACTTGGTTTGCTGGCCAAGGCACCTAGCTTCACCTGAGCTTTTTCCTTCTAAGACTGCTTGAAAGGCAGAGTAGAGAAACTTACCAGAGCAAGGGAGAAGGATTAAGATTTAGTTTGGCTAAGCAGATTTACTGTGTGGTGGTGTTTTTATTTTTTACTCACAGGGATTACTACTGTTTGTTGCTAACATTTCATTGCTTTATTTTTTCTCTGATTCAAATTGTTGTTGCTGGTATACCTTCTTCTGCATTATTACAAGGTGTGCCTACAGGTGTGTGCTAACAGATTACTCCTGTAATCTTCTGATTCAAATTGTCTTTTGCAAGGTATATCTTCTGTTACTGCTTTATTTTTCTCTGGAGCAAAGTGTTTCTTACAGCGTATATCTTCTCTGAAATTACTGTATTACAGGTGGAGCTTACATTTTTGTGACTTTTTTATCATTGGGCTAAGCAAAATTATTGTTTGACACTGTGTTTTAGTTTATTCTTGTTTGTTGAAAAGGTTTGTTGTCTCAGAGGTGTTTCAGTCTCCTTCTCACATTGAAGGAGCTAATTGCTTTTCCTCCCACAGCTCTTCCAAAGGATTAGGTGTGTATGTGGGGGGTGGAGCTGGAAAACTGTCAGTAATTTCCAACAGAAAGAAGGGTTAAAAAGTCAGGTTAGTTGATATCTTGGAGGTAGAAGACTTGGTTTGCTGGCCAGGCACCTAGCTTCACCTGAGCTTTTCCTTCTAAGACTGCTTGAAAGGCAGAGTAGAGAAACTACCAGAGCAAGGGAGAAGGATTAAGATTTAGTTTGCTTAAGCAGATTTACTGTGTGTGGTGTTTTACTTTTTACTCACAGGGATTGCTATCTGTTTGTTGCTAACATTTCATTGCTTTATTTTTTCTCTGATTCAAATTGTTGTTGCTGGTATACCTTCTTCTGCATTATTACAAGGTGACAGGTAGGTGCTAACAGATTACTCCTGTAATCTTCTGATTCAAATTGTCTTTTGCAAGGTATATCTTCTGTTACTGCTTTATTTTTCTCTGGAGCAAAGTGTTTCTTACAGCGTATATCTTCTCTGAAATTACTGTATTACAGGTGGAGCTTACATTTTTGTGACTTTTTTATCATTGGCTAAGCAAAATTATTGTTTGACACTGTGTTTTAGTTTATTCTTGTTTGTTGAAAAGGTTTGTTGTCTCAGAGGTGTTTCAGTCTCCTTCTCACATTGAAGGAGCTAATTGCTTTTCCTCCCACAGCTCTTCCAAAGGATTAGGTGTGTATGTGGGGGGTGGAGCTGGAAAACTGTCAGTAATTTCCAACAGAAAGAAGGGTTAAAAAGTCAGGTTAGTTGATATCTTGGAGGTAGAAGACTTGGTTTGCTGGCCAAGGCACCTAGCTTCACCTGAGCTTTTTCCTTCTAAGACTGCTTGAAAGGCAGAGTAGAGAAACTTACCAGAGCAAGGGAGAAGGATTAAGATTTAGTTTGGCTAAGCAGATTTACTGTGTGGTGGTGTTTTTATTTTTTACTCACAGGGATTGCTACTGTTTGTTGCTAACATTTCATTGCTTTATTTTTCTCTGATTCAAATTGTTGTTGCTGGTATACCTTCTTCTGCATTATTACAAGGTGTGCCTACAGGTGTGTGCTAACAGATTACTCCTGTAATCTTCTGATTCAAATTGTCTTTTGCAAGGTATATCTTCTGTTACTGCTTTATTTTTCTCTGGAGCAAAGTGTTTCTTACAGCGTATATCTTCTCTGAAATTACTGTATTACAGGTGGAGCTTACATTTTTGTGACTTTTTTATCATTGGGCTAAGCAAAATTATTGTTTGACACTGTGTTTTAGTTTATTCTTGTTTGTTGAAAAGGTTTGTTGTCTCAGAGGTGTTTCAGTCTCCTTCTCACATTGAAGGAGCTAATTGCTTTTCCTCCCACAGCTCTTCCAAAGGATTAGGTGTGTATGTGGGGGGTGGAGCTGGAAAACTGTCAGTAATTTCCAACAGAAAGAAGGGTTAAAAAGTCAGGTTAGTTGATATCTTGGAGGTAGAAGACTTGGTTTGCTGGCCAAGGCACCTAGCTTCACCTGAGCTTTTTCCTTCTAAGACTGCTTGAAAGGCAGAGTAGAGAAACTTACCAGAGCAAGGGAGAAGGATTAAGATTTAGTTTGGCTAAGCAGATTTACTGTGTGGTGGTGTTTTAATTTTTTACTCACAGGGATTGCTACTGTTTGTTGCTAACATTTCATTGCTTTATTTTTTCTCTGATTCAAATTGTTGTTGCTGGTATACCTTCTTCTGCATTATTACAAGGTGTGCCTACAGGTGTGTGCTAACAGATTACTCCTGTAATCTTCTGATTCAAATTGTCTTTGCAAGGTATATCTTCTGTTACTGCTTTATTTTTCTCTGGAGCAAAGTGTTTCTTACAGCGTATATCTTCTCTGAAATTATTACAGGTGGTGCTTTACAGGTTTTACAGTTTTATCTAACATTAGGATAAGCTTTCAGGGTTACTGCATTTGTTATTGACTGATTGTTTCTGCTCTTGCCTCCTTGTTCTTTCGTCTGTGGTTCTTCTTTTAGGCAGGGAAGGGCCAGCCACCCACCCCCATCCCCAACCACCCCACGCTACACTCCTTTTGTAGGGTACCACAGTTGTGACATTTCCTGTGGCAGAACAGGAAGGGGCGGATCAGTGGAGCCTCCACAAGGTGATCTCATTTACAGGGGCACTAGTAATTTAACTTGTTATAACAAGTTAAACAAAGCACAATTAAACCATTACTTGCATTTTTTTTCCTTCTAATTACTCTGACTAGGTTACAAACCCAGCAACTTATTTGGAATGGATTTCATTAACTGCAGGTAATGTGGAACAATTTTCAGAAGGACAGTCTTACAGGATTTAGGACACTGTCCTACATGCTGGGCCTTTGGAGATCTTAGGCTCAGCTCCGGCAGCATGGGCAGAGATTGCACGCCTCAAATTTCATATTGAAGAGGAAATACATTATAAGAACCACCTGCCATTTCCCCAGCATCCAACAGAAAAACCTCGACCAGAGGGTAGTTGGTCCAGGAGGTTGGCAGGTGGTTAGGAGGAGCAAATCAGGTGCCCCATCACTCTCTGCTCTCCAACACATTACCTCCAAAACCATATAAACACTACAAACAGGTATCTGCCTCTATCTCTGAAATCAAATAAAGAGGCAGAAGACACTGCAGAGCAGAACACTGCAGCACAGGAGCTAGCACAACAAGACTCACCCAAATCAGGAACCAAAACTAAACAAGCACAAAGGAAATCCAAAAACTTTGATCATAGGAGACTCCATGATTCGGGAGTTGATACCCATCTCCAGCCAGGGTGATGGTCAGATGTCTCCCAGGTACATCAGCATGGAGAGACACTGACCGCATTGCTAAAATTGTTCACAAAGCAGGAGAAAACATTGATGTCCTAGTACACATAGGGACTATCGATCTCGCCAGCCGGTCAGTTGTGAGACCAAGGAACACCTGACTAGGCTGGGTGACAAACTATCATCTATTTCTGCTCGGCATCTCCTTCTCTGAGATCCTGCCAGTCTGGGAGAGGGAGCAGATGGACGGAAGGTCAGAGAAGGGAGATAGGGAGCTAAACACGTGGCTCAAGGACTGGTGCCAGGAAAAGGACACAGATTTGTAGGGACTGGCAACAGTTCTGGGAGCGAAAGTTCTTTAAATTTGATGAACTGCATCTGACTAAAGAGGAGTCAGTGCATTGGGGCAGAAGTTTGACGTCCTTTGCAGAATATTTAAACTAGCAAATGGGGAGAGGGTGCAGCCCCACACGCCGAATGGGAAGAACACCCTCCCCCTCAGCTAGTGGTCAAACAGGAATTCAGCATGTTTGCCGCTCATTTGCATCACCAGGTAAGAAAAAGGTTTGTCTCCCACACGACGACAGGAGTAATGCCAAACTTTACCCAACAACTAACACACCAAAATCTGGCCAATGGAAAATCATGTACAAATGCTCACAGCCTGGGAAATAAGATCCCAGACCTGCAGGCAATAATGTCAGAGGCTAAACTGGACATAGTAGCAATTAGTGAGATGTGGTTTACCAGTAACCACACTTGGGAGACTTCAGTACCTGGCTATGTATTGTTCAGAAGAGACCGAGGTGCAAAAAGGGGGGAGGAGTGGCCCTGTATGTTAATGAAAATATCAAAGCTACAGAAATTCAGAATACACATAAGGAGCCAGAAGAAGTGTGGGTCACCCTGGAAACAGGAAATGGGACAGCCATAAGAACTGGGGTTGTCTACAGGCCCCAGACCAGAGGGAGGACATAGACACATTACTGTTAGAAGATATACAAAACATGACAGCTAAAGGGGAGGTTCTGATAATGGGAGACTTCAACATGCCAGATACAGATTGGTCAATACCAGCAGGAACATCTGCCAGAACTAGACTCATAGTGGATTCCTGCAGGGGAAGGCCTCAAACAACTGGTACAGCAACCCACAAGAGACAGGGCTATCCTAGATCTAGTACTGACTAACAAAGAAGGGATCACAGATCTCCAGGTAGAAGGTCACCTGGGGCCAGTGACCATCACATGGTATGGTTCAATTTGCTACTACATCTAAATCATCCCATTCCAAGGCAAAATATGGGACTTCAGAGGAGCTGACTTTGATAAGATGGCCAACAGAGTTAAGCTAGCCCTGGCAAAAGAAACACAGGTGAGGGGTACAGTCAAAGTGGGCAAGCATTAAGGATGCAATACTTGAAGCAACATCCCATTGTGTTAGACAGAAAAGGAAGTGCAAAAGAAGAAGGAAACCACTTTGGTTCTCAAATACAGTAGCAGAAAAGGTCAGAGCCAAAAGGCTGGCCTTCAGGAAATATAAGGGAACACAGCGGGATGAAGATAGGGAGGCATACCAAACTGCCCTAAGGGAAGCAGGTAAGGCAGTAAGGCAGGCAAAGTCCCAAACTGAGGAAACACTAGCACGAACAGTAAAAGAAGGTGACAAGACTTTCTATAGATACATTAGTGAAAGGAGAAAATCCAGAGGGGTATTGCTAAGCTTAATGGAGAAAGGGAGCATGTGAGGAGGAGGACCCTGTAAAGGCATCTATCCTAAATAGATACTTTGCTCAGTATTTACTGAAGAGAAGGTAGGCAGGGCCCACAGCTCAGCATCACGGACACAGGGGAGGGAGGTGAGCACTACTCCCTTCACAAAAGAAAGGGTCCTACAAGAGCTTGCTAAGCTCAGGGTGGATAAGGCAATGGGACCTGATGGCATACATCCCAGGGTACTTAAGGAGCTAAAGGAGGAACTAGCAGAGCCATTAGCAGAATTGTTTAGTGAGTCTCTGAGCACAAGAGAGGTCCCAGAAGACTGGAGAAGGGTTATGTGATCCCGCCTCCACAAGAGTGGTAGCAGGAGGAGGCGGGAACTACAGACCGGTCAGTCTTACCTCAGTAGTGGGCAAGATTATGGAGACACTCCTTAAGGAAAGGATAGTGCAACACCTGGAATCCATAGGGGCACAGGATCCAAGACAGCATGGGTTTACAAAAGGAAGGTCCTGTCAAACTAATCTTATAGATTTCTTTGACTGGGTAACCAGAGTGGTGGACCAAGGGGGAGCAGTTGTTGTCGCCTACCTTGACTTCAGCAAAGCTTTTGACACTGTTCCACATAGAAGATTGATAAATAAGCTGGGTAGGCTCGGGGTGGGTCAGAAGTTGGTCAACTGGGTGGAAAACTGGTTGATGGGCAGAAAACAGAGAGTGGTGGTAAATGGTATACAGTCAGAAGAGATGCAAGTCACAAGTGGGGTACCTCAGGATCAGTCCTGGGGCCAGTCCTCTCAACATCTTCATTAGTGACCTTGCAGATGGACTAGAGGGTAAGGCTTGTCTGTTTGCAGATGACACCAAGATCTGCAACAGAGTAGATGATCCAGATGGGGTGGCAGAATGAGAAGAGATCTGGATAAACTAGCAGAATGGTCAGAAGAGTGGCAACTGGGATTTAATGCAAAGAAGTGCAAAATCATGCATATAGGGAAGAGAAACCCTGAAGCCACCTATAGGCTGGGAGGGGAGTTGCTAGCAGTCACAAAGGAAGAAAGAGACTTGGGCATCATCATCACTGATGACCTAAAATCATCCAAGCAGACCTCTAAAGCAGTAGGTAAGGCTAGGGGGTGTTAGGTGTATTAGTAGGGGTATCACAAGTCGTAGAGGGAGTGTAATAATCCTCTGTACAAGACACTGGTTAGGCCCATCTGGAGTACTGCGTGCGTATTGGAGGCCACACCTCACAAGGACATTAAACCAAATTGAGGCAGTCCAGAGAAGGGCAACCAAAATGGTGCAGGGACTGCATCAGAAGACATATGAGGACAGATTAATGGAGCTCAATATGTATACCCTTGAGCAAAGGAGGGAGAGAGGTGATATGATCGAGGCATTCAAACACCTTAAGGGCATAAACAAGGTGAAAGAGTCTAACATGTTTAAATATAAGAAAAATAGCAGGACAAGAGGACACAACATGAGATTAGAGGGAGGCCGATTAAGGGGGAATGTGAGGAAATTCTTTTTCACAGAAAGGGTGGTGGATGCATGGAATGGCTTACCACAAGAAGTGGTGGCTATGAATACAGTGCAGGGCTTCAAACAGGCATGGGATAGGCATAAGGGAGCAATACAAATGACTATGAATAGATAGGCCACTGACAGAGCGAAGGCCGATGGCACATTTATAAGGTAGAAAAAGAAATGGGCAGACTGGATGGGCCTTGCGGTCCTTATCTGCCGTCAACTTCTATGTTTCTATGTTCTATGTTTACCTGAGACAGTATCCCTGCCTGGCAGGAAGGGGACAAACAAAAAATTTCACCCCTTGCCAGAATTATTTTATCACCACCACCTATAGAGGCTATGCTTTTACTTAGTTGCCTGGCACTAATGTAGTGTTTTAGGCACTATTCAGGCATAAGCCTTTAGTCAGCTTTTAACAGTATTAGATCTGGATAAACAAATACAGATTAGCTGAGATAAGATAATCAAAATAACAGGCTTATTTAAGAAGGGACTATCTGAGCCTAACTCTAGCAGAAAGTAGACCTAATTTACTGTTATGTTATAGTGAGGAATAATTCCTAAAGCTAGTAAGGGTAAAGTAGATTAATTTCAAGATAGGCACAGGCTAGATAGCTGTAATATCCTAGTCAACTTATAATAGTCTCAATTCAGGATAAGCACATGCTGGTTAGCTGAGAATACTGCAGTCAGTTCCCCGCCTAGCTATAGCAGGAAGTAGGCCTAATTTATACTTATGTTACAGAGAAAAGCGGTTCCTAAAGCTGGTCAGCTTATAATAGTCTTATAACAGGATAAGCACAATGCCATCTGGCTGAGACATTCTACAGTCAATTTTCAGTCTTACTTCAGCGGAAACAACCGTAGCCTAGCTTTAGTTAAAGTACAGCCTATTTGAACCGCAGTCAATCACCAGAACTTACAACAGAAGAAAACGATTGAAGCCTAGCTTTAGCTGTAAGGCAGCCTTGTTCTACAGCCCAGTTTGAGGGAACAGTGATTTCTAGCTAGCTATAGGAGTTTCTGACTGGCTCTAGCAAAACATGCAGCCAAAACGTATTTCTGGATTTCGGTAGCAGTATATTGATTTCAGTCAATTTCAGTCTAATTATTAGCAAGCACCAGTTTAGAAAGTCCTCACGTAAAGAGCCAAGAAAAGTCTGGATTCATTGTGCAGCCATAACCGTGCGGACTATTGCTGGCTGTCTTTAGTCCTGTACAGTGCAAGACATTGAGATATAACCCCCTAACTGGTATTACTGTTTATCAGAGCCCCTCCTACTCCTCCATGTTTTTTTTATCTTTGCATCTGTTATTCCCCTACCTCTTTTAATAAATCATTTATTGTTATTGTTAACCTGTCTTTTGAGCATATCTTACATGAGCATATGATTAGCTTATAGTCAATAATTGCATACATAGTGAAAAAGCTAAATGGTTTCTGGTTTTCCATGTGTGGGGGTGGCTGCAAGGGGAAGTGGGAGGTACAGAATCCCAGGGGGTTGTACCAGTCAGCCACCTGGCCCACTATATCTCATCCATGGATGAGGACACCACACTAATATGAAATGTGGGATGATGATGAAGATGATTGAAAACCTTGGCTCAGTCCAGTTTCTGACATTATAATGTAACCGTATCGCCGTGTGTTCAACAGTTACAACCCTGCAGGCTCAAGCAAGATTGAGGGGCCTGGGCTCTGTTCTTACTTGAAAGGGGGGGTTCTTTCCCAATAGAAATTAATTAGTGTGATGCCCCTTATCTATGGATGAGATTTAGTGGGCCAGATATCTGACTGGTACAACCCCCTGGGATTCTGTACCTCCCACTTCCCCTTGCAGCCACCCCACACATGGAAAACCAGAAACCATTTAGCTTTTTTCACTATGTATGCAATTATTGACTATAAGCCAATCTTAAATTTTCAAAAATACTTCAGTATTAGTGTCCAGGATAGTCCTAGGAAAAGTTCATGTCTCCTCATTGGATTCTAATGGCTGTTGTGCCTCTGTGGACTGAAATTCACAGGCAATGGCTTTAGCCTTTTTTCCAGCTTCAACAGGGTCACTAAACTGAAATGTGCAACCCCCATAGTGAATGTGGAGTCGAGTCGGCATCAGCAAGGAGTGAGTAACCCCTAAACCTCTGAGCTGTGCTCGGACCACAGTGAATTTCTTTTACCGTGCCTGGGTGGCGAAAGAGAGATCAGGAAACAAATGGACTTTTGCTCCATTGTAGCTTAGACCCTTCACAGATCTGGCAGCTTGAAGAATAGAGCCTCGGGTGAGGGAACTAGCGGTCACCAGCAACACTGCTCTCGAGGCCTCACCACATGGTCCGGCAGCTCCAGGAGTAATTTGAAATGCTTTACAAAATTGTCCAGCTATAGCATCCCTAGGCAAGGTAAGCACATCAGGTAGCCAGGATTGTAGGAAGGCTAGGAGATGCTCTTCTTCACTCCCTTCTGAGAGACCAATTATACGCACATGCGATGCCCGATTTGAGTTCTCTAGGGCCTCCAGTCTATATCGCAATTGTGCATTCTCTTGCACTAGCTTAGAAGTTGCAGCCATAGCCTGAGTAGCTGTTTTCTCCACTGAGACTGCAGTCTGGGTTACTGCCTCCAGCTTCGCATCTTGCTCCATGAATCTCTGTAGGATTGATTCGACCTTCAGGTCGATCGCCTGCATTGAGGCCTGTAAAGCTCTCCGGGGGGCTCATGCCTACAGTTGTTGTCAAGGTAGTTTTGGCCTGATCAGCAGCCACTGAAGTACCTTTGGAACCACTCCCACTTGCTTTCTGGTTGTGGCCCATGGTGTTGTTTGATATTTAACGACGTCGGACGATGTAAGCTTTCCAGTGCTGGCAATATTTCCTCAATATTCTTGCTAAAAAAGAAAGTTTTAAATGTTTTTGTCAGAGATAAGTGCAGAGCTGCTCTAGTGTGTGTCTTGCCTGTAAGCTGCTCCACAGCGCCCCCCATCAAGAACTATTCATGATCATGACTGGAATGTATAAGCATTATACTCTGCAGTTGCACCTGTTATATCTCACTTGTTGAGTGTTGTGTTGTTTACACATTTGAATGACGGAAAGAGAATGGAGTGGACTTAGAGTAGATGAGACACAAGACAGATCTGTTCGGTGATACAGACACAGAACAACATGACTACATCATCATGAATGAAAGCTGTGTATTGGTAGTACAAAACATATGAGTAGACACTAATCAGCAAGAGCTACTGATGATGAATTGCAAGCAATAATTGTGTGAGACACACATTGTGTGAGAATAATAAATATGGCTACTGTATTTTAGTGCTGTAGAAAACAATGCACATTTGCTAGATTGAGAGGGCAATGACTTGAGTGTCCAGATATGGTATATATGGTCCTCCACATTGTCGATGTGCATGGCTAATGTGTTGATGATGTAAAGATCATGAAGAGTTGAACTAATGTTGCATTTAAGAAACTGTTTGCAGAAAGACATTTTGAAGTTGAAAATGATGATTGCTGATTGAAAATAAGACACAAGACCAGTTGTGAGCATCATCACATTACATTTGACTGTTGGCTTATTGACGAGTGGGCTGGGTGAGTGGGCATCAGTGTTAGGCAAGTTGGCAATGTGAATGCAGTGTGCTTGAGATGGAAAAATATTAAATCACATACTTACTGTAACCCCCCCTTCCACAGGTGTGGCTGGCTTTGTTTTGCTTCCTGTCTATCTGGTCCCCCCAGTCCCGATCCATGGTGCCCCCCCTTTATCGCTCCTGCCAGTCTCTGTGTCGCTGTCTTGATGTGGGGGACCAGAGGAGGTGGGTATTAAATTAAAATTGCCAGGTTGGTGGTACAGAGCAGTTGGCACTGAGCAATCCTGTAGAGCACCATGTAGCTCTGTGCGCATGCTTGAGATGGTTCCTGTTCAAATGTGTGAGCCGCTGCGGTATGCTCGCAGATCCTAATAATGCTACAATACTCAGTAGTAAAAGTCGCCCATAGCTCATTCCAAATTCCCCTTTGTGTTCTCTGACCCCTGGTACCCCTTAAGACACATGTGGGGACTGGAGGGGGAGAGAAAAAAATAAACTCTGCAACAGTGCTATTAAGCACTGTCTCTGTAAGAGCAACCGAGGTTGCATTGTACTTAAATGCTCTGCCTGCCATCTAGGTGGACAGTGCTGTATCACCAGTGACTGGCATGGGGAGACTCAACCATGCCCCACTCTGCCAGCAGACAATAGGGTAGAAGGGCAGCTATTAAACTCTGGTGGCAGTTGATGTTTTACTGTTTGTCTGCAATATGAACTTAAAGACTCTGTGTAAACTACATAGACTGTTTTTGTTTGCAGCCATCTTTGTTGCCTTTGGATTGCTCTACAGTCAATAGAAATGCAAGGAGCCCAAAAGACTACAGAAAGGGGGCTTCTGGGAAGAGGAGAGGTCTGTGTTTTGGCACCTTTTCCTCATCCAGTCAGGTGTCGAATGAACATTCCACATACTAATTTCAAGGATCGACAGCCTGATTGACAAACTGGTACTCTGATCTGATCCCCGCTAGAGTCAGCTGTTTGGGAGCTTCCAGAGTGAGAGGAGGCTCTGCTGTGCACTCTGAGGAAAGTTTGGAGGTCTACCTGGGGCTTTCACAGCCAATAGCCCAGGGAAAGCCTGATTAGTTTCCAATATCTGGAAAGCAGTATTTCAAGTGAAGAGAGTGTTTTGCTGAACAGAACATGAGCATTGAAGACTCTGTAGCTGAGAGATTGATACCTGCCCTCAGCCCGGGGGGGGGGGGTCCAGACCACTGAAGAAGTTGTTTCAATGCTGTTGACCTGTACAGACTGAAAGACTGAGTTTGCTGCCTTTTGGATTTTTAATTTTTTTTGCCACAGCTGCCAGCCTGCAGTGTGGCTGAAAGTACTGAAGCTGCATTCTTGAGATCCAAGAGGACTGGACAGTTTGGGAATCAGCCAGGCAGTGTCACAACCAGGCATTGCCTATCACCTCACCCTGAAGGTTGGATTCCGGATGTGTGATTGAAGTGTGTGACCCTGGTCCCCCTAGGCTAGTCCAGCAAGAATTCCACAGAGCTGCAAGCATCATCACAGAGCTGCAAGAGTTCCAGAGAGCAGCAAGCATCATCACAGAGCTGCAAGAGTTCCACAGAGCTGCAAGCATCATCACAGAGCTGCAAGAGTTCCAGAGAGCTGCAAGCATCATCACAGAGCTGCAAGAGTTCCAGAGAGCTGCAAGCATCATCACAGAGCTGCAAGAGTTCCAGAGAGCAGCAAGAGTTCCAGGGAGCTGCAAGCAACTCCACCGAACTGCAACCCAGCCAGAGACCTACACTCCTGCCTAGAGCCCTAAAAGCTGCAGACAGAGGGAGGATCAACTTTCAGCCTGAACAGCCCACAGTGACTGATATTCCAGAACCAAGAGTAATTCAGGGCTTGCCCTGTACTGAGCAGAGTGTAATAGTTTACCATTAAAGGTTTCTGTTCATTTTAAAAGTGCACCAATGCCAGTCAACCAGCTGCAACTCATTGTGCCTGCTCCATACAACCATCTGGATATCTAGTCAGGGCTTTGGGGAACACTGGTTAAAATTGAATGGTTGAAATGCTTTTGGGAAGTTCAAGGTTTTATACAGACCAAAGTGCCAATTGTAGGGGCCAGGTTGCTCCCTTGGAGTAAACTTATTTTCTTTCTTTAACTATATTGGGGATATGCAGTCTGTCTCTATTAGTGCTAACGATGTCAGGAGCACCTTTTTTTTGGACTTGGGGACATATCAGCACTGGATGCTGATTTCTAACAATTTTAAGGATGTTTAACATTTTGGACTTGATCCCCAAAAGCCTTTGTAGGCTGTAGCTTTATGGACATTAAAATTTCTTTAATAGTCTTTATCTGGGTTTTCCCCCACTTCCTAATATCAGACTGTACAGACTTTATATCCTGGATTACATTGGATGTATTTGTAAGTTTTATATTAATGATGCCTTACAGGAGAATGCACTATATGTCATTATTTTTGCTGAAATGCAATAAACATAAAGTTATGTAATCCCCTATCACCCCGAATTACAAGAATCCCACTTAGATCTAGTGGCGATCTAGTGGCAGACAGGGAAGGCAGCTTGTGAAACACTGTCTAACTCTGTCCTCAGTCTCAGCTGAGCTGGAGGGATGACATCATATAGAATTCTAGCATCAGCATAAGCCACAGTGGAATGTTGCAGCTGGGAGTAAGGTTAGAACATTGGGGTTTTTCAAAGTGAGTTCAGTATAGAGCGTTGAGCAGTCTGCAGTGGAGGGAGGAGGTGCACTGCAGTAGGCAGTCCCTCAGAGCCCTCAGCTCTGTAATAGAGCTACCAAAGGAAGTGGGTATGTGTTCTCGCCCTAGAGAAGGACACAGAAGAAACTGTTTTGAAGTGGTTGAGACCATCCCCAGTTGTTCCAGTGCCCCCTTCCTGAGGGGGATGGGGGGGAACAAGACCAGCTCTTCAGGGGCAATTCCCCTGGCCCTGCTGGAGGAAGAAAAGCTGCCGGTGAGAGAAGATTTGTGCTGAGGCACTGAGAAGTACATTTTGTTTTCCTGAGAGAAGCCTGTGGGCACCTGCAAACCAGGGTGAGTCTTCTCTGTCAGAGAGCCTATGTTTCACAGAGACTGTTATGTTAAGTATCTGCTACTGTGGATCAAGAAAGGACAGGCAATTACAGTACTTAAGTTTGTGTATGGCTTGAAATGCATCTAATCAGTGGAGTCTACAGAGATGGACATACTGTAGCCACTTAAAGAATGTTACAAGTCAGGACACCAGTTACCAAAGACTGTAGATTGTTAAATGTGACATACATTTCGAGATAGCATTCTACAAACAGAGAGGTTCACAAGGAAAGGTGTTGATTTCAAATGAATGGCCGGGAGTGAACTTGGGGACAAAAGGTGGGAGACCCCTCATCTGGAGAAACCAGATTTACCTCTACGGCTTTACTTTGGGCACCTATAGCTTTCTTCTGGGCACTTGGCCAGTGTTTGCAGAAAGTACCCAGACGTGGGATTAGGATATGTGTTTTCCCTTAGAGTTTGGAAGTGCTCTTGGGTGGTAGAGGGAGCCACCAGCAGAAATGTTCCATGCCATATGGAAAGTGTGTGCCAGTGCTGGCCGAGGGCCATGCCAGGGAATCCAGGATAGAGAGAGTACCAGTTCGGGCTGAGGGCCAAGTGTGTTCTGAACCTGAGGGTAAAAGAGCTTCCTGCTGTTTTTGACAGAAGAGAACTTTGGTTTCAGAGCAAGATACAGCAGTCTAGAACTACAGATTTTTTACTGATAAAATCACTTCTATCTCAGCAGGAGTTAGTACCTGTTTGGATTAAGCAAACAGATGCTTTATTAGAAGAAGGGGATCTCATTTAAGTAAAAAAAGGAAGAAGAAAGTCACTGTGTGTTTCTCTGAGGAAGTGGGCTGTATCAGTTTAATTTACTCAGAGCAGAGAGTGAATCTAATTGGGGGTGTGGCTTAGCAGCTTAAGAGTACAAAAGCAGCTGTCTCCAATTACAGCTTCCTGCTGTTTTTGACAGAAGAGAACTTTGGATTCAGAACAAGATACAGCTGTCTAGAACTGCAGATTTTTCACTAATTGCCCTCCTTCCCACCCCTCCACCCTCCCACCCAAAGCCAGTTCTACTTGTATAGCCACTGGATTTGACTGACAACAGGAACTTCCTGTTTGGCAGTAGGAAGGAAGGATCACTGAGACACATTAGTTTCATCAACCTTGAAGGAACCTAAAATAACTCTTTCCCACCCCACCCCCCCCCCCGCTGCTGAAGGTCTGAATCCAAGCATGGAAGAAGGAGACTACTGAAGACTACAGGAAGTTCCTGTCCCAGAACAGGAAGGACGAGAGTTGTAAGGGTACATAGGCAGTAGGAAAGTAAGTGTAAAAATACATAGAGGGAGGAGACAGTAAGCATACAAAGCAACAGGAGAGGGGACACAAAATAAGTCAAGATGGGAGTGGTGCAGTGCAATGGCTATGGGGCAGCAGTGTTCCGGGAGACATTCTGGAGGCTGCGGTGCTGCCCTGTTTGCAGGCACCTCTCTGGTCTGAGGGAGGAGGTTGCCCATCTCCAGGCTGACCTGGCTAGGATTCGTGAAACCTCTTCCCCCACCGAGGGACCACCAGGGCCACCACCGTTACCTCAGAGGTTGCCAAGAAAGAGGAGCGGTTGGACCAAGGTGGGCTCAGGGAGGGAGAGGGTGGTGGAACAGAGGTACATCCCTCCAGTTGTACCTCTCCACAATTCATATGCTGTTCTGGCAAAGAGTGGTTCCTCCATGGAGGTACCTGCGGTGGAGACCAAGGAGGATGCTGGGAACATCCACAAAGGAGACCCACAGGAGGGTGGCACAAGACCCCACAGGGGAAGGAAACAACTCCTGGTGGGGGACTCAATCATTAGGAGGGTAGAAGTGGGGGAGGAAGGGGATAGGGAGGTAAGGTGCCTGCCTGGCACCACATCTCGGACGGACAGGAAGCGAATCCTCCGGATCATGGGAGCAGCTGCATGAGGGGAGGAAGCTGGATGTCATTGTCCACCTAGGGACAAATGACCTGGCTGTGAATGGGATCAGAGCAGTGCAAGAGGAGTTTGTAGAGTTGGGAAGGGGTCTTGGACAAGTAGCATGTACGGTAACCTTCTCGGAGGTGCTGCCTGTCTATGGCAAGGATGATGCTAGAGTATTCCACACCATGGGATTCAATGAATGGTTGAAAAACTGGTATGGAGCTCAGGGTTTTGGCTTCACTGGGGACTGTGGAGCCACCTGGAGGGATGCAGGCTTATACTGGCACGATGGTCTGCATCTGTCCGGGGGGAACCAGGATCCTAGGTGACAGGTTTAAATGCTTCATTGGCAAGCATTTAAACTAGCCAAGGGGGGAGGCACTGAAAAGGAGCGGGGAAGTCCCAGCCTCCCCCATAAAACACAGTAGTTAGAGAGGTAAACACCAAGGTAGAGAAAAGAGCAGGACAGGGAAAAAAGCAGAAAATGGTGGTAAGGACAGGGATGGGGCTAAAAGGAGTAAGGCCATAAAAAATAAATGGAAGGTGATGAGTACCAATGTCCGCAGTCTGTGCAACAAGCTCCCTGAACTAGTGGCTTTGATGGAAGAGGGATGCCTGGATATTGTGGCAGTCACTGAAACATGGTACACAGAGAACCATGACTGGGATGTCAACATACCAGGATACACAGTCTACAGGAGGAACAGGGTGGGTAAAAGGGGAGGAGGAGTAGCTCTCTATATAAGGGAAGGGATTAAAGCAACAGAACTAAAGAGTAAATAGGAAGTAGATGAGTCACTATGGGTCACCCTGGAGACAGGAAATGGCACCACAATCCGCATGGGGGTTGTGTACAGACCCCTATCTCAGAGGGAGGAAATGGACAAAGAAATGATAGAAGGCATCCTTAAAATGGCAGAAAAGGGGGAGATATTGTTGATGGGGGACCTGAATATGCCAGATGTTAACTGGAGTACCTTTGCTGCAGGCACATCCAAGAGCAGGGTCATTCTTGATGCCTTACAGGGGGCATGCCTCAGACAGCTATTGTTGGAACCGGCTCGGAAGGGAGCAATCTTAGACCTGGTACTCTCAAATGGGGAAGGAGAAAGGATCTCAGATTTAGAAGTAAGTAGCCATCTGGGAACAAGTGACCACCAAACAGTGTGGTTCACAATAAACACAGCCATAGAGTCAAGCCATACAAAAACAAGAGTATTGGACTTTAGGAAGGCTGACTTTGGGAAAATGAGAGAGTGCCTCAGAAAAGCACTAGCAAACGGGCAAGAAGGAGGGATGGAGGAACAATGGGAATAATCAAAACAGCCATCACAGAGGCAACAAGCCTTTGTGTGAAGCAAATCAACAAAACAAAATGAAGGAAAAAACCACTATAGTTCTCAAAAGAGGTGGCAGGGATGGTTAAGGAGAAAAGGATAGCATTCAGGAAATATAAGGAAACACAGAAGGAGCAGGACAGAGAACTTTATCAGTTAAAGCAGAAGGAGGCAGGGAAGGCAGTCAGAATAGCAAAGGCACAAACTGAGGAAAATATAGCCAACTCTGTTAAGAAGGGGGATAAAACCTTTTATAGGTACAATAGGGAGCGAGGAAAGACCAAGGGAGGGATACAGAGACTTAATAAAGGGGAGGGAATGTGGGCAGAGGGTGACAGTGAAAAAGCAGGGATACTGAACGAATATTTCTGCTCAGTATTCACAATGGAAGAGGAGGGGGAGATACCTAAACCAAACAAGGGAGAAACTCTGAATGGGGGGTCGATAAAGTCCATTCACAGAAGAAAGGGTTTTGAAAGAACTCTTGAAACTGAGGGTGGACAAAGAAATGGGGCCTGATGGGATTCAACTAAGAATTCTAAAAGAACTAAGGGTAGAACTAGTAACACCACTGACTACTCTCTTTAACAAATCATGGCAGGATGGGGTGGTACCTGAGGACTGGAGGAGGGCAAATGTGATTCCACTTCACAAAAGTGGGAGCAGGGCAGAGGCAGGAAACTACAAACCAGTTAGTTTGACTTCAGTGGTAGGGAAAATGATGGAATCACTTCTGAAGGAAAGAATTGTTGAGTACCTAGAGGCCAGTGGGGCACAGGACCCAAGGCAGCATGGTTTCACAGCAAGAAGGTCATGTCAGACGAACCTAATAGATTTCTTTGACTGGGTGACCAAAGTAGTAGACCAGGGAGGGGCTATGGATATGGCCTACCTAGACTTTAGCAAGGCATTTGACACAGTCTCACACAAAAGATTAATATACAAGTTATCCAGCCTTGGAGTGGGTCCCAAGGTGGTAGCCTGGATAAAAAAATGGCTGGACAACAGGACGCAAAGGGTAATAGTAAACGGAGTCCACAGTGAAGAAAGGAAAGTAACTAGCGGGCTACCGCAGGGTTCGGTACTGGGACTGGTCCTCTTTAATGTCTTTATAAGTGACATTGGAGAACACCTGGAAGGAAAGGTATGTCTCTTTGCAGATGACACAAAGATCTGCAATAGGGTTGATACACAAGGTGGGTGGAAAGAATGAAAAGGGACTTGGCAAGGTTGGAGGAATGGTCAAATATGTGACAGCTCAGATTCAATGCAAAGAAGTGCAAGGTAATGCATCTGGGAAACAAAAACCCAGGGGAAGGGTACACAATGGGGGGTGAGTTAATAACAACAACAAAAATTGAAAGAGACCTAAGAGTAATTATGTCAGATGACATAAAGGTGGGCAAGCAATGTGAGAAGGCAGTAAGGAGGGCTTGGGGGGATACTGGGATGCATAGAGAGAGGCAACAACAGTAGAAAACAGGAAGTTGTTATCCCTCTGTACAGACAGTTAGTGAGACCCCATCTGGAGTACTGCATGCAATTCTGGAGACCCCATCTCCACAAAGACATAGACAGAGTGGAGGCTGTTCAGAGGAGGGCAACCAAAATGGTGCAGGGTCTGCACCAGAAGACATATGAGAGACTAAAGCAGTTTAATATGTACACCCTTGAGGAAAGGAGGGAGAGGGAGGACATGATAGAAACTTTCAAGTATCTCAAGGGAATTAACAAAGTAGAAGAGGGTAGTATCTTTCATAAGAAGAGATGTGCAAGAACAAGGGGACACGATTTGAAGATAGAGGGAGGAATGGCTCAGAGGTAATGTTAGAAAGGATTTTTTCACAGAGAGGGTTGTGGATGCATGGAACAGCCTTCCTGAGGAGGTTGTGGAGTCAGGAACAGTGGGAGAATTCAAGAATGCACGGGACTGGCATAAGGCAATTCTAATGGAGGGTAGGAGGAAGTAAGCTGTTGATTAACTAGAATCTGCAGCTTATCCATCAGGTAGAGAAATGGGCAGACTAGGTGAGCCAAGCGGTCCTTATCTGCCATCAAATTCTATGTTTCTATGTTGTGATGATGAAGAAGATGTGTTCTGACCTCTATACTTCTGTACAGCCAGTGAGTGTAGTCCCGTGTGGGTCCATCCTGCTTTGTATTCCAGTGTGTAAGTGAATAAAGCCCCACTTTAGAATCCCACTCCTGGTTTGGACATTCACAGTTATTGCTTCCTGTGTCCGGAGTTACTTGGGTACCCCTGTCCAGTAGTGCAAACCTAGCCCTGATGATGAGTGAATGTTTTCTCCCTGAACCCAGGCTAGCCAGGTAATGGGTTATAAAATGGAGGCACCGGGCGCTAATAAATAAAATAACATCAACCAAGGACCTGGCTACAGTTACAAAAAAATGAATAGTTCTTGACCTTGTGCTTCACATTGTATTTTGAAAATATTTTCCTTTTAAAATTCAAATTCAATTGGTCATTCAGTTTTTGTTATGTGTTGCATAAGCCTAAACAAGCATATTCTATGTGCCACTGTGCCAGACATGACACAGAAATATGTCAAGTAAAATATGTTTCTTAATGCACAACTGGCTTCATTAGACAGCACGAGTGCCACGTTAAATGTAATACTAGGCCTTATCATTACTTGCATTTTGAATTTAATAAACTCAGTACTGTGGAGGAGATATTGCGCAATTCTTGACAAACGTAACTCTATAGTAAATGATGCAGAACAAATGAACATAGAAACACAGAAACATAGAATTTGACATCAGATAAGGACCGCTTGGCCCACCTAGTCTGCCCATTTTCCTACCTAACAGATAAGCTGCAGCATGAACAACAATCTATACAGTACAATAGGTACCATGAGCACTCCATAAACCAGTTTTTGCCTTGGACAGTTGTCTCAGTTATCAGACCCATCGAACAGCAAAATCACAGTCTCTAACTGGTGTTAAAACCCATAAAAAGCCCATGACACACTGTAGTCCTCTCATGATCCAGACTCTTCCTCTCAGACCTGTCTCCTCACAACTTGTCTGTCTGCTGCAATGGTAAGTGACCGGCACTTGGTTATTTTTTTCACCGAGTACACGGGTTTCTTTTGGAGATATTAAGTGATAATCACTGCTAAACACACAGTCACTAAAACATGTCTTGTTCTCTGTTTCTGCCTCCTTTTTTATGCAGGTGTAATAATAATAACCGTGGTCAGCAGGCAACAGGAATTGAACATGTGTGATGATGCATTCATTGCCCTCTCATGGTCCTCCTCCCAGACATGTGTCTCCTCACATCCTGCCTGCTGTGATGGTATTTGACCAACACTTTGTTGTTTTTTTCACTGAGTATGGCTGTGTGTTCCTACAAATGCAACACATCACCACTATAACATTGTCTATTTGTCTTCTTTTCCTGCAGGTATAACCACTGCCAGTGGGTGCCAAGAAAAAGCCTCCTAAAGTTAGTACTAGCAGTCTCTTACTCTCCTATCTTCTTCCAGCATCTCTTCAAGGATTTCAGCAGCCAACCAGCCAAATCTTCTCGTGTCTTATTTTTCCTCATAATCCTTGTCCTCCAGTGACCCAGACTCTTGTGCCAGTGTAGAACCTAACAACTACCAGTCAGCCATGCTCTCTCAAGCCACATCTCTCCTCATCATCCTCCTCCTCCTCCTCCTGCAGCAACCTGGACTCTTGTGCCAGCATAGAACCTGGCAACTGCCAGCCAGTCAAGTTCTTTCAAGTCTCATCTCTCATCATCTTGCTTCTCCTCTAGCAATGTAGACTCTTGTGTCCGAATAGAACCTGGCAACTGACAGTTAGCCAAATCCACTCTCAATTCTCATCTCTCATCATCTTCCCCCTCCTACTTCAGCAACCCAGACTCTTGTGCCAGTGCAAACACAGAAACCACTGACCAGCCAAGTTCTCTCTCAAGTTTCATCTCTCATTATCATTCCCCTCCTCCAGCAACTTGGACTCTTGTGCCAGCATAGAACTTGGCAACTGCCACCCAGCCAAATCATCTTTCAAGTCTTGTCTCTCATCATCCTCCACCTCTTCCTCCTCCAGCAACCTGAAGTCTTGAGCCAGTGTAGAACCTGGCAACTGCCAGCCAGCTGAGTCCTCTTTCAAGTCTTGTCTCTCACCATCATCTTCCTGCAGCAACCCAGACTCTTGTACCAGCAACTGCTGGCCAGCCAGGTCTTCTCTCAAGCCACGTCTTCCACCATCATCATCATCCTGATCCTCCTCAAGCAACCAGGACTCTTGTACCAGCATGGCATAGAGTCATAATGTCAAAAACATAAACAGCAAGGCAAACAATGCCACAACCATAATGGCGTCTTCGGAGATAGTGTAGGTGAAAACATTGACTGTAACACAAACAGCGCTCACCATTTAAAGTAATGGACTTTTTTGTTTTTGTGGGGGGCTCCGACCCCCTACCCCCTGATGTGGGGGGGCTTCACCCCCAGACCCCCAGGAATTATAATAATCAACTCTGAGCGGGTGTGGACCAATGGGATAAGGAGAAACTCAGGAGGGGGCATTTTGTTTCAAAGCGTACAATTGAAAAAAATATTGGGAAATGGGGAACCAAACCCTGGTCCCCAGGTCTCCACTGCTCCAGGTGCTTGTGCCATACCCACGCCACCATGGGAGTGGTTCAACCAGGCATACCACCTGAGGATTCTTCAGCCTCTCCTCTTCTCTGCGGTCAGTGACAGAGGTAGCAGTAATTCCCTACCGCTGTTATACCCCCATCACTCTAAATGTTTGCATGCTTCACACAGAACGGTTCTTGCCATGCTGCTCTTGAAGCAACATAATGACCCGGTACCTACCAGTATAAAACCTAGCAACTGATGGCCAGCCAGCTAGTAAGGAAAGATAAGGTAAGGTAGTGATGGCTACACAAACTTTTGCACACATTTATCATGTTTGTAGCATAATGTGCATTTTTTTTATGTTAACTGTCATTAACACATTAAGGCTTTTACTGAACTTTTCCTGTTGTGGTCAGTATAGGATAATTTGATCAGATAATGGCTATCTGTTCCAAGGTATTTTATCTGTCCTAGGGTCTGATCAGAGCCTGATAATGCTGGATCATCTGATGATCTGCTGGATATCAGCTGGTTCAGATAATGTATTCTCTGAGCATCTCTAGTATCCTTCATATCTTATCCTGTGCTGCTAAAAAGGAAAAGCTCCTGCTTTTCAATCCCTGGCCAACTATATCTCCAGCTTCCCACTGAAGACAGAGCACATTATCTTGGGGGACTTTAATGTGAACTGGTTATCAAGCTTGGCCTCTCCCATACAAGATACCTTTTCTGTGCTAGATCTAGCCCAGTTAGTTAACCAGTCAACCAGAGTAATGGTACTGCCACCCTGATCGACCTCCTACTCACCAACCGCCCAAACAAAATCTCAAACCTAGCTGTACTCCCAGATTCATTAAGCGATCACTCCCCCATCCTCTTCACCTGGTCATGTCATCGGCAACCTCCTCAGCCTAACAGCTTTACCAGACTCCATCTTCAACCTGGAGGCCTCACTAAACTAAGGAGATACCTTACCCAGTGTGGTTGGTCCCCCATCAACAACGCACCCTCCATAGATGTAGCCCTTGACTACTTCACTCACACCTTCAACAATGCTTGTGATAGATTTGCCCCTCTCACAAAGGTTCAATCCAAAAAACGTAATGCCCCCGGGTCTCACCAGCACTGCTTCAGCAACTAAAGAACCGTGAAGTTCTCTGGCACAAGGCAGTTGCCTCAGGTGGGCAGGCAGACAGACTTGCCTATAAAGTGGCCCACAACAAGCGTACCTGGGCTATTAGGGTGGCCAAATCTAGCTACTACAGATCCACCCTTGCCTCCTCCTGGGGAAATGCCAGGCTGTTCTGGGGCAACCTAAAGGACCTGAACGGAAACCCAGGAAGCCACCCCCCTTCCAGTTAACTGTCAACAATAGTATTACCTAGGACCCACTCACCATCTCCAGTGGCCTAAATGCTGCATTCTCCGATCTAAGCACAGTTCTTCCAAACAAACTTCTTTGACCCTTCCCCTGAGACTCCCGAGCCTAGCAACACTTACCCCCCCTTCTACCTCAGGGTTATTACTATGAATGAATCAAGATCTTACCTAGCTAAAGCCCTAGGAGGCTCTAACTACTGCAAAGACTCCTTCGACATGAAAATCCTTAACTTGGTACTTGATTCGGTGTTCTCCCCACTGACCGATCTCCTTAACCTCTCCCTATGCCTTGGGCAATTCCCAACAGACTAGAAGATGGCCACAATCACACCAATACTAAAGAGTGGGGATCCCACCTTACCCAGTAATTACTGGCCCATCCTCCATTCTGCCTCCCCTCTCAAAAGCTTTGGAAAATATCGTTGCAACCCAACTCACAGACTACCTGCTTGCACATGACGTACTATGTAGGGAACAGCATCGACACAGCACAACCACTGCCCTCATAGAGTCCTCAAACTCTCTGCACGATGCCCTAGATAAGAAGCAGCTAGCTGAGCTGTCTTCATAGACCTGTCGAAAACGTTTGATACAGTCTTCCACGCTCTGCTCCTAAATACTCTTTGCCACACCGGTCTATCCCCTGGACCGATCACTTGGTTTACAAGCTACCTCACAGAATTTCCCAGTGTGTGAAGATAAACAGCACCTTCTCATCTGCTCTACCAGTCCGCTCAGAGGGTCCCCCAGGGCTCCATCCTTGGTCCGTTATTGTTCAGCATCTTCCTGAACACCCTGCCTAAATCCTGCCCAAGTAACCTTCTGCTCTACGCAGACAACGCAGTACTTTATGCCTCCAACTCACATCCAGCAATCCTTCAGTCCTCCCTACAACTTGCCTTCAACCACGTGGAAAACTGGTTCACTGACCACAGACTGGTGGTCAGTGTAAAAAAGACTAAATCAATGCTCTTTGCCCACCAACACAGCAAGGACTACGATGCCCAGCTAACAATCTTATCTAAAGCACACCTTCCACTGGAAGAGGTTTACTCCTGTAACCCCCAGGTGGCGCTATCCCAAGGGCTACTACCCCTGCCTGACTGACTACTGACAGGTTGAGGGGCCTGGGTCCAATGGCGAGTGCCTCCACCCAGAGGTCAGGGTTTGCAGTAGGTAAACTAACTTGGTCACAGCCCTCTGGGACACTGTAACCCTCCTTTCTTCCCACTAGTGGCCCACACAATGCATCAGGAATATCTTCACAATGTACACTTACCCCCAGGACTGGCTCTGTCGACTGGACACTGGGGACCCCATATAAAACAAGATGATACAATGCAAAAGCCACAGTACAATTCTTTAACATAAACAAATACCTCAGACAGTGTAACTTTGCTGAAACAAACAGATCTGATTTATTTAAGGAGCTGTAACAAGGAAGGGGGAAATCAGGTTAATTAGGTTAAACACATTAATAATCACAGTGCTGTGCGCATAGTCAGAGTCCCAAATTGTCACTTTCACTGGGTACCCAGGATGGGGGGAGGCTAGCCAGGATCAGTGCAACTGGTTGGGGCCCTATAATGGAAAAACACTGGCACAATACCCAAATTGTAATTCGGAGCCGGTTGGCTCAGTTCGTGAAGAAATGAAAAAAAACAACAATTAGATGACACACTTGCAATTCGATAAACAGATGGCAGGGAGCTACCCTGCTTTGTACTCACAAACTCAATGCTGGGAACTGGATGGAAGGCAGATTGTCCTGGATTGTCAGGAGGAGCAGATCCTGTGGACAAGGTCCTTGTGACTGGACCCCACTGCAGTTTAGAGCAAATGGATGTAGTCTGGATTAAGCTGGGGTTTACTTCCAGCTTCATGCACTCAATTCACTGTACAGGGGATTTGAAACGCGATTCCCCACAAGCACTACACACATTTATATGTAAAAGGAAAGTACTATACCAGGCAGGCTGCTTCTCTATCCCGATCGCAATTACTGCACAATACCCGGGAGAACACACAGCAGATTCAGTTCCTGACAGACCGAGCGCGATTCAGAAATTTCTCCAGTCTTCTATAGGGTGAGCCTTGTTTCTACTCTTCGGATCTCCTTGATTCTCTTCACAGGTCGGATTCAGTCCGAACAGGCGCTTGCACAAGCTGCAGACCGAAACTTAGGGTCTTACACGTGATTCCCGCGCTAAAACTACACACCGAAGAAGCACACAGCTCCTTGTCTCTTCACTACCCAAACTGATCTCAACTCATCTGATCTTTCCAGTAGACAGAGCTGGGCATTTCCTTTGAGTTCCTCCCAGTTCAGTTGGCTGGTCTGGCTGTCACTCACAATCAGACTCCCCCTGTTGGTGCAAAAAGGCGCTGAAGTCCAAACTACAATTCCCAGAGGCATCTGCCATACAGTCCCATTGTGGCTGGCTCAACTTAAGAGTCCAAGTTCTGATTTGCTAGCAGCAGGCTCCATTTTAAAGGTCCCCCACGCTGATTGGTCCAGTTCGGCAGTTCAATTCCGACATAGAGGGGAAACACACACAGAGTCCTAGCTGCAATAAAACAGGTTAGATAAACTGCAATCTCACAAATGCTGCTAAATGATTACAAGCAAACAGTTACAGCTTTCAGATGGGCTCCCTTTGCATTCTTAGCGACTGCAAAAATGGAGCGAATTGGCAGCAGCCCGGCGGGATTCGGGCATTAGAACACACAGTTCCCCCTCCTCAATTAATTATGGTCACAAGCAGTCAGCTCTTAAAGAGTCAGTACCAGAGGCTCTAAAAGCACTCACACTCAAGCGGCTTAAACGCTGAACACCTCCAGACTTGGAGCATTCAAGCAAGCTCCTGGAAGACTTCTGGGAACCCCCATTTGCAGCGGGGTTACACTCCTATAAATACCTGGGCCTTACTTCGATCCCAACCTTTCATTCCACCCACATATCAGTAATCTGTCCTCTGCCATAAATACATGCACAGGACTACTGTATCGGCACAAAGCCTACCTACCACCAGAGGCCCTAAACATTGCTGTTACCTCCTCTGTTCTATCATTTGTAGACTATGGACTAACCGTCTACTCAGCTGCAGGCCCCACCGCACTAAATAAAATCCACCTAGCTATCAACAAAGCCTGTAGGCTCTTCACTGGAGTAGATAAACATACCCACAGTTGCACACTGTATGCCCTAGCAAACATCCTCATCTTAGACAAAAGAGTCCATTTTCAAACTTGTCTCCTCACAAAAAAAATCCAACTAGACCTCACCCCAGCTGGAATTTCTGCCTCCCTCCTCACTGTGCAGACCACTGTAAACACGCGCAAGGCAGATAAACTAATGTGGGCTGTTCCCAGGGTCTCAATCTCCTTAGCCCAAAGGTCGTTCTCATACAGAGCGCCATTATGGTATAATGAACTCCCTCCAGCCATTACCTCTATCTCCAGACTAGGCCCCTTCAAGATGGCTCTCAAAAACCATATACTCTCCATCCGTCACTGCCAATGCTCCGGCTAATAAGGGAAACTGCCTAAAACCGGCGAGAACTCTAGGCTAAGTTCATCGTATTTTCCACTGTTATTATTGTATTGACTACATGTTTCGGACAATGTTGGTATCCCAACTTATCACGCCACCTGAAAGCGCTTAAGTGTCACCATCTCCTTGCTTGTACTGTTCATTAACATGCACAAACTCCTCTCAAGGCTTGTATAGCTACCAAACTGTATAGGACTGTCTGTCCTGTTTCACACTGTATAGGACTATCTGTACTGCACTGTTCATACCCCGTCGTTGTTTTGTACACTGATTGTTATTGATCTGTATTGTACTCTGACGTGGAGCCTTTGTAAATGAGTCCCTGACTCAAAGGTTGAAATCTGATTCCTTAAATAAATAAATAAATAAATTAAATAAATACATAAAAGTAATAGTGTAGAAGTGGGTGACTATGCTTCTGCTTACTGTTATGTTCAATAAAAATAGATTGCATTATTTGAGGCACAGTTTTAAGGCTGAATTATATACTAACACTTACCATTTCCTAACATGTGATACATGTCATCTTTTGGTAAGTTTGTAAAAACCTGAATTTGGAACCCCAGGTCTGAGAAAGTCTGTTTAAGGCCTGCTGCATCTTCCTCTGCACGGGGCCGTGGTTGCAAACCTTTGGAATCAAAGAAAAGCAGTTCATTTAAATATCATTTTAAAACAAAATTGCAGTGCACAGTTAGATAAAATGTCCTTGATTACTACAACACATTTCAATACCCAAGCACCCATAGGGGTAGCAACAACTTAAAAGCGTGGAGCACTTGCAGTCAGGAGTTCTTTGTAACATTGCAATAGCTCAGTGCTACTAATATATCTAAGAAATAACCCACAGGAAAGTGTGTGGTAATGCCAAATGGATATACACACCAGGGGAGATGAGACAAGAGGCATTAAACCCTTGGGAAGCATTTCCTTTTTTTTAAAATGTTGTTTGTCCTGATTTTTCACTGTAGCAGTACGAATAATACTGATGCAATTGCCAGACAAACCATGCTTAGTTCAGCATCTGAGATTAGTGCCCCTTACACATAGGAACTACATGAATCTAGAATGTTATGATATATCAGAAGGTCTTTTAAAAGATACTTGATAAAAGATGGCAATATTTGCAGAATAAAACAGAGCCCAAGAACCACACAATTAATTATGATGGCTAAAGTACATGAAAGTCCAACGTTCATGCCCTACTAGCAGGTAAATGGAGTTATGTGATATTTACTAAAGTAAGATCCTTATAATCTTCAGTTTAGAAGACGCACAGCTTACAAAATGTTTCCCAAAAATAGAAAACACAGTAACATTTTCACCTATATCATTATGGAGGTACTACCATCCCTGCCACAAATGAGAACGTCCCCCACCCAATAGAGAAGAACAAACAGTAGGCACCAGTTAGGAAAAGTTCTAACACTTTTAGTTTCTAACATACACTTGCTGGTAGAAGACTTTAAAATCTACAATAGCAATAATGCAACAGCAGTATGTAACCCCATGCCAAACTGGGGGGGGGGGAGTTATGAAGTCGATGCCCTGAGGCATCTGTGAGGTTGGATGCATGTGCCGCATGTGGCACGTGAGAACCGAGTGAAAAGCACACCTACGAGCACATGGGGAGAGTCAAAGGGAGTTCAAGTGGGGATTTGAAGAGGTGGATCTGCGGTGGTTGGAGCCGCGGGGCGGGCTAAGCAGTTGAGGCCTAGGAGGCCCAGGGCTGGGGTGGGGAGATTGCCCCCAAGCCCCGAACATGTGCATGGGGTACCCCATATTCCACTGGTGGGGCAGCAGACAAGAAAAGATGCAGCAGCAAGGTCTGAAAGTTTAAAGGAGCCTGTCCAGCTCCACTGCTGAGGTAACAAAGGTGGCTGCCATGGAGGGCCCCGTGACTGAGGTGGCAGTACGTCTCCAGAGGGGAGGAAGGTGGCAGATTTCAACCCCTAGTGCTGCTCTGTGTACACTGTTCAGGTATGGCTGCTAATTTAGGAGCGACTGCTGGTACCGTGAGAGACAGAGAGAGTTTGGCCCCCGGCCTGGGCGCTCCATGTCCGTGGATCAGCAGGTGCGGGTGGCCAAGGGGGAAGAACTGTGCCTGAGTTAAGAGCTGGTTATCCACAGAGCCCCATTAAAGTAAAGAGACTGTGCCAAAAGAAAAAAAGTTTAAACCCGCTCAAACAGGCGGGGAATATAATGTAGGAACTGCCCAGAAATGAATGAGAAGGGAACAGCAGTAAGGGGGAAATGGTCCAAAGCACACAAAGCTGTAAAATATGCCAGATATATGATCGGGACAGGATCGAGGGAAAAACAGAAGAGTCCAGAATGACTCTGAGAGGCAAAGGCATTATGTTGGTCTGGGGTTCGATTCCCTGGGTCCCCCATTTGCAAGTTGGTGCCACGGCCAGCAGCTATTGTTCATGTGGATTACCATTCAATGAACTATAAACACTGTGCCTCTGGAGGAAAATACTGTGGTCTGAGCCTTTTAAAATTTTAAAATAAATGTTGCCGTTGCATCCAGTTTGGTTTGGGGCTGAATCATTAAAGTTACAATTGTTTGCCATTCACTGCAATTTCTTTAAAGTATGTTCAGGACTGATAGCCATCGAGGGGTCTCCAGCCCTGCTGAGTGTGCGCAGAGTCATCAGAGCTTGCCTAGGTGGCACCCAGCTACTAACAGGAATTCCAATTTATTGCAAAATCAAAAGGACTTAAGGTACTGTAAACAAATTAAGATACTGTAAACAAGTATACTTTGCTTAAAGTTTATATGCTGCTCAACCAGTTCTCCAGAACCCCTCCCTTCTCTAAGACTGTTAACACCTAACCCCTAGACATGGAAGGGAGGGGGCTGCTGCTTGATATTGCCGCCAGAGGTTGGGAGCCAGCGCAATCAGGCAGTCTGCCAGTAACTGAGATCTGTGAAATGCCCCAGGACAGGAGCTATAAAATTCAAGGAGATCAAACGTTTAAAGATCAAAGGTAAAGTGGTGAGCAAGGGGGTTACAAACATGGGATCATCGTACAGGATTTGAAAGAGGCATAAATTACATACCTGGTATGATGTGGAGTGAATTCTGAGGTGATGGAAGTGCTAGGTCCAAACTTCCTGTGGCAGTTTAAAAACAGTATCAAATGCAGTGCCTAGTGAGGAGACAAGGGGGAGACTGGAGCCCATGTGTGAAAATGTGACAAATGTATAACTAATGAGGAATCCAAGTAAACCAATGGGTGGATGTTGTTAATGAAATGCCAGTACTTGAAAAGAAGGTCAGGTGGTCCCGGTTAGACTGCTGGAAACCTTCATAGTTGAGAGAAACTGCTGAGAGAGAAAGTTTTTTTTTTTTTGTTTTTGTTTGCAAACATCCACACCCCATGGTGTAAAATTAACTTTGGGATTTTCTGCTGAGGAAAAAAGTTCAAAGCAACTGCTCCAAGGTTGTGAGAACTTTGTGCTGAGGCTGATTACCGAAAGATACCAAGAAAAGTAAACAAAGTGCACAGGACCATTGATAATGTGAGGATGGCGTTTTCTCCAGGATTTGGGATCGAACCATTAATGTACCAGAAGGACTGGTGAACTGGCTATGGAACATGGTGGAGAAGTGGCTCAGGTGAATCAAGTATTTTCTGAGGACACTGTTGGAGTGGGGTATTAAGGCAGCCCATGTGTTTTGCTTGTTCGTGTGGGAATGTTCCTATTTATTTATTTGTACATCAGTTTGAAAAAACCTTTGAGCCATGGGCTCATTTACAAAGGTACCTCGTTGAAAAAGACAAACACAGTACAACAGTATGTTACAACAATGAGATATACAACAGATTGGTTTAGGCACAATACAACAGTATGTTACAACAAATTGGTTTAAACAGGTATGTTTCAACAATGGGCATACAGTAAATTGCTAAGGCCAAGATAACTTCTATTATTGGATGCAGCCACTCAGGTGGCTTTGTCATAGCCTATGAGCAAGACCAAACTAGTAACAATCACAGCTTCAAGTATTAAATAGGTGATTTCGGAAGGAGGTTTTAAAACAGGAGATTGAAGGAGCATCAGGGATAGGTGGGGGGAAGCATGTTGAACCAGGATGGGGCTCTGTAGCAATAGGCACTTTGACCGTGCAAGGTCCTAGCCCTGGGAATTGATAGGGTGGTTTTGCCTGAGGTTCGGGTTTGTACTAGGGATTTTGCATGCTGGATGGAGGCTGCCAAACCTGGTGGGGATAGCCCAAGGAGAGTTTTTTTTGTTATGATACAGGTTTGATATCTAAGGCGTTCATCTAGGTCAAGCAGCATGGCCTTTGCATATATCTGGCAAGTGTGCGTTAACCTAGGGACCCCTAAAATTAGCCTACAGGCCTTGTTTAGTGTAATGCGAATTTTGTTGAGAGGTCTGATCAGCAGCACCATACACCGGCAGCCCATAATTCACAAGGGACAGTATGGATGACGTGACCGTGAGTCGGAGGGCCTCAGAGGGAGACAGTTTTTATACCGGTGTAAGATGCCCAGCCAAATATTTGCAGCTGAGGCAAGGGCTAAGATGTGCCCATGGATGGAGACAGCAGGGTCAAAATAGATCCCAAGGTACTTATAGGAGTAGACTTGTTCGAGTGGGAACTTGATGCTAGAGAGAATGTGGAGTTTGAAGTTGCTGGATTTGTTTTGTGGTTGGGCGAAGATCATGGTTTTTGTTTTTTTGAGATTTATCACCAGTCTATGTTCCTTGAACAAACCTTTGGCTTCATTATATGATCTTTGCAAGGAGTTCTGAAGGGCGATAGGGTTGTGATCAGAGGCAAAGATGACAGCATCATCTGCATACAGTAAAATATTTCCATTACAGGAACCTGTTAGGGTGTTGAGGTATAGTGAGAAGAGTAAGGGTCCAAAAATGGAGCCCTGGGGAACACCAGAGTGGATGAGACAGATGTTGGAGAGAGTCCCACTAATTTTAACACCTTGGGAGCGAGCTGACAGATAGCTAGCGCACCAGGAGACAGGCCCAGTGGCAAATCCAGAGTGACTGAGGGCATCCAGAAGGAGGGGATGGGAGACAGTGTTGAATGCTTTTGATAGGTCTACAAACACTACGCCAGCCAGAGAGCCCGAATTCAGGAAGGTGTGGAGAAAATTTGAGAACTCTAGAAGGGCAGTACTGGTACTATGACCAGCACGGAAACTGTGCTGTGCAGGGCAGAGAATGTTGTAGCTGGTAAGGTAATCTGTGACTTGCGAGGCCACCACTTTTTCCAGGGCTTTGAAGAGAGGAGAGAGAGAATGGAGATAGGCTGGTAGTTTCCGGCCAGATATCTGTCTCCAGCTTTATGAATGGGTTTGACAGTGGCAATCTTCCAAGCTGATGGAAATTGCCCCAGGCAGAGGGATTTATTAAGGAGGCTGGTGATTGGGGCGAGGACCAGATCAAGCACCCGGCGAAGGATACAGGGATCCAGGGTGTCACTGCCAGTACTATTGCTCTTAAGGGCATTGATTAGGTGAGGTCTGAGTTCTTGGGCAGAGACTCGTCGTAGGTGAAAGTAAGGGCGGGTAAGGACTGGGGCAGGTAGAGGGGGAGGGTCGAAAAAATCTCCAGGGAGGACTGGGCTAAGATCTGTAAAAGAGGTATTGAGGCAGTTAGCTATAAGGGCTGGGTTGGTGGAGATAGTGCCATTGATATTGATCTGGGAGGTTGGGGGGGAGCATGCGCACCCATTTAACTCTTTGATATTGTCCCAGAAAGTTCTGGCATTCCCCCAGGAGGAGGTGAGTGAGGACTGATAGTGATCAGTCTTGGCCTTTCTGATGGCCCAGGTGCACTTGTTTCTAGCAGCAGCATATGCCTGTCTATCACTGGGCTAGCCAGTTTCAATAGCCCGGTGCCATAAGTTATCCCTGTGCTTAAGTTGTTGGAGCAGGGCGGGGGTCACCCAGGGAGCATTCTGCACTTTGGAATGGCATGGCTGTCAGTGGAGCCAAGATGTCGCAGGCTTTATTGAAGGTTTGGGTAAAGAAGGTTAGTGCCATATCAATGTCAGGGTCATACTGTATAGGAGACCAATCAATTTGGGACAGAAATTCCTTGAGGTTTTTCAGACCTCCAGGTTTCAGGCACTGCCGGAGTGTGGTCTGTGCTATGTGTTTGGATACTGAGGTGGTCCAGCGAAAAAGTATGGTGGAGTGGTCGCTAAGTGAGTCAGGAAGGACTTGGATATCGACGATCCATTTTGGGCGATTGGAGAGGACAACATCGAGTAGAGTACTGGAGCCTCTCTTTGGATTAGACCTGGTGGGGTGGGTAATGAGTTGAGTCATATCGAATGCTGCAAAGAAGTCACGGGTAGAGGAAGAAGAGGGGCTAAGCCAATTAATGTTTAGATCGCCCACTAGTATTTGGTCAGAGGAGTGGTGTAGCGAAGTGAGGTATTCCGTTAGTGAGGCCAGAGCCAGTGTTTGCTTTTAAGGGGGTATGTAGGCTGTGGTTAGATAGAGTGGGCCCCTTGAGGGGTCTGGGGTCAGTTTCAGGGTTAGCGCCTGCTCCCCAAAATCAAGAGCAGGTGCTGGGAGGGCAAGTCCACTAAGGGAGTCTTTAGTGTAGATAGCACAGCCACCACCCCGTCTTCCAGCCCGGTCTTCCTGGTAGAGGGAGTATCCTGGGAGGGAGACAAAGGAGTCAGGGGTGGATTTTGACAGCCAGGTCTCAACTAGGGTGATGACATCTGGTTTATGGGATGAGACCCAGCATTGGAGTGAGTCGAATTTTTTCAAGAGGCTACAGATATTCATAGAGGCAATGCAGAGCCCATGAAGAAACTAGGTGACTGCACCTTCTAATATGCTGATGCAGGAAGGAAGCTATGTGGGTGCTGTGCCACCGACTACTGCACCCTGGCAGTGGCCGCAATCAGAGGGAAAGGCATATCCTGCTGCCAGTGAGGCCACCACAGTGGAGCCATTAGAGCAGTGGAAGGAGGGAGCAACTGGCCTACCTCAAGCAAAGCCAGAGGTGGTACCAGGGCACAGCCATCTGCTGAGCCCTGTACCATGGCCAGGTACTCAAGAACTTCCCTGTGGCACAGGAAGGAGCTGAGGGTGGACCTCAGAGCTAAAGTGTACGCTGTGGGGTATGTGAGGGACAGAACCGAGCAGTCAGGGGCCCCCAAGGCTGTGGTGCTTGGCTAGCAGCACAAAAGTATAATATCAGATCAGCCAAATCCCACCCAGGAACCTACCATGAAACCTAAAATGCTGCCCAAGAAACTAGAAGAAGCAAAGCCACTGAAAAGGCAACCCATGCTCCCCATGGTGCAGGAGAAAGCTCCACGTGATGCTGACCCAGATGTAGTAATATAGTCAAGTGAAAAGGACACTTGCTCAGAGGAGGAGAGTGTGATTGACCCCACTGATGTTGTTTCCATCTATGAACAGCCAAAGGAGGGTATTACTAGAATGTCTGAGGACTTGGTAATTGAAAGAGACATTCCAAAGTCCTATGCAGTGCCTATCCTAGGAGTGCTTGAAACCACTCTCATGCTCCCAGAAATAAGCAGGAGAGATTTGGTGGACATGGATGCCAGGCATCATTTGTACCTTACAGTAATTAATTACAGGGATGGCATTTGGTTATCGAGAAGAGTGGCCCCATGGCCCAGCATTGGATCCTTGCCAAACTGGAGTCAAGCTGAAAGATAGATGAAGAGATACCTAAAGTTGGAGTGCCCAGACATGAACTACCCGTATGTGAGTGAGAATACTTGGGACTTGATCAAGTGCAGGAGATCAGACTGGGTCTTTCAAGGTGCAGTTGAAAAAGATCACTTGAGGCACCGGGTGGACCCCCAGGATTCAGCCTACAACAGAAACAAGGTTACATCCCTGGCAAGATCTATCTGCACTTCATTGGCCTGGGAAGGGACCACTTTGTTCAAGACTTTCACAACGGTGCAGGACAGAGTTGGACACAGAATTAAATATTTTGTGATCAGTCATGACCAAGGCCCCTACTTTTCTGCGGCACAGTGGGACCAAGTTCTGTGGCAAGACTACCATTTACCACAGAACTTCTGCGGCGGTGGTTTGTAATTTCTGCAGAAGTTCTGCGGCACTAACAAACTACCAAGTCACAGTGTCAGCTTGTCATCCTGACTTCACTTTTATGACAATGGTTATAGCAATCAGGATGGTGGAAAGCACAGTAACACTAGTTCAAAAATTAACACTTACAGAAATAATTTTATGCCTAAAAAAGCAAAACGAATGTCTCTCCCTTAATGTCCTAGCCTATTGCATAAATGACATATGCAGAGGGGACCTTATGTGATAAATAAGGTATTTCTACATGCATGCTATCTATTCCACTAATGAGGTCTCTACTGTCTATCACTTATTTTGTATGCGCTTTCTACACCACTCATGAGGTTCCCACTGTGTATCACTTATATATTTATATGCAATCTATAACATACATCCAAATGTGTGTGTTTGTGTGTGTGTGTGTGTAGTGAGACAGAGATACTGTATGTGTGTGTTTTATATATATATATATATTTTTTTTTTTCATTTCCATGAAATTGCATCCTCATTCATACAGGTCCCATTGGAAATGGAATTAACGGAATAGAGGAGTTATTGCAAAACTCATTTTTCATGTCAACCTGCTTCCCCGACACACTACATAACACCATCAGGCCATGACATGCATGTGAACAGATTGTGAGATAGAGCTCTCCAGCCCATCACAATGTGTCCACCATGTAACAGAACACTGCACCATACCTTCCCAGACTCCGAGCAGTGATGTGTTCCACCAATCCTTGTGCTGCCGAAGCCAGCTCCCAGAGCTGATCTTTGAACCTAAGTTGCCAGCACGGAAACACAGCATGCTACCCTCTGGCCCAACAGCAGTCCCTGCACACAACATTTCTCCATAACCTTTAGGTGATTCTATCAACCAATGACAATATGTAATCAATAACCCTGGCAAAAATGCACACAGTGCAATTATTTAACAGGTCTATTCTTTCAACAGGTCTACATATTATTATATTCCGCTTTTCTGGGCATAATTATTTTTCTTAAAAATGACAGTTAAATTCATTTTACCAGTTATTCATATCAGATGGCATCTCTATACCTTAAAGGCACAAATAAGTTTGTACAAAGTGAGGTATGGACTTAACAGGTCTGTGCTATTGACAAAGTTTTGTTTAAGTTGGCCCTAGTGCAATAATGTAAAACTGAAAATTGTATTAGGCTGTAGTGCAGGTTGAGCAAATATCACCATGCCTGATGTGCTGTGCCACCATCTCTGACAGTGGGAGCTGTGGTAGATAAGTGACTGTTCATTTCTGTTGCAGAATGCAGCCATTTCATTAGCTAATGTATGATGTTATAGCAATAACATCACATTCTGGGCATATAGAGGGGTTTTGGATATAAAAAGAGGGGACGGGAACCAGATTCTATGGATAAACAGAAATATTAATAAAAAATCACCAAGAAGAGTGAATTCTGTGGCACTGCAGAAGTTCTGCAGTAGATTGCAAGTTCTGCGCAAAATTCTGCGGCCGCAGAATTCTAGGGGCTTTGGTCATGACTGTCGAGGAGTGGAGAACCAGATCCCTTCTTCTATTTTTCACCCGATGACCTTTCTTCCAGATACAAAGCCCCACAAATGAAGAAAACACCTTAGCAGGGCCCCTCACTAATGAATGGCCTCCCTACTGTAGCCTCAGATGAGAATAAACGTGGCCGATACAAGCACAAACTACGTCAGCACCTCACTAATCTCAACAAGTGTGACTGCACTCCCTAGGCCTACGGGTCGCCCACTCTCTCCTCAGGCACCTGCTGCCCACTGGTTCACTTCCCCCCCTCCTGCCCACCTCTTTCCTCCTCCCTCCTCTAACCACCTGTCTTCTGCTCCTATCCCTCTCCTCTCTCTCTCCTTCCCTCCTGCTTACCCTCCATGCATTACCCTTGGCCCAAACACTTTTCATTTCCCCGACTACCTCTTCTCATTTGTCACACCTCCACCCCCCCCTCCCTCCCTTCTCCCTCCATAGCTCCCCCTCCCTGCGACATACCACCCACTTGCCCTCACTGCGTTACCCTTGGTCCTCTCCCACACTCCTTCTCTTTTCCTCCTTCTCCCCCTCCTTGCCATGGCACTTCTGTTGCTTAGCACTTCATGACAATGCCACAATCTTGACAGCATTTCCTCCTTCTTGTTCTCCCTCTGCACTGCACACCTTTCGTGGTGTTCACCAAACCCCTCGCTATTCTGCTTCCCTCCTCCCACCTTGTTGTACATCTCCTTGATTATGTTCTCCCTGTAATTTAGGACTATGCTACCTGTACCGTTTGACTATGTGTTACTTGGACCTATTGTACCTACTGTTTTTTACCTATAATGCCAATTTTCTCGGTGTTTTCTGTACCCCTGTTACATGTAACCTGAACCAACTTTATACGTAATTGTTGCTGTCAGTGTTTTATGATGATCAGTTATTAACGGTATGGATTTCTCTTTTATTTGATCCCTATGTTTGTTTATACTTCTCATATTGATGCAGAACCTTTGTAAATGAACCGATGGTTCTAAGGTATTTCTAATCCTAGTACTAAATAAATTAAATAAATAAATTATTAACAAAGACCAGTGCCCCCTGGTGCTGCGGGACTGTGCCTTGAAAGACTCAGAGCAGCTACCTGGTGAGACTGTTTCATTTTGTTTGAAAAAAAATACAAAACAGACAGGCAATTGTCTTTTAGCAAGGACTGTAGCCCGATTAGAGCTTTTGCTAAAGGTTGAAAAAAAAGTTTAAAGTACAGTATATAATTTTTTTATATGCCTATACTTGCCATTAAAGTAAATGTTACCACTAGTGTGTGAAAGTTTAGTTAGATAGCTACTAGAGTTAGTAGGATTGGACTGTATTATAACTTAGCTTACAGTAATCAGTAGGAATATTAAGTAGTCACCCCCCCCCCGGTAAGTGTGCCCCCTGTCCCATACGAACATACAAAATTACCAGCAGATACAGGCCATTTCGGTCTACCCAGTCTGCTCGAATGTGCACCACTTCAGTTCATTAGCCTGCTGCTCCCATTGTTAAGTAGGTTAGACTGCTAGAATTTTAGAGGTAGGTTAGCTTTAGATAGAATTTTCTGTACTTATTTTTGTAAAAATGTTTTCAGGTAGTTGCCAGAGATTTCTGTGGGGGAACAGGAACAGGAATAGTGCCAGCACCTAGCCAAGCCAGTAGAAGCAGTTGAGTAGTAGAAGCAAGGCACCTAGCTTCACCTGAACTCTTTTCTCCTAGGTTGCTTGAAAGGACAGAACAAAGAACTTTACCAGAGCAACAATAAGGATGAAGGCTTCTTTTGGCTAGGCAGGTTTACTGTGTGTTGTTTTTATTTTGTACTCACAGGGATTGTTACTGTTTGTTGCTAACATTTTATTGCTTTATTTTTCTCTGAATCAAATTGTTGTTGCTGGCTATTTATTTATTAGCTTTTGGTTACCAGGTAAGTGCATTAGGCAAAAAACCTGCCTATTTTCAAGCACGACCCGGGAGTGTACAACAATGCAGTAGTCAAAAATACAGAGGACAAGTCAGGTATTAGCACATAAACACAGGACCACCATGCAGGGCAGACTTACAAGGGTACAGAAGTAAAAAGCACCCATGTGTGGGTGGGCAACAACAAAACATCCAGGAGATTACTTAGAGATAAGTATTAATACATTCTGCTGCATTATTACAGGGTGTGCCTACAGGTGTGTGCTTACAGATTACTGCTGTAATCTTCTGATTCAAATTGTCTTTTGGAAGGTATATCCTCTGTTACTGCTTTATTTTTCTCTGTAGCAAAGTGTTTCTTACAGTGTATATCTTCTGTGAAATTATTACAGGTGGTGCTTTACATATTTCACAGTTTTATCTGTCAATAGGATAAGCTTTCAGGGCTACTGCATTTGTTGCTGGCTGATTGTTTCTGCTCTTACCTCCTTGTTTCTTTCATCTGTCGTTCTTCTTTTTCAGCAGGGGAAGGGCCCAGCCACCCACCCCCATCCCCAACCACCCCACACTACACTCCTTTTATAGGGTAGCACAATCGTGACATTTCCTGTAGCAAAGCAGGAAGGGGCGGATCAGAGGGGTATCCACACATTGACCTAATTTACTGGGGCACTAGTAATTTAACTTGTTATAACAAGTTATACAAAAACAAACAAACAAAACACAAAATCAAACTTTTGCTTTAATTTTCTTCCTTCTAATTACTCTGACCAGGTTACAAACCCAGCAACTTACCTGGAATGGATATCATTAACTGCAGGTACTGTGGAACACTTTTCAGAAGGGCAGTTTTACAGGATTTAGGACACTGTCCTACATGCTGGGCCATTGAAGATCTACGGGCTCAGCTCCAGGCAGCATGGGCAGAGATTGCGTGCCTCAAATTGCATATTCAAGAGGAAATGTATTATAAGAACCGCCCGCCATTTCCCTAACATCCAACAGAAGCACCTCGACCGCAGAGGGTAGTTGGTCCAGGAGGTTGGCAGGTGGTTAGAAGGGGCAAATCGGGTGCCCCATCACTCGGTGCTCTCCAACATATCACCTCCACAAACCATATAAAAACTACAAACAGGTACCTGCCTCTATCTCCGAAATCAAACAAAGGGGCAGAGGACACTGCAGAGCAGGACACTGCAGAGCAGGACACTGCAGCACAGGAGCTAGCACAATAAAACACACCCAAAACAGGAACCAAAACAAAAAAAGCGAAAAGAAAATCCAAAAAACTTCTGATTATAGGATACTCCATGATTCTGGGAGTTGATACGTATCTCCAACCAAGAGTAATGATCAGATGTCTTCCAGGTACATCAGCATGGAAAGACACTGACCGCATTGCTAAAACTGTTCAGGAAACAGGAGAAAACATTGATGTCCTGGTACACATAGGGACTAATGATCTCGCCAGCTGGTCAGTTGTGGAGACCTAGGAACACCTAACCAGGCTGGGTGACAAACTATCATCCTTTTAGTCTGGCATCTCCTTCTCTGAGATCCTGCCAGTCTGGGAGAGGGGGACAGATGGATGGAAGGTCAGAGAAGGGGAGATAGGGGAGCTAAACATGTGGCTCAAGGGCTGGTGCCAGGAAAAAGGACACAAATTAGTAGGGAACTGGCAACAGTTTTGGGAGCGAAAGTTCTTTAAATTTGATGGACTACATCTAACTATGGAGGGAGTCAGTGCATTGGGGCAGAAGTTTGATGTCTTTGCAGAATATTTAAACTAGCAAATGGGGAAAGGGGTGTAGCACCCGAAACGTCAAATGGGAAGAACACCCCTCCCCCCTCAGCTAGTGGTCAAACAGGAGTTCAGCATGTTTGTAGTTCACTTACATTACCAGGTAAAGAAAAAGGTCCAGCTCCCCTTATGATGCACAGGGGAAACACCAGACCTCGCCCAACAACTAACACACCGAAATCTGACCAATGGAAAATCATGTACACAAATGCTCGCAGTCTGGGAAACAAGATCCCAGACCTGCAGGCAACAATGACTGAGGCTAAACTGGACATAGTAGCCATTAGTGTGACATGGTTTACCAGTAACCACACTTGGGAGACTTCAGTACCTGGCTATGTACTGTTCAGAAGAGACCGAGGTGCATACCTCTCAACCTCCCAACCTGCCAGTGTGTGACAAAGGGCTACAAAATGTGTGACAAATGGCAAAAATGTGGTACACCCGTTTTTTCACAGCGCGCGGAGTATCACACTGGGACTTTTTCATGTAAAATTAATAAAAAAAGAATTTACTACAATAAAAGTAATATTTGTGTGCTTGGCATGTGGTTACAGCCTGTCCTGCCCTGTATGTTCTTTTAGTCTATGCAAGCATTTTCTGTGTTGCAATACAGAAGTGTGTGTGTGGGGGCTTGCACAAAGCAGCATACCTATCCACAGTCATTTACAACTTATCTCAGAGTTGCAAATATTGTTAGCCAAAATTTGAAATGCTGCTGGAATATTTCATGTAAAGCATTTCAATCTGTCAGGGAGAACATAAATTGCTTGGAATATTATTTGTAAATAAAAACATATTTCATTTTAAATGCCTATGAAAGCAAAGCCAAATGTGTTGAAGCTCACAGAGAATACCACTGTAGCTTGTTTTCCTAAATTAGAAATTAATATATTCTCAGAGAGGAGGAATGCCTTTAAACACTGAGCATATTGGCTGTGAGCCTGTGACATAGGCGATCTCAGGGTTGAACGAATCCCACCACAGCCATGCCACAAGATGTGGCCTGCGCCAAATAGGCTCAGCTCTGGCATCTGCCCCTTTGCAGCTGTCCTATTGTGCAGAGACAAGCCACTTTAGTAGGAACACAGTGCTGGCACTGCACTCAGCTGGGCTGCAAGGGGTGAACCGTGAATAAACCAAACAAAAGTAAGTCCCTTTCTGGAGTATTAGAGCTGAAGACACCCTCAGAGAACCCCGACCGACCTCATCCCCCCAAAGCAACCAAAACCGGCACAAAAATGAACGGAATACTAACCCCACCCCCATTGGGTCGGTCTCTGGTTGCAGCTGGCGGTATTCTTCCATTGCTTCCTCGCTCTCTGTCTGGGGCCTTGCTTTAATGTGGCTGTGGCAGCTTGTTGTTCCAGGCTCCAAGTCCAGCTTCCTTCCTTCCTGGCACTGCGATTGGTGGCTTCAGGTCCTTCAGTACAGCGGCCCCACCTGCAAAACGTTACCGATGTTATGGTTCCCCCTCTGTGCAGTAGGCTGCTTTTAATAGCCTGGCAGCAGACCTGAGGGGGTACCCGACATACAGCACAGCAGCACTGGTGGGGTGGGGCGGCCAGGCTATGCTCCTTTGTCTCTCCCTCATGACACTTCCCCCAAGACCCCCCCCCACAATGTCATTACTACCACAACAGAAGTGCAGGGTGCCGGCGATTTCATTGAGGAGATGAGGAGCCAGTCCGGGAGGATTAAGCAAAGGATTGTGCTGAGCGAGTGCGGACGCGTGGTTTGCGTCTCTGATGCGAAACAAACGCTAATGCGGGCGGCGGTACAGGCAGATGGCAGGCTCAGAATCCGAACGCCACGCATAACCGTACACTTGAGAGGTATGCCGAGTGTAAAAAGGGGGTGGAGTGGCCCTTTATGTCAATGAAAATATCAAAGCTACAGAAATTCCGGATACACATAAGGAGCGAGAAGAACTGTGGGTCACCCTGGAAACAGGAACTGGGGTTGTGTACAGGCCTCCAGACCAGGGGGAGAACATAGACACGTTACTGTTAGAAGATATACAAAACATGACAGCTAAAGGGGACGTTCTGATAATGGGAGACTTCAACATGCCAGATACAATACCAGCAGGAACATCTGCCAGAACTAGACACATGGTAGATTCCCTGCAGGGGGAGGGCCTCAAACAACTGGTACAACAACCCACAAGAGACAGGGCTATCCTAGATCTAGTGCTGGCTAACAGTGAAAGGATCACAGATCTCCAGGTAGAAGGTCACCTGGGGGCCAGTGACCATCACATGGTATGGTTCAATTTGGCCACTACAACAAAATCATCCCATTCCAAGGCAAAAATATGGGACTTCAGAGGAGCTGACTTTGATAAGATGGCCAACAGAGTTAAGCTGGCACTGGCAAAAAGAAATACAGGTGAGGGGGTACAGTCAAAGTGGGCATGCATTAAAGATGCAATACTTGAAGCAACATCCCATTGTGTTAGTGAGAAAAGAAGTACAAAAGAAGAAGGAAACCACTTCGGTTCTCAAACACAGTAGCAGAAAAGGTCAGAGCCAAAAGGCTGGCCTTCAGGAAATATAAGGGAACGCAGCAGGATGAAGGTAGGGAGGCTTACCAAACTTCCCTAAGGGAAGCAGGGAAGGCAGTAAGGCAGGCAAAGACCCAAACCAAGAAAACACTAGCATGAACAGTAAAAGAAGGTGACAAGACTTTCTATAGATTCATTAGTGAAAGGAGAAAGTCCAGTGGGGGTATTGCTAAGCACTAAGGGGATAAGGGGTGTGTAAGGGGGAGGACTATGTGAAAGCATCTATCCTAAATAGATACTTCTGCTCAGTATTTACTGAAGAGAAGGTAGGACAGGGCCCACAGCTCTGCACTATGGACACGGGGGAAGGGAGGTGTGCACTAGTCCCTTCACAAAAGAAAGGGTCCTACAAAAGCTCGATAAGCTCAGAGTGAACAAGGCAATGGGACCTGATGGCATACATCCCAGGGTACTAAAGGAGCTAAGGGTGGAACTAGCAGAGCCATTATCAGAACTGTTTAGTGAGTCTCTGAGCACAGGAGAGGTCCCGGAAGACTGGAGAAGGGCTCATATGATCACGATCCACAAGAGTGGTAGCAGGGAACTACAGACCAGTCAGTCTTACCTCAATAGTGGGCAAGATTATGGAGACACTCCTTAAGGAAAGGATAATGCAACACCTGGAATCCATAGGAGCACATGATCCAAGACAGCATGGGTTTACAAAAGGAAGGTCCTGTCAAACTTATCTCATAGATTTCTTTAACTGGTAACCAGAGTGGTGGACCAAGGGGGAGCAGTTGATGTTGCCTACCTTGACTTTAGCAAAGCTTTCGATACTGTTCCACATAGAAGATTGATTAATAAGCTGGGTAGGCTCGAGGTGGGTCAGACATTGGTCAACTGGGTGGCAAACTGGTTGACGGGCAGAAAACAGAGTGGTGGTAAACGGTATACAGTCAGAAGAGACGCAAGTCACAAGTGGGGTACCTCAGGGATCAGTCCTGGGGCTAATCCTCTTCAATATCTTCATCAGTGACATTGCAGATGGACTGGAGGGTAAGGTTTGTCTGTTTTCAGATGACACCAAGATCTGTAACAGAGTAGATGATCCAGATGGTGTGGGCAGAATGAGAAGAGATCTGGATAAACTAGAAAATGGTCAGAAGAGTGGCAACTAGGGTTTAACGAAAGAAGTGCAAGATCATGCACATAGGGAAGAGAAACCCCGAAGCCACCTATAGGCTGGAGGGGAGTTGCTAGCAGTCACAAAGGAAGAAAGAGACTTGGGCATCATCATCACCGATGGCCTGAAATCATCCAAGCAAACCTCTAAAGCAGTAGGTAAGGCTAGGGGGTGTTAGGGTGTATTAGTAGGGGTATCACAAGTCGTAAGAGGGAGGTAATAATCCCTCTTTACAAGACACTGGTTAGGCCCTGTCTGGAGTACTGCATGCAGTACTGGAGGCCACACCTTCACAAGGAGATTAACCAAATTGAGGCAGTCCAGAGAAGGGCAACCAAAATGGTGCAGGGACTGCATCAGAAGACATAAGAGGACAGATTAACGGAGCTCAATATGTATACCCTTGAGCAAAGAAGGGAGAAAGGTGATATGATCGAAACATTCAAACACCTTAAGGGCATTAACAAGGTGAAAGAGTCTAACATGTTTAAATATAAGAAAAATAGCAGGACAAGAGGACACAGCATGAGACTAGAGGCAGGCCAATTATGGGGGAATGTGAGGAAATTCTTTTTCACAGAAAGGGTGGTGGATGCATGGAACAGCCTACCTCAGGAAGTGTTGGCTGTGAATACAGTGCATGGCTTCAAACAGGCATGGGATAGGCATAAGGGAGCAATACAGATGAGTATGAATAGATAGGCCACTGACAGAGCAAAGGTCGATGGCACATTTATAAGGTAGAAAAAGAAATAGGCAGACTGGATGGGCCTTGCGGTCCTTATCTGCCGTCAACTTCTATGTTTCTATGTTTCTATAAGATGTGTATGTCCTCAGAATGTGTGCTTCCTATGTCGTTCCTTCCAACATAGGTGATGATGGTCTGCTCCTATCCCAGCTGTGTTGCCTGGCCTTAGATAGCACTCACTTAACCCATACTCCAGGCAGGCAAACCACCTCAGCTGAATGTGAGGGGTTAAGCTGGAGTCTGGACATAAATGGCCTCTCAGCAACTGCTTCATCATGTAACCCTACCCTGATGCTCCTAGGCTGCAAGTGGCCCCCCATACTGTCCAGGTCCCAGTACGACTTAAAATAAAAGATTATCCCTGGCTGGTACCAGTGATACTAGTTCCTCCCTCCCTCACCTAGTCCCAGGTTTCTCATTAGAAAAACTATCTTGTAGTCTAGCAGCGGTGCCCACGCCCTCCTGGTGGTGCCATCCCCAGCTGCCCACCTGGACTCCAGATGGTGGCCACTAGTCACCCTCTGTTCACCTTCACTGCTGGCCACCATCTCATACAAGTACAATATGGGAAATGTGACGTGTGTGTGTATGAATATGATCCCTGTCTGACTACTCATGTGTTCCTGTTCTTTGGCTAACCTGCTGGTCCTCATCCCTTCCTCACCCTGCCCCATCTCTTATGTGTTAGAATCAGATAAAACTGTGTGTAGTGTACTGGTGGCAAATACAATAGTATATCCAGTGATTGATATACTGTTATATTTGCCATATACAGTATGAATCCCATCTGAATCTTTCTTTGTTGTGTTGTAACTTGTTCAGAGAGTAACTATTTTATGAAATAAAACAGACACAGTAAAGTTGAGTGTGTATGAAAAAGTTTTATTTAAAAATGTTTGGGACCCAAGAAGGACATCAAACCACCCTGTTTGCTTTCATTAAAGGCATTAATGAGTCTACCCCAAGCAGAAGTAGAAATAGTCCTGGTTCTCCCGCTGCTGCTGCTGCGTCTTCTGCTCCTCCTGAGGCAGCAAGCGCCTAGCAACAAACTGCTACCTAGGGCTCATGGAACAGTGTGATTCTGGACTGTATCCTAGGACATGTATCCCCATGTCCTTATCTGCTTTGCTGCTTTGAAATGAGAGATAATACTGGGGACCCAAACCCTACTTCTCTCATTTCAAAGCAGCAAACTAGATACGGACATAAGAAATCAAGATGGGAGAAGTCTAAGAGCCCAGGACATGGGTGATGCCAGTCTATATAATATAAACTTGACGACTGGTGGTGATTGAAAGGGCTTTCAGGTTGGGAGAATGTGCCTGATTATTCAGGCCCATTCTCCCGACTTGAAACCCCTTTCTTATCCACCCACTGGTAATTACAGATTTATATGTACTGGCAGTGGCGTCACCCACGTCCTAATCATTTCCAGTAGTATCTCTGTGTATAAAGGGGCAACCCCCTCCCCAAAGTGGTTAGCCTCCTCTTCTACCTGCTGTGTTAGTAATGCCTGGTAACAAGGCATTGTACCACCATGTACATGGATGATGGTGGAATGTCATGCCACCAGCACCAGGTCACCCTCCATAACTCACCCATGTTTTCTGTCATGGTTTCCTAGTTGTCCCCCCCCCCCCCAAACTCATGTTACTAAATGTGCAAGCGTGTGCCCCTTTTGTATATTTGTATGTCAGGGGTCATGGGTTGATTTTAACATTGTTTTACTAGCCTAAAACCTAGTGCAAATTGGCCAAGGCTAGTGCAGCTAACGCTACTTGGCCATCTTGACTAGTGCAGTTTTTCCATTGCTGTTAATGAAGTTAAAAGTCCCTACTTTAGCAGGCTCTACCCCTCATGCTAATCCCTCTTAATGTTCCAGATGGCCTGGTGTGATTAACAGCTCATTAAGAGCAACAATTATCTGGCAGTTAAAGAGGGGCTTCATACACAAAACATTATCATTCCACTGTTAGGGCATTCAGCTAGTGTCTAGGGTGTGATCAAGGGTAGAAGGGTAGAGTGCTGTTGAGACACCAGCTCCCAGTTTTCTGAACTTGTCTCTGTGTCTGATAATATTTCCCTACATTTTGAGTGCTTGCTGCTTGTGTTTAACATTTCAGTGACAAAATGCTAAGAAGTATACAGGGTCTGCCCTGCAGGTGGTGGGTATTATCCCAACATCACCACAGCTACTCCCTCTCCTCCAAACCTCTCTGCTCTGTACTTTCCCTGGGCACCACTGCAAACCAAACTCTGAAATGACCATCCATAGATCCATAGCTGCCATAACTTGCAAGTGTAGGGGGTCCCCAACCCTTCTAAATGGACCATGCCAGTCAACATCATCCATACGTAATCTGAAGGGTTAAAATAGGCATTCCTGCCTTTCGTGGTGTGCATCATTCATTCTATGTAGAAAAAGAGGTTGTACAGCATCATACCTGTGTACTGTTTCCCTTGTTTCTGATGAAAGGAAAATGTTTTAAAAAAAATGTTATTGTTGGGGCAGAACATGTTTCAATCAATAATTTTACAGAAGAAAATGTCATGAAGTTTTCTGTTTCCCAAGCCCCTCATGTTGTGGTAATCAAAATGTACCATTATAATTGTGGCCTACTAGTGCAATCACCTGCAGGCTAGAGCAATTTGTAATCAATTTGTCTTGTGGCTACTGCAAAAAAAGTTAAGGCTAACCACTGTATGTGTGTATGTCGTGTAGAAGATTGGGGTTCCTGTAACTTAATGGGACATTTCTGGTGGTTTTTAGAGGTTAAAGAGATCCACCAATATATCCTGAGTGATCAGCCCTTGCAGCACCTGAGTAATCTGTGACTTACCGCCACAGGAGTCTGAAATTGTAAAGCTTTCCACCTCTGCTGCTTAGCCATCGGGTCCGAATGCAAAAGTCTGCCAACTGCGCTTGCAACAAACAGTGCGACTGCACTTTAGTAGTCAGTTAGCAGACCAAGCACCTCTACTCATGCAGCCATGACAAAAAACAAGTTAGAAAAACAAGAAAAGATATGGGGGACTGGGAGGTGGGAGGTGGAGGACATTCAACATACTGACTTGAAAACAAGACAGTCGGTCACAGCAATGCCTTCTGCTGCCAAAGAGAGCACTGGAGGGACTACTTAACGCATAACTTATTTTATTTGTACTGCTACTACAATTGTTTTATTTTGCTTTTTAAACCAGTTTTTTCTTAAATACAACACAATATTCATTTTCTAAGTGCACTAATGCCCTCCAGGGTGGGTGGTATGGGTGCTACCAGAACCTTCAGGGGCTGTAAGGCCCTCCACCTGTGGCATCAGGCCTCATTACACCCTGGGCAGGATCAGATTTGTTTGGCCAGTGAATCCATGATGCCTGTGGTCCTGCAGCTCATTAGATTCAAGGTACTCTACCTGTCTTTGTTTCAGTAGAGTTACCATTAATATTCCCACTACTGAGGTAAGACTGACCAGCCTGTAGTTGCTAGCCTCCTCCCTGCTGCCACTGTTACGTAGCGGGACCATGTCTGCTCTTCTCCATCCCTTCGGAACCGTGCCTGCTTCCAGTGAGCTGTTGAACAATGCTGTGAGTGATGCAGCTAGCAGCTCCCTGAGTTCTTTCAGTATGCGTGGGTGTACCCGTCAAGTCCCGTAGCCTTATCCTCGTTCAGAGCTACAACTCCCTTCAGGACTCTTTCCTCTAAAAAATGGACTTGTGTCCACTCCCCTGCCATTCCTGCTACTCTGTGGTGGTCGGCCTCCCCCTCTTTCCACTGTGATGACTGAGCAGAAGTAACTGTTCAGTATGACAGCTTTTTTTTAGCCATCTTCTGCATGATCACCCCCTTCCGCCTTTGTAATCCTCACAATTCCTCCCCTTGCTTTCCTCTTCTTACTTGTGTATCTGAAGAAAGTCTTATCCCCATTAGCAGCCCCTTTGGCTATCCTTTCCTCTGTCTGCCCCTTTGCTTCCCTCACTGCCTTTCCTGCTCCCCTATGTTTTACTTGGTATACCTCCCTGTCCTACTCCTTTTGATTTTCATTGTACCTCCTGAATGCCACACATGTTTCTTTTACCATGGCCACTTCCCTTAGAGAACTATAACAGTCTCTTTTTCCTTCTGCTTTTTTTTATTTTAGTTTTTGTTGACCGGGTAAGTGCACTAGACAAATTCTGCCTATTTTCAGACACGACCCGGGCAGGGGGGATACAGATGAATGCCAACTGACTTTGAACCAGATTAAGCTGTTGGTGGTATTTTTAGTGAATGGGGGGAAATTTGGCCAGGGCACTGGGGAAATTCCCCTACTCTTTTCGAGAAGTGCCATGGGATCTTTAACATCCACCTGAACTACCACCAGGATAGGTAGATGGGACCTCAGTTTAACATCTCATCTGAAAGATGGCACCTCAGGAGTACAGCACCCCCCTCATGCTGCACTGCAGTGTCAGTATTGGGATATTAACCCAAGTGTCTGGTGTGGGGCTAGAACCCACAGCCTTCTGATCTCCCGGCCTCAGAGGTGAGTGTGCTACCTGCTGAGCCACTGACACTTTTACTTAGTCATGCAGAGGTTGGTTGCTTTAATTATGCCAGTAAATTTGACAGTCAAAATATAATAAAACAAAATTGCTTAAGGTAATATGGAATGAAATAGACAGTTCAACTCAAGGTTATTCTTGTAATTATATAAGTTATTTATAGGAAATAAACACTGTGTGACAGCAAAAATGCCACAAAATCACTGCAAAAATTGAAACATTTTCTGGGGGCCGCCCCGGCCTTTGTTCTGAATTTTGTTGGCCCCTCCACATTAAAGCTACTTGAACCGCCCCTGACCTAGAGAATGTCGAAAATCACATCAGGGAGCAAAACATCAAGATAGTGGGACTCCTGGAATAGGCAGAGGGTGAGGATGCCATGTCTTTTGCACAAATTTTGTTGCCACTTATCTTGGGGTTCTCTGAGGATAACCTGCCACTGTCCCTTGTAAAGTCTACCGTGTGACTCCCCGTTGGGTGGTGTCCTGGCCATCTCTTCCCTGCACCTTTATGATTGTCTGCACTGGAGTTGGTGACAGAGACAGAGTACTCAGGCTGGCTCAATGTAAGAGAACCTGAAAATATGGTGAGGACACTTTGCAGTTGTTCTCTGGCCTCTCATATAGTATTCGCCAGCACCATAAAGGCTTTGACGGGGTGAGAGGCCAGCTCTCCAATCCTGCATTCAACATCACTTGTTGCTGCAGGCTAAACTATGGCTTATTTGGAATGGTCATCAGTATCTGTTCTCGGACCCAAAAGAGGCAGATAAACTTGTGCGATGGATCAAGGCGGATTTAGAAGAAGGAGTGGAGAGAGAAGATTCATCCAATGAAGCCTAATCTGTGTGATGTTGTCTGGTATTATGGGACTTTGGAGATTGCACCATTAGCCCCAATGAGGAATCATCTGACGAGACCTAATATATGTGGAGGTGTCTATTATCATGCGACCTTGGACACTGAACTGTGAGCTTTACTGGGGAAGATTTTCTTCTTTTCCTATTATTATTCTGACCGAACATACTGTGAAATAGGGTCAAACAATTGTGTTGGTCTGGGATCTTGGTACCTAATGTGCCTCTATGTGTGTGGAATTTGGGGGATTGATAGAGCTGGCTGCAAGTAATTATTTTATTAATATGGTGATTTCCCACCTTCTCCTTCCTGCACTGGGCTCTTTTTCCCGTAATGTGCATACAGACTGTACAGCTGTTCTCTCTTTGTACTCTCTCCCCCCCTTGCTCACAGTTCAGGATACGCACTCTAATAACTGTTTTTGACTCAGTTTTTATAACCGGTCACACTGCCATGCAGCTACTCCTACACTGTTTATTTAATGTTTAGCTCCAATGTGGCGTGTTTATATGTTAAGCGCAGGTTTCCTATACTGTACCTTGTTACCTAGTATGGTCACTCCTTATTATAATTAGTTCTAGTCGATCTTAAAGCCATGATAGTTTTTTTCATGTTTCATTATGTTTAACTGTGGTACAGGCCCTGGGAGCTGGGAATCAATTTTTGATTTTACACTCCTTGATGCACAGGGGGAATCATCTGACTAACTAGTCGCTTTGGTAATAAGGAATGTTGGATTCTCTGCCCTTTTAGATTCTTCTTACTCTTCCTTGGCTGTATGTGTTTGGGAAGTTTGTTACTGTGTAATTTTTGCTTGGCTTGCCTCCCATACTGTAACTCGGGGGGGGGGGTGCCTTATAAGATTCTGTTGTAAGAGAACTACATTGTTTGTTTATTGCACTGCTGTTATCCTTCTGTGGGAGACTGTTAGTAAGTTTTCCTTGCAAAACCCAATAAATGAATAACAGGAAGATGCAAGTTCATTGGTCTTCGTGTAGCACTTAGGTTCAAGTTGCTACAACTTGTCACGCGATCTTAAAAGTAAGCGGTGGGGAATAAGGAGCAATTTAGATAAGATACTGTAGCAGAATCGTATGATTTTGTTAATGAAGCAGAAAATGGTGAAAAAAGCAAACAGTAAAAGCTGTGCACTTGTACGTGTATTTCAGGGGCTCTAAACAATGCACCACAACCTCTGGTTCTTTCTTTGCTAATTTAGTGCACTTCACAAAATATAGTATTCCCAGCAGAGAGTAATGTTTGGGAAAATGTGCATTATATTTTTTCAACCCTCTTCTGAATGTATACCGTTTACCACCACTCTGTGTTTTCTGCCCGCAAACCAGTTTGCCATCCAGTTGACCAACCTCTAACCCACCCCGAGCCTACCCAGCTTATTAATCAATCTTCTATGTGGAACAGTATCGAAAGCTTTGCTGAAGTCAAGGTAGGCAACATCAACTACTCCCCTTTGGTCCACCACTCTGGTTACCCAGCCAAAGAAATCTATGATATTAGTTTGACAAGACCTTCCTTTTATAAACCCGTGCTGTCTTGGATCCTGTGCTCCTATGGATTCTAGGTGTTGCACCATACCTCTCAACCTTTCTTCACCAAAATGTGTGACACAATGTGTGACAAATGAGCAAAATGTGTGACATACCGTCTAACATGGCACTGGAAGCTCAGAACACTATAGCTATCAGTGTACTAATGTTCATAATGTTTTTGTATAACTGAGCATAATAGATTATTATGAATTTCTGCTTTAAAGTCGCAGTGGGGAATGTGACATATCACCTTCCCCATGATGGACAAAGGGTTTCTGAGAGGCAAAATGAGTGACGTACCTCATAATGTGTGACACTTGAGAGATATGTGTTGCACTATCCTTTCCTTAAGGAGTGCCTCCATAATCTTGCCCACTACTGAGGTAAGACTGACTGGTCTGTAGTTCCCTGCCTCCTCCCTGCTACCACTCTTGTGGAACGGGATCACATGAGCCCTTCTCCAGTCTTCTGGGACCTCTCCTGTGCTCAGAGACTCACTAAACAGTTCTGATAATGGCTCTGCTAGTTCCACCCTTAGCTCCTTTAGTACCCTGGGATGTATGCTATCAGGTCCTATTGTCTTGTCCAGCCTGAGCTTATCGAGCTCTTGTAGGACCCTTTCTTTTGTAAAGGGCCTAGTGCTCACTGTGACACTCAGACAGCTGGTTCTGATTAATCTATGCTTTTTGTAATATAAAAATGTGTTATTGAATGTCTCTCATGAGAGATGCTGACAGTCTGTGGAATGACACCCGCCCTCCCAGGTTTTGGCTACAAGGTGTTACCTGGAAGGCCAAGAGATAGTTACAGGCTAGAAGAGACTAAATTAAACATCTCCTGTTTATCTAGCTTATTTGCAGCTTGCCAGCTGCTAAGATGGGAAATCATAAACTTTTATAACGTTCAGAGGAAACACAGTTAAAATTCACATGGTGATACAAAGCATGTTGCACCTCCATGAGATCTGACAGAGAGATATAACAAGTTTTTTGATGTCCTGGAAAAGGGAAGCTGCTCATAGATCAAAGAGAGTCATTTGAAAAAAATGAGTTGTGCTGAGGCCACAGAATTTACCTTTGATAAGACATCCTGTTTTGCATAGATATTTTTTTTTATATTCTGACAGGGAGGAGCTAGGTGACCTCATGCAAAGAGGTTGGCAAAGCCAGTTTTTAAACAGTATTCTGTTTTCCATTTACACACAAATGTTTGGACGCAGCACTTTAAGAGATACATTAAATAGATCAAGTCTAATGGTCTGGTGGTAGGAAATTGCACTTTTAAAATCTTGCTTTTTTTTAAAAAAGTGATTGTATGTTTTTGTGATATACGGTTCTGTGTTTTACATTTTACATTCTTATCTATTTTTAAGTAAACATCTCATTTTTAAATAGTCTATTTGTGTCTTTCATGTCCTTCTGTTTTTGCCTGTGATGCATAGATGGTTAAGAGTGTGACAACACTGTGCATGAGCTTATATGGTAATACCAAACTGGGAACAGGTAAGAGTTATCTGAGGTCTTTATTAGAGTTTTTAAGGGTTCATTTTGTACACCTGGTTAGGTGCGCATAGGCGACAGATACCTGGCCCCTCCGAAGAGCAGAATTATCTGAGCCTGTACATTGGGTACGCTAACAAGAGGTTCACAGTTTGAATCCCTCCAGAATTGAGACCAAAGGTTGATTCGAACCCACAAAACAGACAGGAGGGTTACCCTGTTTCTGTTTCCTGTTCACAAGACTGCACTCAGAGGTTGGCACTGTGGGAGCAGAGGGCCTGACCTGCTGAGTGGGTTTGTGACACTCACCTCCCTCCCCTCTTTGTCCATGGTGCTGAGCTGTGGGCCTTGCCCTACCTTCTCTTCAGTAAATACTGAGCAGAAGTATCTATTTAGGATAGATGCTTTTACATGCTCCTCCTCCTCACACGCCCCCTTATCTCTTTTGATCTTAGCAATACCCCCTCTGGACTTTCTCCTTTCACTAATGTATCTATAGAAAGTCTTGTCACCCTCTTTTACTATTCATGCTAGTGTTTCCTTGGTTTGGGCCTTTGCCTGCCTTACTGCCTTCCCTGCTTCCCTTAGGGAAGTTTGGTAAGCCTCCCTATCTTCATCCCGCTATGTTCCCTTATATTTCCTGAAGGCCATCCTTTTGGCTCTGACCTTTTCTGCTACTGTTTTTGAGAACCAAAGTGGTTTCCTTCTTCTTTTGCACTTCCTTTTCTCTCTAACACAATGGAATGTTGCTTCAAGTATTGCATACTTTATGCTTGCCCACTTTGCTTGTACCCCTTCACCTGTATTTCTTTTTGCCAGTGCTAGCTTAACTCTGTTGGCCATCTTATCAGTCAGCTCCTCTGAAGTCCCATATTTTTGCCTTGGAATGGGATGATTTTGTTGTAGTAGCCAAATTGAACCATACCATGTGATGGTCACTGGCCCCCAGGTGACCTTCTACCTGGAGATCTGTGATCCTTTCACTGTTAGCCAGCACTAGATCTAGGATAGCCCTGTCTCTTGTGGGTTGTTGTACCAGTTGTTTGAGGCCCTCCCCCTGCAGGGAATCCACCATGTGTCTAGTTCTGGCAGATGTTCCTGCTGTTATTGACCAATCTGTATCTGGCATGTTGAAGTCTCCCATTATCAGAACCTCCCCTTTAGCTGTCATATTTTGTATATCTTCTAACAGTAATGTGTCTATGTCCTCCCTCTAGTTTAGGGGCCTGTAGACAACCCCAGTTGTCATGGCTGTCCCATTTCCTGTTTCCAGGGTGACCCACAGTTCTTCTGGCTCCTTATGTGTATTCTGAATTTCTGTAGCTTTGATATTTTCATTGACATACAGGGCCACTCCACCCCCCCCTTTTTGCACTTTGGTCTTTTCTGAAAAGTACATAGCCAGCTACTGAAGTCTCCAAAGTGTGGTTACTGGTAAACCACATCTTGTTAATTGCTACTATGTCCAGTTTAGCCTCTGTCATTATTGCCTGCAGGTCTGGGATCTTGTTTCCCAGACTGTGAGCATTTGTGTACATGATTTTCCATTGGCCAGATTTCGGTGTGTTAGTTGTTGGGTGAGGTCTGGCATTTCCCCTGTGCGTCATATGGGGAGCTGGACCTTTTTCCTTACCTGATGATGCAAACATGCTGAACTCTTGTTTGACCACTAGGTGAGGGGGAGGGGTGTTCTTCCCATTCGATGTATGTGGTGCTGCACCCCCTCCTCATTTGCTAGTTTAAATATTCTGCAAAGATGTCAAACTTCTGCCCCAATGCACTGACTCCCTCCTTAGTCAGATGCAGTCCATCAAATTTAAAGAACTTTCACTCCCAAAACTGTTGCCAGTTTCCTACAAATTTGTGCCCTTTTTCCTGGCACCAGCCCTTGAGCCACATGTTTAGCTCCCCTATCTCCCCTTCTCTGACCTTCCGTCCATCTGCCCCCTCTCCCAGACTGGAACGATCTCAGAGAAGGAGATGCTGGACGAAATGAATGATAGTTTGTCACCCAGCCTGGTCAGGTGTTCCTTGGTCTCCACAACTGACCAGCTGGCAAGATCATTAGTCCCTATGTGTACCAGGACATCAATGTTTTCTCCTGCTTCTTGAACAATTTTAGCAATGTGGTCAGTGTCTCTTCACACTGATGAACCTGGGAGACATCTGACCATTACCCCTGGCTGGAGAAAGGTATCAACTCCCTGAATCATGGAGTCTCCTATGATCAGAAGTTTTTTGGATTTCCTTTTTGCGTCTTTCATTTTGGTTCCTGTTTAGGATGAGTTTCATTGTGCTAGCTCCTGTGCTGCAGTGTCCTGCTCTGCAGTGTCCTCTGACTCTTTGTTTGATTTCGGAGATAGAGGCATATACCTGTTTGTAATTTTTATATGGTTTGTGGAGGTAATATGTTGGAGAGCACCGAGTGATGGGGCACCCGATTTGCCCCTCCTAACCACCTGCCAACCTCCCAGACCAACTATCCTCTGCGGTCGAGGTGCTTCTGTTGGATGTAGGGGAAATGGCAGGTGGTTCTTATAATATATTTCCTCTTGAATATGAAATTTGAGGCATGCAATCTCTGCCCATGCTGCCTGGAGCTGAGCTCTAAGATCTCCAATGGCCCAGCATGTAGGACAGTGTCCTAAATCCTGTAAAACTGCCCTTCTGAAAAGTGTTCCGCAGTACCTGCAGTTAATGATATCCATTCCAGAAAAGTTGCTGGGTTTATAACCTGGTCAGAGTAATTAGAAGGAAGAAAATGAAAGCAAAAGTTCGATTTTGTGTTTTGTTTGTTTATTTTTATATAACTTGTTATAACAAGTTAAATTACTAGTGCCCCTGTAAATGAGGTCAGCATCAAACTCCTCTGCACTCCTTGCCATTATAAGGTCCTGTTGGGCAACACCTCTCAGCTTCTATTGTTTAACTGCAATAGTTGTGCAGCAGCATGCCATCTGGGTGCTGAACATTTGTATGATCATGTCTTTGTCATTGCACAATACTGCAAGCAGGTTTACGTTAGGCAGTAACACACAGGAGCAAATTCTCTCACACACACACACCCATTATGTCCCAAGAAATGACTAGCTGTTCCCTCATTACTGCTTAGGATAAACCTGCCTGCTGATCCTACCAACTCATAATCACGTCTCCGTCCCCAGTTCAACATGCAATTACTGTAAGTCACATGATAGCAATACTACCACATTAGCAGTTGCATTGGCTCTGCCCAGAATTTGTTTTCTAGAAGTGATGTCTCAACTATATCAGTTGGTACTTATAGACATTAGTAGGGGTGATACCTAGCTCAAAATGCTCCAGTGTCCATGGGAGTATCTGACAAACCCAGTGTGCATTACAGGACATCTTAAAAACCGAGCACCTTTTGAATGATTTTATGCAATAGCAATACTGTGTTTAAGACCTGAAGGACAGTGCACGTGAACTAGGTGAACTATATATGGACAACAGAAGGGGTGATAGTTAGCTCATAGTGCACCAGCATCTAAATAACTACTAGTCAAACTCATTTTGAACTACAGGATGCCTTTAAAATAGCACCTTTTGAATGAATATGTAAAATAATGTTGTCTTTAGATCCAGTAGGACACTGAATATGGACTTGAAAGAGCATAGACAAGATTAGAGCCTGCCTTTTTCTCAAAAAAGCTTCTTTCTGAATAGTATAAGATTTGCCTTTAAAAAGTACATAAATAAGAGACTTTGTTTTTACACTTACTGAACTTGCACCTATGATGTAACTGGTACCAGGTATTTAAGGAGATCACACACTGCCTAGCCATGCCCCTGAAGAAAGACCAGAAGGTTGAAGCATCAGGTTGGGTAGTTTGTGAGTCAGAGGCTCCCTGGATTAACCAGCAAAACTGGAACTGCACCGATTTTTGGAAGTGCACTAACTAAAGTAGCAAAGAGAGAACCAGAGGTTATGGTACATTCTTCGGAGCCCCTGATATACGCGCACAAGTGCACAGCTTTGTTTGCTTGACATTGAAATAGGTTGGCTACCCAGCAGTGCACCACATCTCCAGCACCACTAGTGCAAGCAATATCACTTTGTTGGGAATGGGGAACCAGCACCTGGAAGAAGGGGATAGCCAGCCCAAACCTGCATACGGGAGTCAGTCATAAGTAAGGCAGTTTGTTGCCAAGGCAAAATGACAGTTGTTATTATGGGTAACACCCTATATAGATGAAATGTGTTTGATGGTGTTAACATAAGCTAAAATACCGTACTGTACGTCAGTCTATGTATGAGGATGCCTTGTCCTGTTGCCAGATGGGCCTTTCGGGTCAAATGATGTCTGATCAGATAATCCAGGCCCAATTTACAGCCACAAATTTGCAGATAGTAGAAATATCTGGAGAAAAATCTAGGGATTGATCAAGAGTAATTCCCAAATATTTGATAAAGCTAATTGCTTTTAGGGGAAAACCATCCTGACAGGAGATTATTTGACTATTGGTGATAGACTCTAGTTTTATTTTGGATCTAAACAGCATGGCTTGAGTTTTTCTTTTTTTTAACTCAGGTCCTGCTCCTTTACAAGCAGCCAACACTATAAGTTCAAGAAATTGAGATTTAGCTGACAGTTGAGGTCATCAATGCTTTTGAAGCTACAGTACTGCAGAGGACTAGGTTATCCACATATACTAGTGAGTTACAGTAGGAGATAGAGAGAGAAAGGCTGTTAATGAAAAGAGAAACAGTAGGGGACCCAGAATACAACCTTGTGGGACAGCAACTTAAGTACAGGCAATATCTGAAACCGAGTAACCAATTTCCTGTCAGACAGACAGCTGACAAATCAGTTTAAAGCATTGGGAAGACACCAAGATCAACAAGTTTAGAGCAGTGGTTGATCAACCAGGTCAATCACCTTGGTCAGATCTACTCAATACAGCACCAGTCAGCCTGTCCCTACCCATGGCACTGCAGATATTGTTTGTTAGTTTGACATGGCAGTTGACATACCACACCCCTTTCAGAACCGCACTGAGGTGCTGTTGAATTACAAAATAAAAAGCCTGTTTTACTTTAGAGACTAATCCATCTTTGCCTGTGGGCATCTCATCATTGTGATTGTCAGCAATTTTATATTAGAGTGCTCTACACTTAGAGGGCTCTGTTTCTTTTTCAGACTGCTGAAAAGAACCCATACTGCTACATTATCACACATCGCACTGAAGACGGAGACAGGAGGTTTGAAATAAGACCAAGAATAAGACACCATGGGCCAGATATTCAAAACTTTGAGCTGGGCGCAAACCATTTGCACAGGGATTGCGCCAGGTTTGTGCAGCTCCGCTATATTCAAAAGGCCAAATAGTGCGGGCAAACTGCATTAGTGCCAGGCAAAAAAATGATGTATGCAAGGGGCAAAAGGAGGGAAGTGTGTACATGAATACAGGTGCAATGCTATATTCAATGCATTAGCGCCACGTAAAGTGTTTTTGTGTGACTTAGCATGACACTTTGCATGGTGAAAATTACTGCCCAGGAAAAGGTAGTCTTAAATCTGGGCAAACCAGCTTTGCAAGACTTTGTGGCTTTGCATGGCTTTGCGCGACATAGAACCATAGTTTATGGAACTCTGTAATTCACAAGTGTGCATTATGGAGTGTGCGAAGGTCTGCCATCAGTGGTTTATTGACCCTAACCAGTAAATATTAAACATAGAAAGAAACCAGACAAGGAAGAAACATGCTGCACACGGATTGCACCTCCTTTGTTGCCATCATCTGCCACTGGTCCCAGCCATGCCAGAATCCAGCACACACATGCAGCACTAGGGGCATGGAGGGTGTCAAGGGGAGGGAGTACTGGTGGCCAGTCTACACCACATACTGGGTGCTGCCACAAGGCTAGGACAATCCATGCAGTGCAAATAGGTCAGTGTAGGGAATACCCCAACACCAGTGTGCCAGTTTGATGGTAAGTGCCCCCACCAGCCGCATACCACACATCGGTACAGACACCACAGCACACACAGCTAGCCATGTATATGGCACTGTGAGTATCCCATGCCAGTGATGCAGTGACTGTGGGTCGCATAACAGCATAACAGTAATGTCCACTGCCAGTACACACCTGCAAGATGGGCTTGTCACTGTGTAAAGTGCAGCAGTCATTGATGCTCCACACACCATAGATATTGCTGGGTCCCTCACACTACTGGCCCTCTTGTTACTGTATTGTCTGCAGTGCACTGTAGCAGGAACTACAGTTTGACAATTGCATGTAGCACCACCAGCTGCGCCTGTGCTGTGTAGTCCCCTGGGGCACAATATTCTATGTGGTTCAGTACAAATGTAGCCTGCAGCTACCACCATGCACTTCCAGACTGACCTACAGGTGGAGCTGTGGCAGACCCAGCCAGCCCCTGTACTTCCAGTTTGACCTACAGGTGGAGCTGTGGGACCCTGCAATAGTGCTGGGCAAACTGCATGCAAATTAGGACATAATGAGATACTACTCTGGATGTTTGCACAGAGACTGCCTAAGTAGGCTAATTTGCATGTCACTTTTGAATATAGCAAATTTTTGCCCAGGGCAAACGTTTGTGCTGCGCAAACGTTGTTTGGGCCGCGCAAATGTTTTGGAAACATGGTACATTTCTGCAGAATTTTACATGCACTTGTGCTTGCAGCTTTCATGAATCCACTCCTTTGCTAGCACACACATTGCCAACATGTTCACCTCTACCTTCACGTCGCTGTGCACTGGGCTGCTGTTGTGTTTTGCACTTCCTGGTTGCTATATGCAGAGCTGTCTTATTCCCAGGCTATTTTTGCACTGCACTCCTAGCCCAGTTTGCCCGGCTTCCATAGCATGCTATATTCAGCAGGTTTAGCACCGGGGCTATCCCTTTTGAATATAGTGGGCTATTGGTTCCGGGCTAATTTAGCATGCTGGGCAGAGCTAATTTAGCCCCGGGGCAAAGTTTTGAATATCTGGCCCCATGAGTGAGCAAAAGGAGAGGATGACAAACATAACTTGAAGAAGAACTGAGTTTTTGTTGTAAAGATGGAACTGTATTATTAACAACCTCTTAATAACGACATTACTCCATTACAATAGATTGAAGTTACAATTATCTTATCCTCTTTTTAAAAAGTGTGTTTTTACATAGGGTTAAGAGCAAAGATTAAAGATATAGTTAAACCACTATACCAGTGCATTTTAAAGAAAAAGCTATAGCTGTATGTTTTTTGTATTCTTTTGCATTTTGAATTTTTCGGGCTTTGTGTCTGGTGGTGGTGTGCTGACATCATTTAAGAAGCATACACACACACAGCCAGTTTAGAAATAATGCAGTGTAGAGAGCAAAACACTGCAAAGTGCTCCTAAGGACAAAGTTGCATCTCTGTAACTTACCCAGGCACCAGATTTAGAAAAGCTTGCTACTTTTACTAAGTACTGTCCTCACTTTTAGCTGGCTTTTGCAGAAAGCGTATATTGCTCAATCTGGTTCAAAACTGGGTTAAGTGGTATATTACACCATTGGCTGTAACTCGAGCTGGCTGTGTTGTATCAGCAAATTTCATAGCATGGAAAACTTTAACTGCAGCATTATTTTTCCACAAACTCTGTCCATTGATACTGGAACACGGGGAAAAATGGGGGTGGGGACCATGATTGCTTCCCTTGTGACATTGCATGCATTAAAGGGGCACTTCGAATGCTCATGGGCAAAAGTGGGGGTGCTACTGCCCCCTTGCCCCCTAGGTTCCTGCACCTATGACTCTGATGCTAATGCTGATGCAAGTGATCTATTTCTTTTATATAATCAGAAAAAAATCTTGCCCTTATTCACCTATAGCTTTTAGAAATTTTAAAGTTAACGCGTTTGTCTGTGTATGATTTTGTATCAACTTTTCTTAAATATTATTTTATATACTGTAGGGCCGCCTGGTCTTTTGCAAACCTTGATTTTTTGGACAGTCCACTGGAGAACACGTTTTAAGTCTGATAAACCATGGGCTGGATTTTCAAACAGGTCAGGGACTAAGTCCCAACCCGGAACCCCAGCCACAGGATGAAACTTCTGCACCTGCAGAGTTTCATATTTTCAGCCAGCACAGCTGTGGGAGATATTATGCCTGGTCCCACCAGGTGTAGCTTTTACCCATAGTTGCGCAGAACAATTGTCTGCAAGCAGCTGTAAATTTGTCTCACATAACTCTCTTTTGCTGCAGTTTTATGCCTTGTACAGACTGAATCCTAACAAAAACTTTAAAACATGCAGCCAGCCCGGTGGCACTGAGGGCTGAGGCACTGCTGAGTGCCTTATCTCATGCCACACCGGTGACCAGAGTTTGGAAATTAGCTCGGGTCACCAGGGTCAGCAGAGGGGTGGGCCAGGAGTGGATGCAGCCATCAGGCAGCTCTCCTCCTCGGATCAGAGAGGCTTGCTAACTTGTTCTTTGCTGCCACCAGGTGGTGGTCTGATGGCAGCACTAAACTCCCAAGTGGTAGAAATATCTGTGTCACCAGGGTGGGGGAAAGCCACAGGTTCTGCGTAGCATGTACACCTCCATGTACATGTGCCACCTGTGTCATCTTGGCTCACTCAAGGGCAGAAAATGGAAAATGGGACCTGAGGATTGGCTGGCACACTGTACACCTCTCTAGACCTGCACCCTCACCTGAGCACCTCAGATCCAATCTGGATGTATTCAGGGGGTGGACAGCCCTCCCCTCCTGTCCCCACCAGGGCGGGGGGGATCTGTGGAGAGGTAAGCCCAGGGGAGATGGTTGTAAGCCTGGGGGAGGTGGGATCACAGTGGCCGGCAACTCAAGGGGTAAAAAGCGATATGAAAAAAATGTTAAAATGTTGGCAAACGTTTTGCACACCTATACTGTGTTGAGGCAAAACGTTTTGAAATTATTTTGATACTTTTTATTCTTGCCACTAGACTGTATTAAATTAAATGCAGTAGTAAATACAAGAAGTAGAGGTAAAGAATTTGAAGACAGCCCTAAGAAACTATAATCTAAAACAAAATAAAAAACAAACTATATATATATATATATGAGATAAAATTCAAGAAAACACCTGAAACATAGGAAAATTACAGCACATGTTGCACAGTTAGATTGCTTAAAAACTTTAAATCAGGGCTGTCTAACTAATCAGACTACCTCTACCCCTAAAATGCTTGTGCCTTCTGAGGACCCTCATTCCATAAATACCTCCAGAACTAAACCAAGTAAAAGCATTCTGTTGAATTATAGTCAGCTTTCAAGTTCATTAGAAAGTACACCAGACCGCCAACTAAGTGTAAAACATACAATGAGCTCTCTGATTTCACAGTCAAGGAGCCATGATTCTCACAACATCATAAATGAAGTATCTGATAATTCTGATCAAATAGTCAATTCCATGGCACTGCCAGGTCATGAATCCCATGGCTTAACTATGAGTAAACTACATTTGAAAAATTAAATGACTAATCAGGAGGGTAAATCAGTTTTCCTCGAACTGGTCTCTGATCTACATCAAACTATATAAGGACTAAAGAACCTGAATACAAGGCTAAGTCCTGCTAATTTAGGAGTGGCCAACAAAGAAACTAGGCCTACTGTAAGTCTATCCTAAATATGACCAATCAACTGAAGTATGTGCCAACTTTATTAAGTGTAGATACTGATAATTTGCTGTGAAACCAGCATACAGCAAACATTATTTTGTCGGGACATATCATTGTTATGAAAACAGAACTAGACTCTTTAAAACAGGAAATGGTGATGCAGTCTGCTTAGACAGATGAACTGATTTTATTAGTACAAAATGCCACAACCAAAACTGAGTCACTTAAGCTCACAAAGGGGGAAATGGACAAAGGAGAGTCTTCAAGATCAGACTTCAGTGTTAGTGAAATCCTGGACATTCAGAACAACAGGGTGGAACCTATAGATATGGTAAAAAAAATTAAGAAAAAGAAGTAAAAGTAGAAAAGCAAGAAACAGAAAAAAGTATCTTGTAAGGAAGCTAATTCAAAACAGAACTTAGTAAACTTTAGGAACAACAGAAATTAGACTTGGTTAATGAACAGGTAGACTCAATAGAATGTCAGATGACATCTACGAAAAGTAGCATGAAACAGCAGACTGATAACACTACTGTGGGGAACATGATACCTAAAAAGCTCTGTGGAGAAAGGCATTCTCCCAAGTAGTTGGGATTGGTCACTTACAAATAGGATTGATTTTCCATTAACAGGAAATGCGGTAGTATTAAGTATACATGGTGGTGATCAAATATTGCAAAAAAAAAACAAAGAGAACTCACACACACTGATTCAGACTGTACTAGAAAAAATATATAGGAAGAAATTAAATGGACATCTGAAACTAGTGCACAGATGTCAGGGTCTGAATAATTTAGGACAGAACTTATCAATCTTATATCGTCCAGATCTCGCATTTGTAATATGGGAAAATGCAAGAATCCTTGATGGGCTGTATATTTATTCAAATGAAACAAAAAGGCTCTCAGAATATTTAAATCAGTCAAATTTGCAGTCAAAGGGTATGTCCACAACTGACAGAGTCAAAAAAGTGATCAAGGAATATCAAAGTGGAGCCAGTGTTGGGGAATCACACCACCAAGATGTGATTCTTTCAATTTTTGGCATTCCTTGGAAGAATGAAGAAACAGACTCAAAACTCTTAAAAACAATCTGCACATTATTTGCACTAAACATAAGACTGGGCAGTAATGGCACCAAGGAAGCCAAATGAGTAATTTCTCAGTCTGATAACTCACAGGTTAACATGGTGGTAAGAAGTATAGAGTTATCACAACATTTAATGATTGAAGGAGAAAAACTAGACAATCTGGGTATATCATTAACTGATTGGGGTGAGTTTATTGAGTAAACCCCACTATGTTTTGGAACAGACAGATTGGAACATATGGAGAGGTGGGTCTCCTCACCTTTAAGGCCCTATACAGGCAGGGTCCTGGATACCTGTCTGAGCTCCTGACACCGGTGTCCTCTGCTCACTCCCTCCTCAAGGGGCCTAATGGACGTTGCCAGGGTTCAGCTCAGGACCTCAGGAGATTGCGCTTTTAGTGTCTTTGGGCCAACCCTGTGGAACTCGCTTCCACCTGCTTTCCAGGAGGCTCCTTCCATGAAGTGTTTAACGGGAGGATGATGGCCTACCTCTTCAGCCTGGCCTTTGACTGCGGATGCCATCCTTAGTTTCAGCCAATCCCTTGAAGAGTGACCTCTGGAAACCTATTAATTCTGATGAATACTAATTCTGATATGGTTTTAATGAGGTTTTATTACATGTTTTAATTTATTGCTGTATGTTATTATTTATGTATGGCACCCAGAGCCTCCGGGATTGGGCAACTTATAAATAAAGATGCCTTGCCTTGCCTAAACAACGTAAATACAGTATATCAAATACTGTACCCCAATTAATACAAACAACTAACAGGTATGAAGTCCTAGAAGTGACAGCTGCCTGACAGAGTAATCTCTTACTAGTTCCTAATTTTGCGTATTCAAACACTTATGCTTGATTACGTGGAATATTGCAGGCATTACAAATAAACTAGCTGACAGGGAATTTAGAGAGTGTTTTTATATCATATGACGTGATCCTCTTACATGAGACTTGAGGCCAGATATTCAAAACTTTGCACCGGGCAAAAACCGTCTGCACAGGTTTAGCACGGGATTAGCGAATGGCTGCTATATTCAAAAGGCCAAATAGCGCAGGCAAACTGTATGAGCACCGGGCAAAATCATAATGTATGCAAGGGGGCAAACTGACATGAATACAGGTGCAATGCTATGTTTAGCGATTAGTGCCGTGCAAAGTGGTTTTGCGCAACTTAGCATGATACTTAGCGCGGTGCACAGTATCGCCCAGGAGAAGCTTGTCTTAACCCTGAGCAATCAGTTTTGCATGACACTATGGCTTTGCGCGGTGTTTGCGCGGGTTTTGCGTGACCCTAACAAATAAATATGACACATAGACAAAGCCAAACATAGAGGAAGCATGCTGCTAACTGATGGCATCACAATGATGCCATCATCTGCCACCAGTCCCAGCCATGCCAGGCAGTAAGTGGTGACCCTGCTGCCAGTGGACAGCATGGCAGTGTGGCCATACAGCACACACCTGCAGACCACATATCTGTGGACACCAACAGATGCCAGCACACACATGCAGCACTGTGGGCATTGAGGATGTTGAGGGGAGACTGTATGGGTGGCCAGGCTGTGCCATAGACCAGGTGTGGCCACAAGGCTGGGACACATCATGCAGTGCACATGGGCCAGTATTGGGCATACCCCAACACCAGTGTGCCTTTCTGATAATATATGCCCCCCTGCCACATACCACACAGCTGTACAACTGCCACAGCAAAAAAAGCTGGACATGCATATGTCACTGTGAGCATCCCATGCCAGGTGCAGCATCTGTGATCACACAACAGTGTAACAGTAATGTCCACTGTCAGTAAACACCTGCAGGTTGGGCTCTCACTGTGTATAGTGCAGTCATCATCACCCCACACACCATAGGCATTGCTGTGTCCACACACTACTGGCCCCTTGCTACTGTAGTATCTGTGTGCACTGTAGGCATGACCTACAGTGTGACAGTTGCATGCAGCACCACCACCATCTGTGCCTATGCGGTGTTGTCACGAGTACAGCTGCGAGGCAGCGACACATGTGGAAGTAGTGTTCAAAACTGTATAATATTCCCCAAGTTGTCTAGAAAGTGCTAGCATCGCTTATGCTGAAGCTAGCGAGGGCTAAACCATTAGCCCAGTGCAACTTTCAGCATGCAAATCAGGGCATAATGAGGTGCTAATCTGGATGTTTACCAGAGACTACATAAGTAGGCTCATTTGCATGTCACTTTTGAATATGGCAAAGTTTAGCACCGGGCAAACGTGTTTACACCGGGCTAACCGTTTAGCCCCGCGCTAAACCCATGCAAACATGTTAGCGCTGCGCAAACAGTTCAGGGAATATTTTACAGTTTTGAACACTGTACTTTCACATACACTGCTGCCTGCAGCTGTACTGGGTCCACGCATTTGCTGGCACACACATTGGCCACATAGTTCACCTCTACCTACCTTCACATCACTGTGCACTGTTTTGCTGTTTTGGTTTGCACTTCCTGGTTGCCATATTCAGAGCTGTCTTATTCCACGGCTAAGTTTGCCCTGCACTCCCAGCCCAGTTTGCCCAGCCTCATTCCCATGCTATATTCAGAAGCTGTTTGCCCTGGGCTATTCCTTTTGAATATGGCTTGCTTTGTGCTCCAGGCTAAGTTTGCCCGCTGGGCAGTGCTAATTTAGCCCCAGGGCAAAGTTTTGAATATCTGGCCCTTGGTGTTCAGATCAGGTAACTCAGACTTCAAAGGTTATGTCTCTGATAATGTTGAAACAGTAAAGCATAAAAACAGAGCAAGACCAGTGGAAGGTCTAACAACTCTCAAAAAAAATTCGAAGAAATTGGATGATTATCTTCAAGCAAGAATGCTGCAAATTTTTAAAAACATTTTTTTGACTGTACAATTCAAAAATGACAAAGAGACATTTATCTTAGTTAATATTTACATTACCCCTTTAGGTTCTAAATATAATAACCTGAAAATCTTTAAGGAACTTAGAGCTGCAATTGGACAATTGGAAGAAAAATTCAGTTTAGCTCATGTAATAATCGTTGGTGGCTAGAGTTGCAAATACTAAATTATTCAATATCCAAGAGTTAAAATAAACCCTGGAAGGGCATGCCATTGTTGCTCTTCTATCCTGTAGGATGGCAAGAGTTCCTAGGGTATCACTCACTGGCCAGAAGCTCTTAATATTAATACAACAACATGCTTTTTATTGTTAACAGATGAATAGAGCAAGATCAATAGCGTGAATATCCATTTTTCAGACATGGGGTGCTTCAACAATAGATTTAATCCTTGGAAGTTTTTCCCTCTTGGTCATCACTGAAGTATTTTCAAGTGGTAACCAGGTCTAACAGAGATTACTTACCAGTCTCTTTAATAATGAAATTAGTTTGTAATCATATTACTGGGGTAAAATCAACTGCTACACAGTCAATTATAATTAAAATAGAAAAGTTTGAATAGGTACCTCATGGATCAGCAAAATATTACTAATCTTATGTACAGAGAAGTGTCAGTCTTTAAAAAATCATCCTCTCTGTAGTACAGACCTTTTTCAGGTACTGCATATATTGCAAGTATTGTTGCAGGATATGTCCAGAGAAATATATAAGCAAGCTATTTAAAAAAAAAAAACTAGTTGAAAGGGGAACAGTCAGAACCAAGGGCCCCACACTCAAAAGTGGGGCTTGTCCCAATGTGAACTTTGTGTGCAAAAACATTTAGGTTTACTTACTGTTTACTGTAGTATAATAGATTGTATCAGACAAATTTTGTTTATTTCTAGACTGACATCTTCTGTTACTACAAATCCCAGAATTCCCTGCAGCTGACATCAGCGCAGTAGGCAGCAGTAGAAGATTCAATAGCCTGCAGTGCATGAATTTATATAAGCTCTGATCTTTTGTTTGCTGGTCCTGCTGTCCTCTCTTGGCTAAGTACAGTCACAGAGGACTGTACTTAGCCCCTGGAGAAAAGCAGACCCACAAGACATCTGATTGGAGAGTATAAAAGCTCTAACATGCACCGCAGGCTGTTAAATCTCCCACAGCTACTTATTTTTCTAATATCAGCTGCAGGGGATTCTGAGATTTGTAGCAACAGAAGATCTCAGCCTAGAAATAAACAAAATTAGTCTGATACAATCTATCATCCTCTGTATCTAGTCTTTTTTGATTTGTCACAAACATTCAACAAAGTAAGTAAAAAATGCTTTTGAATAGATTAAATACTTTGAATATTCCTGCTGATTATTTAAATATATGATTGTGCTTGGAAACTTGGACCCAGGTAAGATACCTACTAGAGGGAGGTTTATCCCCTAAAATTAAGACCAGTCTTGGAGTTAAGCAAGGCTGCATATTTGCACCAACTCTCTTCAATCTGTTAATTTATTCTATCCTGATCCTGCTAATTGATAATGAGTTCCATAATTCCAATTTATTAGATACAAGCATTGGATGCTTGTCATATACAGATGATATTATTTTATTTTTATTAACTAAAATAGGACTACAGATAACAATTGGGTAAATTCCTTAGACTATGGCGGTGTCAGGACTTGAGATAAATCTAAAAAAATTCAATTATCATGGGCATGCATGTGGTGCATAAATTATCAATATTTCTACATAAATCTAAACTCCAACAGATCTTGTTTTATGATTTTTTTGTACCTTAATATTTCACATAATAGGACATGGAGAAAAACATCTGGATAACACAATATGCAGGTCAAAATAAGTGATTGGTGTTCTTATAAGATTCAACAAAAAATACAGAGGGGTCATCACAGCAGCAAATGGTAAATTAAAAATATGGTACTCTTTGGTGCAGAAATCAGGGGAAGTTATGATTTATTAGGATTACAACAACAACAAAAAAAACTCTACCAAGAGCCAATACGGCTGCAAAATAATGGCATTGTGGGCAGTGAGAAATGTGTAAACTAGCAATTTTTGCACTAACCACTGAGCCACCTAACTGCACTTTCTAAGTGTTTTGATACAAATTGAACTGCAACCTTAGCTAATGTTTTCACCACTCACCCTTTTCTGGCCAGTGATCTTTCTAGAAGGGAACTATAACAGCATATTAACCAGTAAATGTGAAGTCTTCAGGTCTGGGATCCAAGACTGAGTCCCATCAGGGCTAGACTCCATCTCACCACTTTTCGCAAACTGGGGAATATGCCAACTGTCCTACATTAAACCAATCCCTCTGCCATTTTGTTTCAAGGTTAATCAATGTAATATTTAGACTTTTAAAAGCACTACTGGAAGAAATTGGTGCACACCCCTCACTTTACTACTTATAAAACCTCTTTCCCTCTTGGAGAAAATGCTAGTCCACTTGAACAAGAGCTCCACCTAAGCCTGGAACCTTGTGTACAGAACATTTCTTGTAGGTTCAATAAAAGGCATCAAATCATCACTTAGTTCACACAGCGCACTGAAATTCTGTTGTGCAAGTTAAGTAGGATGGTCAAAAGGCGTCATACAATTTCTTTTACTGGAATTGCACCAGTTCTGGATGTCACAATATAGCATCAGTACTATATTGGGGAACAAGGTGCTGCCATTTGGTCACTTCTGCAATCATACAGGTTTTGCACCCCAACCCGACTGAGCATAAGTGTCCCCTAATGGCACCAGGTTTTTACAGACTGTTAAGGCAAGGGAATAGCTCAAAGTTGTTGTATATTTTAAAGAGGGAACTCAGAATAAAACAATTCCACAAGGTCTGTCTGGAAGGTTTTTCATACTTTGTTGTACTGAAAATACTGTACTTCATTCATAGGTTTCATAGGTGGTGTACGAGTTGTAAAGCTTTCGCCATATGGATTCGCCGATATTTATTGGCTATATTTATGCCCTAAATGCCTTAAATCATAAACGAAATTCGTCCAATAGCCTTATTATCAACAGTTTCTAAGATACTTGAAAAAATTGTTCATGGTCAGTTGATGGAGTATCTTGAGAAACATAATAAATTAACCCAACACCAGTCTGTTTTTAGGCAGGGCAGTTCCATGGCCACCGCACTCATGGACTTTTTAGATCTTATAGCTACCCATCTTGGGGATGCAAAGTCCATGGGTGCAGTATACGTGGACCTGTCAAAAGCATTTGGTTTGGTGGATCATAACATTTTGATTAGTACATTAAAGAAAATAGGAGTGAAGGAAGAAACTTGAAGATGGTTTATGTCCTACCTCAATAAAAGATCTCAGTTTGTTATCCTGAATGGTCAGCAGTCAAGGATGGACTATGTGACAAGAGGGGTGCCCCAGGGGTCCATCCTGGGCTCCCTCTTATTCATAGTCTATCTAAATGACTTACCAATTGTATTAAACATTCACAAATTTGACTCTATGCAGATGATGCCATCTTGGTATCAGTAGGAACAAACTTGGGAGAGGTAGAACAGAAACTGCAAAGTGACTTCCTTGTTATGCAAGGATACTTTTCATCCCTGGGTCTATTAATAAAAAACAAAAAAACACAGTCTATGTTTTTTGCCCCAGAGAGGAAGGGAGTCCCAAAATTATAGATAATGTCTCAGGAAGGTAAGATCTTGGAGCAAACTGCTAGGTATAAGTACCTAGGGGTATAAATAGATCAACATTTAACATTTCAACAGCATATAACAAAACTAATAAGGAAAACAAATGCAAAGATTGGAGCAATAAGATGTATATCAGACTGTATGACAAAAGAATGAGATTGAGCATGGTAAATCAGTTAGTATTACCAGTAATTGACTATGGAAGTCACATTTATAGACACACCATGAAAAAGCAATTAAATAACTTAGATGTTCTTTATAATAAGCTTGCAAGATTTGTGTTAAGGTGTGACTTTAGAACTCCCCATTGTACAATGTATACAAATCTAGGTTGGAATCCACTAAATCTGAGGGCCAAGGGTATTTGGTTAAATCAGGTACGGGGCCTACTTAAAAGTAAGTCTCTTAATAATTTAAAAAACAAATTATAGAAGCTAAATCATGGATTAAATTTAAGAACAATAGGTGCTAGGGACTTAATAATACCCAAAATAACAAATCGATTTAGTGAAATGACTCTCCAGCATAAGGTTGCTTCCAGTTGAAATGGTATCCCCCCTTTTCTCCAAGATTTAAATGTCACTGCTACTAACAGCAATGAATCATGAACTTGGTTTTTGCTGCTATTGTAATAGGTGAGAAGAATGAAGTGGTTAAATTGTCAGTGATTTTCTCCTAATGAATGTTCACCTGCTATGTTTGGTTGACTTTTGTAATTTGTTTTCACTACTTGTATGTCTGATATTTTGTATTTTTGCATTTTTGATACTGTTGTAACAACTTGGTATTTTATACAAACAATGTATACCTTGTAAACAGGGATTTTCAGAACCCTAATGGCTGTATTACTGTATAAATAAAATGTTACCTACCTACCTACCCAATTGAAAAATCATATAGAAGTGATCTGCCATAAACGGATGTAGTATTTTAATTGGATTGAATTGTGTACTTCAAAAAGACAGCAGATGAGAACAAGTGCTGGATGGATGGTTATAAGCCCGCCTGCCACAATAAGATGCAGACTTCATAGTAAACCTTTATTTCTATGAAAGCAATCCTTGACTCTGCTGGTACTCAGAACTTGAAGCCCCTGCCCTGCCCCTTGCCTCCTCTCTCAAATGACGTTAAGTGCCTCACCGATCTCATCTTCTCACATTATGCAGGATAGGTGATAACCATAGAAATCAAAGAGACCTCTAGTCTATGGTTAAAACATTCCAAGAGACTAGCTGTACACCATCCTGGCCGAGTTGTGATCAGGAATCCAGCTGCAATCCTGCAGAGTCTGTAGCCAGACACATTGGGCTGGTTGATATCAAAGAAAGTGGTACCACTCTGAAACCATGGGGCATCCAGTACCAGGCCAGAATACAGCTGGAAGGTGATCCAAAAGACTGAGGAGTCGATTACAGATACAAAATTCGCCTCTCCTCAGTCAAGCAATCCTCACTGCCAACCCGGCCCACAACCCCAACCCTCCCACATGCCTGCCTCCCCGGGAACACTCTCCTGCCCTTCATTGATCTCAGGCCCCACTCTTGCCTAAGATGGAACAACAGAATTGTGCAGGTCACTTTCTTCTCCTCCCGACCGAGTGCCCCTACCCCACTCAGGCCGGGCAGTGCTGAGGCTAGAGAAACAGGGCTTGCTCACCTGCACCTCCCCAAGCAAGGAACGTCTGCCATAAGTGATCGTCTATCTTTGAGCCTTAGGCTCAGATCTGCCTCTCACTTTGAGATGGACAATAGTAGCATCTTCAACTATTCATAGGGCAAATGCAATAAGTTCCATAAAATGAGAAGTTGGTTACAAAACTTGCTCTTTCAGCAGAGAACTCAACAGAGTTTGAGTCTGTCAGTTCTGGGTTGAAAGAAGTTACTCAGATTGCAGCTTCTCCTACATGGACTCTGCACAGCCCCTATGCAGCCGCTACTCAAGCTGCAATGGAGCTCTCAAGCACGTAATCTGACATACAGTCACCTCCTTGCTGCTTCCCTAGTCCATCTGTACTGGATACTTTGTGACATTTCATTAAACCACATTTGACCAGAAAAAGGGTTTGGAAACAAGGGTGTAGTCAGACAATAATGAGGTCACAGCAGAACACAGCATTGTCCACCATGTCCAAGATGGCCACTGGAGTTCCCTGAGCATAAGCAATGACTCACACATGTGCACTGGGCTCCAGCCACCATCTTGGACGCAATAGACAGTGTCATGTTCCACAGCAACCGGCAGACAAAATAGTGTGATAGACGTGCAGAGATTGCCATTCACCTCCACTATTTACAAGTCTGGATGGCATCCGGTAGGCTCCCTTTTACTCTACTGTGCTCACAAGACATCTTCAGGACTATGCCCACTGCAGCCGTGAAAAGGAATGAGCACTCCAACACCACTTAATATGCTAATCACCCATATACACAGTTTGAGAGTTCCACTTTCTTTTTTTTTTTTTTTTTTAAGCATCAGGATTACAAAGATCACAAAATATCACATATAGAAGATTACCACAAGTCCTGAAATCAACTTCAAATTGCATTGTACAAGCAGAAATAGGACAATTCTCAGTACAATCGCAGATAAAGAAATGAATAGTCAATTATTGGCTAAAAGTAAACAGATTAGATGAAACTAGGTAGACTAAATTATGTATAGTAGAAATGTGTACATATATAAAAAGGGCATTAATCAAACATGGCTAGCTACAATTAGAGAACACCTAGACAAACCTGAACATGGTTATATGTGGGAACTTTCTACTGCAGAACCAGTAGTTTTAATTAAGAAAAAAAAACTGCAAAAAGAGCAGATCTGCAGGATATTCAAAACACACACTGGCTGATATTAGAAATCAAAAAGTGGAGCAGCTATTGAGGAAGCAGCACAATACTTGAACTCCTGGGAATAAGTGTAATAAATTACCTAACACCTGGAAATTTCCTCGCAAAAAGTGGACTATATTGTAGGCTGCTTGGGGAGCTGTTCTACACGTTAACTTGTTTGTTCTACTATGGCTGTTTTAGCCTTACTCTTTTTTTTTTTAAATAGTACTTTTATTAGATTTTCCGTGTTCATTTGACACAATACGTACATAACATACATAAAAAAGGTAAAGAGAAAAGACATCACATACAGGCACTCTGGGAGAAGATCATATGAGTGAGAACAATAGTCTGTATTACACCTTTGTATCCCTGATATACCTAATAAACAAAAGAGAGAAATAGATGTGGAAACCATAACAATAAACAGTTAACACATAAATTGGGGATGGTATCACCAAAGGTGGTGAGTAGTTGAATTCTGAACCACAATGTATTGAGAAAAAAGTGTATTAAATATTAAATCCATGTATAAAGAGGGTATTCACCTTTAGTTTATAGGGAGTATATTTCTGTAAATTTAGTCAAATGGAGAGAAAATTATATTTATACTCCCCCTCTGTCTCTTACTTTTTCTCCCCCTTGCAAGACCTAGGAGAATTAATATATAGTTGTGAGCTATCATTGATTATGTTCTGACTGTAACTCTTAAATTGAGTTATGTGTACTCAAGAAGTGCACCTTCTGCCTTCCAGATTACAAGGGCCCAAGACTTCTTGCCCCTTGAAGGTACCACCGCTCTGTTTATTACTTAGTTTTAATATCCCGCGCTCAAAGCCAGAATATCTAAAACTGTTTTGTTCTCTTTTTCTGCCTGGTAATGAAAGAATGGTAACCATCTGCCCTGAAATTTTTTTATCTGCACTCGTAAAATAGCTGTAATTCTTTCCATTTCCTGCACATGAATGCAAATGGAGTACCAGAGATCTAAAATTGGGGTGGATTTGTTTAACCAGTGTTTTGTAATCGCCTTCTGTGCCCCTGCTAAGAGGATCCAAAATAAACATTTCTGACTTTTGGTCTTAATGAATGGGGGTGGGAGGCCTAATAACCAGAACACAAATTCTTTTGGCAATTGTATGTGGAATACACGTTCACAGGTTTGGATTATTTGGTCCCAAAACGTCTTAAGTTTAGGGCAACTCCAAAAAATGTGGGTATGGGTACCCGTCTCTCCACATTCCCCCCAGCACTGGTTGGTTGATGCGACTCTGTAGTGTGCAGTAATGGTAAGAGTGCGAAAAAACCTTAAGTTAACTTTCCACCTGAACTCCCTCCATGAGGGTGAGGCTGAGGTAGCATGAACCCCTTCCCAAATTTGTAACCATTCATTCTCCCCGGTGAGTAATTCAGTTCCTCAGACCATCATGCCTCTAGGGTTCCTATGAGGGTGGGTTCTCTAATAGAGAAAAAAGTTATTTGTTTTGAAATCAGATGTCCACTCCCCTCACCCGACAGCAGAGAGAGAAAGAACTCTAAAAAGGGGTTACTGTCTGATACTGCCGCTGTATTTAAACCCTTGCTTAGCATGAAATGACGCATTTGTAAAAATCTAAAATGATCTCTAGAAGGCAGGCCAAAATCGTCTGATAATTGCTTGAAACTTTGAAAGCCTTGTGGGTCAAACAGTTGCCCTATAAGGGAAAGACCCGCTCTTTCCCATCTGGAGAATCCCAAATCTGTGTAGTTCGGAAGGAAATCCAACACGCCCAAATTGGCGTCTGGGCAGAAATTCTTATTTGTAGTCCCAAATGTTTATGAACCCCTATCCAGACCTGCTTTAATACATTCGACCAGAGATTATTCAGGCAGAGTTTTGATAGCCCTGCTTGATCCATGAAAATAATATCTACCAACTGAACTCTTGGTATCCCTGGCTTCTCCAAGATTGTCCATAGGGGCTGGTTATCCTTTGGCCATAGTTGTACCAATGCTTGGAGTTGGGCTGCCCAATAGTATTTTAAAAAGTTTGGAAGTCCCAAGCCTCCCTTTCCCTTATCCCTCTGCAATATTTGCCATTTAACCCTAGATGATCTATGGTTCCAGAGAAATCTAGAAGTAGCAGATCTTAAGCCTCTCCAAAATGGGGCAGGTGGTCTGATTGGAAGTACTGTAAAGAGAAATAACAACTGGGGTAATACAGTCATGCGTACTGTTTCAATACATGTCGAGAATGATAAAGGTATTTACATACATACATAGATACATAGACAGTGTCGGCAGATAAGGGCCTATGGCCCACCCAGTCTGCCCATTTGAGCTTGTAAGTTCAGTTTGTTTTCCTAGAAGTCTGTTGCCCCTTACCCCTGACCTCCAGAATTCCTTTATGTCTATCCCATGCATTCTTAAATCCTGTGATTGTTTCAGCCCCAACCACTTCCTCTGGCAGGGTGTTCCACTTGTCCACCACCCGTTCTGTGAAGAAATTCTTTCTCATGTTTCCTCTGAATCGTCCTCCTCCTGCTTCATCCCATGCCCTCTAGTCCTGGAACATCTTTTCACTTAAAAATAGTGTTTTCCTGCACCCTGTTCCTCCCTGTAAGATACTTGTATGTCTTTATCATATCCCTCTCCTCCTCTCCTCCAGGGAGTACATGTTCAGTTCCTTCAACCTGTCTTCATAGGACTTGTGATGCAATCCATGCACCATCTTTGTTGCCCTCCTCTGAACCTTCTCTACCCTGTCTATGTCCTTACGTAGGTATGGTCTCCCAGAACTGTACACTGTACTCCAGGTGGGGCCTCACTTAGTGTCTTGTATAGCGGAATTATGACCTCCTTTCCTGCTGGTGATGCCCTGCCTATACATCCCAGCATCCTATTTGCTTTACCTGCTGCCTTGTCACACTGTTTCCCTACCTTGAGGTCATCAGAGATGACAACCCCAAGATCCCTTTCCTGCTTGGTGCATGCTATATCCTCACCCCCAACTGATATATTGTGCCAGGGTTTTGTGCCCCATATGCATTATCTTGCACTTCTTTGCATTGAATTTCAACTGCCAAACCCCTGACCATTCTTCAAGTTTCTGCAGGTCGCTTCTCATTCTGTCTACACCCTCTGGTGTGTCTACTCTGTTACAGAGCTTTGTGTCATCAGCGAACAGTGAAATTCTGCCTTCTAGGTCCTGCGCAATGTCACTGATGAAGATGTTGAATAGGACCGGTCCCAGCACTGATCCCTGTGGTACCCCACTGGTCACTCTTCCCTCTGTGGAATGACAGCCATTTACCACCACCCTCTGTGTTCTGCCACCCAGCCAGTTACCTACCCACCACACTACTGTCCTGCCCACACCCATATTCCCCAGTTTGTATAATAGTCTTCTATGTGGCACAGTGTCAAAGGACTTGCTGAAGTCCAGATAGGCCATGTCCACTGCCCTCCCCGATCCACCTCCCTAGTCACCCAGTCAAAAAATTCAACAAGGCTGGTCTGACATAACCTCCCCCTGGTGAAACCATGCTGCCTTGGGTCCTGTAGTCCATTGGACAACTAGATGTTCCACCAATCTCCTTCAGTAGTGCTTCCATGATCTTCCCCACTACCGAGGTGAGGGCTGACTGGTCTGTAGTTCCCTGCTTCCTCTTTGTTCCCACTTTGTATAAGGGACTACATCTGCTGTCCTCCAGTCTTTGGGTACCTCCTGTTTCCAGTGATCGGCTAAACAGGATAGCCAGAGGTTCAGCCACCACCTCTCTTAGTTCTTTAAGGACCCTGGGGTGCACCCATCTGGCCCCATTGCTTTATCAATTCTTATTACTTCCAGTTCCTTCAGGACCCTTTCGTGTAAAGGAACTTGTGTCCATTTCTGCACCATTCTCACCTTGTACTCCCTTCAGACCCATTACCCTCCTCTTCCTCAGTAAAGACTGAGCAAATACCTGTTCAATATCAGCTTTACTGTTGTCATCCTCCACACGGCCCCCATCCTCCCCCTTCAGTCTCACTATCCCTCCCTTTGTCTTTCTTTTTTCACTTATGTACCTGTAAAAGGTTTTGTCCCCTCTACCCACTGATTTTGCAATGTGTTCTGTCTGAGCTTTGGCTTCCCTTACTGTGTGAAGAGAACTCCTCTGAGGCTCTAGGTCCAAACCTCTTCCCCCTGAAACCGAATTCCTTTATAGGAGTCTGACTGTCTAATTTTAGCGGCAAATGGTTCCATATTTAAAATAAACAAAAGCAGGGAGAGTGGGCATCCTTGCCAGGTACCACATGTTATGGGGAATTTACTTGACAGGATGCCGTTTGTTCTAACCTGAGCTACTGGATTCGAATATAGATTGGCAACCCAATCCCTAAACTTAGATCCGAAACCAAACTTACTTAAAGTTTTATCCAGGAACTGCCAGTCAAGGCAATCAAATGCCTTTTCTGCATCTAGTGCAATAACTGCATTAAGATTATATTGGTAAAGAGGGGATGACCCGTGTAGAACATTTAATAACAATCTAACATTATCTTGTATGTGCCAACCAGGCACGAATCCCATCTGGTCATTATGTATCAGGAGTGGGATTATACCTTTCAATTTTTCTTCTATCAGTTTAGTAAACGTTTTTCCATCTGTATTCAGTAATAATATCATCCAATAACTGGCACATTCAGTGGGGTCTTTCCCTTTTTTTGGAAGAACTGTGATGGTGGCTTCTAACCAAGATTCTGGGATTGACCTTGTACTATGAGCTACATTACATACTTTCAAAAGAATTGGGATCAATTCTGTCCGGAATGTTTTATAAAATTCAGTTATGTATCTGTCAGGACCCGGAGATTTACCTGATTTTAAGGATGTGATTACTGATTCCAATTCTTTAGCCGTAAATGGTTTTTCTAAACTAAGAATCTGAGCCTTAGATAACTTTGGGAGCTGAACCAATGATAAAAACATATAAGCAAGCTAGAGGAGTGGTCAGAGAGGTGGCAGCTGGGGTTCAATGCAAAGAAGTGTAAGGTTATGCACTTTGGGGTGAAGAGCCCAAGGAGAGAATACTGGCTGGGGGGGGTGGTTAAGCTGGGGATCACTGAGGAGGAGAAAGACCTTGTGGTAATGATAACGGGGGCCATGAACAACACTGCCCAGTGCAGGAGAGTGGCTGCAAATGGGAACAAAATACTAGGGTGCATAGCAAGGGGATTTTCGTCCTGGCGAAGTGAGGTGATCTTGCCCCTCCACAGATAACTGGTAAGGTCACACTTAGAATATTGTGTGCAGTTTTGGAGGCCATGCCTAAAGCGTGATATCAGGCTGCTGAAGGGGGTGCAGAGGAGGGCAACAAAGATGTTATGTGGAATGGAGGGGAGAGACTAAGACAGCAGGCAGGGAGACCTCAATATGTACACCCTGGAGGATAGATGGGATGGGGGGACATGATAGAGACATTCAAGTATCTGAAGGGAATCAATAAGGATGGGGCAGATGGGGTCTTTAAGTTAAGGAGGGAGAGTCACCAGGGGGCACGGGCTAAGAATGGAGGGGGAAGATTTAGGAAGGAAATGAGGAGACACTATTTCACAGAGAGGGTGGTAGCAAAATGGAACACCCTACCAGAATGGGTGGTATCATGTAAATCTGTGAACAGCTTCAAAAGGGCATGGGACAGGGAACAGGGGAGAGTGAGGGTGGGGGGGTGGCAGTGGGATGACAAAAGGAAGGGGGGTTGGGGCAGCTGCAAACTAGGGGTGTTGGCTGCACACTCGAGCAGACTTAGATAGACCGGGTGGTATGTTTCTGCTGGCACATTCGTATGTTCATATATAAATTTTCAGTTGGTGGTCAGCTTGTCTCTCCCTGGCGTATAAGTGTGAGTAAAATTCCACGAAAGCACCCACAGTCTCCGAAGGTCAGTCCAAGATTATTCTCGGTCTTGTAAAACTTTTTATCTGGGGTATAAATATATCCATTTCTTGCTTTTTAAGTCATAAAGTCAGTAATTTTCCAGTTCGATTTCCCCCCTCATAATATTTTTAGTTTGTGAATCGTAAGGACTTAAAGGTACAATGTAACATTAGTTTATTATATTCTTCCCGAGCTTTGAGTAATTCTTGGTAAATGAGGGGGTCACGTGATATCTTATGTTCCATTTCCAGGGACAGTACAGAATCAAGGGCCTTTACAACTTTAGCTTTATGTAATTTATTCTTGTAAACTGCATAGCTGATAAGCTTGCCCCTTAACACTGCCTTGAGCCCATCCCACACATACTTCAATGGAGTCTCTGTCTCTGAATTCTCTTCTAGATACCATTTTATTACTTCCTTAAGAGTTTTTACTAATGTCATATCAGTCAACAGGCTAGGGTCTAGTCTCCAGTGCCCCCTTTGCTTTGGTAAGTCCCATTCCACCCTTGTCCAAACTATGGCATGATCCAAAAAGGATGCTGGGGAAATCTGGACCTTTCTAAAGAAATGTGTTTCTGAACACCATGCATAAAAGCAATCTAATCTAGAGTAGGTGTTACTTGCAGGGGAATAAAAAGCAAAATCTTTAGCAGTGGGATATTGCCACCTCCACAAATCCACCATACCTGCTTCGTGAACTAAGGTTCGGAGAATTCTGGAACACGGCCCTATTCCACCCTGCCCCAGTGGGGATCTGTCTAGGTTAGGGCTCTCCACACAATTCCAGTCTCCAGCAAGAACCAGATGTCCCTGCGGGGAGACCCACCAATGTCGAGAATAGTGTTCAGAAGAGTTCCCCAGAAGAGGGGATGGGGGCATATACGGACCCTAAATTGATGGGGATACCTCTAAGTTCACCCAAAACAAAGCCCATCTGCCTGTACCTTCCCTAAGCACAATTCTTGGTGTGAAAGACAAACCTTTCTTCACCAGAATCACCGTTCCTGCCTTAGATGCGGATGGGTGAGAATCTGAGAACATCAAGCCCACCCAGGACCTTCTTAATGTATCATGTTCTTTGAGAGATAACCTTGTTTCCTGTAAACAGGCAATTTCACATGATAAATCCCTCAATTCTTTTAAGATTCTCGCTCTTTTAACAACATTATTAATTCCTTTCACATTAACTGTGCATATATTCAGTGAACCCATTTTTAAATTGTAAGTTTACATTCTTCCTCCCCCCTCCTCCGGTGAATCCCCTAACAAATGTAAAAAACATATAAAAAATATACAGACATAATACAATACACATAACACACCAATATCTTATATAGAACATAGAAGGAGAGTTGTCTCAACAGAAGACCTAAAGGTTTATTAACAGAAGCACAAATGGCCGAAAGGACCTGGATGTAGTAGGCATAATTACTTCCTAAGGACAAACTGAATTGCCCAGTTGTGCCCCCTTGCAGCCGCAAGGGAGGTCTTGAAGACGAAGTCTTCAGAGAAGTATGAAGAGTGCGGCACGTAATGTGCCAAGGGGTCTCTCCCAACCGCCGCCAGAAGAAACACACCTTCTCTTCTAATGGGGTGACTAGTACATGGTTCCTAAACTGGCTGTCGACCCCGGATTGTGTGCTTTCAGTATTTAAGGCCATCTATATAGAAAGGGATGTTTGCCTTTAAACCAATAAATTATGTCACTGCTTCGTTTGAGACAGCTGATAATATATAAGTAGTAGAAAGGAAAAAGTAGACTGCTCCGATACCTTCCCAGAAGAATCAAGGCCTTTTGCACTCCAGCATTAATTTCAATAGGTACACAAATAACTGTCTGCTATCAAAATTTCCAACTCTTTTCTATAACTAATGCAGAAAAGTAAATAACATCGTAGGTCCTAATGGCTCTGGGGTCATGCCCAGTAATTACCAACTGACCCTAATAAAATGTATTTAAAATTGTTGTCAAAACAGTAAACCTTTTCCCTTGAAAAGAAGGGAAGAAATAATAAAGGTAGTTACGTCTTTAGAGCATCTCGATTCTTTACCAGTTCCCTTTGTTTAACTAATTCAGTTTTGTAGCTGTTGGGAACTAAAATATGAGTGAACCAATCTGAGAGGTCTGTTCCAACAGCGTCCCCCTGTGAAACGTGATCTTGCAACATATAGTTCCACCCAGGGACCAAGCACTCTCAGGCCTTATGAAATTTCTAGCCTGAAATCAGACGGGTTAGTCCAGCCAGTGTCAGGAAAAAACAGGATGGAAAAGCAAACCCATCATCAACAGATAGCCCAGAGGTAAGTTCCAACCTGCAGCCTTATAGAGATTCCTCAGAGTTTCAGGGAGGTGCATGACATGGAAGAATCCACCTAGCAACATCAGCGTGTAATGATAGCAGGGAAGTCTGAGGGCATCTCCCCCCTGGTGCCATACCCCACAATAGGTTTTCAATCTCCTGTTCTGCTTTCTCTTTGCTAGTGTCCAGGATGGTGATTTCCAATCTTTCCAAAACCAGAGTAGCTTGCAGCAAACTTTCAAAGATCTGCACTCCTTCAGCATCCTGCATCCACAATTTAGCTGGGTATCAGAGATATGCTTTCAGCCCCTTTTCCCTTAGCATTGTAACTACTTGCAAAACCTTTTTCCTCTTATTCTTCATGCCTGGAGGAAAATCTTGATCGAAATAAACCTTTTGACCATCAAGGTTTAAAATCTTCTTACCCCAGGCCAAGTGGAGAATTTCCTCTTTAGTAGTAAATTTAAGGAACTTGACCACCAGTGAACGTGGAGAGGCACCTGGTTTGGGCCTGGGAGCATGGGCTCTATGCACTCTTTCAATGGCAAATTCAAACTTCTCTGGTAAAGAGAGTTCTAGTTGTAGCCAGGATTCTATAAAAGCAATTGTGTTATCCTGTTCGCTACCCTCTGGAACGCCGAATATTCGGATATTATTCCATCTGGCTCTGGCTTCTGCATCCTCTGCGTCAGCTCTCTCTCTCTTTGATGTAAAAAGGCCAGTGATCTCCCAAACACCATGTGTTCATTTTGTAATGTTTCCATGTGCGTTTCTACCACAGTGGTACAATTCTCCAATTTCTTGAAATTGGTTTGCAGACAGGATATTTTGGAATCAATACGGTGTAATATGCTGAGCATTCTTTTGCTGTCAGCTTTGGTGAAAGTGGATGCAGATTCTGAGTTGGAATTCCCCTTCTCTGGAGGCAGTCTGCATGGAGGACCGTGAGGGAGAAGGGCTTGTAGGCCACTTTTCGTTCTGTAATAAGGTATGTCTGGAAGTTGAGACAAGATCCTTTTTTTTTGTTCTTCCCATGTAGGCCAGCTACAACGACGCCTCTAGAAGTATTTTTGTACTGTTTTAGCGCAAGGATGGCCAGCAATTATTAACTTATACAATCTGTGGTCCAGGAGCAATGCAGTTAGGCAGCCATAGGGTTTGTTGTGTCACCAAAGTCCCTTTTAGCCTTATTCTGCCATTACCGTTTCATAGCAAGTGCTTTTGCTGATCTAAAGTATGGGCAAGTTTGAATGTTGTTTATTCCTGGGAGGTTGGGAAACTCCTATCATTTATGTATTAAATGACTGCATCGGGGGAATCTTTCTGGCCATTTAATTATATTGGTCATTGATATTTGTGAACTATCTATCCTGTGTTTGATTCCCCTTTGTCCTTCCTCAGCTGCATGCGATGGGAATGTCTGTTGTACCGATGATGCTTATTGTGGGTATTCCCCCTATGATGTAACTCATGAGGAGGTGTCCTGTAAGGAGCCTTTGTAAGAAATGTATGGTGATTTGATGTATTTTTGCTATCCTCCTGTGTACTCATTGTTTTGTGAGTTTTGTTTGCAAATTCAATAAATAAAAAATACAAAATAAAAAAGAGATCAAACATTATGTAAACGTCTCTCTGATAAAAATAAATATGAACATGGAACCTCATTTGAATATGTTGATTTGCCAATTTGAAAGAAAATTATTTACATATTTTTGACTAGAACCGTATGAAAGTAATATGAAAAGAAAATATATGGTACCCTGGATAACAAAAGACCAGTGCATGATTGTGATCTCGAATGCACCGAGACCCTATAACACATCTTTGTGTGTCTAAAATTCAAAACAATTGGAAACTCACTTTTAATGATCTTTTGTCTTGATCCTGGTTACCACCTGAAAAACTCACTATCAAACAAATGAACCCCAGAGATCAAGGTACTATAAGAAATATAGTGTATGGTGGAATGTAACTGTGTGTGGATGTCCATACACTCAAAAAAGTTGTTCTGCTTTAGTAATGACGTAGCTACTAACGCAGAACGACTTTTCGTTCTGTGTTAGTAGCTACGTCACAATGCAACCACCACCAAATAGCACTGTTCATTGGACAGGTGGCGGTTGACTAGTCCGTGCGCAATCTTGCTGGCCAGCAGAGACCTAGGAAGTGCAGGTCGCGAACAATATGCCGCCACAGATCAACAATAGTAAGCGATTTTTTTGGTTTTGGGCACCATACACTATAAAGAAAAGTGTATGGGAGCCCAAATACACAACCACACTATTCTCGATACCTCATGGTTTCCATGGTGAAAGGGACCTCTCAAGCTTCGCTCTTGAGGTCCACAGCATCAGGGAAACCACTCAGTATGAAAATAGTGTGGTTGTGTAGGGGCTCCCATACACTATCCTGTATATAGTGAATTTCTTAAATGTGGTAAATAAGACTTGACATTTGGTGCATTGGACAAACATGTATTCTCTGAGAGTATTATTGGAGGATAGAGGTAACATTTTATTTTGGCTAAAACAGCTTTTTTTTAAGCATTCTGTTTTTATGGGAGTACAGACTTATAAAAAATCACAGTTTAAATGTATTTAGGACGACAGGCACCCTCTTTATACTCTGCGATTATTCTGTTTACAGCTCCTCACAAATCTGTGAAGACTTCTTCTCATCTACCACTTACATGATGATAGAAACATAGAAACTGTCGGTAGATAAGCACCTCCTGGCCCAACTAGTCTGCCCAATTTACCCTATGTATAGAGACACCGCAGTCCCTCCGGTTCCCCCCGCCCTTTACTTCTATGATCCCTTTGTGTCTGTCCCACACATTCTTGAATCCTGTAACTGTTTCACCCTCACCACCTCTGCCAGTAGGCTGTTCCATGGGCCCATCACCCTCTCAGTGAAGAAGTTTTTTCTCCCATTTCCTCTGAGCTGCCCCCTTCTATCTTCATAGTGTGACCCCTTGTCCTCGAGCATCTTTTTCTTCGGAAAATGCTTCCTTCTTGTACCTTGTTCATACCTGTGAGGGTACTTGAATATTTTTATCATATTCCCCCACTCCCTCATTTCCTCCGGGGAGTACATATTTAAATCCTTAAGCCTTTCTCCATAAGTCTTTTGATGCAGGCTATACACCATAATAAGGACTTTGAGTTCATTTTCTGGACAAGGTTCCACTTTAGAGATTGTGGGCTAAAATGCCCATTTACATTTGTTATACAGATCTTACTGAGGCCTCTGTCTCTAACTTCCTCAATAACTATTTATGCACAAACATATGGTTTAAGATTTTTTCTATCAATATGTATTAAATTGTAACACAATGTCATTTGCATATTATTTATGATTTTTAACTATTGTAGTAACTTTAAAGTGGAACAAATATATCTGTCTCTCTATCTATTGATCTTGATTTCTCGATTTCTCACTATCTATCTGTCCTTTTCTAAGTCCTGGCCAGGGGAGAGGCTATGCTAAGGGCAGCAATCTTTTTTTTTTTCAACTTTCATTGCTCTGGTCATCGGCTCCCAGGGACTCTTTCAGAGGAGACCCACCCAAGTGGCACTACCACCCTGCCTGATTCCCTTCCCAGCCAAGGAATCGGGGACGGGGTCCTCTCTAGTGGAGAGGACCCAAGAGAGTTGGTCACGTCAGGACCAGCAATGGACATGTATGTTGCCCCCTTGGGACCGCCGTTGCCCCCCAGCAGCCAGGATTTTCCACCTTTCTGTTTCCCCCTAGGCACAGATGTGCAATGTCATCAGTGCGAGAAAGATGTGCACCTGCTCCCTCCCGCAGATGTCCACCACCGCCTCTCCCCATTCAAATCCCAACAAGGATGTAGTGCACCCGGTCTCCACTGGGATCTGCTACAAAGTGGGGACTCCCCAGAACCCACCCCAGGAGAGGACAGCAGTCCTCCGGATGCTCGATCCTCTCCTCCCCTGCCGACCCCCAGCACCCCGAGTCCACTCCTGAACCCGGGTCACCAGTGTGGCACAAGATGTGACATCCAGCGATTAACCCTCAGCACCACTGGGCTGGCAAGTGTGCCAGTCTTGAGGATTTTGGCCTCCAAACCATCATAACCTGAATTATTGTCAGGTGTTACGCCAGACAGTAGCTTGTATATTTCATCAGGGCTGACTACACATAAGAAGAAAGGAGGAGAATTAGTGTTTACTGAAGTTGATGATGGGGGGGGGGACAAGAACGGACCATCAAACAAATTAGTGTGAGGACTAATTGGAGTAGACACATCAGAGAATTTGTAATTGAAGGCATTAGCAATAGCTACAGTATCAATGCAGTGAACACCATCGTGAAGCATATATCTCAGAGTGATTCTCTGTAACCGCATTAAGCCTTTTATTTTGTCCCAAAATATATGTTGGTTACCAGCAGACACACTGAGCAGGCCCTCGCAGTGGGTGCTCTTCTTAAATCTAAAGGATTTCTTACAGATGTTCCTCACCCACCTATAGTTTTTCCAGCCACAGGCAAAAGAAGAATCATTGTATTTAGCCCAGCACTTGTCCCTGACTTAATCCACATTTAGCCATCTGGTGGTAGGGCCCTTTAGCTTCAGTCTAACAACTAGGGACATTTCTGTTCTGGATGTCCATAAACGTGGATAAAAACTGAGCGTAGAAGACACATCAGAGTTATCGAATAGGTATGACTAGTTTGAGACACATCATTAACACTGATCAGATTAACTTTAAAGAAATCTCTAAAGTGGAAGATTTTTAATTGTGCCCTGGGTAAAAGAGCTCTCCATACACAAAAAAGTAGGGGAATGATCACTGATTCAGTCAGAGGGGGGAAAAAACACCAAGGAGAATTCCATCTTTTCTATTAAACAGAATTCAGTCAGCCGGTGTCTGGTGGAAATTCTTACTAGTTAATCTAGTGAGTGTAGTAATGAGCTAGGCTAGGTCTAGTTCGATTATGAATGACAAATAAGCATAAGTTTTGTTACTGAACCAGTCAAGGTTTGTATTACCTGCAGTGTTGGGTAAGTTACCTTTTCTATTACTTTCTATTATATTTAGAAACTTGTTCCAGGAAGTTCTATGCAGTCACTATCAAGGATGGAGAAGTACTAGAAAAAGTAATACACCTTACAATTATAGTTACTTATTTCTCTTTATACAAAAACAATACAGACATAATAAATAACTATAACAGATTACATTTTTTTAAAGTAATAGGTTAGTTACTAGTTACTTTCAAATAAATGTAATCAGTTACAGTTATGTATTTCTTTTGTATAAAAAGATATAAGTAATTGTAACTGGAAGATGTATTACTTTTTCCAGTACTTCTCCATCCTTGCTAGTGACTGCACAGAGCTTTCTGGAACAAGTTTCCAAAAGTAATAGAAAGTACTAGAAAAAGTAATTTACCCAACACTGATTACCCGTAACAATAAGTTCCTCATTTTCACGAGATGCCACCTGCACAGAGTACAGAAGCTAAGTTGTCCATCAGTAGGAGGGTTGTAGGCACAAACCAGTGGGATTGCTTAGTGTTACCAAGAAGGAGTACTGCATGAATCTGTCCACAGGGGGAATCTGCGTGGAGACTGTAGCCTAGATCACAAAGGTTTAGGTGGTGTTTCTATTAAATTAGCACTCCCACCCAACTTTATTGACTCTGCTTTGAGTAGAGTGAGGATAGTTGATCTTATGTAGCTATTTAATGTTTTTATATACTCATGCTTATAATTGTTTTTATGTTATTTTGTTGTTATATTTTGTACATATGTTAATTTATTATAAGGCGCCCAGAGCCTCCAGGAATGGGCGTCTTTAAATAAAATTTTACCTTACCTTACTTTACAGGCAGTATCTCTAGATAAAGTTTTAATCTGAGAGAAAACAGCCTGAGTCTTGGATCATGGGTTTCAGCCAGGTTTCATTGATACCTAGGATGTCAGGTTTGTAGAATGACACCCAAGTCTCTAGTTAGCTACAGGTCTGGGGCTAGGCCCCATGGATCTGCTGCTTCACATAGGGCCCACAGGGCCCTGGACAAACCAAGCTACATTCTGGGGTTATGCCCTCACAAGTCTGCTGCTTCACTTAAGGCCTACAGGTCTGGAGCCATGCACCACAGGTCTACTCCTTCAACCCTACAAAGCAAGGCATAGGTCTGGGACTGTATCCAAGTCTGCTTCTTATCATGCAACACTGCATCAAATAAAATACCTATGTGGATTCCATGGTCACATCCCTCTACATATAGCATGAGCCAGCTGACCTGTGAGGCACAGCCCCAGACCTGTAGCTTGACCTTGACTCAAGAGGGTAGTGGATTGGGGAGGGGGTTGGGCATTACAGTTGAAACCCTTAATGCCAGTCCATCAGCACAGTGGTAGAGCTCATTGCAGGGACAGTTCTCCTCCCTCAGGATGTGGGGAATCTGTGTCTTGCTGTGAGATGGCCACCAGGTGGAAGCCAGGTGGTGGCGCATACAAGCATATCAACAAGGTCAGGGTCACTGCTGAGATCAATATGGTGGCACATTTGTTTCTTTGCTCCACTGTATTGTAAGCTGAAAACTGCCTCTACCAGTGTTTGCTGTTGTCATTAACACTTAAATGGGTGCACAAAATCATTCAAAGCAAAAGGAAGGGCCAGAAGTTCAAGATGAACTCCAGCATGGGGGACTACTGGTTCTCTGCACCCAGACAGGGTAATGGCTTCCCCAATACCTCCATACCCTGAGCCGGGTGCTATGGTGAAGACCTCGACAAAGCCTACATTGGCTACAATTTAAGCTTTCCTACTGGAGTTTCAGGGGGACACAAAGGCATAATTTCTGAAAATACAGAACTCACTTGGTGACATAAATACTTGCTCTCAAATATTGAAGCAAAAATGACTAAGGTAGAGGAAAGAAAGAAGCCAACTGAAGAAAACACAGACAAGCTCTCAGAAAGGATCCTGACTGTGTAGGAGCCATTAATGATTCCTTATATGAACAGCTGAACACAATGGCAAAACTGGAAAATATTGAGAACATTTTATTAATAAAAAACCTCAGGGTGATTGGTCTATCTGCACAAATTCTGAACTCAGAGTTAAAGTCAAAGGTGGAGAGGATTTTTATACTGGCATTTTCACCTTTGAGTCTGTAGATTTGGAATCTGTTTTTCACCCTTCAGCAAGGAAAGTCTCCATGAAGAGTCAAGAAACTGAAACTGCAGCAAGATATGTGATATGTACTTTTTTCTCTATCTCACAGTGAAACAAAATCTTGCAAGCTGCTAGAATTAAAAGAGGCTTTATGTACAGAGGCACTAAACAACACCTTTATTCTGACTTTTGTCTTTCAACTCAGAGACGGAGAAAGCAATTTCTGCTGATCAGGACAGAATCTGTAAATGCGGGGGTAACTACAGTTTTGCACTCTCCGGCTAAGTTGAAAGGTATTTTCCAGGGAAAAAGAGTATTTTATGGCTGCATGGGCAGAGCTCAGCAGACGATATGCCATCATTCTGAGAATAGCACTGTGGAAGCACATGACCGGACTGCTGTCCATGTGCTTCCACATTGCTGCAGCATATTGTCCAGTGGTTGGGTTTATGCAGTGCGTCCCCTCCACCGACCGCATAAACACACTCATTTCGCGGGGCACTTTATTTTCTTCCACAACTGCGGAAGTGTCGGTTGCCATGCACAAAATGGCCACTGACTCAGACTGTGCATGTGCGAGTATTGCTCATGCGCAGTACTGTAGTCACTGCCATCTTGTGAATGGCATACCCCCGCACCATTCCTACTGCCATACTCTGGTGACACTCCTAACAGACTTTCATATACTTACTCACAAAATTGCAGCTTAACTTTTGTTTTATTTTAATATAACCAGAGGTTAGCTCCTAACAGCTGTGGATGGCATAATCTGGCGACAAGCTCCTAACAGCTCTGGATGGCATACTCCAGCAGCAAGAAGGTAATTTAAAATGGACTTTGACAAATTTACTAACACAACTGCATCTTAGGTTTTGTTTCATATTAATATTATGCCATTGCTTTACTCTGCATTGCAGTATGCCCCTAAAAACTCGTTGCAGCTGTGTCGGCTCTGACCAGAGTTTGTTTTACTGATGTGGATGCTGCTTGGACATTCTATGAAAAACATGTGGCCCTGCCCACAGACTTAGGATCCACTGTAGAAGAAGAAGTGATGGGGCATCAGCAGATAATACACAGTATATCCTTATGGCTACTTGAATAATGATTATGAACTATAACGTTGATTTTCTTTTTCAAATTCCTCTATATAAAATATCTAAAAATGAATAGCCTTTAGTGCTTACTCTTGCTTACTCCAAGATCCTATCCTTAATCCTATCTTTGCCTTAGATGATTATTCTTTTAATTTTTTATTTCTGAATGTTGGGATGTTTAAACCTTGGAGCAGGAAACAGAGTGTTGCATTTGTTTATTCTTTTTACCACCTCAAAAATGAATCATACTTTAATTATCTCTTTTAAGATTATGTATAAATGTATTTTCTTTCAAGATATGGTGTTTGAGTATTACACATTATGTGAATTAAAATTCTTCTCTCTGAAAAAAAGTATAAAAAAGAAGCACATCAACAGGGGGAAGGGACAGCTGTCATATGTCCGCATGCATAAGTCCCAGCGTGCGTGTGCGTACACATCACTGCACGCCAGTGCCCTGGAAGAATACTGGACAAAAATGCCTCAGTTTGATCCAATACCCCCTGTAGGCACCACACAACCGATATGGCAAACCACCCACCACCATAATGTGTGATCCTGGGTAAGTGCCACGTGTGGTCCTTCGTAAGTGATGGATAATCTTTAAGTCTATGAGAAGGTTGGGGACAGGACTGTGGAGGGGGGCACAGGACCATGGGACAAACTGGATTACACTGTGTCAATGCAAGATTATAAAATGGTCAAGGACTATGGGATAAAAAAGAGGCGGGATTATTATCTACTATCAGACAAAACATTTTTAGGAAGATAAGTTAATTTAAACATTCAAATAGACAGATGTGAATATCTAGGTTAGAAGATTACATTCCAACATAAAAAAAACTATATTGTTGCTGTGTTGTTAAGGGATGCCTAAATTATCTCCACGGATCCTGAATTAATCTGAGGTACTCTCTCCATTTGTTGACACCCACAAACTTTTGCTGATCCTTCAATAAGATTTGAAAGAGTAAAAAAAAATCAAAACACCTGAGGACAGGGATTTGGAATTTAGGATTAGAGCAACTAATACAAGAGCCCACTTGTGTTAAACTAAATAAATCTGAAGACTCCACCTGTATTGATTTAATTTTTACAAACTGTAGTTATCTGCCCAGGGAGGCTGGAGTGATGGTGAACTTCAAGTGACCATAATACTACCTATTGTATTAGGTGTAAATTGAAAGTAAATGGGTCACCAAAAGCAATTCAGTACAGGACCTCAAAATCCTTAGATGACTTTTATTTATTTATGTATTTTATTTCTTGGATTGCAATACCTTTGAGCCAGAGGCTCTTGTACAAAGGTTCTACATCAGGTAAAAGACAAACATAGTTACATAGCAAGTTACAAAAAACAGGTAAGATGAACAGTGCATGACAGACAAAATAAAGTGCAAATTTAAGGAGAATATAGAATAACAATGCAGCCAGGCAAAGGCTATGTTATAAGAACATATGAACATATGAAAATTGCCAGCAGCAAAAGGCCATCATGGTCTATCTAGGCTGCTCATGAATGCAGCTAGCTTCCTGTTCAGCAGCTGCCCCACTCCCCTCCCCTTACCTCCCTTTACCGTCCCCTTTGTCCTGTCCCACTCCTTCTTGAAGCATTCCACTGTGTACATGCCATCACCTCAGCTGGTAGTGCATTTCACTTTGCCACCACCCTCTCCATAAAGAAATGCCTCCTCACCTCCCTCCTGAATCTACCCCCTCTAGTCATGTCATGGCCCCTAGTGTCTCTCCCCACCCTCCTCCTGAATAGACCCTCTGTGTCCATCCTTTTCATGTATTTGAAGATCTCTATCAAATCCCCCCCATCCCTCCTCTCCTCCAGTGTGTACATGTTTAACTCTCTTAGTCTGACCTCATATGGCAATTCCCCCAGGCCCTGAATCATCTCCGTTGCCCTATGCTGCACCCCTCCAGCAACCTAATGTCCCTTTGTAGGTACAGACACCAGAACTGCACGTAGTATTCCAGGTGAGATCTAACCAATGATCTGTACAATGGTAGATTAACCTCCCTTCTTCTCGAGGTAATTCCCCTTGCAATGCACCCCAGCATTTTGTTGGCCATTGCTGCTGCCTTTCTGTATTGTGCAGAATTGTTCATTGCTCCTGTGCTGAGCACCCCCAGATCCTTCTCCTCTTCTGTTACCTCCAGCTACACTCCCCCAGATGATAGTTTCTCCTTTGATTTTTTGTTCCAAAGTGCAGCACCTTGCATTTTTTTGTGTTGAACCCCAGGTGCCATTTGTCAGACCATGCCTCTAGCCTTGCCAGATCCTCCTGTAGCCTCCGCCACCCCCCGGTCATCCACCACCGCTCCCATCTTCGTGTCATCTGCAAATAGGCTGATTTTGCTGCTGATACCCTCCGAGATGTCTGCAATAAATATGCCAAACAGCACTGGGCCCAAAACTGAACCCTGTGGAATGCCACTTGTCACAGGCTTAGGGGATGAGTATTCCCCACCTACCACCACCCTCTGCTGCCTATCTTTTAGCCAGTTCTCCACCCATCCCACCAGTTTTGCTCCCACCCCTGTGTCCTGTAGCTTGATTCCAAGTCTCCCATGTGGTACTGAATCAAAGGCCTTACTGAAGTCTAGGTACAGGGCATCCACTGCATGGCCCCTGTTAATTTGCCTAGTCAGCCAGTCATAGTTTTCCACTAGGTTGGTCTGGCATGACCTGCCCTTGACGAAGTCATGCTGCCTCCCGTCCCACACCCCATTCACCTCCAGTAGTGCCACTAGCCTATCCTTTAGGATGGTCTCCATTAGCTTTCCCACTATGGACGTTAGACTTACTGGCCTACAGTTCCCCAATTCATCCTTGGGTCCACTCTTGTAGAGGGGAACCATGTGAGCCAGTCTCCAGTCCTGCGGTATGCATCCTGTGTCTAGAGATGAATTAAATAAGTCTGCCAAGGGTCCTGCCAGGACCTCTGACAGCTCCTTCAGCACTCTCGGATGTACTCCATCCCATCCCAGAGCCTTGTCTACCCTCAATGCCCTTAACCCCTCCCACACCTTCCCCACTGTGATTTCTCCATCTGTCACCACCCCCATCTGTTTCTATCCTCCCTCCTACTATGGCTAGCGCCCCTTCCCTTTCTTTCTATAAAGACTGAACAGAAGTAGTCATCGAGCACTTTTGCCTTTTCACCCCTTTTTTCCACCCATCCCCCCATCTTCTTAATTCTTACAATTTGGTCCTTATAGCTTCTTTTCTCCCTGATGTACCTCAAGAAGTCTTTCTTCCCTTTTTTTATGCCCTGCGCCAGCCTACGTTCCCTTTCTGCCTTGGCTGCCCTTACCCCACCGGTCACTTCCTTTGCTTCTTTCAGGTATTCCTCCCTATCATCCTCCCTCCCCGATTTCCTGTATCACCTGTAAGCTTCCCTTTTCTTCCTCACGATGTCTAGCACCCCTTTAATTATCCAGCTGGGTTTCTTCCCCCTAGCCTTCTTAGTCTGGGCCCTGCTGCAAGTTTCTGTTGCCTCCACTGTCCCCTGTCTTATCAGTTCCCACCTTTGCTGTGTGTCCATACCCGGTTGAATTTTGCACAGGAACCCCTGTACCATTTCCCTCATCATCTTAAAGTTGGCATTCCGAAAATCCAGCACCCTTATGCCAGATGCCATCCTCTCTTTTGCCATTTGTAACTGGAACCATACTGTCTGGTGGTCACTCCCCTCCCAGTGGTCCCTCCACCCTTACATCCCTCACCCACTCCCCATTCATCAGTACAAGGTGAAGGGTGTTCTTTTCCCTAGTTGGTTCCTTGACCAACTATACTAGAAAGCTTTCCTGGAAGGCATCCAGCATTATCTGCTCCCTTCTGCTCTTTGTGGTAGGTGTGTCCCACTCCAACCCCGGCAGGTTGAAGTCCCCTACTATCACCACCACCACCTTCCTGCAGTTCCTTCTGATCTGTTCGGCCAGTACCCTGTCCATCCTTTCAGTCTCAGAGGGTGGTCTGTGCACCAACCCCAGTCTTAGTGATCTATTTTTGGGATCCTGTAGTTGCACCAACAGTGCTTCTGTATCTCGCTCTCACTTCCCTCCTGTCTTACACATTTTAATCCCTCCTTTACGTACAGCACCACCCCCTCCCCCTTTCCACTTTCCATATCCTTCCCGTGTAATCTGTACCCTGGAACTGTCATGTCCCAGTCGTGGATTTGGGTGGCCCATGTCTCGGTTATAACCACCAAGTCCATGCCCCCCTCCTCCAAGAGAGTCTTTAGTTCCACCCCCTTATTCCACAGACTCCTAGCATTTAGTGTTACCACCCTCCAACCCCTGTAGAACAGGAGTGGGGGGGGAGTATGAGAAGGGGGGATAAGACAGAATAAGGAAGCTTAGATCACTGGAAATAGGGATAGCGGGAGGGGGAGGAGAAATAGAGGTCCAAGGGGGATCAGTTTCACTATAAAGGGGGGAGTAGCTTAGGTAAGATGATCACACCTGCACTGTGTTGCGAGGTGCTGGCGCAGTTTGTACTTAGAGGGGCGGATCTTGGAATGGTCACGGAGTGATGGTGGGAGATCATTTAGCCAGCTTGGTGCCTGCCTTTTGCTCTTACTTTTATTTAATGTGGCTCTAAGGATGGTAAAATGGGACTGACTAAAAATTATCCCTGGCTTAGAAGAAGCCTGGCAATTTTTTGCTTGTGAGTTAAAATAGTTTGATTAACATTTTCCTATTAAGATAAGACAAGTATAAAGTAACTCAGATCCATTGTTTTCTCTGTTCTTGACAAAACTAAAAAGAGAAAAGAATAATGATTGGAAAAAAGCTCAGAAATCAGAAACATAGAAGGGCTGGATGCAATATAAAAAGCAAGCTATGTAAGAAATAAAACTACAGAGGTGGTAAATGACAACCCCCCCTAAATTTTGGAGCATAATAAAAACCCTGAGTGGAAATTCAAAAGGTCTAAAAAACAAAAGTATGTCAAAAATGTACCCATACAAGATAACTGGCACCCTAACGTATTTAATAATTTTTTCAATGAGTCTGCTACTTTCTTCAAACATACTGAAACCCGGAGGAAATGCCAGGTAGTCCTATTCAAGTTGACAGGAAAGGTGGATTGAGTTTACTAAAATTAATGTGGGTGAGGTACTTATGTACTTATTAGATTTAAGAATAGGGAAAAGATCTCCTTATAGATACTGAAATATGCAGCCTTGTACATAGCTGATCCTCTCACATTTTTATTTATAACATGGGTTGCCAAAAGGGGGAAGCTCACTGGCCAAGCAGCATCACCTGATCATGGATTAAATTCACTATTTAATCCACAGTTGGGGTGAGATGCCTGGCCAGCAAGATCCCTGGGCACAGCGGGACTTGTTATCTCTGGGAATATTCAGCACTGACAGGCAGCCATTAAAAAGGCAGTTAAGTGAGACAGAGCCATAGCGGTAACTTTGTAGCTGACTGACAGTGCTGTACCCAATTCTCCTGTTGTGTCAGTCCTCCCCCCGTCCCACATGTTGTTGTGTCAGTCCTCCCCCCATCCCACATACAGTATAGGACAATGAAAAGTTGTATGTCATGCTTTGCGCCCCCCCCCCCGAGAGACTGCAATCAGCAGAAGAGAGACAGAGCGAGCCCTGCATGTGTTGTGACAGTGAGCGAGCCTTATTTCAATGTTTGAAGAGTGTGTTTTGAAAAGAAAAGAATAACGAGTGAGCAAGAACCTTTATAAAGCTGGCTGTGTTCCTGCTATAATACAGTTTTCATGGCACAGTAATCTGTGTGTGTGTCTCTCTGGTCAGCAGCACTGTTGCCTTTGAGGAGTGTGGGGGAAGGGGGGATGATAGGAAAGCAGTTTCAAGCCAACCCCAGGGAATCCCTGAAGCAGTCCAACTTGTCCCTGTCAGTGGCGGGCTACCTCCCCAATGTAATACCTCCATCCCACTTCCAGTAACAATCTCGGTCAGATGTGCTGCGAGAGAGAGAGAGACATACAGCAAAAGTCATGTGTAGCATTGTCTCTCTCCTTTTTGCATGGCCCACTGTGATGCTTGAATCTCCCCCCCCAGGTCACTATGCAAGTGGCAGAACCGAGGTGCATTGCACTCCCCACTGTGTGAGACTTGGTGCTCAGAAGTACTGTCCTGCAGTGCAGGGTGTTCCATGCTGTGTGAGATATGGCACTCAGAAGTACTGTCCTGTGGGCACCATGACACACAGTGAGATGCAGAAGTAGACAGAAAGAGGAAATTGGACCATGACAGAGAAGTCTGGTAACTGTACATCACACTCCCACAGTGACAGAGCCAGAGAGAATGGGTGAGTTAATGCAGAATGGGTGAACTCCCCGAGGCATCTCTCTCTGTGTTCCACAGGTGGTTCCGCTCAGTTTGTGTGTGAGTAACAAGCACCTATCTCCTGGCGGCACATCTCTCCCACTTACTGTGTCTCCTGGTGTGCATCTCTCACTGTCTCCAACTGATTGCCAGTACATCATAGCTGTGCATCCTGCACACAGCCAAAAATCCCATACCCTCACTGTATGCCTGAAGTTGTATTATAACATGAGTTTCATTGGCAGCTTTCTCTTGATTGATCGAGAGAGATAGACAGACGGAGAGGGAGGGAGACAGTGTGACAGGCAGCTGGACATACAAAACACTTTGGCATTGGCAGCATTGTGTCGACCGATTGAGAAAGAGAGAGAGAAACAGACAGATAGATAGACAGACAGAGTGTGACAGCCAGCAGGACATACCAAATGGCATTACTTTTCTCTGTGTCTCGTGTGGGGGGTGCAAAGTCCACTGTGTTGGCTGTGTAAGAAAGTATGTAATGCAATACAAATGTCACAAATCATCTCAGTAGTGTATTTCTGACATTTGTATGTGCATCAAAACAATCACATATTGATTACCTCGTGGGGACTATTTTTCCAGGTGGCAGGATACAGTCACTTTTTTGGTACTGAAAGAGGGTGAAAACCCCTTTATGTTATTTTCTCTGTGTTTTCAACATAACCCATGTTATAAGTGTAACACTGCACTCTAGGGTATGGGGTTATAGGCATTTATAAAATGGGCACAAAAATTTCTAAAACCTGATTGGCTAAGAGCCTCTCAGAGCCGTGTCCTTATAGTGCCATATTGCTGCAACCTGCACTTCTTCAAAGAGACCCGCCGCTGCACAAGTGGCATATCGTTGTGCCCACGCTATCACTTTCTGACAAAGCAAGCAGCTCAGCGGGTTGTCAAGGAAGGCTCGCACATTCACACAGTGTCTCCTCACAGCAGCGGCACCTACAGTGCCTCGGTAGTCAAATAAACCACCTATATGCCACTGTCTGTGACCGAAACCCCCTTTCTACTACATCCCTAAGCATAAATGTTTGGCGTATAATTTTTATTTAATTTTATTTCATTCTTCCATTTTACTCACTCGCTGGCCATTTCCTCCACGCTGCTGCTACTTCATAAAACCACAGTAAGCGCTTCTCACATCTCACACTCCATTTCTCCATCACTCCATGTCCTCTCCTTTCAATATCAATATTAGTCTAAAACTGTTTACTCGCAAAATCATGTATTTCTCTGTTACTGTTGCACTTTGACATGAGGGAAGCAGGAAACTGCAGTCGGCGGCGGTAAGAACAAACTCGCTCCCTCAAATCATCCCAACTGAAACTGATACAACCAGACAGAAAAATATAACAAAACAACTAAAATGTACACTACATAAATAGTTTTATACATGTTTTTTTGTCTTAGAGGAGAACCTTCACAGTAGATGTGTTCCCTTCTATGAAACACGCTCGCTCTTATACCCTTGGTGCCAATAGCTGTAACTCGAACTGAGTGGGCAAACAAAAACAATTTAAACAAAAAAGAAAACAAAACACATGGTTTCAAGTCTTTCTCTGGGTCACTATGTGATGATTGAGTCACTCACACACCACTGCCCTGTAGTAACTTTCAATGAAAGAGCTCATTCAAGACAATGATAAGGACTATTTTTTTACTTTTACTCCAATTATCACATTTTACTATTTTATGCACATTTCTGTCTGCATTTTTTTTAATTAACTTCTTTGGGGAGGGACCCATTTTATAAGTGGAATAAGACACTCCGAGGTGTGGTTAATGGCCTGATAAGAGCACTTCCCAGGTGCTAAAGGCACTCGGCGCAAGCGCCTCGTGTCTCATTACGCACCAGGGGCGTGCTCTTATCAGGCCATAAACCACACCTCGTCGTGTCTTATTCCTTACTTAATCCACACCTCAGGCGCTGTGAGGACTTTCAGCCTGCAGCCTTGTGCCTCAAAATTCACCCAAGGTGTGGATTAAATGCCTATAACCCCACACCCTGTCGTGGGCTATTGCTAACTTACCTGATCTTTGCAGTTAGGGGAGCTTCACATGGACTAGAAATTAGCTAAAGTCATACGAGTGTTTAAGGATGGGCATCTCTAATTAATAACAAACTGCAGGTCAGTATCCCCTTCCCACTCCAGATAGTCTTGACCTTCCTCAAGAAGACTGTCTCAAGGCAGCTCCGGGACTTTCTTGGTGGAATGGGGTATCATGACAGGTAGCAGTCAGGATTTCAGGAAGGGCATGATACCATCACATCTGTGATGAAGGTCTAGCATGATGTCACCATAGTAGTGGAAACCAGTGAGAACACTGTTGCCTTCTTTGTTGACCTCAGCAAGGCCTTCAACACAGTGGACCATGTAATCCTGTTGAGATGACTTAAGATACTGGGGATAAATGAAAAAGCACTGAAGTGGGTTGCAGACTACTTTAGTCATCATAGATAGAAAACTGCAGTTAATGGCAGGACCTCTAGGGATCTAGATATCAAATGAGGGCTCCTGTGGGTTACTCCTTAGTCATCTTCTCTTTATTTTGTATGTAAAGGGCATGGAGGGGTGCACTGGAGGCACAGACTACCAGCTGCATGCATATGACATACTATGTCTCCAATGCCTTCCTCAAAGTTGCCCAGATAAGACTGTGAAAGGCTTTTGATGGCCAGCAGGTTTTTTTCAATGCACCAAAATGGAACCTAAATACAGATAAGACCAATACCATACTTCTTGGTTACCTGAGTAAATTAAAAAGTACTCCCTACACTCAGCTGGCCCTGAGTACACTAGAAAGTCAATGAATCAAACAAGTTCAGGAATACAAGTACCTTGGGTATTGGATGGAGCCCTAGGGATCCAAGAATATACGTGTTGAGAAATTATCAAAAAAAAAAACGGTTATAAACGTTGGACTTATATAGACATAAAGACTGTTTGGGAGCAGACATTCAGTTAAACATTGTACAGTTTCAGGTGTTACCTATTTTTAGATTATGCAGATATCATTTATGATTACTGCACAGCTGACAGACTGCACAAACTGGAGATCTTATATAGTAAGCTAATGAGGTCGATATTGGAGTCTCCAAAGAATGCCCACTATTGCTCAATGTATAAGCAAATGGATTGGGTCTTGCTGCCGAAATGTATGATGTTGGATACAATTCTTTTTGCACTGAAATGTGAGAAGGGAACTGTCCCAGAATGCTTGCTTGACAGATTAACAATTATGGAACCCCATGTAAAATTAAGACGTTCAAAAAAACACTTCATTTGTTGTACCTAAGGTAAGCCACAAAGAACAGCTTCTCTTTAATTATATGGTTCCATACTCTTGGAAATCTTTGCCCACTGAACTCTGAACAAGGAATACCAAACCTTCTGTTACTAAGGTAGTGAAATCATGGTACTTTAAAACTAGGCCTACATGTACACACAATGTACCAATAGAAAAAGGGGTCACTTGATGCTATATTATGGCTACAACTAGTCCCCTCAATTTGCACTATTCATGATCTTATTTCTGAAAAATGTGATTCTATATTGATATGTGTTAGTCATGTATAATATGATATGATATGGTATGATAAAGTATAATAGCATTTGAGCATTTTAAATAAAAAGTTATTGTTATTAGTTCAGTGTGGAACAATTTTATAGTTATTTTCGTTGTGCTGTCTTGGGTCTCCATTATAAACGAGCTTTCGCTCCATGGATTTTTTTTCCCAGAATAAAATTGAAACTAAAAAGCAACAAAAACAAAGAATGGAAGAAAAGCAAACCCTAATGCCCCATTTCCTGACTTTTGTAGTTTATAACCTTAACATTTGTATTGATGTACTTTTTTCCATGAGTTTTCTTTCTTTGTAAGAAAGTATTATGCCAGATGCATAACTTTGCATCATAACTTGCTTCATGCAGGGCCACCTGGAGATGAGTCCAAACTTGCTTTGTGCAGGGAAGTAGTAGGTAAGTCTTTACTTGCTTTTGCGCAGGGCCCTCTGCAAAGTAACAGATCAGTCATAACTTGCTTTCAAATACACTAATTGAAAAGGTGTATAGACAGCAACTGACAGCAAACCTAACCAAGATAAAGATGGGATCAATGCCCCAGAAATCACAGTCCTTTCAAAATGACCCCACTAGTGACTCCAACCCTGATACATCAATGGCCATCTTGAACACCAACACCACCACCACCACCTCTAAAGGCTACCCAAGTTGTTGCAGATCCAGTCCTCTGAGGGCAGTATATCACAGCTGGTACTGAGAAACTGGAGAAGGAAGAAAAGGAGGAGAGCAATGGTAATAAATCTGCAGAACATATGATGGAGGGGTACCTTACTGGCTGACTCAAAGGGCTTAAACGTTAATGAGCAGTTAGTTTTGTGATGAATAACAAAAGGTTCAGAAGTGGCAGCATTGCCTTCTGAGGCAATACACTAGTTGAGCTGACCACCATCCAGTATCAGTTCCAAAAGAGTGTTTATCTCAGCAGGGGCAATCATTACTAACAAATGCACAAATGTGTCAACCCAAAAATGCTGCGAGACATAAATTCATAAAAATGAATAGCCACCTAATCCCACACAACAACATCACATCTCTGCTGCCACAGAGCAGAGAAGAGTCTGCATATGAAGTTCTCTTTGAATTCCAATATAAAGGCAATACACATAATCCGCTGGATGGCACCATCATTGATGAGGAGTCTACTGGCCTGACCATCTTAAAAAGATTTAAAAATCAACATGTTTCAATCTACCTGGGTTTTATGGGGCTTGATGAGTTTCAATATGTTTAGGAGGAATTTTGCTACAATATTTAATTAGTTTCACTGAAAAAAATCCTAATTGTTTAGTAGAGCTAAGAGGGTAGGATTTTTGAAAACATTTAGCTATGTCATACATTAAGTCAGCTTGGTTTAAGGGATTAATGCATACAGTAGTACGCAGTGCTGAACAAATTGTTAGATGTGCAAGTACTAGAATGTGGGATTATAGAGTTAAAGTGTAAATTCAAGCAATCCCAGTCTCTGTGAACATTGACAGACAGGACCCTATCTCCCATGTTAGTGTATGGACACCAGCATAATGGTACAAAGCATGACTCTGTGGCACGGAGAGCTCTGCCATGCCGGCAACCCATGTTCAGGAAGAAACACAGGCTGCTGGGAATCAGGCGGAGGGGTTACTGAGCATTCAAATGACTGCTCTCCTCTCCTGGGGTAGGCATGGTGGTAGCACCAGTGCTCAAGTAACAAGGGGGGGCAGGTACAGTTCCATGATGTGTATGCACTTCCACATACACAGGCTTCACATGTCATCATGGCAGGGGAACCTCTGCAAAGAAACTGCAAAAAAGGTTGATAAGGGCTACATGAAGTCCTCCCCTCCGGCCCTCCATCCCATGCTACTGTCCGGACCACCAAATCAGTCACTTTCCATGTGTATCCAGATGGGGGAAGAACAGCCTTTCCCTTCCTAGTCCCCCATAGGGGGGCAATCCAAGGGGGTTTCTGGGTCTGGTCATTACCATGGAAGGTGGTTGCTGGGTGGGGGGTGGACAGGACTGACAGCCTGCCTGCATTGGCCAAGGGAACAAAGAATTATGGAAAATTAAAGTACAAAGAGTTTGTTTGTCACAGGAGCATACTAGAGCATATCCTTTACCAAAAGCTATATTTTGAAGGGGTAATTAAACAGACAGTTCTCGCTAATGTGACCTGTGAATAGAGAGATAGGTACATAACATAGAGAATAATGTACAGGAAACCATGCACAGCAAGGCTGTGTTTCCATCAAGGAGTTCTGATCACTTCATTGGGAACTTGAGACCAACGTTCAAGAGGTCTCTGATGTCATAAGAACTCCCCAGATGGAAGCACAGATGAGTTGTGCATTGTTGCCCATACATTATTTTGTATAGTATATAGTTTGAAACAGAACATTTTTTAAAAATGTGCATTTTGTTTTCTTCCAAAGAAATTTTTAATTTTTTTATTTTAGAAAAGCAAAAACTCAGCTGTTGAAAACCCACCCAGGTGAGGGGTAGGTTTCTGTTTTTGAAAATCATAAAAGAGAAAAGCAGGTGGCATGAGTTTCCAATTCCAGTTTAAAAAAAAAAACTGTTGTATCACAGAAGGGTACAACATTCTATAACCTTTGAACAGTGATACAACAGCTCTTCAGTTAAGATGGAAATCCATTCACAAGGAGTGACCAGTACAACATCCTATAACTGCATACAGTTTACTCACATTCGGGGGAGCAGACGGGGGTGACAGGGGGCACACCTGTCCCGGGCCCAGTGGCTCAGGGGGGCCCAAAAGGGGGCCCATAGGGAGACCTGAAACAGGAGATGTGAGGCTAAGGGGGGCCCAGTCTTAAAGGTGTGCCCTGGGCCCAGGAATTTCTATTGGCAACCCTGCTCACATTTAAAGCCAGATTTTGGTGCAAAAAATGGCCCTCAAGAAGAGAAACTCGATTTTTTAAATTCTTTGGTAACCAGATAAAGCCCACTAGGCACAAGTGCCTGTTTTCAGGGGTGACCCAGGAGCACTGTGGATGTTACATGACTTGCTCAGAGTTGCACAATATGCAAGTGAGGGTTGTGGGAATCAAACCCAGGTCTGCTGGATGTACCAAGCTCATTCACAGTTTCTTACTGTAACTTCTAGGCTATAGTTTTTCCAAAATGAGTGCGCACTGGGACATGGTGCTCAAGAACCAACCAGAAGTAAAAAGAAAAAAGGTTCTGGCACACATTAACTCATAAGAGGGACGCAGAAAGGTTATTGTAAATCCATTTTTATTGAAGGACTGCAGACAATCCGAACAGGCCGGACAATGTGTCGTGGTGAAATAAAAATGGATTTACAATAACCTTTCTGCGTCCCTATTATGAGTTAGCATGTACCAGAACTCTTTTTCCTTTTAACTTCTAGGCTATTCTGCCAACCTAGAGACAAACTTAAAGAGTTGCTGACATGATCGGGTAGGCAACTAATTCCGGGAAGCTGCCTGTCCAATTAACTAAATAAATCTGTTTCAGAAAAATTTTTCTCTGTGGATACACACTTAAATTTTATATTAGAATGCCTGACTCATACCTTCCCTGTACGAGCTGAGCAGCTGTCCAAGCGCTGCAGCCCCGCCCCGAAAAACACACTTTGATGACTAGAGGTGTGAATCGGGCTGCAGGCACTCTATATAGTCGTATGACAGGAATGGGATCATGGGAGTGGGGCTGTCTAAATGTACTAATGTTATCTTTGCTAGCAGTTATACATGTATGGGGGTGATATATCACATATATCATTTCCCCATACATATATAACTGCCAGCAAAGATAACATTAGCACATTAAGCAAAACAAAATGGTAATAGTAAATGCACGCTGCAAATAGAAAATAGAGTTAAAAATCGATGTTTCGACCTTAGGTCTTCTTCAGGTAATATCTAAAAGAGACAAAAGCAAAGTTAAGTGTCTTTTCTCTTTTAGATATTTCCAGAATAAGACCTAAGGTCAAAATGTTGAGTTTTAACTCTGTTTTCTATTTTCAGTGTGCATTTAATATTTCCATTTTGTTTAGCTATCAGACCGCATGCTGACACAGCACCTTGTTTTTTTTATTACATTTGAGGCAGCCCCACTCCCCGATCCCATTCCGTCCTATTATACTTACTATATAGGCGCTGCAGCCCTACCCATACCTCTCATCATCAAAGTGCTGTTTTCGGTAAGGTGCAGTGCATGGACATTAACGCCTGCATACGAAGGTACGTAGTCAGCATTCTAATATAAAATTCAAAGTTCATCCTCAGAGAAAAATTTTTGAAACAGATTTATTTAGCTAATTGTGCAGGCAGCTTCCAGGAATTAGTTGCCTATCCGACATGAAAAATCATGTCAGCGGCTCTTTAACCCCAAATCCAATTATTTAACCAGGAGTGGCACACTAAGCTTAAAGCTTGTTTACAGGTGCAACCTGGGAGCACAGGAAAGTTAAGTGACTTGCTCAGGGTCACACAGTATGTAAGTGGGGGCTGTGGGATTCAAACCCAAATCTCCAGATTTGTAGCTCAGAGCCTTAAACCACTATACTATACTGCCTCCCAATAATTAATTGCACAATTGCAATTATAATGCACAATAATGCACAAAACAAAAAAATGGTTATTCCTTCTCTTCCTACATCCTAGCATCCTTTTACAGACAGCATATACTGCTACTATCCCTGCAAGCTGCCTCTCAGGTATGCTCATTCTGAAAGTTCTAAGCAGATGTTCCACTGGGGTTCTAACACATTGCCTGGTTTATGACTGCAGTACACTGAGGAGTCCCACAGAGGGTGAACCGCATGGCTGTGCTTTGTCATTCTCAGACTATACTACATCAGATACACAAGCCTGTTTAAAAGGTGATGTCTGTGCTGGTGAAGCTTTGTCAACCTGATTTACTCAAGGATTTGCATAAACATGATGTCCTGCTCCGAGAATTAGGCTTAAGGGTACAGTGTGTGTGGTTTAGGGAGATACACAAAAACCAAACAATTTTGATACTTCTCTCTTGACATCCTTTAATAGATCCCATCATCTGCTTGCCCTGCAGACTGCCTCTCTGGTATGCTAACTCTGAGTTTTCTAAACCAGCATTGCATTGGGTTGCTGACATAGTGGCTAGTTGAGATTATGACTACAGTACAGTGACACCGCCCATAGAGGACGAAAGACATGGCTGTACTTTGTCATTTTCAGACTATACTGGGTCAGATGTCCAAGCCTGTTTAAAAGATGATGTATGTTCTGGTGAAGCCCTATCACTTGACTTGCAAAGGATTTGCATTCACCTATGATACCTTGTTCTGGGAACGAGGCTCAAGAGTATGTGTGTGGTTTGGAGAGAGGCACAAAAAACAATTCTGACTTAATCTTGCAGTCAACCCACATCCATGGTGAAGCCACATTTTTGTCATTTCTTCTTTAAACAATAGAGAGCACCAACCAGGTACAAAAAGACAGAAAACATTAATACACATTTTATTTTAGAATGGATGGGAAACAAACAATAAAATAAAGAAAATTAAGAAACACAAATACAGAATTAATTCACACAAACTGGGTGGCTCAGTGAATTGGTAGTGGGTTAAAGAGCTTTTCACTTCTAGGTCACTAGTTCAAATCCAGCACAGGTCAATAGTGGCAGGAAGCATTTATCACCCGGAGTGCTGTTCAGTGGCTTATGTGGAATAAGTTGCGGTGGTCTCAGCCCAGTTCCCTGTGGGTAGGTGCCTACGCCACAAAACCACCAACACAACTGGCACTAACTTGCACCCTTGTTGGCAGTCTCACATGGGAGGCCAAGGACTGAATGGGCATGGAGTCTGAACTACTCTCTCGTCTATGTGGTAGTTCCTCCATGGCAGTGCTGAGACACACTTGTGGGTCAGTGTGGGGAAGCTTGCACTGCAATCGCCCGTGCTGTACCAGTCATGTGGATAAGCGGAAGAATTCAGATTCCAGTGATGTCAATCCAGCACCTTTAACAAGCACTAAAATTCACACACAGAAAACTAAAAAATTAAAATAAAAGAAATAATCCAGGTATACCTGTATGTGACTCAAACTCTATGTTATTGATGATGACACACTTGCCGATGGATGAGTAGTTCATTGTATATCTGAAGGAAGTCTTAGTCACTTCAGGCTCTGCGTCAACCTCCATTTTTTTTTCACTTTTGGGTCGAAATTTTCTAAGTAAATACAAGACACTTAATGTTGGTTTTGTTGCGACATGTTGTCAGGAATAGGAATAGAATACAGAAATCATATCATGCTTGGGACAATGTGACCTAGTGACCTGAGTACAGAGGAGATCACCCAGGTCCAAGTCCCACTACAATCACTTACTCACAGTGTGACACTGAGCAGGTCACTCCACTTACCAGTGCTTCAGTTCAGCCAGTTGTAAATAAAGAGTAAAAACCAGGCCCCCACTGATAACAAGAAGATATTGTGTCCTAACAAGAAGATATTGTGTCCCAGCTAACTGATACTGAGTCAATTACATTAAACAAAGTTAGAAATTCCTTTTTGAACATTCTTCCTGTTATGGTTTATTTTTTTTGTACATTTTATTTATGCACCCTATCCACACTGGACACTCTCCAGCTGGGTCGTGGGGCTTTTTACCAGCTGATCCCATCCACCTGAAGCTCCTGTGTTCTCCCAGTCCAGGCACTCCCCACGCCATGTCCCAAACCCCCCGGATCTGAATCCCCCAGGAGCAAGGACTGACATCTTCAACCGGTGCTCTATCTAAGTGTCTGGTGGATGAACAAGGGGAGACCAGGAGAACACTTTGGCCCGGCATTGGACATGGTGCCAGTGCCGCTAGAGACGCCTTCGCCTACCAATGGGAAGGGGATTTTCTTTGTTACTGTCCCCCCATTGGCCTGGGCAGTGCAATGCACTCCAGTGGGGTGCATGAATGCTCCCATTCACGCCCGCAAAAGTGCCACCGTCGCGGCCTTCCCCCTGCATTTTTGCCAGGACTCGACTGCTGTTTTACCCCCCAATCACCACTAGGGGTCACCAGATGGCGAGACCTATGTCCCCCTTCCCTCCCAGGAAAGGAGAGCTGTCCTTTGGATGCTCGATCCTTTCCTCCCCTGCCAAGCACAGACGGCCCAAGTCCGCTCCCTAACCCGGGTCACCGGAGTGGCGCGAGGTGTGGCATCCAGCGCCTCAACCCTCAGTGCCACCAGGCCAGCTTTCATCCTGTTATCTTATACTCAGTACAATACTCAATACAATACTTGGATATGAGATGGAAGAAAGTATATTTGCCCATTTTTTTATCCATCCCCGACTTCTCAGTAGCAGAAATCAACAATCCAGCCCTCGACCATATTTATCCATGTTGATCTTAAATATGTTAACGTTTTTCAGATTCTACTAACCATTCAGGAATCTGTCCCAGACATCCACCGGCCTCTGTGCAAAACATAACTTTTGATTTATCCTTGTAAATTGTTTGGCAGCAAGTTGTTATTTGTGACTCCTTAGGTTGTGTGTCTGGGGTATTTAGCGTCATGCCTAGTTCCTCCAAAACTGCTTTGTCATTTATAAATATGTACAGCTGAAGCATGTCACCTCTTGGCCACCTTCTTTTACAGCTAAAAAAGCCCAGCTTCCACATGCATTCCTCATTGGACAAGTTTTTTAGTCCATGAACAAATTTAGTCACCCTTTCTTTGCATTTTCTCAAGTTAATCTATATCCCATCTGCCAAGAGGGTTGCAAAAAGGAGAGCAAAAGATGATGTAAAGTCTTACACAGCATAAGACTTCTGCAGTAGCATTATTACCTGGGTAGCTGCGCTGATAAAAAATTTCTTAATACAGAATAATATCCTTCAGTTTTTATTGCCATCTGATCACAGTGAGTGTTACCTTTTAGATCTTTATTACTTGAGATTTCCAAGCCTCATTCATTGTTCACTGTTTTCTATGCATAACCATTTAAGAAATATTTCTGTGCTCATTTTTCTGCCACAAAATGGAACACTACACATTTGTGCTTGTTAAAAGACATTCAGTTATCTCTTCCCATATCTCAGTCTGCTTTAGTTCAATGGCCTACGCAGCCAGTATAGTGTTATGCTTGTGCAACTGTGTTAGTTTGGTTTTGGCCATTCGCACTCTCTTTTCTATGGGAATTACCACCCTGTAGGGGTACCAAAGGCAAGGAACCCTCAAAGACAGTTCCACCCCAGAGGTGCCACGGGAAGATTCCCATGGCTAAAGGTACCTTAGGAAGGATCCCCAAAGAAGAAATGTAGAATGAAGCATATAAACAAGCAGAGCTGTGACGTAGTAGTAGAATAAAGCATCAGACAGCTTGATAATGTAGTGCGATGCTCAGATTTGCATTGCACAATTCGATGTTGCATTGAGAATGAGGGGACCTTCTAAGGAGAGAGGGAATGGCAGGGATACCATCCACCTCCATCCAACAGCGGAACCTACCTAAAGAAACTAGGTGGCACTACTATGCTAACTAACAGTTATGACCTGAGGCATGGAGGAGAGAAAAAAAACCCTATGAGGAGGAAATCTCTGGGGATCCAAGGCCTAGGTCACCTTCCCTCCAGGTTTGGAATATTTTATTTAGTGACAGCTCTGCTGCCTCAATTTGGAAACCCAATTAAGGTAGGTGGAAAACATTCCAATTAGGAGGAAAGCTCTCACTCAATCCCTCTAGCAGGAATGCCGTGGAAGATTGTGAGAGTGCTCTGCAACGTCGGAGGCAACCAAGATGGGAGGAGGAGAGCAACAACTGCTGAGCATGCTCACCTGGTCTACTCGCCCTAAACTCAAACCGGGTGAACCAGAGGCAGTCGTAGGGAGAATGCGATGAAGGTGCCTTGCCAGGGAAACCACTAAAGCCAATGGATAACCGTTATAGTGGAACCACTAGAGCTGAAGGAGATCAGAGTAACCACCCTTCACAACTAGTCTTAAATTCTACACCAGGAGCTGCTGTCACATAGCAAACAGCTAAAGCCAAGCCCGGAGTGAGGACATTCCCAGCTATGGGCCAGGTGAGAAGGACCCCACCCCAAGTCAGGCACGCTCAAGATGCGAACTTAGAATGCAGAGCGAGACTGTCGGCTGCAGGGGACCCTACACCAGAATGGTATGGCTGGCATGCCCCAGAAAATGAAAGGGAACTGAAAAACTGGAGAGCAGCTCAATGAGCACTGGTGTGCTGAGACCTTAATGAGTGTTAAGTGCTAAGACCTTGCAAAGGTCAGATGCAGTAGTGAGCGCAGCGGACATCCCAGAGGCTGAAGCTGAGGGGATGGCAGTAGGCATGAAGCAATGATTGCATAAGCAAGAGTGGACCTGCACAGAGGTCTGCAAAATGTAGTAGCAACGGAGCAGCACTGGAAATAGTGGGGCAAGCCAGCCAGGCATAGAAAGCAAATAAAGGTGACAAATACTCTGAGGATTTTTCAGCGGTGGAGACAGGATTTAGAACATAATTATTAGCCACATGTGGCCACGACTCCCCAAACACCTCCAAGTCCCTGCCGTAGGAAAAATAAGAAAGTGATGGAAGGGCTGAGACACACATGCAGGAATTAAAACTAATTTACAGCATCAGCAGTAGCTTTAGCTGACCTCAGAGTATAACAGTGAGTACAAACATAGAAGCAGCATCTGTATTGAGTACTCTGAGTTGTAAACTGCAATAAACATAAAACAAAAGGAGGCCCAATGCTCTGAAAGCAGCTGTCACCAGGCAGTGCAATGAAACTGCAGCAATGAGGTAAGAGAATGAGTTGAGAGCACATGATTGAGCTGCATAGCTAGAGTGCAGAGTGAGTCTGAATCAGGTGAAAACAATTAAGTATGCAACATGGAGAGCAGCTATGGTTGAGCTGAAACACACAGATAATGATTGCAGATGCATTGCAAGTAATTTGAGAGTTGCGAGTAACTGAAAGCAAATAGTATGAGCTCTGGAGTATGCTAGGGTAGATTTCATAAAGATGGACGAATACCTCAGGGATTATCTGGCATAGGGGATATGGCCTGGGTGGGGTGGAGGAACAGTGGGTGAAGATAAAAGGGAGCATAGTAAAGGTGACAAACCTCTGCATCAACCAGTGAGCAAAAGCAAGAGGAAAAAGAGACCGTTATGGTTCTTGAAAGAAGTGGCTGAAAAGGTAAAGGCAAAAAAGGTAGCATTCGGAATGTATAAAGAGAGACAGAAGGAGGAGAATACAGAGGTGTATTAGGGGAAACAGAGGGAAGCAGGGAAAGCAGTAAGAAGCGCAAAGATGCAAACTTAAGAGAGAATAGCCCAGGGGGTAACAAAAGGGGACACAATATTTTTTAGGTATGTAAATGAAAAGAGGAAGACCAGGGGTGGGATTGAAAGATTAAAAAGGGAAGGGAGGGAACATGCAGAGGGGGAACAGGAAAAAGCAGACATCCTGAAAAAATAATTTTGTTCAGTGTTCAAAAAGGAAGGAAACGGGAAGGGGCCACAAAGTAACAGAAGAATTGGAGGGATGGAGGGGATGGAGGTGAACAGTAGTCCTTTGGGAGGTGAAAGTCCTGAAGGGACTTGCTAATCTGAAGGTGGACAAACCAATGTGGCCATATGGGGTGCATCCAAAGGTATTGAGGGAGCTCAGGGAAATACTGGCTGCACCTCTGACAGTTCTGCTTAACAAATCACTGGAAACAGGAGTGGTTCCACATGACTGGAGGAGGGCAGATGTAGTCCCACTACATAAACGTGGCAGCAGGGAGGAGGCTGGCAGTTACAGACCAGTCAGCCTGACATCAGTGGTGGAAAATTAATGGAATCACTGCTGAAAGAAAGGATTGTGAAATATATTGAATCCAGTGGGTTATAAGACCCAAGGCAGCATGGTTACACAGAAGAGAGGTCATGTCAAACAAATCTGACAGATTTCTTTGACTAGGTGACCAAGGAACTACTATAGATCAGACTGGAGCAGTGGATGTGACCTACCTAGATTTCAGTAAGGCTTTCGACATCATTCCATACAGGAAACTAGTAAGCAAGCTGGGTAGCTTAAGAGTGTATCCAAAGGTGGTAAACTGGATCATAAACTGGTTAGGAGGCAGGCGACAGGGTGGTGGTAAATGGAGTTCACTCGGAGGAAGGGAGGGCGACCAGCGGGATGCTCAGTGGTCAGTGCTGGGACTGGTCCTCTTTAATGTTTTTATAAGAGACACTGGAGAGAAGCTGGAAGGGAAGGTCTGTCTCTTTGCAGTTGACACCAAACTTTGCAATAGGGTGGACACTCTAGGGGGTGGAAAGGATAAGCAGAGAACTGAGAAAACTCAAGGCATGGTCCAGGGTATGGCAGCTGGGTTTCAGTGTGAAAAAGTGTAAAATAATGCACTTAAAGCACAGAAACCCAGAGGCAGAGTACAAAATGGATGGAGTGGTATTGACAACAACCAAGCAGGAAAGAGACCTGGAGGTAACCATATCTGATGACCTAAGGGTCGCCAGGCAGTGTGACAAGGCAGCAGGGAGGGCTAACAGGATGCTGGGGTGCTTAGGGAGGGGTATCACCAGCAGAACCAGGGAGGTATTTTTTCTATATAGATCACTGGTAAGACCCCACCTAGAGTACTGTGTCCAGTTCTGTAGACCACATCTCTGGAAGCATATAGACAGAGCAAAGGTGGTCTAGAGGAGGACAGCTAAAATGGTGCAGGGTCTGCACCAAAAGCCCTATAAGGACAGACTAATGGACTTTAATATGTACACCCTGGAAGAGAGGAGTGAGGGGTGGATATGACAGAGACCTTTAAATACCTTGCGAGGATAAATAAGGTACAGGAGGGAATATTTTTCAGAAGACAAGGTGCTCAAGAATAAGGGGATATGCTATGAAGCTGGAAGGGTGTAGATTCAGGAGAGATGTGAGGAAGTACTTCTTCACAGAAAGAGTGGTTGATTCCTGGAACAGCCTTCCAGCAGAGGTGGTGGATCAAAAACAGTGGTGGGGTTCAGGAATGCATGGGATAAGCACAAGGGAATCACAGTGGAAAGGAAGGGGGAAGGAAGAAAGATCTGTAGATCAGGTACGGTCTGTGGTAATAGTGTAAGTAGGGAGAAATAGGCAGACTGGATGGTCCAAGTGGTCCTTATCTGCTGTCAAATTCTATGTTTCTATGTTTCATTTTCATATCACCAGCAAATGTATTAACAACTGGCATTAATAACCATATCAGAAACATATATTATAAATAGAGCTTAGCCCAGAACTGAACATTGTGGTACTCTGCTAATAACTTCTCTTGTGTCTGACAAAGTTTCTGAACCTATTTCACTACTCTGTTATTGACATCCAGGTTATTTTATTTGTTTTCTTGAGGTATGTGTGGCACAGTGATAGTCTAAGTATACATTTACCACTGTGTTGTTATCTAGGTTATAGCATACTTTTGTTATAGGTGATTAAGAGATTAGTAAGGCACAATCTATTTTTTAAACCATGTTGTACTTTATTCCTCTGTTCTTTTTGGTCAATTTCCTTTCTTCTTTTATTTTTAGTTTTTAATACAGCTGTTTGGCCACCTTATACCTCCTTTAGGCATCCTGCCAGTTCCCCTGTCCCATTTTCCACTTCCCCCAACATCACACCAGCAGGGATTAAAATGGGGTGGGACCCAAGGGTACCAGCGCCATTACTTATGACAGTTGGTGCACATACCTTTTGCTTGGTATTGCTTCCGTTTCCCCCTCAGGCCAAACCGTGTGCTGACACACATGCACATTACAGGCATATCTGTGTTGGTGCTTCTGCTAGGTGTTAGTGGTGCAGCAAGTCGTGCTATACCCTCTCCCCAAAACATGACAGAAGTCAATGATGCACTGAATCCTCCTTCCCTCAGCCAGCCCCTGAGTGACCCTCATCTGTTTCCAAATCCTGATCACCAGCATGGCATCAGGTGAGGCACCCAGCACCTCCGCTCGCCACACCTCTGGGCCGAGCAGCTTCCTTTTCTAACTTCAGCCGTACCAGCCCCGCTATTATTTTCCAAATCGTCTATGTTAGACTTCTTGTTCTACAGTTTTCAGGTTTTGATTTGTCTTCTTTTTCAGCAGTTTAATAACTACTGCCATTAACCAACAATGAGATACAGTACTATGCCTTTTTCAAATGATGTATTAAAATGGACCATCAAGGGTCCCGATATGCACTCTGCTCATTCCTTTAATAGTCATGGGTGGCGGTTGTCAGGGCCTGTGGATTTGTTACTTGCTATGCTGCTGAGTTTTGCCCCAATATTTCTTTCCACAAAACTTGGCACAGCATCACAGCCAGATGAAGAAGGGATTGTACTATTCCTAGTGTTGCCAGGTATTTGTCAGGATTTATTAAAGACAGAACAGAAGAAAGTATTCAGTGCTGTTGCCGTTTCTCCCAGGGTGCTTACTTCTTTACCGTGATTTATCATTCACACTTTTGCATTCCATTTAGTTATATCCGAGTGGTTACGTTATACTGTACATGTGAATAGGAATGAACTGCTGGGTGACATGTACAGTATGTGATGAATTGTTTTGATGAGAAACAGAGACCGGCAGAGAGAAATCTGATACAGAAAGAAATGTGAGGTATGGATTCTGAAGTGAAAGAGAGAAATTTTATTCATGTATTTGTTACTGGCACAGAATGTAATAAACTCTCCACCTGCTGGTAGTGTTCTATAGTGTATGTTTTAATGCTATTCTTGCTCAAAATTCCACCATACTGAAACACTGTTCAACCACACAGAAAACTATGAATGGAATGCTGTACTGACCGTTCATGCAGAACAGCATTCCATTCATGTAGACTGAAAACAGTGAGCCGTGCTTTGAAAGCTGAAACCTAAAACGAGTGTAGTGTTTGTTTTTTTTTCAAAAGGGCACAGTTCTTTATCTGTATATGGAGATGCAGGATCAACCAGATATTATCTAAATAAACTACTTACAAAGAAGTTTATCACTGTGGTTCATTAGTTTGCTCACTAAGCAAAACATTCGGTCGCCATGATTTTTTTTCTAAATCCCTCCCACACAGAAGCAACAACCAATTGGAGTGTGCACTGCTAACGTAGGGACGCTGAGTCCCTAGCAACAACACAACTCACCATAGGAACAAGCCGTAGCTCCTGAAATACTAAATGGGAGATGGCAGTTTCTTTTTACATGAAAAATATATTTAGATAGCAGCAGATTGTATTATTATTAGAGGGGCACCATACACTATATAAAATACAGGATGTACAACCCAATGCAGAACCAGTGTGTACTGTCTCCTCGCAGCAGGTTTCCCAAGGACCTCTTGAGCTTCACTCTCGAGGTCACAAGGAATCAATCCCCTTTGTGGCAGAACACACTAGTTCTGCATGGTTGCCCATCCAGTATTCTCTATATACTGCTACATGGGAGACCGAAATCCCAACTTTCATGCCAGAGCAATGGGTCCGTGATATGATGCAGAGGCACAGTGCACTGATCTGGGGGAAGGGAGTAGGAAACTGTGATCATCCTGCTTTGCTCCACACTTCCCCCTTATCCCAAGAAGATTGGGAGAAACAGTAAGGCATAAATGTGCTGGGTAATCACTAGGTAATTACACACCTTCTATGCAGCAGATGGCATGATGGGGAAGTAATTATCAAAAGGTTGCCTACCAGTTTAATTGCTTCTGGCAATGTTATTTTCTTTTATTAAGAATCTTCTAAATAAAAATCCCAGTTGGCCTGCCAGCGCAGAGGCAGTGCATCCATCTGCAATGCCAATGACCTGGGTTTGGAAACAGACTCGTGATGTTGGAGGGCCGGCTGGGGGGTAGAAGGATTGAGCATCCTTGGGACTGCTCTCCTCCAGGGGAAGGGGGGTAGTGTGTTTGGCACATCATGGACCCCTGGCAGAGGCTGAGGGCGGATCCATTGTGCCAGTGCAGTTGTCTGTGGGGGGGACGGATGTAGGACATAATTGCACATCCCTGCCCTCAGGTACAGCCATACACAAAATCCTGGCACGAGCATGAAGCTCCACTACACCACTGCCCCTGCTGCCAACAGTGTCCACCAGGTAGGGTCCTGCTCCTGTGGCCCCACACTGGGGGGGGGTAAGCCAGGGTACGTTACCATGGACCATGGGGAGGGGGAGCCCAAGTGGCTGCCCTGCCCAGTGGGGTAAGCCTGGGGATGGGGGGGGGGCAGCAAGCGGGCTGAGGCTGAGCTCCCTTTGGGGAGTGGGGGAGCTGGACAATAAATAAATAAACAAATAAATATCCCAGAAACACACCTCCTGCACCCTCCACACATGTGTACCTGTTTCACTTAATAACAGTGGGTCCTGTGCACAATGTCTATGTGACAGATACATTGGGCATAGGCAACCCTACAATGAAAAGCTGTGTTTTGGGTGTACTGTCAAACCTAGTGGCATGCACGAAAGGGGTGTGCAACCCTTCCATGCTGGGTCCCCTGGCCTTGCGCAGTCCTGCCTACAGAGTTAGGCAGCGGGAGTGACTAATGGTGGAGCACGGCTGCATGCCATTCACAGTCCTACCTGGTGGTGCAGTGTGCTGCTGGAAAGAGTGCAGGTTACGCTTGCAGAGATCCTATCATAGCCACTACATGCCCCCCTACCATCTGTTGGTGGCTATAGCTGGGCAAGCATCTTCCCTTCCTGTTGCCCCCCCCAGCCTCTCAAACTTACAGTGAGGTCTAGAGGTTACTTTATTCACAGTTCCCTTAAGGAACTACTGCATGCTGGTACACAATGCAGGGGATCAAATCCCCCCCTGTCAGGAAGGGCATCTACTTGGATGCCCACTGGTGTCCACTGCCCCAACCATGTCCCATCCCTAGGTCCCTCTATGTTACTAACATACTAAAATGCCAGCAGAATAGGCCTAACGGTCTTTCATGTCTGCTCGTTTGGTCATCCCCCACCCTGGGAGCTGACCTTGCTGCCCTCCTCGTCCTTTCTGGCTTCTCCCTTCCCAGTCCCAGATATTCTCACTGCACTGGACTATGCTTCCAGAACCCTTCCCCTGTACCTGTCCCACCCCCTCTTGAACCCCTTCACCATCTCTGCCTCCACCAGCCCCCTGGGCCGAGCATTTCATGGCTCTACCACCCTCTCAGTAAAGTAGCACCTCCTCCTTTCTCCCCTGAATCCCCCCCTCCAGCATCCACCAATGCCATCTAGTTGCCCCCCCTACTTCCTTTGGAGCACCCTGACTGCTCCTCCCCTATTTACCCCCTTCATGTACCTGAAGACCTCTATCATGTCCCCCCGGTCCCTTCCCTCTTCCAATGTGTATATATTTAGCTCTTCGAGCCTCTCCCCCATAGGTCCTGTTCCCCAAGCCCCAGATCATTTTGGTTGCCCTCCTCTAGACCATCTCCAGGAGTTCAATGTCCCTCTTTAAGTGTGGCCTCCAAAACTGCACAAAGTACTCTAGGTGCGGCCTCACCAAGCAGTTATACAGGGGGAGTATCACTTCCCTCCTTCGGGAGGTGATCCCCCTAGTGATGCATCCCAGCATCCTGTTGGCCTTGGCTGCTGCCCTCCTACAAGTCTCCGAGTTGTTCATCCTGTCATCCACTACCACCCCTAGGTCCCTCTCAGCCATCGAGACTTGTAGCATCCCCCCCCCCACCGGGTGTACACTTGGCCTGGGTTTCTGGCTCCCAGGTGCAGTACCTTGCATTTCCCTGCATTGAACCTCAGCTTCCACTTTCTAGACCACCTTTCAAGAGCCTCCAGATCCCCCTGTAGGGCCACCCTCCCCTCCTCCCCGTCCACCACCGCCCCCAGTTTTGAGTCATCAGCAAAAAGACTCGTCTCACTCCTGATACCTTTCCTTATGTCAGAGATGTAGGCATTGAACAGGAGGGGCCCAAGGACCAGTCCCTGAGGGACATCACTAATGACCCTCCTTGGGGATAAGACTAACCCACCAACCACTACCCTCTGGGTCCGGTCCTGGAGCCAATTGCCTATCCATCTGATCAACTGGTTCCCCACCCCACCCCCCATTTCTCCCAGCTTATCCAACTGGCCCCCATGAGGAACAGAACGCCCGCTCTTGCTGAAGTCAAGAAACGTCCACCAGTCTACAGATCCAGGCACTCGTCACCCAGTCATAGAATTCCACAAGGTTTGTCTGACACGATTTCCCTGGGACGAATCCATGCTGTCTATTGTCCAGGCACCCCGGCTTTTCCAGGTGCTCCCCTGCCTCTCCTTGACAATGCCCTCCATCACCTTGCCCACCACCGATGTCAGGCTGACAGACCTGTAGTTCCCTGCCACCTCCCTTGATCCCCCCTTGTGGATAGGCACTATATGCGCCACCTTCCAGTCCTGGGGTACCCACCCTGTCCTCAGAGAGATGCTGAAAAGCTCCACCAGGGGTTTTTCCAGGACACCCGCCAGTTCCTTCAGCACTCTGGAATGTAATGTATCTGGCCCCGGTGCTTTCTCCATCTTAAGGGACCTGAGGGCTTCCCTCACTCTCTCTGCTGTGATTTCCACCTCCACTACCTCACCCCCCTGCTTTGCCTTCCCCCTCCTGACAGTGATGGCCCCCCCTTCTCCCCAGACCTGCTGATCGGTATGGGTCCCCCCCCTCCTCAGTTTCACCGTCTCCTCCCAAGTATGATGCAGCCCCCCATTTTCCTTGGTGAAAACTGAGTCGAAGTACTCATTTAGTATCTCAGCCTGCTCCCCTGGGTCTTGTGCCCATCCCTCCCCTGTTTTAATCCTGCTAATCTGCCCCTTCACCCTTCGTTTTTCCCTAATGTATCTAAAGAACCCCTTGTTCCCTCTCCTAATTTCCCATGCCAGGTTCTGCTCCTTCCTTGCCTTAGCCGCTCTCAGCACTGTAGTTGCCCTTCTGGCCATCATCTCATACTCCCCTTGATCCCTTTCACTCCTTAAGCACTTGAAATGCCTATAGGCCGCCTTCTTTCCCCTCACCACCTCATGAACCATCCTGGTCCACCAGCAGGGTTTCTGGGCCCTACCGCATTTTTGTCTTACTCTTGCACAGGTCCTGGCAGCATCCTGCACCCACCTCCTGATGATTTCCCACCTACTGTCAGCGTCCATGTCTGGCTCAATCCCATCCAAATGCTCCTTAAGGATCCTTCCCATTTCCTTGAAATATGCCCCCCTGAAGTCAGTTACCTCCGTCTTTGTGCAGCCTTCAACCGCTCCTAGATCCAGGCAGAACCAGACTGTGGCATGGTCACTCCCCGCCAATGGGTTCCTTACCTCCAGACCCCCAATCTGGTCACTGTCTCCCAGGACTACATCCAGTATCCATGGCTCCCTGGTCGGTTCCCCCACCTGCTGAGTTAGGAATGCATCCTGAAAGACATCCAACAACCTCTGTTCCCTGGCCACCGAGGATGTCATAGTCTCCCAGTCCGTTCCTGGCATGTTTAAGTCCCCCAACACCACCACCCTTCCCCTGTCCAATCTGCAGTGTCTCCCAACATCTGCCACCAGACACTCCTCCAGCTCCTCTGCCAGCGCAGGGGGTCTATACACCCTCCTATTTTTACTCTCTGCCCCCTCCCTTGTTATCAAGGTGACCCAAATTGCCTCCACAGTTTCCTCGGCCTCCTCTACTCCTCCTATGCCAATGCAGTTTTTGACTATTATTGGTACCCCTCCTCCCCTTCCCTCCCCCCTGTCCTTCCTGAACATGGTGTAACCCTCCAGGTTCAGGTCCCAGTCATGCCCTGCGGTGGCCCAGGTCACAGTGACCACTGCCACATCCACCTCTCCCTCAGTTAGCATCACCTGAAGCTCAGACATTTTATTGTCCAAGCTCCTGGCATTTCGCAGGACTACCTTTCACCCTTTCCCTATACTTCCATTTCCCTTGCTTGCATTCCCATGGGGATTCCATCTTCCCCCGGTCTGCACCTTACCAGTCGGCCTTTTCCCACATTCCTCCAGCTCCCCAGGGGGGTGAACAGAGTCCCTCCTTCATCGGACCCACCTTGACAGCCTTTTCTCCCATCCCTCCCCCTTCACAAGTTAAAGCCTCACCTTTCACCAACGAACCCCTCTATTTTCAACTTAAGGATTTCCCTCCCCTCCAAATTGAGATGGAGCCTATCTCTAGCATGTTATTATATTCAGGTGGCAGAGGGGTCTCAGACAAGCAGACCAGGACAGTAAACTGTGTGTGGTGCATGCATATCCTGGGGTGTGGGCGATGCAGCCTGGGCACACGCCACACACCTATGCTGCTATCATGCATAGGTCCCATAAGGTGTGTGCCTGACCCATGTTGTTACTGTTTAATAACCACAGTGGTTCCAGCCAATCAAAAGGTTGGGATCTTGGTCCCAGTTAAGCATAACTGGAATAGAAGGGTGTTAAGTTGTAGTGCTGTGGCTGCCAAGTGTAACCACCAGCTTGTTCTGATGGTCTCACTTTATTTTTCACCACAGACGTCCTGTTAAAATAAATACATTTTTCATTTTTATGTTTGCTTACGTGAATGCACAAAGCAAACATCCTGTCAGAGTAGTGAACTTCGGAGGTGAGTCACTGTCACAACCAATGCACCCTAAGAAATACTTGCAGCGTAGTATTTTTCAGTGTACGTATCTGTATGTATGTGAGTGTACGCACTTAAGACTGTATCTAGTATATGATTCCATGCTGTGTGGAAATCTGTACACTTCCACATGCTGATGTAAGATGAAGGACACTTTCCGAGTGGAAGCAGATGCAAGTAGCTAGATTGTTAAAGAAGGAACTGCTTTTATTGCATTGCTTTGAGGAGTTACTGGCCAGGTTAAGAGCTTGAGCCATGCTGTTTAGCAGCAAGCTTGAATGATGTTTAAGCAATAATGCCCGACAGTGTGTGTGTCTTGCTGGGATAACATCATGCCTCAGGTGGTTGGGCACGGAGCCGCAGGCCGAGTGCATCCAACAACTGAGGCATGATGTTATCCCAAACGACACACACCCTGGAGGGCATTATTGCTATTATACAATGGCTCGTTGTTATACAGAGTAAAAAAAATCATTTTAAAGATGTTTTGTGTGGAAAAATATTTTTGTTTCTTAAGAGAAGATGAAACAATCAATGAAATGCTCAGCCATATAATGCTCATCTGCAGGTTCACAGTGAGGCTGAGACTAGACCCGTGATGTTGTATTGATTAACATCACGGGTCCAGCCCCAAGACTGACCAATCAGAGTCCAGGATTTTTTCTTGCCATCGTATAATAAGGTAATAGAAACTGCATGCCTCTGATCATGGGCCAGGCCCAGCATCAGTTCAGAAGTGCCATTCTGTTTGCGAACACCCTCATCTCTGTTTCTGTCTCTCTTTCTCTGTCTCTCCCCCTCCTTGTATTTCTCTCTGTCTTTCCCCGTTCGTCTCTCTCTCAGTCTCTCCCCTTCCCTGTCTTTCTCACCACCAACTCTACAGGTAGGATGGAAGAAAATGTTTATATTGGCTACATTTAGAGTTTGATCAGTCCCACAAATGTCAAACACATACTGTATTGGCATATGACCCCAGGAATTAATTTGGCATTTAAGTGCCCAGCAGAATATAATGCATCTGCAATGATTAAAGTCATTTTCTTTGGAGCTCTGTGTAGTTTGACTAGACATCTGCAACTTAAAAACGCATGTCGCAAAACATTGCTGTAGCATCTTATGAATAAAGTTACAGTTGTACAGTATCTGGTTTATCCATATAATGTTTGATCCAGTTTAAAGTTGTCCATGTCATCAATGTATAAAGCATGCATAATTGTTTAGTTATACACCTAACCAAGACAGTTTGAGCCCAACTGTAAGGGGAGGGGATGCCCATCTTGAGTCTATCTCACCTGAGCTATAGACAGGAAAGGAGCATCATATCCCTTTGTATAGAGTTATCTTTATTTGTAAAGTAGTGATTACCAACATTACGTTCGTCGTGTCATGTACATTTTGCTGACAAGGAAGACAGAAGTGCAACTTGAAGATAAACAATTACATGAGACAAGCACCAGCTGTAGGAGCCTTTCTGATGTATGAAAAGGGACAGAAAATGGGGAGGTGCTGCTGGTGGGGGACTTCAAACTGCTGGATGTAGATAGGAGCCTTCCAGCAGTGACTTCAGCTAGAGAAGCAGGGACATCCTGGACTCTCTGATGGGGCAATGCTCAGGCAACTAGTCACTGAATCCAGTCGTGATGGTGCTGGACCTGGTATTCACTAGCAGGGACAGTGCTGAAGATGTCAAGCTGGGAGGCTACCTGGGGACCAGAGATCACCATATGATTGATTCAATATTAGGATGGCTGTGGAATCGAACCACATAAGGATGAGGGTCCTGGGCTTCAGGAAAGCATATTTAATAAAGATGGGTGAATGCCTCAAGGATGACTTGGAATGGGGAATGGTCTGGTGGAGGGAGGAACAGCAGTTGAAGATAAAAGGGAGTATAGTAAAGGCAACTAACCTCTGTGTCAAACAAGTGAGCCAAAGTAAGAGGAAGAAGACAGCTATGGTTCTCGAAAGCGGTGACTGAAAAGGTGAAGGCTAAAAGGGTAACACAGAAACATAGAATCTGACAGCAGATAAGGACTGCTTGGCCCATCTAGTCTGACCATTTCCCTAGCTAATGGATAAGCTGCAGATTCTAGTAAATCAACAGCTTACTTCCTCCTACCACCCCCCTAGAATTGCCTTATGACTCTCCCATGCATTCTTGAATTCTCCCACTGTTTCTGACTCCACAACCTCCTCAGGAAGGCTTTTCTATGCATCCACAACCCTCTCTGTGAAAAAATACTTTCTAACATTACCTCTGAGCCATCTCCCCTCTTTCTTCAAATTGTGCCCCTTGTTCTTGCACATTGCTTTCTCTGAAAGATGCTACCCTCTTGTACTTTGTTAATTCCCTTGTGATACTTGAAAGTTTCTATCATGTCCCCCCTCATTCAGGGTAGTATTCAGAAGGTATAAGGAGACCCAGAGGGGGAGGCTAAGAAAGTGTACCAGGGGAAACAGAGGGAAGCAGGGAAAGCAATATGGAGTGCAAAGGCACAAACTGGATAAAATAGAGGTGTTGAAGGGACAAGACATGTTTTAGGTACGTAAGTGAAAAGAGAAAGAGAAAGACCAGGGGTGGGATAGTGAGGTTAAAAAGAAAAGGGAGAGCTGTGTAGAGGGGACGTGGAAAAGGTAACACCTTGACCAAATACTTTTGTTCAGTGTTAAGAGGAAGAAGAAGAGGAAGGGCCACAATAAAGTAGCAGAAGATTTGGAGGGGGAGTGGAGACACTAGTCCTATTCAAAGGAGAGAGTCCTGAAGGGACTCACTAATCTGAAGGTGGACAAAGCAGTGGGACCAGACAGGGTGCATCCAAGGGTATTGATGGAGGTCAGGGAGGTACTGGCTGCACCTCTGACAGTCCTATTTAATAGCTCACTGGAAGCAGGAGTGGTTTCAGAGGACTGTAGGAAGGCAGATGTAGACTCACTTCATAAACAAGCATTTGTCAATGTCGAATGTTCGTTGTGTGCACTGGTGTCATTGGGAGGACGGGATGTTTGAAAATTGTTTCAGTGAAGTTGCTCATGAGGTGGGATCCCTGAAAATGTATGTGGAAAATTTGGGGGGAAAATATTCAAAAATGGCCAAGTTATGCCACTAAGCTGAAAACCCCATTGAACTACATTGACGCCGAAAACCCCATTGAAATACATTGAAGCGCTTACCTCAGTTCGTGGTTGGGATTTGAAGAGCAAAGACGTGCCTGCAGTCCAAGGAAAATTATGGTGACGGATCTCCGGTGGGTAAGTATGGGATGGGGCTGTGTGGGGTGGTGGGTCCTGGGTGAGAAGGTGGAGGGTTGGGTAACAGCACAATGGACAATGGTGGATGGTTTTCTATTTTACAGGGGAAAAAAATGACGAGGGACAGTTTTCTGTATTTTCAGGGATTTTGCTGAACAGATGAGGACACGGGGATTGGGCACCCCCAGTGTCTGTATATTGTTTGGGGGGGAGTTACACAGCAGACAACAATAGATGGACAGATGAGGACACGGGGGATTGGGTATCCCCAGTGTCTGTATACTGTTTGGAGGAGGGGAGGTTACACAGCGAACAATAGTGGACAGTTTTCTTTTTTTCAGGATAAAAAACAAGCATTTGTCAATGCCGAATGTTTGGTGCATTGGAAGCTGTTTGCCTCTGCATCTTGTTTATGCCCTTGAGGTACTTGAATGTGTCTACCATGTTCCCCCGCACCCTCCTTTCCTCCAGTAAGCATATATTGAGGTCCTTTTAATCTCTCCTGATATGTTCTGTGTTACAAGCCATGTACCATCTTGGTTGTTTTTCTGTGGACTTCCTCCACCCTGTCAATGTCCTTGAACATGTGCGGCCTCCAGTATTGCACACAGTACTGTAGGTGAGGCCTCACTAGTGTATTATACAATGGCATCACCACCTCATGCCTTCTGCTAGTGATACCTCTGCCTATGCATCCCAGCATGCTACTGGACGTCCTTGCAACATTGGTGCTCTGCTTTGACACCTTTTGGTCATCAGAACTGATAACTCCTAGGTCCCTTTCTTCCTTGGTGATCATCAGCACCCCCACCCCATCCTGTAACTCTCCACAGGTTTCCCTCTTCTCAGGTGCATTATTTGGGCTTCTTTGCATTGAACTTCAGTTGCCACTCCTCAGACCATTTTTCAAGTCTCTCCATGTCCCTGCTCATTTTCTCCACCCCTTCTGGAGTATTCACTCTGTTACAGATATTGGTGTCATCTGCAAACAGGCAGACAGACCTTTCCTTCTAGCCCTTCTGCAATGTCTGGAATGAAGACATTGAACAGGACTGGTCTCAGGACTGATCCCTGAGGTACCCCACTGGTCGTTCCCCCCCCCATCTCCCCAGATTGGATCCCATAACAACCACCCTCTGCCTTCAGTCTGTCAGTCAGTTTCTAATCCAGTTTATCAGCTTGTGCCCCTTGGCCAGACTACTCATCTTGTTAATCAGCCTTCTATGCTGGACATTGTCGAAGGCTTTGCTGAAATCAAGGTAGATGATGTCAACTGTCCCTCCCTGATTTACTTCTGTAGTGAGGCATTAGGGTTTCCAACCATAACGCCCAACCCCCACACCAACCCTGCAGAGACTGACAGTCATTGGGGGTGTCCCTTTGGGTTATCGGACATAATGCTCATGCCACTACACCCTACCCTGCAGACACTGACAGGCATCGTGGTGTGCCTTGGGGTCCATGGACCTAACGTTTACCCCCTTCCATAATGAAATAAGCTGAGATGGGTCCAGTATAAGAGAACGGGGTGAACGTTAGGGTCAAAGACTCCAAGGCATACCCCGATGCCTATCATTGGCTGCAGGGTGGGGGTGCAGGTGGGGGTGGAATGGTGTGAGCATTATGGCTGATAATCCCAAGGCACATGCCCAATGCCTGTCAGTCTCTACAGGGTGCGGGTGGGGCATTATGATTGGAAACTCTAATGCCCCAGGTGTTTGTTGGCATTTTTGCTCCAAATTTTCAACATGGGAATTTTAGGACCCCACCTCATGAGCAGTGGCACTATCATTTTGTTTACTCAATCCCAAAAGGTAATCTTGTGCAGCGACTGCGCTATTCGGCACCAAAGGTGTGAAAACACATTTTGGCCAGGATGTGAAAAATGACAGCTGTACTGTTCATGAGGAAGTGTAAAAAAATGGCAATGTTGAAAATCTGGACTGAAAAAATGAAAAACTGACGAAGTTAAGAGTGTGCGTAGAAACTGCGCAATGCACACCCGTAACGCAGTCATGTTTTGGAATAGTTTCACCAAAGTTTCAACATGGGCTTCTTGGACCCTCCCCTTATAAACAGTGGCACTGTGATTTTGTTAATCTGTCCCGAAAGTTGCTTTTGCACAGCAACCGTGACATTCTGCACCACAGGTGCGAAAACACATTTTGGGCAGGATGTGAAAAATGACAGCTGTACTGTTCATAAGGAGGTGAGAAAAAATGGCAATGTTGAAAATTTGGAGTGAAAATAATAAAAACTGGTGAAGTTATGAGCATGCGCAGAAACTGCACAACACACACTCACACGCAGTCATTTTTTGGAATTTTTTCACCAAATTTGCAGCATGGGCTTTTTGGGACCCTGTATCATGAACAGTGGTTTGTTACTTGGTCCCGAAAGTGAGGTGATTCCATGCAGCGACCACAAAATCACCCTTCAGGGTGGAGAAACAAAATGACAGTGACAGTGTTCACGAGATGGGGTGCCAAGAACCCTATGTTGAAAATTTTGGGCCAAAATTCCTAAAAATGGCTAAGATATCAACCAGTTGAACCCCATTGAGTCCCATTATACAGCTTACCTTCGATTTCTTCAGTTTGTGGTTTGGCTTTGAAGAGTGCAGACATGTCCCAATCCACAGCAGATGACAACACTTGATCTCGAAAAGTAAGTATGGGGTAAGGGGAGGTGGGTGCACAGCGAGAGGGTGGGGATGGGGGAAGGGGGATGGGGAGAGACAATGAGGACCATTTTCTTTTTTACAGGTTAATAAAACAGACTGTGAGGACAGTTTTCTTCATTTACGGGGAAAAATTAATTTAGGCACACTGGGATGGGCTCCCAGTGTGCCACAATAGTGGAGGGATGCCGACAAGAGGATTGGGCACCCCAATGTCAGCAAGGGTTATAGGCAGGTTTTGGGGGGGCATCTGACACTGGGAGTGGGCATCCCAGTGTCAGAAAGGGAAAGGGGAAATTGTTTAACCAGGATATTTGTCCACGTAGGATGCTGACTCTCTCTTTTTACGGGTCAAATGGGGGAAAAAAATTGGTCAGCTTTAAAAAGGTGCCGTGACCCCGAGCATTTACTTTTACCTGGATGAGGCAAATGTCGTCTTGCGATGCATTTTGCTTATGAGCTTAATCATACAATTTGATAACAGCTCTCAGATAATGTCAGGGATCGGGGGCTTTCATCTGGGAGTTCGCCTCCTGGGATACTGTCAGAATTGAAAGGCTTAGCCTAGAGTTCAATGGACAAGCAGCCAGCCACTCCCATTTCCTAAGCTATATAAGCAGTTCCTCTCAGCTTCATTGTGAAGCACTTTTCTTTGCAGCTGAAGGCTCTCTGTCCATCTGTCCTCTGAGCTGGTTGGGGCCTAACCCCCCCTTGCTGCTCCTGCTTGTCTGCTGGATTTCTGTGTTTCTTTCCTGTGTCTGGTTTGTATTTTGCCTTTGGCTGTGTGTGCTTCTTCTGTCTTTTTTCCCTGTTTTCTGTGTTTATGTTTCTTTGGGTTTGTCTTTTTTGGAGAGCTTTTGTTTCTAAGCTCCTAGCATATTCCTCCAGAGCTCCTACTATTTGCTCTGTTACTCACAACTCTCACACCACTACATGCAACTGCAATCATTATCTGTGTGTTTCAGCTCAACCATAGCTGCTCCATGTTACATACTCAATTGTTTTCACCTGACTCAGATTTACTCTGAATCTAGCTATGTAGCTCAATCATGCTCTCTTTCTAGTTACCTCATTGCTGCAGCTTCATTGCACTGCCTGGTTACACCTGCTTTCAGAAGCATTGTGTCTCTTTATTTATGTTTATTGCAGTTTTACAACTCAGTGTGCTCCATTCAGATGTTGCTTCTATGTTTATTCACCCTGTTATACTCAGAGGTCAGCTAAAAGCTACTGCTGCGGCTGTTAGACTAGCTTTAATATCTGCATGTGGTTCTGGCCCTTCCATCACTTTCTTGTTTGTCCTATGGCATGGACTGGGATGTGTTTGGGGAGTCATGGCCCCATGTGGCTAATTATTTCTGTTCTAAATCCTGTCTTTGCCACTGAAAATCCTCAGAGTATTTGTCACCTTGATTTGGCTTTTAAATGCCTGGCTGGCTTGCCCCACTATTCAGTGCTGTTTCATTGCTACTATGTTATGCAGACCTACGTGTAGGTCCACCTATCACTACTACTGTTTACCGACCTACATGCAGGTCCACTCTTACCTACACAATCATTGCTTCATGCCTACTGCATCCCCTCGGCTTCAGCCTCTGGGATGTCTGCTGCATTCAATCCACATTTGACCTGCAAGGTCTCAGCACTCACCACTCATTATGTTTCAGCACACCAGTGTTCATTCAGCTGATCAACAGCTTTTCAGCTCTCTATCAGTTTTTGGGGCATGCCAACCATACCATTCTGGTGCAGGTTCCCTGCAGCCAATGGTCTTGCTCTGCATTTAGTCTGCATCTCAAGCGTGTCCAGCTTGGGGTGGGGTCCTTCTCATCTGGCCCATAGCTGGGAATGTCCTCGCTCCGGACTTGGCTTTAGCTGTTCATTACGTGACAGCAGCTCCTGGTGTAGAATTTAAGACTAGCTGTGAAGGGAGGTTACTCCGATCTCCTTTGGCCCTAGTGTTCCACTATAATGGTTATCCATTGGCTTTAGTGGTTTCCTTCGTAAGGCACCTTCATCGCATTCTCCCTATGATTGCCTCTGGTTCACCTGGTTTGAGTTTAGGGTGAGTAGGCCAGGTGAGTGCCTCAGCAGTTGTTGCTCTCCTCCTCCTCCTGCCTTGGTTGTCTATTCATATGGCAGAGAATGCTCGCAACCTTCCACGGCATTCCCGCTAGAGGGATTTGAGTGAGAGCCTTCCTCCAAATTGGAATATTTTCCACCTCCCTTTAATTGGGTTTTCCAAATTGCAGCAGTGCCATCACTAAATAAAATATCCCAAGCATGAAGGGAAGGTGACCTAGGCCTTGGATCCCCAGAGATTTCCTCCTCAAAGGGTTTTTTTTTCTTTCCTCCATTGCCTCAGGTCATAACTGTTAGCATAATAGTGTCCCTAGTTTCTTTAGGTAGGTTCCGCTGTTGAATGGAAGTGGATGGTATCCCTGCCATTCCCTCTCTCCTTAGAGGATCCCTTAATTCTCAATGCAAACCATCAGAATCATGCCATGCAAACCAGGCTTTCTTCATATTATCAACCTGAGCATCTCATTACATTATCAAACTGTCTATGCTGATCTACTACTACATCACGGTTATAACTTGCTCATATGCTTCATACTTCATTCTTTTGCGGATCCTTCCTAAGGTACCTTTAGCCACGGGAATCCTGTGGCACCTCTAGGGGTGGAACCCTCTTTGATGGTTCCTTGCCTTTGGCACTCCTACAGGATGGTAATTCCTCTGGAATAGAGAGTGTGATTGTCCAAAACCAAACTAACACAGTTGCACAAGCATAACACTATACTGGCTGCGTAGGCCATTGAACTGTAATATAGGTTTCATCTGCATTTTACAACAGCTCTCAGCTGATGACAGAGAACAGTGATTATGTTAATATGAAGGATAAGCTGTGCCACTGTTGGTTTGACTCTGTCCTTTGAAATCTTTGCTGACTCCACCCTGAAACCAGAAAGAGTGTCATAAACAGCCTGCCTAATTTGCCTGCCACAGACCTACCCCTTGGACAGAGCTCTCCAGTGGATGCACTCCCTTCACACCCCTCTATAGCAACTCTCATATCAACAAGTTTGCCTGCACTTGTACGCACGATGAACTTAAAAAGGTAGCAGGGTGGAGGAAGGCAATTATAGGCCAGTCAGCCTAACATCAGAGGTGGGAAAGTTAATGGAATCACTGCTGAAGGAAAGGATTGTGTAATAACAATCAACCAATCAAGTTTATTTTATACTGGAAAAGGTACGTGAGCAAAAATGCCCATTTTCACAAACGTCCAGTTTTACAAATGGTTACTAAGATATGAGAAAACAATATACATAGTACATAGTATATACAAGTAGTGAATAGCATTATATACAATGGAATAGGCAACCAGTCATGAGCAAAATTAAAAATAAATTACATAAGTACATAGATGAATAAAATCAGTCCTTGACAGAATCAGGTATACAGGAATTCCAAAGTAGTTATTGGGAGTAGCAGGGTACAGTAATTGTAGGCAGTACCAAGACAGCATAATCCAAAATTCAAAAACAGTAGCAAAGTAAGTAGAGCCTGCAGTGCTGGACAAAATGTGACAGGTACGCAGTGTTAGGAGAAAGGGGGGAGCAGGGGAGGAGGACAGAGAGCCAGAGTGGTAGAGAAGATGGATAATGAAGAGAGTGGGAAGTGAGAGGAGATCAGAAGTTAGGTAACACAGGTAGTGATGCACAAGTGCAAGACGGCTTTATAAGGAACTGGCTCTTAAGGGATCTTTGAAAGATGTGGGTAGAGTTTCAGGTAAGTAGAGTGGGAGGGAACTGGTTATAGAGTTTTGTACCATTATAGGCGAGGGAATTTTGAGCAAGAGAGATCTGGAAGAAAGGGATGTGACATATATTGCTGGAGGTTCCTCTGGTCAGGCAGGTAGAGGCAGACTTGGGGAACATAAAAGTCATGCTGCACGGAGGTTTGTCCAGCTTAATTTTGTGGAGGAAGGACAAACTTTTTTGGGTGAAAAGCCCCTCAAGGTGGAGCCCGTCAAGTGCCTTGTATAGGGTGCAGTGGTGCATTCTCAAGGGGAGACCTGTGATGAAATGGATTATATTATTGTAACTGGATTTGAATTTACAAAACAGTTGAGAGTTTATGGGTGGGGCATAGATGATGGACCCATAAGCCAAGAGGGGTAAGAGAAGGGAGTTAGCAAGTCTGGGTCTTGAGTTGAGTATTAGGAACTTACAGATCATATAGAGCAGCCCTAGCCTCGTGCATCTTGCTGATTACATTAGAGACATGGAGGGTGAAGGACAGATGGGGGTCGAGATGGATACCTAGGTATTTAAATTTGGATACTAGTTCTATTCTATTCCCAAGGTTGTCCGAGAAGTTAAGATGGGGGATGAATGTTTTCCTGGGGCCAGAGAAAAATATGCATTTAGTTTCCTTCGAGTTAAGGACCATGCCTTTGTTGGAGAACCAGGTGTGAAGCTTCAAGAAGTCTGTTTGCGGGAATGAGCGCATAACTTCAGGGTTTTTGTTGCTGCAATAAAGTGCTGCATCATCTGCGTAGAGGGCCATTTTGGTGCTGGAACAGACTTCAGGGAGATTGTTAATGAAGAGTGTGAATAGGAGGGGGCCCAAGATGAAGCTCTGGGGTACATCATATTTAATTGGGCATTCTGAGGAGGCGTGCCCATCAATGTTGGTTATCTGGAACCTACAGGTGAGATAGCTCCCAAACCAACTGACAGCTTCAGGAGAGAAGTGGAGGTCAGAAAGGTGGATAGGAGGAGTTCATGGTCAACAAAGTCAAATACCTTTGTCAGGTCCATGAAAACCAAGCCCGTGTATAATCCATTGTCAATGGCTCCATAAATGCCCCCGGTAAACTTGACTAGGGCGGTCTCCATACTGTGGACATCTCTGAAGCCATGCTGGGCATCAGTGGGGATGTTGTAGCTGTTGAAAAAGGATGTGACTTGGGAGTGCACCACCTTTTCCAGAATCTTTGGGGGGGGCAAGGATGGAGATAGGTCTATAGTTACTAACCTTGGTTCTGGGGCCAGATTTGAACAGGGGTTTGATGATGGCAGTTTTCCAGATCTGGGGAAAGGAGCCAGTCCAAAGGGAGGGGTAAAAGATGTTGGTGAGTGGAATCACAAGGGGAGCAATGGTGAGTTTAAGGAGTTTGTAATCAATCCCGTCTGCTCCATTACTGAGACGGGAGTTGTTTGAGAGGATGAGCTTAACAGTGTCAGTGGGAGTAAGAGCCCAAAAGTAGAAATTTGGTACCGTCCCAAGGTGAGTTGAGGGGAGATGGGGGTGGGAGAGTCAGTGGAAACTAGGTGGGACGAGGGATGGGAAGGTTTGTATTTATCTAAGTCCCCGAAGAAATTGTTAAACAAGTTGCCAACAGCAGAAGGGTCACTAGTAAGCTGATTGCCATGACTGCAGGTGATGTGTTCAGCTTTCCTGACCCTACCAAGAAGGTTGTTCAGGGTGTCCCAGAGTTGCCTGGGATTGGTATTGTCCCCGAGCTGTGTGTTGTGGAGAAAATTAACCTTAACTGACCTTACAGCCGCTTTGCACTTGTTCCGAAGGGTTTTGTAAAAAGTGAGTAGAGCAGGGTCCCCATGTTTCCTGTGATTGGTCCAGGCCCTGAGGGTGTCGGGGTGACCCATTTGCAGGTGCGGCCATGGACCCAAATTTTTTTAAGGGGAGGGAATTTATCGCAGACCCCAGTAAAGATAGCTGAGAACCGGTAAAGAACAGCATCAATATCTATCATGGCTGAAGTAAAAGACCAGTCAACCTGGTAAAAGGCCATTGTGATATCAGCAAGGGCATTACCAGTTAAGCGTCTCAAGTAGATGAAGTTGGGAGGGGGTTTGGAGGAATGCACAGACCAATGGCAATAGGTGGTGCAGTGGTCGGTTGGGCAGTCAAGGATTGTGACAGGGCTGGAGACAATGATCCAGTGTATAACCAACTGGGAGCCAGTTTTGTAGTTAGTCCTAGTAGGGGAGGATATAATTTGGTTTAGCCCAAGGTCTGAGATGACAGATTTAGCATGATTAGAGTGGCAGAAGGACCAGCTTATGGTAAATTCCCCAAGTAGAATTCACTCCCTGTTAAGGGGGAGGTTATTTTTGATGCTAGGAAGGGAATCAAAGTCAGATGAGGGGGTACCGAGCGGGAGATATATGGTGGTGATAGTAAGGGTTCCGTTATCACCTAAAAGTAGGTGGATGGAGAGGAACTCAAGTTTAGAAGAGCTTATGTTGAGACTGAATTCCATGAAAGAAAACTTTTTTGCCACATGCAGCCCCCACCTTTCCTCTCAGGCCTGTCTTTCCTGACAGAGATGAAGCCATCGAGCTTGATTTCCCGCTGGAAATCTTATTCAAGAGTCAGGTCTCAGAGAGTGTAATAATGTCGAATTTATTAACTTTACCCCAGGCCTGTAAGATACCCTTCTTGGTAAGGAGGCTTTGCACATTGAGGTGGACAATGTCAATGTATTTAATACCCTTGCCAAGGTTATTCACGCCATGATTACTAGTACCATTGAGGCCAGTGAGGGGAGACAAGTTGGCAGGGCTGGGGTTAGGGTGAACCATCCCCTGAGAGTAGTAGGAGTAGAAAGATAGTTCTGGTGTGCCTGGTGTTTAGGAAACAGGGCTTTTTCTTGTGGAGGCAGGGGGTTTAATAATGCAGATACTGAGACAACTCAGGTTCAGCGAGAAACAGAAGGGAAGGTGGAGGTGGAGGAGGGAATGGGATGGAGTAAGAAGCAAGAAAAAGGGGATTGGGGAAGCAGTGAAGGTGTAGTGAGGAGAAAAAAATTACAGTGGAGGTGGGGGGAGAGGCGGAGGAGGAAAAGGGGGAAGAGGGAGACGTGCAGAAGATGAGGGCTGGAGAGGGGGGAGGAAGAGGGGAGGGGTGAAGGAGTGAAGGAAGGCAGAGACCAGAAGTAGTGGAGGGAGACAAGATTCCTGGGGTGAGAAGGATTGCAAGAAAAGAGCAGGAGGAAGGAGAGGGAAAATAAGAAGTGGTTGGTAGCCATAGATAAGAGAGTCTTAGAGGGGAGAGGTAAGAGGGATGAGAGACCAGTGTGGAGACAGTAAGTAAAGCTTAAGTAAATGACAAGAAGAGATAGCAAGTTTGATTGCAAGAGAGAGCAGAGGGCAAGGAGTGAGGGGGTAGAGCACAGGAAAGCTTAAAGGAGTTAAAAATCAAATATCTAATTATCCTGCTATGGTAGCCAAGTGGCTAAGGACACAGACTTTGGTTAGGAAGGTCGGTGGTTCAAACCCAGGATGCAGAGTGGCTAGAAATGAGGCAGAATAGGCAAGGATGAGCCAGGTATGAGTAACAACTGACAACAGGGAGGCACTAGGGGAAAAAGAAGTGAGAGGTAAGAGAGACAGTGACTCCTAGTAGCTGAAGAGTATAAAATATAGCAGGGAGAATTTGGAGGAGAGGGAGTGAGAGGTATGGGGAGCAGTAACACCTGGTGGCTGAAGAGTAAAAAGTGCAGTAGGGAAAATAGGGAGATAGTTCTAGGGCAGCACGTGACTGGTTAGGGCAGCACGTGACTGGTCATGTGACCTACCTCACCAATAAATGTAAGACCCACCCAAGGGAGGGTGGGCAGAGCAGTGACGAGCTAACACAGTACAGACTGAGCTCCTGAGTTAGGAACACTGGAGATGCTCTACCTGTCGATTTTCAGGCCACCTGCAATACTCCTTGATGTGTTGGGAAGGTAGAAGTGGGGACTGCAGCCTGCAGGAGAGAAGATAAGGAGAGCTTAGAAGGATTACCAGGTCAGGACAAACAAAGAACCGGGGTCAAGGTGGGAAGTAGAGACAAAGGAGAAAGGAGGGGGGGCAAACTAGCACAGGGAGCTCTGCGCATGCGCAGTGCTTCCATGGCGGAATGGTGGCCAGTAGAAACGGATCACCAAGGGAGTTAGAACAAAGGGAAGGGAGGTTATCTAGGAGCAAAGAAAATAATAGCAGAACCAGGAGAAAAGGGAGTAGGAGTGGACCTGTTCAGACTGTGAACAGCAGCACAGTGAGTAGTGGAGAAGCACACATTCAGTGCAATGCAAGGCAGTTAAACAATAAAGAAAATCAAGCTAGGTGAAGTGTTCAGCAGCGATTGTATCCTTGTGCACGCATGCTTCAGGAGATAACCAGTTTACACTGAAATCACCCATCATGATGATTTCGGAGCTAGGGTGAAGGGAACAAATGCAGTCTAGGACTGAGGTTAGTCCAGAGACTTTGTGTTTTGGAGGGATATACACTGATGCCACCATGAGGGATTTATTATGAGCACCAAGTAGGATTTTGATAGCCAGTACCTGGATATCGATCCCCAGGTTTTGCATAAGTAATGCATGCCCCATAATAGAGTCCTTAACGTATATAGTGCAACCTCCTCCTCATTTTGTGACCCTGTCATGCCTGAAAAAGATGTGTCCCGGTAAGACAATGTTGGCATTGGCTATTTTGGTGAAAGCCATGTCGACAATCGATAGAATGTCAGGGTTATGTTGGGAGATCCAGGCTCTTAGGTTGTCCAGCTTGGCGAGTAAGCTACAGATATTGATAGACGTCAGAGTGAGAACACCTGATCTATTTCCACCAGAGGGTGCCTGTTGATGAGGACTGGGGTTAGGGTGGATATTGCCAGACAAAAGTAGTAACAGCAGTATGAGCCTTTTGAGTTGTTCCTTTAGCTGCTGGTGTGCTATAATATGATTCAAAGTATATGAGGGACGGTTGATGGGTATCCGGTGTTTTGCATGGTAGCATGTAAGGAGCAACAGATGGCGGTACCATGCAGGGTTCCCAGGGTTTAGCCAGCCATGGTTGTGACTAGGACATTTTCCATAGAGCTTTAATACTTTTTAATGAGGGTGGAGACCATAGGTTCCTGTTCCAGTGCCATAGACATATGAGGCATTATTTAAATTAGTGCATGATGACGCCAGAGGTGGACGCACCCTGACTGTCCTGATAGAGTGAGCAGGATGACCATACCAGGTGAGAGGAGTGAAGTTGCCATTGTCTTGCTTGGAGGAGATAAACACCCGAGGATCAAGTGCACAAGATTATGTGGGGAGTAGTAGGAGTGAGTGGGGAGGGTGAGGAGTGCCTGTGCTGGGGAATAGAGAGGTGATTAGGGATTAGAGAAAGGTGTAGCAGCGTATTAAGGAGCGTGTGATGGCCTAAAGTAAGGAGGAATTTTAACAAGTGATAAGGACGCTTGCCAGAAGGTGGATAATGAAAATCAGTGAAGTGTTCAGGGACAGGCTAGAGGGAGAGCAGTAAAGGAAGGTTTGGTGCCATAGGTCGCCCTCTGTAGGTTGCTGAGTATAATGTGCAAATGTGGAAGTAGAGAGATGGTGTTTTGTTTTTGTTTATTTCTGTCGGTTGTCTCATGGACACCACGGGTCCCTCAGGGTAGGAACAGTGCCCGTTCAGGGCAGTGGTATCTGGAGTGAAAGGAGAAGGGAGAGGTTAAAGAAAGAGTGTTGGAGGGGTGGAGGAGACTGGCAGCAGACTGCCAGTAGGTGGGCAGGGGGCAGACAGTAGAAACAATAGGGGAATTAGAGAGAGCAATTAGCCTGAAAGGATTAACTGCAGGGATAGTGGGGGGGAGGATCAGAGCGGATGGCGGGAATACCTTGAGGAAGGAGAGGGTTCGAGCAAAGGAGGGGGGAGAGGAGAGGAAGAGATCGGAAGTTGGGAAAGGATTTTAGAAAGAGGAGAGCAGTTCAGTTCCAGTACAACTTCACAAAATGAAAATGAGCAGATCGGCTCAAGTGCATTTAATAGTGGCACAGTAGAGATAAATAATTAAGGTGCAGGCAAATCCTCTGATAAACCGTAGTGAAATGTGGTCTGGTAACACAGCAGAAAACAATCAATAACAGTATGCTGACTTAAATCACTGAACTATGCTGAACACAATGCAGACTGAGTTCCTGAGTTAGGAACGCTGGAGATGCTATACCGGTCGATTTTCAGGCCACCAGCGATGCTCCTTGATGTGCTGTGGAGGTAGGAGTGGAGACTGCAGCCTGTCAGTTTTCAGGTTGCCCACAATGCTCCTTGATGTGCTGGGGAGGTAGGATTGGGGACTGCAGCCTGTCGATTTTTAGGCTGCCCATGATTCTCCTTGATGTGCTGGGAGGTAGGAGTGGGCCTCTAATTCATCTAATATCTCTAATCCAGTGAGTTACAAAACTTGAAGCAAGCAGGGTTTACAGCGGGAGTTCATGTCAATCAGATCTGAGAGACTTCTTTGATTGGATGACAAAGGAATTAGATCAGGGTGGAGCAGTGGACATGGCCTACCTAGATTTCAGTAAGGCTTTTGACACCGTTCCACATAGTAGACTAGTAAGCAAACTGGGTAGCTTAGGAGTGGGACCAAAGGTGGTAAACTGGATAAGAAATTAGTTAGGGGATAGGCAACATAGGGCGGTGGTAAACAGAATTCACGCTCAGGAAGGGAAGGTGACCAACAGGGTGCCTCAGGCATCAGTGCTAGGGGCGGTCCTCTTTAATGTCTTTATAAGTGACACTGCAGATGAGCTGGAAGCAAGGGTCTGCCTCTTTGTGGATGACACCAAAATCTGCAATAGGGTGGACTCTGTGGGGCGTGTGAAAGATGAGCAGTGATTTGAGAAAACTAGCGGAGTGGTCAAGGGTATGGCAACTGGATTTCAATGCGAAAAGTACAAAATAATGCACTTAGGGCACAGAAACCCAGGGATGGAGTACAGAAAGTGTGGAGTGATATTGACGACTACTAAGCAGGAAAAAAACCTATATGATAATCATATATGACCTAAAAGTGGCCAGGTAGTGTGACAAGGCAGATGGGAGGGATAGTGGAATGCATAGGGAGGGGTGTCACCAGCAGAACTAGGGAGGAGGTGTTGCCTCTATATAGACCACTGGTAAGACCCCACCTAGAGTACTGTGTTCAGTTCTGGAAACCACATAACCGGAAGGACATAGACAGAGTGGAGGCAGTCTAGAGGAGGGCAACTAAAATGGTTCAGGGTCAGCATCAAAGACCCTATGAGGGAGAGACTAAAGGACCTCAATATGTACACCCTGGAAAAGAGAAGGGGGGATATGACAGAGACTTTTAAATACCTCACAGGGGTAAATAAGGTATAGGAGGGAAGCATTTTTCAGGAAAAAAGATGGTCAAGAGCAAGGGGACATTCTATGAAGCTGGAGGGGGGTAGCTTCAGGAGAGATGTGAGGAAGTACTTCTTCACAGAAAGATTGGTGTATTCCTGGAACAGCACTCCAGCAGAGGTGGTGGGGCCACAGACAGTGGTGGGGTTCAAGAATGCATGGGAAATGCTCAAGGGAATCATACTAGAAAAGAAGGGGAGAGAAAGCTGTAGGTAATGTAGGGTCTGCGGTGATAATGTAGGTAGAGAAACACGGGCAAACTGGGTGGGCCAAGCGGTTGTTATCCACCATCAAATTCTGATTCTATGATCGTATCTGTTTCTGGTAATACTGCACTGGTGATAGTTCTTGGGATTTTTTTCAGTTTTTGATGAGGATATCCTATAGTCATACAATATGATATCAGGAAACTGCAATAGATAATAAGCCTTAAAGTACCACAGAGAGAGGGCTCAGTGTCGGGTTTATTGGTTGAGGTGCTCAACATGTGTTTGCTGCAAGCATCCATCCAATAATTCCTGCTGTAGCCCACAAAACAAGTGGAGTCATTTGTCTGTCTCCTAGCTCAGCACTCAGAGACACATAGCAAGCATCAGAAGGCTGATGTCCCTGGCTTAATCAGTCCTAATGTTCCAGGACTAGAAACGTCTCACCCAGTGTGTGATCTGATTTGTTGTAACTGACTTTACAAAGGAAGGGTTACTTACACACTGCCTTAAAGAGCTAGTGGAGCCAAAACAGACAGACAGGAAACTAATACAAATTTTAAGAAGTAGTCAGTAGTAACTTTTTATTTCTGAAGTATTTTTGTTTTTCCTTTTGCTCATTAGAAAGTCTTCCATGTGATAATATTGTGTTGGATGTGCAGAATAGCTCTCAGCCTGGCAGCTGAAATACCTATTTCTAGTACCCCCACTACATTATCAGCATTATGATTATTGACAATGACATCACCGGTGACTGATGTGGCTGTTCCTTAATGGCAGTGATGTCACAGTGAGGTCACAGTGCTGATGATGTGGTGGGAGGGCAGTGGAGCTAGATACGTCAGCTGCCAGGCAGAGTGTTGTTCCACGCATCGCACCTACTAACATCAGGTAAACAATCTTCTGATTAAACAAAGAGAACAGAAAAAGCACCTCAGATATAAAAGGTAATGGTTTGCTGCTTTTAAAATGTTATATTAGTTTTAGACAGTACACTAGCTCTTTAAAGAGAGAGAGAGAGAGTTTGAATATGTCAAATAAAATGTTTGATGACTTGTTAGTTCATGAAGATGTTTCACACACATTGAGGGTCAGGAGCGTTTAGATTGCAATCTTTTTTTTTGTTTTGCCATGCCTATATCTTGGGATGCAGTATAGACCAGTGGATAGCTAACAGGTCTGGGGACCAGGAAACCTAGGTTCAGATCCCACCACAGTGACCTACTTACTGTATGACCCCAAGAAAATCACTTTTTCTCTCTATGCTTCAGTCCGCCCAGCAGTAAAAACTGGGTAGACACAGGAGCCAGTTAATAATATTGCATCTCAGCTGGCTATCTTGTGTGAATAAAATGCCACACACACACACACACACACACAGTGTTCAGTTTTCAGACTGACAGTGTCTTGCAGCTAGAGTGTGACATGATAATTCTATCTAGAAGCAGGGGTACTAGTACTACACAATATCTGCCCATTGGGACAAAAAATTTGTTATATCTGGGCTGGGGCCTAACATAAAGCCACTGTGATAACTGCCAGGGGAACTGATCTGATTCTCATTTGGAGCTCTAAGCGAAGTAATCTAGCTACTGGTTGTTGAAGCATCACCAGGAACTTTACTGTATGTTTTGAACTGACTTCAATAGAATTTAGGCTTTCTTTGCATCACATATACCTATCCATTACGACTTCTGAGGTGCTGGGATGTGTTTATTAAAAACCCAATGTCAAAAACATATATTTATATGCAATTAGAAACCTACAGTACTCTGTTATCTATTACAGTTTATTAGAAGATATGTTTCTCATTTTCAGTTTCTCTTTCCAAGGTTGATAACCAATCTTTGAAGGCTATTCAAAAAGGTCCGTATACAAAGGACTTGACTGTCCTCAAATGACCCCATAGTGCCTTTGTTGACCTCACAGTACATACATAGCCTGTGATGTCACAAATGCAGCAATTGTGCGGTCAGCTTGGGACAGTCAGAGTCTTGAAAGACAGTGAAATATGTACCCTACTATCTGAGATATTTAGAAGACCAATAACAGGAGAATCAAGAAACACAAGACAACATTTTGTAAATATAAACATGTCTTAGTGCAGTAGATACTTGCAATTTAATGCTGCCAATTGAGATTTTTAAACCATAAATTGTGAATATCTGTGTAACCTTAGTATTCAAATATGGAATAAGCTTGTTGTATTCAAAAAACTAGGATGTGCATTTTTTTAAGCTTGGTTTTTGAAGCCAGCTATACTTTTTTTGTAATTAGAAGTTTATAACAAGCCAGCCCGCAGGTGCAGTGGTAGTGCTACCATTTGCAATGCCAGTGACCTGGGATCGGTAGCAACCTTGGGCTGCTGGAGGGCAAGCCGGGGGGAGGAGTATCGAGCATCCAAGAGGCTGCTATCCTCCTCTTCCTAGGAGGGTGGGCTGTGCGTCCTGCCACTCTACCGCCACCTGGGTGACCACGGGTGGAGGTGCAGTGGGACCGCAGAAGCTTGGGAGGGAAGGACATCAGCCAGAACATGGAGCAATGACACATCTCAACGTGCCCCGTTTCCTTGGATCCCCATTAGTGCCAGCGTCCTTGGAGAGGACCTGAAAAGCAGGAAAAACCCGACACCAGTCACCGGTAGATGGGACCTGGATGCCCCAGACTCCTTAACCAGGCTCCTTTCAGGGCTGGATGGACAACCTGACACACACTTAGGGACTGCGGGGTGGGGGCGACCCAGGATCCCCTCCTTCCCTGCCCCGGGAGCAAACCGCGGCAGATGGGGATAGGTCCACTGGTTCCTGGAGGAGTTGCCTGGGGCAGAGCTACAGGGACTCACAGCCTAGGGCTCCCTGAAGCATACCTCTCAACTGTATCACATTACAACGAACGTTCCTCATTTCTCTTCAAAAAAGCTCCCTGTTCCACATTGTGAGGACTTGTTCCACATTCAAAGTCAACATTTTAAAGCAAAAATCCATAGTAAATGATGGAAAAAATAAATTATTCAATTAATAACAGACTTTCTGCACATAAATGCAACATTTTAACAGTGTTTCGAGTTTCTTAGGTAAAGATTTGATTAAGTGTTCCACATTTTGCCCATTTGTTCCACATTTTTGACAGGCAATGTTCCACATTTGGGGGACAATAGGTTGAGAGGTATGCCCTGAAGAGTGGTGACTGGTGTGGAGAGAAGGGGGCATAAAGAGCAAATTAAAAAAAAAAGTTTATTTCATTTTTCAGGACCATTACAACAGTATCATGGCGATTCCACAGACATGATTTATATTGAATGGCAATCTTCCTGTTTTTACATAAAGATTGCCATTCAATATAAATCATGATGGGCAGTCAGTAAAAATCATGACGAACAGTCAAGATATAAATTGTGACAGGCAGTCAGGTTTTAGAAGATCCCACTCCACCACTACCTCCCTGCTGAGGATCATTGACTCCATCCAAACAGGGATGGATCAGGGTCACATCACCTCTGCCATCTTTGTCGACCTCACCAAGGCCTCCGACACTGTGTCCCACCCCTTCCTCCTAACAAATCTCTCCAACGCAGGGTTATCCAATGAGGCCACCAGCTGGCTCCACTCCTACCTAGTAGGTAGGTCTCAATCTGTCCGGATTGGTAACTCTTCCCCCCCCACACTTCCTATTACCACTGGTGTACCCCAAGGCTCCGTCTTTGGCCCCCTGCAGTTTTCTTTCTTCCTAAATGACCTGCCATCTGCCTGTCCACATACCTCTATCCATATATATGCAGATGACACAGTCTTGTATGCATCTGGCCCCTCCATAACCGACGTGACGAACAGACTCCAACACAACTTTAGTAACATTCAGTTCTGGTTTTGCTCAAGCCATCTTTTCCTGAATACCAAGAAAATAGTCTCCATGTCCTTCGGCACAAGGCACAGACTATCTCGACGCCCCTCCCTTCCTTCCTTCCATATCCTGGATGGGACAATGCTTGAGGGCTGCTCCTCCTTTAGATACCTTGGGGTCTGGCTTGACTGGCACCTCAATTTTTCTGGACACATAGAGGCCATACACAAGAAACTGCACTCTAACCTGGGTGCCCTGTACCGCAACCGGGGCTGTATCCCTCTGCCGGCTCACCGGGCTATTGTACAGAAAATGATTCTCCCTATCTTCAGCTATGAGGATGTGGTTTACACTGCCACTCCTGTCTCCTCCTCAACCAGACTGGACACATTTTTCCACTCCTGCTGTCATTTCACTCTTGACTGTACCCCCCGCACACACCACTGTACCCTCTACCAATCTCTATCCCCTCCCTTTCTTAGGGGATAGATGGGGTACCCACTGTTCTAGCTTTGTGGCTAAATCCTGGTCCAAGTCCCTGCCTTCCTCCCTCTCCTCCTCCTCCTCCCTCTGTACCCTTTCCTCTCCCTCATATTTGCTCAGAAACTGTGACCCTCTCACCTTATCTGTCTCCGTCAGACCTCCTCAGCAGGTCATGCCGCCTTTTCCTACAGGTTTAAAATTCTTTGAAACTCACTCCAGTGCTCCATCCATTTTGCCTCCTCCCCTCGGGTATGCAATTCCTTCATTAAAAAACATTTCCATACCCCTTGCACCTGTTTCTAACCCCCTGCCACCTTGCTACCGCATGCTTCTCACTCTCGCCTGTCACACTTTATTCCTGCGCATCCTTCCTTGGTTGGTTGCCACTGGGTGATTAGCTGCTGTAGTCCTGTAAATAAGTGTAAAATATATTCTGCAACTCTGTACACTATTTGTATAATTATGTAATTTCATTGAAGTACTTCTGCTGTATCATTGTTTCTATTATGCAGTGTACCTGTGTAACTCTTTCCCTTAATTGCTTCTTCAGTTTGTATTATTACTGCAAATACTGTATATATGTACTGTCTGTACGCTCCCTATCAGTTCCTCCTCCCCCCAGGACGCATCTGGAAATGCCCACTTGTTGCACAGTATGCACTTCCTGGTAAAACTTTCAATAAATAAAGCAGTAACAAACTAACCATCAAAGTCAGCACATCAAAACTCCATCCTTATGAGGCACCAGATTAGTCTTGCAATCCTGCCGTTGGTTGCTTCTCCTCTCTCACTAATATTTCAAGGGACTATATCAGACTTATGCTACATCACCCAAAGCAGCTGTTTGTTCCAGAAGTTGGTACATTTTTTTAACTTTTAAATTCAGCGCTGTGGTCAGTTCTCGATTTGATCAGTCTCCTGCACTGTGTCCTCCCAGTCCTTGGTCATGGGAGGTGTTTTGTATTTATCAGGTAACTGGTACTTCTTTAATTTATCTATTAGTTTGAGGGCCCAAATGGAAAACCTCACCTAAATTTGAAATTGGTAGCCCCCCCTTACAGAAAAGGTTTAACTTTTTTTAATGAAGGGATGAACTCTCAAGAGTGATTTTAGGGGGATATGGTATGCAGTGGTAACTGAGAAATATGGATGCTTTTCTAAATTGTGTCAAACTGTCTTCATGGATTTCTTGAAAAAGTCAAAATAATGACTCTCCTTTAACATGTGTATAATTTTACAGTGTTTTCATCCTATATTGATTTAATTATGGCAAATTTACTTTAAATATATTCTCTGCTTATTGTTTTGTCTATATGTGTAATTTATAAGCTGCTTACACTACATAATTTATAAAAAAAAATAGCTTATTTCAACATCATGTTTTACAGCTATAAAACATGGGCAAAATGTGTTTTCTTTTTATAATTTTACAAGATCAATAATGTACTAATGAAAATATTCCTAATAACATTTCTCTTTTTTTCAGGTAATAACAACAACTGAGAGGTGACAAAATGGCTGATAACTATGCTGAGACTTTGACCCTCCTCATCAAAAAAACCCGCCTGACTAGTGACTGGTCTGGTCCAAGTGTATCATCTGCCAAATGACAACACAGGAACACCTGCAGACTGCAAGCCCTGGAGGACTAAAGATATTTTATAATGCATGCCTTGTTAGAAGAGACCATGTTTATCAGTGATTGCCACCTTTAGACATTGACGCATTATTAGCTTTGCCTGCAGTACATTATCATGCACGATGTCACCAGTCCTACACCAGCAAAACAAACCTGAAGCATTTTGAAGGTTGAGGAAGACACTCATGTCCTGGCTTTTCTACTGATACTGGTCAGTGTTCAAGCTCACAGAGTAGACAATCGACTCGCCAGCCTGTTAACTGGAATTTGTGTATAATATGCAAGAAGGTGTATCACAAAAAAGACAAACATCTATCACAGACTGTAACCTTCAGAGGGCAAGAAACTCTGCTTGATGTGGCTGAAGCCAGAGAAGATGACACAGTTTTAAAGCGAACAGCTGGACTGGACTTATTTGCATTTGAAGCAAAGACTGCCATAGTACTTTCACCAGCAAAAGAAACACACACACACAAAATTGTCACTATCCAGTGACAAGGAAGATGAGTCTGTGTAAAAAGCATGTTTCAGTGAACTGATTCCTGAAACTGAGAATGACCTTCTTATCAGCAGAAAAGTCTTGTCCATGCCTTACCTCTTACTGGGGTACTGGGGTATTCTGAAAAGCAAAGTTCCTAGCAGTGAGAGTTACCAAAGGGAGAAGCTAAAGAACAGACTAACAAACTATTATAGTGACCAAATCATTTTTAAAACGCAGCATGACCCAAGTAAACCGGAGCTTGTGTATAGCAGTGCTGTGTCTTTGGAAGATGTCATCAGCATAGCTTCCCGGTTGCATTCAACGCAACAGTATGAGGAGGAAAACCCTCTCCCTACTCCTCCCTACTTCTGAAAACAAAGATAAATATTCAGCCGCATCTACGCTGTTTCATGTAGCACAGGTCCTCCGTAGTGAGCTCAAAATGTGTGAGGGACTAGATATCAATCCGATAGAATAATTCCATTATCAATTTAGGACATGCAGTAGACATGATTCCTGACAGTGTGTATAGGTTCCTGAAATGGGTATTCCACAGGGATGTTGGTGTTGAACTTATTGAAGATGGCAGTCCTTTAGTAACAGCCACTGACAAGACCCTCCACAGACAGATATTATCAGTTGGTCAGAACTTCATTCATATAGTATCCAGAGGTGTAAAGCGTACACCTAAACATGTTTGGCTTGCAATGTCCATACACCATATGACAGGCTCTAAACAGGTAGTAACAACGGTGCACAAGGTAGCACACTGTGTCAGTTATGAAGCCCTAGAGAGAACTGACACAGGTATTGCAATGGATCAGCATGAAAAAACTGCCAGGGACAATATCATAATTCCATCAAACATACAGCATGGGGAGTTTGTTCAGTCTGCTGCTGACAATAATGATATAAATGAAGAAATGTCAGATGGAAAGCACACAACCCATGCCACAACTATGGTAGTATATCAATGTCAGACAATTCTGGAAGGCAGCTTTGGCACAGTGGCAGCTCAGGCTCAAGCAAAGAAAACAGCCCCGTGAACATGATCACATGAAACTCCTGTAATGTGCCAAGCCATTCTGGAGTACAATCTTCATGGCCGATGCCCTACACCAAATCTTGTTGGAAAAGTAAAAATTAACTGGTATACCGATGTGGAGGCTTGCCAACAAGCTGACAACCTTGATCTACAATGGCTAATTGTAAGATGCTGCCCAACCAAGCTATCTGAGGTTGAGTTTGAAAAGATGAATGCTCAGCAAGTACCAGGATGGACAGCTTTTAATGTGATGATTTCATCTACCATACCAACAGTAACATCTATTAGGTACTGTCCAATGCTGCCAGCATCACCTACTAAACGCAGTACAGTTTTCACTGTAATGAAAAATGCCTGAAGATGTCTAGCACACTTGGCCGAGATTACAGTGTCTTGACATTTGGCAAGGCTATATATTGTAAAGCCAAAGAGAGTCAGTGGTGGTGCTCAGAGGAATTTCAGAAAACAGTCTTGAGAATGAGTGGTTTCCACATAGCACAGACATTCTGGTGGTAATTGGAAAGAAGTATTAAGAGAGTGATCTGGAAGACATCCTCATAGAACCGCAGGTGTATCATAGCAAAACAGCAAGCAATCTACTTAAAGTCAGTTCCTACAACTGTGGAGTGAGGGCCCACAAGCTTGTAATGGAGGCTCTGTCCAGACTGAGGTGGCAGACATTTTGTAACTGGGTACAAGGAAATTAGATTGATTGCAATGTAGACCTCATCAACAGCAAGCTCCAGGTATGTCAAAATGTGGTATCAAACAATGATGCAACAATTCTAACAGCAACACTTTCCCAGCTCAGTGATGCCCTCAAGAATGTACAGGATGCATTGCACAGATTCCACAATTTTGGACAAGCAACTTCCCAAACATTTGCATTGTGGGATGATTACATTGAAATGGTTAACATCCTAGTGCAGTTTATTACTCTACTTAACTCAACTCATCTTTATTTCTTTAAAAGTGCAAATCAAAATATCAAGCACTTGTACAAAAAAGATAAAATACAACAGGAAAACACAACTCACAGAGTTAAAACCTATAAAATACCACAGTAGTCATTAAAATATATTATCAGGATTCTGAAAAGACTAGTCTAGACAAATAAGTCTTCAGGGCTGACTGAAAGCCCTCCATGGTTGGGCACTCCATTACCAAATGAGGTAGAGAATTCCACAGGGTTGGTGCCACAAATGAAAAGGCCCTCACACCAGATGACTTCAAACTGACCCTGGGAATCTCCAGCAATCCTTCATTGGTGGAGTAGAGTGGGCATGGGGACAATAAGGACACAGGAGTTCTTGCAGGAAGCATGGACCCTGTCCGTGTAAGGCATTAGAGGTCAGCAAAGCGACCTTGAAGGTGACACGCCACTGGACTGGCAGCTAGAGCAGGCTGTGGAGCACAGGTGTGACATGGCAAGATCAAGGTAAGCCAATCAACAACCTGGCCACCACATTCTGCACAATCTGCAAGCGGCGAATGTCAACCTCTGGAAGCCCTAGGTATGTGGAGTTACAGTAATCAAACTCCGAGGTAACAATGGTATGGACCAGAGTAGGAAGGTCATCAGGTGGGACCAGGTGTTTCACCCGGGTGATATTTCTCAGATGGTAAAAAGAGGTCTTGATGACAGCCACCACCTAAAACTTAAGTGTCAGCCCTTCATCAAAAATAATGCCCAGATTATGCACCCACTCCGAAGTCATCAGCTGGCTTCCCCCGAGCCAAAGCCCTTAAGGCCACCCAGCTAATTGTCCCTCAACTTGATGACCTGGATCCACAACCAACACCTCGGTCTTGTCAGGGTTCAGCTTCAACCAGTTGGCACTCATCCAATCCTGGATCTCAGCGAGGCAGTTGTTAAACACTGAGACTGCATCATCCTGTCCAGGCACAAAGGACATGTAGAGCTGAGTATCATCTGCATAGCAGTGAAAACTAAGTTCATACTGCCTCACAATGTCCTCCAATGGCAGCATATGCACCACAAACAACATGGGTGACAACACAGATCCCCGAGGGACCTCACATGGTAGAGAGACTGGGTTGGAGGAATAAATCCCCAATACCACTCTCTGAAACCTGCCAGTGAGGTACCAGTGGAACCACCTGAGGACCATACCCAACAGTTCACAGATGAACCTTAGGTGCTCCAGTAGCACACCATGGTCCACGGTGTCAAATGCTGCTGAGAGATAAAGGAAAACCAAGATTGAATGGGTCCTCTGGACTCTCGCTATCAGGAGATCATTGAGTACCCGGACAAGTGTCATCTTGGTGCTATGCCTCTTCCTAAATCCTGACTGGATTGGAAAGGATCATAGATCTCGTGGATGGTAAGATGATCCTCCAGCTGCAGTGCAACTGCCTTCTCAATAACCTTCCCAACAAAAGGAAGGTCAGAGACGGGCCTGTAGTTAGCGAGACAGTCGGGGTCAAGAGAAGATTTCTTACGTAGGGGTGTCACCACCGCCTCCTTCAGGGTGTCCAAAAACACACATGTCTCTAAAGAACACCCAACTATCTCCACTAGGACCAGGCCAATGATCTCAACACACCCAACAAGGAGGCAATTTGGACCGAGGTCCAAACTACAGCATGTCAGCCGCAAACTCTGGATGATCTTCATGACATCTGCAATCACCAACCATTCGAAATCTGACCAAACAAACCAAGGAGCAGTGACCTCCCACCAATCACCATAATCCCCATTGAAGCGAGCCACACAGATATCTGTTTTGATGCCAGCAACCTTATCTACAAAGAATCGAGCAAACTTATCACATTTTACTTGTGACATGCTCTCTGAGGCTGGATTGTACAGTCTGTCCACAGTCCAGAAGAGCTGAGCTGGTCGGTTCTGTGCAGCAGCTATCTCCATGGACAGGAATTCTGCCTTCTTACGGGAGATAGCCGACTGATACTGCTTATAATGGGACATCAGTCTAAATCTGTCAGCATCAAGATTGGACTTCAGCCAGCATTGCTCCAGCCTTTGCCCCACTCACTACAACTCCCTCAAAGTCCCATCAAACCAAGGGGAACAAGGGCGGAGAGTGAGTGGGCAAACACGGACAGGAGCAATAGAGTCCAGAGGCCCCACCACAGCCCTATTATAGGTCTGCAGTAGGATCTCTGGGTCCCTGCTTACCCCTGACATGCTCGATAGATCCAGCTCCGCCATCAGGCCCTCTGGGGTCAAACCCCTCAAAGAGCTGAACCAGACCATCTCCACAGGGACAGGCCTATTGGAGGGAGCCAGGAAATTGAACCTTATGATGTAATGGTCCGACCAACTGACCAGTTCCACCACCACATTAGAGGTCTCCATCCCCAGTAGAAAGACCAAATCCAATGAGTGCCCATGAATACGGGTCGCTGTGGTAATCACCTGTATGAAGCCCAATGAATTCATTAGTTGGAGAAAGTCCTGATCAAATTGTGAGAGTTCATTATTGACCCAGGCACCGAAGTCCCCTAGCACCACCCATCTGGGGAACTCCAACACCATATCGATAATGAAGTCCGCGACTACCTGCAGAAACTGCTTCTCGTTCCTGGGTGGATGGTATATGAGAAGGATTCTACACCCTACACCTGCACCAATGATACACTCAAAGGACTTGGACTCCCCAGCTGACACATCAGTAAGGCCCAATTCCATTCTAAAACAGATTGCTATACCCCCGCCCCTGCGTTCCATCCTCGGGAGGTGTATCACCTAAGACCCGGCCGGAACAGCTGACTCAAGAATAGGGCCATCATGCTCCTCTAGCCAGGCCTCAGTGATGTAAGTCAGGTCTGATGACTCAATAAGACAGCAATTACTGCTGTCTTGTTTTTAATAGACCTGGCATTGCATAACACCGTCCGAGTAGGATTAGAGCAGAATGTGAAGGCAACTGGGACCTGCATCTTGCGGCGGTTGTAGAGATGCTACCACTATGTTTTGCCTTTAATCACACCAGCTATGCCCACTGGGTATCTGTGTACATCAGTGATATGACGCTTCTGCCAGATTGTGCCCCCAAAGTTCATGAGCAGTTTGTGCAAGGAAATCGTGCTGTAGCTCGGTCTAGAAATAAATTCAGCAAAGTCTGGACAGACATGGCAATTGAACAAGCAGTAAACTATGATAGTAAAGTAAAATGGGGTATAGTGGGTTTTACTTTGAAACCAGGAGCCTTGGCTAGATGTTCATCACTGCTCATGAGTGCTCAGCTGTCACAACTTCCATGAAGGTAATGTGTGATATAGTAGACTTTTTCACAAGGAAAACACAAGGAGGCCGCACCTCATCGCATGCAACGAGATGAAGGAGATGTAAATAAGATTGTTAACACAGTCACCGACTCCATGACAAACCTATTTGATTGGAATGCTGACTTGATAGCACTCACCAACATTGCAACTGGCATTGTTGCACCCGCAGAGGTTGCCACCAAGCTTGTTACTGTGAATGATACAGGAATCACAGCAATGAAACAGTTTGTGGAAGACGGACTAAATCCAAATACCACCGGATTCTTTGAACCACTACACAAGCTCAACATCAAGACATTTGCATCTCTAAGCAAGAAGATCAAATCGAAAGTTAGCAGTGATAAGTCAGTGGCTACCAGTGCAGACAGGGAGTTGTTTAGCCGTCTTATAGTAGCTGCACAAACAAGAGAGATTGATCTGAAGGAAGTTTTCACACATGAGCTTTCCTCAGTTCCATATGCTCTAGCGCACTCTGATGGTACCCCTGAACAAAACTACAAAGAGTAAGCTAGTGCCTGAATTAGAAAAAGAAGCAGAGTCAGTGTGTCAACTGCCAGTGTACAACATACCCATAGCTTGGATAGTGGATGACATGGCTGTTATACAAATGGTCGAGCAAGGAGGTGCAACTAGCTTTAGAGAACTTGCTGACTTGGTCTTCAGAATAGTACGCCAGCATCTACAGAGTTATGAGAGCTGCAAAAGAGTAGATATCTTCTTTGATCGATATGTTATTTATTTATTTGTATTTAATGTGACGTCAAAGGTTCAATTAAAGCTTGTGAGCATGCATGAAGGGAATCCTCACAAAGCAATGAAGTCAAAATCCATTGTCCCAAAACACCCCTCCCAACGCAGTGGAGTAAGTTAATTGGAAATCCCAAGAATAAAGAACAACTTGTAAAATTCCTGTCAGAATCATGGTGTGATATGGCAGAAGCTTTACTTGGCCCAGATCAGAAAATGGTTATTGCATGTGGATTCAAGGACAGCCTCGTTGCTTGCATGGTCACTTCAGATGGAGTTGTAGACCAAGAAGATCTATTGTCATCGCACAAAAAGGCTTCTACTTCATGTTGCACGTGCTTCACAAGAATACCCTCGCACAGTAGTGTGGTCTCCAGACACTGACATTGCAGCTCTTTGTGTACCTTTTATTCACAACTTGGAAGCAACTCAAGAGCTTTGGTTCCGTACTGGTGTGAAGGATAAAACCAGATTTATACCAACCCATACTATAGCAGCTGAACTTGGCCAGCAATGATGCAGAATATTGTCATGATACAGACAATTTAAATAACAATATCCTTGATTATCTAACTAGATGATAATTGTTCCTCAACTTTTGTGTTCTGTATTACTTCCATGTGACAGTTGTATTTTTATTGCCAAAATGTTTGACTAGTAAACGTCTGAACAATGGGAAGAACTACCACAGCTGAACATCTGTGATGGTGTGTGAGGTATGTAAGATATTACAAGGCCCATGTTAACTGCAGCCTTGAGTACTAGTTTAATAATTTTCCCAGATTTGTTGTGCTCTTGTTAAAACGGAACCTCAAAGATTTTTGTGTGTGCTGAATGCATCTTATTATCTGATCATATAATGGAATGACTCCTTGTATTTCCAAGTGATGTTTATTACATCTCTCACCCATTCGTAACTCAAGGAATTTTTGACCATATTCACTTTTCTTTCACAGTTTGATTATTTAACTGTATTACATTTTATTTATTATGAGACTTGAACCAGGATAATTATCTACTGGGAGAGGGCCTCATTTCCAGTAGGGTCCCAGATTAAGAATCTGCATGATACATGCAACATCACCCAGTAAGTGTAAAATAACAGCATACTGAATACAAATTTAACTTTATGCAATGTAACATGTTCAAGAATCTCCTCTATAAAACCCCAAAGAATGCGTAGAATTCTGAGCAGAATAACTCAAGGCCTAATGAAACTCACCAGCAAAGTTGTTTCTGTTGTGTAGGATGTGTACATTTTTTAGTAGATTGAAAACTGTAATGCAGTGTTGATTTCATTTTTGAAGTGTTTCCTGACAGATGGTTTGCAGAATTTTAAAGTTCTCATCTTAAAGAACTGTGATGCTTGAAAGTGCCCAGACTTTCTGTGCCAACAAAAGTCATACCGTATCTTTAAATGGGGACTTATTTAATAGGATCACTAGATGGTGTGGAGTTGATACTCAAAGTAACAGGTCTGCCTTAAATGAGAGTTTAAGAGCAGGGGTATAGAAGTACCAAAATGATTGAAGGTGTAACCTACACAGAAATCTTATTTTTCCTACACAAAAACTAAGGTAGTTGTAACTGACCTTCTGTCAACTGATTGATCTCAGACCAGTTGTTTGGCATTCCTTAAGTAGATTGAAATTCCTTGGTGAATTCATGACTATCCATATTGACAGCTGATTCTTTGGAATGTTTTTGTGTGTGTGTGTATGTGTGTGTGTGAGTGTGTGTGTGTGTGTGTGTGTGTGTGTGTGTGTGTGTGTGTGTGTGTGTGTGTGTGTGTGTGTATGTGTGTGTGTGTGTGTGTGTGTGTGTGTGTATGTGAGTGTGTGTGTGTGTGTGTGTGTATGTGAGTGTGTGTGTGTGTGTGTGTGTGTGTGTGTGTGTGTGTGTGTGCACCTGCATGCACATTTGCTACAGTCTGTAACGGCTTACTGCATGTGACCTGTGTTAAAAGTGCATTCTTGTGCAGTCCCTTTCTCCTACTCTTGGTCCTACCATTTATTTATATTCTCATATCTTTCTATAACTTGTTGCAGTTTTATTTTTCCTTACATCATGGCCATGATGGAACTTTGATTCCTTGGCCTGGAATTGTCCCCGCGAGTCCCCAGTGTCCAATTGCAGTGTCCAGTGCCTGCTAGTCTAGCTCAGTCACTTGTACAGTGATGTCAAAGTGTGGACATTCCCCTACTGTCACAATGGGATCCATTCACAAAAGCAGGCAGGGGGTACATGCAAAAGGTACATTTCCCCTCCTCACATCTCCGCACCCTCGGGAGTTCCATGCATTGGCCATATTCATGAACACTGCTCAACGTGCGGCTTCTGTCTGCAGCACCCCCCCCCCGGTACACAGGTTCATGGGGGCAGTCCAGTGCGGAACTGCAGACCAGGGAAGGCAGTCAATCAGCTTCCCGTCCTGGGTCCCTTGCTAGATCCCCTGCATCTGTGGGGCACCATGTTGGCAGTGGGTGCAAACATCCCTACAGCACAGGGGGGTAGGGTCCCCCAGAAGACTGTCCCCCAGCCCTCCCAATGTGCCCTAACATCAGGGAGGCCACAGTGTGGGGTCCATTGGCCCCCGCTATCCCTGCCATGACCAGCGGTGGCATCCCGGGGGGGGTACACAGCACTTGTGACTGCCTTCAGAAGGTGTAACTGGACCATCAAGAACGGCGTGGAATGGGGACACACTGCCTGCACCAACCCCTGGCCCACCCTCATGCAGAGCTAGATGTTCGGCCGGGGTTTAGGCTGCATTGGGGATGTAGTGGGGTCTTGCATAGCACGCGGGGGGTGCATTGTGCATGGCTAGGGTGCCTATTCACAACTGCAGGTGGGCTCTGTGCCAGACTTACACAGCACATGACCCATCCACACCTTTTGTGAATAGGACCCAATATGTTTGCTTTGCACATGCATAACCCTTTGAGTTCTCCTCTGGTCAGGGCAGTGCTTCTGTTCCCTCCCTCCTCCCCCAAAACTAGTCAATGACCGCATTCTAATCTGTCCCTCCTGCCCCTACAAACAAGTGTCAGTGGCTCTTTTTCCCACCCCAAATCCACAAAAACAAGGTACTTGGTGGTGTTAAAGGGTTGGTTAAGACCCTGTTCCTCTTGTTATGTACAGAGAGTTAAAACCAGGGATTTATTTTGTCCTCTCCTATTCTGCCTTTGGTCTGTCTCTTGTCAATCTGATTGTGCAATTCTTCTTGTGACACCTAGGAATTGTCTACTCTGATGGTGTCACCCCAAAATTTCCCTTCCTTCAGTTGGCTGTTTCTGTTCTTTCTTTCTCCCCTTGCTTCTTTGTGGTTAAAAATATATATGAAGCTTTATGTGAAAGTGGGATCCCTTGATTTGCAAATACATATACTTTTTTTGTTGAAATGTTTGCAGAAAACTATTTGGGTTTCTTAAAGATATCAATCTGTCATACAGGGGGTTGATCTTGAGATGTATTTTGATATCCGCAAGCTTGTTTACAGAACTGTCAGCAATAGACCAGCTCTGGGACAGAATGTTCTCTTTTGTTGCACCTATTAAGTTTAGATGTGCTCTTCTGTCTGACCTCAGGAAAGAAACTGACAAAGTTTTGAGCCTATTTGTAGAAAACAATAGATGTAACTTATAAGAGCAGGATGCAGAGTCTAAGTTGCCAGGAAAAAAACTTTTGTAAAAAGAGAGAATTGTTTTGTTTAGGTAGATACAGGGACTGACATTTAAACAGAGAGTGAGTCTCGGAGGATTTTTTTGTTTGTTCTGTCTCTTTGAAGAGCTATCCTGTACAATTTTAGTTTTCTTTCTATTGTATTTGTTATTGATAATAATAAAACACTTCTTGTGAATTTTATAATGTCTCCTGGACTGCCTATGCTTCACGACATATGCCTCTATGACAGGTGGTAGTTGTTTTCATTCCTCCCCTGCCCTCCCTGCATGTAAAAACATTCAAAATCCTGTATCTTGTTTCAGAAATGAAAATACATAATACAAACATTACTACTCACTAACTCCACTACAAACTCTCTCTTACTACAATGCAACTCTGTCTTCATCATTTTCTACAACACAACCAAAGCCTACCCAACATAACATACAAGCAAACATTCAACATTGACGAATGGACTAGGTGGGCCAAGCAGTCCTTATCTGCCGTCAAATTCTATGTTTCTATACTTGTTTAAGTCCAGTCACTGCTGTTGGAATCATTAAAAATCCAACTACTAGGTTTTTATAAGTTATAAAATTGATGGTTTCTTTATATTTTTAATTAGGGTCCTTTTGCTGTCAAGAATGCAGCCACAAATACACAAAATCGTGCCACTGGTCACATTCAAATAGCACTTTTGCATGGAACAGAATCCGTCCTTCAGGGGCTGGTCTGGTGGCACAGCGGTAGTGTCTCCGCTTGCAACGCCAATGCCCTGGGTTCGGGAATGGACATGAAGAGTTGGAGGGCCAGCCAAGAGGGAGAGGATTGAGTGTCCCATGGACTGCTCTCCTCCTCTGGAGGGAGGGCGGGGAAGCATCCAGTGCATGTCTAACCCCTGGCAGAGGCCAGGGAGAGCAGCAGCTGGAGATCACATTGCAGGGAGGCATGCTGGACACTGGCACTCATGCACCATGTGTCATTACACATCACACCTCCCAAGGGACACATTGACACAAAAAAAATTGCCATCCCACAGAATGGCACCCTGCCTCACAAGCCCTGCACTGCTGACTGTAGCACTAGGATACAAATCAAGCTGAAATGCCACTAAGAATGGCCTGGCCCTATAACCCCACCCTGGGGGTAAGCCAGGGAGGAACACCAGCAGAGTTGTCTGCTGGAAACCATGCTTTAATTCCACTGGGGATGCGCCTACTCAGTGGCCCTGCCTTGGGGGGCAAGCCAGGGAGGAACACCATCTAAGGTATGTCCCTGGGTGGCAAGTACCAGGCTGGGGGCGGGGGTTGAGCATTGAGCAAAGGACAGGGTCCTGGATGCAATAAAGTAAAATAAATTTAAAAAAAAGAATCCGTCCTTCAGATGAGGTTTTAAACCGAGGTCCTGTCTGCCCTGTCTGATGGTTGTTCAGGCTAGCAATAAAGAGCCCATGGCACTTCTCAAAAAAGAGTATGGAATTTCCCCAGAGTCCTGATATGATTTCACTCATTCACTAAAATACCACCAATATAAATTTCTCTCATTCACTAATGTAAGCCCCCACCCCTCAAATCTGGGGCATACCTTAGTGGGCTATGACCCTGTTGCCCTGATGCTCCATGCTGCTGTTTTCTGCCTTCAGTCCTCTGGACTCTTGAAAATGGGGCCAAGGGCTGTACAGGAGCCCCAGGTGGGATCTGAGCCTGGGATCCACTCCAAGCCTTTGCAGCAGCAGCTGGATTCCTTTGGTCCTTGGCCCCATCAGAGTAAGTGACTCCCAAAATTGTATCTGAAGGGCACCTTTTGTTTATGGAGCCCCAACAGGTAAACAGGGTTCCCAATGAGCAAAAGAAAGGGTTTCCTGGCCCTATCAAAGCAAGTGGGGCCAGCACATGTATTGAATGGACCCTGAATGGGCTTATTATATGCACCCTGGACCGACGAAAGGCCCTTGGGGCAAAGACGATGAAAGATCTCAGAGGTGAAGAAGACAAAAGGCCACCAGTAGCAAAGACAACAAAAGGCCTGTGAGGCAAAGACAATAAAAGGCCTTAGAGGTGAAGATGACGAAAGACCTGTCACAGACGAATGGTCCTACATCTTGCCCCACATCCACAGCCAGCTGATATGATGCCTAGATCGACTGTCTGCTGATACCAGAGTGGTACTGCTAAATTGTGTCCCTTTTCAACATCCCCTGAAGTCTTCAGAACTGTATGTACCTCTGGGCTGTGTCTTCTGCAATTTGGTTAGACAGTTCAAAGGGGGTGAAGTCCTGGGCAAGACATGCAATCTACAGGATAAGCCCATGCAGAGAAGTGGAAAAGACACGATTGCATTTGTGTGAATTCCTATTGAGGCCCTCTTACAAAGTTGTGCAAGTTACTTTTGAAACTGTTATCACTGTATCCCGAAGTCCTCACTGCATTCACTGGTTGGCCACCAGCAACTGCGTGAGGTACCCACCACAACAGACTGTCACCATTCAGTATGGACATTTGGGGTGAAAGCCAGGTGCACTCACGGGGTAGTACTGGGACTGTGTGGGGTACAACTGTTGAACAAACAGTTTACTTCCCCTTTACCCCTCCCCTATAATAAAATCCGAGGTTAGTTTACTTCATAATACTGGCTCATTGATTATTGCTTGGTGTGTATTAGTACTGCGTAGGGAAAACTCACTGTGTGTGGGAGGGAACAAATACTTATTCCTGGGGGTGGGGTAACCTTGTGTTTTATCCACCAGTAATCCCATACCATTACTCCAGGTGGAGGCATCATGCCATTCTATTTCAGTGGAGCACACCCATTACTGAACCCAGGCCAGACACCCAGGAGGTGTCTATAGTGGGAAACCCTGAGGGCCCCAAGCAGCCAAGTGGTAAGCTGGGGGCTGTTACACTAAAGTACCATCAAAAGCTTAATCTGGTTGTATCTGTATCCTCCCCCTCCTGGACAAGCTTGAAAATAAACAGCATTGTCGATCCCTCTTTTTCCAGACAACAAATACTAAATAAGTAAATAAATAAATGGGGGCCAATACAGAACATTTGAAAACCAGTTTTAGAATTGGATAGGACTAAAGTAGAATTTGGTTTGAGAAAGTGCTTTAGTATTTTATTTAAAATGTTATTAACAAGGTAAACAGCACTGGGTCACATGGCCCTTTTACAGGTTTATGCTGGAATCAAGTGAAAAACATACATTAATCAATAACACTAAACAATAAAAAACACGCCAGTACAAATATGCGCTACACATAATATTCACAGTCACAAAAAGGCATGCTAGAGGAAATATGCACTCACGTAAAGTACTCGGTCATAAGATATACAGACATAATATTCATACTTAAACTAGACAGTACAGTATATACAATAGTAAGAGACTTGGGCTCTAGTCCAGACAATCAAGGGCACCCATCCTGTTTCAAGACCATACTATTTCAGGCTTGATTTACATTTACACTGTGCATCATCTCTAATAAAACTTTTTACAGACGTCTTTAAATTGTGTCTATTCTTTAAATTTCTCATGCTATCTGCGAGTGCATTCCACGTTTTTATGGCTGCTTGTTTGAAAGCTTTCAGTTTCTTTACAGATTTACATGATGGAATGATTAAAGTAATAGTACCTTGAGATCTTAAAACTCTGTTTATTATTTTCTGCTCAAAAAAGGCTAGCATAGGACTATTCAATGCACAGTGTGAAGTGTTAGTACAAAACATGACATCTGGAGTCTGCCTCTCTGTTCCACAGACAACCAATCCAGTTTTTTATACATACTGCAAAGATGTTCCCTTAGTTTTGCCTTAAGGGCAAATCTGCAAATGGTGTCATATATGCAGACCCTTTGTTTTTTAATTTTTTTCTGATACCCCACCACCACCACCACACACACACACACAAAATTCCCATATTTCAATATTGGAATAAGACAAGTTTGAGCTATGGTGTGTCTTGTTTCATTCACTTTTGATACACAGTGTATCCCAAAGTGTTTTACAAAGCAATGAGTGCAATAGTGATAGTGCAGATACAGTATGCAGGATACAGGAAGTAGCCATTATTACACACACTTCTACGACAGACATTGCCATTTTTCAAAACAGCCTGAGTTAACAAGAGAGGGGAATGTTGGCCAGGACTTCCGACCCTCATACTTTCTAAAATTGTCTTGGAATCTTTTTTATTTCTTTTCATTTATGCTTTTGGCCCCCCATATCTCTGTCCGAAGCCTCCAGCCACCTACAGCTCCCTGCCCCCACAGAGCCTCAGTTTATGCCCCAGGCCGGAGCAGGGGGAAGCCAACTATGCTCCCCTACACATCCAGTTCATGGGTGGGGTTGTGTGACAGTAGCTCAGGGACCTGCAGAACTGAGCTTTGCTTTGTTTTTGCACTGGTTTGGGAGGCATGGCATGCACAGACACATCGGCATCCTCACAACTCCCAGCCTCAACCGGTTGCCCCCTGGTAAACAGCCCCCGTGGTCACCCAGGAGCGCTTACACCTGGAGGAAGTTACCCCCCTTCCCCAGAGACAGACAGCATGCAGCAGCCGACCCTCCATCCACCTGAGCTCATTCCTGAGCCCCGGTCGCAGGCGCCGCAAACGGTAGTACTACCACTGCACCGGCAGACCAGCCTGTCTTGGAATGTTTGCCTTCTACCTGAGTAGCTGCCACAGGAGGACAGAAGGGACCTCAGTTTTATGCCTAATCTGAAAGAGGGTACCTTCAACAGTGCAGTATCGCAGTGTCAGTGCTGGGTATTATCCCAAGTGCCTGGTGCAGGGCTTGAACCCACAATCAGCCAACCCTTTGAGCCCTGAGGCAATAGTCTGAGTAACTGAATCAATTACACTGATTTACAATCCCATCTGAGCACTAATTCCAGTGATGATGATGATGATGATGATGATCTATAGTTATCCAGGTAAACAATCTCAGTAATATGAAATGTATATTCTTACTTTATAATTCCTGAGAACATCTTTGCATCCGTAGAATCTTCTGCTGTCTCTGCTCCAGCATCTTCTGCTGCCTCTGCTCCATTCTCTAGATCAGTCATAGTGTATAGGTATGATGGAAAACTACATGAAATACAGATAATGAGAAACAGGGATTTACTTTTGATTCACTATGAATTTTGGAGACAGTAGAAGGCATGACGCCCATATGAGCTGTCCCTTATTAATCATAATAATCCTCTAAACCATCCTCTGCCAAGTTATTTGTCCAATCTATTTTTATATGCAGAGAGATTCTTGCTATTTACTACTTCCAGAGGCAGATTATTCCAAATGCCCACTATCCTTTGGGGTAATACATCTTGCGCTTGCTTGTTTTAAAATGAATTGGCCTAATTTTTTTTTCATGCCCTCTTATTTTTGTTTTGTTCTAAGATTCAAATTCAATTCTTCCATGAGATCCTCCTTGTTAATAATTTTATATATCACCAGCAAATCTTCCCTGATACACCTGTTGTGCAGTGTTTAATCTGAGGAATTTCAGACATTCCTCAACTTTTCTGTTTTCTCAACTGAGTTGTTCCTCAATAACTTTTTTGATTGTTGTCTTCTGTATTTTGTCTTCATTGAACCTATGGATGCTGTACCCTGCAGAATGACTGGTGGGTCAGGAAGGTATACTGTATTAGTCACATTTATTTAATTATTTTAGAGCTTTTAGCTGGAGTTTTTCTTTTATTTAACTTCTCTTGTACCATCTACCCTACCTCTGAGGATAAAGTGAAAAGAAAAACTCCTACAAAAAGGATAGTGCTCTCTCTCTCTCTCTCTCTCTCTCTCCTCTGTGGGCTGCAAAGGACCATGGGACTGTGGAGGACATAGGTTGCAGGTCCAATACAAACTTCAACTATCAGTTCAGAAATCATCAGAAGGCCTCTCCAGAGCCATAGCAAGCAAACAGTACCATACTTTCTGAATAGCAAAACAAGTATTTTATAGTTTTTTAGATCTTTTTCTCCCCCTTGCCAAAACCAGAAGTGATGACTAGCCACCTCCAGTTCAGTACTTTATCCTGGTCACCTGTGCAAGCATTGGCAACACTTTAAGAGGATGTGCCATCAGCTAGCCCAGTGGCATGGAGGGCTGAGGCACCAAACCACACCTGCTGCCATGCCGGCGACCGCAGGGCATCGAGAGTTGGCTGGGGCAAGGAGGATCAAAAGTCCATTGGACTGCTCTCCTCAACTGGGGGGAGGGCTGGGTAGAGCCTCCTGCTTGCCTGTCTCCTGGCAGAAGCTGGGGAAAAGGCAACTCGGGCCAGCAGGTCAGAGAGATGGGGAAGACGTTAGCACACATTGTGTGAGTGCACGTGGCATGCACCTGGACATCATTGCATGCCATACCTTCCAGAGGAACAGAAAATGGGAAAATCACTGGCAGCTGGATGGCGGCGGATGCCCGCAGGTCCCGCTCCCCAACTAGCTAGGCTCACTAGTCTGAACTGGATCCGGTCCTCAGCAGGGGCCTGGGACTTCTCCGTTCCAACCCCGCCGGGAGGGGGGTTTAGCCCTGAGGAAGACGGCTGGCGGTATGTCCTGGTGGACCTCAAGGGGATGGGACTGGGGCGCCCTCCTGAATAAGGGCCGACAGGGTGGTGTAGAAACAAAGAAACAAAAACAAACAAAAAAGAGAAGTGACGGGCCATTCCATTTATCTTAAATATATTACAAGGTTAGCATATCAGAAATTCATTGAGATTGAGTCATATGGCTGCAACGTGTGATCAGGTAATATGGAGAAAATAAGTGAAAAGTACAAAAGCATTGTTGTGCATAAAGGAACATAAATCATCACTGAAAGAACACAGCTGACACAGTGTGTCAGTTGTAAATTATATGCTATTAAGAAAAACAATGTAGAGGGTAGATAGTTCCTGTGTAACAGGTGTATAGACACAACAGAATTAGAATTAGAGGTTGCTAGACTCAAGGGTGAGATAAAACAATTAAGGGAAATCGGGAACCTGGAATAGTTTATGGACAAGGTACATAACATAATTGGGGCAGGAGTCCAGTTGGCCAGTAGGAAAAGGGATAGAGAGGAGGAGGAAAGTGAAGGGGAGGATGACTGAACAAGGGTTAGATCTAATAATCTTCACAGCAATCTAGGGACTGAAACACAAAATACATGTGCTGTACCTACAGACGTTACAACAGTCTGCACAAAATGAGATAGCAAATACCAACGCATTAGGAGGGAACATTACTAGCAGAGTGAAATCCAAGAATATAAAATTGTAATGTACAAAGAGGGAGGTGATGGTACTTCGAGATTCTATAATCCAATATACTGTGCAGATAAAAAATATTTACAAGCTAAGGAAGGAGAGAACAATGGTAAGCTGCTTTCCTGGAGCAAAGATCGCAGATATGTTCAAATATATTGTAATGTTCTAAACAGAGTAGATAATCAGGTGATGGTGGTGCACGTGGGCACCTATGATATTTGCAAAAATAAAATGGAGGATATCAGGACTGATTTCATGGCATTAGATAAGGAATTAAAAAGGAAAGGTGGAGATATTAGTGTCTGAAGTTTTGCCTGTACCTCAATGCTCAACTGTATGATGAAAAGCCATCTAAGAAATCTACAGATGGTTGAGGAATCAGGCTAATGAACATAGCAGTGATCACACAAACATTTCCATTGCCTTGAAATGCTGCAGCGCGATAATAATGCTGCAGGAACTCCACTGCCGTCAATGGTAATTTGATCCAATTACCACGAGATATGGTAAGGTATAGCTCAGTAGAAGGACATTTTCATTTCTAGCACTGTAACTTTTTGTTTGTGTGAAATTGGAATACCTTTTGTAATAGACTGGGTCTTTTTGCGGGTGATGGTCTACACCTCAATATAAAGGGGTGCGTACATTCTGGGAAAAACACTACTGCATACAATAAAATGCACTTTAAGCGTTATTGGGAAAGAGGGGAGAAGTGCTCAAATGATGGTAGTAGCCGAAGACATTCACATAGAGTGCATTAAAAAGAATTATTCATAGCCGGCCCAGTGGCGCTAAGGGTTGAGATGCTGGACACCACACCTCGCACCACGCTGGCGACCTGGGTTCAGGAACGAGCCCGGGTCGCTGTGGACTGGCAGGGGAGGGAGAGGATTGAGCATCTGACGGACGGCTCTCCTCTCCCGGGAGTGACGTGGGGGCCACACTCGGCACTTGACTGGCCTCTGGTGGAAGTCGGGGGCACTGCAAGCATAGAGCGACAACTTGGGGATGGGGAGTGGTGACATTGGCGGTGATGCCATGACATCAGGGTGTGTACTACTCCCTCTAGAACAAGGGAAAATCAGTGGCCAGTCTCCTAGATGAAGGAGCACCATGCAGAGACCCTGATAGCCCGCACATGCCTGGCGACCTGTTGGATGTCCAATGAAAGCTGATTTCTCAGGGTGTATCTGCCTCGCCCCGTACCCACCTGGGAGGTATAGCCAAGGCTCCATGGGGACTTGGCAGGGGACCAGGCAGATTGTGGAGCAGGGATACTGCGATGTGTCTCCTGAAGGAGTGGAGACCGGATGCAAGAGGCAGAGTATAAATTGTCTAAAAAAAAAAAAAAAAAGTATTATTTAGCATCCAAGCTTAGGACAATTCAAACTTGATTAAATAGAATATTAATTAATGCAAGAAGTCTAAATAATAAAATGGAGGAACTAAGAATTTTGATTCATGAGGAAAAGATAGAATCAATAGCAGCTGAAACTTGGGAGAGACAGATACAGTTGCATCAATTTACAGTAAGATTTTTCCAGATGTTTCTAAGGCGATTCTTTCCAGTGGCCCTACAGTTGTATTGCTGGCAGGCAGGGAATTTCTCTACGGATATCACAGAAATTTCAGAAAATATCTGACCATGTCAATTGCTGCAAATGTAATTCGGGGTATAATAGTCTAGATTACTCTAAATATAGAAATGACAGGAAAGGGTGCATGCTCGACCACGGGAAAGATGCCCACTTAGATTTTTCGCTTCTTAGCTATTTTAGATTATCCAGGCAGAAGTACCCCATCCCATCCTCAGCTTGTCCACCTCTGCAACACTCTTTTCACCAAATATCTTCTTACGCCACTCCCCCCAGATGACTGCCTGCTTAAAGAGACTTGCCAGTCTCAGCAGGTGCTCCCAATATACGGATGTTTTACCTCAGGAAAATACCAAAACTGCATAGATGCCCTCAAATAATCCAGTAGATAAAATGCTGTAACGCTCATAAAAATAGTTATACTGGGTGCCTAGGACTTCCCGGTCTGAAGAGCCACCCATGCTCCGCCTCCTCTCTCAACCAAGTTATGATGCGATGCTAGGGAGAGCGAGGGGCCGTGCTCCATTATAGTCAATGGGTGGCAGCTTTCTGATCATTTTTTTATACCGTAATGGTCTTTTGGTGATGAAACGTGGGCACTGGACAACTAACAAGGCCCTTTTTAGTCAACCAGTGCCACATTTCATCACCAAGTGACTCATAACAGTATAAAAAATGATTGAGAAACTGTTGCCCATTGACTATAATGGAGGATGCCTACACTCTCCCTAACATCGCATCATCTTGTAATGTAACGAGGTGGGCATGGGTGGCTCTTCAGACTGGGAAGTCCTGGGCACCTCGTATAGCTATTTTTATGAGCGTTACAGCATTTTATCTACTGGATTATTTGAGGGCATCTATGCAGTTACAGTATTTCTCTGAGGTAAGGCACCCATATATTGGGTTCACATGCTTTTTAATTTTACTTGGTGGATCTCTTTAACCCTTCTGTGGTGCTCCCACACAGCACCAAAATCCCCCTACTTACAAGAAGGCGCAAACTGCCAGCCACCTTCTCAATGTTCCTTCTTATCCTGCTCCTCCTAGCAGGGAACAGTGAACTAAAGCCAGACCCCCCTGTAGGACAAACACAAACTGCATCCACAAAGGCCTTAATATCATGCATATGAACACCAGAAGTCTCCTATCTAAGCTAGACTTGCATAGCTGCTGGGTGACTCAACACTCCCCTAATGCCCTCTGCCTCACAGAAACATGGCTTTCTGCCAAGACCCTGACTCCTCCCTATCCATCCCCAGTTAAACCCTTCACCAGCAGGACTGGGGCAAAAGGGGTGGAGGTGTAGCGATCTATGTAAAAACAGTCCCTCTCTTGCTCAGTCATCAAGAGGGAATCTTGCTCTGGCTCACACAAACTGATTCTGTCCCAACTCACCCTCTCCTCTACCCTACCAATTTTCATTGGAATAATCTAAGTCTCCCCAAGCCTTGCCCAGGACACCCTCCTTTCTTGCATGTCCTCCCTACTTACCCTCTCTGTATCCAGCGAACTATTCATACTAGGTGACTACAACCTAGACTGGCTCTCCCCCCCTCCACCAAAACCGCCACATCCAAATTAGAGGCTCTTAACCTAACCTAATTAATTACTGAGCCCACCCATTATAATCCTTGCTCAGCAAACCACTGCCTAATTGATTGGATCCTCACTTCCCAGCCACATAGAATTTCCACTGCTGGTGTATCAGACATAGCCCTAAGCGACCACTGTATTACACACTGCACCAGAAAAATTTAACTTCCAAAATCAGCCCCTAAATGCATCATTACCCGTCCTCTAAATTCACTAAACACCAGCTGTCTCTTGCATGACCTAAAACATGCAAACTGAGACCCTATCTACTCCGCATCTGATGTCGACTCAGCCCTGTCCATCTTCCCATGTACTTTCAGTAAGGTCTGGGACTCCCACGCCCCCCAGATTAAAGCTAGAGTCAAAAAGCACCACAACCTGTGGATCTCCAGCACATTAATTGCCCTCTTTAAAGCTTGTGACAAGGCCTGGTCCCTATTTAAAACCACACAAACCCGCAATCTAGATAGGCCTACAACTTTGCTAGAAATGCCTGCACCAAGGCTATAAGACAAGCCATAACAGAATACTTTAAGTCTTGTTTAAACACTGCCCATTCTTCCTCCTTCTGGAAGGTAGTCCACTCCCTTATTGAACCCCCCCCCTCAGACCACCACTCGACCTCTCAAGCATAACGACCAAACCATTTCTGACCCTGTCAAAATAGCAGAAACCCTAAACAACTTCATCACCTGTGCCCTTCCTGACCTCCTCCCCTGGGCCCTCATGTGGCCTCCCTAAACCCTACCCAAAACAATTTCCTCCTCACTCCCACCTCACCGGAAGAAGTCCTTAATGCCCTCTACTCCTTGAAGATCTCAAAATCCAGGCTGATGGTATCCACTCCAAACTTCTGCATATATCTGCACCTGCAGCTGTTGTTCCCATCACTTACCTACTAAACCTGTCCTTCTCCTCTGGCAATGTCCCCCAAGCTTGGAAACTTGCTTATGTCATCTCTCTCTCTATAAGGGTGGTGACCCTTCAGTACCTGGAAACTACCGATCAATCTCCCTCACCCCAGCTCTTGCCAAACTGCAAGAGGCTCTGGTCCAGTCCAGATTGACTAACTTTCTCACGTCCACAAATTTCTTCTCCCCATATCAGTCTGGGTTCAGAAAGCACCACTCCACTATATCCTCCCTCGTTTGTGTCACCGGACACATCCAGTCCATCGCTGACTAAGGCCAACTAACTGCTGCTATCTTCGTTGAGCTGGCAAAGGCCTTCAATTCTGTTTCCCACCCCCCCTGCTCCTGGACAAACTCCTGGACAAACTCAAGACAGCTGGACTCACCCCTCCTGCCCTCCTGCAATTCAATGGTTCAGATCGTACCTTGAAAATAGGCTCCAGTCAGTCAGGATTGCAGACTCCACTCCCCCCCCCCCATACTAGCCAGTGTCCCAGGGCCCGATTCTAGGCCCCATTCTGTTCTCTCTGTTTATTAACGACCTCCCATCTGTCTGTTCAAGATCCCTCATCCACATGTAAGTGGACGACACCATCCATTTCACATCTGGCCCAGTTCTTAGCGACATTCAATCATGACTGCAACACGATTATCACAACATGCAGTCTTGGTTTCACACAAACCATCTCAAAATAAACTCATTCAGAACTGTTTCCATGACTTTCAGGTCTGCTCAAAAACTCACGAGAATATCCTGTCCACTTGCTATCACCTCATTAGATGGGACCCCACTAAACGCTGTCTCTATGTACAAATATCTAGAAGTATGGCTTGACCCCCAGTTAAACTTCTCGATTCACATCGATGCCATCACATCAAAGCTCCGCCCTAAGCTAGGCCTACTATACAGAAATTGTGATGCCCGCCCACTACCCATTAAATGCATATTATTAACAAAAATAATCACTTCCATCTTTGACTACGCTGACACAGTGTATGGCACTTCCCCCTTCTCCTTGTTATCCAGGCTCAACTCCCTTCTCTATGCTTTCTGCCGCTTTGCCACAAATTCCCCTCTCTAAACCCATCACTGCACTCTCCTTTCTTCCCTCGGCATATCACCCTTATCCCATCGTCACATCAGCCACTCCATCTCCTTCATATCCAAATTCTGGTTTGACCTGCTCCTCCCCTTACCTGGCAGAGAGGCTAACACCAGCTGCCATTTCCCCATACTCACTGCACTCAAGGGACTCCTGTTCTTTCTCCCTCCCCAAACCTTCCTCGTCCACACTGGCAAATCTGCCTTCACCTACAGACTCCCCTCTTTATGGAACTAACTGCCACCTCTCCTAAGAAACTCACCCTCTCACAGCTGCTTCAAATATTAAATCCAACAACTTCCACTCCCCACCTGCACCTGCTCCTAGCCACTCATAGGCCCAGCCTCATGCCAAATGTTTTTGTGGATAGTAATCTAATCCTCAGAATAGTATGATACTATTTGTATATAGTCAATCTGAATGTACAATACTTTGCTGTATAACTTATACATCTGTATATTTTTCTCGTGTGTCTATTATGCGTTTCCAGCTTTATATCCCTTTCCCCCTTCCCTGGGTCGTACCTGGAAATGAGCCTCAGCTCAGTGTGCCTTTCCCGGTTATCAAATGTTTAAATAAAAGTAAATAAAAATCCTGACTTATTTTCTTCATTTTAGCATGAAAGAACAGATTCTCAAACCAACCCGGGAAAGGGGATCTTTGTCTTGGAATGGCACAGGGTTCATATCTTTCAAGATTTTTCCAAAGATCTGGCAGTCTAGAGAAAGGCATATGATCTGATTAAAAAAGAGCTAGCTAAAAGAAACAATTGTCTACTCTTTAAAGTACCCTGCTACTCTCCAGCTGTAGTATGAAGGTAAATGGCTTTCCTATATCACACCCCAGGAGACAGTACAACACCTGCAATGCAGAGATAAAGACAAAGCGAAATCAGCTGAGGTCCAGTGACAATCAAATAGGAGGGCAGCACTGGATGCAGCAGCAGTAGATGACACCCAAAGCCACCTGGATGAAACTAAGATGGTGCCCCCCACTCAGAGCCTTAGCAAGAAGACATGACAGACAGTCAAGCACAAGCATCAACAAACCTGTGCTGGGATTGAACTCCATACAGGAAAACAAGCACAAACCTGGCAGATCATACAGCAGGGGGTTCAGAGTATTCCATTCCAAGATCCAGGCCTCCCCATCTGAGAAAAAGCCCCCCAACAAAATGCTGAGAGAACTGGAGCTTGAAGATTAAGTTCCAAAATTATCCTGCGCACAGGAACGAGAGTGAAACGCCAGTCAAGGTGGCTGATTATCCCCCCCACCACCCTCATAAAGTGTTTTTCTTGTTATTTTAACTTGTACCTATGTTTTGAGTCATTCTGTAAGTTCTGAATCCAAGCTGTATCGTTCATTGTGATGTACCTTTACTTTTTCCTATTGTACTTTGTTTTGCGATCTATGATGTGGAACCTTTGTAAAAGAGCTTGCGCGCAAAGGTCTTTTCTGAATCACTAAATAAATAAAATAAATAAATAACCCATATAATAAACAAAGCGGAGATAGACCAAACCTACTTCTCCAGAGAGAAAGTTACTGGATTTTTATGGCAGACACAGTAAAACCGAAAGGGTTAAATGAAAGATGGGATCTCAAACCATTTTTTGAAATACAGAAGATAATGTGTACTGCTACACTTTAAAATGAGACTAATTTCATCACAAACTTCTCCTAGTATTTGAGCTTTTTCTGCACTCTTTATTCCTCCTTCCTCCCCTTCTCCCCTTTCCCTTCTCTTACCTCACTTTTTCTACATCTCCCCCTTCCTCCATACCTGCTATGAACTTCTAATCCTGTAAAGTTGTTATTAATACCTTTCAAATGTATATTTTTTGTACTAATTGTACTGTTTTGCATCTCTTACAAAGACTGAGTATGCTTCCAGTGCACATTTTTCTGGTTCAGATGGCCTGTAAATGATTGATTTCCAGTACAGTGGGCTTGGATATTCTCTCTTCTTGTCTTTTCTATCTACTTTGCAGACACCATAGACTGTAAGTAAGCATTAACCTCTAGGAATTATCAACAAGCTTTTTTGTAATTTATATATGGCAATAATTGGTGTATCCCATTTGGAGATTCCATCTAGCATATGAATTTATTATTGCATTTATCCTCCAGTCATGATGTCTGAAATGATGCCTTCCTGCCGTTTTGCTTTTTTGCACTATTGTTTTCCTTGTCCATAATGTGCATAATTAATTTTAGTGATTTGATATGACATTTCTTTCTGTTTATGAGCATTTATGGTATTAAGTATGTAATACATAATTGACCAATGAGGATTTCATGTTGTAATGATGTCACAATTTGAAACTGTATTTGAATGACTAAGAGATTCCTGTTTGTTAGCTGACACCCCCTTGGAAGGTGCTTTGCCAAGGCGCTAGGGGCTGAGCATAGCGGTGGAAATAAAATATAAGTTATTAGACTTCTACTGTTAATTTGCACTGTTTACCTGCCTAAGTAGCACTGTTACATTTGGAGTTTGCTTGAAGATTAAGGACAGGGACCCAGAGATGGACTAGATGGGGAGGGCAATGTTGAAATGGACATCGCTTTTACAATGCCACTGGAGGACAATATATTCCTCAGGCCCTGCTAGGCAGTGATTGTGGAGGCTACCATGGGCAGTGTCATTGAACCGCTCAAGGGACCGGCTTCTCCCATGGCAGACATGGGAGCAGTCCACTGAAGCGAACTAACACAAAGTGCCAATGGCATAAGTGGGACCTATGTTTGTTTTTATGCTCTTTATCTTATCCACCAATTTTCCTTATTAGGACTGCAGTAGCCCTGATAACCCCCAACTTCGAATGCAGTCTTAGGACTCCCTAAACTGGGACATGGGCAAGGTAGGTGGAAATGATTTTCGTTACTAAACCAGACTGCCTTGTTCTCAGAGAGGGATCCTTTCTCTGACCACTGTGGGAGGACTCTGTGGATAGTCTTTCCGCTGTTTATAGGTAACTCCTGTCACTGTTTTTTGCTTTAGAAAAGGGGCTTCTGTGAGTTATGGTTTGCTTCCCCACCACCCCTACTAGTACACTGTTAGTACTATGCTCCCTAGCTGGTAATCTAGTCCAAAGACTGAAATGGTCTAAGCTTTTTGTTCCTGATCATGCCCTTTTCATTTCTTTCACTGGGTGTATCCACAGACTCCTGATTCATTGGGGAGTCAACCAGGTACGAGCAGCATTCACCAGCAGTGGTGACTGGACATGGGGCTTTGTCCATTCTCCTTTTATCTCTCATGTTATTTCTATGTTTTATTTTTCTGAAGGTTGCAAGGCGGGTTCCTGGGCTCTACTAATAGGGACCTGGCTCTGTGGCTCCGCCAATGACAGTTTGTGATTCTCCCTCCTCGAGCTGCATAATATTTCCCACTTAAATATGCAGGGCAGAGGAACATTCAAAAGGGAAAGCTGCTCTCTCCACAGAAGCTCCCTCACAAGCATTCAACCCAGCACTGTTAGTCTCCTCAGTGCAGCACAACCCTCAAAAGGGCTATAGTAACCCTGGAGTTCTCTTCCTATCACCAGGAGTGTAACTGTGAATTTCTGTTTTGTTCACACACTCTCCAACTGCTACCCCCCATTAAGAACTGCTGCCCCTATTACAAACAAATTGGATTGTTGTCAGATGACCCATCTAATCTACAAATAAGTTGTACACATATCTATCTCCTAAGCAACAGAAGGTTAAACAGATGCACTACTCATTGGCCTATACTAACTCAAATACTCCAGAATAGAATGATAATGGTAACAAAAAGGCACATAGTTTGTGTCATCAAGGCATAGGTAAGGAAGCATAGAAAAACCAGGAGCAGTTATAAAATTTGCATGTAGTGTTTTATTATCAATAACAGTAAAATAAAAAAATAAAATAGTTCAGTATAGCTATTTGCAAAGGCAGTACAAACAAAGGAAACACAGTCCTTAACCTGAGGGTAACTCTAATTCTAAATTTCAATCTGTCTCTCACAAATGATTGCACTTTTTTAATAGAAGGCTTTGCCTGGCAATTAATTTCTGCATCCTGAGCTCATTAACAGCATCCTGTTCTTCTCAAAATGTATCAGAACTTTGTCAGTTTCTTTCCTTGCAGGTGCGGCAAAATAGAACGGTGTGTCCCAGAACCAGTCTCCTGTTGACAACTCTGCAAAAGAGTTTGTGGAGGTCAAACTGCATCTCACAGTTAACCCACTAGGTTCCACGTAGTTTTTTGCAATCATTTCAATGATATAACTATATACATTTTCAAACCAGAGAACCCAATTTCACACAAAGATTCACATATAAGCAAGGGGGAAGAAAAGCTAGAAACAGCAAGTGAAGGCAGGTAGACAGCAGGAGAGGGAGAATCGTAAGACCATCTTTTGCAGAGTTGTCAACAGGAGATTAATAGAGACCTGGCTCTGGGACTCCGCCAATGACAGTTTGTGATTCTCCCTCCTCGACTGGCTCTCCAATGAATCAGCAGTCACAGTTTAGCACAGGTATTCAACAAATCTGTACACAAATGTGTACAGTGAGTATGCTTGCCTACACCCTTCCTATCACTGAGCTTTTCTGCACTCTCAAATAAGTATTGCACACAGAATGTAAGGGGTTGGGGTAGTGACTTATATGTGATACGGGCAAAACACTGGGGGAATATGTTGGTTGGTGGGGGGTCTGAGGGAGCTGGTATCAGTCTCTGTACAAACACACTGTCAGGCTAAAACTGGCTTGCTCTTACCCTCTCCCCCTCCTCACCATCTGCTACCCTAAACTTATTATGACAGACCACCACACACACACACACACACACACACACACACACACGGGATGCAGGCTAGTAAAAGGATTAGTTTCAAATGCAGTGACAGGGCACAGATGAACACCTTACCAGAACTAGTAGTGCTTCCTCTGATAGTGGGCACACTGTCTGTACTGAAGTATGACTCTCACTCTGCTGACCACTGCTTTGCTCAGGTACAATGGCCATCCCTTATTTGCTTGCAAGCCCCTCACATCCCATCAAGGTGTATGGCTCCAGGAGAGGATTTTCAGCACTTGCTAAAAGGTCAGAGATGGCTCATGGTATTACTGATGAAGATTTTTTTTTTTTAACCAGTAGAGACACACTAAGCTGAAAGTTTTTTTACAGGTGCAAGCTGGGAGCACAAGGAAGTTAAGTGACTTGCTCAGGGTCACACAGCATGCAAGTGGGGGCTGTGGGATTCAAACCCAGGTCCCCAGGTTTGCAGCCCAGTGCCTTAAACCACTACGCTATACTGCCTCCAGATCCAGTTTTAGCAAGGAATGCTTCCTTAATGCCGCAGTATGACTGGGAAGACCCATGACACCTTGGTGGTCCACTCTCCAAGGGTAAGGTTCATCAAGGGAAGGTCTATTCTCCAGGAACATGTGGGGGAATGATGGGACTAGGTGACTGGTTGGATAGAGGACTGCCCCAGGGCATTGGTGGAAGACCATCTCAAAAATACTTTGGACATGACATACATCCTATCAGACTCACAAAGGAGAAGCAGGCCCCTCCCTACCAATGGCTGCTCTATGCTAGGATCCTTCCCTGTTTATTATACGGGGTCGGTAAATGCCCATTGAACTGAAGGGGGCTTGTTTGGGGTGGGGGATGGTGCACCGAGTCACAGGAAATGTAACTTGGTAGGCATCTGGATGGGGAATGGGCAATAAAGATGCTGCTAGATGGTTTGGTCCCTGGGCCTAGGGTAATTGAAGATAATGCCCTAACCTGCTGAAATTCAAGAAGTATATTGTGAGCACTCCAATATCTGCCATGGACAGGTTGGACCAAATAAGGAACTTTGTCTGGTGCTGCTAGATGACATAATATGCTTACTAAACCCAGCCTTCGGGCAAATGGCAATACTTGATACTGTGGCTGGTACATTTGCCATTCCTTCTGGTCTACTGGAGTGTCTGGTTTAAGGACCTGACCATTGACCTAAAGGCAGTACCAGACCGACAGTATAACATGCCATCAAATGCAACAGCAGGAGAGCAGAATTGCAGTCCATAGGGATTCCTGGACTGAAGCCCCCCACACACACACACACATACACCTCCTTACTCACCTGGCATGCGCATGTAACAACAGCATTAGTAGGTTGGATTTGCACAAGTACATTCTGCTCTTATGCTTTAGTGTGTTCAATGCTGCGGCTAGGGTGTGATGCCACCCACCTCCCTGTTTTCCTTCCACCTATTTTCTCTCTCATCTCTTCCTCGCTCTCTTACCGAGCCCTATTTTCAAAAGATTCTCAAAGGGTAGGGATATCTACCCTAACAGGAAACTGGAATGAAATAAGTGCACATAATGTAGAGAGCTGATGACTTTTGGGGGGGGGGGGGATGACCAGGAGTCCCAATCATTGTTGGAGTTGGGGTGGGAGGGTGAGAACCTAAAAAGACAAAGGCTAGGAGCAATAAGCATCCTAGGATAGTGCACCAAAGGGATGCTGGTAGAGAGATATGCACCAGGTACAGAGGCTTTTGAGGTAAGTGGTGTGGTCACTACCCTTCAAGATGGACTGCCCTTTGTACCAAGTTTAGTGCTGGGGACTTACTTGATATCTTTTATGCAGTTGGTAGAAACATGCATGTATGTACGATGTAGGCATCCTTGCCAGGAAGGTGCACCACTTTTTGACTAAAAAGGGTGTCTCATGGTTTTTTTTTTGTCCTTTCCACAGAATCTCTATCTGTCTGCCGGGTAAACCTCTCTTCCTCTCTCCTCTGCTCCACCCTCTCCTGTCTCTCAGTCTTGGATGCAGCCAAGTGGCAACTGATTTCAACTTCGATGCAGAAGGTAAGATGACATGGGGCTTTTCTGAACATGGGTTATCTAAACCAAAAGGGGAACTCTAATGTCTGAACTTAAGTTGATCTTGTGGAACGTTCATGGGGTTAATCACACGATTAAGTGAAAAAAGATCTTTTCCACCCTAAAATCTTGGAACTATGACATTGCTCTTCTTCAGGAGATGCACCTTCTGGAAAAAGAAGCCACTAAACTTAGAAGGGAGTGGGTGGGTGAGGAAATATCTAGCTGCTTTTCCTCCAAAAAGAGAGAGGTCTCCATTTTGCTCCACAAAAGGGGTTCAATTTCAGGTATAAGCAAGGGTGGCAGATAAAGAGGGGTGTTGAATACTGTCATGGGGCAAATTGCAGGTGAGAGACCACTTCATTGTTAATATTTACACCCCAAACAAGGCTGGCACAAACTTTTTCCACACCTTAGCACAGCACATTCAGGATATGTCAGGTCCCTCTTGTGCAATAGTTGTGGGAGGGGATTTCAGATCTAGTAAGTAACCCACTATTAGACAGATCCCCTAGGAAGAAGATTACTCCCACACATCAAAATGTGAGATAGGCAATGTCCAAACTGTGCACAGATCTGGCTCTGTGAGACATTTGGAGATTGCAGCATCCCATAAAGTGAGACTACACATACAGATCCCATGGTTTGGGATGCTGAGCAGGCTAGACTACTTCTTAATCAGCTCTATCACAATTTCTGAAGCTGTGAATGTATCCGTACACCCTGTAACAGTCCTGGGCCATGCTCCAGGTGCTACATCGGAACTATCGCAGACGGGGGGAAAAATATCATGGTGGCATATTAACCCATTCCTGCTGCAACGCCAGGAATTTTTGGGGTGACTGAAGTAGGAGATTGTTTAATTTTTTGGGATTAACACCTTCCCTGCCTCATTCAAGTAGATCATGTAGAATCATAGATCATACAGAATGCCTTCAAGGCCTACATATGGGGTTGCATTATTAGTTAATCCTCCCACCTTAATTAGAAAAGAAAGCCACACTATCAGTAAGGAATGGGAAGTTTAAAATCTCAGATAGAGTTAATGCAAACCTGCACTAACAGGCAAAAAGAACACTCTTTTTTTTACCAATCAGCAGTATTGGAAGAGTGGTGAAGAGGCCTCAAAATTATTGGCATACCACCTAAGGAGGAAAGCTAGTGAAACACATATAGTTCACCTCAAAGGCCCCGGGGGTGGGGGTGACAGTAGAGCAAATCCAAATCGATTCCGTGTTCAGTAGATACTACAAGGATCTCTATAAATCACACTCCCAATCCCAACTACACTCTAGATCTAGTTTCCTGGGAGCCCAAGGCCTACTGAAACTAGCTGACAAACAGGGACCTATATCCTCCAGTATCTATGGAAGAGGTGTATGGAGCCATACGAGTGATGGCAAGAGGGAAAGTGCCAGGACTAGATGGGCTTAGCATAGAGTTCTACAACTCCTTTGCACAACAGTTGGCGCCTCAATTGCTGAAAGTGTATCAGTAGGTGGAGAAAGGGGGATCCTTCCCCCTCATCATGAAAGAAGCCATTATCATCATATTGCCAAAACCTAACAATGATGCCTCCCAGTGTGTCAGTTATAGGCACATCTCTCTGCTGAATGCTGACACCACAATCCTCGCCAAAATCATGGCTATGCGGCTGGAGAAAGCATTACTTACACTTACCCGCCTGTCTCAGTCAGGCTTCATGAAGGGCAAACAAGGTTCACATAACATGAAGGTACTGGTACATGCACTCCACAGTGCACAATTTTGGAAAATTATGGCTATATCTGTCTCAATATACACTGAGAAGGCATCTGACTCAGTAGAATAGGACTACCTCATGGAAGTTATGAGACAATCAGTGGTAGGGCCAAATTTCATTAATTTTGTCTTGATTCATTATGACCCTCCCAAGGCATCAATCTTAATGAATGGTATACTCTACACAAGCTTTACCCTCCATTGAGGGACTAGACAAGGGTGTCCTTTGTCCCCTTTGTTGTTTGTAATGGCTATAGAGCCTTTTAGCAGCAACCCTACATAACCATCCAGGGATAAAAGGTACAGAGATTGGCAGGCTGTCCTGTAAGTCTCTCATTTATGCAGATGGCTTACTGCTTATACTCTAAGAGGTAGACAGATCCTTGTCTGCTGCCTTAGACCTCCTCTCACAGTTTGGTGATCTAGCAGGCTTACGAGTGAAGTGGGCAAAGACAGAAGTTCTCCCTATCAGATCATGCCCACTGCAGATGTGAACATTCCACGTCTCACACTCAAATAGACCCCATCAAGGCTAAAATATCTGGGGATGCAAGTGACCTCCAAACTGGAAGGGTGGATAGCGGTTAACCTGCAGCCACTCCTAGGAACCTTGCCTGAGGAGCTGAAGAGATGGCAGAAGTTAAACCTGACAATACCAGGAAAAATTGTGCCCTTAAAGTTAATTGCCCTCCTATGACTGATATACTGCATCTTCAATCTTCCTATGAAAATCTCAGTCACCTGGTGGGAAAAAAGTGGACAAGATGTTTTCTGTTTTTCTTTGGTGCCAGCAACAACCCAGATTTGGCAGGGAAACCCTTCAAGCACTGATTAGACAAGGGTGGCAGAACGTGCCCTACCTGTGGGCCCACCACATTGCTAATGGGGTCAAGAGGACAATGCACTCACTAGCCACCTCCGATATGGGGGCACTGTGGTGGCTTCAAATGTGCTCCCATGCATGCGCTACTCCTGCACCATAAAGTGGGGGGAGGGGGAAAATTGCTTAACCAGGAAATGCACACTTAGTCAGCGCTTGTTTCCAGGTGTGGCCTGGGAGCACAAGAAAGTTAAGTGACTTGCTCAGGGTCACACAGTATGCAAGTGGGGGCTGATGGGATTGGAACCCAGGACTTCAGGTTCACAGCTCAGTGCCCTCAACCACTACACTATACTGCCCCCAAAGCAGAGGGAAAAAAATTCTGCATCTCCCACTGTATAGACCCTGAACTCATTTAGGACCTTGATGCAACTTCTTGGCTGAAGGCTTCCCTCACTGGGGCTTTGAGGGGGACTTGGGGTAACCCCAGACTAAAAACTGGGGGGGGCAAACAGTATACTGGAAGTCATGGGAATGCATGGGATCAAATACCATGAACACTTGCTCTGCCTTCTGTCTAAATCTCTACAACCATTCCATCAGCTACAACTGCTGTTTCACTTTCCAGCATCTGACTACTGGAGATATCTGCAGATTCAACACACATTGCAACCTAGATTGGTGGACCGATATGTGTATTGACCTGCAGATATGGGCATGCTATTGGATAAATGTACTAGGCAAGTCCAAGAAAGTGGGGGCTTTATGTATATGGCCATACAGCAATTACATCTCCCCAACTGGGAATCCCAAAGAGAGAAATGGGAAGAGGATCTATAACTCAGGGTCTTGCCAGACACCTGGGCTACCTGTTGGACTATGGCACATCAGGGATTCACAGACCCTAGATACCAACTGATTCAAAAGAAAATCCTCAGCAGGTGGCATAGGACTCCAGTGAAACTCAGATGTTTGGGTATACAGATTCCCAGCAATTGTTGGAGATGATAAGCAGCGGCCAGGGACATAGGGCACATCATATGGTCTTACTCTAAGCTTACCAAATACTGGATGGAGATTGGCAGAAGGACAAAGGCCATTCTGGGCACACTGATCACAGGATCCCCCGGTTTCTGGATCCTGGGGAACATTAACCAACTAACAACTGGGTGGTCTCTTTTAAACCTCTACTCTACACCATGGCTATGGAGACCAAAAGGCAAATTCTGATGGACTGGAGGCAACCAGAACACACCCAGCTTCAGGAGTGGGAGACTGGGATCTCAAAAAAGGCCTCTTTTGTCAGGGTCTAAAGTAGGGCAAGAGGTTCTCTTTCCAAATCTGAGTGTGGTTGGGTACCCTGGATAACTTACCTGACTCTTGGGCATTCCCCTGCAGGAAGGGAGGCTGGAAGGATAGTTCACTAGGATGGTCACTAGCATATGGAGGGGGGAGTTATATTTTAGGAAGGATTTTCATGTCCTCAGGATTCCTTTAATATATCTTTCCTCTAGCCTTCTCTTGCTCCCCAACTTACTAGACAGGGCACTTTGAACTCAGGATAGAATATTTCCCTAATATGCATGTAACCCCTAGGTGGCACTATCCCAAGGGCTACTACCCCTGCCTGCTTGGCTAGTAGCAGGTTAAGGGGCCTGAGTTCTAAAACGGGTGCCTCCACCCGGAGGTCAGGGTTGGTAGTGGTTAAGCTAACCTGGGCACAGCCCTCCGGGACACCATAACCCCCCTCTTTCCCCTCTAGTGGCCTGAACACTGCATATTAATCACTTTCACAATACCTCTGGTACACCACACAAGTACCCACACTGTTTGCACTTACCACCAGGGCTGGTTCCTCTGGCTCAAACCTGGGGACTCCCTGTAAAACAAGGTTATGCACAGCAAATAGCAACAGTACAGTACTTTGAGCACAAACTGGAACCAGAGTCAAATTACATGCAGAAAAAGTTAGATCTGATTTATTCAGGGGACTTGAACAAGGGAGGGGCAAAATCAGGTTAATTAGCTTAAAGGTTATATCAATCAAGCAGTTATGCCATGCGCTTTGAGTCCCCCCACACAGTCACACCTTTGGGTACCCAGGTGGAGAAGAGATGGGCTAGCCAAGACTGTTGCCCAGGGTTGCAGCTGGTTGGATGGCCCTGTGATGGAAAACACAACATGCACAGTACACAATATTTGTAATCTGGAGCCAGAGGGCTCAGTTCATAAAGGAAACAAAACAACAAGACAATCAGATGACACACTCAGATTAAGCTGTTGTTGCAGGGAGCTATCCTAGTATTTATTCACGATACCCAAGACTGGACATAGGCTGGACGAAAATCGAGACTGCAGGTGGTTGATCTGGAATGCCAGGAGAAGCAGGGCCCACATGAGTCACAGAGGCATCGTTCCTGTTCAAGCATGGAGCAGGGGGCTGATCCCCAGGCAGGTCTCTTGTCGATGGCTTCTCTGTGCAGTGGGTAGTCTGGCTGGGCCAGTCTGGCAAGGCCCAGATCGCATGGAGACAAATTCGGATGCAGTCCATTTTGGGCTGGATACAGCTTCCAGCAAGCAGAACACAGTTCACACAGTAGGGAACTAACTCACAACCCACTAGCAGCTCATAGCACATTTACATGTATGGGAATTCTACTGTACCAGGCAAAGCGCCTCCCCGGTCACAATCGCAAAGTCTCTGCACACACCGGAAGCTTAGGGGTAGCTGGAACTCCTGACAGGCCGATCACATTCAGCGAAATCTTCGGTCTTCTTCAGGTTGAGCCTGGCCCACTTCATTAGCTTACTTTAGTCACGCAAACTTGGATTTAGTCCAAAATAATTCTCTTCTCTCCCTCTCAGGAGCAGCAGCAGACATGCAAGCCAAAAACTCAGTCCTTTCACAGTTTTCCCATACAAATTCACTCAGGATTTCTGCCCAAAATACACTTGAGCTCTTCTCATTTCACTTCCCAGCTCTGAACTAACTGAAAACTGCAAGCAGTATTGGATTTCCCCAAGATCCAAAAAGGTTTGATTGGTTAATTGGCTGTCAGTCAAAGCAAGAGCTCCCCCTTAAGTTGCAAAAAAGGCACAAAAAAAAACCCCAAACTACAGTTCCTACAGATTTTCAATTCAGACAGCTCCTGTAGTTCGGCTACATTTTAGGTCCCACCAGAACTGATTGGTCCAATTTGCAGTCCAGGACCAAGATAGTGGAGACAAAACAAAACAGTCCTTGCTACAAAGAAAGCAGGTTTGACAAACTACATTATCATTATCACTCTGATTCTCAGCAAATAGTTACATCTTTCAACAGAGTTCCCTCTTAGATTACTTAGGCTGCAATCAGGCAGCACTTAAAGAGACAGTACACAGAGGCTATACAGGCTCTGATAATCACATTTAAACTGCTAAAACGCAGGACACCAGCCTGGCAGTGAGCATTTAGGCAAGCTCAAGGAATTATTTTTGGGAACTCCCATTTGTAAGGGGGTTACACTCTTCCCTGCCTGGGAAAACTTGGCGTCCGCGTCAAGTCTGTACCATCATAACATTGAAAATGCAACATATACAAGCCATTTATACCATTAGCGTGCTATACAATTACTATCTGATTTATCAATTGGCATAACTTGTCACTTTACTATACATTTTAATGTACTTCACTATATCATTTCCATTCTGACAATACATTATGCATATTTCACACAGGTAATTTGAACATTACTATACAGAATCATGTAGTAACTTCTTGTACTTTTAAGTAATGCTAGAGGGGGCCTTTCCCTATCAGCTAACTTTGGGCTGGATGGGGCAGGGGCACCATGGTGAGAGGGCAAAACAAGTAACCTGGAATGGGCCATCAAGCCCAATTTGGGCAGTGAGCTCTGAAAGACATAAACACCTTTGTGGACTACATTGAGAGGCAAATCCACTGGCCTCCTGGGGGAATCGTAACTGAAACATGCCACTGGCTTGACAGCTCGGCCAGTCTTTCTGGGGTGAACAACCACAGTCTCTGTACTTTCAGCAATGGTCTTGGAGCTTTCATCACTTGTGATGGGTGCCTCTGCATGAAGGGGAATGTCCAAGCTGGGAGCACTGTCAGCCCCTTGCTCTGTAGTCTCTGTTTCTGCAGCACTTGACTCATTTTGAAGACACTCTGGCACTGAAGGGAGGTTGTCAGCACTCTCATAGTGTTCCTCAAGTTTTGGCATGTCACCAGAAAGACTCATACCATCAGCCTCTCCTTCAGGCAAATCATACAGTTCCACATTACACAAAGACTCAGCATCCTCAGACGTGATACTTTGCACTTCACCTTCAGGGAGCATTGGCTCCAAAGATGATGGGGGGCGTTAGGCAGTCCAGAAGGCCCAGCTTCATCCCCATAATTCAACATAGGATTTCCACAAAACAACTGACTCAGTTCATATGAGGGGTAATAGGCATTATCACACTCACTGTCATCCAAGTTAAACTGGCACTCATTATCATTCTGGGCCTGCTGCGGGGAAAGTCTTAAATCGACAACCACGGGGGCAGGCTGACTCTGTTTCTTTCTTGCAGCAGCATGAGTCACTGGTCCAGAGGAATCAATCTCGGTGGGTTTAGCCTCAATTATAACTTGACCAATAGGTAGCAAGTGGTTACTGTGCATGGTCTTGACAGCTTTGGAGTTATTCTCTGGGTGCACTTTGTACACTGGCAAATCATCCAACTTTCCAACTATGACATGGGGAAGATGGTGCCATCGATCAGCAATTTTGTGTTTACCATGCAGTCCTAAATTTCGCAACAACACAAGGTCTCCAGGCCTAAGCTCTTGAGCCTTTACTTTTCTATCATGTCTCTCTTTGTTGGCTAGATTTCTTTTGGTGGCCATTGTCTGGGCCAGTTGATAGGCATGGTTCAGTTGAGCTTTCAGTTTTTGTACATATTGCAAGTAATCTTTGGCTCGGACCCCCATCGGGAGAAACCCCAAAACAGACATCAACAGGCAACTGGGCCTCTCTCCCGAACATGAGGTGGTAGGGAGAGAACCCGGTAGCATCATTCTTTGTGCAACTGTATGCGTGTACCAAGGTACTAATCTGCTGACTCCATTTATGCTTATCTTTTGGGTGGGGGGTGCCTAGCATGTCTAGTAGGGTGCAGTTAAAGCGTTCTGGTTGAGGATCCTACTGCGGGTGATAAGGGGTGGTTCTTGACTTTTGCACCCCTCATAGAGAGAGCATTTCTTTGATTAGCCAACTCTCAAAGTCCCGGCCGTGATCAGAGTGAATTCGTTGGGGGGCACTTTGTGGACGAAGACATTTTCCACTAGCACCTTGGCCACAGTAGATGCTTTTTGATCTTTGGTGGGAAAAGCTTGTGCATACCATGTGAAATGGTCCGTAACCACTAACACATTGCCAATGTTTTGCTGATCAGGCTCTAAACTCAAGAAGTCTATGCAGACTAGTTCCATTGGGGTGCTGTTAGTAATGTTGACAAGGGGAGCAGCCCTCTGAGGCAGGGCTTTTCTCTGCAGGCAGTGACTACAAGTCCTTACATGGTGCTCAACATCGGCCCCCATCTTGGGCCAGTAGAATCGAGATCATACTATTTCAAGGGTCCGGTCGATATCGAGGTAGTCCATATGATTGTGGAGGGACCTCAGCACCAAATCTTTGAAGGCTGTGGGAAGGACCAATTGTTGCTTGTCTATTTGGCCACCCCAATCTACAGTCTCTCTATACAACAACTGATTAAGCAGCTTCAACGAGGGGCCTTCTTTAAACAAAAAAGCGGTGCGCAGATCAGAGGAATGCAACTTGGACACATCTTTTCCTGCATGAAGGGTGTCAAGCGCTGGCTGAATCATAGGATCTTGGGACACTGAATGCTGTCATTGTCAAACTGAGGTAGTGCACTAATATCTAGAGCAGAGAAGTGGCAATACGCAGCCGGTATGCAGATGTCAGAGGGGCCCAAGCAATCTACTAAGCAGTCCGCTGTGTCCGCAGACATCTGTTCATTTCTATCAAAGTTTTGGCACAATGCTCAGATGTCAGGTTCAGACAGCCTGACCCAGTCGCTCTTGGAAATGGGCCTCCGAGATAGGGCGTCAGCATCAATATGATTCAGGCCTGGTCTGTATTCGACAGCATAATCATTTGTTGACAATTCAGAAAGCCACCAGTGCCCCGTGGCGTCTAACTTAGCTGAAGTCTGTACATAGGTCAACGGGTTATTGTCAGTCCTCACCGATATTTTTGCCCCATAGAGGTAATCATGAAACTGGCCGACAATGACCCATTTTAATGCAAGGAACTCCAACTTGTGCACAGGGTAGTTTCACTCTGATGGGGTCAAGCTCCTACTGGCGAATGCCACTGGTCTCAAACCATCCTCATGGTCTTGATACATGCAAGCTCCTAGACCCTGCAATTTAAAGCGTCAGTATGCAACACATAGGGTTTGGTGTGAAGGATCAGCGAGGATAGAGTGGGTGAGCTGGTATATGACTTTGTGGAAAGCTGCTTCATAGTCAAGGCTCCAACAGGACCGAAAAAGTTCACCTGGGCAGAAATATGCTTTGTCTATTTCTTTGATGGACCCTTTTTTGTATTTCTGATTGGTAGGCGGGTAACCCTGGGTAAGATTCAAAAGTGGCCGAATCACTTTGGAATAGTCCTTTATGAACGGGCAGTAGTAACCACAGAATCCCAGGAAATATTGTAGTTCTTTCAAATTGTGGGGCTGCAGCCAAGCAGTCAAGGCTTCAACTTTACTAGGATCAGTCTCCATCCCCTTTGTAGACACTATGTGCCCCACACACTTCACAGAGGTTTGGAAAAACTAGCACTTGTCGATGGAAAGCTTGAGGCTGAAATCTTCCAGTCAGTCTAGTACTTTGAACAGTCGACTCTCATGTTCCTCTAGGGAGCTCCCGAACACAATGACATTGTCCAAGTACACCAGGCATTCTAGCAAATTCATGTCTCCCACTGCTCGTTCCATCAGTCGCTGGAAGGTGGCTGGGGCACCCGATATTCCCCGTGGCATTCTTAGGAATTCATAGAACCCCAAAGGACAGATGAAGGCAGTTTTCTCATGGTCCTCCAGAGCCACTGGAATCTGGTAATATCCACTGCAAAGATCCAACACTGAGAACCATTTGATCTCATTCAAACAATCCAGAGCATCTTGTATACGGGGGCATGGTGTATTGATCGGGGATGGTACGCCGATTCAGAGTTCGATAATCAACACACATTCTCACAGATCCCTTCTTCTTACGCACAACCACCATGGGAGAAGCATATGGGCTCCTGGATTCTTGTATCACACCAGCTGCGAGCATTTCCTGCAAGTGTCTTCTCACATCGTCTATGTCTGCAGGGGCTTGGCATAGAGACCTCTCTTGAAATGGCCGTTCATCGTGCAGGCATATGTGATGCTCCGCACCCTGGACACATCCCATGTCCCATTCCTTCAACAAAAACACTTGATCTCTCTGGGCAAGTTTCTGGCTAATTCTAGTCTTCCATTCAGCTGGCAGTGAGGAGTCACCAAAATCAAACAAGTTGAGAGTCACTCTATCTGTCTTGCCAGGGTACTTGTTGCTGGGCAACACTGCAGTGTCTGTGCAGTGTACCACAGCTAGGGTGCATTCTCTGTTCACCCGGATCTCCTGATCTGACACATTGTGAATCTGGACCATCACTCGTCATGCACAGGCATGAGCACAAGCTGGCAAGATGCTGGGCTTAACCAATAATCCTTCTGGCAATTTTCCATTGCTTGGCATGTCCAACATCAGTATTTAGTTCTTGACATCTTTGCGGAGGTGGACCTCCCTTTGAACGGTACACTGGGCGTTAGGGGCCAGTACCATTGAATTGGAATACTTCTTCCACATGACCCCTACTGGTTCATCCTGGTCCACTCCCTTGGGGTTCTGTTGCAAATCATAGGCCCTCTTGATCAGAGCGGGAATTCTTAGGGCCCTCCCAGTCCATCGCCCTTGTTTCTCGTGACAGAGCTGTGCCAGTCTCCCAAACATATGGGCGATGGTCCCAATTAACAGGGGAACCCCATCATACAGTCCAGTAGGGGGACACACTAAGGCCAGTGTCTCGACTTGCTCCTTTACACCAGTTACAGCTGCAGGAAATGACAACCAGAGGTGGACATATCCTAGGTAGGGATAAGACTTGTCGCTCAGCCCCCACACATGTAGGCCTTCCAGAGATTGTAAGGGCACAGCAGATAAGTGTTTATCATACCAGAACTTAAATACAATGGTCACTTGCAACCCACTGTCCAGCACAGCCTGAGTAGGAATACCATTCACAGTCACGGTAGTCTCCATTAAAGGGCCCACTATTTTGGACCAGTCTGGAGGGACAGCAGCAGGGGCTTGGACAGATGATTTAGCCACATAGAGATTTGAGTTACTACTTCTTGAACCCTCACTGCGGTCATTTTGGGCACTCCTTGACTGCTGATTAATTCTCCGAAGCTCTCCTTGAAGCCTGTATACAACTATATTTAGGTCTTTTGTGGACCGGCATTCTCTCTTCATGTGCCCATCCTTCCCACAATTATGGCAAAATATGTTTTCTGAGATTTGGAGTGGCCGAGGCATCACACTGGGAGCTAGAGCGGTGGTACTACCAACTGAAAACCTTGGTGCCATCTCTGTCTGCTGTGTGGTGAACATTTGGAGACATCTCATCAATTCTCTTACTTCCATAGTCAAGGCATCGAGTTTCGAGCTGCTGTCACCAGGAGATGCCTGGGTGGACACCCCCACCCTCATAGCAGATGCAGTTGGATAAGGGTTGGTACCTGTACTTGCAGGAGCGGCCTTCGTAAAGAGACTGTTTTTTGTTTCCCTGAACTCCCTCAGCAGTTCATCCCATGGCGGCACACCTTCATTGGTCCCCACTTCGGAAGGGCCTTTCGATGCCGTGATCAATTGGGCTGCACTCACCCTAGAATTACAATCCCCCTCTTCATCTTCAACCTCCCAGAGTTCTTTTATCAAGTCATAATAGTCCAGTGGGTTGCCTCTTCTATCTGGGAGCATTAATTGAAGGAGCTGCAATTTAGAATGCTTTGCATGTCGCAGTATTTGCCCCAACCTCACATGGTTTAAGTCACTGGAGGCTACCCCACCTTTTCGGTAAGTCTTTTGCAGCGCTCTTTCCAGACGAGTAACATATGCAGACAAACTTTCCCCTGCTCATTGTTTTGTACCTTGAAATTGCCACATCAAGTTCTCCCCTGACTCAGTGCTCCCAAAATTGCCTTCAAGTGCAGATAGGTACGTCTGGGCAGATGCATCAGGGTTTGTGGACCTCAGAAATTTAATGGCCTCCAGGGCGGGACCCCTCAAACTTTCTATGATCCTTTTCCATTTCTCAGCCTCTGCACACTGCAATTCAGGTACCAAAGGGGCAACACAATCTATCCAGGTCTCCCAATCATCCTCCCCTTGGGGGGTGGGGAGGGTGCCAGAGAAGATTCTCAACCTTCAGTAAGAGTCGTGACTAATGGCAGGTACAGACATAGGAGCCAGCATTGGCACGGGCACAGAAGGAGGGGCAATAACGGGTGCTGGAGTGGGAGGGGATGTTGGGGGAGGAACACCCCAGGTGGCAGGAATAGTTTCTTTGAGTCCTCCACAGTTTTCCCTTCCTCCAGCAACAACTTAGCAAATTTCTGCTCAAAAGTCTCAGATAGTGGAGGGGGGCTCATTCTTCCCGGGCTCTTTACCGTCTTTAGTTATCACTCTCCAGGCAGTGAGGGCTCCTTTGGGGGTGATAGTCCGTGGCACTTTGTAACTGTCTACCGGATCCTTACACTCTACTAACACTATGAAACTTTGGGCGAGCAGATTAGCCTGTCGACCCACCACCACAGGGTTTTATAAACATTCAACCTTGGAAAGTACTCCCTCTACAGTGTCCTTGTTAGTACCCAGGGGAATATCCAGGATAAGTATAGCATTTTGGAGGTCGATCTCCTGCCCAGTACACCACCCCACCAACTGGTGTGTAGCCACTTCTGTTGGAGTAGCCATTTATTTTTAACAGCAATTCACAAATTTGGCCACTAGGGGATGCTAATCCCAGTGGTGAGCCTCCAAGATGTAACCACTAGGTGGCACTATCCCAAGGGCTACTACCCCTGCCTGCTTGGCTAGTAGCAGGTTAAGGGACCTGAGTTCTGAAACGGGTGGCTCCACCCAGAGGTCAGGATTGGTAGTGGTTAAGCTAACCTGAGCACAGCCCTCTGGGACACTGTAACCCCCCTCTTTCCCCTCTAGTGGCCTGAACACTGTACAATAATCACTTTCACAATACCACACATATGGTTTACCACACAAGTACCCACACTGTTTGTATTTACCACCAGGGCTGGTTCCTCTACACTCGACCCTGGGAACCCCCTGTAAAACAAGGTTATGCATGGCAAATAGCAACAGTACAGTACTTTGAGCACAAACTGGAACCACAATCATATTACATGCAGAAAAAGTTAGATCTGATTTATTCAGGGGACTTGAACAAGGAAGGGGCAAAATCAGGTTAATTAGCTTAAAGGTTATATCAATCAAGCAGTTATGCCATGCGCTTTGAGTCCCCCGACACAGTCACACCTCTAGGTACCCAGGTGGAGAAGAGATGGGCTAGCCAGGACTGTTGCCCAGGGTTGCAGCTGGTTGGGGCCCTGTGATGGAAAACACAACATGCACAGTACACAATATTTGTAATCTGGAGCCAGAGGGCTCAGTTCGTAAAGGAAATGAAACAACAAGACAATCAGATGACACACTCAGATTAAGCTGTTGTTGCAGGGAGCTACCCTGGTATTTACTCATGATACCCAAGACTGGACACAGGCTGGAGGAAAGTTGAGACTGCAGGTGGTTGATCTGGAATGCCAGGAGAAGCAGGGCCCACCCGAGTCGCAGAGGCATCATTCCTGTTCAAGCATGGAGCAGGGGCTGATCCCCAGGCAAGTATCTCGTCAATGGCTTCTCTGTGCAGTGAGTAGTCTGGCTGGGCCAGTCTGGCAAGGCCCAGACCGCATGGAGACAAATTCAGATGCAGTCTGTTTTGGGCTGGATACAGCTTCCAGCAAGCAGAACACAGTTCACACAGTGGGGAACTAACTCACAACCCACTAGCAGCTCATAGTACATTTACATGTATGGGAATTCTACTGTACCAGGTAAGGCCCTCCCCGGTCACAATCGCAAAGTCTCTGCACGCACCGGAAGCTTAGGGGTAGCTGGAACTCCTGACAGGCCAATCGCATTCAGCAAAATCTTCGATCTTCTTCAGATTGAGCCTGGCCCACTTCATTAGCTTACTTTAGTCACACAAACTTTGATTTAGTCCAAAATAATTCTCTTCTCTCCCTCTCAGGAGCGGCAACAGACATGCAAGCCAAAAACTCAGCCCTTTCACAGTTTTCCCATATGAATCCACTCAGGATTTCTGCCCAAAATACACTTGAGCTCTTCCCATTTCACTTCCCAGCTCAGAACTAGCTGAAAACTGCAAGCAGTGTGGGATTTCCCCAAGATCCAAAAGGTTTGGTTGGTTGATTTGACTGTCAGTCAAAGCAAGAGCTCCCCCTTCAGTTGCAAAAAAAAGTGCAACCCCCCCCCAAACTACAGTTCCTACAGATTTTCAATTCAGACAGCTCCTGTAGTCCGGCTACATTTTAGGTCCCACCAGAACTGATTGGTCCAATTTGCAGTCCAGGACCAAGATAGTGGAGACAAAACAAAACAGTCCTTGCTACAAAGAAAGCAGGTTAGACAGACTACATTATCATTATCACTCTAAACGATTTTCAGCGAATAGTTACATCTTTCAACAGAGTTCCCTCTTAGATTACTTAGGCTGCAATCAGGCAGCTCGTAAAGAGACAGTACACAGAGGCTATACAGACTCTGGTAATCACATTTAAACTGCTAAAACCGCAGGACACCAGCCTGGCAGTGAGCATTTAGGCAAGCTCAAGGAAGATTTTTTGGGAATCCCCATTTGTGGGGGGGGGGTTACATGTACCTTAAACATGGAACACTAACCTGTTTATGTGTTTTTGTCTCCCCTGTTTTCTATTGCCTTTAGCAGGACCACAGAAAGTAGACTGTCTCAATACATGTTTCACAGGTAAAGGGGATATGGATGGCGAGAGAGCAAAGGATAAAAAGGCTTTGTGTATTCCTATATCAAACATGTTACATACACGTTATTTCTATTGCTTGGATACCAAAGTAAGGGGGTGTAAAACCTGTACCTACAAAAGTTCATGAATGCTCCAGGGCACTAGTTTTGTGCATGATGTATGTCATTTATACTTCTTACTTTGGAGTGGAACATATAGGGACACTGGTTGAATTCTATGCCTATTTTTAGCAACCCTGTAAGTTTTATAAGATACATAATTGCTTTTAAATTGCTTGTAGCCATTGGCTAGTATTCAACTAATATTCTATCCAAATGTGGGCTGAGTTTCTTTTGTTAAGGGAAACTAGCAAAGGCTGCTGGGTAGTGTAGTTCCCTCTACGCTGAGAGGGAACTACTGCTTGCATTGGGAGAGTTTTTAGTTTTAGGCACTATAAATGCTAATTGAGAGGTATGTGAGGTTGGTGGGTGATATTTACTGGGGAGCAGTAAGCCAGTATATAGTTTTAGGGTTGTAATTTTAATTGCTCCAGTGTATAGTGCACAGGTACAAGAATTTCTGGGTCCCAAAGGATAAAAGGCTTGAGCCCTGTGAGTGGCAGCTAAGCTTGAGCAGGAGGTGGGCATGACACAGGCAAGAGACTGCCGTGTCAGCCAGGGTAGACATGGAGACAGACAAGGAACCTAACATAGTAAGCATAAAATCTGCTACAGAAATGCCTCTGGAAAACAGCAATGTGGAGGAACTGGGTTCAGTGTAGTATATGCAATATGTATGGAACACTGGTGGAAATACATTTTATTTATTTATTTAGTTTTTGTTGACCGGTTAAGTACACTAGGCAGATTCTGCCTATCTTCAGGCACGACCCAGGGGAAGGGGGATACAGATGAAATGCCAACTGACCTTGAACCAGAGTAAGCTGTTGGTGGCATTCTGTGTAAAGTGCAAACTAATAAAAATAACTAGAACTTAAAATCAACATTTTGAAAGAAAGATTGGAATGTACCAATCAAATAAGACAAATGGAGGATTATTATTAACACAAAATTGTTACTACAGGACAACAAAAAACAAATAGTGTGGAGGGGCAAAGACAGTGGCAATACACAAACAGCACATGTAACTGTGAGGGATAAACAAGGGAGGTTGCAGAGAGCTGAATTAAAGGAGGGGGTAAATATGGGAGGACATGAATGGAGAACTGTGGGAGCCTTGAGTGGAAGGGTACTAAAAGGCAGAGAAGAGACATTTGCCTCAGTTTAACAAATTGGTTTGAAGTTCTTGGAGATGAGACCCAACTGAACCCTGGTGAGACAGAATCAAATAACATTGAAACAAGCTTAATGTGTAACAGGCAGCCAAAGTCCAACAGTGATACCACTGGCCTTATATATAGTGAATTGACAGTTCGAAATAGCAATCTGCCCAACAACACTGAAACTACATCCATGGGTCAAAAAGTAGGGGAAGAGCAAGCACTGGGTGCAAGTCCCCAAAATATTAACCCAAATGTTATGGAAATACCACTTAGTGTTGGAACTTTAGCCCAGAGTGGGGAAGCGTCACCTCAAATGAATACAAGAGCTAATACAGATATAATTGTGGTAGGTGATTCTATATTCGGCTTCATTGACCAACAAATATGCGGGGGGTGGAAAGAGCTAGCTACCGTCAGTTGTCTACCGGGGGCTACAGTTGCAGACATTAAAAAGAACATGAAGAGAATATCAAGAGGAAATAAGGAAACAGTGGTAGTGCTGCATGTTGGGTCAAATGATATGGGCAGAACTAATATCAGAAGCATAGAGAATAATTTTGTAGAGGTGGCGCAAACACTTAAAGCAAAGAAATGTAAGGTAATTGTTTCAAAAATTCTGCCCATTCCTAGGGGGAGGAGTTGCCAGAAATCAAGACATAAAATACGTTAACAGATGGTTGAGGAGATGGTGCAAGCAAAAAGGTTCCTCTTTCTGAGGAATTAAAAAAGGTTAATAAATGACTACACCCTGTATGCAAGGGATGGATTACACCTCAGCCCACATAGGCTGTGTCAGAGCATAAACCACCATTTAAAATACAAAGAACTTCTGTGCGCAAACATTGAGGCAATCGGTACCCCAAAGGGCATTTGGCTGGGAAGCCAAGTTTCAAAGAAATATAAAATCACACATGCCCCCACAATGCAAAGCATCATGGGCTGCATATGCAAATCACCACAGAATATTATGCTATATATTATGACCAAGTAGACTCCAAGTTAAAGTTGGTTCAGGGAGGGGGTGCAGGATGGGGGGAAAGTCTTGCCCAGTCCCAGGTACAACCCCTACAGTGACATGGCACTGTTGTCGGCAGCGACATATGTTACAGTTGGGATTTCATCGTGAGAGATGCATACTGGGCCAGTTGATGCCAGCAGGGACCAGAGCAGTGTTTTGGCATCAGAAGAGAGGCCGGGAGGACCCTAAGAGAGAAGCCAGGTGGATTTGGCCTGCAAGTTCAGTCAGAGGGCCATGGCAGGCCAGGGTGGGCCACTTAACAACCCTCCTCCCTTGAAGACCCGCAAAGTGAAAACTGTTGGTTCAGCTTTTATGTTAAGCAGAGCAATGGAGCAAAGAAAGAGGCCTATCAGTGCAAGTGGGAGCCATAGCTCGGGGAGAAGTAAGAAAATTCAGGGCCTGCCAAGTGAACTTCAGCATCTCGGTAGGGTAAGCCCAAAGTAATTGTGCCCATGGTTGAGTTCAACAGTAGGTCAGAAGGTATACTGTGGGCTAGCCCGCTATGGCAATGGGGCCTGAGTCGCGGCTCAGAAGTGGTAGCCCGAGCAGTTGAGGGTGTGGTGGTGGCTGCACTACCTAATCCCCAGGATGATGGCTGCCACAGAGTTGGGACCCCTTAGCTGAGCAGCCTGTGTAGGCACGGAAAGTCCATTTTGGGGAGTGATGTTTGGGACCTCAGCAGGGTGGCAGCCCATCAGGTGATCTGGTGTGGCACCAGCAGAGGCACCCTGATGAGTCTGTTCAGAGGTTGGAATCACTACATGAGTAAAAAATGCCAGGAGTTACTGGGATCAAGGCCGGAGGTACCCCAAACTACCTGGAATAAGGCCCAGCTTCCATGCATTGGCATCAGCGATTGGATGTCTAAAAAGGGTTCTGGTGGTTCAGTTCTTGCTAAGGGAACATTAAATGAAAAGTACAGAGTGAAGACCATTGAGAGAAGAAGGGTATGCTCCATATGTTGTCAGTCCCCCGAGGCAGAAGTTGGGTGACCAGGCAGATGGGAGGGAAACAAAAGAGATTGAATGGGTTTCGGACAGTAGAAATGACTTGTGTTATCATGAGCTCTATGTGCCTGTGTAGGAAGGAAATTACAGTGAGGCTGGCCTGGTGGCACTAAGGGTTGAGGCACTGGAACCCACATCTCGCTCTGCACCAGCAACCAAGGTTCAGGCATGGGACCAGGTCGTTGGGGGTTGGCAGGGGGGAGGAGCAGGATTGAGCAGCCATACTGCCAGTTCTCCTCTCCTGGAAGGATCTCCATCACCCCCCCCCCATAGTTCCGCTTCTGTCAGGTGGAGGTTCAACAGGTAGAGCAGGCAGGCAGGTGCAGTAAAGTATCGGGAGGGTGCCACAGAGCCACACACGTGCAATCAGGGCAGGGCAACGGCGAAAATGGGGGAAAACTGCACAAAATATAAATTAACAAGCATTTGTCAATGCCGAATGTTTGCTTGCTGGCATTGGCAGTGGCAGTGTAGAAGTTACAGAGCTGCGTAATAGGAATGGCAGTGAAGTATTGAACTGAAGCCAACCCCACCACCACCCTGCAGAGTGACAGGCATTGGGGTGTGCGTTTGGGTCACCAGGCATAGCAGCCATGCCATTTCACCACACCCCCACTCTGCAGAGACGACTAAGTAACGCGTGTTCCTTGGGGTCTTTGGCCCTTATCGCACCATCTCATTAGGAAATACGGTGAGATGGGCGATATAGGAGAATGGGGTGAAGTTTGGGGCAAGAGTCCAAGGCATACCTCGATGCCTGTCAGTGACTGCAGGGTGTGGAATGGTATGAGCATCACAGGCAAGAATCCCAAGTCACACCCCTGATTCCAGTCATTCTCTAGAGGGTTGGGCGATTTAGTTGAAAGCCTAATACCTCAGGCATTCGTTGGTATTTTCACTCCAAATTTTCAACATGTTTGTTTTGTGACCCCACCTCATGAACAGGGGAATATCAGTTTGGTAGCCGAAAGCTGCTTATGCACAGTGACTACGGCATTTAGCACCACAGGTGCAAAAATATTCCGAAAAGGATGTAAAAAATGACAGCTGTACTCTGTCATGGGGATGTGTAAAAATGGCTATATTGCAAATGTGTAGTAAAAATATTTAAAAAAATGGTGAAGTCACGAACGTACATAGAAACTGTGCAACGCACACCTGTAATATAATTAGGTTGGGGATTTTTTATAGCAGATTGTCAACTCAGGCATTTTGGTGCCTCCAATCATGAACAGTGTCACTGTGATTTTCTTTATCTGTGGCGAACAATGATTTCCCACAGTGACCATCTCTGCACTGAAAGTGTGAAAACACACTTCGACCATGTTGTGAAAAATGGCAGCTGTACTGTTCATAAGGAAGTGTGGAAAAATGCCACTAGTGAAAATCTGGACTGAAAATATTACAAAGTCATGAACTCAACGAGGATGCGTGGAAACTGCACAATGCTCACTCATAACAGTCATTTATGGACTTTTGTCACCAAGTTTTCAACATAGCCATTTTAAGACCTCTGCTCATGAACAGTGTAACTGTGATTTTCTTAATCTGCCCTAAACATTGCTTTGCACACCAACAGCACCATTATGTGCGCTACATGTCTGATAACAATTTTGGGTGACATATGGAAAATTGCAGCTGTACTGTTCATAAGGAGGATGGAAAAATGGCAATGTTGAAAATCTGGAGTGGAAATATTGAAAATCGCAAACCTCTGACGTCGTGGGACCTGTGCCTTTTCGAAAAACAGTCATTTTGAGGAATTCTTTCACCAATTTTCAACATTGCCATTTTTAAGATCTCTGCTCATGAACAGTGTCACTGTGATTTTCTTAATTTATCCGATACATTGATTTAGCACACTGACTCGCCATTCTACGCTACATGGGTGGAAACACATTTTAGGTGAGATGTGAAAAATGACAGCTGTACTACTCATAAGAAGGTGTGGTAAAATGGCAATATTGAAAATCTGGAGTGAAAATATTGAAATTTCGCGAACTTACGAGCCTGCGTAGGAACTGCACAGCACGCTCGTTAAACAGTCATTTTGTGGAATTTTGGCACCAAATTTTCAACATGGGGTTTTGGGCCCCCTTCTCATGAATGATGTCACTGTCATGGCGGTATTCAGGCCTGAAGGGTGATTTCGCAGTCACTGCGCAGTCACTGCGGAAATCACCCTTATTCCCAATCCATGACAGTGACATCATTCTGAGAAGTGTCCCAAAACCCCATGTTGAAATTTGGTGCAAAATCCCAAAATGCCTGAGATATGCAATAGTTGAACCCCCCTATCTAGCCCATTATGCAGCTTACCGGCATTTCCTCAGTTCGCGGTCGGCTTTGAAGAGTGCAGACGTGTTCCCGGTCCACCGAAGATCATGGCGCGAGTCGGAGGTAAGTATGGGGTGAGGGGTGTGGTGAGCTGGGTGCGCAGTGGGTGGGTGCGGGTTGTGGGGGGTCGGGTGGCGCACGCTGGACCGTTTTGTCTTACAGGTTAAACAAATGAAAAGCGTCATGGGACTGTTTGCCATGCTGGGGTGGGCTCCCAGCGTGGCACAAGGACTTTGGGGAGCGTTCAGCGATGGGGATTGGGCACCCGTCGGCAAAGAGGAAAAACGGCGGGACCGTTTGCACGCTGGGTGGGCTCCCAGCGTGGCACAAGGATTTTGGGGGGCCTTCGGCAGCCCAGGGGATTGGGCACCCTGTCCAGCAATCACTGATTACCATGCTGGGGTGGGCTCCCCAGCGTGGCACCAAGATACTGGGGGGCGATGCAGCTCAGCCGGCGAGTTGGGCACCCGTCGGCTATACACTGCATGCAGGAGCACGCGCCTGCGGCTGGGGGGTCTGCGTGTGAGCAACTGTATCGCTGCTCACTCAAGCGTGGCTCCCCTTTCAACTGTATGCCACTGCATTTTGGAGCGTGTCATAGACAGCTCCAAAATGCATTGGCTTACAGGGGCCACGCCTGCCAGGACACTGCCTGAATTGGAGGAGGAGGTGACACACCTCTGAAATCTCCGATGATGGCACTATGTTTCTTGCACATGCATGCAAGCAAACATAAAAAAAGGAAGGGAATTACAGAAACAGAGTATTGGTTGATTGACTGTAATTGCTGGTGAAATGAAGTTAAGGGCAAAGCTATGAGATGATAGAGTGGATTAGTACAAAGCTACCTTATTTTGCCCTCAAAGTGCTGCCAGTAATTTAGCCTTAACAGCTTAAGGGAGCTCTGCATGAAATGAAGCAGTCTGTTAGCTCAAGAGACTGTTGCAGCAGATGTTCTAGCTATGTCCGTGAAGTAAACCCGCCGAATGTAATACCCCATGCTCCATGGAGTTGTTGTTACTGTTTCAAATTTAATTAAATCATTTTGCACTTTTGATTTTGGAATGGACAATGAATTTAATCAATGTGAATGTTCATGCTTGCCTGCTAACCAATATTCCAACTGCAGCATCTTGGAACACCCAGCAGCAGATCTTGTTCTCCTGTTACTGTGACTCCCAGTCACCACCATCAACGAATCAGGTAACAAGCTATTTCTGTTTTCTAACTCCTTGGACTGTATTGCGTAGGTTGTACAGTGCCCCTGTCCCACTAATTTTACAGTCCGAATACCCCTAGATGGGGAGGGGGGCTTACATATCCAGTGAGAAAGAAATTTAGGGACGATGGTAACCAACAACCTGAAGCAGTCTGAGAAATGCAAAGAAGCAACTAAAAAGGCATATAAGATCTTAGCGTGTATAAGGTGGAATTTTGTATCATGAAAGGGTGAGTTTTTACATCTTGTGCACTGCCCGACACTCCCCACTCTTCGTACTCCCCCTCTCCCTCCACAGGTTTACATTCCCTCCCATCTTCCCCTCAGAGGTCCTTCAAACCTTACTCTCTTAACATACAAAAAAATCCAGCCCAGATGGTCTACACCCCAAACTGCTACATCTCTCTGTCCAGAAATAACCTACCCCCTCACCCATATCCTCAAAATCTGCTTCTCCTCTAACACTGTTCCCACACTATGGAAACATGCCAAGATAATTCCACTTCCCAAAGGTGGTGACTCTTCCTCTCCTAACAGCTATCGTCCCATCTCCCTCCTCCCCTCAATCACCAAACTCCAGGAGTGCCTAGTTCTGGCTAGACTATCAGACTTCCTTTCCTCCACAAACTTCTTCTCCAACTACCAATCTGGTGTCCTCAGAAATCACTACATGATTTCCTCCCTAATCTGTGTCATGAACTCCATTCTATCTCCTATGGACAGCGGCCACATCATGGCAGGGATATTATTCATAGACCTCACCGAAGCCTTCAATTCAGTCTCACACCAACTCCTCCTTCAAAAACTACACTCGGCAGGCATGGCTTCCTCCACAATAAATTGGTTCAGTTCATACCTCAATGATAGACAGCAATCTGTCATAATAGGTAACTCAGTGTTATCTCCCCTCCCCATCCTTACAGGAGTCCCCCAGAGCTCAGTTCTTGGTCCTATTCCCTTCACGGTCTTCATCAACGATCTCTCCAAAGCCTGCTCTCATAAACATATTCACCGCTATGCAGATGACACCCTCATTTATGCCTCTGGTCCCTCTCCCGATGCTGTTTTCTCTACCCTTCAGTCTGATTTCACGGAAGTCCTCCACTAGTTATACTAAATGAAACTGTATCCATACTCTTTGGTAATCCTCACAAACTGGCTAAACTCCCAGGCAGCCCCTCATTCTCCTCCTTGAATGGGTCCACCCTGGACTCAGTAACATTCTACAAATACCTTGGCCTTTGGTTATATCAACACCTAGGCTTCTCATCGCACATTGACTCGATGTGTTCTAAGCTTCATTCCAAACTCGGAGTGCTTCATCCTAACATAAACCCCATTCCTTTACAACTGCACCAAATCCCAGTAGCAACAACCATACTCCCTATTTTTTATTACAGCGATATAGTCTACACCTTGGCCCCTGCCACCCCCTCCCTCTCCCTCCTCAACACTACCCTAAATGCATTCTGCCGCTTCACTACTAACTCCTCTCCTCGTATCCACCACTGCACTCTACTCTCCTCTCTGAATCTCCCCACCCGTCTCTCACAGGAGATATGTTCACTCCCTTACGTTCATTGCCAAGTACTGGTTCAACCTCCTCCTGCCATATCTCTCTACCCTCCTCTCGCCAGCCCCTGCCCCTCACAACTCCCTGAGGTCCAGTCACCCACATACCTTTTCTATCCCCCACCATGGCTCCTCCATCGGAGTCTCAGCCTTCTTCATCACCCTCCCCATCTCTGGAACCACCAACCCCCCACTTGCGACTCTCAGCATTCCCTGCCATGAAAGCGGCATATAAAGCTCATCCCTCCACTGCCCTACAGATACATCCCTTCATCCCTCTCCTCCAACTCAACACCTAGCGCTCCCTGCCCAGTAATTCCTCCCTAATGGATACTCTACCATGATGGACAGTGGGGGCCTCAGCGTGACTTGCACTTCTCCTTCTGAATCTGGCCATGATTCCTGGACTTACCACCTGCCTAGGGCACCCCCCCCTTTTCTGCAGGCACCTTCCATTATCTCTGTTCCCCCTGTTCACCACCGAGATTTATCCTGCCTGTCCCATCCTACTCTAAATGCACCATGCCAACCTTGTCCTAGAGTCAGCCTTGAACTGCCTGTTATTTTAGTTATGTTTCTTGTTTCCTCAATCATTACATGTGAATTTTTTGCCAACTTTGCCCTAGAGCTAGCCCTGTAACTGCCTGTGTATTTCTTATACACTCTTCTCTGTTCCTCAACTGCTTCGATGTCGCCTACCTTGCTTAGAGCCAGCACTGAATTGCCTGTTATCTTTCTATGTATTCCTTATGCTCCCTCTGTTGTTTATGTACAAAGTATTTACTTGTAACTACCTTCCTATGTATTTCTAATGCTTCCTCAATTGTTCCTGTATGAAGTTTTACCTGTAGCTCTCCCGGGTCGCACCTGAAAATAGGCACATGGCTGTCTAGTGTGCCTACCCAGTTAACAAAAAGCAAATAAATAAATAAATAAATCATCAAGATCAGTTCCTTGTATATACCTCTTAGGAGTCAAGTCTTGTTGCCTAAACTTGCTTATGTAAATATTGTTTATGTAAATATTGCACAGTATTTATTGTATCTTGTTCAATGCTGTATTATGTTCATGTTTATGTATTATGTTTTTACTTTCATGTGATTGAATATAAATTGTAACTTTTGTTCTTTATCCTCCTGTACCCCTTCCCCCAGGTCACACCTAGAATCGAGCCTTGGCTCAGTGTGCCTTTCCCGGTTATCAACTTTAAATAAATAAATAAAGGTTACAATACCACTGTACAGGAGTCTAATTTGTACACATATGAATTATGGCTCACTGCTTGTTTCCCATATTTTGAAATGGATAAAAAGGAAATTGAATGAGGTCAGCGAAAAGCAACCAAGAATACTTGTGACCTTTTACCATTTGAAGAGTGACTTAATCTATTTAAACTAATGAAGCTCAAGGATAGGCATATGCACAGAGATTTTCCTTACTGGGTATGACATTTCCAGAGACAACAAGCTGGATAATACGTTGATGTCAGAATTTAAGGAAGGCAAACATGCAAAGTGTAGGCACACTTGGAAACTAACAGCAGTAGAATTACAAACTAATCAAAGGAAATATTTTTATACTTAGAGGGTTGCAGAGCTATAGAACAGCATATATCTTGTGGTAAACAGTAAAGACAAAAAGGAATTTAGAAGGGAAATAGACAAGATGATTTTGAAGGGCAAAAACATCAAGTTCTACTGCTAAGTAGTGGGGACCAGTTATCATGGGCTCCTGACCTACTTCTGCTCAAAGATCCATTGTATGGACCAACATTGATAGCTCCCATGCCTCTTTAACGATGGTAGAAATGTTACCCTTAAAAAGGTCTTTGCTGCCTTTAAAGCTCAGGCAGATTGTCTAGTCATCAGAACCTTTGCTCTTTTGAAGCTCATTAGAAAATCCCCCTCATGCAACAGAGTCTTCTGCTGAACTTGAGAAACTGCTGGTGATTTGGCTATAGTTGAAGGCAGGCCACTGGTGAGTGACCAGCTAGAGAATTCCAACTTGATCTAGACACACAGCTTGGAATTCTGAATGGAAGGCCTGGTTTAAGAAGTCTATTTTTTTGAAAATATTGCAGATATGATAGACTAAGGCAATGCAGTCAGTGTCATACATAGCCAAGTTGTGGTTCTCCCTGCTTCCCGGCTGTCTCTCATCCCTCCTCTGTCCCTCTCCCCTCCAGTCCTGCTCATGTGGAACTTTAACTCTCACTTCTTCTTTCTTCAAAACTGCTGCTTGATAGGCCTCTTTCTCTCACAGATTCCCCTCTCTCTGGAACAACCTCCTGCTCTCACTTTGTTTGGCCTCTACTCTTCTCTAAGATTACTGCTCTGGGCCCACACAGCCCATTCTTACTCCAGCCCATACCTCTCTCTCCCTCTAGAGTGTAGGTTATGGCTAATTAGCCAGTTCTGTTTTTGGTGGCAAGTTAGTGGATGTCAATTCTGCCACATGCAGTTCCAGCTATTGCAAGCATACTTCACCTTGTGAAACAATGTCATAATATACAGTACTACACATTATCTCATGCACAGTTGCACTTTGCGTAAAGTTTCGTGGACATAATTTCTAAGTGTAACTTTCTGCTCCTTGTTTACTGATGTTTTATTCACCACACTGTCTTTTTATTTATTTTTTTTTATTTTAGTTTTTGTTGACCGGGTAAGTGCACTAGACAGATCCTGACTATTTTCAGGCACGACCTGGAGGAGGGGGATACAGATGAATGCCAACTGACCTTGAACCAGATTAAGCTGTTGGTGGTATTTTTTTTTTTTTTTTTAGTGAATGAGGGAAATTTGGCCAGGACACCGGGGAAATTCCCCTACTCTGCTGGCGCTCGGTGGCCAGTAGGGGAGCTGGACTCTGTATGCAGGATGGCCACTGCTGGTGAGTGTTTGGAGAAGAAGGAGGTGGAAGCTCGGAGAGAGATGGCTGAGCAGCATACTCAGTCTGATTTGCAAGAATTTTCTACTTTGGAGGCTGATGGTGATGAGATTTTTCACGAAGCAATATCTACGAGTGCTGATTTCCCATTATCATGGATTATTTCCGAAGAAAATAATGAAAACGGGAGTTCCTTAATGGCTAGTGCAGCAGAGGATCCTGTGTGTTTAAATCTGCCCGCTAGTACAGTAAGCTTGTCTACGGTGGCTTTCTCTGCCTCTCGAGTGGTCAGGTCTGACTCTACGAATGCGGAAGTAAACGTCTCAGCTTTGTTGCAACCTCAGTGCACAGTGCAGTCCGCTTTGGTAAATGACGTTATCCAGCAACCCAGTTCTTTTCCTGGAGCTGCTCAGTCGGGAGGGCGGCTGGCTATTGAACCTCTTACAGAACCGCGGTTTGATATTCGGTTGGAGGATACGACACCTGATTCCCCCACTTCACCATTTCAGGTACCGGTGAGTACACTGCAAGTACATTCTGTGACTATGCAAGGGAACTTAAACAAAGAAACAGGATTTGTTTTTCACCCTACGGTTGGGGACTTGCCTTTACATTTCAAATCTGCTACAATATACCAAACAGAAAAGAATAACCAGGGTGGGGCAACGGAGTTTAGCTTTGCCAAAAAAGCTTCTCCTACTGCAGATATAGTGCAACGCTTAGGATTTCATACTTTGCAGACAGTAGACACTGAACTTTGTTCAGCTGTGCCTGTTGCTCGTTTGTCTGCTGCAGTTGACTCAAAACTTCATGATCAATCGTGGTCTCCACAGGGTGCACTGCTAGCAGCTGGTTGGGAAAGGCAGGCAAACAGTGTTTGGACTCCTGATCTGGCATGGGACTCTTCATTTGATTTAAGTGGTCACTCTCCTGGGTGGAAACCGAGTGGAACATATAAGGAGACTGTGATAGATGGGGCAGTGGATGTCAGTTCCCTTCAGAATAATATTCATAAGACACTTGATTCTCAGGAGGATTGTGTTGCCAACTCTACTGTTATTAAGTCACTTGAAACCAGTAAGGCTCTGCCTACTCAAAAACCCCTATTGTCTGAATTGTTTACTCAGGCTAAGAGGGAGGCGGCACCGAGGCGTAATGCTGTTCGCATACGATACAAAGGGGGTATGGCTGAGAGGCCAGACCGGTATTTCGTGGGAAAAACCTTAATTAAAGAATCTTTATGGTTTTCTCCCAGAGATGTGTTTGCTTTCATCAACATCTCGGGGGAAGATAACTATGACATCAGTTTCCGCTCAGCTAATTTGTTGGATTTGTTTTGGGAAAGGTATAGCCAAGTAAAGTTTTCCCCAACATGGACTCCTTTTTTAGTTGTTCCTCTTTCACAACCTTAAATTAAATATGTTACAGTTATGTTTAGGAATGAAGGAGTCCATGTTGAGGACATTACCTACTGGTTATCCCAGAAAGGTGACATTCAGGGTGATCCAGAGCCTACCTTGGATTCAGAGTGATTTTGGACTGGAGGATGGAACTATAAAGTAAAATTACGCCAGTCAGAGAGGGGAGTTGAACATATCCCAAATTCCTTTTTGTTAGGTAGAGACAGGGGAGTATGTTTTTATAGTGGCCAACCCAGAGCCTGTTACAAATGTGGCTCCAAAACTCATCTTTCTAGTGTTTGTGACTGTCCACGATGTGATAATTGTGGGGAGGTGGGTCATGTTACTATACAGTGTAATAATCACACTAGATGTGATCTTTGTGAAGGATTTGAGCATTCTTTTAAAGAATGCCCTTGGGCTATGAAGAACAAGGCCTCTTGTGGAAGCACTGACCTGATTATTCAACAAGCACAAGAGGCTTTGGATGGCAAGTTAGGTGAAATTACTAATATGGGCTCCCCCCCACATTACCCTCTAGAACAGTAAAATCGCCCCCGGTGGCAGAAATGAATCTTCTTTTGTCCTCCCCCCCCTCCCCGAGGTACTAGTTAAACCACTTAAAGTAGAGAATATCGCTCAGGACACTGCCCTATTAAAACCTGTTTGCTATACGGATACAGTGGACAAACCATTGGTTCCTTCAGCTCACCAGTCACCATTACCTCCGAGGAAGTCCAATAGGAACTTGAAAGTGGTTCCAATCCCAGTGTCTGAGCCATTTGAATCTCAGAACCCCTATACTGCCCTTACTACTTCATGGGGTGACTCAGAAATGGATATGGGGGACTCTGATTCCCAAATATCAGTGCAAGATACTTTAGGGGTCCCACGGGAAGATTATAAAGAAAAGAAAAAAAAAGGAGGAAAAAATGAGGTGTAGTTTCTCTAATTTAGTTGTTATTATGGGCTTTCTTTGGGCTTCATTGAATACACATAGTATTTTAAATAGCATCAAACGGAAGGCCATTTTTCATTTGGTACATGAGGAGAATATTGTTATTTGTTTCCTGCAGGAGACCTGGATGTTCACTAAGGATCAGATTCGCTCTTTTAAGTATGATTGGCCGTGGGGACCTTCTTATTGGTCCTTTGGGGAGGAGAAGGCAGACGGTGTTGGGATTTTGTTTAATTCTTATCGGTTTGTTTTACATAAACTTATAGATTTGGTTCCCGGAAGGGTTTTGATCATTGATGGTCAGTGGGATTCTAAATCTTTTAGGTTAATTAACATCTATAATCCCCAGACGAAAGCATCCAGGATCTCCTGTATGAAAGAGATTCAGCCCTTTTTGGTTACTACTTTACCTATACTATGGGGTGGTGACTTCAACTGTAGTATTATGTTTTCAACAACCACTTCTAAAAAAGTTTATTGTGATTCAAACTGTTTGAAATCAATTATTAAGTTAGCTGATCTTACAATCTGTAATCTGTTAGAGTCTAAAAGCCTTGGATGCACCTTTTTCAAAGGTATTAAGGGGTCTTGTATTGATTATTTGCTTACCTCTAAAAACCTTCTGGTTACTGATTTCAGAAGAACACCAATGGAATTCTCGGACCATATGTTGCTTCAAGTGATGGTGGAAGTTAATTCTAAACAATATTACAGGGGACATAGATGGAAGCTGAATACTTCCATTTTGCAGGACCAATTTGTAAAAAACTCTATTAGACTCATTTTGCAAGCTAGACTGTCAGTAGGTTTTTTATATTCAGACCTAGGGTATGGTGGGAAGAGACAAAAGCAGGATTGTATCAACTGGTTTAAAAATTATGGGACCCTTCAAAAGAATTCGAACTTTTTGTCCTATTTGAAGCTGCGAACTCATTTACAATATCTACTTTCGGTAGCCAATACATCAAGGCAGGATTATTCCTTACAAATTGAGACAATCAAGTTACAAATGAGGCAGTTTCAATACGACCGGGCTAGAACTTTGCAAGCATTAATTAATAATTATATGACAAAATCCGTAATAGAAGACCCATATATTCTATGTAAATCAATTAAGGATTCCTCTAATTTGGAATATTTAGATTCTAACATAGGCAAAATAGAAGATACCAGTACAATGAGCACTTGTATTGCACAGTATTTTCAGGAGCTTCGGCCTAAATCTTTTCCATCTCTTATTCAAATACAGGATTACTTAAGGCCTTTTCACAGCCCTAGTGTAGATCGAACTATGGTAGGGAATATGACGAAACCATTTTCAACACAAGAAATTGAGGTTATTATTTCTAACCTAAAGAATGATATTGCCCCGGGTTTGGACGGTTTATCCAATTTGTTTTATAAAACCTTTCGCACAGAACTGGTTACTTGTCTAACTTTAGTTTTTGACAAATTTCTGGCAGGAGACCTGATTCCAAATCATTTTTCAGTAGGTTTACAGATTTATATTTATAAATCCGGAAATAAAGGCGATATACGTAATTGGAGACCTATTACTCTGTTAAATTCGGACTATAAAATTTTTGCCACATTAATAACAAATAGACTTAAGATGTGGGCAAATGTTGTCATTTCACCTGTACAGCATTGTAGTTTACCCAACAGGAAAATACAGTCCGTTCTCTTTTTGATAAGGGACCTGATTGAATATCTGACTATGACAGGTCGTTCTGGAATTTTACTTTCCCTTGATCTAGAAAAAGCCTTTGATAGGGTTAGTCACCCTTTTTTGTTTGTGACATTGGAATTTCTAGGGTTTCCTATCATCTTACTTTCATTAATAAAGAAGTTGTACGCATCTGCTAAGATACATCCCGTTATTAAAGGAAGAATCGAGAAAGGGTGGGTCATGGAATCTGGAGTTCGGCAAGGCTGCCCCTTAAGTTCATTGTTATATATTTGTTCCTTGGAACCCCTTGTTAGAGCTGTCAGTATCATACCTAAGTGGGAAGGTTTTCTGATACCCGGCTCAAACTCTTTTTTGACAATTCAAGCGTATGCATATGACGTATGCCTTTTTTTTAAACATATTGATCAATTAGGAAGCTTTTTTCAGGAGTTTCAGAACTATGCTGTTCTCTCCAATGCCAAAATTAATTATTCCAAATCACAGGGATTATTGATGGGATGTTCTTATCAAACGCCTGTTGTATATAAGACTATTCAGCTGTCAACAAAACCCATTACTGTTTTGGGGGTTGTTTACAGTACACAAAATCTTCCGGATGACAATTGGATAAAGGTATTGGATTCTGTGGAACGGAAAGTAGTGAGATTGAAACAGTTTCGGTTTACGAAATTGAAGAGGTTTCAGATATTGAAACAATTTATCTTACCCTGTTTGCAGTACATTGCGGTACTCTACCCATTGCCTTCTCATTTGGAGACAAGGCTATATAGCCTTTGCTTCCAGCTCTTTTGGGGTAACAGACTTAACCCGGTCAAAAGATGTTACACTTATTTAGATAAAAATAAGGGTGGAACAGGTATGGTTGATCCGGTTATTTTCTGCCATACTTTGTTTTTTTCACATTCTTTACAAAATTGTATTAAAGTTCCTGTCAAGTATGAGGTGTCGTGGTTTCGGGAAATTTTGGGACGCTATTTTTGTGGCATGCTGTGCTCCAAAATTAAATTATAAATTTTCATTTCCCATATTTTTTAGGCCAGCAGCTCAAAAGCTTTATAAATGGCAGCTAACTAAATCCCAAATCAGTGAAAGTTCCTCCCAAAAACTGTACAAAGTGGTCATGTCTCTGGTATATCCTTTGATTCCTGGTTTCAAAAATTGTCCTTCAGTTTTGAATCACAATATATTGGATCAGTTGAACAACCCTCGCTTACCGCCCCCCACATGTGGGAGGTGCAGTGGCTTATTATGTATGGCCATTTAAATATTAGAGGAACAGCAAAATATAAGGCGAAAGAAGAGAGAAATTGTCCATATCTGGAATGTGTAAATCAGGAGGAGACTATGGAACATTTCTTTCTGTATTGTTCATTTTCCACAAAATTATGGCAATATTTAGCAAGGAAATGGTCAATGGATTGGTTGACAAAACCAGTTTATGATTTATTGGTTATTGGGATTTTTCCTTTAAAGTTAAAAATCTATGAGAAAGGAACTTTATGGGTGTTTATTGCATGTCTATGGTATTGTTTGTGGCAAGTCCGTTGCCAATGGGTATTGTACCAAAAAAAATCCACTGAGGAAGGGTTCTGTCAGTACATTGTTAATGAATTACAAAAGGTTTATACTAAGGATATGCAATTGTATAATGCTGCAAAAGTTAGGACATGGTGGAAAGGTTTTTCGCATATCATTAAGTTTAAATAGGAAAATATTTTTGTTTATGTAGACAATTTTTATTCTGTCTTTGTAATCAATTTTCGTGTCTTGGTTGATTGTTTTTCTTTGGATGTTTATTTTGTTTTTCTTTTTGTGCATTATTAGTTGTGTCTGTTTTGGCCCTTCCTTTCCTGTGTAATTTGTCACATGCCTTATTATAATAAAGAATTACCCCTACTCTTTTCGATAAGTGCCATGGGATCTTTAACATCCATCTGAACTTCCACCAATCCAGGCAGATGGGACCTCGGTTTTAACGTCTAATCCGAAAGACGGCACCTCAGAAGTGCAGCACCCCTCTCATGCTGCACTACAGTGTCAGTACTGGGATATTAACCCAAGTGCCAGATGTGGGAACTGAACCCACAGCTCTCTGATCTCCCGGCCTCAGAGGCGAGTGTGCTACCTACTGAGCCACTGACACTGACTGACTTATACACAATTGCACCCTGTATAATGTTTCCTATTATTTTTTTGTTGAGGTTTTGTTAACCAGGTAAATGCACCACACAAATAAATGCCTATTTTCAGGCATGACCCGGGAGGTTGCAAAGGGTGACTGATGATTGGTGGGTGTAAGATGATTCTTACGTTTGTTAATGTTCCCTGTTCCCTCTCCCCAGGATGCATGTGGAAGCGAACTTTAGCACAGTGTGCCTTTCCCAGTCTGGAATATTTTTGGTCCCTTTTCCCATTCGAATCTGGTTCATACCAATTTTATACAGACCTGCAGTGCTGTGTCTTCATTAAAAATGGCTCAACTGTACCTTTCCATCCTGCCTGCAGGGAAAACCCTTGTTTCACACAACAGAAAAGTCATAGTATCTCAGTTTGAATACTTGGGAGTTATTTTGGATCCCTTGCTTACCCTTTCTGACCATATAAATCTTGTCTGCCGTAATATTAATAAAAAAATTGACACCCTGTATAAGTTGAAAAGTTTTTTTCTTTCGAGACCCGCAAAGCCATTGCCACTGGTTCTCTCCTACTTCATTTTGATTATGTATCAAGGCTTTTTTTGAGTTGGGTACAAAGGAGGTACAAAATCTTACAGTTGTCTATAACAACCTCTACTCCACCTTACTTCTCCCATGACTACTCATCCCTCACTTACTATTGCCTCACTCTGCTCTCTGCTACACCTCTGACAAAGCCAACTCTGGCTGCTTTTTCTCCCTACTCTACATTAGCTTGTGTCTTTGATCATTGACTGTTTTCTGCACTTATCTAAGCACTGTACCACATTCAAGTATTGTTGATTTTGTTGGGCACTTCCTTACTGTTCTCATGTTTCAATATTCTACTACAGTGTATGGTGGAATGTTGTTACCCACCGAAATCCGTTTTTTGTAAAAAGTTGTTCTGCTGCAGTAGTGATGTCCGTAGTGCAGCAGAATGACTTTTCATTCTGCTGCACTACGGACGTCACACAGAACAGATGCTACAGAAACAGCAAGCCTCAACCAGATAAGTCAGTGTGGCAGAGGCAACAAAATCACCCGAACCTTCACTGTCAAGAGATCAAAAAGATATTCAGCTTTTAATTAAAGGGCAGGATCAACCAGATATGACTTACAATCAGATCAGAGAGTCTCCTCATGGTCACCGCTTCTCACTAAGCGAATAATTCAGCCGTCATGTTTTTTTTTTTAAAGCCCTTTCACACCTGATTAGCAACCAGTCAAAGGCTGCGCTACCAAATGATGGACACCTGCTTCGTAGCTACCTCAAATCCCCACTCTGACTGCAAACTGAAATGTTTGTGGCACAAATGTATGATGTTAAACTATCATTTACCAGTCTTTCTTGTCCTGAAAGTGCAACCTTTTCACCGCCACACTATATAGAAAAGGTGTAATCTGTCTATCAGTGTTCTCCGGCCACGTGGTTACTATGCCGACTGTGTGACCTCTCGAACTGCGCTCCTGAGGTCAAAGGTTGGCATAGTAACCACGGTTGAGAACAGCCTTGTCGTGCATCGGGAGCCATACACTCTCCTATATGTAAAAGCTATGTAACCAATGTAATCTTATGTCTTGTCTAGTATTGTATTATTTTTGTCTGACTTGGAACCTTTGTAAGCGAGCCCTTGGCTCAAAGGTATTAATCCAGATCTAAAATAAATAAATAAATAAAAACAACATTTGCTTTTTTATTTTACTAGTGCCTCAATGTACTCATCATTGCCTTTTATACTCTTAGCTTGGTTATCCCCAGTGCAATGTATACAATATTTTTAGTTTTTAAAAATGTTTTTAATTCTACCCCTACACCACTTTCTGATCTTCTTTCAATTAGAGGAATGTTACCTAGTTTACGGTCAGTCAGTAGGGTCCTGTAAAACTAGAGCTGGTCAGTGTGCTTTTGCTGTAGCAGCTCCTTGATTTTAGAATAGTTTACCTGAACCTTTACATACTGACTGTTCTCTTCAAGTTTTTGAAGAGAGACTAAACTGTATTTGTTTGATATATGTACTTGTAAATGAGTGTTATTGTTTAAATGATGTATATTTTTGTACTGCATAATTTGCCCAGGTCAAGCCTGAAAAGGGACCCTCGCTCCAGTGCTCTTACCCAGGTAACAAATTAAATAAATAAATTAATGATTTACCCCCTTTTGGGTACAAAAATAATTAAAAAGTAATTAGTAATAGATTACATTAGGCAAACTGATCAGTAATCAGTGTAACACCCCCTCCCTTAAGCCAATGGAGAGTTTGTGTCGCCAGTACTGTTTTCTAGCTTGCTACTAATGGGTTCAAAAAAATGTTCAGAATGGTGTGGTCTTCTCTGGAACCAAGCTAACTGTAGCACATCTTGTACAGCTTGCACTTTTAAGTGTCAGAATGTCCGGTTTAGAATGGGAGATAAACAGAGACTCATTCAGGAAGCAAGCTGCTGTCAATCATGTCAGAATTTCTGACCTTGCCTGCATTTCTTGTAAACAGCTTAATTAGCTAAGATATAAAAGCTAGAAGATTTCAGAGATCCAGTGGCCTTCTGCAAGCTCACCCTTTCGGGGGATGGTCAAAACTGAGTGTCCATAAAGCAGTGAACTATTTGGAGTAGGGGGAGGGGTTGTAAGTTCACCCTGTCATTGGAAGGCAGGAAGTGAGATCTTGGGCCTGATTCTAGTACAGTTACGCCTGGTGTAACAGCACTTGCGTCAAGTAGAATGGCGCATGTAGCAACTTATGCCAGCAGTTGAGATGTGCGATTCTACAAAGTGGCCTGCGACATGGCGCAGGCCACTTACACCAAACAGCAGTTACGCTCGCAGTTGCACCATAAACCCCCTGCGACATGGTGCTAGAGGGTTTATGGCAGCAATTATGCCCCATTCTAGAAGGGCAGCATCAAAGTCCCCAATGTCGGGATTCTACAAGAACCCCTGGAGGAGAGCCGGCAACATAATTTACACCAGCCTTTAGCTGGTATAACATACGGACACCCCCCCCAGGGTCCTGAAGACCCGACAGCTGTCCAGCAGTCATTGCACAGTGTCCCTCCCCCCCATGCCCAGCAGATTCCTGTGGGTGCCTGCAGGGCTGCCCAGCCCCCTGCCCCCTGAGTCCTACATTAATAGCCCTGCAGGGCTGGCCACACCAACTGCCCGATTCCCACGGTAAGTGCCCAGGAAGGGCTGGCCACACCAACTGCCCTGATTCCCACCATAATTGCCCCACAGGGCTGGCCACACCAACTGTCCCCCAACTCCGTCCATGGTATGCCCCGCAGGGTGGCACGGTCAACCCCCACCTGTGCTCCAACCCCAAGTCGCCAGCCGTAAATGCAGAATTAACCCAGTGAAACCCTGGTAGTCTAGTGCCCCTGACTGCTTATTGTAAAATAAATACATATCACCCCCATGTCCATGGTAGTCTAGTGCCCCCCTCGATCATTGTACAATATTAAAACATCACCCCCATTTCCCTTGTAGTCTAGTGCCCCCCCAATCATTGTTAATTATTTAAACATACCCCCATTTCCCTGGTTGTCTAGTGGCCCCCCCACTCACCCACCCAGCCATGCCAGTCCACCCAGTACCTCCACCTGTCCCCAGCTAGCGACTGGCACAGCCCACCTCTCACCTCCACGGCCAGCCACCGACTGAGCTCTGTAGGAGAACTTATTGTAAAGACCAGCTCAGAAATTAATTTCTGAGTGTGTCTTTGCAGTAGAGCTCCTACAGCACTCAGTCAGCAGCTGGCAAAGGAAGTGAGGAGAATGGCTGCCAGTCACGACTGAGGGACAGATGTGAGAAGTGCTACATGGACTGGCATGGCTGGTGTGGAGGTATGGGGCCACAAAATAAAAGGGAAATGGGGTGATAGTTTAAATATTGTACAATGATGAGAGTACTAGATTACAAAGGACATGGGGGAAGCGATTTATTCATTATACAGTGATCGGGGGACCAGACCACAAGCTTCACTGGGTACATGCCGCATTTAGGCTGGCGACTCAGGGTCGGCACGCGGGTGGGGGATTGACTGTACTGCCCTCAGGGACATTGCAAGGGGATTCAGGGATGGGGTGTGAGCAGCCTCACCGGTACCCTATGGCCTGCTGGCTTGGAGGGGGCACTACGCCCTGCATTGCAGCTTGAGACATGCTCACCAGGTGTTCCCGCAGTTCGGCGTACCTGGCCACATGTCGCAAGTCGCAGGACTTAGCTGCGAAGACCCTACCCCTTCTAGAATAGGGCACAGGGTCAATGTCATGGTTGCAGGTGGCCCAAGTAGCGTTTGGCAGCGACTTGCGCTACCCTTCTAGAATCGGGCCCCTTGACTTTTAATCCCTACTGGAGTTGCTAGCTGAAGAATGAAGCTTGAACATCAGTAGGAGTTCTCAGTTTGAGGAGCCAGCTCTGACCACTCTTCAGGGGCTTGTCAGGTTCAAGAAGTGGTAATGGACCTAGAATCAAGTAGTGGCACAGGTCCCTTCAGGGTTTGGTTACCAGTGACCCATAAGACATCTGCGGTGAGAACCACCAGTATGCTCTGCAATGCTGAGGAGATAGATATGCACTGAAATTGTTAGCTGTTATTGCAATTGAGGTTTTATTACAGAGTTTAGCAGCCACGTGGGAGACAGCCTTCCTTGTCACTGTTTGTTTGGATCCGGGGTAACAGGAGTCACCTATGCTGGTCAAAAATAGATTTGTCTGGCATTTTGCACTGCACACATACAGTCCCCATGTGGCAACTTGGGGTAGGCCTTAACTCATTCTAAACTGTAAACCATAGCTTCATTTCAGTTTGTAGTAGCCGCTGCAGTAGCAGATTTTACACTGTACCCGTAGAACATCACTCGGACACAGGGCATGACACTTAGGCAGAAAGTTGCTTGCAGAAACTCCAACATTTACACAAGCAGTGCACTCAGCTTGAAAGTACTGCCACAGCTGCCAGTTTTGGGCCTAGTATAAGTCAGTATCATAGTTACTGTACATATCCCAAATGTCATACAGCAATGGTTTCAAATCTGAATCTGATTAGCAGCATCAGTTACTTTAAACATATTTATTGTTAACTCTGTTCCCTCCAGCCCATTACTTTACACTGGTGACACATTATCCTGTTTACATAAAGGTGGAACCAGAGATATAGTAGTTACATTTACTATGTCCCACTCACCTCTACTAGTGGGATTATGGGATCAGGTGGTACTTGGCCCTGATCAGCACAGAAATGGTGGTGCTGCCTGGCAGAGGACTACAACAGGGATATACCCTCCCAAACACACACAGAGAACATGAGGTATAGGCTTCCTTGGTGGTCTACCCTCAGCCTCATGTCTCCATAGACATTTTTCCTATAGGCAGGGAAAATGGGCAAACCAGGTGGGCCAATTGGTCCTTATCTGCTGGCAAATTCCATGTTTCTATGGGTTGATGTCTGCATCTAAATGCAGTCATAGCAGACAGTGGCTTACCAAACAAACCAGATCCTTCACTTGCCCCTGCTTTGATGCCAGCGGTACTGATCTTCGGTCATTTGCACAGATGGGCTTTTTGAGCTAGCTAACCCTACAAGTGCACCTTGATCAGCACATTATTTTATCTGCAAGCCAAACATCATAGCCTTGAATGTGGCACCCGTTATATGGGTTCAGGTAACCTGCTGTGCCCACAGCAATGTTACACTTACCCATGCCGAGTGAAATCTGATGACCATTATAATATTTTTAAACAGTAAACACATTGCAACATGGTTCATCTGTTTCAAGAGTATGCTGTCCCAGAAAATTATGTGCTGTAAATTGCGAACAGGATTACAGAAGAGACAGTAGCATATGATTCACTATAGAGTCCCCTATTCAGTACTTTTTGACTTTAGAACTGGAATCTAACTGGGTCAAATTGGCCCCCAAAACACAGTTACTTTTTGTTTGGGTTCCTGGGAGCCCTGCAGGTAATGGAGCAGTACAGGTGCAAGTCAGGAAATGCACTTTGTTTAACCCAAAAGTTGATTCCTATGGCCATCTAAGAAAACAGTCCCATAATAAACAGTCCATGCAATCCTCAGCATAGCATCTGTAAGGAAAATATGGTTATTTGTATACCATTTTCTGTAGAGTCTAGGCCCTTCAAATTTGGCCAGCACACCCTGCACTGTACTTCCCTTGTGGAACACTGGTCACTGGTGCTCGAGATGTCCGGACACTGCTGTAGCTGAGGTTGAGGTCAGTCAAGGAACGTGAACCCACAGATGGTTATTAACCTGGCGTCAACAATGACTTCACAGGTCAGCCAGGATTATCCTACTATGGTGACTGGAGCTGTTGAAACTTTGACTCCTCAGACTTCCCATATCACGCTGCACGAACTGCACTGCCTGCCAGTTCGGTGGCTGATCACCTTCAAAGTTGGATTACTGACTTACAAATCCCTACGTGGACTCGGTCCTGACTACCTGAAAGAGCTTCTGGTTCCTTACTGCCCCGAGTGATTGCTCCACTCAGCAGAAGAGAGGTTGCTAGAGATTCCAAGGGTAGTCTTGAAATCTTCAGGGGCCCGTGCAGGTGGTCCTACCCTTTGGAATTCTCTACCCCATCTGATTCGGGAGTGCTCAAACTTGGAGGGGTTTAAGCAGGCGTTGAAGATGTATTTATGGAGTAAGGCTCACTGTGATTAATCTGTGCTACTGTATGATTTTTATGTATTTATTATTGTTTTATGAGGTTTTATATTCTGTAATGCGCCTTGACATTTGAAAGACGCAATATAAATAAAGATTATTATTATTATTACTATTATTGAAACTTATTTTGGTGTGCTTTAAGTGGGACTGTTATTTCTTTAAATTGGAGAGCTGTTTCTTCTGATTTCAAACCTATTTTGGTGTGCTTTTGGTGGGACTGTTTCTTTGAATTAGAAACCTTTATCTTCTCATTTCAAGCCCATGTTGGTGTGTTGTTGGTGAGGCTGTTGTTTCTTTGAATTGGAGACCTGTTTCTTCAGGTACCAAACCTATTTCAGTATTTTAGTGGGGTTGTGATTTTTGTTGCTGTCTTCACTAGCTGCAAAGTTTAGTGCATAGTGGAGGAAGGGTGCTAATTGTCTGGCCAGGGGCCCGTGATTGTTTCTGAAGGGCACGGGATAGGGCTTGGTCCCTACACCCTGCCCCTCACCCCACCCTTCCTAGAGCACACCATTTCCTTTATACTAAGGGTTCTGACATCACTTCCCCAAAAGGACATGCACCTGTCATAGCAGATGTCCAGGGAAGGAACAGCAGCGCATGAAGAGGTGACTGCTATCTTCGGGGAAGGGAAGTAACTGCAACGCAAAGCTCTTTCATTTTTACCTGTTTGCATTGGGGTTTCCATTGTGAACAGGAGGGGCAAGAGTTAGAAGGAGGCTGTGCAATAGTTGATTACAGTTTCTTTTTGGGTGTGGACAGCATTGAGATAGGAACTTAAAAGGCAGCTGCTCAATCTGTCTAAAGTGTGTGACAAAAAGGGTAATGGAAATTATGAAAAGGAGAAGAATGTTTTGCAATGATGGGGGGAGAGGGGAGACTTGGGGGAGCATTGCTATACTTCATCTGGAAGGGTGGGGGGTCGCTGATGGGCGACAAGAGCAATGGGTAGGGTGGTAGGCTGCAACAATTGCAGTGCACCAGTCTTTCTAAAAATTGCATGGAGGGTAGGGGATGTTTAGTGTGAAACCAAATAGGGAAATGTAAAAAGGAGAGCAAGGGTCTGCAGGAGGAGCTAAGACAGGCAAGACAGACTGGAGGAGGTTATAGCCCAACACTGGAGGGAGGGAGGAGGGGAGATGAGGAGAAAGTCAGTTTGGGTCAATAGGAGGGAGGAGAGGGTCAGAAAAAGGGAAGCAGAGACAGGGGGACCCAGGCCAAGGAGAACGGCATTTGGGGAACCCATGTCAAGGGGAAAAAGACAACAGGAAGGAGGAAAAAGGGACTGGTGAGGGGAGGAGGAGAAGTGGGAACAGTCATGGAGTCACAAGGAGGGAACGGGCTAGTATGAGAAGGAAGGAAGCAGGCATAGGAGAAGGGTCTTCAGAAAATTGTTTTGCAGTACTAGAGGGAAAGGAGGAGGAGGGAGGTGATGAGATAGGAGGAGTAACTGATTGCAGTCGGGATGAAACTGGATAGTGGGGAAGTTCTGCTGGGGAAATTGCAACAGGGGCAGAAGAGGGAACTACCATGCTGGAGGAAAAGGAGGAGCTGGGAGTGAGAGGTGGGGAGGAAGGGAAGCAAGCAGTTGGTAAGAGGGGTGGAATTTTAGTGCTGGGGGGACGCAATACTAAGAGAGGTTGGGTGGGGTAGCAAAAGGGAGTGGCATAGTCGCATTTGGGTGAAGGCCATGCCAGGAATAACAGCAGAAAGGGTGGGACAATCTGTTCTACAATATGCTAGAAGGGGTAAGGAGAAGCCTCATTTAATTATACATTTGGGGACAAATGACATGGCTGACAGGACGGTAGATATAGTCCAGAGGAAGTTTGAGGAACTAGAACAATTATGTGAGTGGGCAGGAAGATCAGCAACTTTCTCAGAGATACTTCTGGTGCCCAAGGCAAGCACAACAAGAAAGCTGAGACTAGAGGAATTTAATGGATGGCTAAGAACTTGGTGTCATGCTAAAGGGTATGGGCTGGTGGGAGGGCAGGAAGAGACCTGGGAAGACAGTAGTCTCTATGCCAAGGACAGACTACACTTGAGTGAGAAGGGAAAGAAAGTGTTGAAACAAAGGATGGAGGAGTACATAGAGGTAGTTGGAAATTTAAACTAGGACCGGGGGGGTGGCAAGGGACATGCAGAGACCACAGGTTGGAAAGCCATATGAGCTTACCCCCATAACAGTCACAAAAGACAAAGAGCAAGTACTAGTAGTGATGCTAGTAAAGGAGGGCATGAGGGGAGGGGGGAAGGAGTGGAAGGTGATCACTCTGAATGCTAGGAGCCTTGGGAAGAAAACTGCAGAGCTAAAGACTCTCATGGCATAGGGGAAGGTGGGCATGGCGGCCATCACCGAAACATGGGCCACCCAATACAATGACTGGGACCTGTCAATACCAGAGTACCGGATATTTCGTAGGGATAGAGTGAATGGGAGGGAAGGACTGAAGTGTGTATGGGAGGAAGGGGAGGTGGGTAGTATGGAGTCACTATGGATGCAAATCCAGGATTTCAAGAATAGGACTCTCAGGATGGGAGTGGTGTACAGGCCACCCTCTCAGACAGAGGAGTTAGACAGGGAACTAGCGGGACAGATCAGGAAGACCTGCAAGAAGGGTAGTGTGGTGATCCTGGTGGACTTCAACATGCCAGGAGTCGACTGGAGTACCACAACAACCAGGAATAGAAGGGAGCAGGTACTACTGGATGCCTTCCAGGACAGCTTCATGATGCAGATAGTCAGCGAACCAACCAGGTTAGGGAATATCCTTGACCTCATGCTGGCAAATGGGGAGTTTGTGAGGGAACTGAGGGTGGAAGAACCACTGGAGGGGGAGTGACCACCACTCAGTATGGTTCACATTGGATATGGGTAAGGAAGGAATGGAATCCGGCACAAGGGTGCTGAACTTCAGGAGGGCCGACTTCGAGAGGATGGGGGAAGTGGTAGATGGGTACCTGGCCAGAATTCAACCTAGTATGAGCACTAACCAGAGGTGGGAGCTCCTAAAGCTCAGGATAGTGAAAGTAACCAGAACTTGCAGCAAGGTCCAGAGCAAGAAGGCTAGGGCAAGGAAACCTAGTTGGGTGAGCAAGGAGGTCATGGAAAAGGTAAGGAGGAAAAGAGCTGCCTTTAGGAGGTACAAAAACAGGGAGGGGGAGGACAGGGAGGAGTACCTGAAGGAAACAAAAAAGGTGACAGGGGCAGTAAGGGCAGCCAAGGCATCTAAGGAGCTCAGGCTGGTGCAGGACAATAAGAAGGGAAGAAGGACTTCTTCAGGTACATCAGGGAAAAAGGGCTGTAAGGACCATATAGTAAGAATTAGGAAGGGGGTGGGAAGCAGGGGGTGATTAGCAGAAGTGCTAAATGACTACTTCTGCTCAGTATTTACTAAGAGAAGAGGGGTGATACCCAAGGGGAGGGCGGGGAGGGAGGGGCAGGAATGTGGGGGTGATGGATGGAAATCACGGAGGGCAGGGTTCTGGAGGGTTTGAGGGGACTGAGGGTGGACAAGGCGCCAGGCCCAGATGGCATCCACCACAAGAGCACTGTAGGAGCTGGCAGAGGTCCTGGCAGGAACTTTGGCAGACCTATTCAGTGCCTCACTACACTCAGGATGTGTACCTTAAGACTGGAGGATGGCTCATGTGGTGCCCTTCCACAAGAGTGGCCCCAGGGATGAACCAGGGAATTACAGACTGGTGAGCCTCATATCCATCATGGGTAAGCTGATAGACTATCCTGAAGGAGAGGCTGGTGGCCCCTCCTGGAGGCTAAAGGGCTACAGGACAGCAGACAGCATGGCTTTGTAAGTGGCAGATTCTGCCAAACCAACCTGGTGGAGTTCTATGACTAGGTAACTAGGCAATTGGATGGGGGCCATGCAGTGGATGTCCTGTACCTGAACTTCAGTAAGGCATTCGACTCGGTGCCGCATGGGAGGCTGGAAAGTAAGTTAGAAGGCGCAGGGGTGGGTGCAAAGCTGGTGAGATGGGCAGGGAATTGGCTTCAGGGAAGGCAACAGAGGGTGATGGTGGGTGTGGAGCTCTCATCCCCAAAGGTAGTGATGAGTGGGGTTCCGCAGGGCTTGGTGTTGGGATCAGTGTTGTTTGGGGTATTCATTACAGACATATCACTGGGCATCAAGAGCAAGACCAATCTGTTTGCTGACGACACGAAGATGGGAGCAGTGGTGGATGACTTAGGGGAATGGCAGGAGTTGCAGGATGATCTAGCAAAGCTGGAAACCTGGTTAGACACATGGCAACTGGGGTTCAATAACAGACAGTGCAAGGTGCTGCATTTTAGGGGGAAAACCCAAGAAGGAGTTACCAGCTGGAGGGAGTGCAACTAGCCAAGACAGAGGAGGAGAAGGTTCTGGGGGGTGCTCATTACAGGGTCAACAAACAACTTGGCACAGTGTAGGAAGGCAGCTGCAAACACCAACAGAATGCTGGGTTGTGTTGCAAGGGGTATATCCTCGAGGATGGGGGAGGTGATTCTGTCACTAAATAGATCATTAGTGAGACCGCACCTGGAGTACTGTGTGCAGTACTGGTGCCCATATCTGAAGAGGGACATTAAGTTACTGGAGGAGGTGCAGTGCAGGGCAACAAAGATGATCCAGGGGCTGGGGGACTTACCATATGAGAGGAGGCTGAGGGAGTTGAACAGGTACTCGCTGGAGGAGAGGAGGGACAGGGGGATATGATTGAAACCTTCAAATACATGAAAGGAATAAACAAGACAGGTACGGAAGGACTGTTCAAAGTAAGAGAGGGGAGGGACACCCAGGGCCATGTTAGGAGACTGAAAGGAGGAAGGTTCAGGAGGGAGATGAGGAGACACTTTTTTACAGAGAGGGTGGTAGCTGGGTGGAATGCATTACCCACGGAAGTGGTATCCAGTAGAACAGTGGACTGCTTCAAAAGGGGCTTGGACAGGGCAAGGGGGGGGTCCAAGGGAGGCAGAGGGTGGGAGGGAGGGGCAGCTGAAGAATAAGGGTGCACATTCGAGCAGACTTGATAACCACTAGACCTTTATCTGCTGGCAAATTTTGTATGTTCGTAATGGGTCACTCCTTTCGAGAAGTGCTCAGATTATTCCAGTAATAGATAGAAAAGTGCCTAGTAGGCTCAAGGAGCTCTGGTTCAGCCCTCCACTGAACTTTCCAGAAAAATACTAATGTCACAATCATCAAGCAGGTCCGCAGGTAGCCGAACGTAGGCCTGAAAAAACATGTTGGGGGGGGGGCATGACTAGCTCTACAGCATGGCAGACGTGTTCTAGCCAAGCTCCTCAAAGCACGTCTCTGAAATTGTCTTGAAGGTGCCTTTTGGATGAGCTAGACAGCTCAAATCTGTACAACCTGTTTCGGGAAGTAAATGACCTCAGGCAAGTGGAAAAATAAGCAATCAAAACTAACTTTTGAGTCGGTGGAGCCATCTAAAGACAGCTGCCAGGGTTCAGAGGCCTGTACCAGATCACAGGCCCATGAGGCCGAGACTGCAGAGCACACAATGACTGACCTGGATCGCTTGCTCACTCACTGGGGTCCCTGCTACCCTGGCACAAACGCAAAGCGAGATGAAATCAGGATTTACAAATACAACAGCGCAGATAGCTCACCTCCAAAGCATGGTTATGGGGCTGTCTGAAACCTCTGCCTCACATACGATCCAGATCTTGGAGTTGGAGTACCAGGTGAGCAGTTTGGAGGACTCCCTACACGTGGTCACCACCAAGTGGAACGAAATGAAGAAACAGCTGGAGTTAGCGAGCAGGGTGGATGATCAAGAAAATTGTTCCAGACACGCTAATCTCCATATCATGGGGCTGCCCAGAGGGGGCCAAAGGGCAGAACTCAGAGAGGGGCTTACATAAGTGGCTTGTGGAGCACCTCGATCTGCCTCCAGAATCCTTGGAATTCGAAGTGGAGAGGACCCACAGGATAGGACCAGCACCAAACGGGAGAAAAGACCACATCATTGCCTCATTAAGTATCTGAAGTACGTGGACAAAGAAGCAGTCTTGAAGGTGTCTAAAGCTAAAGGGCCAATCCCAGTAAATAACACCAAGGTCCACATCTTTCAGGATTGCAGCTGAGAGTTACAGCTTAAGCGATAAAAATTCAATCAGGTAAAATCCAAATTGTTCTCCACAGTTTGGTCCTTTGCATTCATGTACCCTGAGAAGCTCCGTATTGATCAGCCGGTCAATCCACCTAAATATTTCACCTGCCCCAAAGCAGTAGAGAGATGGGTCGAGGAAGAATCTGGTGCATACAGAGGATGGCCACCCCCCCAGAAAAGAGGCCTCACCTACCAGATAAGTACACTGTGCTAAAAATTTGCCATATACCAGACTCAGAGGTGGGTGAGGAGTTTTCCTAGTAATACCAATTGCCAGAAAAGCTGCAATCCACAACCCTTGATTTAAGCTTGCCTAAGGGGCTGGGTACGGGCTGAATCGTGGGGCGGGGGGGTTCGGTCCTCCTAATCATGGCCACAAGTTGGTCTTGTAACACCTCTGGCTAGCAACAGTACAATTGCCCATCTGCTGAGAGACCCAATAGCGAGATCTCCACACCCTTTAAACATCCTGGAGGGAAAGACCAGGCTGAATCCCACAGTGAATTGTTTCCCTTCAGAAACTGACTTTGTGGTGGCTCCAGGTGTGCTCTTAGTGTGGAAGCCCTTATCACCATACTTACCACTGGATTTATGACCCTCGGCTAGATGCATCAGAAAGGTCTGGTTTCTTTTTTGGTCTTCCCCGACCATGTCTATGGGCATAGGTAATGACAGGGTGGACAAAGCGCTTCTAATCTGGGTTTGAATCCCGCAGCCCCCACTTGCATACTGTGTGACCCTGAGCAAGTCACGTAACTTCCCTGTGCTCCCAGGTTGCACCTGTAAACAAGCTTTCAGCTGAGTGTGTCTCACCTGGTTAAACAATTAGAAAAAAAATTCCCTGATTACCTTTATCCCATTCCTTTTGAAATTGCTGAGTAAGCGGATGGTTCACCAGTAGCAGCAATAAGCCTGTACAAGGAGTACCTCTTCTAAATGTTAACTGTCGTCGCTGTTAGAAACTGGAATCTGGCAGCAGTCTATTATTGTGTGGACTTGATGGATGGGAAGTCTTAACTGAAGAGCACCTCCCCAGATATGGGATTAAATAACTTTAATATCTTTGAGAGTCGCTGCTATGATTTAAACTTCTGACTTTTTCTAGCTTTTTTTTCTTTTTTTTAGTGTTGTTGGTGGGGCTGAAGACTATGCTCCCATGAGTGCTTATCTAATTTGCTTATTTGGTTGTTTTCTTTTCTTTATTGTTAAAAATTTTCCAGGATAGCCCTAATAGCATTAATTTACTGTAATGGGGTATGATGATCTATGGTTTGCTTCTAGCCTCATTCCTCAGTTACCTCTCTAGTCCAATTGTCTGGCTTGCCAAAGGGCATCTTTCATTGTACAGAGTTGAGAAACTGTGCCTGTAATCAATGTTAGGTTCAGAGATGCAATGCAAGTTGATTGCTGTCTTAATTCTTGCCAGTAGTTTGCAGGGGATGTATTACCGGGTACAGGAATGCCTGGTGGGGTGGGGTGGGGTGAGGAGGAGATTTGGGCTCGGGGGGGTGGAAGAGGGGGTTCAGAGGGACCTCAGCATTACAGATTTGTTATCAAGTTGTTGTTAGTTGGGGGAAAAAGGAGTGTTGGAAAGTTACTATTATTTTCTGGCAGGTTATTGTTAATGGGGAAGGGAGAAGGGAAGGGTGGGTTCCAGTTCTGGGAGGCAATACTCGTAGATCCTCGGAACAAGCAAGGGCTTATTTCTTATGTTCCAGGGAGGGGGGAGGGGTTGGGGGAAGGGTCAAAAAAGACAAAAAGGGGTAAAATTAAGATATCAAGCTGTAAACCATCTGGTAAAGTACTGGTAATTAAAAGCCGGAGCGAATCTTTGGAATTAAGTGGGATTATACCTGGTGTTTCTAAGTGTTTTCAACCACACTTTGACAATAGCTAACACAATTAAGGCGACTACTTGGAATGTTAATGGTTTAAAATCTGTGGTCAAAAGGAAACTTTTTCATACAAAGGTTAAGAGACACAAATGGCAAGTTGTTTTAATGCAAGAGACATATATGTCCTCAGGGGAAGCCTGGAAAAGAAGTGATTCCTTGGGCGGGGGGACGTGGGTTTCCTCATGTTTTTCCTTAAAGGCCAGGGGGACTTCCATATGGTTCCCACATGGAGTTCAGGTTACAATCCTTGATCAAATAGTGGACAATGCAGACCGTTATGTCCTGGTAAGGGCTGAACTGGCAGGAGTGGGAACATTGTCCTTGGGGTCTGTATATACCCCAAAAGTGGAGGACCCTGGTTTTTTTCAGAAGTTATCAGTGCATATGGCAGCTCTGCCTGGTCCTAGGATATTGGGGGGAGATTGTAATTGTGTTTGGGACACCATTTTGGACCGCTCCAACCCAGCCCCAACACTGCTAACCAAAAATGCAAAAGCCCTGGGAGAGGTTGAAGCAGAGTTTAACCTTGTTGATGTCCGAAGGCATTTTAACCTCTCAGGCAGGGACTATAGCTTTTACTCACATGCTCACAAGTCTGCATGCTTACATAGGTTACTACTCAGCCCCTCACTACTTCCAGTAATTAGCTTGGTGAAATATTCGCTAATTTTGCTATCAGATCATGCCTCCCTTACGATAGGGATGTCATCCCTGGATTCCCCTATGGTTGCTAGGCAGTGGAGGTTGGCTCCCCTCCTCAGGGATGAATAATTTATTAAGACTATGACTAGTAGCATTCCGGAATTTTTGCTGTATAATAAAAAAGGGGACACATCACACCAATGCAGATGAGAGGCCTTAAAGGCCTTTATTCGAGGACAGATGATTGCCTTCTCTGTCCACACCCAAAAAAAATACTGCCGGCCCATCAGTGCAGCGGTTATATTTCCACTTGTGATGCCTGCAACAGGTTCTGGAACAGACCCAGGTCATCGGAGGCCAGCCGGGGAGAAGGATCGAGTGTCCGAGGACTGATCTCCTTCTCCAGGGGGGATGGGAGCACATCCAGTGCTCAATGGACCCCTGGCAGAGGCCATGGGTACCATGGCAGCCGGCGTCTGGATGTTCAGGGGGTGGGGTGGAGATGGGATGTCATTGCACATCCCCAGCCCACGACAACAATCAGGGGGGAAAAAAACGCGCCAGCGCCTATGTGACTGCTTCCTCACCGCTCCTCATCTCCTCCCAGGCTGGTTCCCCAACCTGACCAATGTCCATGACACCTTGGCCAGTGTCCCAGCCCCACCCTGGGGGGTAAGCCAAGGGGGCAACAGGGGAAGTGCGGCTCATGTGGGGGCAGGGAGTGGCGAGGTCTGTGACCGGGCAGATAGGCCAGTGCTGGCAGCGGACAAAAAGTGTAATAAATTACAAAAAAATAAAAAATAAAAAAATAAATGAACAAGAGATAAACTACCTCCGCACGAAAATAAAAGCTTGTGAGGAGGCCCATAAGCCAACCTCAAATCCAAAAATTAAAGTGGCACTTTAACAAGCTTGGTAGCGCCAAAATAGAATGAGCTATCTTATTAACACAAGCGGGAGGCCTACTTTGATGGGGACAGAGGAGGTAATATCTGGCTTGGCAGCTACACCGGTGAGAGGGAGAACATCTGACTGGTCAGATTTAAGATGACACAGGGAAACTAGTCCAGGATATGGTAGCTATTGTGGAATCTTTTGGTGCCTTTTACAGCTCTTTATACACCTCTGAAGTAACACCCACTACCCAACCTATGCAGGACTTCTTTAATAAAGTCCCCCTAAATGTGTTGGGAGCAGAGGAAGTGAGAGGATTAGATGCCTCTATAACCAAAGAAGAAGTCCACGGTGCCATTAAATGTCTGAAAGGTGAGAAGGCTCCAGGCCCAGATGGCCTTCCCAGAGTCTTCTTTAAGAAATTTGGGGCTGTGGTTCTAGATCCTCCCTATGATATGTTGATGTAAAGTCTGGGGAGAGGTGAACTACCCCCCCTCTATGCTGGCAACTACCATCACTGTGTTGCCCAAGTCGGGTAAGGACCCCATGCTGTGTAGGTCTTACAAGCCTATTTCCTTACAACAGATTATAAAATTCTGACAAAGTTTTGGCTTCTTGGCTGGACCCGGTGCTCCCAGAACTATACATCAGGATCAGTTGGGTTTCATGCAGGGCCGGCAAGGGAAGCACAACATTCGCACAACCTTAAATGAAATCCATAGGTGGGGGAAAAATGCAGCAAAGCATTGGGCAGAAGTCCTAGCACTCGATGCTGAAAAGGCTTTTGACCGCGTGGAGTGGGGGTATTTATTTGAGACTTTGAAAAGAGTGGAGTTGGGATCATCCTTTAGATCATGGTGAGAGTCTTATACTCGACCCCGGAGGCCCAAATTACAGTGAACGGAATTCTAACACCCCCCCTTTAAGCTTGGGTGTAGCACAAGACAGGGCTGCCTGTTGTCACCCCTTCTGTATACTCTTTCACTGGAACCACTTGCGGCAGTTATCAGGGAACATAGGGAGAATCTGGGACTAAGAGGGGGTGGATCAGAACATAAAATTGCACTGTACACAGATGACCTCCTTCTTTACTTACAACACCTAGCACAGGACCTTCCAGTGGTGCACCAGGTGATGAGGAAGTATGAAAAGCTGTCTGGACACAAAGTGAATTGGACTACGTGAACTGTTGCCTATAGGGAAGATCGAGAGGCCACAATTGATTTCCCATTTTTTGGGGGGGGGGGGGGCTACAGCTAGTGACTAAAATAAAATACCTGGGGATTTAGATCGTAGCTAAAATCAGCTCTCTATATGCATTAAATTACAAGCCCCTGGACTTCCGGTGACATCATTTAGGAAATGGCAGAATGATTAAGGAGCTCCCACACTTCTTAACATAAATCTTCTTACCACACATTGAATTAGCAGCTCAAACTCACAGAAATGATTTCTAAGAACAGTGGTAAGGATAATAATACCATATCTGATCTGAACAATGGCAAACAAAGAAGGATGACAGAGGATTAAGCCCTGCGAGTTCTACCACAAGCAGCCAAGATTCACCGGTAAGCATGGCAGGGCCTGAGCTTGACACTGACGCAGAGCAAGAAAAGCTTACCCGGTCAAGGTTTGAGACCTTATTGGCCGAAATTAAAAACTTTCACTCCAAAAACCAGAAGGAATTTAAACGGCTTCAATCCAAACTTAATATGCTGGAAACCAGAGTCCAAAGCACTGAGGACAGGGTTGAGGCAGTAGAGGATGGCCTGCATCAACACTGCCAAGCAGTGGATTTCCTGGTCAATCATCAAGAGCAACTGAGCTGGAAATGCACCGACCTGGAAGCTCACTCAAGAAGGGAGAATCTCCAAATTTATGTTTTGTCGGATAGGTTGGAGACAGGTGAGATGGCGGACTTCATTTCTGATCTCCTCAGACATGTATTAGACCTGCCAGCCACTCTCCAGTTTAAAACTGAATGGGCACAAAGGGCCCTAACACCAAAACCAACTGATTCAAAGGCTCGCCCCAGATCCATAGTGGCTAAAGTTTTGAGTTATTGAGACAAGGAACAGATACTTAAACAAGCTTGGCAGCAAAAAGTAGTGGACTATAATGGCTCACATCTATATTTTGACCAGGACTGTCTGGACTATCCCCCAGCTATCCTGCAGAAATGTCTGGCTTACGCTCTTACCTTGCTGATCCTTCAATCGCATGGGGTATGATTTCAAACTCCATATCCAGCCAGGTTACATGTCTTCTGGTCATCGGGCACAATGATGCATTCTACCCCAGAAGAGGCTTTGGAGGAATGCGGCTGGGGACCTCCTAAAACCAGAGAAGGGGGATGGATCATCTGGGAAGTCACAGAGGTCGCAGTGCCAAACAGCCAAAATACATAACTCCCACTACTTCAGTAAGTGGTCTGCCCCCTCCACATTGCAGGAGATTAAATGCTTGCTGAAAGAGTTTACAGGTTTAGCTGTAAAAGAAGACCGCAGCTCAACTCGGAAGGCAGCAACCTGACTGCAAAGAACAAACTGCAAGTAGTATTTGCCTAATCTACAGGTGGTTGGCCTTGGGGCTTTGGACTCACTACCCCGCTATGGAACAAGGTGACGCCCCTGAGGCCCAATTTGGGTTTTTTCCCCCTCTACAGAATTCTTTACTGTGACCTCCATTGCAAATGTTAAGTTGAACATTAACTGTATTTAAATATTAAAAGAAAGAAGATCTTTAGTCGTTTTCAAGTTTTCCCCTGGATAACCAGTCTCAACTGCAAGGCTCCTGAGTTGGACATTAAAAATGGACACAGAATCTGAGCATGCGTGCATTGCTATATTATTGAATTTTAATTTGAGACCGGAGACTGCATAATGACTTTAAAAGGGGATATTTTATTTTATTTTTGATTTACCAGTGCAAGCCACAACTTAGGTTAACCACTAGATGGCGATCTAACCTCATTTTACAGTTTCAGACAGTTTAAGTTGGTACATGCCCTCCATCTGGTTAATATACTGGACTCAGGAATAGTGTTTTTATTTTTGTGTTGTTTTTCTCCCAGCCCCCCTATCCCAGTGTGAACGGACGTGTGTGTGGAAGCACGTGCACATCGTGCTCGAGATGCCCTCCCTACATGTCGCCCCCTCCCGCCTGCACCGCCTCCAGACCTCCACCCAGATTTTCAAGAGAATGACACAAATTCCTGTATTCATGACCTGTTTTTTTTTTTTTCTCCTTCGGCTTATTTAGAAACAGGACAAAGAAGAATGGAGGACCATAAATCTTTATTCAATTAGTGAATTTGAACTCTGGGCAGTGAGGTAGATGGGATGAATGCTACTTCATGATCTTTTCTCCTTATAGCTAAGGAGGGATATGGCTTCATCTTTACTTCCTCAATTTAGTCACCTGTCCATTGAATGGGGTTGAGTTCTTATCCAACCCAGGACATGTGGACCAGGATGGTACAGTCCTGCCTCCTAGCTGGGCCCCTTCAGTTTTTGGAAGCCTTTCCCAGCCACAGAAAGGGCTTTCCTTAGTGCCCTTCTCCCTTGGGAGCACAGGTTTACAATTTTTGTGTACTTGTTCAAAAGTTCTCTTGTTGTCATGCATTCTAGTTCATAGTTTGTTTGTTTTGGTAATACTTTCTGTTTGGTCAGACACAGGAAACATTCAATCTTTGGAACGAGGAATTATGCAAAAAGGTGTACTGTCAATGACAGTTCTGAAGGTTAATCAGATAAGAGGCAGAGGGGCGAAGGGTCTTATATACAGATTACACACTGTGGCTTTGGGAGAAGCCCTAGGAAGAGAGTTAGGTTATGCCCTGGCTCTTTTACATAGAAACACAGAAACATAGAAGTTGACGGCAGATAAGGAACGCAAGGCCCATCCAGTCTGCCCATTTCTTTTTCTGCCTTATGAATGTGCCATCAGCCTTTGCTCTGTCAATGGCCTATCTATTCATACTCATGTGTATTGCTCCCTTATGCCTATCCCATGCCTGTTTGAAGCTCTGCACTGTATTCATATCCTCCACTTCCTGAGGTAGGCCATTCCATGCATCGACCACCCTTTCTGTGAAAAAAGAACTTCCTCACATTACCCCTTAATTGACCTCCCTCTAATCTCATGCTGTGTTCTCTTGTCCTGCTATTTTTCTTATATTGAAACATGTTAGACTCTTTCACCTTATTAATGCCCTTAAGATGTTTGAATGTTTCGATCATATCACCTCCCTCCCTCCTTTGCTCTAGGGTATGCATATTGAGTTCTGTTAATCTGTCCTCATATGTTTTCTGATGCAGTCCTTGCACCATTTTGGTTGCCCTTCTCTGGACTGCCTCAATCTGGTTAATGTCCTTGTGAAGGTGTGGCCTCCAGTACTGCATGCAGTACTCCAGATGGGGCCTAACCAGTGTCTTGTAAAGAGGGATTATTACCTCCATCTTCCAACTTGTGATACCCCCTACTAATACACCCCAACATCCCTCTAGTCTTACCTACTGCTTTAGTGGTCTGCTTGGATGATTTCAGGTAATTGGTGATGATGATGCCCAAGTCTCTTTCTTCCCTTGTGACTGCCAGCAACTCCCCTCCCGGCCTATAGGTGGCTACAGGGTTTCTCTTCCCTATGTGCATGGTCTTGCACTTCTTTGCATTAAACTCCAGTTGCCACTCTTCCAACCATTTTGCTAGTTTATCCAGATCTCTTCTCATTCTGCCCACCCCATCTGGATCATCTACTTTGTTGCAGATCTTGGTGTCATCTGCAAACAGACAAACCTTACCCTCCAGTCCATCTGCAATGTCACTGATGAAGATATTGAAGAGGATTGGCCCCCAGGACTGATCCCTGAGGTACTCCACTTGTGACTTGCCTCTCTTCTGACTGTATACCATTTACCACCACTCTTTGTTTTCTGCCTGTCAACCAGCTTACCACCCAGTTGACCAACTTTTGACCCACCCCGAGCCTACCCAGGTTATTAATCAGTCTTCTATGTGGAACAATATTGAAAGCTTTGCTGAAGTCAAGGTAGGTGACATCAACTGCTCCCCCTTGGTCCACCACTCTGGTTACCCAGTCAAAGAAATCTATGAGATTAGTTTGACAGGACCTTCCTTTTGTAAACCCATGCTGTCTTGGATCCTTTCGATAAATTTTGTTTTTTTGGTTACCAATTATATACCATGGCTCAGTTAGATAAACTTAAAATTTGCTCAATTAATGTGAATGAGTTGAACAACCCTGTGAAAACATATAAAGTAATGTCTCTCCTTAAAAAGCACCAGCCCTTGGTTGTTTTCCTACAAGAGATGCACTTGAACACCAAGGAACACTAAACATTAGCCATGTTTGGTGATACCCAAGTAGTCTCTTCCTCATATGGGGGAGGAAAGACAAGGGGCACAGCTGTCCTAGTGCCCCGCCCCATGCAGTTTCATATGACCTCTAGTTACTCTGACCCAGAAGGTTGTCTAACCATTGCTAATGGAGTTCTAGAAGGTTCCTCAGTTACTTTAATGAGTTTATGTATCCCCCCCCGGGTACTGGTCCAGATATAGTCTGAGGTCTCTCTCAGAAGATTACTTCCCACCAATCAGGCGTACTGATTGTCAGGGGGAACCACAATATGCTTTATGATATTAGAGATACCACTAACCCACACCCACCTAGAAAAGCAACGGCCCAAAAAGTAGCCCATATTTACATAACAACAGCAAGATGTGTAGATGCCTGGAGATCTATAAATCCTACGCAGAGTAAATATTCTCACTACTCAGCTGTCCATAAAATATATACCAGGATCGATTTGTGCCGTATTTCTGCAGAGCATGCTCATATGGTGAGGGCATGTGAGATGCTCCTGTTATCTCCGTCAGATTACTCTCTGGTGCTGTTAACCCTGGATTGGAAAAGGGAGGTCAGGAATACCTTCTGGAGGTTTAATAATCTCTTGTTAAATTGCCCAGTGTTGAAGGAGCACATTCAAGAGCTTATCCCACAAATACTTTTGGAGAATCAAGGAGAAAAAATTGGTCCAGGAATCCTTTGGGACACTCTAAAGGCAGTGTTAAGGGAGAAGATGATAAAGTATGCTACTCATTACAAAAGATAACTCAAACCACTATGTTGGAGACATTGCAGGCCCAACTTAAAGATTTGCAAGAGCAACAATACTATATTGCCCCTACTGGATGCCACAAAACAACGGACACAACATTTATTAGATCTTAAAACTGAACAAGCCCTTTAATGTATCAAACAGAAATATTATGAGATGGGCTGCAAGCCACCCAAATTTTAGCACATAGACTAAGACATAGAATGGACCAATCAGCCATTACTCAAATACATTCATCAACTTTGGCTAAACCAACTAATTTACCAGCTCTGATTAGAAGGGAATTCCAGGCTTACTACACAAAGTTAAATTCCCCAGAGATGGGATTTAATCTCCAAGCTGCTCAGGATTTCTTGGAGCACCTGCATCTTCCCAGACTATCCGAAGCCCATAAGGATCAACTAGAAAATCCGATCTCAGAAGTGGAGATCCAGGCTGCCATTAAAGGTCTTAAGTTGGGTAAAAGCCTGGGCCCTGATGAGTACACCAGTGAATTTTATAAAGTTCTCAAATCCCTCCTGCTTCCTTCACTGCTGGGGGCCTGTAATGGAATATTAGAGGGGGACTCTATGCCCTGTTCTTGGAGATTTGCTATCATATCCAATGTCCCAAAACCAGGGAAAGATTTAACTTATTGCTCTTCATACAGACCTATTTTGGTCCTCAATATTGATTATAAGATTTTTACAAAGGTCCTGGTATCCCATCTGGAGGGACTACTACCCCAGATAATTAATGCTGATCAATGTGGGTTTGTGCCCTCCAGGCAGACGCAAGATAATATAAAGCAGACCCTTCATCTGTTGCACCACGCTGCCTGGTCGGAGGCCCCATTCCCATTTATAAGTTTAGATGCAGAGAAGGCCTTCGATCTTTGGCCCTTTTTAATGGTGACACTTGCAGCTCTGGGTTTCTCAGAGGAGTTTCAGATGACTGTTATGCGTCTTTATGATAAACCCATGGTGTATGTAAAAATGAATGGTTCAATCTCTGACCCCATTTCACTATTGCGAGGGATGAGGTAGGGGTGCTCTCTATCACCCCTTCCTTTTGCCATATATTTAGAGCCTCTGGCGCAGGTGATTCAGCAGGAAGTTACCATAGCAGGAATTTGGGCGGGAGATGAACTTCATAAATTGGCACTATATGCTGATGACTTGCTGGTGTATTTGTCAGACCAGGAGACCTCTTTACCCCCACTTTAGAAGCTACTAGATAGATTTAGTGCAAAAGCTGGCTATAAGGCAAACTTAGCGAAAACAGAAGTATTATGCATATAGTATAAACCCACAGAGAGAATACAACATATATATCCCTTCCATTGAACTCTTTCCCACTTGAAATATCTAGTGGTTCACTTAGTGGTAGATCGTTCACAGTTATATAAATATAATTATGATCCTCTACTAACCCGTCTCAATGCAGATATGGAGAGATGGAGGACCATTCCCCTCCACCTTATCCAGAGAACAGAGGTTATTCGAATGACTCTTCTTCTGAGGGTACTAAGCTTTGTGCAAACTTTGCCAATTATCCCTCCCAAGAAATTTTTTAGTGAGATTAACAAAAAAATTTCACAATACATCTAGGACTTTAAACCCCCAAGAGTCCGCTTTTCAACGTTGCAGTTATCTAAACGTCTGGGAGAGCTTGTCGTTACAGACCTGATGCTGTATCACTCTGCAGCTCAGCTGTGAACCATCTTTCTGTGGCTGCACAAATCGTATTATGCAAAATGGAAGGAACTAGAAATAAAGGTGGAAGATCTCATAAATCTTCTCCAGATCCTTATGACAAGCCCTAGTCCACCCCAAGAGGTATCACAGCTAATCCCTATACTACTAATACTTTGTCAAGCTGGAATTCTCAGTTGAATTCAGCACAATTTAAATCTATGAGACCCTTACTAATCTCTCTCTCTCCAGATATCCACAATTTTACCCAGCCCGATTAGACACTGGCTTTAGACATTGGGAGAGACATTGTCTGTCTACTCTTTATAATTACTCTGCCTATGCAACTATTTTACTGACATGGAGCCTTTGAAAAGAAGTCTATGACTCAAAGGATTGTAATTCCGAGCATCTTAAATAAAATAAAATAATTCTATGGCATCTGCTTAAAAATGGGGTTCCTCACCCTTTTGGGGTGTTATGGAACTGTTATGGTTTACAACCACAGGATCAGTTCCGCTACATACAGGCCCTTGATTTTATTAAACAGTTTCCTCAAGACTCACTAAAGCAGGGGTACTGTACTACCATTATGGATGTAATAATGAGTGCTCTGAGGACATGCCCCTATAACATATATGATCTCATATATATATATATATATATATATATATATATACACTGTATATATTAGAGGCAAAAATTCCGTTTAATGCATCAGTTAGGGTTGTTCCTCGCGACAAAAGCAAGGAAATTCGATGTTAGGGTTGAAGCCCCTTTGCACCCCTCAGCCCACCCCAAATGGAATCGGGTGTGCATTGGGGTCATCGACCTAAGTGTCACCCCATCACATGTGGAAAGAAGCTGAGGAATAGGAGAATGGGGTGAAGTTAGGACCAATGACCCCAATGTACACCCGATTCCATTTGGGGTGGGCTGGAGGGGTGCAAAGGGGGTTTCAACCCTAACATCGAATTTCCTCACTTTTGTCGCTGTGGAACAACCCTAACTGTTGCATTAAACAGAGTTTTTTGCCTCTAATTTCCCTTCTTTTTGAGAATGATAATGAGAAATAGTGAATGTAATGCAGCAGCAGGACCGTGGGGCCCTTAGGGCCCTGCACTCCCTCCACGTAATGCAGCGGCAGGACCGCGGGGCCCACAGGGCCCCACGCTCCCGCCATGTGATGTCTTGTCACATAGTAACACTGTGCCCGCAAACGCAAATCGTAATGTGCATGGTGACGCAAAGCAAAACAGAAAGAGAAACAGTACTGTAGACAGAAATGTTAAAAACAACGCAAACGCAACCGCAAATGAAAATGCAAAGGGTAACGCACATGGTGGCGTAAACGTGAACAGTAAGTGAAACGGGTATGGAACCACAAGCAGAAACGGTAATGGTAACAGTAATGTAAGCATACAGACTGGTTTTACCCAAAAGCTGTACAGAGAAAGACAGTGAGTACAAAGAATGTATGCAAAATAATGACTCTCGGAACACAAAAATGAGGACTTGGAATAGTAAATTGCTTATATCTCAGTAACCGTAAGACACAGAAAAAAAATATAAAAGTCATATGAATTATCACTTTCCTGGCTAGTTTTGTATTTAGCCCCCAGTAGGGGGCTAAGAAGTTTTTTGACAAAAAGTCCGTATCTTGCACCATTTTCGAGATACGGGCTCTGAAAGGCGTGGCGAATGCCGTAATGTTATCCTATGGGAAAAAAGCAGAAGTTCAGACTGCCATAACTTTGCCTCCCTGTAATATTTTTTCACCAAACTACTGAAAGGCACATTTGTGGGATGTTGCCTGTCTTCCCTGAAAATTTCAGCCCAAAAGACCAAACCGTTATTTTGCAGCAGGGCACCAAACGATTGCTGCAATGCATCATACGCCGTAATGTTATCCTATGGGAAAAAGCGTCAACTTTGGAGTACCATAACTTTGCTGCCATGTAATATTTTTTCAACAAAATACTGAAAGGCACATCTGTGAGATGTCGACTGCGTTCCCTCCAAATTTCAGCCCAAAACTCTTAACCGTTCTTTTGCAGCGGAGTGCCAAAGAATTGCTGTCATTTTCCCACAGACTAGAAAAGTACTGTCGCAATTTGCGAAAGCTTTCGCAAAAATTTGTGACACTTTCATGAGCACGAAAGTACTTTGCGAAAGTACTTTTTCCAGAAATTTGAAAAACTTATTTCTGGGGTGTTTTACCCCAAAATAAAGACATGGCTAGCATCCTCAGGGTCCGACTAGGTGAATACAAAAATAATTAGGTTGCTAGAGGGTCCCAAATTTAAATGCCAAGCATTTTTCTGATCAGTAACTGAAAACAAGATGGCAGATTTGCGAAAGTAAGAGGGCCATTTTCGAAAGTAAAAATGCATTTGCGACACTGTCGAACTCTTTAACTTTTCCCATTGACTTATAATGGGAAATTGTTTTTTGAATAACTTTTGAACCATTTAATATTTTTTCATGAAATCTTTAAAAGGCACATCAGGGACCCCGGCCACACATTCCCTGAAGATTTTGGGCCAGTCACGCAAACCCGTGCGACCTGTAGGCGCGACCGTAGAATTCCAGAAAAAGTGTAAACGCAAGCGCAGATCACTTTTAATAACTCCGCAGTCGTGTATCCAACCAGTACAAAACTTGGCAGATCCCAAGGCGTATGGGTCTTGATCATGTATTCCAAATTTCAGGCAAATCCATCAAACAGTTGCAAAGTTATTAAGGTGCAAAATTTTGGGTTTAATATGTAAATGGCTCCTCAACCCTAACTATGGTAGCAGTACCGTGCTACCATTATATATATATATATATATATATATATATATATATATATACTAACACTTAACAAAGTGACCCCATATATCATGTCAAACAAAAATGGAAGACAGACCTGGGAATTTTTTACCAGAATAGGCATGGGAGCACCATATTAGATTTTGCAACCCAGTACTGCCTCTTATAGGTGGAAGGAATTTAACTGGAAAGAAACCGTTAGGTATTTTAGGACCCCAGCTATACAGGTAAAATATAACCCAGTTAGGGGAGTCTCTTGTTGGGGAAACTGTGTGGTATCTCCTTCCACACACGGGCATGTTTTTGGGGGATGCCCTGCTTTGGGACCTTATTTTACAGCACTGCAGAATGCTATTTCCGATCTGTTGGTTTCTCAGAGCCAGCTCACAGTAGAAGTTTTCCTTCTTTCCCAGTATACTAGAGAATTTCATGACCCTGCTTCCAGGACACTGCTGAATATCTGCCTTCTTACTGCTAAGAAGGCCATTACCATAGGTGGCTCTCTGCAGTGGTTCCTACCATAAAGAAGTGGCAGGACTTAATGATAGAGATGTACCATGTGGAAAGACCGACTGCTTTAGTTCACCATGAAAAGAATATGTTTGAACTACTCTGGCATAAATGGGTCCTTTATATACTGAAATATAGGAGAGATTTTGTCCCTGGAGGAGTTGCCTAGTGAAAGGAGCGAGCATATAAAAATAAGCCTTTTCAACCTTACATCAACTGACTGATATATCTTTATAGGAGTACTCCTCAATGGGAATTCGCCTTTCTGGTAGCCATATTTTAATATGATAGAATTTATTGACTTTTGGCATGATAATTTTATTTGAGGAACTTATCTAGCACCCTTAATTTTTTAAAAAAATGAATATATTTACACCTAACTATTTATATTGTCTGACCCTGTTATTGTTGTTATTCTATTTATTGCTTTACTGTACATGTTTGTCTTGCTCAATTGTCATCAAGATGTTATGTATGAATGTTAGTAACTACTTTATTCTGAAAAATATTTATAAATAAAGAGTTATGAAAAAAAAGTATAAGCCCCTTTTAACTAAATTATTCGAGGACTGTGACAGGTGTCAGTCTCTCCCATTGTCCCTGCTTGGATGTACTGGGGCAGTAAAGATGACAATTTTGCAGACGTGCCTGTACCTATACCAATCTCTGCCTATTAGAATCCTGAAAGCACACTTTAGGCATTTAAATGCCATCATCCATAAATTCCTGTGGCGAGGCACGGCAGCTAGGATTAGGCGGGATATTCCACAGTTGCCAGCAAAGATGGGAGGGGCTGGGCTCCCAAATTTTCAGTGGTATTTCTGGGCCTCTCAATTAGTATATGTTCCGGCTGGAGATTCGGCATCACAGTACAGTTGGCTAAGACTGATGGAGGAGGCACTGGGAGGCACGTTAAAGGGAGATTTACTATCAGCGGCACTTAGGTCCATACCAAGCCCAGTGGTAACCAACCCCTTCACAGCAACCACCCTGAAGGCCTGTATGGACCCCACAAACTAATAGAGCATGCACACCACCCTTCCCCCTACACTTGTTTAATTACTGCAATTGCACAGGAGGGGCGCTTGCTCCATCCAACTGTTACAGAGGCATTTGAGTTGGAATCACAGAGGCCTAAAAGTAGTAAATGAGATGCATGAAGGGGGCAGATTGCTAGACTTCACCTCAGTGTGTAATAGATGGGATATACAGGCAGGTGACTTTTTTGTATATTTATCCCTTAATCGCCTGGGAGATTCATTGGACCAGGTAAATAACTAGGCCCGTCCCTCCCCATTCAAGGAAGAGTTATTTAGACCACAACCAGGAAAGAAACCTCTAACAACATATTACCAAATCCTGCAAGGGAACGAATGCCAAGCAGCAGCGGGGATACAGGCTGCATGGGAAAGGGACTTGGCCACTCCAGTAAGTACTGAGAAGGAGATTGGCGAGTAAACACCTCCTCTCATGCTCCAGTAGCAATAAACTCAGGCAAGTCCAACTTAATTGCATGTATAGGGCATATATTACTCCCAAACATCTACATATGTATGATGAACAGAGACCCAATGATTGCCCTGAGTGTAACAGTGGGGAGGGCGATTTTTTGCATATGGCTTTGTTGTGCTCTAAAAAAAATCCCCTTTTGGCACAAGGTTCATAGAGTGATGGGTGGGATTTTGGAACATTGTCCCTCCAAGTCTCCCCTTCAGTTGCTATTGGGAGCTGACCCTCACCACCCAGGTCACAGGACTGGTAATCCACTGTGGTCACTGGCTTTGGTTAATGCCTGGAAAACAGTGGCACAGCCATGGATGTCTTCCTCGCCCCCTACTATTCAGCAAAGGACTAATAACCTTAGACAATGTATGACCTTGGAGAGGATTCATCTCTCAGCTAATGGAAGGAGGGAGATATTCTTAGATATGTGGATGCCCTTGTTGAATGCCATTGAGCGAGAGGCTTTCCCTGCATAATGAACAGGCAGATTTGACCCAACGTACTAATGAAACTTGCCCCTCACAGCATCAATTTGCCCAGGGTCAAACTCTAATGACAGCTAGGCACTTGGAATTGCTTAGGGGGGATGTGTCAGTCCTGCTAGCCTGGGTGACCAATGGGAGGTTAGGTTAAAATGTATATTACCGTCACTGTGGTCAAAGGCCTCATAATGTGTTAATTATTGCTATACACTTAAAATGTAAGAACACCAGGATTGAGACACCAGATGTTATACTCTAGTAATTCTTTTGATTTCCGTAGCATTGGTTTTAATACAGTAACAGACTCAGATGCCTGACTAGATGATCCTTTTTACAGGATAATATGATAAACTCTGTACACTACCTGATGGTTTTGTAGGTATATACTTGATTTTATACTATCTTTTCAATAAAAAAACTTGACAAAAAAATTGCGTTAGACATCAGGACACCATTTGCTTGGTCTCCACAATAGGTCTGAAGTATCTGAGCACACAGACACCAGTTTCTATGTCAGGCAGCTGATGCATGACAGGGTTAGGATCTTCAGTTCCAAAACGCTGCATAAGTGGAGCTGCTTCAGTAACTCAAGAAAGGTACTCAGGGTAAATTTGATCTTATGAATACATTTTAGCTTTAAGGACCAGTTCAAAAATCCAGCAGTAATCCTCTGGTGAGATCCCAGCACACACAAATTCCAACTGGGATGAATCAGACAAACCAGCAGAGTCTCTTCTAAACAAAGTTCTACCGTCCGATCCTGCAAACTGGATTTGGTCAGGGTGGGATACAATTGCTTGCGGTGGAGAACATGAGTACGAATGAAGAGACAGAGTTCTGAGATGTACAGCAATGTCCAGACAGGCCTTGCACCGTTCTGCAGAGCACCAGCGCTAAATGTGCAGGCTGCAGCATGCTTTGTCACTTGCAGATGCAAATGTGGCACACATTGGTACAGTGCAGCTGATTCCAAATAGTCAGTCACATTGCCAAATCCTGGATGAGCCAAAACATGTTGCACAACCCCCGCTGCAGGCCTTCCCTAACACAAAGTTACTTTCATGGGTGGGAGCAGGTGATAACTTTGGAGGTGACTCCCCTGTCTAACGGTATACTGCTGAAATGTCTCACTGGGAGCCACCTCCTATGCCCCTGGACACTTCCTAAACTTAGCACTTAGGCCACACCTCATGAGATGTGGCCTGAAGTGGCATCGCTATAAAGTTCTAGTGCACCAGCATGGCCTTGCTCGGCCATCCTGACCACCTGTGTCCCTCACAGGGACCACTTACCCTTTGTGATCAGCGGCCTCTGTGCTGCAAGGAACAGAACAGTCTGGTCCTCTTCCCTTAAGTTCCCTGCTTCAGAGGGGCGTGGCTGGCCAGCAAACATGGCAGACACATGCTAGCTTGGCTCCTCGGGACATCATTGTTTAAATACCACTTGCAGCTGATAATTGCAAGAAATAAGAGCAGAAACGAGCATTTTAAAAGTTTAACTGCAGAATGGCCTCCAGGAAATCGAAAAACAAGCAGGTGAAATTGCCATTTGAAGCCTGTCACCAATCCAGACAAAGCGTGGGGACGCAGAGTAGTCCTAGGCTGTCAGACAAGGAGCCTGAGTGTTTGGTCGAGCAGCGGGACCTCAACATGAAAACTCTCACCAAATAGTTGGCCAGGGTCCCAGCTTCGTTAATACAGATACAGCAAGAGATGAAGGCCAGGTTCGTGAATATCACATCCCAGCTAGCCCATTTGCAAACAGTGATAACTGGCCTCACAGAGACGTCTGCGACACACTCCACCCAGATAGTGGAGCTTGCACATTGTGTAGGGGAGTTAGAAGACTCCTATGCCGGGGTGTCCGCTGAGCACAATGGGTTGCTGTCACACTGGCTGAATTAAAAGACCGGATAGATGAGCAAGAAAATAGATCAAGGAGATCCAACATCAGAATTATTGGGCTCCCGGAGGGTACAGAAGGGCGGAATCCAAATGTTGGGATCCATCGGTGGCTTGTGGAACATTTGGGCCTTTCAGAGGAGTGTGCCGCCTTCGAGATAGAAAGAGTACACTGGGTGGGCACTCCTCCGAACCCAGGCGACAGACCATGCCATTGCTTAATAAAATACTTAACATTCATGGATAAAGAAACGGTGCTGCAGAAAGCTAAAAAGCAGGCCCTATAGTGATCGGAAACTCGAAGGTGTACAATTACCAAGACTGCAACAGGGATCTTCAAAACAAGCGCCAGAAGTTCAATCAGGCCAAAAGCAAGCTGTATCGGTTGGACTGGACTTTCACCTTCACATACCCTGCACGCCTCCGGGTGGACAGACCAGGCCAGAGTCTCCATTTTTTAACCTGTCCCAAAGCGGCTGAGAAGTGGATCGAGGAGGAGGAGGAGGCCAGGAGGGAGAGGGCACACTCAGCATCAACCTGAATATTTGGTGACAAGAGGGAAGTAAGTGACTTTTCTGTTTATTTTCCTTCTCCCTTTTTGGTGTGCTTATGTCCTTCTGGACTCAGCATTGTTGCTGCAGAGGAATCATTTTTTCTTGGAGAAGATATTTATTTATTTATTTGTACATCAGTTTACAACCTTTGAGCCAGAGGCTCATTTCCAAAGGTACATCGTCACAAAGAGGACAAATACATTACAACATTTTGTTACATCATTGCGGTTACAGCTTTGGCAGTCACATGCAGTTATTTCTTTGTTACATCATTTAGGTTACAGGTTTGGCAGCATGATGAGAGTGAGGGGCTGTTCGCACTATTGGAGCCTCCCAAACATGTCTTGGGACACGGGTACCGACAGGATGGGCTCATTTCCTTTTTTCAAGTGTTTGGAGAATCTGCTCTGGTTGTGGAGATTTTGGCGACTCTCTCAGCAACACATTTGAAGAGTTGTGCGCTCTGAGTGGTCCGTTCGAGTTGCAATAATTCCCGAGGAGATGCCCTCTTGCAATTTACTTTACTAACTTACGGCTAGGAACTTTGTGGCTCTCAGGTGTAAGGGCTGAACATTAGGGTGGGGACCCTACTTAAACTCATTTTACACGATTCTGTGCAGAGTGGGACTTTTTGAACGCTCTCTGGCATGGCTCTCCAAGAGAAAGGGCACTGATCCCGCTTTGGATTGCAATGTTCACAGCCTTGCAATAATTCTCCCGCCCAACCATGTCTGGGGACACAGGTAACGACGGGTGCGGGGCTCCTGGTTTATTGTTGACTTGTTGGCATGTCTATGTGAACTGTAGCCCTTGAATGTTTCAAAATGTTTTTTATTGATCGGTGCAAGACTTTATTAACTGTGGGCTGCTGTCCTATAGTTGGAAATGCTTGCAAAGACATGTCCCCTGCTGGATAGACCAGCGAGGTGGGAATTGAGCTATGCACCAGTATTGCCATATCTTAAGTCAGGTTGGCTCTTAAGCTAGATGTCTAACTAACTGTTAAAGTATCCAGCTGTTCTCTTTCCTATTTGCTTTAATAACAGTTGGTGTCCCATCACCACGACGATAACTATGGTGGGATTCCTGTTTAATATCTGCCTATTGTTTGCAGTGGGAATTCTGATGGGCTCCGTACTGCTTGGGGGGGGACACAGTTGTCCACGTTGGACCTGGTTTGGGAGGGTAGTGTCAGCACATAGTGTGATGGGGGGAGAACAATATGGGAACTTAGGTGGGGGGAATGTGCTGCAATGCACGGATTGCCCCATTTGCTATGAGGATGGATCGAAGGATGTTACCTCAATACCGCCCAATAATGCTGTGAGTGGGGTTCCTTACGAGCGAGCACCTATGGAGGTGCCATCTCCTGGGGAAGTGGGAGACAATCCAAAGTTGGGGAGGGAGGGCTGTTTGAGTGTTGGTTTTGTGGGTGGGGGGTGTTGTGGGTACATTCTTTTTATCGGCGAAAAATGGTTCTGGATGTACACCTATTTCATGCATGTTGTGTATGTAGTTTACAGTTAACTGCTTCTTATGGGGGATGACATTAAATGCGTGTCCTAGAACATCAATGGCCTTAAATCTATCTTGAAACGTAGGAAGGCATTAACAGAGATTCGCAGGATCAAGGGGAAAATTGTGTTATTGCAGGAGACTCACTTTTCCTCAGCAGAGGTGCAAAAAACTGCTGGCTTTATGGGTGGCAAATGGATCTCGTCAACATTTTCACCTAAGGCATGGGGTGCTTCAATTTGGTTCCCCTGGGGAGCACTGATTCAGGTTCTGGAGAGCGTGGTTGACCAGGCGGGTAGATATACTAACATACTAAAATGCCAGCAGAATAGGCCTAACGGTCTTTCGTGTCTGCTCGTTTGGTCAGCCCCCACCCTGGGTGCTGACCTTGCTGCCCCCCTCGCCTTCTCTGGCTTCTCCCTTCCCAGTTCCGGATATTCTTGCTGCATTGGATTTTGCTTCCAGAACCCTTCCCCTGTACCTGTCCCACCCTCTTGAACCCCTCCACTGTCTCTGCCTCCACCAGCCCCCTAGGCAGCGCATTCCATGGCTCCACCACCCTCTCAGTGAAGTAGCACCTCCTCCTTTCTCCCCTGAATCTTCCCCCCTCCAGCTTCCACCCATGCCCTCTAGTGGCCCCCTCCTCCTTCCTTCGAAGCACCCTGACTGTTCCTCCCCTATTTACCCTCTTCATGTACCTGAAGACCTCTATCATGTCCCCCAGTCCCTTCTCTCTTCCAATGTGTACATATTTAGCTCTTCGAGCCTCTCCTCATAGGGCCTGTCCCCCAAGCCCCAAATCATTTTGGTTGCCTTCCTCTGGACCCTCTCCAGGAGGTTAATGTCCCTCTTTAAGTGTGGCCCCCAAAACTGCACGCAGTACTCAAGGTGTGGCCTCACCAAGCAGTTATACAGAGGGAGTATCACTTCCCTCCTTATGCTCTAGCAAAAGTTACTGTACCAGGCAAGGGAATCCTATTGGTCAGCTCAGTGTATGCTCCAAATGTGGCGAGCCCAGGATTTTTCCAGAAACTAGCCTTAGATATGGCAAGCGGGAGGGCCCCTGGGTATTGGGTGGCAACTATAACTGCATTTTGAATGAAGTGTTGGACCACTCCAGTAGACTTCTGGCGCCCAAGTCACAAAATGGGAATACACTGGAGGCATTACAGTCCGATCTGAACCTAGTGGATGCCTGGAGATATGCTCACCCCACAGGGCGAGAATACAGTTTCTTCTCCCATGACCACAAATCATACGCCTGAATTGATAGAATCCTGGTATCCAGATCCCTGGTATTAGATGTTATGGAGGCAACATATCTCCCAATCCTAGTCTCTGATCATGCCATACACTTTGTTAGCTTAAAGGGGACGGGAGAACAGAAATTACCGAGGTATTGGATGTTTGACCCACTGCTCCTTTAAGACCTGGACTATATAGCTTTTATGAGACAGTGTATACAGGATTATTTGCAACTGAACGGCAGGGGAGACACCTCTCATGGTACTAGATGGGAGGCACTAAAAGCCTTCATAAGAGGTTAGACTATTTCCTTTGCTTCGCACCACAAGGGGAATGAGGCAAAGGAACTTGCATCCCTGAGAGCTAAAATCGTGGCATGTGAAAGCACACATATGCTTAACCCCACAGTCCCACTTTACAATGTTGTCCAAAAATTAAAGTGGAGATTTAATACTCTGTCCAGTGCCCAGTTGGAACGGATGATTCTGTTGGCCAATGCCGGAGACTACTATGATGGAGATCAGGCGGGCAAGCTTTTAGCTTGGCAGCTGAAGTGAAGGGAGATGGAGAGAACAGTGGGGCAGATCTGTAATACTAAAGGGGTGGTACTACACAGCAATGTAGAAATAAGGGAGGCGTTTGGTGAGTTTTATAAATCCCTTTATACATCGGAGTGCAACCCCACTCATTTATTTATTTATTTATTTATTAAATTTTGGTGACCGGGTAGGCCCACTGAGCCCCGAAGGTCCCTTTTTCAGGGGTGAGCCGGGATAACAATACAAGTTATAAGAATGAACAAGGACATAAGGAATATTTGAGGCATTGTGAGTTACATCATGAGGTGGTTACAGTAAAGACAAATAGTGGATACAGGCATGGTAAAAGAAAAGCAGTGGATACAGGCATGGCTTACAGGCAAGGTAAAAGAAAAGCAGTGGATGCAGGCATGGGTACAGGCATGGTTATCATCATGACATGTAAGCAATTGGTAGTACTTTGCATATAGTTTATTCAGGGGTTACAGGTGGTCTCTGGCGAGCAGTCTGTATAAGGCAGGTAGTAGGAAGGTTAAGCTAGGAGATGGGAGTTGGAGAGGAGGGGAGTACCTTAGGAGCTTTAAGTGCCATGACAGTGGTATGCGCTTGAGGACTCATAGTAAATTAGACACCTTCTTCGCTGAAGTATCCATCAGCAGGCTTAGTGAGGAGGGGGCGAAGGATTTGGAGGCTCCCATAGCGAAGCATGAGATACGGACAGCCCTAAAAGCCCTTAAAAGTGGGAAAGCTCCCAGCCCTGTTGGAATCCCCATTGAGTTCCTTAAGACTTTTGGTGATCTTCTTTTTAACCCCCTTTTTGATATGATAGATGAGGGTTTGGCTAGAGGGGAGCTGCCCCCTCCACCTGGTCTGCAGCCATTACAGTATTGCCCAAGCCTGGCAAAGATCTAACTAAATTTGTTTCTTATAGGCCGATTTCACTCCTAACCGCAGATTATAAAATTGTTGCAAAAGTTCTTGCCTCTCAATTAGACCTACTTCTTCTAAAAATCATCCATCCAGATCAATCCAGTTTTGTGAAGGGTACAATGGGGAAGCAAAATATTAGGTGTATGCTAAATATAATTTAGAGATGGGGGCATACTAAGCATAACCATGGGGCAGCCATGGTGGCACTGGATGCCGAAAAGGCCTTTCACCGGGTGGAGTGGGGGTACCTCTTTGACACTTTGAGTAAGCTGGGGGTGGGACCAACCTTTTGTTCATGGGTGCATACATTATACCAAGGTCCCCAGACTCAAGTTACTGTTAGTGGGATTTTATCTGTCATTTGCCCAAGTAGAGGTGCCTGACAGGGATGCCCTCTTTCCCATCTCCTCTACGTACTATCCCTTGAACCATTTGGAGCGGCTCTTTCATGGGTGGCAGCCGGGAACATAAAATAGCAATGTATGTGGACAATCAACTTCTCTATCTGCAAAACCTGGCCCAGGATTTGCCTCTAGTTCACCATCTGATGCATTCATTTGGTGAAATTTCTGGGCACCGTGTGAATTGGTCCAAAAGTGAGCTACTTCCAGTGGGCACTCTGGATAGAGCTCAGTTGATCTCCAGTTTAGGTGGGCTACAATTAGTGCACTGCATAAAATAGTTAGGAGTCCAGTTAGTGGCCTCTATTAGTTCACTCCACCCCCTAAACTTAAAACCTGCATTGGCTAGAATAACAGAGGACTATGAAAGGTGGTCAGCATTGCCCCTTTCCGTGCTTGGTAGAATTGGAGTGGTGAAAATGACAATACTGCCCCGAATTCTATATCTCTACCAGGCGCTTCCCATTAAAGTTCCGCAAGTGCACTTTAAGCAGCTTGAGGCCACAATTCACAAATTCATCTGGCGAGGGGGAAGAGCAAAAATCAAGAGGTCCAATTCTAAAGCATTCCCCAGGTGAAGGAGGAGTGGGATTGCCAAACTTCAAAGCATATTACTGGGCAGCACAGCTCGCTTTCATACCGGCAGACTCTTCAGGTCAGGAATTTCCCTGGTTGGGCTTAGAGGAAGGCATGCTATTTGGTAATCTCCGTAATGACACATTGGTTGGGGCTTTGGGCATCTGCAAAGTGGATCAGGTACTTATTTTTTAATTTATTTGTTTATTTTTTTTTAGTTGAATCTAGGCTTACAAGTACCTTTGAGCCAAGGCTCTTTTACAAAATGTCTACGTCGGATGAGGTACAATTCAAACAAGACATTGAATAACACTATAACAGCAGGTTACAGGCAGTTACATACAGTTTTATACATTCAATACAGTGGCAAAAATGCCAGAAGGAGGTCTGGTGACAGGGTTAACACAGTATGGAAGGGAGACGCACTAGTGGGTTGCAGCCATAGGCACTTGTCAAATATCAATTAAAGTGCTATAAGGGGGTAGGGAAGGTGGGTGGGAGGAGGGGAGGATGAGTGGGTGTATGGGAGAGGGAGTTGAGGAGGGAGACTGTTAAGTGCTAGAAGAAAAGAGCAAAGATGAGAGGGAGAACAATTAGGAAGGACAGTTACAGGAGCTAGATGCAGACAGGATGTGACAGAGACTGGATTTGAATGGACCAAACTTTGGCATTGAGGTGATGTCAATGTTGAGACCATTGAACCAGCTAGGAGCTCTGTGCACAAAGGATCTTTGCCCTCATTTGGTGTGGAAACGTGGGATATGCAGTAGTAGGGATTCAGAGTCCCTGTGATGCAACTAGTCCACGCTGGGCAGAGGAGAGCTTGGACACCTGGGGGAGCAAGGCCTACTGTTACTTTCTTTGCCATAAGGCAGGTTTGGTACTTGATCCAGTTTGAGAGTTGAAGCCACCCAGTCTGTGTGTAGAGATCACACGTGTGGGTGAGACGATGGGCTCCGGTTATGAGATGGCAAGCTTTGTTTAGTGCAATGGATATGCGCCTGAGGGCGATGGCAGAGACAGAGCTGTAGATGATCAGGCCATAGTCGATTATTGAGATTACTGAGTTCTGTACTGCAATCCTTAAGGCATCTGAGGTAAGGCATTGCCTGTGCCTGAAGAGTAGGCCAATGTGAGTGTTGGCAGCCTTGGCAATGTTGTCAATGTGCGTAGCATATGATAGGTTACAATCGATAGTAACTTCTAGTTATTTAAACTAGGTACTTAACCCGCTTACTGCCACCACTTTGCAGGTTTGGAAGCAAGCACATCAATGCCTAGGTCATGTTTGTAATATGTCCCTGAATATGAGCCTGCTAATGGTTTTGCACCATGGGGGTGGTTGTTCTCCGGCTCTGTTACAGCACCTCTGGTCATGGAGGAAAAGGGATCTTCTGTCAGTTAGCCAGTTATATGAGGGAGCTAGGTTAAAAAGCTTTAATGGGCAGACTAGGTGGGCCAAGCAGTCCTTATCTGCCATCAAAGTCTATGTTTCTATGTTTGCCCAACTTTGTAGGGAATGGAATATACATCCAGGAGACTTTTTCGTCTACCTGAGACTCTGCCAGAAATGTGGGGACACCCTCTCAGCAGAACATGGCTGGTCCAACCCTTCCCCCCCAAGAGGAAGAACTTGTCAGACCCCAGCCAGAGCAAAAGCCCCTTTCTGTGTACTGTCATATTATCCAGGGTCATGTGCAGCAGATGTCTGTGATAAGCAGGGATAAATGGAGTGAGAACTTGCTCTAACCACTTGACCAGCGAACTTGGAAACTGGCTTGCTCCCATTATGTTAACTGCTCCCGCAGTAACAAACTGCGCCAAATCCAACTGAACTTTCTGCACAGGGCCTATGCGACACCTAAATGGTTGCACTCTCTGGATGCTACACAATCTGAATATTGCCCTAAGTGTAAGGTAGAAGTGGCAGACTTTATGCACCTGGTCCTTACGTGTTCCAAGGTGGCTCCCTTTTGGTGCTCCATGCACAACATAATGAGTAAGGTCCTGGGATACCACCCTCCAGGTCTCCCCTCTAGTTTCTGCTCGGTGCAGATCCAATTCACCCGAGCTCCAAATCAAACAGTCCTCTATGGTCCCTAGCTCTTAACAATGCCTGGAGAACAATTGCTCAGGAATGGCTTTCCCCGACCCTCCATCAATAGCCAGATGGGCTCAGAACCTACAATCCTGCATGGTGATTGAAAGAGCTCAGATGAGCACCCTGGGTAATCTCGCACAATGTTATGAAACCTGGAGCCCACCCCTGGAGGCTGTGGAAAATGATAGCTTCCCTATTTAAACACCCTCATGGCACAGAATGAGGGCGGATCTGTGATGAGGGGGCGTGGCCATACTCTGGCCATCAGTTTTGAAGGATCCATGTGCATAAGTTTGCTCCATGATAAGTTTGAACCAGATAAGGTACTGGTCTATTCATCCTACTGCATGTTGTTGTCTCTTGCTACAAGAACAAAAAGCTGTTACAATGTGTGAAATAACAATGTCAAACCACATACTGTTATCTGTTTTTGCTTTGTATATGCACATCCATTTCCCAATAAACTAATTAAAAAAAAAAGTTCCCTGGTTCATCCTGATCAGGACCCCTTATTCTTCCTCACTGTCCTTGCCACTGTCCATTTTGGCTCCGGGTATAATCTGAGCCACCTATGCTGATCAGAAAATAGATTTATCTTGTGCCGAAAATTACTGCGATGATTAGTCCGTGAACTGGCAAATGTATGTGTACACTGCAAAATGCAAGACAAATCTATTTTCTAATCAGCATAGGTGGCTCAGATTACACCTGGAACCAAAACAGACAGTGGCAAGGACACTGAGGAAGAATAAGAGGGTCCCGATCAGGATGAACCAGGGAACTTTTTTTTTTTTTTAATTAGTTTATTGGGGGTTCATGGACTAATCATCATGGTAATTTTCAGCGCGGTCAAGTGGGAGCGGTGAAAATGTAGCAGGGGCGCTTTAGTCGCCAGCATAGTAGTTGCGGTCATGTTGTAACCGCAATGACAGTGAACAGAATTAAATTCGCACTGGGGATGGCCAGAAGCAGGTAATGTAGAAAAAAAAAGTAATTCCTCCCCCCAATGGGTTTCACTGAAGACACAGAAGGAGCAACAGCACTATACACTATAAATCAAGCTGTTGTCGAGTTTTACAGAGCAGGTTTTTTTCTTACCTGTCATGTCGCACTGTGATGACCTGTTGTCAGTAGCAAGCAGGTGTTAGGCTGTATGGAGCGCTGTCAAGTCCATATTCTGTATCTGTCATGTTGCACTGTTGATGATATAAGCAGCTACTAATCGCAGGTAAAGCAGGTGATCAAACTTTACTTAAGGTCAGGGTTTCCAAGCAGAGAGCATCAATTGCTGATATTGCTGCCATGGATTTCATTACTACACAGAAAGGCAAGAAGAAGCTCTGCATAGACAACTTCTTAAATACGAAAGAAAAGGATGGGTCTGATGGTAAAATAATTTGGAGATGTGAGCAATGAACATGCAGGACTCGCATGCACACCCTGGAGGACAGCATTGTCAAAGCCCTCACTGATCATAACCATGCTCCCATACACGGTCGTGCCCAAGTGATTAAGGTGTGCAGTGGCATGAAGCATAAAGCTGCCAAATCAGAGGAGTGCACAAGAAATGTCATTCTGCAGGCACTGCAAGAGTTGGACACTAGAAACGCACACTTATTGCCAAGTCAAGAGACTATGCGGCGAGATGTGCGTAGACACAGGCAGCTATCTTCCCCCTCTGATTCTGACATCTCAGAATTCTCCAAGACAGTGACTGGGGTACTGTTCATTCAGGTTCAAGAAGAGAACCTTATAATCTTTGCTAGTGAGTCTGACTTGCAGGTGCTACGGGACCATCAACACTGGTTCTGCGATGGGACTTTTAATGTAGTGCCGCAGCAAGACAACCAGTTGTACACCATACATGCACTTGTCCAGGGGGTCAACTGACCTTGCATGTATGCCTTACTGCCAGGGCATAGTGAGAAGGTGTACAGGAGGTTGTTTGTGCTCCTGAAAATATTGCTTGGTAGCCACATAAGCCAAGTCAGTATAATGACAGATTTTGAAATTGCTGCTATAAAGGCGTTGTCTGAGATCTTTCCTTCTTCTGAGCTGTCGGGGTGCAACTTCCACCTATGGCGACGTGTACAGCAAGAAGGGTTGCAGCAGAGATATGTGCAGGACCCTGAGTTTGCTCAAAAGGTCCACTGTCTGTTGGGATTGGTTTATGTCCCTACTGAGGATGTCGAGCATTACTTAGAGGCGCTGCAAGATGACTCAGACTTCGAAGAATTGGAGTGTTTATTTGATTACTTTGAAGATGTTTATATTGGTAGGCTGGCAAGAAATCAAAAAAAGTGCAGACAGCCCAGATTTGCACTACAGTTTTGGAATCAGCACAACAGAGTACTGCATGATTTGCCATGTAGTAGTAATAATGCCATTGAGGCAAGGCACCATGTCTTTGTACAGACTGCTAATATTAGCCACCCAACTAGAGTGAAGCTTGTGAGAAAGCAGTGCCAAGTGCAACATGCCGTTGCACTGCAGTGTCGGGAAATGGAGCTGGGGCAGCAGGCTCCAAGAAAAAATAGTCGCTATGTACACCTCAACAAGGTGTACAAATCCATACGCCTTGATGTGGAATCGCGGAGTCCTAAAAAGTTTCTGATGGATATAGCCTCTGTAATTGAGATCAATGTGACATGAAGCACTTCAGTCACCACGAGTCACATCAAGCACATTATCCAGTGTTCCCTACATCAATTAAAGGAATGGTTTTAAATACTGCACCAATTCGTCACATCAGATCCCCCTTAATTTCAGCCATTACTTCACTGTTTAGGCAAATCGTCTCCTTTCCTTGGTTTTGTGAATGAGATCCCCCTTAATTTCCACTTTTGGGAATTTCAGCCCTGTGGTGATGAGTATTACCGCTATGGTTTGTCCATGCGACGATTACTGTAACATGTCCTGGCGACGATTTGTCTGCAACATCAACACTGCAACGTTTTGTCTGGGGACCAAATGGCCATATGCCACATTCGCCACATGGTAACTTTTGGTAGGCCTTAACTCATTTTAAACTGTAAACCATAACTTCATTTCACCACTGCAGTAGCAGGTTTAACACTATGCCTTTAGATCATCACTCATATGTAGGGCATGACACTAAGGCAAAAAGTTGCTTGCAGAAACTCCAACATTTACACCAAAGGTGCACTCAGCTTGAGATAACAGTAGGCTGCTGCCACAGCTCCCGATTTTGGGCCTAGTAAATCAGCATCAATCACAGTTACTGTACATGTCCTAAATGCCATCCAGCAATGGTTTCAAATCTGATTAGCAGCATCAGTCACTTTAAACGTATTTATTGTTAGCTCTCTGCTATCTCTAGTGCTTTAACACATTACCCCATTTATCTTAAGGTGACACCCAGGATACAGCAGCTACATTTACCATGCCCTACTCGCCTCCATGAGTGGAACAAGGGGACTGGGCTGTACCTGGCCCTGATTGACACAGAAATGACTTTACTGTCTGGCAGAGGGGCTACAAGAGTATACACCCTCCTGAACATACACTGCACAGAACATAAGGTATAGGCTGCCTCAATAGTCTGGCCTGAGCTACGTGCTTCCATGGGGGTCAGAGTCCTCACCTAAACACAGTCACAGCAGACAGTGTCTTACCATATGAACTGGATCTATGCCTTGCCCCTGGGGTTCTGAATTCCAGCACCAGCTGCCCTTATATTCCACAATTTGTATAGATAGGCCAGTTACTTTAGGCCAGAGTCCCTTGACAGTGCAACACATCCTCAGCACACTCCACCATCACAAGAAGCTGGGACAGAAGGATTAGATGCCATCAGGAGACACTCCTTGAGTGTAAGTCCCCAAAAGGCCCAAGCTGTCCATGAAATCAGACCCTGGCTAGGGCTCAAGCCTCTGGAGACCTACACCAGAAGGGATCAGTGCCACCCTGGCCCCCTCTGACCATTCGCAGCCAGAGAAGTGCACCCTTAGGTGCTAAAGCTGGAACTGCACTCACTAACACCCCAAGATGGGATGTGCAAGAACTAAAGTCCGACTTTTGGTGGGCCAGAGCCCCTGTTGTTTGTTTATTTATTTAAAGTTGGTAACTGGAGAGGCACACTGAGCCAAGGCTCATTTCCAGGTGTGACCTGAGGGAAGGGAAGAAGGAAGCAACAACTGTACATTATACATGAGGATAAGCTATGGAACTACAACAAAGAAATTATAAAATTGTACAGATACAAAGCCAGTGAATGCACAGTAATTACTATTATGGCATATCATGGTAAACAAGCGCAATACGACAGGCGGAGTTAGCCGAGGAGAAAGGCGTATAAGGAGGTAGCAAGTGGTGTGAGAGGAAGGGACAGAACCTAGCATGAACTGGTGCCAGAGAAGAGAGAGTGTTCTGATAGGGCTCTTCTGAGGACTGGTGAGGAAAAGGAGAGATGAAAGGAGAGAGGGAGAAAGTTCCAGAGAGAGGGGAGCCTAAAGGTGAAGGCATCAGAGCCGGCACAAGACTAGGGGCGTGGAAGGGAGAAAGTGCGGGTGTCCCTAGACAGGAGAGGATAGGAGAGTTTGGTCACAGGACAGAGGAGAGGTAGGAGGGGGCGAGAACTAAAACAGTATTTGGAGATGAAGAGAGAGGAATGCAGCATGCAATGGCAGTGAAGTGAGGCAAGGGAGAAGGAGGAGTACAGTGTGCAGTGGTGGGTGTGGTGGGTGCGGGGAGGGGAGGGGCATTTAAAGCAAAGCGATGGAAGACATTGTAGAGGGAGTTGAGCCTAGCCAGCGCAGAGGCTGGGGCAGTACTATAAATAATGTCAGCGTAGTCGAGTCAAAGGTAAGTAAAATCATTTTTGTAAGGAGTGCAAAGCAAGCGCTTTGAGGCAGGGAGTCTTTATTGCGGTACAGAGAACCTAGCCTGAGGCGGGGCTTGGAGTCAGAACACATTTCAGAATCTGGCATCTGGTCTAGCGTAACACTTTATGTGGATTTTGACTAGTACATTATTTTATTTGCAGGACATATCATATCTTTGAATGTAATACCCATTATGTAGTACCTGGTAACCTGCCGAGATCTCAGCTCGGTTTCATTAGGTTTAAAAGTTGTTTCACTTCCTCAGTTTGAGCGGACTACTGCTATGACATCAGGATCTGCTCAGTACTGCCTACAGATAAACAAGAATGCCATGTCCTCTACCCCCTTCCAGTGTGTGAACACTTGCTATGTATTTTTAAAATTACTCTAACAATTTCTTTTAATAACCAAAGATTTCAGGACTAACCTGCTTTAACATTTACACTTAAGAAAAAACAAAAGACAAGATTCTTCTAATGTATAGCTCATTTTATACACAAGGACTTGAATTCTGTCAGTCAGCTTGGAGCAAAGATAAGAACTGCAGCTGAAACAATGTGCAAGAAGGAATGCTAATAACCTTGAGGGACAGGGCAGCATCTGCACAGACACCATGTCCAATTAATGATTTAAAGAATGAGTCAGTTTGAGTCAAAATATTTTATTTGGGGCTGGCTGAATGATGCAGCAGCTGCATATTGCACTACCCCTGGGAGAGTGGGGTTCACAGTTCAAGCCCTGTAATCCCACACTGGAGACACCTGAGGGATGGAAGTGCTATTAAGGAGAGTCACTTGACTTCCGGGGAGGGGGGAGAAGGAAAAGAAGGAAGAGAAGGGAGGGAGGGAGGGAGGACAGAAGGATGGAGGGAGGAGGGAAGGAGGAGGAAGGGGAGTGATCAGGGAGGAGGAGGAGGAACAGAAGAGAAATGGGATGGAAGGAGGGAGGAAGGAAAGGTAAAGAGAGGAGGAAGGGAAGCAGAGAGGGAAGGAGGTGGTAAAGACCAGGAATGGGAGGGAGCTGGAAGAATGGAGGGCGGAGGAAGGGGAAGCAGCAATGAGGGAGGGGGTAAAGAGGAGGAATGTGAGGAAGGGGAAGGGAGATAGGATGGAAGGATAGAGGAGAATGAATGTGAGGGAGGGAGGAGAAGGGAGGGAGAGGGAGGAGGAAGGATGAGAAGAGGAGGATGGGCAGGAGGGAGGGAGGGAGGATGGAAGTGGGGGGAGATGGAGGAAAGAGGATTGAGGACTGGGAGGGGAGGGGAGGGAGGAAGAGAGGGTATGGACCATACAACATTCATGCACATGTTAACAACCACTCACTGAGCAGCACTGAGGCAGGCTGTAAAGGAAGCTATTCATCTGCCCTCGTGACCAGAGGAAGGATGCTGACCAGCCCCCCCCCCCCAACATCAGAATGGAGGAACAAGGGGGTCTAATGGGACAGAAAGCATAGGTGAAAAAACATTATAAGTATTTTATTTTTCAGGATAAATCTACTAATTCTTCAACTGCTGAAATGTATAGTAAGTGAGCATATTGTAAAGTTGGGTCTGTCTTTATGTTTCAGGGCACAGTTTACATTGTAGTTATCTGATAGTAACTGTATAACAACAGGGTAGCTACTGGTATTACATACTGTAGTTCCATGATAATACCAGTACTTAGCTTGTTATTATACAGTTACTACCAGATAACAGTCATGTAACCTATGCCTTGAAACATAGCAATACTCATACATTCTAACTTGGCTGGTATTACCACGTAACTCTGGAAATAATTATTTATTGGAGTTTCCATAGTGTAGTGGTTATCATGTTCACCTAGCATGCGAAAGGTCCCCAGTTCGAAACTGGGTGGAAACATTTATATAAGGGTAAGACAATGTTTTGTACAGGGGGATGGTGAGTCTTACCAGGCCCAATACAGGTGGAACATCTGGGACTAGGAACAGTATAACCCAAGGGGGGCGACACCAAAATAGGCCCTCAGTGCAGGTGCTGAAAATCTGGCAGACTCGAAAGACCGTTAGGCCTATTCTGCTGGCATTTTAGTATGTTAGTATTGTATAGTAAAAGTAGTTACAATGAAACTACCTATTTATTATAGTGCCACTGGCTCAGTAAGTTACATGCTGGCCCCTGGGCACAGAAGAATGGCAGGTCATGGGTTCTGTCCCCACATCAGATATTTGGGTAAAATCCATAACTGACACTATAGTGCAGCACAAGGCATGCTGCACAGTTGAGGTGCTGTCCTTCTGAGACGTTGAACTGAGGTCCCTTCTACCCATCTCTGGTCACTGTCATGGTGGCATGGCACTTATAGAAGAAGAGTAGGAGAATTTGTTTTATTAAAATAAGCAAAAAAAATATCAAAAAACAAAACAGGAGAGTCTTGTGATGTGCTCTAGAGGGAGCAAAGGAGAGCTCCAGAAGCCAGGAAATGGAATTCCACAAATATACCCCAAATACAATCTTCTTCAGCACAGAACAAGGCTAGCTAGCAACAGTACACAGTAAATATCAGTGAACTTTGAATACCCTGGGGGTACCACAGTGGAAGAAACAATAAATAATATATTCAGCAAGCTAGCCACGGTACGCTCGCAAGCAGTCAAGTGGGGCAAACCGACCTACTCATCGGATCCCTTACCACCTCAGAATGTGGCTGCCGACAAGGACAAGTATATGGAGGAATTCTCCTTCATTAAAGGGGCAATAAGAGCTAGCTGGGGACTTTAAATCACTAAAGCTGGCTCTGGAAGCTCTGATAACAAGAGCTGATGATGTGGAATGCCGCATCAGCTCTACTGAAGACTAAAATGCCATGAAGAAAAAGAGCTGATCAGTCTCAAGAAAAAGGTGCACAAGCTTGAGGAAAAAATAGAGGACCAGGAGAGCTAGAGTCACTGAAACAACATGGTCCTTGGTCGGACTGCCAGAGAAAGCTGAGGGAAGAGACACCGTAGCTTTATTCCAAAGGCTCTGTGAAAAACTGGCCAGTCCCTCTACAAATGGCCCGAGCTATGCAACTGAGCGGGCGCACCAAGCTTTGCGTACACCACCCAAGGAGGGGGAAGACCAAGACCAGCTATTTTCAGGTTGCTCAACTTTTTAGACAAGCTGCATATTCAAAGCAAAATTAGAAACCTGCAGATGGTGGAGTGGGAAGAGCAGCAGCTGCTATTTTTCAGAGCCCACAAACCCAACAGAAACAAGGGCACATCAGAGCATCAAAAGTACCCTCTGTGCAGCTGAGATCAAATTCAGGCTCAGTTATCTGGTCAAACTTAAATGTGAATGTTGGGAAAAAAAAAATGGAAATTACATACTCACTGTAATTCTTGATCTTCCCGGGTATCTTCACCATTCATCATTCTTGGATCTAGCCTAGAGGACTAGACTCTGTTCGAGAGTTTGTCTCTTTAAGAATTTATGGAGCCGTGGGAGCTGCCATCAGAGACAGCACTGCCCACGCCACGAGGCAGACGTACTACGTAGCGCTCTCGGACTTGCCCATAACCGACGCCACCCCCCAGCTCCTCAGCTCTGTCGGCCAAAAGAGGAAGAGAGAAAATAGGGTGAGGGAGGATGAGGGACGACAAGACATCCCAAGGGATAGGGAGGGAGGGAAGAGGAAACTAAAGGTAAAAAGGCCGACTTAACAGAAAGAGTATAGTTATGCAGAAGGACTTTGATAGAGCAGGGATGGCCAACACACTGGGCAGCCCTGGATATAAAGAAGGGAAGGCAGGCTCCCCCTTCTTGGGCCCAGGCGGTGATTTCGGTGATACCCAAGCCGGGAAAGGACCCAACAAAATGCCCTTCGTACAGACCGATTTCCCTACTGAACACTGACTATAAAATACTCACATCTCTCCTGGCAAGACGTATTCAGGAGTATCGTCCCTCTTTAATACAGATTAACCAATCCGGTTTTATACTGAGTAGACAAGCACAGGATAACTTACGCAGAACAACACATATAATTGATCAAATCTCTATGCAAAAATTACCGTTGCTGATAGTAAGTCTAGACGCTGAAAAAGCGTTTGATAGAGCATCTTGGTCATTCCTGAAGGAGGTCCTTTCCCGGTTCAGGTTCCCGAAACATCTGATAACGGCCATATTCAAGCTATATGAGTCTCCGAGAGCGCAGGTTAGAGTGAATGGCCATATTTCTGAGGCTTTTAATTTGGAAAGGGAAACACGACAAGGGTGCCCTCTTTCCCCATTATTGTTTGCCCTGTTCATCGAGCTCCTCGCTCAGAGCATTCATCAGTACCCAGAGATAAAAGGGATCAATATGGGGGACAAATTCATAAATTGGCTTTGTACGCTGACAATGTTCTTTTGTACGTGTCGGACCCTGAGGTGTCTTTGCCAGCAGTATTCAGTCAGCTGGATTAATTTTCTGGGCTATCCGGCTATAAACTGAATAATAATAAAATGGAAATTCTGTGTTTTAACTATACCCCAACTGAGGAGCTTAAAAGAAAATACCCCATGTTATGGGATCAGACAGAGATAAAATATTTAGGGGCAAAGTTGGGTAGAAACAATGCACAATTGAAGGAGCTGAACTATCCTCCCATAATAGCGCAGCTTAAGAGTGACTTTCAAAGATGGTCTCTCCTGCCCATCTCACTCAGTGCCAGAGCCCAAGTCCTCAAGATGAACGCATTGCCACGCCTCCTGTACTTATTTCAATGTGTCCCATGCTTGCTAACTCCGGCGGATTTGGAGACCTGGCAGAGTATGTTTTTCTCCTATTTATGGAAGGGTAAAAAGCCCAGACTGAGAAGATCTCTTCTTTATCTTCCTAAAGAGGAGGGGGGCCTTGCGTTCCCATGCCTACAGGGTTACTGGGTGGCAGCCCAGATGAGGGTTGCATTACTATGGGGCAACCCAGGATACGACACCCACTGGAAGTGAATAGATCTCAGGAAACAGAGGGATCCTCCATTGCGGGCGGTGATGTTTGGGTCTCTGGACACGGATGAAACATATGGTTTCTCCGGCACAATGGCGGTGTTGGAGGGATGGAGGAGGGGAATAAGCAAGGGTGCCACATTTGGAAATCTCTGGAGGTATAGATGGTGAGCTTACGATCGTCAGTTTATACCAGCGATGGTTGATAAATGGTACCAGAAGCAAGCTAGAAGGGGTCTGTGTGCGCCTTATCAAATAATGATGGGGAATACCCTGCTCTCCTTTGAAGCAATCCAAGAAAAATATGGCCTGAAGCAGACTGATAAAATCAGGTACTACCAGTTAAGAGACTACTTGAATATACAAATTAACAGAACAATGCTGGAGGAGCCGGCGTTGGAGGAGAGAGGGCTGTTCCAAAGAGTTTGGGGTGCAGGGGAGGCAGACCATGCCATTTCGCTGCTGTAAAATAATTATGTGGCAGATATGGCGAACACGTCCCAGCACATAAAGAAAAAATGGGAGCAAGACTTAGCGATTGTTATCGCAGATAAACATTGGTCTCTGATGTGGAGAAGTACGTGGTCCACTTCTAGTTCCTTAGTGTGGAGGGACTTCTGCTGAAAGTTGAGAGCCAGATATTTTTTAGTACCAACACAAATGGTGCATTTGAAGGGGGGGACCACGGCTGGGTGTTGGAGGGTTTGCGGAGAACAACATGCCTCGTAGGCACATGTATTTTGGTCATGTCCAAGTATCACCTTATATTGGGGGGAGGTTAGGAAACATCTAGAGCAGATATTCTCAATTCAGACACAGTTGGGACCGGAACACTTAGTTTTGGGATTAATCCCAGGGGAGGTTAGAGACAAGGATGCCAGGTACCTATGGAAGATCCTGGTTGCCGCAGCCTTAAAAATCATCACAAAGAACTGGTTGCAGCTGAGATCCCCGGGGGTAGGGGAATGGAAGGATATGGTCGAATCCATATATTTGATGGAGAGGTTAATGATCAATCTCAAACAAAAACCACAGATATACCAACAGAAATGGACTAGATGGTTACTCCACGACAGTGGTTAAGAGATAGTTGCCCATACTGAACTAAACGAGATATTTATCCCTTCCACCGGAGACAGAGAATATCCCCAATAGACTCCTGTTATAGGAATTTTCTGGATAATGGATAACTGGTTGTAGATAGTGGAAAGACGGAACACATCCCAGACAGTTACACTTACTGTTATTGTTATAGCTAAACTGTAGTAAGGTTGGTTACTAAGAACTAAAAGCACTGTAATATCTTTGTGACTTTGTCAGTACAAGGGGCTCTTACCCCAAAGAATAATAAGCAAATGATGTAACAAATGCTGGCAAATGAATGACAATAAACTAAGTATAAAAAAAAAGAAGGGAAGGCAGAAGGAGATAGAGAGAGGTAGTTAGTCCTCCTCCCACTGCCCCCCCCCCCCATTCCCTCTGAGGCAGAGGTTCCTCAGAGAGGGCTTGAAAGCCAAGGTGCCCAATGCTCCACCAGTACAGTAGCCCAAGAAGAAAAAAATGCCTCTTGAGAATAATGAGTCAAGGTACGAGTCCACCCAGGACCAAGTGAGGGGACATAGATAAAGCCTGCATAAAGCAGTTTCTGTCCTATCCCTCCCTTTTTTTTTTTACTCAGGGCCCAGGATGGAGAGGTTAGGTATAAAGGAGGTGAGAGAATGTGTGTGTGTGGGGGTAGGAGGAGGAGGAGGAAAAAGCAAAGGGATCACAGCACCAGGTGATCGCCTTGTGGATAGGTGTCAAAGGAACCACCTCTCTCCTCTACCTTTTTTTTATTTTTTTGTTTAATATGCCCCCAGAGGAGAGGTAAAATGAGATCGGAAAAACAGTAGGGGAGAACCACAGAAGAAATCCCTGTAGAGGATGCCCACCTGTCTGACCCACTGAAGAAAATCCCCCTCTTGAGAGAGGAAGCTGACCTTGGGGATGAGGTGGAGGAGAATCTGAGACCTCCTTTCTGCAGTACCCCCCCCCCAAATTCCCTCCATTTATCATTCAACTGAGAAGCAAAGCCAAACAATAGCAAGGGAAGGCAGGACCCAACCCCAACAGGAAGGCAGGGTTTGCCAACAAAAAGAAAACACCATCCCCCCTTAACTCCTACCCTAGTAAGCATCAAGGGAAGAAGAGGGGAAGAAGGGAATAAGGGGAGGAGGCATTGCCCAGCACCTGTCCATGGGGGATGGAGGGTGGGTCATGATTAATGGATTAGATACTTGAGAAGATGAAGAATTACGGAGAGTATGAAATTTCCATGTCTTACCCAAGTCAGTCTTCATCATGCTTGGGTTAGAGTGCCAAGCTGGCAAACCCTGAGGGAAAAAATCCCATTGCCTCCAGTGGGGGGGGAAAACACAGGAGGCGGCCCCTTTTGTGCCTGGTGAGGCCTGCAAATGGACAGGGGAAGGTGGAGGCTCCCGAGCCCTGGGAGATGGAAGATGCCCCTGCAACTCATGCCTTGCCCTGTGAGAGAAGAAATGGGCCCCTTGGAAAGGTAATGATAGCACCCTACACCGGTCCAAGTGTGGCAACCATGGCAGGCGAAGCCACACCATCCACTTTATGCAGACTGATGTTCCCACCAGCCTGGAAGCCACCTCATTAGCATCATATGCCGCTCTGGAGAGGTGTCTTGCAAGCTCCCGGCCCCACACGGAAAGGCTAAAGGCTTGCAGAGTTTCCTCACAATCAGGCATAGCAGCTACGAGCTGACCTAGCCACATCCAGAGGTGCCTAGTTTAGGCTACCTAGTGAGCCTGATGAGCTGCAATACACAACAGAAGGTGCATCACTGAAAACACTCTTCCTCCCCAGTGGTCAAACTCAGCCGAGTCAGACTTTGGGGGGAAGTCATGCTGAGGGTGACGATGCCCAGATGGGGTATCCAGGAGCTCTTCTCCCGAAGAGGGGTGAGACATATCACCTGGAGACCCCACAGGAGCACAATACATGCACATGCAGTCCCTAAGGGCAGGAGCTGGGGCAGCGGGACATTGCCAGACATCGTATGCAGCCTCCGCGAATGGCCGGGGTCTGGGAGGTATGATCAAGCGGTCAGCACTGTATTCCCCAAGGAATAGCAGTGTTGTGCAGGCAGTGTTATGTCCAGAGAAGTGGAAGATGTGCTGCTCCTCCAACGTCTCTACTAGGATGCACTGATATGATGTGAAGTCAACATCAGCAGAGTAATGAAGGGAAGAAATGGCAGATTCGGAGAAGCTGGGCTCAGAGGGAGGTGGTGCAGGGGTATGAGGTCTAAAGATGACCTCATTTAGTGCCCTAAGGTATCTTGGAAATGCAGCCACTGGTGCCCTAAACTAGTCCCAGGTCAGGACCCCTTTGGGCCAAGGAGACCCAGAAGAAGGGGGGGCAGAAGATGAAGAGTGGGAGCAACCTGGTGAACCAGAGAAGTCCTCTGCAAGGGATGCAAGGCCACACAGGAGACCCCTCCTGAAGGGGGGTGATGCCCATCTCACCCTCCTTAGGGTGTCCAACAGCTTTGGGGTGAGCAGGGTGGTGCTCTTGGGGGAGACCCCCAAGTGAGGAGAACAGAGATGTACAGAGCCCAAAGGGTGGCACCTGTCCCCACCAACTGCAGAACTCTCTCTAAGAGCAGGGGAAGACAAGGAGGCATCAGTGCTACAGCTCCTCCCCATGTTCCTAGAGGCTCTAGGGGTGGACTGCAGTGCCGACCAAGCCCTGCCGACCACTGCCAACCCCTGCCCCACTAGAGCAAGACCTGCCCTTCAGAAGAGGCCTAAAAGAAGAATCCAGGCTAGCAGGAGAAGGACAGGACAGAGTTGCCGAAGAGGCGATGGTGGACCCCTCCTGGGCACTGTCCCCAGCACCTGAGCCCACCTCCGCACCCAAAGGCACAGTGGAGGAAGACTCAGCACTAGAGACAGTACTGACTCTTGAATTGACACCGAGCTTGGCTCCACCATCCCCAGAAGTGCCGTGGTCTGTACTAAGAGAGTCCCCAGCACCAGAGGCGGCTCCGGAGGGCTATGGGGAGGTGCACCACGGGCAGCACCAAGGTGAGAGCCCACAGGCTCCAGACCAACCAAAGGCCTTAAGATGACCTGGAAAGCATCCAGGGGCTCCTCAGAGTCAGGCGGCCAGTCGAGATCATCCCAATCTTCACTCTCCAAGGTGGAGTACGAGATAGGGGAGATCTCCAGGCTGGGCTATCCCCTGGATTTTAGGCCCTCTGACATCGAGAGCAGCATCAGAGTGGAGCATAGGTGCATGGTTGGCATTGACCGGCTCACCGGCGCTGGAGTCAGCATCAAGTGCAGAGGTAGCACCAGACCACAGCATCAAGGGGACCACTGAAGCAGGCCCAGCGTATAGCTATGGCACCCCACCCAGAGTCGTCCGAGTCTTCAAGGAGACACCAGAATGTGAGGGGTGCTCAGTCGCCCCCCAGAGGAGGACAACTGTGCCACCAACCCCTCGCTGAGACCCCTTGTTGCAGCAAGATTTGAAACAGGGGGTCTTCTCTCCACTGGTCCATATAGAACCAGGAAGGGGCTGAGGGGAGGAGCCCAGAGACCTTGTTTTGGTGTCCCAAGTGCAATGCCAACCACAAAAGGTTTGGGGGGTCTCTCCAAAACCTCACTGCATGGATAAAAAGGGTGCGGTAATCCATCGAAAAACATGCATCGCACTCATCCATAGTGTTGTGGGGACCCAAACAAGAGAAACAGCGGTTATGTGGGTCAGACACAGTCATGGAGTTGACACAGGAGCATCAATGTATGGAGGCAACTCCCACTTTTTTGATGACTTTTTAGGCCTTGGACCCAACATGGCCACTGATGGAAAGAAAACAAAAAACAGATGGAAAAAAACTTATCGCTGCACAAAAAACTGTCCAAAGAAGTAAAAGAAAGCAAAATTGGTGCCATGAACAGTGCCAGACTTACAGCATCAATGAAGCATGACGTCAAGTAGGCCAAGGTGCAGAACAGAGCTGATGCAGTTACTGTGAGACTCTCTTACTGAGATCCTTCCTTGACGACAGGAAAAACAGAACTGAGAAGCTGGGGGAGGTGGCATCGGATACAGGCCAGTCCGCGAGCACCATGTAGTGTATCTGCCTCATGGGCAGCGCCATCTCCAACATCAGCTCCTCTGGCTTCAAAAATTCTTAAAGAAACAAGCTCCTGAACACAGTCCAGTCCTCCAGCCTAGAACCCAAGCATGATGAATGGTGAAGATTGACTTGGGTAAGATTGCCAGTTCCACACAGCAGAAGTGGTCGGGGATGAACTAAAGCAGCTTCTACCCAACTTCTGCAAACCAGCTGCAGCTACTTGGAATAAGTTTAAGGTGAGCAAAAGACAGGGGGACAACCCAAACCACTGAGAGACCCACTACAGCAGCAGTGTAATCAGTACTGCTTATAAAGGTATGCAATGAGGTCTTGAAGCCAGTGAACTGAGTTCACATTTTCTTTCTCGCATCTCCCAGTTGGGCATCCCCGAAGTAATTTAATGTCATCTGTTACTAATGTCCCCTCTCTATGTGCTTAATATGGCCTATGTGACATTCCCACTCAAAGGGATCTTTAATTGTATATCATTTGGACATACTGACTTTGAATAGGAGTGGGGAAAAACCTGTTGGTTTGAACTTTTGTTTTGGTGCCTAAATCCACCACATAATTAAAGATGGCTGAAAGGCAGGAAAAATTGGCTTACCTATTGAGCTGAGGTAGACATAGAAGTGAGCTTCCACTCTGGCTGACCTGAAAGGGCAACTTCTAGATGCAGGCTGTGAGAACCAAAAACACACTGGCAGGCAGTAAACAAACCTCAGGTGTGACTTACCTCCTGTGGAGTGATTTCTCATGATGGTTCACAAAACTAAAACTCTTACCATCTTTATTATTGCTTGCCCTATCAATCAATCAATCATTTTTTATTTTTAAATAGCGCTATTCTAAAACCATAGCGCTAGTACACAATCATAAAACATAAAAACAACAACACTTATCAAACAAATAAAAACATCTGCAGTTGATCAAGTAGCATCAGCAAAAGCAAGATTAAATAAGTAAGTCTTTAATGCAGACTTAAAACTCTCCATCTTCAGACATTTTTGAATCCAGCGAGGTAGAGAGTTCCACAGGGACAGGGCCACAAATTCAAATGCACGGGCCCCAGATGATTTTAAGCGGACCCTGGGAATCTCTAGCAATCCCTCGTCAGTGGAGCAAAGCTGCCAGGGGGGGGGGGCAGTAGAGATGTAGGAAATCTTGCAGGTAACTCGGTCCCTGTCCATGCAGGGCCTTATAGGTCAGCAAACCGACCTTAAAGGTGATCCGCCACTGAATAGGCAGCCAGTGCAGACCACGCAGCACAGGACACAGCACATGACAGCTACGAGGCTGCCCAGTCAACAGCCTTGCTGCAGCGTTCTGCACCAGCTGCCAGCAGCGACCATATCCAGATGCTTTACTGTAACAACTTAGGGCATCTTGTGATCCAAGAGTGATCTGTGCCCTATGGAGACTAGACTAAAAAGCGATGCTGAGGGGTACTAATAATTAGGCATATACATATGGGCTTCACTGCAGGCACACTTCAGTGTAGGTTTAATATTCCAGGAATAGCACCTTTGTGCTGAGGGTTCGAGACTGTCCAGCTTGGCCAGCAGTGGCATGGAGACCTACATGCAAGAGGCTCAGGATTATATAACTGTTATACTGCCTAAGACTAGATGCGATGTAAAGTTTAATTCTAGGACATATGCAGTCTCACCAACCCAATAGGATGGCAAAAAGACACAGAGAGTTTAACAAGGTGAGGGGTTGGGGGGAATTCCTGAGTGGTAATGAGGGGAAACAGGAAAGCACAATGCTGTATAAGACTGTTATGTGTGGGGACAAATAACATAAACCGGAAACATATCATGGTACCTGGCTGGTACAGTATGAGCTAGGATTTGGGAGCAGCTGCTGTTCTTAAATATAAACTATTATAAAACTGTTCTGAAGCACTACAGGTTTTATATGCTATTGATAAGAATCGGTCTAAATTATGGAGTTGGTTCATTCTATGTAACCAATCTTCAGAGTTAAGCTGGATCCCTCTACAAGCCCACAGGGTTACACAGAAGTGGTCTAGAGAGAGAATGCAGAAGCAGGAGAAAAACCTTAACACCTGCGGAATTAGGCAGAGCCTGAAGGTGACCAGTAAAATCACAAAAATGTCCATGGGCAACTGAAATTCTGTTAATCATGTCTTTCTGTTGGCATGACTATTTTGTCTTGGTTGTTTGTTACATTATGGGTACATATTTGAGTGTAGCAGGGGAAAGATGACAGTATTCAAGACCAAATCATGACACCAAGTAGAGATTGGGTAACAGGTTCGATGCAACCAGCACTGAACAAAGGACAAACAGTTCAGCAAAGGAGACCGTATGGGGACATCAATTCAATTTTTTTTTTTGCTCCTCCAATGCCCCCGACTAACCACTCCTTTAGGCCACCAAGGGCCCTCCTACACTGCCAAGTCTGTCCCTCTTTGCTGCTATCCACTGTCCCCCATCTGCCATGTCCTGGTCATCCTTGATGTATCCCTTAACCGGGGGACCCCCCTCCCAGGGCCCACAGGAGAGGACAGCAGCTCCATTACCAGTCCTGGCACACAGGGGGGGGATTGGCTCTGGCCACATGCCAGGGCTTTGTGCATGAGGGGACCCGGGCGGCCGTCATACGGTTGGTCGGGCAACAGCTTTCCACTTTTCACCCTGTCCCTCACCCACAATGGTCGCACACACAGCAATCTCCAAGCCTGATGCACAGGCGGCATGTGGGCACCAACGCCGCATCATGCGTTGTCACCAAGAGTCGCTCTAGAGCAGTGTGAGCCTGCACCCCCCTGGAAGAGAGCATCCCTAGGATGCCCTAAGCCCTCCCTGCTGGTCTCCCTCCTGACGTCCCGGGTTTGGGGTGCGAACCCGGGTCACCAGCATACCGGGCAATCCCCTATTGCCCAGTGCCATGGAGCAGGCTAATTCAATTTTTAACATGGGAAAATTAAAGGGGGCTCAGACACCCAACAAGAGGTACCAGATGTTGCACCACCTTAAATAACTTGAAGCAAACATTTGCTTCTTATAGGAAATGCACACCCCAGTAGATAAACTTTAATCTTTGTAGATGCCAGTAGGTTGGCCAGGTTTATGTTGGGGGTAGGGATACCAATAAGAAAGGAGTGGCCATCCTGACTGCCAGGAATATTAGGTTCCAACTGGAAAGGAAGGTAAATATCTAATGCCTACCTCTGCCTTCCCATGATGTTTACTAGTTTAAATTTTATATGACTCACTGCCTGCTGAATGACCTCATTTTTCTCCCCACTAAGGCTTCTGCTGACCTATTGTCTTCCGTAGATTTAGAGCTGTGTCTGTTAAACTTGATGTTAGCTGATTGATACTGCATATCTCCTGACACGCTGCCTGCCTGCCTTAAGCTACTTTTCTGTTGGTGTTTTTCTGCCAGTCTGATTACCTAGCATATTTAACTGATCTTTTTTCTTTCCCTGTCAAAGGGAAGGAATCCTGAACAAGGCTGTCTCTGCTGGTAACCCTCACCTGTTGTTTTTGCCTGCTGCTAAGTCAGGGCACTTGCCCAGTGCTAACCCTGTTGTTATTGCTTGCTGCTAATCACCAGACCTACCCCTCCACTACAGTCTCCCTCCCCCAAAACTTCTTCGTCCCTCCTGGAAACGGTAGTCGCCCCTCCATCCCTAGCTCATGCTTCCTACCCCTGGAGCTGCGGACTCACTTCCCAGTCATATCTTGAGCAATTATGCAGGGCATCGGACCTATGGTAGCCCTCGCCTACATCGCCCTTATCTTGGGAGCTGACATGCTCTCTTCCTGGGCCCCCAGTTCCCCGGATCAGGGTGGGCACTCTGGTCAGCCCCACTGCCCTCCTGAGTCCCTGATGGAGGAGACAAACTCACTGCTTCTTTCTATGCATGGGGTAACCCGAAATGGAAACTGCTACAACCTCTTTTACGGCATACACTTGGGAGACAGACAGAGATACTCCTTCTCTAACACCAAAATTATTAAGTACCTTGCCAGGCTCAAGCTTGCTCTAGGGGGAGATGTCAAGCCTAACCCCGGCTCCCACTCCCCAACCTTGCTCTCAGTGACCCTGCCAACCCACTCTGGGCTGCGGACAGGGGCCTCCAGCTGGTCCACATGAACATTGGCAGCCTAAGGCACAAAGTCCATGACCTTGAAGCCTGGACAGCATTGTACAAACCTGATGTACTAGCAGTGACGGAGACCTGGCTCAAACCTCAAATACTCCCACAAGAAATAGACCTACCTGGCTACAACGCCTTCAGAAAGGATCGTGTAGGCAGGAGAGGTGGTAGGGTTCTCATCTACACCAAAACGAATCTCAATGCCATGCAACTGGACCTCCTTCCCCTCGGTGACTCTGTAAATGAGATCATCTTCGTTAAGCTGCTACTTAGAGACATCAAACTCCTGTACATTGGGTGTGTCTATCTCCCGCCCCAGTCTGCTGCCACTTCCCTTGAATCCCTAACCCATGCCATGGCCGAGCATTCCCTGGGGGAACTCATCCTCCTCGGTGACTTTAACCAAAATTGGCTTGCCCTAGGGACCTCGACTAATAGAAACCCGGTCCTTGACTCCAACCTAACTCAAATCATAAATCTGCCCACTAGGCACAACATCAAGTCTGGCAATCACTCCCTACTTGACTGGGCCCTTGTCTCTTGCCCCGACCATATTCTGACAGCCGGGACCGTGTCTGACTCCCTGAGTGACCACTCTCCAATCTTTTGTACTTGGTCCAATAAGCCCCCCCAGGCTGGTCGCCAGGGTTCTTGAGGCCAGGAACTACACCAGACTTGTCACTGACAACTTTTGTTCAGACCTTCGTACCGTCGATTGGCATCCCATTCTCACTCTTCCCACCATAGATGAAGCCTTAGACTACTTCACCTGCTCATTTCTGTCCGTGGCTAATGCACATGCGCCATGAAAGAAGCTAAGGGTACGGGGTAAGTGCCACAAATGGCTAAGTCCTGGCCTCAAACAGAGTATGTTGCTCCGTGACAGGGCCTGGGGACAGTATAAATCCTCTGGCAGTAACACTGACTGGGAGAAATACAGAGAACTAAGGAATCACTGTAAGAAAGCTTCCAAACTTGCCAAAACTAAATACCTACGCGATCTCCAGACTAATCACCTCCGGGACCCCAAGAAATTCTGGGGCCAAATTAACTTGTTGCTTAAGGGTGCCTCCTCTGCACAGGATGGAGCTATGCTCATTGAAAACACCCTGACTATCGACCCCTCCACAGTAGCGGAGGCATTCGATGTCTCCTTTTCCAACCCAGGTGGATCCTGTCCCCCTATCCCACCTGGCATTCCCCTCTCCAGTGACCTCTCATGGGAGAGTGCATGGCTCCAGTTTCACCTTAAACTTATTAAGTCTCCTGAAGTACTGCCCCTCCTTCTCAGGATTGATCCTGATTCCTCTCCGGGACATGATCTGCTCGAACCAAGGCTGCTGAGGGCTGCTGTTCCTGCCATTGCCCTCCCTGTCACCTGGCTCATTAATAGGTCCTTTCTTGAGGGAACAGTCCCGAGTAAATGGAAAGTAGGTACCGCAGTCCCGGTTCATAAAAAATGGCCTAGGGACAAAGTGGGGAACTTCAGGCCCATTTCCATCCTCTGCCCCCTTGGGAAAGTACAGGAGAGACTGGTCCATAACCAGCTGCATGACTACCTAGAGCTTCACTCTCTCCTAGCTGACATACAACATGGCTTCAGGAAAGGCCACGGCACAGACACGGCCCTCATCCGGCTCACATCTGATGTCCTTGACGCCGTGGACCAAGGCTCCCAGACTGGCGCACTATTTATCGACCTATCCAAGGCTTTTGACTTAGTCAACCATAGCCTTCTGCTCACCAAACTTCACCTCCTCGGACTGGATGGGCTCTTCTCTCCTGGTTCGAGAGCTATCTGCTAAACTGAAGCCAATTAGTCCGCTGGAGGGGAACGCAGTCCAATGCCAGAGCAGTTGTCTCAGGGGTACCCCAGGGCTCAATCCTGGGCCCTCTGCTCTTCACTCTCTTTGTCAATGACATAGAGAGGGCTTGCGGGCCGAGCAATCTCATCCTCTACACAGATGACACCGCTGTCTACTGCAGTGACCCATTACCCAGTGTCATCACTGCTAAACTGCAACACAGTCTCACAACACTAGAAGACTGGTTCTCCACCAACTCTCTAGTATTAAATGAGGAGAAAACAAAGGCTGTCCTGTTTGGACCCAGGCGCCTTGGATCAGATAGGAGTGACCTTCTCCAGCTCAAACTGGACCAGGGGAAACGGGTCGAGGTCCTGGACAGCATACCTCTCAAGTGTCCCTGATTTTCAGGGACGGCCCTGATTTTGCCTCAAAATTTTACTCTGTCCCTCCTAAAATTTGTGTTTTGTGGCTAAACAGTGGGGACTGTAAGCAAAAAATAAAGTCAAGCATTAAAGTTACAGACTTGTTCTTCTTTAGAAAATGCATTTTGCATGAAGCCCCATATTCTAGCCGCTTTCTGGGTGGATAGCTCTAATTTTGAAGATGTGTCCCTGATTTTGGTCCTTTGTCCCTGATTTTTTTAAGCCTTGTCCCTGATTTATGAGGCAGGAGGTTGAGAGGTATGCTGGACAGGATCAAATACCTTGGGATACTCCTTGACCAGGAACTGTCCTACAAACCCCATATAGACTCATTAACCAAGCCCATCCACCAGAGACTTGGACTCCTCTATCGGTTGGGAAACTCCCTTACTGACGAGGCGTGGCGTGCTATCTCCAACTGCACCCTTCTCCCCCACCTCCTTTACAGGGCCCCCCTGCTACAGTTCCTATGAGAAGGGGAACTCAAAAAACTCATGGTGCTCTACCATAGAGTGGCACGCTTTGCCACTAACTCCCCCCCCCCAGGAGACACCACTGTGAGGTCCTTGCAGACCTTCACTGGCCCTCCATACACCATAGACTGGCCTACTCCACCTTCTGCCTGACTCATAAATTCACCACCATTAGCCCTCCTCCTCACCTGCGTGGACTGCTTAACCCCAGAGTACAATGCAGAGGTATGAGGTCCTCAGCCAGCCGGCCCCTAGTCATCCCCCACGTACGTACCAACCCGGGTAAGCGCTCCTTCTCATACGCTGCCCTGCACTTGTGGAATATGCTCCCAGCTACTCTGGTCAATAGACCTTCTCTCCAAGGATTCAAGGCTGGCCTTAAAGCATACCTGCTGGAACTTAGCCTGTGTGGCTGCACTCGCTAGCCCTCCTTTTTCCCTACCAGACAAATTGTGACCTCTCATGCCCTGTTGATGAATATGTCGAATTGTGACCCCTATAAACTCTGTAATGTTAGAACTGCACGCACTGGATTCTCTACCTGTAATCACTGTCTCTACAGTCGATACTCTTACCTTGTACTTCTGTTTACTGTATGTAAAATTGCTGTATTGCACCTACTGTATGTAACTTCTGTCTACTGTATGTAAAAGTGCTGTTATGTACCTAATCCCGGGTCGCCCCAGAAAAAAGGATCTTTGATCTCAATGGGTTTACCTGGTCACCAAACTCTAAATAAATAAATAAATAAAATGATCCAGAGGGATAGTATGTGTTTATTCAATGTATGTTCAATAACACCAGGGTAATCTTAGGCAAAGTATATGGGCCTAACTCAGACTCCTCTCACTTCTCCATGGAACTACTCAGTAGTCCTGAATTGATTTTCAGGTAGTGGGAGGTATTTGGAACTTAGTGCAAGAGAATGAGAATGACAGGATAGGTAACATGAGGATAGGGCTAACTCCAGCTCAGAACAGCATAAGAGATGTACAAGACCATCCGGGGCTTATTGACACATGGAGGTATTTACTTCCCCAGTGAAAACAGTTTACTTTCTCCTCAGCATCACACCATACAGACGCAAGGTTAGACTACTTCCTGGTGTCCAGGGAATGGATGCAGGATGTTATTGCCTGGAGACTGGGATCAGGGTGGTGTCTTAACCATGCGCCTGTCTCCAAGGAGCAGCAGTTTGCAGAAGCCACAGACCAAAATACCACATTATGCCTAAATAATCAACTTCCAAAGAATAAAGAAATGGTGGACCACTTGTAGACCTTTAGTGAGCAGTCCATTAACAATAACAATGATTCAGTGGACAAACTAGACATAGCTTGGGATGCAGTAAGGTATGATATGAGAGAGAAGTTGTTGAGGCTAGCCACAATCAGAAAATGTAACCGGGAAAAAGATCTGAAAGTGGTGCTAGTCAAAATCAAAGAGAAGGAGAGAGGGTGAAAACCTGCCGCCACAGATGAAGAATCGCTGGCACGCAACATCATCAGGGATAACTATCAAGAGCTCCTGAGAGACAAAGCTGAGCAAGACAAATACAAGACCCAGGCAAAGTAGGTAGAGCATGGAGACAGGGCCAGGAGGTTGATGGCATTAAAGCTAAAAAAAAACAAGAGACTGCTAGAGCAATACTTGGATTTAAGAGATTAGGAAATGGGCCCTTGGTAGCGGACGTCAAGCATATAGCAGAGGAATTCAGGGAATTTTATCGGGACATTTATAGTGCTGAGAGAATCCAGAATTTAAAAAATAAAACTGATGTATTTCTCTCAGACACAGCCCTCCCTCAACTATCGATGGAACAAGATGAGATGCGATCCCAGTTACAACCTCTGAGATCCTTTTAGGAACTTAAGACCTAATGATGGACAGAGCTACTGGACCTGATGGATTTACATCTAACTTCTATACAACATTTTGAACACTTAGCACACACTTAGCCAGGATATCTACACACATACACGAGAAACGTGAGTCATCCTTCATGCAAGCTATGACAACCTTACTACCTAAACTTGATAAGGATGCATAGCTAGTGAGTAATTTCCACTCCATTTCCCTTACAAACCTAGATGCCAGAATTTTAGCAAAGGTTCTGGCTTCAGAGCTGAGTTGGGTATAGTGTGGGTTGATTAGTAATAAACAAATAGCATTCATGAAAGGAAGAAATTCTTCTGATCACATAAAAAAGCTCAAGCATCTTATTTCTGCATCCAGGGACCCCCGTTGTTCTCAAGTCCCTGGATGCATAAAAAGCCTTTAACAGGGTTTCCTGGCTGTTTTTGTTTAACATGACAGAGATATGGATTTTCATAGGAATTTATTAAATGGGTCCAGGTACTTTACTTCAGACCCACAGCCAACATTTACTGCAGTGGTGTGTTTTCTAACATAATTGAGCTACAGAGAGGAACCAGGCAGGGATGTCCTCTCTCTCCTTGTCCAGGAAATGGACAAGGAAATGATAGAAGGCATCCTTAGGATGGCACAAAAAGGGGAGATATTGTTGATGGGGGACCTGAATATGCCAGATGTTAACTGGAGCACCTTTGCTGCAGCTACATCCAAGAGCAGGGCCATTCTAGATGCCCTACAGGGGGCATGCCTCAGACAGCTAGTGCTGGAACCCACTCGGGAGGGAGTAACCTTGGACCTGGTACTTTCAAATGGGGACGGAGAGAGGATCTCAGATTTAGAAGTGGGTAGCCATCTGGGAACGAGTAACCACCAAACAGTGTGGTTCACGATAAACACAGCCGTAGAGTCAAGCCACATAAAAGTGAGGATACTGGACTTTAGGAGGGCTAACTTTGGCAAAATGGGAGAGTGCCTCAGAAAAGCACAAGCAAATGGGCAAGAAGTATGGGTGAAACAACAATGGGGAAACACCAAAACTGCCATCACAGAGGCAATAATCCGTTGTGTGCAGCAAATAAACAAATCAAAATGAAGGAAAAAATCACTATGGTTCTCAAAAGAGGTGGCGGAGAAGGTTAGGGAGAAAAAGATAGCATTCAGGAAGTCTATGGAAACACAGATGGAGCAGGATGGAGAACTGTACCAGATAAATCAGAAGGAAGTGGGGAAGGCAGTCAGAATCACAAAGGCTCAAACTGAGGAAAAGATAGCTAACTCAGTTGAGAAAGGGGGAAAATACTTTTATAGGTACATTAGGGAGGGAGGGATAGCAAGGCTTAATAAAAGGTAGGATGGGTGGGCAGAGGGTGAAAGTGAAAAAGCAGAGATACCAATCAAATACTTCTGCTCTGTATTCACAAAAGAAGAGGAGGGTGAGGTACCTAATCCAATCAGTAGCTGCACGCTGGATAGGGGGGTCGATACCAGTCCATTCACAGAAGAAAGAGTTCTGAAAGAACTCCTAAAACTGAAAGTGTACAAAGCAATGGGGCCTGACGGGATTCACCCCAGAATTCTAAAAGAACTAAGGGGAAAACTAGTGACACCACTGACTACCCTTTTTAACAGATCATGGGAGGATAGTGTGGTACCTGAGGACTGGAGGAGAATGGATGTGATTTCCCTTCACAAAAGCAGGAGCACGGATGAGACAGGAAACTACAGACCTGTTAGGTAGGTACAAATTTATTGATCAGCATATATGCCATTACAATATACTACAAAAATAATAAATACAATCTCAGGACAAAACATTTAAAAACACACTGCAATTTAGTTCACAAAAATATAAAGTGAACAAGTGCAAAGAAACATTAGGGAACATTGTTTAACCAGGAGTAGCACACTAAGCCAAAGCTTGTTTCCAGATGCGACCTGGGAGCACAAGGAAGTTAAGTGACTTGCTCAAGATCACACAGTATGCACCTAGGCGGCTAAGTAGAAGGCATAGATATAGAAAATGACCATATTATCCATATCCACAGAATGATTTGTATTTCTATAGATGAGTAGTCAGCAAAACTTTTGCAGTAGCTTCCAGGGTTGATCTATCCCTAGAGGTAAAAAGGTACTGTATGATTTTCATAGGGGGGAGACTGAGACCACCCAGCAACCCGCCCAATCATTTCTTTCTACTGGACTCATGAAGTGGGCATAATAGCACCACATGTTTGATGTCATTGTGTACCTATAATCCACATTTACAGTATGGAAAAACAATTCCTTTCCTTTTTGGCCTGTATGAAATGTATTGTGCCAGTGGTGGTGCTAGAGGGGGGCTTAGGGGGTGGTTGCCCCTCCTGGCTGCCCCAGTGTGAGTAGTGGCATCCTGCCACCGTCTTTCTTCACTATTTAGTGTCTATTATGGAGCCCGTGATTTACTGAATGGCCCCCTGCCTCCCAAATGCTCCCAAACCTGGCTCCGCCACTGTATTGTGAATTATACCCTTCTACTCTGAACCTCGTAAAGATTCTTCTTAATTTTGGACAGGTCAGTTGAGTAACATGTAGCCTTAAAGATTTATAGTAATCATGCATTTTAAGCATTAAGAGTTGATTAAGGGGGTAGTTATTATCCAGATCTCTAAGCCTTAACTGAACATCAGAGACAATTTCCCTCATTGGTCTAATACAGATCATATGGCGGAGATGTTCCAGCCCAGCTGGCATAAGAATCTTTTGAATAAGATGAATAGATGAGTGTACGAATCCCAATGATGCAAATCTAATGCTTTCCTCCAGGTACATTCTAAGATACCTGTGTTCCAACAATAGGAAAGTTTTAAACAAGAAAGCTATTTGTCTTTCATTAATTAATGTTATTAGGGACTGCTGCCCCAACTCTAACTTAAGTATACAGTTTGGTGTGCCTTGAGGTAACATTAAAATATATCTATATGTTCTATTGAGAATAGTATCTACCAGATTAATATTGGAATAACCTCAAACTTCAGCTGCATAAATTATGCTTGCTCTAATTTTAGCATTTATTACTCTCAGGATGCCCTTAACAGAAGTTTTCCCCATTTTGGCATGAACATTTTTAAAGCATTAACAGAAGAGACCATTTTATTTTGTATCCATTCCAGATGTTTGGTCTAGGATGCATTATATGCGGCTCTAATTCCCAAGTAGTCATAGCAATTAGCAAGTTCTATATCTTTCTCATAGATCTTACATTTGGCTGGGTTCCTGACTTTATTTCCAAAAATCACAATATTGGTCTTGACCAAGTTAATTCTAAGTTTGATATGATTACACAGAGACTCAAAGAGACGTAACTTTCGCCTAAGGCCCAACACAGAGGTAGAAAGGAGCATTAAGTCATACATAGATACATAGACAGTGTTGGCAGATAAGGGCCTATGGCCCACCCAGTCTGCCCATTTGAGCTTGTAAGTTCAGTTTATGTTTTCCTAGAAGTCTGTTGCCCCTTACCCCTGACCTCCAGAATTCCTTTATGTCTATCCCATGCAGTCTTAAATCCCGTGATTGTTTCAGCCCCCACCACTTCCTCTGGCAGGGTGTTCCACTTGTCTACCACCCGTTCTGTGAAGAAATTCTTCCTCATGTTTCCTCTGAATCGTCCTCCTTCCAACTTCATCCCATGCCCTCTAGTCCTGGAACATCTTTTCGCTTAAAAATAGTGTATTCCTGCACCCTGTTCCTCCCTGTGAGATACTTGTATGTCTCTATCATATTCCCTCTCTCCCTCCTCTCCTCCAGGAGTACATGTTCAGTTTCTTCAACCTGTCTTCATAGGACTTGTGATGCAATCCATGCACCATCTTTGTTGCCCTCCTCTGAACCTCTCTACCCTGTCTATGTCTTTACGTAGGTATGGTCTCCAGAACTGTACACTGTACCAGGTGGGGCCTCACTAGTGTCTTGTATAGCGGAATTATGACCTCCCTTTTCCTGCTGGTGATGCCCCTGCCTATACATCCCAGCATCCTATTTGCTTTACCTGCTGCCTTGTCACACTGTTTTCCTACCTTGAGGTCATCAGAGATGATAACCCCAAGATCCCTTTCCTGTTTGGTGCATGCTATATCCTCACCCCCATCAAGTCATCTGCATATGCAAGAGTATCAATTCTTGAGTTGTTAATTTTCAGGGCATGAAATTCCAAATCAGTAATTTTTGACAAAATTCTATTAATGTATATATTAAGCAATGTCAGTGTCAGAATGCATCCCTGTCTGACCTCCACATTAGTGTAGATTCTGTCAGTCACATGCCCATACTGATTATATTGGATTCTGGCCCAGGTGTTCTCATGCAATCTGATGAGAATATCTAACAGTGTCTCATCCATATTCAAGTCCTCCAGAATACCCAAAAGTATTTTTACTGCTGATACTGTCGAAGGCTGAAGAGAAGTCCACAAAACAGCAGAACAGTCTACTTTTCCTGATCTTAACATATTTCCAGACCAGGTGCTGTAAAACATAGCAATATTGCACTGTAGATCGATCTCTCCGAAAACCATTCTGGGGTTCATGGAGAATGGAATTCTCCTCAGCCCAATCCATCAGTCTTCCTAGGACAATCCTTGAGAACATTTTCTGGGAGATGTCAAGAAGGCTAATAGGCCTATACATTTTGGGATTATTCGAATCTTCTTTTTTAAATATCGGGAATATAACACTACCTATCCAACTGGAAGGAAATTTCAAGTTTTGGGCAAAACCATTAAATGTGAAAGCCAGAAATGGGACCCACCAGTGCTGAAATAATTTATAGAGATCACCTATGATTCCAACAGGTCCTGGAGCCTTGTGGGACTTCAGTAAGTTTAAGGCAGAGTAAATCTCATTTCCTGTGATTTTAATAGGTCTAGGATAGATTATCCTGTTCAGATGTTTAAGGCCGTGGTCACAAGCCATGTCTTCTTCAACCTGAGAGTAATAAAGATCTGTGAAATATGTAATCCAAGCCTCTGGAGTAATACGCGTCTCTATCTTAGTAGTATATATTGTTAAATCCTTGAGCAACAATTCTCCAGAGCTGTCTACCATCCTTATTTAAAATTGCCTGTCTAGGTTTTTCCCATAAGCCACTAGAATGCTTATTTCTTTCATTTGCTAATGTTTTCTTATATTTTTCTCTTTCCTTTTTCAGGAGAATATGATCTAAGGCATTTTATCCCCCTTTTTCCTATATCGCCAGAGTATTTTACCAAACATTCTTTTAGCTTTCCCGCATCTGGCATTAAACCATGATTTTATATGAGAATCTTGTTTCATTTTCACTGTTTTATTTGTTTTACATAAAGGTCTCAAGATTGATCTCATAGATTTTGAGTATTTGGGTATTCGTAAAGATGGACTTATGTATATCAAGGAGTTCTCCTGAGTTCAGTGTTTCCTCAAATTGAGTTTGATATACAGGTCACCATTTAATTCTTTTTTCATTAATACTTTCTAAATTTTCTCCCAGAAGCACATCATCATGACCGGAGTTAACAAAGGGATTATCTAAAGTTAGTGCCAAAGGGAAATGAGCAGATTCCAGAGTTTACCTTTTAAAATTTTGATAACCAATCAAAAGTCTGTATAGGCAGTGATGTCATTTGTCTGCACACTTTAAATGTTGATTTCACTATTTGCCTGTTACCCCCTTTGAAGCCTCATGGAGAGGCAAGGTGCTAGAGGTTGTGTACCTCACAGAAGTGAATTTAAACTGTATTTGATATAAGGAATTACAATCCTGACATTAACTCATTGGCAGTGGTGCTGGTTTATTTTCAGAAGTCAGAGTGTGGCATTTGTACATTTTTTCTACCTAGACTTTAGCAAGGCATTTGACACCGTCCCACACAAATGATTAATAAAGAAATCAGGCAGTCTGGGAGTGGGTCCCAGAGTGGTAGCCTGAGTAAAACATTGGTTGGACAACAGGACACAGAGAGTAATAGTAAATGGAGTCCACTCCAAAGAAAGGGGAGTTACTAGCGGGGTACCATAGGGTTCAGTACTGGGACCGGTCCTTTTTAATGTCTTTATAAGTGACATTGTGGAGGGACTGGAGGGAGAAGTATGCCTCTTTGCAGACGACACAAAGATCTGCAACAGGGTTGATACACAAGGGGGGGGTGGAAAGGATGAGAAGAGACTTGGCAAGGTTGGAGGAATGGTCAAAAGTATGGCAGCTTAGATTCAATGCAAAGAAGTGCAAAGTAATGCACCTGGGAAACAAAAACCCAGGGGAAGAGTACACAATGGGGGGGTTGAGATACTGACAACAACAAAAATGGAAAGGGACCTGGAGGTAGTCATATCAGACAACCTAAAGGTGGGCCAGCAATGAGAGATGGCAGTAAGGAAGGCTGGGGGGATACTGGGATGTACTGTACTAGGAGAGGCATCACCAGTAGAAAACAGGAAGTTGTTATCCATCTGTATAGACAGTTGGTGAGACCCCATCTGGAGTACTGTGTGCAGTTCTGGATACCCCATCTCTGCAAACACGTAGACAGGATGGAGGCAGCCCAGAGGAGGGCAACTAAAATGGTGCAGGGTCTTCACCAGAAACCATATGAAGAGAGACTAAAGGATCTTAATATGTATACCCTCGAGAAAAGGAGGGAGATGAGGGACATGATACAAACTTTCAGGTACCTCAAAGGAATCAACAAAGTCCAAGAGGGTAGCATCTTTCAGAAAAAGAGATGTGCAAGAACAAGGGGGCACAATTTGAAGATAGAGGGGAGATGACTCAGGAGCAATGTGGGGAAGTATTTTTTCATGGAGAGGGTGGTAGACACATGGAACGGCCTTCCTGAGGAGGTTGTGGGGTCAAAAACAGTGAGGGAATTCAAGAATGCATGGGACAGACATAAGGCAATTCTGGTGGGGGTAGGAAGAAGTAGGCTGTTGGTTAACTAGGATATGCAGCTTATCCAATAGGTAGGGAAACAGGCAGACTGGGTGAGCAAAGTGGTCCTTATCTGCCGTCAAAGTCTATGTTGCTATGTTTCTATGTAACATTTTCTTAGAGTCACTGACCTGTAAAATCAGGGACCTGGACATTGTAGGTGTTCCAATTGGAGGGGCCTAGTACAAGTTTTCTCTGTATGCAGATGATAATCTGCTTCACGTCAGAGAACCAGGGACATCTTTGCCTGCAGTACTCAAAGAATTTGGAATATCTGCCCACAAATTGAATGTTGCCAAGACTGTAGTCAACCACTGAAAGCAGGTGTCAGGAAATCAGGCATCTCTGAACTGAGGCTCCAGTGGTTGCCCCACAAGCTGAAATACCTGGGTATAGAGATACAAAAGAGTTCTCCTCATCTAAGAAGACTAATTTTTACCAGTAAACAGAATGTGATTAAATTAGACAAGCAAATGTGGACAAGGCTGCACTGCCTCTAACGGAGGATAAGTGTGGTGAAAATGAATATTCTGCTGTGGGTGCTGTACCCTCCCCCTCTCTGTGACCAACATGTTATCACCTATGGATGATTTCAGAAACTTCATTCTCTGATTGCTAATTTTATTTGAGCAGGAAAAGCCATTAGGCACTCATATGCTAAGTTGCACAGTGCAAAGATACGAATGAGTTGAGATTACCTAACTTTTATCACTACTATTTGGTGGCCCATGGGGGGGGTAGTAGTTTAGACCTGATACTGAACAGCAAACAAACACATATATGAGTCTTTATGGCTCAAAATTGAAAGGGATCTGTGTGAACCGCAAAACCTTGACATCACAGCCTTGATCCACTGCATATGGAAAAAAACTGCCTAAGGCTGTTCAAGACACTCCCATATGGGGCTCTGTCAAAGTCCACCAACAAATGTATAGAACATCACATTTACAGTCACAAAAGGACACTGCATAGCCTATTGTTTATAATCCCAATTTTAAAATAGGAAACAAGTTAAATAACAATTACCCCTTAGAAGCTCTGGAATATTCCAACAGCAGAGCATTGTGACAGGGTTGAATAGGACCCTGCCCCAGTTGTTATGGAGAGTTTGAATGCAGGGATCTGTTCTGTTCTTTCCTTTCCTGTGTCTTGTCTGTCTGATTGCGCAATCAAATTTTCTCGTGAGACCTAGGATTTGATCACCCTGACAGTCTCACAATTCTTTGCCTCTCACTGTCTCTCAGTCTTCCCTTGCTGTTTCTGTCTTTTCCTCCCTTACATATCTGATGGTATAAAAATAAAGGCAAATCATTATGTGGAAATGTAACTGATATTGGATTCCCTTTTTTTTAGAAATTATATAGTGTTACTGTTGAAATGTATATAAATATAGTTTGAGATGATTGCAAAAAGTTATAGGGAACTCAGGGGGTTAACCTGAGAGTGGTTTTTAAACCCTTTTTCAGAAGCTGTGGAGAAGGGGTCTCAGTTCTAGGACATTGCATTCTTGCTACACCTGCCTGAAACATACAAGAACATTTCTGGAAAAAAAAACAGGATGCTTGTTAAGGAGGGGGGTTGCAAGGACTTAGAGAGAGCTGCAATGTTTTGAGACACATGGAGATTGAAGGAAAACTCAGGTGGATCTCTGTTTATTCTGCCTTTGTAAATAGCTATTCTGAACAATTTTATTTTTGTTGTGTTACTGCTAGTACTAATAAATACTTTTTGCAAATTCTGCAATTGCTCCTGGTTTTTCCTATGCTTCTTGACCTGTGCCTCGATGAAGTGGGATTATGCTGTGCATACTCTGAGTCGGGTGTTTTGTGTATGGGTACTGGACCTAGTACCAGGAAAGCATAGAGAAAGGTATGGATTCTGCAGCAGCAAGTCCAGGAGTGGTTACCAGGAGAATGGCAGCCAAACTAGCAGACAGAAGTCCAAGCTGAGATTGTACAGCCAGCAAAAGTTATGGAAAAAGAACAGGCAGTGACAGAACCTGAAAGCCTGAGGGACTTTTTGAAATGGTGGGCTATACAACAAAAAGAAGTGGAGAAGCAGAGAAAGAACAAGAAATTCAACATTTAGAAGCACAGAGGAGAGAAGAGATGCAGCAACAGCAGCAGCAGAGGAGAGAAGAGAAGCAGCAGATGAGAGAAGAGATGCATCAACGGGAGCAGCGATGGCTGGATGCCTTGCAAGCTATCAAAGGAAGAGGATCTGGCACAGATCCAGATAAGCAACAAAACACAAGCAACTTAAAAGCATTAAACTTACAAAGTTGTGTCCCATGGATGATATCAAGGCATACCTGACAACTTTTGAAAGAGTTGCCACAGCCTGCCAGTGACCAAAGCAGAAATGAACAATTAGACTGGTATCCTACCTGACAGGGAAAGCCCAACTTGCCTATAGCAATATGGACACTGCATAGTCAGAAAACTATGACCTGGTGAAAAGCGAAATCCTGAAAAGGTGTGACATCACAGGAGAGACCTACAAGCAGAGATTTCGATCTCTGAAGTACAACTCAGTTGACAGTCCTCGAGAAGCTTTCACCCGACTCAGAGAACTCCTGATAAAATGGCTCCAACCAGAGAGCAAAACAGTCTCAGAGATCATTGACACATTTGCAGTGGAGCAATTCATCAACATCCTGCCTACAGGTGTGCAGTTCTGGGTAAAGGAACACTGACCAGAAAGTGGGGAAAAGGCTGTATCTTTGTCCAAAGACTACCAAATGGCCAGACAGACACCACAGCAGTGAGGTAACAGCCAAACACTGGTAAGACACTCTTTTTCCCATTTAAACTCCAAGTCTGGTAAGAACACAAAAAGGGGGACAGGGCAGACCACATTAACTATAGGCACATAAGCCCAACATCTGTTCTGGGGAAATTAATGGAGGAAATCATTAAAGATTATATAAACATTTGCCTGGAGACCACTGGCCAGGTGGACAGAGATCAGCATGGGTTTTGTGCGGGGAGATCCTGTGTTACAAATCTGTTGTGTTTTTATGAAAAAACATCATCAGCTTTGGATGGGGGACAACCTGTGGATTGTATCTATTTGGACTTTGCTAAGGCCTTTGATAAAGTGCCTCATCACAAGATTATTAAATGTTTACAAGACAAGAATATTGGGGAACAAGTTATATGATGGATGGATGCATGGATGGGGCAGAGAACCCAGAGAGTCAGCATTAATGGGTACATGTCGGAGGCGGTACTGGTGACTAGTGGAGTGCCGCAGGGGTCGGTGCTGGGCCCAGTGCTGTTTAGGATATTCATGGATACCATGGGTGGGGGGGATTCATTAAACTGGATCAGTAAATTTGCAGATGATACAGCACTGGTCAGCATTGCCACAACTACAGAAAGTGTTGACTCAATCCAAGGGGATCTAAATAACATCCAGGATTGGGTAAACAAAAGGGGTATGAGCTTTAACCAGGATAAATGTTGCGTCATACACCTTGGTATGAGAAATAAAAAACATAATTATATCTTAAATGGCCAAAACTTAAGGAAATCAGAAGAAGAAAGGAATCTTGGAATTATCATAAATAATTAACTTTTGAGGCACACTACAATAATCAAATAATTAAAGCAAATAGAGTGCTGTGGGCAATAAAAAAAACTTCAGGAGTAGAAGCGAAGCAGTGGTAACGCCGCTGTATAAAGCATATGTTAAACCAATATTGGACTATGGTAGTCAGGTGTGGGGGCCCATATCAAGGGGTGGGGGTGTCTGCCTTGGAGAGGGTGCAGAGGCGGGCCACAAATGTGGTGTTTAACATAGAGATTCCATATGTGGATAGATTGGGGAAACTGGATTTAATGTCGCTGGAGACTAAGAGAGTGAGAGGGGATCTACTAGTGTGTTATGATATAATACAAAATGAGAATATGTTAAAGGATTTAAACCTTACATCAAAAAAAAACAGAAATGCGTACCAGAGATCACCTCTTACAGTTTAGAGGTAAAAAACTGTGGACAAATAGAAGAAAAGCTTTCTTTACACAGAGGGTCGTGAGGCCATGGAATGGGCTGCCCATAGAGGTGATGACTAGCAATACAAAGGCACAGTTTAAGAGAAGGTTGGATCAGCACATACAGAAGGTAATAGTATAGCATATTATGGGTAAATGGAAAGGAGCAAATAATGTGCTGATCAAGGCCTTTTTAGCTCCTCTAACCTCAGTAACTCTGGTGGTGTTACATTTGGGTTATGCCCCCTATTGTCCCACATACACCTCACATACATCTACACTGTATTCTGGTCTGTGTACTGTGATACTGTTTGCACTTATATATGAATATGAGTGCTAGGAATGTCTTTGCTGCTAAGATATGCTAATATTGTCATGCATGATTTATTATACCTCACTATAATACATTTATCAAGATTATGTTTGTATTTTACATATATTCCATATATAATCTATCTAATCACTGATAGGATGACTCAGAGGGATCATCAGTGATTATTGTATACTTATATTCTCATGTAATTACATGTAATGTGTTTTACACTCAGATATGCCATGCAATAGGCCTGTCAGCAGTTCTCTTTGTCTAAGCAAGCTGACAGAGAGAGACAGCTTTTGTTATGTCTCTATGTTTTATATTGTACGTAAGTAAGAAATGTGCATGTAGTTTGAACTGTCAGCATTTTTTTTGTCTAAGCTATAATGCTAATGGAAGCATATTCTGTCTCATATGATACTCATTAGTAATTCTTTCTCCTAAGTCATTCTCCAAAGGAGAATGACTTAGGACCAATATATATTGTTTCTCATATCTGTAACTATGTTATAATGTATGGTAAGTGCCTATTAACCACCATAATCAGCAGTCACATAGCTTTATTATGCACTGTTTAGAATGTTAAAAGTTGTTAACCACGCTTCAGAACTTCCAAACAGTGGCATAAGAAAAAAGAATGCACCAGAGTTCAATAATTCTCACACATAGAATGCAAACAGTGTTTTTTTGACCATACACTATAAAAGATGATGGCTGGGGATCGGGTGACAACCACGCTGAAATCACCTCTCGTAGTTGCTAGGGCTACAGTAAACCTCTCGAGCTGCGCTCTCGAGGTTTACCATGTTACCCTAGCAACCACTCAAGGTGATTACGGTGTCATTATCACCCGATCCACAGCCATTATCCTCTATGTAATCTCTGTTGCTATGCTGTTATCTGCAGTTGTAGCTCTCTTGAGACACTACTGTAACTTCTCTAGAAGGGCAGAGAGCTGGAGCATGGGGAGAGATAGAACAAGATCTTAAAGAACCTAAGATTTACAATTCTGGAGATTATATACATTCTTCAGGAGTGGTGAGAAACCCATCTCCCTTGTGATTTTCTTTGTCACATGCTTGGCATAAGTAGCATAATAAACTTTATTAGTACTCCTTGCTTGTTTAAGAATGTTTCTTGGCAGACTCTGAGACACAAGAATCTGTATTATTATTATTTTTATTGTTTACCCTACACACCAAGAGTGTTTAGACAACATAATGGCAACCACGAAATGGAGTCTGGATGTTTTTGCCAAGTTTCATTTTAATTTCCTCTGTAAATTAAAACATTGGGTGAGAAATTCCAAGTAACAAGCAACTGAAAGTGTCTTAATGTTTAATTTTTCAGTCAGTTGTGTGTTCCACAGTGCAGACAAAACAATCTCTTGGCAGATATTCAATTTCTGTGTAATGAGTTGTTTTATTTTTGATTTTTTTTTCTATTCTTTCTCTGTGGGAACACAGCTATAAAGGATCTGAAACAAACAGTTAGACAGCTTTCTTGTGCATTCAAATCCTAATGGGTATTTACTCATCTAGGAGTCCACATACGCCAAAGGCTGTTTGTGTCCTGTCATGAACTTTGGTTGCAAACAAAGTTTTTTTGATCCACAGACAGCTAAGGGTTTCTTATCTTAAGACATGTCTAAATATATCAGTACTGAGTTGAGGCTGGATGCCTTAACACATCAAACTGCTTTTGGTAACAAGCCAAACTGGTAACAGTAGTTGGCTTGATTTTGCTAAAGTAGCAAAATCCAATGGTAGTCCGTTAACGGATGTCATTGCCCATTATGGGGGAATTGAAAAATGGTACCAATGATCCTGAAGGATTATTAGTTGCAACGTTGTTTAATTGTTTTGATGCTGTTCTAAATAAGATATCTGTTTTGAAAAGTGAGTATATTGCTTGCAAAATGGAGAATTCTGCCTACAAGCAGGAGATTAGTCTGAAGAGGGCTTCTCATACAGAAAAAATAGCTGGACTACTGTCTGAGCTACAATCTGTCCATCTAGAAAATGAGTCTTTATTTAATGAGAGAAGCAGCAATGACCTGCATGCCTTAAGAGATAACGCTGGAAAGACAAAAGTTATTAGTAAAAAAAGTTTTTCAAACTAATGGTGTTCTGGCTAGTAACATTGATTCCTTACATTTTGAAAACAAGGAACTTAGAGATGATAAATCTAAAGTAATTACTGAAAAAGTTAACAAGCTGGTATTTCAACACCAGACCTTGACGGTACAGCATGATTCAGTATGTTTCAATTACAGCAGACTTGAAATGAAGGTTTTCAATATAAACTATGACACAGCTTCTGTCAACAAAAATCAAGTTTTACAAGATGTGATTGTTTTGCAATCTGAAAACAAAGCATTTAATAGCGTGCTAACTCCTGTATCTGAGCAGTTAGAATGTAGGAGTAATAAGTCAGATATGGCGAACTTGCGCTGTCAGCCAGAGGTATTGGCAGGGCATACTAACTTAATGCCCAAAGACCTTACCTCTTCTCATGTTGAAGAGTTTGATTTTGAACACTCACAGTATGCTGTGGGGTGGACTAGAGCAAAGGCTAGCCACTTGTTTTTCTGTGATTCACAGAATGGAGAATTGTTAGAGTCTCAAAATAGTGGACACACATGTGATCAGGTTGCATCCCCATACCATCCCCAAGATGGCCGCTCATGGTCATGTGATGATGGTCATGACACAGTAACCCATGATGCCCATGAGGTAATCCAAAATGGCAGACCACCATCTCACGGAGGTTCAATCCTGCAGTCACAGGGACCTGTGATTGCTGCCATAACCAAACAAAACATACCGGAGTTTTTTGGCTTGATTAATAATGTTATCAGTAACACTAGAGTTTCTGAGGGACAGAAGATTCTCATTAAAAATGATGTTGACATACTTCTGAATAAGGCTGATATGCAATCTGTCATGAAGTCAGCGTCTGATGCTGCAGAAACAGCTTATGCTGTTAATGTTTGCTTTATTAGCAAGGCCTTGGATAAAGAACACAATGAAGTTAATTACATGAAATGTTTTTATTTCTATGCAATTAACATGTATTTGCCGAAGAAGACTGAACGCATTGCTTTTCCATGCAGTGCATTAATATCTTAAACTGCAACATTAAAACAACGTTGCTACCATCCAGCAACATTCGGGTGGGAAACCTCACTTTACATTTGATGGGGGAGGAGACAAGCCTGATTCTGAAAGCCCCATGGCTGTGATATTTTCAGCATCACAGGCCACGTTGGGGGGGGGTTACAGGTTTGATTTCTGAACCTGAGCTGACAGCTGTCTCAGCACTACTTTTTCCACCCCTGATGGCTACTGAACCACAATCCATAGCTGGAGAACCACGTGCAGCTTGCACACCACTTTTCTCCACTGTGTAGGCACCCCTAATAGTGCCAGCATTCCCTGCACATGATGCAGAACCCCCTCCATCAGTGATACCTGTATCATCCCATACTGTGACTGCAATGGCAGGCACTACAGGTAAGAAGGTACAAGGTATCCTAATACTGATATCATTGCCTTTTCTTTTGGGATTACTAACCATGGCCCCAGCATTGGCTAATCCTAACACAGTTTTAGGGCATTATTTTAAAACTGCCACATCAGATAAAGCACTCTCAGCAGTTTTAGCCCAAACATACAATGGACACATCAGACCCATTGCTTATGCATCCCTAGATGCTTGCCCCAGTGGAGCTGAAATACAACCTTGTGAAAGGGAATCTTTGGCTACATACTGACAGTGAGATACTTTAATATCATTGATGTGCACCATTGTGCTGCATTCCAATTATTTGCCAACTAACTTTCTGTTGTCAGACAGAGTAAAAGATGACTCTGTATCCAATGCCAGACTTACACACTGGTCTCTCGTTTTACAGGATTATGACATCACTGTCCTTCCTATCAAAACTTCATCCTTGTTGGCCCATGGCCTACAATTTACAGGATAGACCCATGATTGTTCACTCCAACCCACCGACCTATCTGTCCCAGTGCCCTTTCTGACAGAACCTCAGAAAGTGTTAAAAGACACCACTGTGTGTCATGTTTTGACTGATGACTCAGCCACACCTACCAGTGAGTGTCAGATAGCAGGGTTTGGAATTATTTTACATTCTGGTGATGACAGAGTGTGCATGGCTAGTAATTGCATCATCGTATATGTAGGATTCACAGGCAGTGTTAAAACACACCTGGCAAATAAAATGAAAATCAAGGAGGCGAGGAGTCTCCTAATTACCACAAATATTTGTGAATGGTTTAGAGAGCAGGAACGTCCTTGAGAAAGACACAGCTTGTGTTAAGAAAGGAATAAAAAGATTTTTCCTTGCATAAAATAATACCAGCACTCCATGAGAGGGTTAAGTTCTGCCCGTTTCAAGAAATGTCCTTGAGATAATTACAGAAAGCACTGCAGATACAATGTTTTTATAACAGTTTCTAATTGGGACTGTTTCTCTCTAAATTGAATTTCTTTGGCAGAAGACAAATTTCTGTTCCAATTCTCTGATATTACCTCTGAGAAATACAGTGACTTGTTTGTGTACAACACAAACCTAACCAGTTTAAATACTGTATATTCATACGGTTCAAGCATGTTGTATGTATATTCTTTATTCTCTATAAGAAGGACCCTCATTTGAGGACAGTGTATAGGTTCCTTAATAAAGGAACTGGGGAATAACTTCCAAAAATAGCTCTTATAAGAAAGTGAAAATGACATTCACCTATCCAGTGATGACCTACTCATTTGGAATATCACTGCTGTAACACTCATGAAAAGTTACGTGTAATTCCTGAACACCTGAGAGTATATTTTATCAACTGTACCAAATACTTAGTACGCAAACTGGTGGACACCAGTGAGTCAGTAAAAACCCTAGACAGACTGAAATCCTCTGTCTTGTGGCCACATGAGTAATGATGTAGAATACTACATTAGTAACTGATCTGTGCACAGAACAATCCTATACCAGCTAGGACAAATGCATTGTTACCCCAGAGGCAAAGGCATCTGGAACAATATCCAGTTTGACTACATTGGCCCTATGCCAACCCCTAAGAACAATTAGTTTTCACTAGTGATCACCAACTTAACGGAACAACACAGTCAAAGTGACTGCAAATGTCTTGGTAAATCAGTCATTTACCAGGTAGGGTTTTACCCCAAAGGTAAATTCTGATTACAGAGATCTGGCTTAATAGCCAAAGTAATGTAGGAAATTCTGGATTTGTTATGGGTAAAATAAAAGTTTTATATCCCTTACAACCCATAGTCATCAGGACAGGTAGAATGGGCTAACAGGCAGATCAAAGTTATGTTATCCAAACTTGTTCAGAAAACCCTAAAAGGACTGAAATTCATTATTGCCTTTACTCCTTATGGCAATAAGAAGGACACCCTCTGCAGGTGCACAGCATACCCCACTTTTAAAGTCATGACCAGACGGTCCAAGAGACTCCCAGAACATTTACTCCTGTACCTGTGTACTGCCAGTAGATAAATATGTTAAATATCTCAAACAAGACATCCAAAAGGTACACTTGTTTGCTTCACAATGTATGGGCAAGCCTCAAAAACATGCCCTATCTCAGTGTAAACAAACTCAGTCTACCAAGTTAGACTTCCTCATTATAACAGTCATTGATAAATGGCTACATGCCATTCAAATGAACCTGTTTAAAGGAGATTACATTACTTTTCCATATCCCAGTAGGAGGAATAGTACTAAACTATGTTTTTCTTTTCTCTTTTATTTTAGGTTCAAGAGAGAGAGAGAGAGAGAGATGCTTGCTTTTATGCTCATTATTCTTTTTAAAAATATGGGTCTTCTTACAAGCCCAAACTGCACATCATATTGCAGATAAGAACCAGTGACCTAATTCTAAACAAATTGTTGAGGCAAAACACCTTGCAAGCCCACATGATTTAATTGCATCCTGTGGAATTCACACTAAAGTCCTAAAAGACATATTCATTGTCCAGAAGGGTAGCGAGGCCCTACTGAATGTTATGATCATTGCTTTGGATCAATTCTAAAAGCTAGACTCGATCTGGACTCCTGTTTACATTTTATTGATAATCAGGAATTTTGCATCCAAATTTACATGGCATTTAAAGCCATTAGACCTTAAGGTTTTTAACCCTATGATGCTTCATAATTTGTGACACTTAATACTGAGTGCCCAAAACAGAACCCTGACCCAACCAGTGGTCTACCAGCCATTTCTCAACCAGGTACTCTAGTTAATAATGTGCAGCTTATGCACAACCCAGTGATTTTTAAATTTCACCTTTTAGAACTTGGAATGATTTGTTTTATGTTTCACAACAAACATTTCCCACTTTGTTGTTTTTTTTTTTTTAATAATGATGTGATTGAATACCCTGTCAGCATACCAGGTACTCATTAATGACTCCCTGTACAGGGACTGATAGCCCCACACACACACACACACACACACACACACACACATACACACACTTAGGATTTTCACATCCCGACTGCTAGTGGTACATCTTATGACTGCAAACCTACCCAAACGCACTAGGCATTTTGTTTTTGTTTTGTGTTTTATTTAAAAAACAACACAGGTTTAGACTCAGGCCTACTTGGCTCTGACATATCTATTTGAAATAGGGCTGGTACAGCCATTATTCAAGCACATATGTTAAAGGTTCATGATAGTATGAAATATAATATCATACCCCCCCATCATTGCATGGTATACATGACTTTGCTCATAAAGAGTGATTTACATTTGCAATATTATGGATATTGTGAAGGGGTTTGACCTGACAAATGTTCATTGTTAATGAATTAATTTCTGCTCACATTAAAGAAGTAGACGAGCATCATATAGCTAGGAAAGTCCTTTGAACTGCCTATAGTTATTATGTTCTTACAACCCTTTGGCTATCTCTTCCAGGATCTGGAATTAGGATATATCCTTGATCTCATACATGACAGACGTATGGCTCAGTGGCATTGCCACATTTTGCACTTCCATTGCATATGTTAATAAATGTTTATTTGAATCTAGCACTATTCCCTTGTCAATGGCAAGGAACCTTGGATATGTCACCACACACACCAGTATTGCTACATGTTTCGAAACTTAATCCTGCACAATCCAGGCAGCCATGTTTGTGACTCTCATAGTGTCATTGCCACATTTTCATCAGGCAAAATCCATCTTTGATCGTCTGGCAACCATCCATTCTATTGATCATCTTGATGGAAATGTTTATCGTGAAAGGTTAAAACTATCTCCTTTCCTTGTTTACCATGAGGTCTTGGGATCGTGACTGACTCTAAATATTAAATCTCATACCTGAAAGGAACATTACCTTTTATGCAGATGTGACATCTTCCAACTTGTCTTACCAACTTGTGACTACTGGCCTAGTAACTGAAATTAGGCTTCCACTTGTGAACTTTCAAAATAAACTGTATTCAGTCCAGCAGATTAAGATTCTACAATCAAGCTCATTGTTATGCATACTATGAAGCTAGTCTGGGGTGGGGGCAACCCCCTAACCAGCAAGAAGACTTCTTCATTTGATCTACAGTCAAGAAATCCAATTTCTTCACTGCTTGTTTTCCAAGCCTGGCTGGCACCTCATACAGACTGAGAACTGAGTACTGTTATAAACTTTTACACTTTGTGCAGCCGTGTGATCATCTTCAACTGAACACTGTTGCTATTCCATTGTATAACTAAATGTGCAATCTAATGCACCCCCTATTGAGGCCTATGAAAATACTGCTGCCTCTTGAACATCTGGCTCAACCTTTGGAAAATCTGAATGCATCGAATTTAAACTATGAATCTTCAATTAACACTTGAAGAAACCCCTGGATATATCCCTGGAACTGTTCGTAGTTTATGCCTTGTGGACATTGACATTTCATGCCCTGTTCAACTTACCAATTGAAAAATACCATCCTTCAAGGTGGTATATTCTGCTGATGTGGAACATTGTGTGGTGACCAACTATACATTCTTCTGATATGGACTAAAAGTTATGCAAAGTGAACTTTTCTAACTTCTGTTTTTATTCCCTAAACAGGTAATAGGTTATACGGTAATCACACCTGTTCCCATCCTGGAACCAGATATCATTAAGTCTAGTCCTAACTATCTTGATGCCTATCTCGATTTTTACTTATTTTTAATGTCCATACAGGCAATTTAAGTTTGTCTCTTCAATTTCTTCTCAATAGGACATATACACACTTGATACATATCAGTATTTACTGATTGTTTTGATATTGAAAAACCCCATTGTGAAGTTTTATTCTAAATGTTTATAGTAATACAAGGTTTACTAACTTTTTCCCTTATAATTACATTTTGTTGTTTAAGGAAATCCCTAATACACCACCGTGACCAGTTAGTATTCCTCTATCAGGCTTGTGCCTTGGGCCTGTAGACGAATGGCGCCTAACCTCCATCTTTTTGTTGTGTTGCCACTTTTGCAATTAGGGCAACAACGAGGGGATTGTTACACTTGGGTTATGCCCCCTATTGTCCCACATACACCACACATACACCTCACACTATATTCCTGGTCTATTGTACTGTGATACTGCTATTTTGCACTTATATATAGATGTGAGTGCTAGGAATGTGCTTTGCTGCTAAGATATGCTAATATTGTCATGCATGATTTATTATACCTCACTATAATACATTTATCTAGATTATGTTTGTCTTTTACATATATTCCATATATAATCTATCTAATCACTGATAAGATGACTCAGAGGGATCATCAGTGATTATTGTATACTTATATTCTCATATAATTATATGTAATGTGTTTTACACTCAGATATGCCATGTAATAGGCCTGTCAGAAGTTCTCTTTGTCTAAGCAAGCTGACAGAAAGAGACAGCTTTTGTCATGTCTCTATGTTTTATATTGTATGTAAGTAAGAAATGTGCATGTAGTTTAAACTGTCAGCATTTCTTTTGTCTTAAGCTATAATGCTAATGGAAGCATATTCTGTCTCATATGATACTCATTAGTAATTCTGTCTCCTAAGTCATTTTCCAATGGAGAATGATTTAGGACTAATTTATATTGTTTCTCATATCTATAACTATGTTGTAATCTCTCTGTTGCTATGCTGTTATCTGCAGTATTTAGCTGTCCGCAACCCATTGTAGCTCTCTCTCGAGACACTACTGTAACTTCTCTAGAAGGGCAGAGAGCTGGAGTGTGGGGAGAGATAGAACAAGATCTTAGAGAACCTAAGATCTACAATTCTGGAGATTATGTACATTCTTCAGGAATGGTGAGAAACCCATCTCCCTTGTGATTTTCTTTGTCACATGCTTGGCGTAAGTAGCATAATAAACTTTATTAGTACTCCTTGCTTGTTTACGAATGTTTCTTGGCAGAGTCCGAGACACAAGAATCTGTATTATTATTATTTTTATTGTTTACCCTACAGAGCAAGAGTGTTTAGACAACAGTGGGGGTAACAAATCTCTGCCCAAAGATGTTATTTGCTATAACTGTAATAAACCAGGTCATATTGCAAGAAATTGCCATAAGAAGAGTGACACTGTAGCAGATTTGTCTTTGGTAAATTGGGGCAAGTACTTAACAGATGTGAAGGTGGGGGATAAGACTGTAAAGGGACTCATTAATTCAGAAAGCAAACAAATCCTAGTGCATGTTGAGGTGCTGGGAAAACTCTGTGCAAAAGGACCAGGTACTGGTGTCATCTGCAACCACGGGGGCACTCGATACTATCCTACCACCCAAGTGACTCTGACCATTAAGGGTGTGTTGCACCAAATGAAAATGAGGGTAGTACCTAAGTTACCTCTACTCATGATTATTGGAAATGACTATCCAGGATTTATTGAGTTAATCTCAGAGGAACTGAACCCTGCAGTTTCAGCAGTAGTGGTAACGAGATCAGGTAAAGAAAATGTCAAACAGTGGGGACACTTTTCCTTTCAGTGACTTTGATTTGGACTTGTTTGAGCACAGTTCCAAGATCCGGATATCCAGGACAGAAAGACGATGCCAGAAGAAACTGTGGCAACAAATGACTGATGGACATAAGGGGTTAACATATGAAAATGCTGAAACTAAACAGAACAATTGGTTATACCACAGAAGTATAGAACAGAGTTGTTACAAATAGCATGACAGTGTTGTGGCTGGTCACTTGGTGAGGGATCACACCCTTGCCAGATTGCTGTATAGATTTTACTGGCCTGGAATTCATGAAGATGTTGCTACCTATAGTAATTCCTGTGCTGAGTGTCAGAAAGTAGCCCCACTCATTAGAAAAAATAAGGTGCCCCTGGTGCCCCTACCCTTGATAGATGTGCCATTTGAGAGAATTGCAATGGATGTGGTTGGCCCTTTAGACAAAAGTAAAAAGGGTAATAGATTTATCCTGGTAGCATGCAACTATGCTACTCGATACCCAGAAGCAGCTCCAATGCGTATTATCACAGCTTCAAAAGTGGCAGTAGACCTTGTATAAAATTTCAGTAGAGTGGGCATACCTAAAGAAATTATTATTGGTCAGGGTAGTAACTTTGGTGCTGCATTACTTAAGGAGCTGTACAGACTACTAGATATCACTACCATACAAACCTCCCCTTACAACCCTCAGACAGACGGTCTTGTTGAGCGTCTTAACCAAATCCTAAAATGCATGTTCAAAAGGTTTGCAAAAGGGAAGGGAAAGATTGGGACCAATACTTGCCTTACCTACTTTTTGATTACAGAGAAGTGCCACAGGCATCAACATGGTTTTCACCATTTGAAATGCTGTATGATAGGCAGCCAAGAGGGCCACTGGATGTGATAAAAGAAACATGGGAAGATAACGCCACTCAGAAACAATCTATAATGTCTTATATATGTGCCCTAAGAAAGAAGCTGGCAAAATATGTTGAAATTGCCCATAGTAATCAGGAAGAGGCCCAAAACCAGCAGAAGGTATATTATGACTATGGGGTAAAAGAAAAAGGTTTTGAGTCAGGCAAAAAGGTTTTGCTGCTGTTACCCACAACAGAAAATAAACTGTTAATGAAGTGGCAAGGGCCTTATAGAGTGTTTAGACGTACTGGCACCGTTAACTATGAGATTGAGACCCCTGACTGGAAAAATCCTACTTAGATATACCATGCTAACATCCTCAAAAAAATGGGTTGAAAAAATGCCAAAAGCTGCTTTGCTAGTTTGACCAGAAACTGATAAAGATATTGATGTAGCTTAATGATAGACTGGAATAAACTGTAACTGCTGATGCTGTAAAGGTGAGTGTTTCCTTAACCCCCGAACAATCCATAGATATTCATAACTTGCTAAAGACATTTAACAGTACTTTTACCACAATACCAGGCCGAGCAAAAGGGGTTAAGCACATAACAGTAACAAGGAATGCTCGCCCTATTAGGCAAAAGACATACAGGTTACCAGAGCGGTTAAGAGCTGATGTGGTTAAGGAAATACAAAAAAATGAAAGAATTGGGTATCAAAGAAGAGTCAAGGAGTACTTGGTTATCACCAAAGGTGATTGTAAACAAAAATGAAGGGGTGTAAGAATCTGCCTTGATTTTAGGAAACAAGTGTCAGAATTTGACAGTTATCCTATGCCTAGAACAGATGCTTTGGTGGACAGACTGGGGAGTACGATGTATATCAGTACCCTTGATCTCACCAAAGGTTACTGGCACATTCTTCTAGCTAAAGAATCTAGAGACAAAACTGCATTTGCCACCCCTATAGGATTCTACCAGTTCACCACCATGCCCTTTGGTTTACATGGTGCGCCAGCTACATTCCAGCAGTACATGAATGTAATTTTATTCCCTCACACTGGTTATTGTGCTGCATACCTGGATGATGTTGTGGTGTATAGTCCAGACTGGAAAAGCCACCTAGAACACCTACGAGCAGTTATCCAATCAATCAAAAAGGCAGGTCTGACAATTAATCCTACCAAGTGTGCACTGGGCATGCAGGAAACCAGATATTTGGGCTATGTGTTGGGAAAAGGAGAAGTTAACCCAGAAATTTCTAAAATAGAAGCTGTAGCTAACAGCCCTGTCCCTAAAACAAAGAAACATGTCAGGTCATGTTTAGGGCTAGCTGGTTATTATCAGAGATGTGTTCCCAGCTTTGCAGAGTTAGCTATTCCCCTCACTAAACTCACGAAAAAATGGTACCCAAATAATGTGAAATGGACCCCAGAGTGTAATGAAGCTTTTCAAGCCATTAAGGCTGCATTATGTTCAGCCCGTGTTTCAAGAAGCCCAGACTTTGAGAAACCATTTTTTGTTACAAACAGATGCATCAGATGTAGGCTTAGGTGCAGTCCTGAGTCAAAATATAGATGGGATGGAACATCCTATTCTGTACATAAGTAGTAAGTTGCATAACAGAGAGAAAAGGCACTCCACCATTGATAAGGAATGTTGAGCAGCAAAGTGGATCATGGAGTCCCTTAAGATTTATTTGCTAGGAACTGACTTTCGTACTTATAACAGAACAAAATCTTCTCCGTTGGCTTAACCAAACAAAAGACAAAAATTCCAGAATCCTAAGGTGGTACCGGGCACTACAGCCATTTAAATTCAAGATGATACACAAATCTGGTAAAGAGAATAGCAATGCTGATTTTCTATCAATGTATGGATCAGGAATTGAGGGTTCTGAAGGCTGAAAAACAAATGTATGAGTTTAAACTTTACTATTTGTTGTACTGTTATAGAAAAAGGATACTGCACATGTGCTTAATTTCTGAAAGTTAGAAGCTAATGTTAGAGAATTAATAGAAAGTTTTGGAAACCTGTTTGACAAAACAGGTTCCCTCTTATGGAGGAGGGTGTATGAGACAGGGTTGAATAGGACAGTGTCCCAGTTGTTATGGGGAGTTTGAATGCAGGGATCTGTTCTGTTCTTTCCTTTCCTATCTCTAGTCAGTCTGGTTGTGCAACCAAATTTTCTCGTGAGACCTAGGATTTTATCACCCCAACAGTCTCGCAATTCTTTGCCTCTCATTGTCTCCCAGTCTTCCCTTGACGTTTCTGTCTTTCCTCCCTTGCATATCTGCCAGTATAAAAATATGCAAATCATTATGTAGAAATTTAACTGATATTGGGATCCTTTTGTTTAGAAATTATATAGTGTTACTGTTGAAATGTATATAAATATAGTTTAAGATGATTGTAAAAAGCTATTGGGAACTCAAGGGGTTAACCTGAGAGCAGTTGTTAAGCCCTTTTTCAGAAGCTGTGGAGAAGGTGCATCAGTTCTAGGACATCGGGTTCTTGCTGCACATGCCTGAAACATACAAGAACATTTTTGAAAACAACAAGACGCTTGTTAAGGGGAGGGGGTTGCAAAGACTTATAAGAAAGAGCTGCAATGTTTTGAGACACACAGAGACTGAAGAAAAACTCAGATGGATTGTCTGTTTATTCTGCCTTTGTAAATAGTTATTATGAACAATTTTATTTTTTTTATGTTACTGCTAGTACTAATAAATACTTTTTGCAAATTCTACAACTGCTCCTGGTTTTTCCTATGCTTCCTTACCTGTGCCTCGATGACAAGCATGTAAGACTGGATGGTAAACTTGTTCCCAGTCTCCCATTTCAAACTAGGTTGGAAGCTATGAATAATTCTGTATTTCCCTTTATGCAGTTAACCCATGCTTTAGCCCAGCTTACAGGACCCACCCCTGAAGCAATGTCCATAACACAGTAATGAGCCCCCTTAAAGGACTGGCAAATAGTCACAATGCTGTATCAAAATTATATGCTGTTATTTCTAAAAACTGCTACCAAGGGGAAGGGGGAACATTGGTAGGTACTGGGTACAAGCTTTTCTTGAAGAGAGTGCCTTATGGAAGTTGAATGATATATGGAAAAAACTGTATGAACACCTAAAAACAGAAAACCTTTGCCTCATGCAATTTCAAATCTTGCATAATACATATATCTTACGTCTCACAAACTATATACGATAGATAAATTGGAGAGTGCTAATTGCACTAGATGTGGTACAGCTGAAGGGAAGGTACCATATTTCCTATTCTTTGGGAGTGCCCTGAAGCTAAGCCCCTTTCGGACACTATAAAGGCTAAACTGGATCTGCGTTGCCGAGCCTTAATACCGCCTTTACCCTAGATAATCTGCATTATTGGGCATTATGGCATGCAGCTCCTCTTTTCTCAGAAGTACTTAGCTTGATAGTGGAGGTGGCTTAGGAAATTAATACCAAGGCACTGGTTAGATGACCAGGTGCCAGCCTTCACAAAATGGCACAAAGAATTTCTAGCCGCCTTAAGAATGGAAAAGAATACTGCTAGCACGAACAAGAGGGCAGTTATAGAAAGAGATGGGAAATGCTGCATACACTGTTATCTCTTGAGCCAGTGCCAGAGGGGAAGGACCTATAGTATAACCACTGGAGAAAGACGGTTGGAGCAATAAATAATGTCAAGCAGCTTATACAATGTATAAAATTAGTAGCAGTGTTTTCCTAAATAAATTTAAGGATTACCATTACCAGATCTAACGTCTAGTCACTGTAGAATGTTGATGATTTCCTGCTGTTTACTGTCTTAGTGGGGAGTACTGTCTTTGTATGCATGTAAGTTATATTATGTTGTACGTTCCAAAAAAAAGACTTCAATAATATATACTAATTAAAAAAAAAGACAAACATTCATACAATTAAGTACTAGTACACAAAGTAAAGCAGAAAAAATATACAAAACCAGAAAACCAAAACCCCTTAGTTCCCCACAATGACAAAGAAACATAGACTTTGACGGCAGATAAGGACCGCTTGGCCCACCTACTCTGCCCAATGCCCTACCTATTGGATAAGCTGCAGATCCTAGTTAACCAACAGTCTACTTCTTCCTACCCCCCACTAGAATTGCCTTATGTCTGTCCCATGCATTCTTGAATTCCCCCACTGTTTTTGACCCCACGATCTCCTCAGGAAGGCCATTCCATGCGTCCACCACCCCCTCTGTGAAAAAATACTTCCTCACATTGCCCGTGAGCAGTCCCCCCTCTCACTTCGAATTGTGGCCCCTTGTTCTTGCACATCTCTTTTTCTCAAAGATGCTGCCCTCTTGGACTTTGTTGATTCCCTTGAGGTACTTGAAAGTTTCTATCATGTCCCCCCTCTTCCTCCTTTCTTCAAGGGTATACATATTAAGCTCCTTTAGTCTCTCTTCATATGGCTTCTGTTGCAGACCCTGCACCATTTTAGTTGCTCTTCTCATCCTGTCTATGTCCTTGTGGAGATGGGGTCTCCAGAACTGAACGCAGTACTCTAGATGGGGTCTCACCAACTGTCTGTACAGAGGGATAACAACTTCTTGTTTTCTACTGATCTCTCTCCCTATGCATCCCAGTATCTCCCCAGCCATTCATACTGCCTTCTCACATTGCTTGCTTACCTTAGAAAATATATATATATATATATATATATATATATATATATGTGTGTGTAGGTTCTGGCTTGTTAAGAGACCTGTATATGGAATACTTAGCTCAACCATTCTACATTTCTCCAACGTGTTTCAAAGATAGCACAGGGAATGGTCTCACTTTCCTTTGCCATTATGTCCCTTAAGTCATTCTTTATGTAAGCAATTAAATAGTGCAGTAGTATTTTCTTTTGCAAAACATACCAGCATTGCGACTGCCATACCCACCACTTTAGGCATGACCAAATCAAAGTACTACAGTTCCGTTTGTTCCATGGGGTAGTCATGTTCCCTAAAACTAGAAACTTGTAAGACAATTGGCTAACCTCAGGTACCCCCCTCCCCGGGTGTGGCCAGTGTAAGTCAAAGGTCAGTTATGTATGGACACTGAAAGTAAAGATGTTCCATACTTTCTTCAGTAACTGAACATCCTGGTCTAGCACATACAGTACTCTGACACCTGTCTGGCTTAGCGTTGCCTTTGACATTCAGATGACCATGGGCTGATAACCACATCACATCCTACCTTATTTTTGTGACTACCGTCAGTAAGATGTGCCATGATTACCTTCTTCACCACTCCATATGTATTGGAAAAAAATGTGGAAGACATAAAATGGGTATGAAGAACCCAAGTATAACGTTTCTTCACTGTATCTGCAGAAACCAACAATTTATTAATCTGACATTGTTTTAATTTAAGAAAGTATTCTAGTATATAGAAACATAGACAGTGATGGCAGAAAGAGACCACTGGTCCATCCAGTATGCCCATAAGCCCTAAAAAACCCGGGACCTATTGTCCATACAGGGTTCTGACCCCCACTATCCACCCCCATACTCCCCACCCTACCGCTGTCACACCGAACAGCCACTAAGCCCTTCATTCTGTCCCAGCTGTGTTTGAAACCATTGATTGTTTTTGACACCCACCACATGAGCTTGCAGATTGTTCCATGATTCCGCCACCATTTCTGTAAAATAAAACGTTCTCACTTCCCTCTTAAATCTCCCCCCTGTCACTTTCCAGTAATGCTCATGTGTTCTTGAACCACCACTTATGCTAAATAGTTCCTTGCAGTTAACCTTGTTCGTTCTTTTCAGGAACTTGAAGGTCTGTATCGTATCACCCCTCTCTACTCTGGCCTCCACCAGGTGCATGTTCAGTGCCTTAAGCCAGTCCTCGTACAATCTGTCCTGCTTGCCCTGAATCATTCTGATCACCCTACATTGCACTGTCTCTAGCCTGTCCTTATCTTTCCTTAGGCGACGAGTCAAGAACTGGACACAGTACTCCAGGTATGGCATCACCAGTGATCTACAGAGAGGTGGTAATACCTCATTCTTTCTGCTGTCATCAATACCTCTTCCTATACACCCCCAACATTCTGCTTTCCTTACCATAGGTCTTGTTACACTGGTCTGATTACTTTAGGGAATCACTAATGGCCCCTAGGTCTCTTTCATCAGAGGTCTTGCCCAGCTTTACCCTCCCCATCCAGTATTATGTCCTGGGGTTCTTGTTCCCTATATGAACCACCTCGCACTACCTGGCATTGAATTTCAACTGTTATACCTTTGACCACTTCTCTAGCTTTTGCAAGTCTTTCTGCATCTTCCTAACCCCCTCCTCACTTTCTACCCTGTCGCAGAGGTTAGTGTCATCTGCAAAGAGACACAACTTGCCCTGGATTCCTTCTCCCATGTTGCTAATGAATATATTGAAAATGATTGGATCCAGGACCGATCCTAGTGGCACCCTACTGGTGACCACCCTCTCTTCTGATTGGACTCCGTTAACCACACAGCAATAAAAAATGAGCACCCAGGCAATATGAGTCAAGGCAAAAAAGTTTTATTAAAGAGCTGGTGGCACATTCAGGAGCACTTTAACAAAACGTAATATTTAGACACAGTCCAGTTTGTATTGCCCGTTAGTGCTGTATTCCTCCTCCCCATTATTTATTACTGAGATCATCTGTATGAAAATTGCTCCTGAACAGTTTGTCTATTCCTGCTTCTTTCTCCCTACCTGAAGTCACAGAGCATTGCCTGTGATATCACCGTTGCTCCCATGGCAACAGATTGTGATTATGACTTGAAGTCGGGAGTAAGCTACAAAGGTAGATGGACTCTAAAGGAACTCTAAGGGATCATTATATCCATGCAAATTTCCTTAGTAATAAATGATGGGGAGGAGAAATACATAAAATATAAATGGAATGCAGACAATTGTACCAAATTAATATGCTTTTTAAAGTTTTCTTTAAAGTTTTCTTTGAGGCGTCAGTAGCTTTTTAAAGTGCCATCAGTGCAAAAAATATAACTTAATGGCAATCCACTCCCATAGCGGAAGTGAAAGGCAAATGGGCAGGATGTGTCTTAGGTTTCACACATGCGGTTGACATGTGTTAGGAGACATCAGTCACATGTGCGAAATGTAAGGCATGCTCTGTTTGTCTTTCACTGCCACTATGGCAGTGGATTGCCGTAAGTTAAATTTTTGCACTGATGGCATATTAATAAGCTTTTTAGCCTTGGCTTATGTTGCTTGAATCAGGTGTTCATTTTTTGTTGCTGCATGTCTCTCCTATTTATAGTAGCACCAAGTAGATATCCCTGTGTGACTTTTTGTCCTCCATTGACTCTGTCAACCATAACTGTCTGCTGCCTCCCTTTCAACCAGTTTCTCACCCATCTAACTGTGTCCTTCGCTGTACTCAGATCCTCTAGTTTCTTCAGTAACCTTCTGCGAGGCACCAAGTCGAAACATTTACCGAAATCAAAACAGAGTAAATCCACAGTATGGCCCTTATCCACTACCCTCATTACCCAGTCAAACAATACTATCAGGATGGTCTGACAAGACCTTTCTGTCATGAACTTGTGCTGTTTACGATCCTGGAGTCCACTGCTCTCCAGGTAGTTAGCAAGGCCCTCTTTCACTAGTATCTTCATCAGTTTACCCACAATAGAGGTAAGACTGACAGGTCTGTAGTTACCCAGTTGCTGCTTCTCCTGCCCTTATGGAGTGGGACTACATCTGCTACCCTCCAGTCTTTTAAAACTACCCCTGTCTGAACTGAGCTATTGAATGGCCCCAACAGGTGTGAATTCGGTTCCGTTGCCAATTCCTTGAGCATTTTAAGATGCATCCTGTCAGGTCCTGATCCTTATCTATCTTTAGGACTGCTAGCTCTTTCCTAACTCTTTCACTGATAAATACTTGCTGCCTTATCTCAGGGGTCACCCTTACATCTGCCTTAATGCCACTCTTTGGCAGAGGCCCTCTGTCTTCCCTTGTGATCACAGAGCAAAAGCAGTCATTGAGAAAGGCTGCTTTCTGCCCGTTCTCCTCAATTACTCTACCTCCCTCTGTTAGCATAACAGTTCCTCCTCCCTTCTTTCTTTTTTTCCCCTTAATACAGCTAAAGAACTGTTTCCTCACTCTGGACTCCCACTGCAATATGCAGCTCTATCTGTCTTTTTGATCTCCCTTGTTCTCATTTGGTAGTCTTTCCATTCTTCCTTCCCATGTTTTTCCTTCTACCTGATGAAGGCCTTCTTTTTGGCTCTCACTGCTTCCTGACCTTTCCAAAGAACCAGACTGGTCTCTTGTACCTTTTTCTGTTGATTACCTTTCTCATGCAAGACTCTGTTGCCTCGAGAATGACCCCCTTGATTGCCCCCCATCTTTCCTCCACATCCCTGATGCTGTCCACTCTAACTTGCCCTAGACCAGCTTCTCATTTGGTTAAAGTCTGCCTTTCTGAAATCTAGGACTTCAGCTTTTGAGGAGAGCTTACTTGCCAAATGGCCTGGTGGAACCATATAAAGTTATGGTCGCTGGACCCTAGTGGCTCCCTTGTCCTCACTTTTCCAGCTTCTTATCTGGTTGAATTCTGCCATTCTGAAATCTAGGACTTCAGCTTTTGAGGAGAGCTTACTTGTCAAAGTGCCAGGTGGAACCATATAAAGTTATGGTTGGTGGACCCTAGTGGTCCCCTGTCCACACTTTTCCTACCATTTCTGAGTTACCGAGTACCACATCAAGAATGGCAACCTGTCTACTGGGTTCCTTAGCTAGCTGTACTAGCAGGCAGTCCTGCAGTATATAAAGCAGGCCCTGACTTCTGGAGCTCCTGGCTGCTGGAATGACCCAATCAATATCTGGTAGGTTTAGATCTTCCACCACCACCCCTTCCCCCTTTGCCACCCCCTTTCTAGTTTTGCTACTGGCTCCTTATCTCTCTTGTCACCCTGTCCTGGAGGTCTGTAGATCACCCATATTCATAGTTTCTTGCCTGGGAATGCCATGAGCCGAACCTACAGTGATTCTGTTTCCCCATTACCTCTTCTGATATCTCCATCCTCCACTGCCTCTGTGCCCTCACTGACATATAGGGCTACGCATCCTCCTTTACCTTTTTCTCTATCCCATCTAAACATGGTGTAGTGTGGGACTGTCAGGTCCCAATCGTTATTCTCTGTGGCCCAAGCTTCTGTAATGGCTACTAGATCCATCTCCGTGTCTGCCACCATTGCCTGGAGCTCACTAATTTTATTTCCTAGACTCCTGGCACAATGGCAGACCACATTCCATCTTTCTCCTGATCCCCTCTTGCTTTTTCTTATTCTTTCTCCCTTATTTTTCCCTAGTCTTCTTAATTTTTTATTTTTCGTGCTGAATGTAGGCTTTGTTAGCCCTCCCTCACTGGCCTCTTCCCCTAACCTCGCTTGAATTTTAATCCTACTGTTGCTCACCTTGCTGATACTCGTCCCCCCATTCAGGGGAAGCACTATATAGGTTCCTCACCTGCTCTCCCTTCTCAGTGGTTCCTCTAGCCTCCATCTCCCCTGCAGTCAGTTTAACTGTCCAAGGTAAACATCAAACTTCTGCCTCAGAGCACTGGCCCCCTCTCTTATCAGGTGAAAGCCATCTATCCCAGAAAGCCCCGCAGTCCCCCACAAAGTGGTAACCATCCTCCAGACACCATCCCTTCAACCACCCAGTCCTCAGCCTTGTCCTTTCTTACTCTATCATACCCAGTCAAAGAAAACTATCAGGGTGGTCTGACAAGACTCTTGTCAGACCACCCTGGTAGTTTTTTCTGACTGGGTAACCCAGGTAGTAGATAAGGGCCATGCTGTGGATTTACTCTACCTCAATTTCAGCAAGGCTTTCATCTCAGTGCCACACAGGAGGTTGCTGAAGAAGCTGGAGAACCTGGGCACAGCTAGGGACATAGTTAGATGGGTAGGAAACTGGTTGAATAAGAGACAGCAAAGGTAGGTGGTAAACAAGGAGACCCCATCTCCGCAAGGACATAGACAGGATGAAGGCAGTCCAGAGGAGGGCAGCTAAAATGGTGCAGGGTCTGCAACAGAAGCCATACAAAGAGAAGCTTAATATGTATACCCTCGAGGAAAGAAGAGAGAGGAGAGACATGATAGAAACTTTTAAGTGCTTCAAGGCAATCAACAAAGTCCAAGAGGGTAGCATCTTTCAGAAAAAGAGATGTGCAAGAACAAGGAGGCGCAATTTGAAGATAGAGGAGGGATGGTTCAGGGGCAATGTGAGGAAGTATTTTTCACAGAGAGGGTGGTGGACACATGGAATGGCCTTCCTGAGGAGGTTGTGGGTTCAAAAACAGTGGGGGAATTCAAGAATGCATGAGACAAACATAAGGCAATTCTGGTGGGGGGAAGGAAGAATTAGGCTGTTGATTAACTAGGATCTGCAGCTTAGCCAATAAGTAGGGAAATGGGCAGACTAGATGGGCCAAGCAGTCATTATCTGCCATCAAAGTCTATGTTTCTATGTTTAAATCAGAAGAGAGGGAGGTCACAAGTGGGGTGTTGCAGGGATTTGTCTTGTGTCCTGTCCTTTTTAATATGTTCAGCACTGACACTGGAGAGGGCATTCAGAGCAAGTTGTATCTTCGCAGATGAGATGAAGCTCTGTGGTAGGGTAGATAGAGATGAAGGACCAGGGAGATGCAGTGGAATGTACAAAGGTTAGAGAACTGGTCAAAGACTTGGCAGTTGAAATTCAATTACAAAAAATGCAAGGTTATGCACCAAGGGAGGGTACCCTTACGGGTTCCCGTGGCTCACTATCCCAACACTCACCTGCCTGGGCACTATTGCCCAACAGGTGCAGTGTCCTGACAGTGATCATCCTGATGCTGCAATACCTGAAGGGGTGACATAGCGGATGTGATGGAATGCTACCTTACCTCTTCTGCAGTACAGGAAAGGATGGCTGGATGGGGCTGCTGGTTGAGCTGCTCCGGTGGTGTGGAGGGGTAAACCACTGGTAGGTCAGCCAGCATGCTCTGTGTGACCTGGGTTCTGGTCTGGGTCATGTCATTTTATACACTGCACCCCTGTAACTACTTAATATTTTACTCCAGGGTCTGCTCCCCCTTGGAGTTAGATATTTAAGTTATGGGGGGTGTGGGGGCATAGCCCCCCACAGTCTACACTTCGTTTCTTGGTGGATGCCTGACATTGTAGTGTCAGGCATCCGATCTGTTTGGGGCTGTGGATTTCAGGCCCATAAACTTGGTATCCTGAACATCGGGATACCAAGTTTAGGGCTAACATAATATATCCCCTAGGGGAAAAAAAACAGGACAGAGTAGTGGATGGGAGAGGTTAAATTGAGCACTACAGCAGAGAAAGGGGACCTGGAAGTCATCATCACTAGAGACTCCATCTAACAATCAAGCCAGTATAACGAGGTCCATAGTAAGGCAAATAGGATACTGGAGTGTATCTGAAGGCATATTGGCAGCAGGACAAAGGAGGTACTACTACCTATATATAGGTCACTGGTGAGGCTGCATCTGGAATACTGTGCTCAAGTTCTGAAGTTCTTCCCTAAGGAAAGACAAGGACAGACTAGATATGGTGCAATGCAGGATAAACAAGATGATTTAGGGCCAACAGAGCAGATCTTATGATGATCATCTGAAGGCACCGAACATGCACTCACTAGAGACCAGGCAAGAGGTGGGATGTGATAGAGATCTTCAAGTTCCTGAAAGGAATAAACAAGGTGAACTTAGATAAACTATTTAGCAGGAGTACAGAGTCAAGAACCAGGTCACAAGTGGAAACTGGAGTGGAGGTAAGGTTCAATAGGGATGTGAGAAAGTGCTATATTACAGAAACGGTGATGGATCTGTGGAACAGTCTGCCAGTGACAGTGGTGGGTGCCAAAACCATAAAATGGCTGGGACAGAGTGAAGCGTTTTGTGGTTGCTCAGGGTGGTAGCAGCAGGGAGGGGTGCAGGGAGGTGGACAGGGAGGGATAAATAAATGTGCTGTTGGCATTGTTGTCATTGTTGCTGATGACACGGAAAGGAGGGCTAGACAATTCTGCCTATTTTCTGTCTCGTCCCAGGGATGGGGGAAATACAGATGGTAATCAACTGAAACTGAACCAGATTAAGTTGTTGGTGGCATAAAACCCCTGATTAAACCATAGGTCTCAGGGCAGACAAGGAACTCCAGGCAAGCTAGATGGACCTTTGGTCTTTTTCTGCTGTCATTGTCTATGTTTTTATGACCTGGTATGGATCCCTGGGAAACCTCTACAGTGACCAACCTGTCATCAGATAGAGCACTCATACATTTTACAGATTCAATGTGCATACACAACTGGTATGATGTATGTTTCTGTGACTTAGATACATTGTGGCTGTTTGCCTCTCTATCCATGGGATATACCACCCTGTAGGGGTACAATGACAAGGAACCCTAGTGAAGGGTTCCACCCCGATAAGTGCCGAGGGAATGATTCCCTTGGCTAAAGGTAGCTTAGGAAGAAGCCCACAGGAAAGAGAGATCTGCCGCTGGAGGAGGAGGAGGAGGGGAGGATGGCAGGGCAACAAAAGAAATGAGTCCTGGACTAGCCAAGAGGAGCAGCCTTTAAAGGTCTGATGGGGGAGTGGTTAGTTGCTCCACTCATTGAACTACAGGCATAGCGTTGCAATTCAATGTGCTTATGCAACTGGTGTGATGTATGCTTGTGTGACTTAGATACACTGTTGCTGTTCACCTCTCTATCCATGGGATATACCACCCTGTAGGGGTATGACAGTGAGGAAGCCTAGTGAAGGGTTCCACCCCTATAGTTGCCACAGAAATGATTCCCTTAGCTAAAGGTAGTTTAGGAAGAAGACCAAAAAGAATACTCAAAGGGGTGTTGAGCAGCAAAGGAGGCAAGAAGTCAGAAGATATTGAGACTGGAAATGAAGGTGATAGACATAGATAGGAAGGAAAGGGGAGGAACAAGATATGATGAGGACAATGAATGAAATGAAAGCTGACAAGATGCAGAAGGGCAGACTTCCTAAGAAGAGAGGGAACAGCCGGGGCCACCATCCAACTCCATCCAACAATGGAACCTAACTATAGAACTTATGAAAGCACTAGCCCTGTCTAATATTATGAAGATCGGCATGGAGGAGAGGAAAAAAACCCTTTGAGGAGGAAACCTCAGGCGATCCAAGGCCTAGGTCACCTTCCCTCCAGGTTAAAGGACGTTTTTGTTAGTGACGGCTCAGCTACTGCAATTTAGAGTCGATATTGAGGAAAGAAGAAAAGATTCCAATTTAGATGAAACTCTAGCTCTGTCTTTCTAGCAGGAATGCTGTTGAGGGTTGCGAGCGATGTCTCTGCAACTAGACGCCCAAAAGCAAAGGAGGAGAGAAAAGACCACTGAGGCATTCAGCCAGCCTACACAAGCCTACAAAACAAACCAGGTGAACTAGAGGCAGTCAGATAGAGAATAGCGTAGAGGGTGCCTCCAAACCCACTCAGGCAGCCAAAGGGGCCCTGATAAAGAAAGCCCCACCCCTAGCAGCTTGAAGTCATAAATTCTACATCCAGAGGTGTTGCCAAAATGAGAGACAACTGAAGGTCCACCTGGAGTGAAGAAATTCTCACTATGGGCCAGGGAGAAGGACCCCACCCCGAGCTCTGCATGCTCTAGATGCAGACTTTGGGGGTGCAGAGTGAGACCGTCAGCTACAGGCTAGCCCCGAGCCATGGAGCAATGGGCACAGAAAGCATGTCTCCGAATGGATAGCAGGTCAAGTCAAGGCAGCATGGGTCCCATATGAGGGGTATGCTCATTTAGTTGATGTGAATGAGTAGACCTATGGAGAGGTCAAAGTGAGTGAAGGAGACCCCAACAGGGGTCCAGAGGAGGCAGGTCACAGTAGCAACCATAGGAGTGCATGCCAACCGGGTCCATTAAGAAGCCAAATCAGGAGGGGAGTGAAAATCATGAAGGTAGGAATGAGAACAGCTGGGTGAAACCGACTGCTGATGGGTGAGGTACAAAGTACCAGGAGTGGAGAGGTTGGAGCTACGAAGTTGGAATGCATGACTGGATGTTCCAGAACGAACATACGAGATATGCTGATAAGGGAAGCCTCGAGGGCTGACATGGAACTGCAGATTTAGATTGAATGGGATCAGGGGGAGAGACGATGATGGCCAGGTGAAGCACGCAGCTTACGATGAGGGCCAAAGTTGGTACGGGAAGAGGAGAAGTAGATGCAGGAGGACAGAATGCTCAAGAACGAATGAACGAGAAATGATGGTGGAGTGAAAGCCTCAAATGCCGGAATGGTTTCAGGTGAGGTATGAAATGGACGATGCACGATAATGAAATGAAGCCTCGAAGGCCGGTGCAGTGAAGGTGAGATATGAAATGGACGATGTATGGTAATGGAGTGAAGCCTTCAAGGCCAGTACAGGTAAGGTGAGGTATGAAATGGATGATGTACGATGATGGAGTGAAAGCCATGAAGGCCGGTATGGTTCAGGGTAGGTAAGATGAGGTTCGGTATCGATGAAGGTTTGACATGGAGTTGAGGATATATGAGTTGAGTGGTCCAGAACGTAGGACTAGGGTAAAAGGAGGATACAAATAGGTATGGTGATGGCAGGATAGGGAAACACCCCCAAAAAAGAAAGCACAGGATGAGGATGGAAAAGAGGTGGAGGGCTCGAGTCAGAGACGAGAATGGTGGGGCGAAGCCCAGAGCCTATGGTCAGAGTAAAAAGAACCAGGAGGAAAAGAACAAGGTATGATGGTGGTAGGAGGAACTGCAAGATCCATACAGGAAGGATAAGGATAGAGAAGAATAGAGACTGGCATACATAGGATTATGATATGAACCAAATGACATGGGGGGAGGCAGGAGAAGACTGATACAACAGGGTCAGGAAAATGGAGTAAACGGTGCAAGAGAAAGAGAAGGTAGAAGGCTGCAGCCAGGTGATGCAAAAGGGCCGAGGCATCAGAAAACTAGAGTGCAGCAGGGAAAGGAGCAGTGGGCCAAGCAAGGAGAGCCTCAAAGAAGGATGTTGGGTAGGTGTGGTAGACAGAGGGACAAGGCAGAGGTAGGGTCGATAGTGAGAAACAGGAAGGCTGGGCAAAGCCTGCAGCTGATGGTTGTGGTACAAAATACCAGGAGCAGAACTAGGTATAATGGTGGGTGGGAGGAGCTGAAAAGACGGTACAGGAAGGAGGGGTTCTAGACAAATGGAGATTGACATAGAGAGGAGGAAAATAAGGTATGAGGGCAGGGACAAGACACCAGAAGGACTGAAGGAACAAACAACCAGGGGACAGCGTGGAAAGGACAGTGGGCAGACCAAGGAGAGCCCAGGAAAAGAAGAACAAAAGGGAGCCAGTGTAAGGAGGTAGGAAGGTGGTAGGGCAGGAAAATCCTCCAAGAAAGGCAGGACAAAGGAGGCAGTGCCCTGGGGCAAAACACAGAAGCCGAGGATAGGAATGGAAAACTGGCAGGAGATGTGAGTCAAGTAGCGCTGCAACCACAAGCAGCCGATGGGAAATGAAAAATTCAAAATGTGAGAGGCAGGTGCTCCCCAGGGACAACAGAAGCCACATAGGCACAGAGGAAGATATGGAGGACCAGAAAGAGTAAGATGCTCCAAAGGAAAACGGAGGACCGAGAGTCCCAGGCATAGGGCAGAGCCCTGCCAAAAGTAATGCATGGCAGTGTAGGCAGCCATGCTAGAGTGACAGGTGCAGCAAGAAGCAGTGGACAACTGGTCCCCCGAATGACAAGCGAGCTGGTGGAGGCATGGGAAGCACTGGAAGCAAGCAGGGGGCAATAGCAACATAGAAATGAGGAGTCTTCCAGAGGAGTGAGAACTGGAGCGTACAGTGTGTGGAAGGGATAGATGGGGAAAACATGAGTCAAGACGCACTGAGTACAGAACCAGGGATGGAGGGGGAGATGGACGAGGAGAGGCGACGAGGGAAGAATCCCTGAAGAAACATGGGCGAGGTACAGATGGGTGGGTGGGAGGAACCAAGCACAAAGAGCAAAGGGGCGAAATGAGGAAGTGGAGGCCGAACTCGCTGGCATCGGCCTGGGCAAGTGCAGGAGTGGCAGATGAGGGAGAATGAGGGCGGCTCCTGACAAACAAAACAACATGGAAGGCAAAGGCGAGAAGCAAAACAAGGAAGGAGGGGCATGGAGGGAGAGGCAGTGCCAGCACTGTAGGAAGGAGTGAGCTGCAGACAAGCGGCAGGTGAGAAACAGAGACAGCCAGCGGCCAGAGGCGCTGCAAACAACGATGGTATCAGCGAGGCAAGAGACACAGGAAAGAGTTAGGAGGAGTGGTGCTTCCAGCCGCAACAAAAGAAACAAATCCTGGACTAGCCAGGAGGAGCGGCCTTTAAAGGCCTGATGGGGGAGTGGTTAGTTGCTCCACCCATTGAACTACAGGCATAGCCTTGCAACTGTGTTCTACAAGACAGGTAGTCTTTAATCCAGTCAACAGCATCCAATGTCCTTTTCTGCCAACAAATGCTAGGTTTCTGTGTTTTTGGTTTGATTGAAGGGCCCAGCGACAGTAATTTTTGACACAGGAAAGTATAGTGAACAAGGTCAAAGGCTTTAGTGAGGTCTATACATACTGAGCCTGTTAACTCCCCTCTGTCCAGTGCACCAAGTATGCATTCTGTGAATTCAAGCAGGGCAGCATTAGTGCTAAACCTTTTCTTGAATACATGTTGTTCCTTAGCTGGAAGCTCATACTACTTGAGGAAATTTGTTTGCAGGTCATTCAATATCTGCTTGAGTGCCTGAGGGTGGGGAAGAGAGGATAGAGATAAGATGGTATTGTAGTTAATGGGGATATTAGAATCACTGCCCATGAATACTGGGATTACACATGCCTTTTTCTAAATGTACTCAGGAATAAATTAATTAAATTAAGTATGGAATGTGGTGTTCGATCTAGTTTAGTCAACATTACAGCTAACTTATACATAGACGTGAGCATCTATAAGATTAAACCATGCTGGCCATGTATCTGCCCCCTTTGAGACTAATAAAGGGGTCAGACAAGGCTGTGTCCTGGCTCCACCTCTATTCAGCCTTTATATAGATCAAATATTAAGAGAATTTGATGCGCTGGTAGTCAGATTCCCCTAAAATTTCCAATTTCAATTGCTCAACACTTGCTTATGCAGACGACTTAGTAGTCTTCCTGCTGTTTAGAAAGGGACTTCAAATAAAATTGGACATGCCATAGCTGCTAGGTGATAAACTTAAAATTAATTAGACAAAAACTAAAATTGTGATCTTTGGTCGGGATAAGGGGAGTACAAAATGGAAAATTGGTGACCAGTCTTTAGAAAAAGTTAATGCTTATGTCTACCTGGGTATAACCTTTTCAGCAACAGGAACATGGACCAGTCATATAAATAGAATCTTAAATGTAGGTAAAGAAACAATATTAGGACTAAATAAGTTTAACCGTGTGTATGGAGGCCTTAATATTCAACCCCTAATCAAGGCAATTAAATCTAAATATATTTCCCAGGTCTTACATGGAATAGAGATCTGGGATATTAAACATAAAGACAAACTCACAGTTCCTGTTTATAAACTCCTGCATGCTGCCCTTAGTGTATCTTCATCATGCCCGGCACTATATCTGAGAGCAGAACTGGGAATGATACATATCAATGCAAATCATGATAACAGGAGGACAAATTTCTGGATGCACTTAACTAGACTTCCTTCAAGTAGATTACCAAAGAAATGTCTCCTTGAAAAACAACAATGGATCAGTAATAACTGCCGCTCCAAAAACTGGGTGAAAGAGCTCTACAGTCAATTGCACAGCTATGACTTATTTTTTTCTGGAAAAATATGTCCAAAAAGGTATCAGTATCAGGGGTGTAGACAGAAATGTCCACTTTGTACACACACACATCAACTGCTGCCTCCCCCTTAAAATATAGTGTACACATCATCTCCAAATGCCGCCCCCATTACAAATATATCAGATTTTTGTCAGATGACTCCTCCAATCTCTAAACAGGCTATACACATATCTATCTCCTAAACAAGTCTACACTAACTCAAATACACACATTAGAATGATAATGTAAACAAAAAGGCATATGATTGGGACCAGCACTCAATAAAACAGTACACAAATGTGTACAGTGAGTATTCCTGCCTACACCCTTGATAAGAATTAGTATTAGGGACAAAAACTATATTAAAGATAGGACAAATCAATACTGGAGTAAGATGGATCTAGAGAAAATCGCCAGTACAAAATACTCAAAGTGGTTTGCAGCAAGTACATTTTCTGGCAAATTTTAAATAATATCTGGATGTATTGCATGATCCAGCTTTACACAAAACCTTTCTGAGAGCAAAATTAGCACTGCTTGATAGTAATCTTTTAAGAGCTAGATTCAGTAAACATGTACTAGAACCAAATTGTCACTGTCAGCATGGTTGCATAGAAGACCTACCACACATGTAATGGTACTGTGCGTGGTGCAAAAGCACAAGAGAGTTCTGGCCAGGACTTTTTTCAAACACATATAACATGTGATAGAAATTAACTGACTATGATATTGATATCAGCAGAAGATGAATGGACCATAACAAGGACTGCGACATATTTGACTATTATTGTAAAAATAAGAAAACAAAAAATAGCTAACTTAGAAGCTTAATAAAGATCTGCACCTATGAACGATTACAGAACACTAATCTAAAAATTTGACTAACATTCTTCCAATCATCCTTGAGATAGAGTTTACATCATGCAAAGTATATTTTAAACATGGGGCTGGATTTTCAAAGGCCCGATGCATGCTGTGACAATGGCAGCTTGCACCAAGTGCGGCGCGCCCGGGACCCTGTGCCCGAATTTCTATTCTACAGGGTCCCGGCGCCTAAGTCCATCAGCTTGCGGCAAAGGGGGTGTTGCGCCTGATGCATGGGCGCACCCACCTGGTGGGGCTGCCCAAATGGCCTTGGGGAGTCCGCAGCACCCACGGACAGGGCTGTCAAAGGGCACTGCCCCACCATCGCCACCGCACCACCGCACCGTGCTGCAACACTCTCCTGTACCCTGGTGGGCTAGTGCCCCCCATGGCACCATCAATTACAGACCTTCTCCCACCCCATCCGTGATTAGCATAGCCCTCATGACACTCTCGCCAGCCACTAAACGGGCAGTCCATGCGCGTACTCTATACTGTATACAGTACACACACTGACAGCTCATTCGGTAGGCAGCCGAGGTGGCGTGTGGAGGGCTGTGCCGGTCGCCGGATTGGGGTACAGGAGGTGGGGTGGGAGTGCTGAGATGGGTATGCGGGGTTGGCAGGACACACAGACGTGGGTGTTGGGGACCATGATGGGGGTCAGGGAGGACTACAAGACCACCAGGGATCGCCCACCAGGGATGGATCGGGGCGGGCCACATGATGGAATGCACAGGATGACCCCCAGGAGCCATCGAAGTCCCCTTAGACCAGCCCCTCGCTGGTCTAAGGGTACTTGTCACTTGGTTCCTGGGGGTCTTTCAATTAGGGATATGAGGGCTGGCGTGCAGTCTGGGTCTGCTGCAAGCTCCCCAGTGCCATGCTGCTTACTTACGTGGCGCAAGGCTGGCACTCAGCACATTTTAGGTGCAGGCAGCCTGCTGGGTGATGCAGGCTGCTCTTTCAAATTTGTACTTGGGAAGAGCACTTAACGCAAGGTGCCCTTGCGTCAGACCTGTTCGACGCAAGCACCTTGTGTCAATCTAAGACCTTTGAAAATCTGGCCCATAGAGTTTTGTACACTCCGTGCTCCAAGTCCAACACTGTTGTTATCTGATGAATTGCTTCTATGTTTACCCTTGTTATGTGACTATGAGACTTATGTAATGTATCTTGCTGTATACGATCCCTTGTAAAAATCTATGTAACCCCCGAGACTCTCGGGGCCCAGTGGTATCACCCGATTATCAAAATTTAATTAATAACAAACAAATAAATAAATAATGTGTGTGTACTTTAATCTGGACAATGTTACTTGCTTATATGTTTGTAAACACTGTTAATGATGTATATATATTTTCTTTTTTTCTTACTTCTTTGTAATGACTATAACAGCCAGACAATAATATTTTCTACTTTTCTTTCTAAATCGAGTATGTGATTTCAGTAAATCCAAGCTTCAGAAGTTTCATGTCAGTGTTGCCAGTACCCAGCCTGGGTTTACATACAGTATATATGTATGTATGCAAAAAAGCTCTGCATATGTGAGTCATACTAAGTACATGAATGTATTTTTTGGTGTGTGAGGTTCGCATCTGCTGTTGTCTTAAAACCAAAGTCCCTGTTGAGTCTATTAGTTTGTGTGCAATAGGTATGTAGGTATTTGAGTTCTAAAGTTCATCTAATGTTGAAACATTAGTTTCTCAAATAATACACAGAACATGGTATAGCAATACGTAATAGACCTTGAACTTGAAATACTTTCCTTTCTCACTTAACTGCTGTATAATATTTAAAAAAAATCTAGTTTTAAAAAGTTGTTTCGCATTCCATCTGAATGGATATCTGTTATGACATCAGGATTTGCCTAGTACTGCCAACAGAGAAAGAAATGGAATGCCACTTCCTGGTCCATTCCTCTGCAACCCCTTCCCCCAGGTGCTTGAACACATGCCAAGGTATTTCAGAAAGTACCAGACTTTTTTACTTATCAAAATGTTCAGGACTAGCGTGCTTTAACATATATGTGTAACACCCCTGCAACTGGGGGTTCCCAAAAGTCTTCCAGGAGCTTGCCTGAATGCTCCAAGTCTGGGCAGTGTTCAGTGTCTGAGCTGTTTAAATGTGGTTCCAAGTGAGTGCTATTTGAGCCAACCACAAGGGGATTGTATGAGCAGTGACTCTGGGAAATGTAGTTTTGACCTTGGCACCTTTTTTCACCAACAGAGGGAGTCTTATTGTGAGTGACAGCCGAACCAGCCAACAGAATGGTGTGGAGCTAAAGGAAATGCCCTGCTCTGTGACTGGAAAGATCAGATCAGTTGTGACAGTGACGAGAGAAGGAGCTCTGTGCTTCTGCGGTGTATAGTTTCGCATGGGAAGCACGTGTGAGGCCCTGAGGTTCGGCCTGCAGCCGTTGTAAGTGCCAGTTCAGACTGAATCCAATTTGTGAGGAGAAAGAAGGAAGTCTGAAGAGTGGAAACCAGGCTCACCCTGTAGAAGACTGGAGAAATTGCTGAATCGCGCTCGGTCTGTCAGAAACTGAAGCTGCTGTGTGTGCTCCCAGGTATTTTGCAGTAAGTGCGATCAGGATCGAGGAGCAGCCTGCCTGGTATAGTACTTTCCTTTTACATATGAATGTGCGTAGTGTTTATGGGGAATCGCTGTATCCAATCCCCTGTACTGTGTGCTGTGTGTTGAAGCTGGAAGAAAACCCCAGTTGTCTCGGACTAAATCCGTTTGCTATCAACTGCAGTGGGGTCCAGTCACAAGGACCTTGTCTCCATGCCCTGTAGTTTCTGGCAATTCCAGAAGAACATCTACCATCCGGTTCTCAGCTTGGGTATTGTGAGTACAAATCAGGGTATTCCCCTTACAGCCTGTTTTCAATTACAAGTGTGTCGTCTAATTATTGTTGTTTCACTTCTTCATGGACTGAGCCATCCGGCTCCGGATTACAATTGGGTGTTGTGCATGTATTTTCTTCTACAGGGCCCTGTCCATCTGCACCTGCCAGCGAACCCCGGGCAGCAGACCTGGCTAGCCCCCCCCCAACCTGGGTACCCAGAGTGTGACTTTTCAGACCCTGTATGTGTGCACAGTACTGTGATTTAATTCTGCCAATTAACCTGATCTCCCCCTCCCATGTTTTATTCCCCCTAAATTAACCAAATTTGATGTTTTTAATCTTTAAATTGCCTGAAGTGTCAGTACCTACATATCAAGCATTGTATTGGTTTGTGTATGTTGATTAACCTTATTTTAGAGGGGGTCCTCCGAGACGAACCTCAGAATCAGTCTTGAGGTTAAGGGGTACCTTATGATTGAACAGTGGGTACATGTGTGGGGTATTGGGACTGTAACTTCTGTGCATTGTGTGAGCCACTAGAGGGACTAAAAGGGGGTCTCAGTGTCCCAGAGGGCAGTGACCAAGCTAGTCTAACCACTACAAACCCTGACCTCTGGGTGGAGGCACCCGCCATAGAACCTAGGCCCCTCAACCTGTCAGTAGTCAAGCAGGCAGGGGTAGTACACCTTGGAATAGAGCCACCTGGGGGTTACATCTTGGAGGCTCACCACTGAGATTTTGTGTCCTCTAGAGCCACATTTATGAACCACTGTTAAAAAAAAAATAAATGGGTACCCCGACAGAAGTGGCTGGTGGAGTGGTGTACTGGGGAGGAGATCGACCCCCAAAATGCTATGCTATCCTGGACATCCCCCTGGGTATCAATACGGATACTGTACAGGGAGTACTTTCCAAGGTGGAAGGTGGAAGGTTTACAAAAACCCTGAGTCGACATGCTGATCTGCTCACCCACACTTTCATGGCCCTAGTAGAGTATAAGGACCCCATAGATAGCTCCAAAGTGCCACAGACCATTACCCCAGAGGGAGCCCTCACTGCCTGGAGAGTGATAACTAAGGACAGTAAAGACCCGGGGTGGGGGAATGAGGCCCCCCCCCCCCACTATCTGAAACTTTTGAGGAGACATTTGCTAAATTGTTGCTGGAGGAAGGGAAAACTGTGGAGGATTTAAAGAAACTATTATTGCCACCTGAGAACGTTCCTCCACCAACACCCTCTCCCCCTCCAGCACCCGTTATTGCCCCTCCTTCTGTGCCAGTGCTGGCCCCTATGTCTGTACCTGCCAATAGTCATGACTCTTGCCGCAGGTTGAAAATTTTCTCCGGCAGCCTCCCCACCCCACAAGGGGAAGATGACTGGGAGACCTGGATAGACTATGTTGCCCCTCAAGTGCTAGAATGGCAATGCTCGGAAGCAGAAAAGTGAAAGAGGTTAAGTGAGAGCCTCCAAGGTCCTGCCCTGGCTACCATCCATGCCAAATGGACCAGTAACCCTGAAGCGACTGCACAGGACTATCTTGAGGCCTTAGAGAATGTGTATGGGAGCCCAGATTCCGGTGAGGACCTGTGGTGGAGAGTAAGAAATGTACAACAGATCCAAGGGGAGTTGTTGTCTGTGTATGTATCTCGGCTGGAAAAATTGTTGCAAGAATGCCTCAGAAAGGGTAGTTTGCCAACGACTGAATTGAACCAAACCAGGCTGGACAGGATCCTTAAGTCTGCCCCCTTCTCAGAACTGCTTTTGCTTTAGTTACACCTGGCCAATCGACTGGAATCCTCACCCTCCTATGATGAGCTAATGAGAGAAATTCGAGGGGTTGAGAAAAGGTGACCTCGGGAGGGACTTGCACCAATAGCTGCTGCTACGACCCGAGTGACTGAGGGTGACCCATCAAGTGAAGTTCAGGGGCAGAGGTTGGCAGTTAACGAGTGCTCTGAGAAGGAAAAGGGTGTGCCACCATGGGGTGAACTGCTGAGAGAGTTCAGGGAAATAAAAAACAGTCTCTTTATGAAGGCCGCTCCTGCAAGTACGGGCCCCGACCCTCATCCAACTGCATCTGCTATGGGGGTGGGGGTACCCACCGGGGGTACCCACCCATGCATCTCCTGCTGACAACAGCTCAAAACTCAATGTCTTGACCATGGAAGTGGAGAAATTGACGAGATGTCTCCAAATGTTTATCACGCCACAGACAGAGATGGCACCAAGGTTTTCTGTTGGAAGTACCCCATCCCTGCTTCCAGTGTGATGCCTCAGCCAGCTCAATCTCCGAAGGTATGTTTGCTATAATTGTGGGAAGGATGGGCACATGAAGAGAGAATGCAGGTCTCCAAAAGACACAGACAAAGTTGTATACAGGCTACAAGGAGAGCTTCGGAGGACAAATCAGTGGTTGAGAGGTACACAAAATGATCGTAGTGAGGATCCCAAAAATGCTAACTCACATCCCTTTCTGGCAAGGTCAGTTGCCCAGGCCCCCGCTACCACCTCTCCAGACTGGTCCAGAATAGTGAGTCCCTCCATGGAGACCACTGTAAAGGTGAATGGAGTGTCTACAAGAGCTGTATTGGACAGTGGCTCCCAAGTGACAATTATGTTTCAGGACTGGTATCAGAAGCACCTGTCTGATGTGCCCTTACAACCGCTGGAAGGACTGCATGTCTGGGTTAAGTAGAAGGCCTACCCCTATTTCGGTATATCCAAATTTGGCTGTCTTTTCCACCTCCGTGGCTGGAGTGGCAGAGCAAGTAGAGACCCTGGCCTTAGTGTGTCCCCCTACTGGACTGTATGATGGAGTTCCTCTACTAATTGGGATGAATGCGTATATGTTTGACGGTTGGCACAGTTGTGTTAAGGAAAACAGGGTCAAGGACTAGTAGAGCTTTAAGAATTCCGACCTTGATCAAGAAGGCCTATGAGGCACAGAGAGCTGTTGAAAAAGTGGAACCAGAGGAACCGGTTGGAATTGTCTGGAAGAAGGATCCTGAGTCTCTGATCCTGGCACCAAATGCCCAGTGTACCCTACAGGGGGAAGTCCATATCAGAAAGGATGTCAAGAATAAAATCCTCATGCTGGATGCACCAGGTGATGGGAAATTGCCAGAAGGACTGCTGGTCTAGCCAAGTATTTTGCCTGCTAGAGCCCATGCTTATGCCAGAAGGATAATGGTCCAAGTTCATAACGTGTCTGATAGAGAGATTCGACTAAATAGAGGTTGCACTCTGGCTAATGTACATTGTGCAGATACTACAGTGCTACCCAGTAACAAGTGTTCAGGGGAAAATGACAGAGTGACGCTCGACTTGTTTGATTTTGGGGACTCCCCGTTGCCAGCTGAATGGAAGATGAGAATCAGTAGAAAGCTTGCCCGGAGAGACCAGGTGTTTTCTTTAAAGGAATGGGACATAGGAAGTGTGCAAGGAGCTGAGCACCACATCCGTCTGCATGATGAAAGGCCATTTCATGAGAGGTCTCAATGCCTGGCCCCTGCTGACATAGATGATGTGAGATGGCATCTGCAAGAGATGCTAGCTGCTGGTGTAATACAAGAATCCAGAAGCCCTTATGTTTCCCCCATCGTAGTAGTGAGAAAAAAGAATGGGACAGTAAGGATGTGTGTGGATTATTGCACTTTAAACCGGCGGACTATTCCTGATCAGTATACAATGCCCCGCATTCAGGATGCTTTGGACTGCCTAAACGGGAGCAAGTGGTTCTCTGTGCTGGATCTTCTCAGTGGGTACTACCAGATCCCGATGGCCCCAGAAGACCGTGAGAAGACAGCCTTTATCTGTCCGCTTGGCTTCTATGACTTCATAAGGATGCCTCAAGGGATTTCAGGTGCCCCAGCTACTTTTCAACGACTGATGGAGTGTGCAGTGGGGGACATGAACTTATTAGAGTGCCTGGTATACCTAGATGATGTTATTGTGTTTGGCAGCTATTGGAGGAACATGAGAGCAGATTATTCAAGGTGTTGGACCGACTGGAAGACTTTGGCCTGAAACTGTCCATCGATAAATGTCAGTTCTTCCAAACCTCTGTAAAGTATGTGGGGCATATAGTCTCCACCAAGGGAATAGAGACTGACCCAAGTAAAGTTGAGGCCTTGACCACCTGGCCACAGCCCCACAATCTAAAAGAACTGCAAAAATTCCTGGGATTCTGTGGCTACTATCGCTGTTTCATCAAGGACTATTCAAGAGCGATCCGTCCTTTACTTAATCTTACTCAAGGTTACCCTCCCACCCACAAAAAATACAAAAGGTCAACTTCTCCTGAGACTGAGAGAGTGTATTTCCGTCCTAACAAAGTTTTTGGGGCCCGATGGACACCTGATTGTGAAGCTGCTTTTCATGAGATTATATATCAACTTACCCACGCTCCTGTCCTGGCCTAGGCAAATCCAGCAAAACCATATGTCCTACACACTGATGCTAGCTTGCAAGGTTTGGGGGCTGTATTGTACCAGGAGCATGAGAATGTCCTGAGACCAGTGGCCTTTGCCAGCAGAAGCCTGACCCCTTCCGAAAAGAACTATCCTGTACATAAGTTAAGAGTTCCTAGCTTTGAAGTGGGACATTGTGGACCAATTCCATGAGTACTTGAATGGGGCTAAGATACTAGTAAAAACTGACAATAACCCCCTGACCTATGTGCATATTTCAGCTAAGTTGGACGCTACTGCCATAGGTGGCTCTCTGCATTATCTACATACGACTATGCTGTTGAATACAGAGCAGTCCTGAACCACATAGATGCTGATGCTTTCTCCTGGAGGCCTGTTTCTCGAAATGACTGGGACAGACTGTCATAACCTGATATTCGAGCACTCTGCCAGAAGTTTGACCAAGAGGAGCAAGTGGTCCCAGACCCAGTGAACTGTTTGGTGGATTGTTTGGGGCCCTCTGAGTATTGCACACCTGCTGCTTATTGCCACTGCTCTGCGTTAAACATTGGTGCGTTGCCTCAGTTAGACAATGACAGTCTTCAGCGGGCTCAATCCCGAGATTCTATGATTAAACCAACTTTAGAAGCCCTCTACGCAGGGAAAGATGTGTCCAAGTTACGTTCTACTGATTTAAAAACTGCATTGTTATACAAGGAAGGTCCTAAGTTGAAGCTGATTAATCGATTTTTATACAGGGAAACAGTGGACAGAGGGGGACAAATAGACAAACAGCAGCTAGTTTTGCCCACTGCCTTTCGAGACTTGGTGCTGAGGTCCCTACACAACCACATGGGGCACCTTAGCATAGACAGAACACTTGACTTGGTGAGATCCAGATTCTATTGGCCTAAGATGGGGGCTGATGTTGAACAACACATTAGAACTTGTAGTCGCTGCTTACAGAGGAAAGCTTTGCCCCAGAGGGCTGCCCCCCTTGTTAACATCACCACCAGCGTCCCCATGGAGCTGGTCTGTATTGACTTTCTGAGTTTGGAGCCAGATCAATGAAATATTAGTAAAGTGCTGGTGGTTACTGACCATTTTACGAGATATGCCCAAGCTTTCCCCACCAAGGACCAGAAGGCATCCACTGTGGACAAAGTACTTATAGAAAATGTTTTTGTTCACTATGGGGCACCACAAAGAATCCATTCTGATCAAGGGATGGACTTTGAGAGTCGTTTGATCAAAGAGATGCTTTCTCCGTGGGGAGTGCGAAAGTCCAGAACCATCCCTTACCACCCCCAAGGGGACCCATAGCCTGAACGTTTCAACCGCACTTTGCTAGATACGCTAGGCACCCTCCACCCAAAGGACAAGCCTAGATGGAGCCAACAAATTAGCACCCTGGTACGTGCCTACAACTGCACCAAAAGTGATGCCACTGGGTTCTCCCCCTATCACCTGATGTTTGGAAGAGAAGCCCGACTACCGGTAGATGCTTGTTTTGGAGTTTCTCCTGATAGGGTTCGAGCTGATAACCATTTACAGTATGTGCAAAAGTTAAAAACCCAACTAAATCATGCATACCAACTGGCTCAAACCATGGCTGCCAAAAGAAATCTGGCCAACAAAGAAAGGTATGATAAAAAGGTGAAAGCACAGGAACTCCAGGAGGGAGATCGGGTGTTGCTAAGAAATCTGGGACTGCATGGCAAACACAAGATTGCTGATAGGTGGTACCATCTCCCCCACATTGTTGTAGGCAAACTAGATGATCTGCCTGTGTACAAAGTAAGGCCTGAGAATAATTCAAAAGATGTTAAAACAATGTATAGAAATCACTTATTGCCCATTGGACAAATCTTGATCGAGTCTGAGCCTCCAGAAAGTGCTCCCTCTGGACCAGTGACTAGAGCTGCTGCTAAGCAAAGGCAAAGAAAGTCTGCACCTATAGATGCTGAGTTAAAGCATTCTCTACAGCAGGCCCCAGTTGAAAATGACTGTCAATCCATGTCAGAGGAAAGTGAGTGCAACTTTGGGTACTACCCCTCTTACAAACTGAGTCAATTGTTTCAGGGCAATCCCCTAGTCAATTATGGAGAGGAAGCTGGGCCTTCTGGACTGTCTAAGGCTCCAGCTTTGTCCCTGGAGCCAATGCTCCCAGAAAGTGAAGTGCAAAGCATTAAGTCAGATGATATGGAATCATTGTGTATGGTTGAACTGTTTGAGCTTTCAGAGGAGGAAAATGATGGACTGGGACAAACTGGTGATATACCAGAACAAGAAGAGTGTGTTGAGTGCCCTGATAGTTCACTGCCAGTGTCAGAAAACTCCCCATGTGAGCCAAGTGTTGTGGACTATGATATTGCAAATCATGGAGCTGAAAGTGCCCCAGGTTCTAGCCTCTCTACCCCCAGGGAGACTCCCCAGGCAAGTAAAGACAGTGCTGAAAGTGAGTCTAAAAGTGCAGAGACTGTAACAGTTCCCTCTAGAAAGACTGGTTGAGCTATAAAGCCTGTAATGCGCTTAAGCTATGATTCCCCCTGGGAGGCCTGTGGACTTGCCTCTCAATGTTGTCCATAAAGGAATGTATGTGTCCCCGAGCTCATTGCCCAAACTGAGCATCAGTGCTAACTCCAAGTTAATTGTGTTGCCCTCTAGGTATAGTGCCCCTGCCCCATCCAGCCCCAAGACAGCTGATAGGGAAGGGCCCCCCTCTCTTCAAGTTTCATGTACAGGAGGTAATAACCTGAGTTACGGTACAATGTGTGTATAATATTGTGTAAAAAGTGATGTACTGAAAAGTTTCAGAAATGTGTTTCTGGTAAGGTGATATGTTGACTGATTACATATATAAGCCTAATGTGATATTGATGTAAATATATATGGTTGTATTGAAATTTATGGGGGTACTTACTTGACACGGATGCCAACTGTTTCCAGGCCAGGAAGGGTGTAACCCCCCGCAACTGGGGGTTCCCAAAAGTCTTCCAGGAGCTTACCTGAATGCTCCAAGTCTGGGTGGTGTTTGGTGTCTGAGCTGTTTAAATGTGGTTCCAAGTGAGTGCTATTTGAGCCAGCCACAAGGGGATTGTATGAGCAGTGACTCTGGAAAATGTAGTTTTGACCTTGGTGCCTTTTTTCACCAACAGAGGGAGTCTTATTGTGAGTGACAGCCAAACCAGCCAACAGAATGGTGTGGAGCTAAAGGAAATGCCCTGCTCTGTGACTGGAAAGATCAGATCAGTTGTGACAGTGATGAGAGAAGGAGCTCTGTGCTTCTTCGGTGTATAGTTTCGTGCGGGAAGCGCGTGTGAGGCCCTGAGGTTCGGCCTGCAGCCGTTGTAAGTGTCAGTTCAGACTGAATCCAATTTGTGAGGAGAAAGAAGGAAGTCTGAAGAGTGGAAACCAGGCTCACCCTGTAGAAGACTGGAGAAATTGCTGAATCGCTCTCGGTCTGTCAGAAACTGAAGCTGCTGTGTCTGCTCCTGGGTATTTTGCAGTAAGTGCGATCAGGATCGAGGAGCAGCCTGCCTGGTATAGTACTTTCCTTTTACATATGAATGTGCGTAGTGCTTGTGGGGAATCGCTGTTTCCAATCCCCTGTACTGTGTGCTGTGTGTTGAAGCTGGAAGAAAACCCCAGTTGTCTCGGACTAAATCCGTTTGCTATCAACTGCAGTGGGGTCCAGTCACAAGGACCTTGTCTCCATGCCCTGTTGTTTCTGGCCATTCCAGAAGAACATCCACCATCCGGTTCTCAGCTTGGGTATTGTGAGTACAAATCAGGGTATTCCCTTACAGCCTGTTTTCAATTACAAGTGTGTCATCTAATTATTGTTGTTTCACTTCTTCATGGACTGAGCCATCCAGCTCCGGATTACATTTGGGTGTTGTGCATATATTTTCTTCTACATGGTCCTGTCCATCTGCACCTGCCAGCCAACCCCAGGCAACGGACCTGGCTAGCCCCCCCCCCCAACCTAGGAACACAGAGTGTGACTTTTCAGACCCTGAATGTGTGCACAGTACTGTGATTTAATTCTGCCAATTAACCTGATCTCCCCCTCCCATGTTTTATTCCCCCTAAATAAACCAGATTTGATGTTGTTAATCTTTAAATTGTCTGAAGTGTCAGTACCTACATATCAAGCATTGTATTGGTTTGTGTATGTTGATTAACCTTATTTTAGAGGGGGGGTTCTCCGAGACGAACCTCAGTATCAGTCTCGAGGGTAAGTGGTACCTTATGATTGAACAGTGGGTACATGTGGGGTATTGGGACTGTAACTTCTGTGCACTGTGTGAGCCACTAGAGGGACTAAAAGGGGGTCTCAGTGTCCCAGAGGGCTGTGACCAAGCTAGTCTAACCACTACAAACACTGACCTCTGGGTGGAGGCACCCGCCATAGAACCTAGGCCCCTCAACCTGTCAGCAGTCAAGCAGGCAGGGGTAGTAGCCCTTGGGATAGCGCCACCTGGGGGTTACATACAGTTAAGAAAATATAAAAGCCCGTTATTCTGAGTTGTCACTCATTTTACATTAATCTTTGTATTCTGTCAATCAGCTTGAAGCAAATATAAGAACTGCAGCTGAAACAATGTTCATAAAGAAACACTACCAACCTTGAGAGAGAGGTGGGGCAGCATATGAACAAACATATGATAATCCATGTCCAATTAATGATTTAAAGAATGAGTCAGTTCAAGTTAAAATATTTTATTTGGGGCTGGCTTGATGGTGCAGCAGCTGCATATTGCACTACCTCTGGGAGAGTGGGGTTTACAGTTCAAGCCCTAGAATCCCCACACAGGTGCTATTTGGGGAATGAGCATACCATGGGGTTGAGTTATTTGATTCCCACGAATGGAGGGATAGGGAAAGAGGAGGGTGGAAGGGAGGAAGAAGGAAGAGAAAGGAGGAAATGAGAAAACAGAAGGGAGAAAGAAGGAGGGAAGTTGGGAGAAGGGAAGAGGGAGGGAGGGAGGAGGGAGAGAGCAGAAAGGGAGAAGGAATGAGGAATGCAGGGAGGAGTGAGGGAGCAGGAAGGGAGGATATACTGTAGGGTGGGGAGAGAGTGAGGGCGTGAGCCATCCATCATTTGTGCACATCCTAACAACCACTCACAGAGCAGCACGATGATGCAGTCCAAAGAAATCTAGAGGAGTGGTCAAGGGTATGATCACTGGGTTTCAATGCAAAAAAGTGCAAAATAATGCACTTAGGGCACAGAACCCGAGGGGCTGAGTCCAAAATGGGTGGAGTGATATTGACAACCACCAAGCAGGAAAGAGACATGGGAATAATCATATTAGATGACCTAAAGGTGGCCAGGCAGTGCGATAAGGCAGTAGGGAGGGCTAGTGGGATGCTGGGTTGCATAGGAAGGGGTATCACCAACTGAGAGAGGGAGGTAGTGTTGCCTCTGTATAGATCGCTGGTAAGACCCTACCAAGAGTACTGTGTCCAGTTCTGGAGATCACATGTGTGGAAGACATAGAGTGATGGCAGTCCAGAGGAGGGCAACTTAAATAATGCAGGGTCTGGGCAGCCCATATTGGCAGTGGTCTGTTTAATCTGAGAACGCATTTTTTACACTGGTTTTAAGGTTTAAATTTAAAATGTTGCTTGTTAAAACAAACAGAATTCTCTACTGAGATTTACCATAGAAAGCAAAATAACAAAGATTTAAAAAGACGTTTTCAAGTAGTGGAGTCAAAAGCTGAGCTGCTCGCCCCAGAAGCAACACTTAATAACTGATAAGAAAATGGAGGCACATTTCAATCCTAACTGCCAGTGGAGTATTCATTCCCTAGGGTTCCTCAGATCATGTAACAGCATTGGAACTCATGAATATGCATGAGTATTAGTAACTAGATGGATAACATAAAGTTCATCCAGGCAGTAAATGAATTTCCCAGTGACAATGTGGAAGGAAACAGAAACGGTATGAACTACGAAAAATGGGAACGTGGTTATTTTAGGGAAGGGGTGCTGAAAACCACAACAGCTCTTATCTAACTCTGGTCAGGTGTAGGCTGGGTGCAGCTTCAGTGTGCACACAGGCAAACTAGATGGGCCAGTGGTGCTTTTCAGCCATCAAATTCTATATATCTTTGTACATTAGAGGTCTGTGTTGCATGGCCTGAAACATTTGCCACATCTTCATTCATTCTTCCATACAGGTTATCTGTCCAACTGAAGAACAAGATGGTCCAGGTGAAGCCTCCACAGGTACTTTACTATGTGGATGTTTGACCAATTTGCTCTCACTACATAGCATATGTCACGTTTCACACAAAGGAGTTTAACCCCTTGCTGAATCTTTTACTGGCTTCCTTGCCTTGTGTGCCTTCTTACACCCAGTGGCAAGATTTAGAGCTATCCTAGGCATGTCTTTTGGCTTTATTACTAAAGGTTGAGCTGAATCTTCAATGCAATTTTGTGCTATTTATTTTGTATCTCTGTATCTGGATGTTACCTACCATTCCGGGTCCTTGTAACCTAACCCATGTTTTTGCTAATTGCAAGTTGTGCTATTTATGAAATCTTATTCTCTATGTACCCTTTCCCCAGGCCGCAACTGGAAACAAGCCTCGGCTCATTGGTGACTTTCCAGGATATCAACTTTTAAATAAATAAAAATCTTGTAGTGAGAAACTAACAATGATGTATCTGTGTCCCTCATAATTATTAAATTTTGTTTCAATGGTGGGAACAGTTGGGTGAGGTACTGGACTTTTACATTCTATCTTCGTAACTGTTTTTGGATCAAATTTACAACTGGATTCATAGTCCTGTGAAAAATTCTCTGGTCCCAAACACTTTAGAAATAATTGTGTCAGCAACCTTAAAAGAAACTTACCACCACAACCAACACACTTTTTAAAACCTGGTGGGCCTGTGTTTTTTTAAACCTCTGTGACATAAGTTAGTACAAGAACATTTAACCATGAAATTGTATATTTTCAGTTTGGAACCGATAAAAGCCAAACCACAAAGAAAAATACCTACTTTTCCCTGTTTAAAACAGGAAGAGAAGTGAAAGTGAATTGTGGTCGCAACCAGTTCCAGAGCCAGTAAAACAACAGATTAAACTACAAAAAGTAATTAGTGCCAGAAATGGAACAAAGGATTTGCCTAAATGCCACTTTGGGATGATGGGGTGCATAAGGACCAGCAGAAAGAGGGAGGTGATGTTGCCCCTGTATAGATCACTGGTAAGACCCTACCTTAAGTACTGTGTCCACTTCTAAATATCACACCTCAGGAAGAGAAGGGCATAAGCAGAGTGGAGAGGCTCCATTGGAGGTCAACTAAAATGGTGCAGGGACTGCATCAAAAGGCCTACGAGGAGAGACTAAAGGATCTCAATATGTACACTCTGGAACGGGGGGGGGTATGATAGATACTTTTAAATATCTCAAGGGGATAACTAGGGTAGAGGAGGGAAGTATTTTTCAGAAGAAAAGGAGCTCAAGAACATGGGAACGTGCTATGAAGCTGAAGGAAGGGGGTAGATTCATAAGAGATGTGAGGGAGTATTTCTTCACAGAAAGAGTGGTAGATTCATGGAACAGTCTTCCAGTGGAGGTGATGGAGTTAAAAACTGCAGTAGGGTTTAAGAAGGCATGAGATAAGCACAAGGGACTCATAGTGGAAAGGAAGGAGGAAGGGAGAAAGAGCTGTAGATCGGGCATGGTCCGTGATAATAGTGTAGGTAGGGAGGAATGGGTGGACTGGATAGGCCAGACAGTCCTTATCTGCCATCAGATTCTATGTTTCTTTTTTTTACTTTCTGTTTTTCCCCTCCTTCTCTACGTGGAGTATCTCTCTCAGAGCTTCCCAATGCACTTGCTCAGGCTACTCCGTGGAGGGGACCAGGGGTCACTCGGATAGTGCCCCATTCAAATGTATCCCCTAGAGCCCCAGTTAACCCCCCAGGTGGGGTGGAGGATGTCCTCATTCTTACCTTCCTCTGAGTCTTAGGGGAGTGTGCAGCTGAAGTTTGCCCCAGTCCCTCCGTGGTCGGTTGTGGTGTGGGAGCCTGTCACCTAGACCCAACGTGGGGTCTATTTTCCTGTTTTCTGGTCCAACCCCTTTGCAGAAAACAGCACTTGGGGAGGACCAATGAGACGGAGGTGCACAGAGACGCACCTCCACTCCAGTCCTCAGCCAATTCCTGCCCCTCCCCTAGCATTGCACCTCCTCCTACTGCACCGGCACCACCTGTGGTCACCCAGGTGGTGGCTGAATTTCAGCAAGGAAGGCTGCCCACCCCTCCCGGAGAAGGAGAGCAGCCCATCAGGTGCTCAGTCCTTCTCCCCCCAGCCAGCCCTCCGAAGACCCTGGCTCACTACTGAACCCGGGTCGCTGGCGCCGCAGGCGATAGCGCTACCGCTCCACCAGCGGGATGGACCCGATTCTATGTTTCTATATAAAAGTAGACACTTGTCCACCCTCCTGACCAGAGGAGGGATGCTGACTACATGGCCCTCAACATCAGAATGGGGGAACAATGGGGTCCAATGGGACAAAAATACAAAAATAAAAATTATAGGTATTTAATTTTTCAGGACAAACAGATACTGATTATTCAATTGCCTTTAAAGAGATTCTATTCATGAAGCAAAAAACCTGAAGTTAGTGAGCTCATTGTACAGCTGAGTATCACTTTGTTTCAAGGCACAGGCTATATTATCTCGTAATACGACTAGAATTTTGAACTCAGGATTTTAAAAGTGCTCTGGCAGTTTTTAAGTGATGTGTTCACAATCACATAGTATGCAAGTGGTGGCTGTGGGATTCAAACCCAGTTCTTCAGGTTTGCAATGCAGAGTTCTTAACCACTGTGCTATACTAACTTACAGGAAACAGCTGAGGAGGAACTTGCCTTTGTTCCCCCTTTTTAATCTGTGAACTGAATGGATAATCTACTATGGGCGTGTCTGAAATGTGGATAACCTACTGTGGACATCACCAGAATATGGAAAACATACTGTGAGTGTCGCCAGAATGTGGATAACCTACTGTGGGCATTGCCAGAATATGGATATCCTACTGTGGGGTGTCTAGAATGTGACTATTTTACCTGTGTTCTGATTGACTTAGAACAGATGCCTGTCATATAAAATAGTGATAACATTCAGTTAGTCGAAGTATTCAAAGGAATAACCAGCTGCAGTGGATGATCAAATGCCAAGGTATTTAATCAACCACTGAAGCTGGTTATTCCATGTAACTGTATACTGGCAGCTATTGGTATTACATGGTTCCATGCCATTCCGGCCATCTGTACGCTGGTCCGAGTGCGCCCGTCAATAGGGCACCAAATTGCAAAATTCACCACCCCTTCCCTGAGGTCCACCCTCCCTGGAGTTAGAATAAATAGTTAGGGGGGTGTGCCACATTTAATGCGGGAGGCAAAGTAAAATCCTTGGTGCCCTAATGACGGGCGCACTCAGACGGGTGCATTCCGATAGTGGAACTGGTTCTATGGTAATACCAAAAATGTACCCTGTTATATCCCTAGTAATGGGTTTTCAGAGCCAGCCTTTTGTCCAGTAGATAGGTCCTCTCCCAAGAATGTTCCAACCGCAGCCTCGTGGTCTTCAACTGGTGGAAATTATCATCATGCCAAGACGAGCTGCGCCAGAGGTCAGCAGGTAAACATGGACCATGGCAAGAGTGTCTAGAGTCTCCAAAATGGCCAAATTATTGCCATTTATGGCCAATTCTAAACCTCCCCACATGCTGTTTCCATGCTCAAGATAGCCAGCACCACCAGGAGCTTCTTATGCTCCAAATTATGCTTAGGCAGTACTGGATCATCTTCACAGGAGATGGGGGAAACAAATGTCCCTGGCCTGGGACAACATGGCATGATTATCTGACCAACAAACTGGTCTAAGGTGTGGCCAGATTAATGAGTGGCAGTGTCAACTACCTAGGTGAGACCCAGGGATGATGTAAGCTGGAGGACCTGCTGAGCAAATTGTGAGTTTTGTCATCAACCCAGGTGATGCAGTCCCCCAGCAAAAACAGTCTGAGGGAGTCCAACACCAGTGGATGACAAAATCTGCATATTCCCACAGGAACTTCTGTTACCATCTCAGCAGACAGTACACCAGAAGAATAATCCTGCACCCCACTCCTGCCCCACCTTTTACAGCCACATATTCAAACAACCGCATCTCACCCACCAAAATACCATTCGTCCAAGCCAAATAGAAAACATATGGCCCCCACCCCCATGATCACTCCTCACGCAATGCATCACACTGAGGAACCCGGTGGGACAGATGCCTAAACAATGGCACAACATTATCACACAACCAGGTCTCAGCAATACACATCAAATGCACTGAGGAGTCAGCAATTACATCACGCATTACTGCAGTCTTATTCTTCAGGGATCTGGTATTACACAGAATTGCCAAAGGAGAGGAGCAAAGACAGTAGGCCCACTAACAACTCTCCCCCTTTTCCAGAGGACTCCCTCAATATAGGGACAAGAGAGAGAGGACTCCAATCTCTGGCACTACTTCACCTAGGGTGCCTACTCAGGCTATCGCTCCAGATCCCACTACCCCCGAAATCCCCCAGGATCATCACCCCATCTAATGCCATGCCTCCTCAAAATCTCCTGGCTTCTGCAGTGGTTAAAGACAATTGCATGGACTAGAGAGTAATGAAGGAGTGCAGCTGCCAAAGCAGATGCAGGGTGTAGGTATGCATTAGAGTCTGTAACCCACGACACACATTATAGCAAGCAAATAAGAAACCAGCATTTGTCAATGCCGAATGTTTGCTTGCTGGTATTAGCATTGGAAATGCAGGAGTTAGACAGATGCAGAATAGGAATGGCAGTGAGGTACTGAACTTGACGCCAACCCCACCTCCACCCTGCAGATACGGACAGGCATTGGGGTATGCGTTTGGGTTGTCGCCCATAACGTTCATGCCATTTCACCTCACCCTATCCTGCAGACACCGACAAGTGATGAGATGTGCCTTGGGGTGTTTGGCTTTACAGTCACCCCACTCCATAAGGACATACACTGAAATGGGTGCAATATAGGAGAATGGGGTGAACTCAGGTCGAAGAGTCCAAGGCACACCTCGATGCCTGTCACGGGCTGCAGGGTGGTGGGGTGGAATGGCATGAACATTACAGTTGGCAATCCAGAGGCACACCCCTGATGCCTGTCAGTCTGTACAGGATGGGACATTATCGTTAGAAACCCTAACACCCTGGGCGTTTGCTGGTATTTGCACTACAAAGTTTTAACATGGCCTTTTTGTGAACCCCACCTAATGAAAGCATTTGGGACCTCTTCTCATGAACAGTGGCACTGTGATTTTGTTAATGTGTCCTGAACTTTGAGTTCCCACAGCGACTGTGCCATTCTGCACCAGATGTACGAAAACACAGATCTGGCAGGATGTGAAGAATGACAGCTATACCATTCATAGGGAGGTGTGAAGAGATGGCAATGTTCAAAAATCTGTGGTGAAAATATAAAAATGCTAGAACGTCGAGTGTACGTGGAAACTGCGTAACTCATGTGCGTAACACAGTCATTTAGTGGCATTATTTCACCAAATTTTCAACATAGGCATTTTGTGACCTCTGCTCATGAACACTGTCACTATGATTTTCTTAATCTGTCCTGAACATTGATTTCCCACAGCAACTGCACTATTCTGCGCCAGATGTGTAAACACATATTTTGGGCAGGATATGAAAAATGACAGCTGTACTGTTCATAAAAAGGTGTGAAAAAATGCCAATGTTGAAAATCTGGAGTGAAAATATTACTAATGCACGAAATTACGAGGGTGCATGGAAACTGCGCAACATACGCTCATAACAGTCATTTTATGGACTTATGTCACTAAATTTCAACATAGGCATTTTAGCACCTCTGCTCATGAACAGTGTCACTGTGATTTTTTTAATCTGCCCTGAACACTGACTTCCCACAGCGACTGTGATATTGTGTGTCGGAAGTGCGAAAACACATTTCGGCCAGGATGTGAACAATGACAGCTGTACTATTCATATGGAGATCTGAAAAAATGCCGGTGTTGAAAATCTGGAGGGAAAATACTACAAATTTGTGAAGTTACGAGGGTGCGTGGTAACTGTGCAACACACGCTCGTAACACAGTCATTTTATGGACTTTCATCACCAAATTTTCAACATATGCATTTTAGGACCTCTGCTCATGAACAGTGTCACTGTGATTTTCTTAATCTGTCCCAAACACTGATTTCCCACAGTGACCGCTGCTATTCTGCGCGAAGTGCAAAACACATTTCGCCAGGATGTGTAAATGACAGCTGCATTGTTCATAAGGAGGTGTGGAAAATGTCAATGTTGAAAATCAGGAGTGAAAATATTACAGATTCGCAAAGTTAAGAGTGTGCATGGAAACTGCGCAATGCACACTCGTAAAACAGTCATTTGTTTGATTTTTTTTCACCAAATTTGCAACATAGGCTTTTTGAGAGCCCACCTCATGAATAGTGGCACTGTCATTTCATTAATCGGTCCTGAATGGTGATTCCACGCAGTGACCTTGAAATCACCTTTCAGGACCAAATAACACCATGACAGTGACTGAATTCATGAGGAGGGGTCCCAATAACCCCATGTTGAATATTTGCTGCCAAAAGTCCCAAAAATGCCCAAGATATCCACATAAGTTGAAAAAAAAAACATTTATGCCATTATACAGCTTCAGCAGGCCTTTGAAGAGTGCAGACATGTTCCGTCCATCAAGATCGCTACGCTGGCCTCAGAGGTAGCATGGGTGAGGGTGTGTGTGGGGAGGTGGGGTGCACAGTGGGTGGGTGCGGGCTGGGGAAGGTGCCACCAGCCTCAATGAGAAACCGCTTTCTAGTTTACAGGTTTAGAAACAATTTAATAACGTTGCAAGAAGGTTTTCTTTCTTCCAGGGACTTTTGGCATGTTGGGGTGGGCTCCCAGTCTGCCACCTGAGTGGTTTTTGTTGGGGGGGCACTGTAGCCAATGGGGAATGGGCTCCCCCATTGGCAAATGAACTGGGTTGGGGGAAATGCTGACAGAGGGATTGGGAACCCCTATCAGCTAATTCTTCTCGGTCAGACCGGACTCATCTCGGACAGTCAGGAGGAGACTCAGGAGTGTTTTTGTGAGTGTATTAGATAGGCGGTATTATTGAGCAGTCCAGGCAGTATTTACATTTTATTCTAAGTTGTGTGAATAAACTACCTGTTATGTTTATTAATTTTTATGCTGCTTGTTGTCACTTGTGAGTGTGTCCGTGTGATTATTAAGATATTTTAGAAACTGTTTGACGCGGCGATGCCATGGCTGCCACTATAGAGTGGTGGGGGGGTACGGGAATGATATATGTTTGGGTTGGGAGTTGGAAAACCACCACGGCAGTGCGGCAGCACCATGGTCTGCCGAACCGGCGGGGAAAACCAGAGCAGACAGGGAGGAAAACAGACAAATAAGTCAAAAACAGGACTCTAACGCGGCAGCTAGCTATGTTGCTGGAAATGTTTCACCAGGCAAGGTACTGCTCTGCAATGACGGGCCGCTCTCTCATTGCAGCATAATGGCTGACGCTGCACTGATGAGGTGGCCTCTGATTGCAGCGGCCAAATTCTTACAACTTGGTGGCATTTCTGCAGAACCAGTGTCATCAGGACACTGGGGCTGCATTGGTTCAGCACTGCCAAGCCCACGAAGACAGTGCCGGCATTGGCCACCACTGTGCCGCACCTCCACAACCCACTTCTCTCCTAAGCTGCCACATAATGTTTCTTGCTCATGCGCACAAGCAAACATAAAAACAAAGAAATTCCAAAAAAAAAAAACTACCACCAAGAAGCTTCCCAAATACAAAATAACCTAAACACAAAGTCAAATCCATCCCTATTTAACTTCTCTACCTTACACCCGTCCCGAAAAAAATCCCACCTTTAATAAATATTATATAAAAAAAAACTCGATAAACAACCTCTGGAAGCACAGCTCTCTCTCTATCACAACATACTAAACCAATCACACCACACAGAATAAATAAGCAAAATATATAAAACCTAAACACACAGGTGCCCAACACAGACTAAAATATTTAACTTATTAAGTCAATGGCAGCCATTTTGAATAAGGTTGAACATAGAACATTTTGACTTGTACAGTATGTGCATTCCAGGAGGGAAGAAGTCCAAAATAATAATGTCTAAAATAACTCTTTTAAAACAGGACTAAAGTGATTTTCTTCAAAAGAGTCAGCAGCCAAACAATACTAGCTAATTGCTCAGTGAGATTTAAAATAATTACACAACCTATCCACTGAGTAGAGCCTAGCCACTAGAAGGTTGAAGACTTAAATAGTCAGTTGTGTTGTAGTTCCAGGGAGAACCACAGGAATGTTGGTAATGGCAACACCCATAGGTGCTGAACAGCGGGAGCCACTATGGTCATGGCCCTGCCACTTCACAAGTAATAGGGACATGACTCTGTCAGTTTTCATCTTCCGGATGAGACTTTAAACCAAGGTCCCATCTGACTGTTCTGGTGGTAGTTCAGGTGGATGTTAAAGATCACATGGTACTTCTGGAAAAGAGTAGGTGAATTTCCCCGGTGCCCTGGGCAAGTTTCCCCCCATTCACTAAAATACTACCAACAGCTTAGTCTGGTTCATGGTTAGTTGGCATTCATCTTTATCCCCGGGTTGTGCCTGAAAATAGGCAAGAATTTGTCTAGTGCACTTACCCGGTCAACAAAAACTAAATAAATAAATACATTTTGCAATCTTGGTAATGTCTAACTAGGGAGGGCTGTGCTGTTAAAATGCAGCATGTGCAGTACACAGTGTTACTTACTAGTCCCTCCCCTTAGGGCTTGCAGAGTGTCAGCAAAACTTTGGAAAGTGAAGGCCTGAGTAGTGTAGACAGGGGTGGACTGGGGTCATGGCGTACTGAGTTAAGGCCCAGTGGCCAAATTTTAGACATGGAAATGAAGACCCAGGCCTTCCGTTGGGGGGAGGGAGATGCTGTCAGTTGGTGAGGGGGGGGTACTCTATACAGTATATTATAAATTTGAATGCTGTCTTGGTGGCTCTGAGGGTTAAGGTGCTGGATGCCACACTGGCTACCCGAGTTCAGGAGGGAGCTCGGGCTGCTGAGGTCGGCCAGGGGACGGAGGGAGGGAGTTTGGATAAGCAGCTGTCTGGCAGCTCTCCTCTCCAAGGAGGGAGGGAGACAGCTTCTCCTTGGCTCTTGGCTGCCACTGAGTGGAGGCTTGGTGGTAGTGCTCAGCCAAGAAGGCGAAATCGCGCTAGGCCGAGTGGGAGAAAGGGGCGGTTACCAGGTTCTCAGCGCGCATGTCGCCTCCATACCATGCACGCTTGCAGTTGCCAGGGCTCCCAGGTTAGGTGGGAGAAAATGGTAGAAAAAAGGAATTGGAGTGACCACAGGCTACATGAAGCCCCCATCTGAGGGGGAACAGAAGAACAAGCTCTCTACCAAGAGCTGTAGCCTGCCTGTGGACCCCCCAAGGCGGATAAACAGAAGGGAGGAAAAAATTGACTGAAAAAAAACATGAGGGTGTGAGTGAACCCACACAACCACAGGAAGGTAGAGAATTTACCCCTACCACTGTTCAGACTCTTCCGCCACCTATGGCAACACCTCTCCCAACCCCCGGACACTCTCTCACCAGGCCCGTGGAAAGGAGAGACAAAAACCCAGGGCAAACATACTGTATAAATGTGACTGATGGTATCACACTGTCATTTCCTAAATGATTAATATCTGTCTTATAATATGAAATATCAGACTGACTCATGCTACTGAGACTTCATAAATAAGCCCTGTTCTTCTGGGATCTGCAATCAAATAATTCCCTCAAAGATACAGTATGTTATGATGATCCCCCACCATAGGGCATGATCTCATTACGATGTCCCACTGAAGAGGAGGGCTACTACTCTTAGAAAACATCCAGTTCAAATCAGCACAGAAGGTGGTAGGAAAATGTTCAGATCTGAACACAGTGCACTAGTTCAGCAGGTTTGAACTCGTGCACAGTCTGCTGACTCAGCGCTCAGTTTGACTGAAGCATAAGGGCTCTGATTTGCATTTAATCTTCTGTGAACTGGAATGTCCACCATTCGTTAATTACACGAACAGACTAGAAAAGGAACTTACAACAAATCCTACCTTTTCCTCTGGTTAATTTCAGAAACAGTTGAAACAGTAGATCACATGTGGTTCTCACAAAAATTTAGAAACTGTACAGAAACCATACATACATTTATTTTAGGGTACTGTTCTTTATTTCACTGTGTAGTCCTCTTTCTGGTATTGAATGTTTCATACGGCACTCAAATCTAAGACAAGCAGATACTGTTCAGCATTTTCTTCACTTTTGCTATTGCTCTCAGGGTATAGAAGTACAGCCCAGGGTAGGCACTCACATCTGAAAACCAACAGAGAAAGTAGCAGCCAGCCTCAAAATCTTCCTTTACTCTCCCAATACCCAGCTCAGCCCTTCTCACCCGTACTTACATTCTCTTAAGTTGCCCTTGTTTTCCTGCTTGCTGCACTTCCTGCTCCTTGTGTGCTTTACTTTTGAGTTCTGTTGTGTGTCATTATTCTCTTTCTTTCTCTTTCACATTTTAACTGACAAAACTCCTACTGGAACAGTCCCGCCTCCTTTCCCAGTCACTGAAACAGACAGGGTGACTTTACATTGGTTTAAACATTCACACTAAGACTGCACAAGCAAAGCAATAAAACACAAGTGAACTATCTTTTGTTGTATCTGCTTGAAATAAGTGCAATTGCATTCAACATCGTCAGTAAATGTTCATAGTTAGAATGTACTAAGTGGCTCACTTCCCCTTGCCAAAAAAAAGACACAACTTTTGTAAGTATTGAGACAAATATTATCTGTCTGCTGACATCACCAAGATGGCTTTCTTGGCGGCGCCGCCCTCAGCCAAAGGTAGTGGCCTCAAACTGGCCAAGCTGACAGTGTCGGGTTGTTCGGCCCGACAGCTGGACGCCCAAACGTGGTGCGAGGCCAGCCACTGGCAGGAATGAAAAAGTGCCTTAATAGGGGGAGGCACTGATCCCCCAGAAAAGATACAACTGCCACCACCCAGAGACACAGGCTAAAAAGGGGCACCAAGATCTACTAGAAGTAACCATCCACAGACAGAATTGAATAGAATAAATGACATTTTCTTAGAAATAAAAGAAATGCAATACAGTGCAAAAACTTGCAGTACCAGCAAGCATATTACTGTAAACCATCCCCCACCCCAGCCTCCTATCTAGGGGCATACATTCTTTCACAGATGATCCGGGGGCAATAAAGGAGGGGTACCCTCAAGCACTAAACCACCGAGACAAAATGCACTCCATACAAGGCAGGAAAAGTTGTGGCCTACCTTACTGGAGTCAAAATCTGTGCACTCTCACCTTCACCCACAGGATCTGGATTCTCCCCAAATGCTGGCACACTGGACCAGGAACTCCACACTGCACAGCTACATCTCTGGAGCCCCCTGAGCCCCTCGGCCCTGCCAAAGGCGGGGTGAAAATTTCATCTGGAATACAACTTATGACAAATTAATTTAGCGGAAAAGAAAAGGGAAAAAAGGAAGAATGATTTCATTACATAGAAACATAAACTTTGACGGCAGATAAGGACCACTTGGCCCACCCAGTCTGCCCATTTCCCTAACTACTGGATAAGCCGCAGATCCTAGTTAACCAACAGCCTACTTCCTGCCACCCCTCACTATAACTGCCTTATGTCTGTCCCATGCATGTTTGAATTCCTCCACGGTTTTAGACCCCACAGCCTCTCCAGGAAGGCGGTTTCATGCGTCCACCACTCTCCCCGTGAAAAAAAATTCCCTCACATTACCCCTGAACCATCCCCCCTCTATCTTTAAATGTGCCCCCTTGTTCTTACACACCTCTTTTTCTGAAAGGTGCTACCCTCCTGGACTTTGTTGATTCCCTTGAGGTACTTGAACATTTCTATCATGTACCCCCGTCCCTCCTTTCATCAAGGGTATACGTATTAAGCTCTCTCAGTCTCTCTTCATATGGTTTCTGATGCAGACCCTGCACCATTTTAGTTGCCCTCCTCTGGACTGCTTCCATTCTATCTATGTTCTTCCGTAGATTAGGTCTCCAAAACTGCACACAGTACTCCAGATGGGGTCTCACCAACTGTCTGTACAGAGGGATAACCACTTCCCTTTTTCTACTTGTGATGCCCCTTCCTATGCATCCCAGTATCCCTCTGGCTCGCCTTACTGACTTCTCACATTGCTTATGTAACCCCCAGGGGGCGCTATCCTTTGGTTTACTACCCCTGCCTGCCTCCACTGAGACAGGATGAGGGGCCCAGATCCGTTGACGGGTGCCTCCACCCAGAGGTCGGGGTTAGTACGGTCGAGATCGCCTCGGTCGCAGCCCTCTGGGTTACTGCAACCTCCCTTTTGTCCCGCTAATGGCTCACACAGTGTAACCACAATACTTTTCCCAAGTACACTTACCCCCAGGGTGGTATCTCTCAGCTCATTCCGGGAACCCTCTGTAAAGTAAGGTACAGTGATATCACAGTCACTAAGCAGTAGTTCACCAGAAATACACAAACTAGCCAGGGTGCAGTTGCAAAATAAACAATCTGATTTATTTAAGGGGGAAATAACAAGGACAGGGGAAAATCAAGTTGATTGGCTTATCACTATACCTATCTACCTTGGGCTCTGTGCACAGGCCTGACCCTAATATTTACTGACCCTGGGTACCCAAGCCCTAATGGCTAGTCCACCGTGGCAGCTGGTTGAGGCCCTGACACAGGTAGCCTTTACAATACTGAACGAGTTAGAATGAGAAGCAAAACTCAATTAGCCAGTCAGCAGTATGATGAAGCAACTGGAGGCCACTGATTGCAAACTTAGCAGGGAGCTACCCTGGTTCAGTACTCACGACTCCAGCAAGCAACGATTTCTTCACCTCTGGCAGGGTTCAGCCTGAATTTCACCAGCCTCCTCACACATTTATATGGCAAATGACAGAGAGGTACCATACCAGGCAGCTGCTTCTAGACTCCACGTGAACTTGCAGTAGACTCGGGCAATAAACGGCAACTTCAATCTCACGGGTGGACCGAGTGTGATTCAGCAGATTCTCCAGTCCTCATAGGTTGAGCCTGGTAGGTAGCTGGGCTGGCACCAGCCTCCTCTGACCGCACACCAGCAGATTTAGTCCGAATCACTAAAACGGCAAAAACAGCCACCTCAAGCCTTTCACGCACTTCCCGCGCGAACACTCAACGGCGCAGGAGCTCAGAGCTCCTTCCTCCTTCTCAGTCTCAACGCATCTGCCCCAACAGCAAGGGCTCTCCTTCAGTTCTCAAAAGCACTACCATTATCGGGTGGCACTTCCAAGCAATAATTCTGTTGCTCCTGTCTCGTGGTGCAAAAACGCCATAGCCCATAATGCCTTTCCCAAATTACAAACAGTCCCTCGATTGGTCAGACAGCTCCTTAAAGTTCCAAAGTACTGATTGGTCCAAATTGCCAGTTCGGGACCAAAATGGAGGGAGAATCAGAACAGTCTTTGCTGCAAAGAAAAAGCAGGTTAGAACAACTACGTTATCATTTATTACCCTAAGTTATTCCCAGCAAGCAGTTACATCTTTCAGAGGAGCTCCCTCTGCACAATTTAGCGATGGCAGAAACGGAGCAATTATCCGGCAGCCCGGGAGGGACTCGAGCATGGTAACACTCAAACTCCTTCCCAGAGTAATCATGACTGCGAGTTAAGCAGCCCTTAAAAAGACAGGCACGGAGGCTTTGGTAGCGCTCCTGGCAATCACATTTAAACTGCTAAAATGCAGGACACCAGCCTGACAGGGAGCACTTAGGCAAGCTCCGGGGAAGCTTTTAGGAACCCCCATCTGCAAGGGGCTTACACTTACCAACCTTTAGATCATCTGATATGACTACCCCCAGGTCCCTTTCCATTTTTGTTGTTGTTAGTACCTCCCCTGCTATTGTGTACTCTTCTCCTGGGTTTTTGTTTCCCAGGTGCATTACTTTGCGCTTCTTTGCATTGAATCTAAGTTGCCATATGTCTGACCATTCCTCCAACCTTGCCAAGTCCCTTCTCATCCTTTCTACCCCCCCTTGTGTATCAACTCTGTTACAGATCTTGTGTCATCTGCAAAGAGGCATACCTTTCCCTCCAGACCCTCTGCAATATCACCTATAAAGATGTTAAAGAGGACTGGACCTAGTACTGAGCCCTGAGGTACTCCACTAGTGACCCCCCTTTCTTCGGAATGTGTTCCATTCACTAGTACCTTCTGTGTCCTGTTGTACAGCCAGTTTGCTACCCAGGCTACCACCCTGGGACCCACTCCCAGGCTGACTAACTTGATTATCAATCTTTTGTGCGGGACTGTGTCAAATGCCTTGCTAAAGTCTAGGTAGGCCATATCCACAGCCCCTCCCTGGTCTATTACTTTGGTCACCCAGTCAAAGAAATCTATTAGATTATTTGTCTGACATGACCTTCCTGCTGTGAATCCATGCTGCTTTTGGTCCTGTGCCCCACTGGCCTCTAGGTACTCAACAATTCTTTCTTTCAGAAGTGATTCCATCATTTTCCCTACCACTCTGGTCAAACTGACAGGTCTGTAGTTTCCTGCTTCTGCCTTGCTCCCACTTTTGTGAAGGGGAATCACATCCGCCCTCCTCCAGTCCTCAGGTACCACACCATCCTCCCATGATTTGTTAAAAAGTGTGGTCAGGGTGACTTCCGGTGATGTCACCATCGGGTATGGCAGCATAGAGGGATAGCTCCTGCATAGCCGGCCAGGTTTTTCTCCCCCTAACTGTCACAGTGATCTTTCAATTTGCCTAAGGAAACAGAATATGATGGGGAGCAAAAGCAGACTAAACTCGCGCTCAGGAAGACCCCCGCAAAAAACGGATGCATCCAGATTCAAGATGAGGCCTTCAGACAGCCACAGTGTTTCCCCAGTGAGCAGCATGGCGGGCGACCAAGACCCTGACACAGACAGGGAATCTGAAAGGCTCTCGAGATTCTGTTTTGAAACCCTTCTCTCTGAGATAAAGGCATTTAGAGCGGAAAATAAAAAAGGAGTTTACAGTACTACAGAATTGCCTCTCGGAGGTGGAAGAAAGGCTAGACCGGTCAGAGGAAGCGGCCGGTGAGGTTGCCGAGGAAACACACCAACTCCATACAGCTGTAGATTTCTTGGTGGATCAATGCGAACTCATGCAAGATAACAAGTCCAATTTAGACAGGTTGAAGGAACTGAACATGTACTCCCTGGAGGAGAGGAGGGAGAGAGGGGATGTGATAGAGACATACAAGTATCTTACAGGGAGGAACAGGGTGCAGGAAAACACTATTTTTAAGCGAAAAAGATGTTCCGGGACTAGAGGGCATGGGATGAAGTTGGAGGGAGGACGATTCAGAGGAAACATGAGAAAGAATTTCTTCACAGAACGGGTGGTGGACAAGTGGAACACCCTGCCAGAGGAAGTGGTGGGGGCTGAAACAATCACGGGATTTAAGAATGCATGGGATAGACATAAAGGAATTCTGGAGGTCAGGGGTAAGGTACAACAGACTTCTAGGAAAACAAACTGAACTTACAAGCTCAAATGGGCAGACTGGGTGGGCCATAGGCCCTTATCTGCCGACACTGTCTATGTATCTATGTATAAAATCACAGTATCACTGACCTTGAAGCTAGGTCCCGGAGAGATAATCTTTCTATCTACGGTCTCTCGGAGGGATTGGAGACTGGCAAAATGGAGGACTTTATATCAGACATGTTAAAAGATGTCCTAGCTCTTCCTCCCACATTTCAATTTAAGATAGAAAGAGCGCACAGAGCCCTAGCAAGAAAGCCCACAGACCCTTCAGCCAGACCCCAGTCAGTGGTCCTGAAACTTTCCAGCTACAGGGACAAAGAACAAATTCTGAGGACAGCCTGGGCCCTAAAAAGTGTTACATACAACTCAGCCAGGCTACTCTTCGATAACGATTACCCTACTGACATTATGAAGAGAAGGATGGCCTATGCACCCATATTAAAGCTGTTACGAGAAAAAGTAATTACATTTCAGACGCCTTACCCGGCTAAGCTGCGGGTCTTTTGGGAATCTGGAACAACAATCTATTCATCCCCAGAGGAAATCTCCCCGGAACTGAAGAAAAGGGGATGGAATTTCCACATGGTGGGTCCGGGGCAACAACAAAAACGTCCCCCCCCCCCGTCCGCTCTGGCAAGACCACGTGGACACTGGCAGGGACACAGGCAAGAGGGGAAGATTTCGCTCTATACAGGAGCTCAGGCTGTACATCGGATCCAGACCTCCCCGTGCGAAAGACCCAGAAACTGACCCTCACAGCTTGAACACCTGAAGACGCTCTGATCCACTGGGTATTCTTGAAACTCAAGTAAACCTCTGTTGCTCCTTAAACTGTATTAAGTTGCGCACTACCAGAGGCGTATGCCGAGGACTGATACCAGTCCGATTATATTTTATGTCTTGTTTTACATTGCTGACTTTACAAGCAAAGGAGCTGTACTTTAAATCCACTTGAAATCTGTTTTGATATGCCTGTTATGGACTGGTTTGCAGCGGGTGTTCCCCCCTGTCGGATTCATTATTTAAAGCCTGATGTAATATTTAGTGAGCGCTCCAATGTAGAAATTTAACTTTTAAAGGCGCAGGCTGTGCGGGCTGGCATTTATTAACACACCCACATGCAGCAATCCCGATTATGTCTATTCAGGGCTTCTCATCAAGTCATTCGACTGATGATAGCCCTGATAGCTCTCCTCGATGGTTTTCCGTCCCAACTTTTCAACCCCGTGTTTCAAAGGGGTTGGGGAGGCCTGACTTTCCTGTGGGTCACAATTCCTCCCAAAGGGCCCTTCCCTGTATTCGGGGGGTGGTCTTTTTCTTCAGGAGGGGTAATTTTTTCGCCCTCCACCTATGGAAGTCTAACTGTAAATAAGTTGGCCAGGTTACAGCCCCTAGGAATTAAGTATCATTTGGTTTATTTTTTTGTGCACATACTGATAAGTTTTTTTTAAAACTAGCCGAACTAAGAAGCTACTTTTTCGTTTTATTTTCTCTTGCTACTTCGAAGCCATGTGCTGGGCCTTAGAAGTGAAGCGATCTCTATTTGGTAAAATAGCTTGCCCTATTCAGAGTTTTCTTATATTGGGTTTATTATGTATACAGCATCAGTTGATGTTTTTTGTTTGGTCTACTGATGGATAAAGCCCCTATGGTCAAGATCTGCTCTCACAATGTTAATGGGTTAAATAACCCCATCAAAAGATATAGGGTGATTTCCTCTCTCAGAAAGCTGAAACCTTCCTTTCTGTTACTACAGGAAACTCATTTAAACAAACAGGAACATCAAAAACTTGCTAAGTTTGGGTTTTCCACGGTAGTTGGTTCAGTATATGGCAGGGGAAGAGGAGAGGAACTGCTGTCTTGGTCTCTAAGGGTGTTCCCTTTCAATTAATAAATTCATATTCTGACCCTGAAGGCCGCCTTGCTGTTGTTGTTGGCAGGTTGGAGGAGCAGGAGCTCACCCTCACCTCTATGTATGTCCCCCCAGGGAAGGATCCAAAGTCAGAAAACAACTTCTCCAGAAAGTACTAGAGAGAAGCAGGGGGGTTTTAGTACTGGGAGGGGATCATAACCTAACTACCTCTTGCCTAGATACCTCAGCTAAAAGGCCTTTTAAAAAATCCTCTGCACACAGTGCGGTGCAGGCATACCTCTCGGAGGTACAATGGATAGATATCTGGCGAAACCTTCACCCTAATAAGAGGGAATATATGCATTACTCGGCACCCCATAAAGTGTACACCTGCATAGATTATATCCATGTTTCCAAAGAACATTTGTACAAAATGCAGAGCTGCCCACATACCCCAACGGTACTTTTGGATCACTCGATCTTAACACTAAACATGACCTGGAAGAGGGAAAGAACCAACACCCTTTGGAAATTTAATAACTTCTTACTTAATAGTAAAGACTTTAAAGAATTCGACAACGTAAAATAAAACAGATCTTAGAAGACAATAACAGTCCGGACACTAAGAGAGAGTCCTATGGGACACCTCAAAGTGGTTTTAAGAGGGAAATAATTAAATATGCTGCGATCACAAAAAACAGCAGCAGCTGCGACTAGATAACCTGCATAGCCAATTGCAAAATCTTCTGACCTTACATGCAGCTGGGGATGGGGCCTATCCGCTTATACAAGCTACTAAACAACAGATTCAGGGATCCTGGACATATGAACCGAGCAAGCCTTACAACTCCTTAAACAAAAATATTATGAGGGGGGGCCCCAGAGCTACCCGTTTGTTAGCTCATAGACTCAGGCAGCATAAAGCCAGGTCCAGTATTTGCCAAATAAGGGATCCGGTTTCAAAAAAACTAGTTTCTTTCCCACGGGAGGTTGAACAGGCCTTTCGTAGACACTATAGTGGCCTTTACGGCTCTGAACACTCTGCAAAATCTCATACATTTGAAGCCTTTATGGGGGAACTTAACCTACCTAAGATATCTAAAGTGCAGCAGCAATTTCTGGAAAGCCCAATCACCAAAATAGAACTGGAACAGACTCTCTCAGCTCTGAAAGCCAATAAGAGCCCCGGCCACGATGGCTACACTGGAGACTTTTACAAAGCCTTCCATGTAGATCTGCTCTCCACCTTACTTAATGCCTGCAGGGCCATACAACTGGGGGACCCCACTCCTGATTCATGGCGATATGCATATATATCTAGTATCCTGAAGCCTGGCAGGGACATGACCTCCTGCTCCTCTTACAGGCCTATTTCGGTTCTCAACATGGATTATAAGATTTTTGCATCTATAATAGCCAAAGGATTTCAAACTTTCCTACCGGAGATAATAGACCTAGACCAGACGGGATTTGTGCCCGGTTGCCAGACACAGGATAACATTAAGAGAACTTTGCACTTGTTGCAGAGAGTGAAGGTCTCTGTATCCAGCTTCCCCTTTCTCTATCTTGACACAGAGAAGGCGTTCGACCGGGTTGAATGGCCTTTTCTGTGGAAGGTACTGGTTAGGGTGGGAATTCCCCAGATAGTTATTAATTCAATAAAAGCCATGTACTCCCACCCTAGGGCTTATATCCGTATAAATGGCTCCTTCTCCAATCCTATCTCCCTTTCACGTGGTACCAGGCAAGGATGCCCCCTCTCCTTTATTATTTGTGATATATCTAGAGCCACTGGCACAGGCCCGAGACAGAGGTCTAACTGACGGAATAGGGTCCACCCCTACGGAGCACAAATTGGCTCTTGTATGCAGACGACCTCTTAATATATTTGATGGACCCAGAGTCTGCTCTCCCCCACCTTTGGGACACTCTGGAGAGATTTGGTGCTATCTCTGGCTACAAAATTAATGAAAATAAAACCGAGGTCTTGGCCTGGAACTTTGTCCCTCGAGAGGATTTGAGGCAGGCATATAATTTTAAATGGCACCTAGAAATATAGAATACCTTGGGGTTCGTATAGGGCCTCAGGGATGTGATCTGTTTGCACTTAACTATTCTAGGGGAATCCCTTTTCTGGCCAGGACCTCTTCTGACCTGGAGAGATGGCGAGCCCTCCCCCCTCTCCCTTAGTCAACGTATAGAGTCAATCAGAATGGTGACTCTACCCGGTTTCTTATACTTAGCCCAAACCCTGCCTGTGTTTATACCGGATGCCTTCTTTAGGACTTTGCAGAAAAAAATCTCTGCGTTTATCAGGGCTAATCATAAGCCCCACATTAAGCTGACAACCCTACAACTTCCTAGACACTCATTAGGTCTCTCTCTACCAAATTTTAAGTTATATTACTACGCCTGTCAACTGAGAATACCTCTGTATTGGCTAGATAAGACCTATTCATCCCGATGGAAAACTGTGGAATTGCAGGAACCAGAGCTTAGCAATATTTATAATACCTTATTATCCTTTCCTCCCGCGATCAGGATGGAAAATATAGCCAATCCCTACACTCAAACAACACTTAAATGTTGGCATAAAACCTTAGCAGCCAAAGACTTCAAACTCTGGAGACCTGCTTTGTTCTCCTTCCCCTATCTTGATGCTTTCCTCCCTGGCAAGTTAGACAAGGGGTTTATCAGATGGTTCAGGAGGGGCCTACATCTGGTGTATCACTTTACCCCCAGAGGCAGGATCCTGTCCTTTACAGAACTGAACCAAAGACATAATATTGCTTATAATGAAAGATTTAGATACTTTCAGACTAGGAACTTTCTGAATACGCTGGGGAGGCTGCCTTGGGAAGATGCTCCTCCAGCAGACCTATTGCTTATATTGGTTTCTGCAGTGGACGGGAGACCTGTCCCTTCTCACTTGATCTCTACTCTATACAGGGCTCTCTCTAAGATCCAAATCCAGCCCCTAGAGAAAATCAGGGTGACCTGGGAGAGGGACCTGCTAATGGAACTGTCTCCCCCAGACTGGCATAGTTATCTGAAAAATATGTATAAAGGTGTTGGCTCTGGGATATGGAAAGACTTTGCATGGAAATTGGCCGTTAGATACTTTAAGGCTCCTGTTGTGACTCAGAAATACTTAAAGCAATCTAGGGCTGACTGTTGGAGACAGTGTGGATTCTCACCTGCCACCCTGGGGCACCTTTTCTGGTCGTGTAAGGCCCTTCAGCCTTTTTTTGCACAGCTTACTGAGGCTCTCCATCAGATACTATCCCCGAATCTAAACCTAAATGCCCAGCTTTTCCTATTTGGCCTCTTCCCTCCGGAAATATCAGATGCTCCCTCTAAGAAAATTTTAAATCTGGCCCTCTTGGCGGCAAAAAAAGCCATCACAAAAAAATGGTATTCTAGTTCGCCCCCTACCTTGGAGCTCTGGCAACAAGTGATGATAGATTTATACAGGATGGAGAGACTATCAGCCTTAATCAATAAATCACAAGAGGCTTTTGAACTCCAATGGAGAAAATGGGTTTTGTATATAATGGCCTCACAGTCTGACTTTACACCCTAATTTATCTCTGTATGCTTTACCTTTTTTCTTTTCTTGTGTATATTATTAACTGTATGGCACTGAATTGATCAATTGCTACTCCCTAGCTTCCATTCCCTTTAAGGAAATGAAATATTCTGTTTTACTTGATGTATGTGCACATGATTATATGTTTTTTTTATTTCTTCCCTTCCTTTATTACTCTTTCTTTTTATGTAAATATTTCGTACCCACCATTGTATTTCAAGTTGGTAAAATACAATAAAGACTGAAAGTGCAAAAAAAAAAAAGTGTGGTCAGTGGTGTCACTAGGTCCTCCCTCAGTTCTTTTAGGATTCTGGGATGAATCCTGTCAGGCCCCATTGCTTTGTCCACCTTGAGTTTTAGGAGTTCTTTCAGGACTCTTTCTTCTGTAAATGGACTGGTGTCAACCCCCCTACCCAGAGTGCTTCTATTGTCTGGTTTAGGTAACTCCACCTCATCTTCTTTTGTGAATACTGAGCAAAAGTATTCATTCAGTAACTCTGCCTTTTCACTGTCTCCCTCTGCCCACCTCCCCTCTCCCTTATTAATCTTCACTATTCCTCCCTTAACCTTTCTATGCTCCCTAATGTACCTATAAAAGGTTTTATCCCCCTTCTTAACTGAATTGACTATTTTTTCCTCGGTTTGGGCTTTTGCTATTCTGACTGCCTTCCCCACTTCTTTCTGCTTTAATTGATACAGTTCCCTGTCATGCTCCTTCTGTGATTCCTTATACTTTTTGAATGCAGCCTTTTTCTCCTTAACCTTCCCTGCCTCCTCGTTTGAGAACTACAGTGGTTTTTTACTCCGCTTTGTTTTCTTAAATCTGTTTCGCACAAAGGCTTGTTGCCTCTATGATGGCAGTTTTGATTTTTCTCCATTGTTCTTCCACGCCTCCTTTTTGGCCATTTGCTAGTGTATTCCTCAGGTATCCACCCATTTTGCCAAAGTCAGCCCTTCTAAAGTCCAGTATGCTTGTTTTTGTATGGCTTGTCTCCATGGTTGTGCTTATTGTGAAGCACACTGTGCAGTGGTAGCTTGTTCCCAGATGTCTACTGACTTCTAAATTTGTGATCCTCTCTCCATTTGAGAGTACCAGGTCTAGTATTGCTCCCTACTGAGTGGGTTTCAACACTAGCTGTCTAAGGCCTGCCCCCTGCAGGGCATCGAGAATGACCCTGCTCTTGGAAGTGGCTGCAGTACATGTCATCCAGTTATCATCCGGCATATTCAGGTCACCCATCAACAGTATCTCCCCTTTTTCAGCCATTTTGAGAATGTCCTCTATCATTTTCTTGTCCATTTCCTCCCCTTGAGATGGGGGTCTGTATACAACCCCTGTGCGGATTGTGATGCCATTCCCTGTCTCCAAGGTGACCTTCCCCCTTTCAGTTTAAATCAAACACATCACTGCTGTTTTTCTCTCAACTAGCTTTTTTATTTAGCTCCTACACAGCAAATGATTCCCAGCAATGCAGGTTCACATACTTCATTCAAACTAAAAAAGCAGCTCCATGGGGCTAATCGAACTATTTACAGACATACTGGCTGGACATTCAGAGCAGCAGAAATAATGAATCTTAAAGCAGTAACAAGCAAGCATTTTTCTACTCTCACTGTCTTGGATGCTTTACCCAAGACCTCTCGAACTCAGACCCCAGCAATGTCCTGGCTCTCTGGATCTGGTAAGCCAAACCTTTTTCCTTTTCTCCACTGCTGCCAGGTTACCCACTCACTGGCACTGGTCATCCCCCAAACTCTGGCATGGGAAAGTAGGCTACTTCCCCCACCTGGACCCCTGGGTGCTGGCCCAAGCCACTGGGGGTGCCAGGATTTTGCCTTATGATCCAGGCCCCTTAACCCACTTCAAGCTTGGCTCTGTGTGGGTACTACTTCAGCACCTGCCCCCTCATTTCACTCAGCCTCACTTCTTAACGGCTCCACTGGTGCAGCGGCCCCAAAACCCAGCCTTGCTCCAGTACTCAGGCCCCCTGCTACTGGCTGTCATGCCATTGGAGAGATCCTGTGCACTGCCACTGCCCAGGTCCCTCCAAACTGCCTGCCTTCTCACACAGATGACCCAAAGCTGCTCCGATTTCTGTTGCCACTCTACGGGGGATCTCTGCCAGGCCCATATCCCCTTCAGCACCTCCTGGGCTTGCGTTAAGCTCCAGCCGAGGGCTACCCTCCAAGACCTGCCATTACGGCCTGCAACCCACCCGGCCTTCAGTGTACCAGGGCCCCAATACCCGCCTCTCCAAGCAGACCACAATTTTGGGTGGCAAGTCCCCCCCCCCGGCTCGTTCTGACCAAGGCTGCCCTGCCATACCGAGTACAAGGGAAAGCCACTGCCACCAGCTTCCCTCCTGTGAGGACCCTACCACTTCCCCCACAGCCCTGGCAGCCCAGGAATCTCCCATACAAGGGTCTCTAAGGGCTCCTACCTTTCCTGGCCCCACATGACAACCTACATTCTCTGCCCCCAACGATGCAGGACCTGGCTAACCATACTTCCCCCACGGTGCTCCATTCCCTCAGCTTCTTATCTACCATGATGCTGAGAAGTTCATTCTGACTCCATTTCAGAGGGGTGTCCCCCCACTGGCCCACCCAGACCGCCAAGCTCCCTTACTTTCCCACTTGACTCTGGTCCTCCAGCTACCCCCCTCCAGCCTCGGCCTAATGTCCGGTCTGGAAAGGCCCCAAAACTTCCTGTCTGCCCCCTTATATATTCCCTAAACCTGCTCTCTGCTGCCATCTTGGGGCATCCAGTAGCCAATATCCCCAGAGCACTAAAAATTCCCTGGCTTGGGGGGCGGGGTAGTTTGGGATGCCTAAATGGGAGCATCAGCCCCTCTCTAAAGGGGCTTACACTCTTCCCCAACCCAGGAAATCATTCCCTCCTGGGAATGATGGCAAGGGCCCAGTAATGGTCTCCTCCCATTAGACTAGGTATGCGTACTCCCCAGCCTTCTGGCAATAGACACACCATGCCTGGCTACAGGCACCACCCAACCTACCTTCCTAGCCCAAAGTACCTCTAAAATCTTAAAACCTACTTGCGCCAAGAGATAATCTAACGGTTAGGAACAGCATTCATTATTTCTTTATCAAAAACAATTTCAATCATTTTTCATAATGATTAAGCCTTAATATAAAACATTTGCATCAACTTAATGAGGTAGATTTCTAACAGTGTAGCTATACCCCAAATACCTCCCACCAAATTTTAAAACATGTTTCACTGTGTACAGTCCCCAGACCACTCACTCACACACACACACACATATCCTCTCACCAGTCTCCCAAACATTTTTATCATGATCACAACAACATTTTGATTTTAAATGCAAGGGCTCTGGTTTTTAAGAAGAATACTGTTACCATAACTCTGCTCCATAGTGCAATTGTCCTGGCACAGTTCATAAGTCCATAACTCTAGTCTAGAAGGCCTAAGTTGCAGGCCCCCCACCTGGAAGGAAATACAATTCTGGATCTGGCTTGGTGGTCACATCCCCAAAAGACTTCCTGTCCAGAAGATAATATTTGGTCCTAGTCCCAGCCAAGTCCTGAACCAAGTGAAATGCTTGAACAACGTTAGGCCAGACCAGGTCCCTGTGCAACACATTGACTGTGCCTGCTGAATCAACTGCTGAGATGGGGCACCTCCTCCACTGGGACGATTCTTTAAGTGTTCCATCTGTTTCTTAAAGATCCATTCCTCCCTAATCTCCTCGATGATGTCCCAAATCTGTTCCAGCACATAAGGATAGTTCAAATGAGGATACTCTACCCATAGCATCCTGCAGATCCACCTTTCTGCCTGGCTCCACTCTGGCAGGTCTCTCACACTGGTCCTCCTGGCTTGTCCAATAGGTAGCCACATCCCTCATTGATAGTTCAAGTTTGAAGTGTCACTTGGATACAAACCATCCATCCGAGTCTGGAGAGTCTTAGCCTGGCCGGGAGCTGTGGGGTGTTGTCTGCTAGGGTGATCATAGGGCAATGGTAAGGCCTGGGAATTGTCTAACCACCTGATAGTCCTGGAATTGAAAAGAGCTGCCAACGTATTTCTCCTCATTCTGCTCCTCCAACTCCTTTTGATCACCGGTGCTCCCTCTTGCTGCTACTGGTGCAGGACCAGGTTTGGAGGCACTCCCAGTATGCTGCATTTTACACCTGGCTCCTGAAGTAGGCTATGACTTGGTCAACAAGGTCTGTGGGCTACCACTGCACAGGGGCCATGATAAAGATCCCTGGGCCCTGGAGGATCTCCGAACAGTTGTTTGAGGCCCCTGCCCCTCCCTCTGCCACTGGGATAGCTGGTAGCCAGCAGCGGGGAGCAGGCAGACAGCTATGCTGCCCATCACCTTTTTCTTTAACTTGTGCTCCTGCACTGTCATCCTCTTCAGCCTCCACAATCACATCTGGGGATTCACTTCTGGTTTCATCCACCTGGGCACGAGTGCTTTCTCCCAGGGGCAGTCTCTCAAACCCTCCTGAATCCCCACTCGCTGGTGGCCATGGCACAAAAGAGCTGGTGGTAGAACTGTGAGGGAACATCCCCAAATTTGGAATTGGAAGCATGCCTATACAATATGGGCATATAGGCAACCTGGCAAATCCTTCCCCCCAAACCCACATCTCACACAATGTTCATTTTCTTTGACTTTTACCCCAGCTTTCTGGAGCCAGGAGAGTAGTGAGGCAGAAACCGTAGCCAGGGATTCCTCCTGAGGGGGTCACTTGAGGTTCTTCTTCATTCCCACCTGCCAAAGCATGCCGCCAATCCATGGTGGATACCTGTGTTAAGTCTCTCCAGCCCTCACAGTACCCACAGCTTAGAGTCACTTAAACAGATGGTTCAATTGTACGTTTGCTTTATTTTGGGCAGCCCAGTTCACTTGCCTGACGGTGGATGTGCCCAGAAAAAATAGTTTCTCTTTTCCTTTCCTCTCACTGGCTTTATTCTACTGCTGCTGGTCACCTCTCTCCCTCAGCTCCACTCTCTCTGATTCACCTAAGATGGCACTCTCATTGCAGCTGCTGTAGCTCCTTCTTGGACATCCTCCAATCGGAACCCTGCCAAAGGGTCACATGACCAGCAGGTCATGTGTGCACACCACGCCAGCAGGCTGAGGCCTATGCCTGCTCCAGGCCTACTCTCACAGCTATTTTTGCTGCGCAAAAGGGCCCAACCAGGCTGGGAAGCCTGGCAACACTCTGGACTGCAAGGCTCAGGGCCCGGTGGTGTTTCCGGATTCGGGAACATTCTGGATGAGCCCCCATAGTGTAACCCCCCCATCTAGGGGCATACATTGTTTTGCAGATGGTCCGGGGGCAATAAAGGAGGGGTACCCTCAAGCGCTAAACCACAGAGACAAATGTACTCCATACAAAGCAGGAAAAGTTGTGGCCTACCTTACTGGTGTCTTCAACACCCGTGCACTCTCACCTTCACCAATAGGATCTGGATTCTCCCCGAATGCTGGCATACCAGACCAGGAACTCACACTGCACATCTACCATCTCTGGAGCTCCCCAAGCTCCTTGGCCCTGCCAGCGGAAGGATGAAAATTTCACCTGGAATGCAACTTATGACAAGTTAATTTAGCTGAAAAGAAAGGGGGGGGGGAGGAAGAAGGATTTCATTTCATTAGCTTTCCCCTTTCAGTTTAAATCAAGCACATCACTGCTATTTTTTCTCCCAACTAGCTTTTTTATTTAGCTTCTACACAGCAAATGATTCCCAGCAATCCAGGAGTCACATACTTCAGTCAAACTAATAAAGCAGCTCCTTGGGGCTAATCAAACTTTTTACAGACATACTGGCTGGACATTCAAAGCAGCAGAAATTATGGATCTTAAGGCAGTAACAAGCAAGGATTTTTCTACTGTCTCATTCTTGGATGCTTTACTCAAGACCTCTCGAACTCAGACCCCAGCAATGTCCTGGTTCTCTGGAGCTGGTAAGTCAAACCTTTTTCCTTTTCTCCACTGCTACTGGGTTACCCACTCACTGGCACTGGTCTTCCACCAAACTGTGGCATGGGAAAGCAGGCTGCTTCCCCCACCTGGACCCCTGGGCGCTGACTCAAGCCACAGGGGGTGCCAGGATTTTTCCTTATGACCCAGACCCTGTAACTTACTTCAAGCTTGACTCTGTGCAGATGCTACTTCAGCACCTGCCCCCTCATTTCTCTCAGCCTCTCTTCTTAATGGCTCCACTGGTGCAGGGGCCCCAAAATCCGGCCCTGCTCCATACTCCAGCCCCTTGCTGCTGTCTTGCCACTGGAGAGATCCTGTGCACTTCCACCACACAGGTCCCTCCGAATCACCTGCTTTCTCACACGGATGGCCCAAAGTTGCCCTGATTTCTGCTGCTATTCTACGGGGATCCTTGCCAGGCCCACATCCCCTTCAGCACCTCCTGGGCTTTTTTTAAGCTCCAGCTGAGGGCTGCCCTCTAAGGCCTGCCATTATGGCCTGCAACCCACACGGCCCTCAATGTACCAGCACCCCAGAACCTGCCCCTCCAAGCAGGCCCCAATTTTGGATGAAGGACCCCCCCAGCTCCCTCTAACCCAGGCCACCCTACCACACTAGGTACAAGGGAAACCCACTGCTACTAGCTTCCCTCCTGTGGGGACCTTGCCACTGTCCCCACAGCGCTGGCAGCTAAGGAATCTCACATAAAGGGGTCTCTAAGGGATCCTACCTTTCCTGGCACCACATGGCTACCTACACTCCCTGCCCCCAATGACGCAGGACCTGGCTAACCATACTTCCTCCATGGAGCTCCATTTGCACAGCTCCTCGTCGACCACGATGCTGAAAAGGCTGTCCTGACTCCACTTTGGGGGTGTCCCCCCCACTGGCCCACCCGGACCGCCGAGCTCCCTTACTTGCCCATCTGACTCTACTACTCCAGCCACCCTCCCTCAAGCCCCAGCCTAATGCCCAGGCTGTAAATGCCCTGAAACTTCCTGTCTGCTCCCTTATATACTCCCTAAACCTGCCACCTTGAGGCATCCAGCAGCCAGTATCCCCCAGAGCACTAAATATTCCCTAGCTCTGGGAGGTTAGGAGGGGGAAAGGGATGCCTAAATGGGAGCATTACCCCCTCTCTAAAGGGGGGGGCTTACACTACTGTATCATAAATGGGAAAAACTTTTCACTGTATGGTAAACAGTAAAGACTTCTCAATCTGTCATAAACTCTATTATAAATAGCAAAGACCACTCCCCACAAGCCCACGGGGGGGGGGAACAAAAGGGCAAGGTTCTACCTCTACCAGCCCGGAAACTGAACACTACAGCTAGAGGCAAAGGGAAATTACCAGCCCTAAAAAGGGCTCTTGCAAGGGATCAGACCTACTCTGAAACTCTAGGTCCAGTAGCCAATTGGTTAGGGTGGGGTGAATTGCTAGCCCACCCCAGCACTAGAAAAACAGCTCCTTAGGTACTGTTGTCCATCACCCCACCACCCCAGGGCTCCCTCCCCAGGTACCACACCTCCTCTGAAGGACTGCAGCAAGCTTTGCTAAAAGAATACAGGCCTTCAAAGATGTGGTACACTGCTAGCCGACTTGTTAGTCATGTGTCCCAAATGGGGAAGGCTGTCTGGCATCACCAGCCTCCCTGCTGCTGGGTATCAGAGTCAACTGCCTAGCCAAAGTGACACAGCTCTTAAGCCCCTTAGGAAAGAAAGGCTGCCAGGTTGGCAGGGCTCTCCCAGCTACCCCTGCAGGCCCCACATGGCTCCTCTCTGGGGCTCTTCTTCCACGTCTCTACTTCCAACTCCTTCAATCTGCTCCTTCTTCTTCAGGACCTCTCCTTCTCAACCCAGGGGAGCCTTCTGACTGGATGGCTAAGGGGGCAGTGCTAACTGGCTATGCGAATCAGGGCTTGACTGCCTAACCAATCAGTAACAAGAACTGCTACCCAGCCCTCAAGCCCCCTGGATGGATCACTAAGGGGCAGTGCCGATTGGTTATGCAAATCAAGGTTTGACTTCATAACCAATCAACATCAAGAGCTGCATCTCAGCCCACGAGCTCCTTCCCTGCACAAACTCACAAACTTCACAAGGACATTAACCAAATTGAGGCAGTCCAGAGAAGGGCAACCAAAATGGTGCAGGGACTGCATCAGAAGACATATGAGGACAGATTAACGGAGCTCAATATGTATACCCTTGAGCAAAGGAGGGAGAGAGGTGATATGATTGAGGCATTCAAACACCTTAAGGGCATAAACAAGGTGAAAGAGTCTAACATGTTTAAATATAAGAAAAATAGCAGGACAAGAGGACACAGCATGAGATTAGAGGGAGGCCGATTAAGGGGAAATGAGGAAATTCTTTTTCACAGAAAGGGTGGTAGATGCATGGAATGGCTTACCACAAGAAGTGGTGGCTATGAATACAGTGCAGGACTTCAAACAGGCATGGGATAGGCATAAGGGAGCAATACAAATGACTATGAATAGATAGGTCACTGACAGAGCAAAGGCCGATGGCACATTTATAAGGTAGAAAAAGAAATGGGCAGACTGGATGGGCCTTGCGGTCCTTATCTGCCGTCAACTTCTATGTTTCTATGTTTCTATGTTTCTAAGTGAAAGCCAGCGCCAGAGCTGCTACAGTATTTACAACATGCATGAATATATCCTGGCATATGTAAGCCCCATGTACAACTGTATGTAAGAGGTATATGTAAGGAATATGTAAGGATGGTGACATTTTCTAGCATGAAAAAGTCATGCAAGAACAACTGGTCAGGGAAAAGTTAGTCAGGGTGTGAAAGGGAGTTATATTCCTGGAAAACCCTTCTTTTTGTTATAAGTCTGTTGCAACAGCGTCTTTATATCTCCTACTATTTCCTTCCTACTTTCTGTGTTTTCCCCCATCTTACAGGCAGGCCATCTGTCAGATGGCTCTCTGATATCTATTTTTCATCTTCCCTTCTGGGCCCTTCCAGGAATCCTCCATTGTATTTCTTTCCTCAGAACAGTTACGCCTTCACGAACGTGCACATTCCTGTGCTATCGTGCTTAACAGAGCGAAATGAACAAGGCTTGCTAAAAAATGTTTTGAGAATTGGGGCAAAGCCAGGAATTGAGCTTTACAGACTGCCTATTAAGGTTTTGCTGTGTTTTAGGAGCTCAGGTTAGGCAGGACTACTAAAAAATAAGCGGTCACTCGCTGCAGCTTGGCACACTCACTCAGGCTGCTGTTTTCTGAGCGACTGAGAAAGTTTCACTGTTTGCTAGCCAAGAATCCAACAGAAATACAGAAAACCTGTCGAAATAAATGTTTATAAGGACAGGTTTAGCTTGAGCTGGTGTTTTAAGCTATAGGTCACTTTAGACACTCTTTCAACCCTTGCTGTATTTCGGAATTAAATAAGTCAGCACAAAAGTTTAAAATGCTTGGAAAAGAAAATACAGGAATGTATTAATGACTAGCTTTATAGGAAAATGTTAAAATAAAATACTTGTGGTGTTATTTTTTTTTTTATTTAGGTATTTTCTTGAGGTTGAAAAGAAGTTTGGGGAGTGGTTCGTCTGCTGCCTGGCCCGCTCCTATCTCAGACTTCTATAGAGCTGGCCAGCTTCTGCAATTCTAACTATATTGGGATGAAGACATGTGGGAGGAGCTAGAACAGCAGGGAGCCACCCACAACAATGATATTTTGATATAAAATGATTATAAAATGATTCCAGTATTGAAATTTGAAAGATTATAAGATATAACTGTATATAGGATGTTTGGGGGTAAATAATAAGGGGTATGTGTAAAAATAAAGATTATGGTTTAAAAAAGTGGTGGAGCTTAATAGCACCACCTGATTATGTCCCTATTTAAAGAGGGGCCTTAGATGTGAAGCGCAGATGAGGGCTCAGTAGAGCACTGGAGCCAGCCGTGAGCAGATCTTAAGGCTCAGAAGAGGGGCTGACCCTACCTCGGACCCTAGTGCCTTCTAGAGGTCGAATGCTGGAATTACAACTGAACTTTGATTTAATTATTAGTTTAACCCTCTTTATTTTTTTGGTCCTGATACAGTTCGCTGTTTTATTTTATTTTATTTTGTTGAATAAAAGCTGATTTGAGTTCTTACACTGGTATCTGCCTCCATCCTAGTCCTACATCTTCTACAACTGGTGTCAGCAGGGCCTGGTACTCGATGGAGGACCTGGAGAAGCTAACTGTAATCACCCAACCCAGCTCAAGTGTGGTCCAGACCTGCCACATGATGGAGCTACCAGGAGAACCCCTATTACAAGGATATGGGGTTGTGAGGAGGAAAACAATGGTGACCAAAAGAGAGGGTATGGAAGAGCAGGAAAGTGCCATGGCTGCAGAGATCGAGAAGGTACCGCAAGAACAACCTCTGGAGGATATATAGGACCTATTGAAATGGTTATGTATCTGGCAAATGGACATGGAAAGACGTAGTGAAGCACAATGGAATGATACCTTTTGTGTCATTCATCCCATGGGGGCATCCAGGCCCAATGTACCCCAGGAGATGGATGGACCTAAAGACATTAACATTTCCAAATTAACTGAAGGAGGTGACATCGAAGCCTACATCACTACCTTTGAGAGAGTGGCAGAAGCCTACCGGTGGCCCTGGGATCAGTGGATAGTGCACTTGGCTCCTTATCTATCGGTTAAGGCACAGTTGGCATACAGTCATATCGATGCAAGACATATTAATGATTATGACTTTGTGCGTTAGGCCATACTTAACCAGTATGACATTAATACAGAAACTTATCATCAAAGATTTTGGACATTTCGGTTGACCCAGGCCATGCTATTCTGGCCGGTGGCTAACACCTCTTCCTGCCCGGCACCCCTAAAAATTTATGGAGCAAATGGCTCCATCCTGCCAGTCATTGACTCGACCAGGTGTAACCCCCCTGCAAATGGGGGTTCCCAAAAGACTTCCAGGAGCTTGCCTGAATGCTCCAAGCCTGAATGGTGTTTGGCGTTTAAGCCATTTATCAGTGAGTGTTTTAGAGCCTCTGGTACTGTCTTCTTTAAGAGCTGTCTGCTTGCAGACATAATTAGTTTGTATGGGGGGACTGTGTGCTTCTCTGTTTGAGTACCACTCGAGCTGCTGCCAATTCACTCCATTTTTGCAGTCACTAGGAGTACAAAGGGAACCTATCTGAAAGATGTAACTGTTTGCCAGAAATTATTTAGAGTAATAATGAAAATACAGTTGGTCTAACCTGCTTTCTTTACAGTCAGAACTGTGTTTGCCTAGTTCCCCATTCTGGTTTTGAACTGCTGAACTGGACCAATCAGTGTGGGGTAAGCTAGCTCTAAAATGGTGCCTTGGACGAATCAGAACTTGGACTCATAATCTGAGCCAGCCACAAGAGGATTGTATGGGCAGTGACTCTGGGAGATGTAGTTTAGACTTCGCGCCTTTTGACCAACAGCAGCAGTCTATTGTGAGTGACAGCCAATCCAGTCAAGAACTGGGAGGAACTCAAAGGAAGTGCCCGGTTTTGTCTGTTGGAGTTTCAGTTTAGATCTCTAGTGAAGGGAAAGAAACCCTGTGCTCCTTCAGTGCAGTTTCAGTCAAAAACGTGTGTAAGGCCCAGAGTTCCGGTCTGCAGCTTGTGTAACTGCTTGTTAGGACTGAACTGGCCCTGTGAAAAGAATCAAAGGATCTCTGAAGAGTAAAACCAGGCTCACCTGTAGAAGACTGGAGAAATTGTTGAATTGCACTCGGTCTGTCAGGAACTGAATCTGCTGTGTGTTCTCCGGTATTGTGCAGTAATTAGATCGGATAGAGAAGCAGCCTGCCTGGTATAGTACTTTTTTACCATATAAATGTGTGAAGAGTCTCGTGGAGCTCAAGAGTAGCCCTGCTGACGTTGAAGGACCCTATCTTGTTTGGAGGTCGTGAGTACTAATTCAGGGTTGCTCCTGTTGAATTGCCACATTAAATCCAAATGGAATCACTGTACTGCTGACTGTTTAAACTAATTTTTCTTTTCACTGTGTGAAAGGCCCCTACCAGCTGCCACGGTTTGACTAGCCACTAGGGCTTGGGTACCCAGGGACAGTAACTGGTAGGGATAGGCCCGTGCACAGAGCCATAGGTAGATAGTAAAGTGATAAGCTAATTAACCTGATTTCCCTGTCCTTGTTATATCCCCCAAATAAATCAGAGCTGCTTGTTTCAGCAAAATTATACTGCCTGAGGTATTTGTCTATGTTAAAGTACTGTACTGTGATTGTTGCACTGTATCTTATTTCACAGGAGGTCCCAGTGCCGAACTAGTCCTAGGGTAAGTGTATACTGTGAAGGTAATTCTGATATATTGTGTGGGCCACTAGTGGGAAGAAAGGGAGGTTGCAGTGTCCCAGAGGGCTGTGACCAAGTAAGTTTAACTATTGCAAACCCTGACCTCTGGGTGGAGGCACCCGCCATTGGATCCAGGCCCCTCAGCCTGTTAGTGGCAAATCAGGCAGGAGTAGTAGCCCCTGGGATAGCACCATCTAGGGGTTACACAAGTATCTAGGGGTTACCCTAGATCCTCAACTTGATCTCACCACACATATTCGGAATGTGTGTAAAGCCTCTAATTGCAAGCTTGGCCTTTCCTACAGAGCCAAGGACTGCCTCACCCCAGCCGCCCGACTTGCGATAGCCAGGGGGATACTCCTTCCCACACTTTGCTATGGGCTCATTGCCTTTGCTCCTGTACCATACTCAAGTCTTACGAAATGGGACACTGCCTACAAAAATATATGCCGCTTCGCACTATCTGCCTCCCGCCTTACGCATCGATGTGAGCTCTACTCACGGCTGGAGTAGCTCCCCTCCGAAAAGCACCACGCCTTTGTCCTGGGCAACTTTGTTGATAACATAGTCAGAACAGCCACTCCCTTGGTACTCGCCCTTCCCCTTAAACATGCAACCCCTGCCTACCTACTCAGATCTTGTACTGCACAGGCCCGACTGGTTCCAAGGACCCTCACCCTCACAGGTGACCAGGCCTTCTCCATCTACAGACCAAAAATGTGGAACTCCCTTCCCACCCTAGTTCATGCCTCTCCCTTCCACCACTGCTTTAAAACATCCCTATGGAGCTTCCTCAAGTCTGCTTCAGCCTGGCTATGTTCCACATAAACCTGACGTACCGTCTACCTCTCCTGACTCTCGGGGGGGGCCGCCTTGAGAGCTGTCTGAACGGCTGCTGTTGAATCCCCTTGAGAAACCGGCTAAAGCACTGACCGTCCCCCTCTTTGTATGGCGATCCTGTCTTATCAGTACCCTCCTCCTTCTGTATAGTATTAACTATCTCCCATGTTAGGTGATTATTTTTTAAGGTTATTGCTAACTTGTATTGCAATAATTCTTGATGTTAACCTTGTTGTGCTATTTCTCCAATTGTCATTTTGAGATGTGATTAGTTTATAGTTATTTATCTCTGACTCCCTGTGCTGTTTTTGTAATCCATTGCTTGATTGCTTGCCTTACCATGTTTGAGCATGAGCTGTACCTCCCACCTGTTGGAGCCTGCGGCTCCTGTTTGTTACCTTGACTCTGTATTATGTTTCCTGTATGCTATGTAACTCTCCCGGGTCGCACCTAAATATAGGCACTCGGTTGTCTTGTGTGCTTACCTGGTTAACAAAAGCAAATAAATAAATAATATTACTGACTCTCCCCAGGAAACATATACACGGTTACAGGACTTATATTATAAATGGTTGCAAGCTTCGACTAGATCCTTAGAACAAGTGATGGAATCAGTTATACTGGAACAATTTATTAAGATTCTACCTCAGGACGTTCAGATGTGGGTAAGGGAGCACCGTCCCAAAACATCCCAGAAAGCCATAGAACTGGCAAGAGACTATCTGACAGCCCGGCCGACAAGGACAAAGACCTATACTGTTACTCATGGACCCTTACCCATGGTAAGAAACATTAACTCTACTACTGTAAATAGTAAAACAGCTACTACAACATCTACAGCAGTTAAGACTGGGAGACTGTATCATACAGACATTATCTGCTATGGATGCCAAGAAAAGGGGCATATTGTTAGGTATTGCCCAAAATGAAAGAAGTAGACTGCACCTATATCCCTGGCTAGTTGGGGACATTATATGACTGTTGCAAAGGTAGAGAGAAAAGAAGTTGCTGCCTTATTAGATTCAGGCAACCATTAAACTTCGATTCAGAAGACTTTGGTTGCAAACACAGACACAAGGGGTAATATGGGTGTCACCTGTATCCATGGGGATGTTCGCTACTACCCCACAGAAAATATTACTTTAACTGTACAAGACATGAAACAGCACATGAAGGCGGGACTAGTACCAAATTTGCCCATGCCAGTAGTTGTTGGACGGGACTTTCCTGGGTTTGACATGCTTATGACAAGTTTTCCTAGTCTGAGTGCTGTTACCACCAGGGCCCAGGCCCAAGACCTTCAAACAGGGACCCCCCCCAGCAGGTCTTCCCTTCGATGATAAATTATATGAACAGCCTAGGAAAGACAGAAAATCCAGAAACAGGAGAAAAAGGGATAAAAAGGACTGTAATATGAATAAAATGGTTGTACCAGATTCTATTGAACAATGTATAAATACTGTACAGTTTCAGAAAGAACAAATTAGTGATAACACGCTAATGCCTTCTTTTTCACAGGTAGTCAGTACTGACAGCGAACCTGCATACCCCAGGTTTATTATGCATGATAATTTGTTGTATAGAGTGCAAGAATGCAGTTACTGGGGTCACTGTTGAACAGTTGATGGTACCTAAAGCATATAGAGAACAATTGATATATATGGCACATGACATTCCCTTGGCTGGACACTTAGGGAGAGACAAGACCCTCAGTCGGCTACTGCATCAATTTTTTTTGCCAGGTATTCATGATCAGGTAGCCGACTATTGTAGGAACTGTGGGGAATGTCAGAAAGTAGCTGCTATCACTCAAAAGGAGAAAGTACAATTAACAACCACTTCCACTGGTGAAAACACCTTTTGAAAGGATAGCTATGGACATTTTGGAACCTGTACCTAAAAGTAGTAAAGGAAATAGATTAATTTTGGTTTTATGTGATTATACAACCAAATATCCAGAAGCTATTCCCTTAAGAACTGTAACAGCCCCTAAGATAGCAGGGGAACTCCTAAAGGTGCTTGGCAGAATGGGGGTGCCCAGGGAGATACTGATGGATAGGGGCAGTAATTTTAGGTCAGCTTTATTGACCCGCCTGTATAGTCATTAGGTGTAGGGTCCCTGTACACTACTCCTTACCATCCCCAGACAGATAGACTAGTAGAACGGTTTAACAAATCTCTAAAGAAAATGTTGCAGAAATATGTACAGGACAAAGGGAAGAGCTGGGATGTCTACTTACCTATGCTAATGTTTGCATACAGGGAGGTACCCCAGGCCTCCACTGGCTATTCCCCTTTTGAACTGCTTTTTGGCAAAAACCCCAGGGGACCCTTGGACATTATGAAAGAAAGTCGGGAAGAAGAAGAAAAAGGAACAGAGGGTACCCCAGCCATAACATACATCACCCAGCTCAGACAGAGATTAGCACAATATATACAATAGGCCCATCAGACAAATCAAGCAAAACAAAAAGGACAAAATGAATATTATGATCAGGGTGTAGGTCAGAAATCAATCTTTCCTGGAGAGAAAGAATTATTATCATTGCCCTCTACTGAGAGCAAGTTGACAATGAAATGGCAGGGTCATTATCTAGTGCAGAGACAAGTAGGACCAGTTAATTATAAAATCATGAGGCCAGAAAAACGAAAGAAATGTCAGGTTTATCACTCAAACCTGTTAAAGAAATGGGTTGATCGCACCCGTGCTTTACCTGCTCTTTTTGTACACCCAGAGAACCCAACTTCAGAATTGGAACAGGCCTACCAGAGACTAGAAGGCTCAGAGGGGTACCAGGATATAGATGTCAATCCTGACGTAGACCCAACCCAAAAAGAAACCCAGGGTCATTTGCTAGAACTGTTTCAGGAGACCATTACAAGTACACCAGGGAAGGCAGAGGGGGTGGAACACACAATTCAGGTAAATCAGATAAGGCCCATTAGACAGAAGCCCTATCGTTTACCTGAAAAAGTAAGGACCGAAGTTATCCAAGAGGTCCAAAAGATGCAGAAATTGGGGGTAATTGAACCATCCAATAGTGACTGGGAATTCCCTCTAGTTATTGTTAATAAGAAAGAAGGTGGTATTAGGTTATGCCTTGATTTTCGTCGCTTTAATACAGAGTCCAAATTTGATGCCTACCCAATGCCCAGGATCGACGACATTATTGATCAGCTGGGGAACGCCCAATACATCAGTACCCTTAATCTGACTAAAGGGTACTGGCAGATCTCTCTAAATCTTCAAGCTAGGGAAAAGACTGCATTTAGTACACCTTTAAGTCTTTTTCACTTCACCACCATGTCTTTCGGGCTACATGGGGGCACCAACCACCTGCCAGACATATATGGTTCGAATTCTCAGAGGACATACAGACTACAGTGCAGCTTATTTGGATGATGTTATAGTTTATAGTCCTACCTGGGATACTCATCTGCAACACTTGAAACAGATAGTACAGGCTATACCCCAGGCAGGACTAACAATAAACCCTCAAAAGTGTTTTTTGGCAAGAAGGGAAACAAAATACCTAGGTTTCTGAAAAGGACAGTGGCAGGTGAAACCAGATGTTGGGAAAATTGATGCTATTGCTAACAGTCCCCGCTGTCTTACAAAGAAACATGATCGATCTTTTCTAGGACTGGCGGGATACTACAGACGATGTATCCCTCAATTAGCCACTATAGCCACGCCCCTTACCAGCTTAACAAAGAAATCTAATCCAACTACAGTAAAATGGATGCCCGAGTGTGAAGAGGCATTCTGTACTACAAAGGCTTCATTATGTGCTGCTCCGATACTTAAAAGCCCTGATGTTAATCGTCCTTTTATAGTTCAAACAGATGCCTCCAACAAAGAGACTGGAGCTGTCCTATCTCAGACTTCTGAAGGAACAGAACATCCCATTATATTTATTAGTCGAAAACTGCATGAGAGAGAAACAAAATATTCGACAATAGAAAAAGAGTGTTTGGCTCTCAAATGGGCAATAGAGGCTTTAAAGTTTTACTTATGGGGTGTTGATTTTGAGGTATGGACAGATCATAATCCTTTATGTTAGTTACAAGTTATGAAAGATAAGAACCCCGGCATCATGCGGTGGCATCTATCTTTACAACCCTACGAATTTACTATTAAACATAGATCTGGACCAGCCAATCTAAATGCTGATTTCATGTCCTGTTATGGGGCTGGACTAAATGCACAAACAGAATCAGACCTCGGGGTGAATGATAAGTAAGACATCAGAGATTAGTCTCTGATTCTTCGTTATTTCTCATATTTTACTTTTTTAGGGACCCTGAGATGGAACTTCGAGGAGTGGGAGGGCCAAAGCTCCATCTCTTCCTTAGGGAGCGATCTGGTTGCGACTGTTTGAACTTTGGTAAAAAGCCAATAGTTGTAGGAAGAACCTACGGTTCTTCTCTTGAGTGGGGAAGAATATGTGGAAGGGAGTTATATTCCTGGAAAACCCTTCTTTTTGTTAAAAGTCTGTTGCAACAGCATCTTTAAATCTCCTACTATTTCCTTCCTACTTTCTGTATTTTTCCCATCTTACAGGCAGGCCACCTGTCAGATGGCTCTCTGAAAAATGTATTTTTCATCTTCCCTTCTGGGTCCTTCCAGGAATCCTCCATTGTATTTCTTTCCTGTAGCGAGTTACGTTCCTTCGCGAGCGTGCGCACGTGCGTCTGCTGTCGTGCGATCATGTGATCATGAGCGTGTGCACATTCCTGTGCAAATGTATGAACCAGAGCAAGCGAGTCGCGCTTGCTAAAAAAATGTTTGAGAATTGGGGCAAAAAACAGGAATTGAGCTTTACAGACTGTCTATCAAGGTTTTGCTGTGTTTTAGGAGCGCAGGTTAGGCAGGACTACTAAAAAATAAGCAGTCACTCGCTGCAGCTTGGCACACTCACTCAGGCTGCTGTTTTCTGAGCGACTGAGAAAGTTTCACTGTTTGCTAGCCAAGAATCCAACAGAAATGCAGAAAACCTGTCGAAATAAACGTTTATAAGAACAGGTTTAGCTTGAGCTGGTGTTTTAGGCTATAGGTCACTTTAGACACTCTTTCAACCCTTGCTGTATTTCGGAATTAAATAAGTCAGCACAAAAGTTTAAAATGCTTGAAAAAGAAAATACAGTAATGTATTAATGACTAGCTTTATAGGAAAATATTAAAATAAAATACCTGTGGTGTTATTTGTTTTTTATTTAGGTATTTCCTTGAGGTTGAAAAGAAGTTTGGGGAGTGGTTCTGCTGCTGCCTGGTCCGCTCCTATCTCAGTCTTCTATAGAGCTGGCCAGCCTCTGCAATTCTAACTATATTGGGATGGAGACATGTGGGAGGAGCCAGGACAGCGGGGAGCCACCCTCAACGATAATATTTTGATATAAAATTATTCCAGTATTGAAATTTGAAAGATTATAAGATATAACTGTATATGGGATGTTTGGGGGTAAATAATAAGGTGTATATGTAAAAATAAAGATTATGGTTTAAAAAGGGGGCTGAGCTTAATAGCACCACCTGATTATATCCCTATTTAAAGACGGGCCTTAGATGTGAAGCGCAGATGAGGGCTCAGTAGAGCACTGGAGCCAACTGTGAGAAGATCTCAAGGTTCAGCATAGGGGCTGACCCTACTTCAGACCCTAGTGCCTTCTAGTGGTCAAATGCTATAATTACAACTGAACTTTGATTTAATTATTAGTTAAACACCCTTTATTTTTTTTGGTCATGATACAGTTCACTGTTTTATTTTATTTTATTTTGCTGAATAAAAGCTGATTTGAGTTCTTACACTGGTGTCTGCCGCCATCTATTCCCACACCTTCTACACAGGGCAGACAATCTAAATGGGGTGAAAGAGTTGGATGGTAATAAGTAAGCAATAACCCACGACAGGGTATGGGGTTATTGGGATTTAATGCACGGCTGGGTGCATCGTGAGGAGTGCCCTCACAGCACCCCAGCCATGCATTAAATCCCTATAACCCCTTACCCTGTTGAGGGTTACAGCACTTATAGCATGTGTCATGTCCAAAACACAGGAAAACACACAGAAATGGTGTTTTCTCATGTTTAAAGACCAAAAAAAGCTACTGTATCCTGCCACCTTGCAAAATAGTCCCTAACAAATAATGCACACTGAATTGCTTTTATGCACATAGAGATGTCACACATATAGTACTAACGTGATGTGTGACATTTCTTGTGCATAATATGCTCTGTTACCTTGCCTATGAGGCTTCCTTTGGCAAACCCCCTCCCCCAACAAAACATGCATACAACTGAACACAGTACTGTGGGACACGACACTGTAGGACTTCTGCACTTGGGATCAACCAGACAAAACACTTTTAGAAAACCCTTCACTGCTTTGTGACTGGGGAGTGGGGAGAGTGTTACACTGCTATTGCACAGTACTTTGCGCCCCCTCCACCCTCACTACACACACAGACAGACAGACAGAGAAAAACAAGGCTGTTGAATGCCCCTCTGTGTCTCTCTGTCTCTCACTCTTTCTCTCTGTGCCAGGATGACGGTTGGAACGGGAGCACAGAATCCTGAGCATTGCATCTCTGCAGACAGGAACAAAGAGATGGTGTCCAGTCAATTCAGTCCGGTGAATTCAGTCCCATGGCAATTCAGCCCGAGTCAATTCAGGCTCAGTCAATTCAGGCTCAGTCAATTCAGCCCGAGTCAATTCAGCCCGAGTCAATTCAGGCTCAGTCAATTCAGCTCGAGTCAGTTCAGCTCCATGTCAGTTCAGCTCCTATATAAATTCAGCCCGAGTCAATTCAGCCCCATGTCAATTCAACCCCACCTCAATTCAGCCCTTACGTAAATTCAGCTCCTTTTGGTTCTGCACTAGAATAAACATAACTAACAACATATGTAAACATATTTAAGCTTTATTGAAAGCTTTAAAACATACTTTTGTGAAATTAAGTACACTTTATTGAAAATGTTAATTTGCACATACAGTACACACAGCAAACACCAATCACATACACTAGACAGAAAAACAAAAGAAAACAACACAAATAAGCCAAAACATAACATTTTAACCCACACAAAACACAAACCACCCCCAACAAACCCACCCCAACCCTCATTTGCACATTCCAACAGCTCCAGGTGTGAATACTAGAATGGACAGTGACTAAGGATATAACTGCTATTTGGATTTTTTGCTTAATGGTGGGAAGGGCAGAGTACTCAACCAACAGACAAATCTCCTCTGTAAAAAATGGAGGAAAGGCTGAAGAGTGGAGCATTAAAATATATTGGTCCCTATTCATGAATAGACACACATGAGGCACATATAGGGGTGCACAGCTCAGCATCCATGGGATGTCCACACAGGGGCCGCATTCATGAACACTGGTCCCCACCCAGCACCTATATGTGGCCCCACCCCCCAGCATGCAAGTCCCCCATGGAGCTCCGCGATCAACTTCAGCAACAGTATGAAGCTGATTCAGAGTTATCGCTGAATGTGAGAATGTTGGCTGCACTGGCATTCGTGCCTGTACACGATGTAGTGAAAGCGTTCGAGGCTTCAATGGACAGTACGTATTATTGTGAACATGAGGATTTGCTACATCCTATGACCGACTATTTCAAAGATGTTTGGTTGGGGAGGATGGACAGAAGATGAAGACGACGACAGCCCAGATTTCTTCACAGCCAGTGGAACTGCTATAATGCAACTAACCAAGGCATCCCAAAGACAAACAATGCTGAACACCCCACAATATGGAAACTTATTGATGCTATGAAAAAAGAACAGAGCCTGACAGAGACTATAATGGAGCAGTACATTGCTGGCCGCCCACCACAAGAACCAATGAAAGTGTACAAGAACTCTTCTGAAAGAATTTAGTGTATTGTCACAGAATACCATGCAAGGGAAATAGTGGAATACCTCAGTGGACTTGCACACAATTTCATGTTTTAACTTAATGGATGCTTACAATTCTTTCAATGGGCCCTATTCACTAAAGAAAATTGTGGCTATGCCCCATGTACCTTGGGCGCATAGCCACAGCACAGCTGCCTGCGATCACTGCACCCCCTGCCCCAATTATGACACCGTTACTCCCCCTCCATACACCCGATCCCCCGGCAGATCCCAGAGTACCGCACGGGGGTGGGCCTGGGGGCAGTGTGGGGGGGGCAAGCCAGCACTCCATGCATTCATGACCTTGTGGAGAGCTGTGCACTGAGGCTGCTGGCTCTGCATCTGGAAGGCAGCCGTAAACCACCGGGGCCAGTTGTGCACCCCCCAGAGAAGCTGTCTCCAGATACGGCTGACATGGCGGGGGGCATCGGCCCCCCCGACAATGTTGACCCTGCCATTGGGGCACTTCAGGAGGATGGTGGGTGGGTGGGGTACCCCCCACATCAGCATAGTAGGCACTCTTCGCGCCAGCTGACAACATGGAGCCTGTTGCACTCAAGGGATCCACTTCAGGCAGCCAATTGGTTGCCCACCTAGATCTGCCAATCCGCACCCACCTGCCCCCCATGGACCTGTACACCAGGAGAGGTGGGGCCGCATGTGGGAGCTGGCGGGGGCCAGTGTTCATGAATGTGGCCCACACACAGAAATCCCATGTGTGCAGAGCTGCACACCCCTATTCACACCTCATGTGCATCTTTTCGTGAATAGGAACCAATATGGTTTAATGCTCCACTCATCAGCCTTTCCTCCATTTTTACAGAGGACATTTGTCAGTTGGGAGAGTACTCCACCTTTCCCACCATTAAGCAAAAAAAACAAATGGCAGTTATATCCTGAGACACTGTCCATTCTAGTATTCACACCTGGAACTGTTGAAATGTGCACATGAGGGTTGGGGTGGGTTAGTCGGGGTGGTTTGTGTGTTGTGTGGGTTAGAAGGTTATGTTTAGGCTTATTTGTCTTCTGTTCTTTTTTTTTCTGTCTGGTGTATGTGATTGGTGTTTGCTACATGTACTGTATGTGCAAATTAACATTTTCAATAAAGTGTACTTAATTGCAAAAAAATGTTTTAAAGCTTTCAATAAAGCTTAAATATGTTTACATACGTTGTTAGTTATGTTTATTCTAGTGCAGAATCAAAAGGAGCTGAATTTACATAAGGGCCGTACTGACATAGGGACTGAATTGACATGGGGTTGGATTGATGTGGGGCTGAATTGACACAGGAGCCGAATTGACATGGAGCTGAATTGACATAGGAGCTGAACTGACTCGGGCTAAATTGCCACGGGACTGAATTCACCGGGCTGAATTGACTCAGGCTGAATTTACTGGGCTGAATTGACAGGTGTTCAGAAAGACAGCTGCACTTTTGATTTACAACCTGCCATTCGTCCCGATCATTAGCGCACTATCTGCTGCATGAGCCACAAGGAGAATCTCGGTGCACTACAACAGGCAGTAGTTACAGAACAGATGGAGAAACTGCAATGGCCAGTCTCTCACTGTCTTGTCGCACTGTTGCTGGCACTGTCTCGGCCGCGATCTTTTGGCCACTGCACACTTCAGCAGTGATCAGTTGGGGCCACCAGGACAGCACCTAACATCATCAGGTGAGGGGGCCACACCATTCTGGACAGGGAGACGTAGACAGAGACAGTGAACCTCCTGGAGCATGTTCCCCTTTTCTGACCCCCCTAGGCTCAATGGCGGCTCACACATATGCCAGGTACCACAGGACCATCAGCAAAAAAAACATTGTCTAGAGCAGTGGCCCCAACTTCTTGCAAATGCCCAGCTTCACTGCAGCTCTCCCGTACACTGACTGCTTCAGTGCCGGTGACTATCAGAGACATGAGACTGTCTGCACTCAGAGCAGTGCCCCACCCCCCCAAACAACATGTTTGTCAGCTGCACTGAAACCTCACTGACAAGGACAGGTGGAAATGACTCCAACAGGCAGCCCACCTATCCAGCCCTACAAGTGCCAAAAGCCAAGGTTCACACAACATGCCTGACCGTTCCAGAGGTTAGCTGCACAGCATGAACAACGAATCCAAGGAGAGCAAGGACCCTGGCAAGACACAAGGTACAGCACATGGACCGAGTTCCAGCTTGACTTTCATATCTATGTTTCTGTGCCTGGCCAGTGTTGCAGCAGCTTGGTCTCGCTCTAAACAATTACACACTGTTTTGACAGCTGGGGCTCTGTCGCTCGCCCGCATTTTTAACGGCTGCCCTTCTGCTTTGGGTTTCTGAACCAGGCAACGAGTACTGGTGGCACTTGCCCTGAGTCCCTCCATGGAACTGTGCATTAACAGGGCTGTTAAATGCATGGCTACACAGGGGCTCTACACAAATGGGCTGCAACGTTCCTGACAACCCATGTTATAAAGGGGGCCATTCACAAGGCATCTAAGTTAAGCATGAGAGCGGTAACCAGAAGGAGTACATTTAAGAGACCATTATGGTTCTCAGCAAAAGTAAGGGAAGTGTTGAGGGCTAAGAAAAAGGCCCTTTTTAAATTATTTTTATTGTTTTTTTCCAAAACACATACATACGAACATACGAAATTTGCCAGCAGATAAAGGCCTAGAGGTCTATCAAGTCTGCTCGAATGTGCAGCTAGCACCCCTTATTCTGCAGCTGCCCTTCCCTTCTACCCTTCCCCTTCATTAACCCTCCCCCTTGTCCTGTCCCATCCTTGTTTGAAGTAGTCCACTGTTCTACTGCATACCACTTCAGCAGGTAACGCATTCCACCCAGCCACCACCCTCTCTGTAAAAAAGTGTCTCCTCATCTCCCTCCTGAACCTTCCTCGCTCCAGTCTCATATCATGGCCCCTGGTGGCCCTCCCCTCCCTTACTTTGAACAGCCCCTCTGTACCCGTCTTGTTTATTCAAACACATATTAAAATATTACAGCTATCTGCTATAACAATTCATATAAAACTTCAGTTAAAAATGCTAGTACATGCATACTGAAACAGAAAAAGGCCTTCTACAAGCACAAGGAAAAGTAGGGGTTGAAAGAGTGGGGATAATATTTATGGAAAAGCAAGGAAGCAAAGAGGGGTTAGGGAGGCAAAAGCAGACACAGAGCTGCATATTGTTGAAGGGGTCAAAGGCAGAGAATTTTTTTTTCTTTTTAGTTTATTTATTTCAAAGGTTTCACCAGGAAAGACATATTGAGCTGCTAACAGCTCATTTCCAGATGTGTTCTGGGAGTAAGGGGATGTGGTAATTCATAAACGGCAAATACAATATATCAAGGAACGTAATTAAAAAAAATTGAAGGTAAATCAGAATTACAGATATGTGTATTAGATAAAGCTGAGATACTATAGGTGAGATAACTCATCTTAAAAGTACAGAAAAGTGAGTAGGTAAAGAGGGAAACAGACTGCCAGGTTAAGCCTAGTGTGGGGCTGGGAGGAAAAGGATCATGTACAATTGCAGAAGGGAGAAGAAAAGTTATGAAGAAGAGACTTTAAGGAGAAAGCAGAAGAGGCAGAGTGAATAGACAGGGCAAGGGAGGATCAGAGTTTGGGAAAGCGGTGAGAGAAAGCAGACTGACCAGCAGTAGATTTTTTAGAACAAATACAGAGGGAATGGGAAGCATTATTGGGATGCAATTGGGACCATAGGGATTGGGAGGGTGAGGGAGGGAGCTGATGGCACTGAAGGTGAATAAGTCTCGGGGGTCGGATGAGACACACCCCAGAGTGCTCAGGGAGCTGGCTGATGAACTGGCAGGCCCACTAGCAGCCCTGTTCAACAGCTCCCTGGACTTGGGATGGTGCCAGTGGATTGGAGAACTGCACTCATGGTGCCACACCACAAAAGTGGACCAAGAGAGGATCCGGGCAACTATAGGTCAGTCAGCCTGACCTTGATAGTGTGTAAGCTTATGGAATCAATAATAAAAGAGGGACTGATGAGGTATATGGAGGGAAATGGCCTACAGGACAATAAACAGCACTGGTTTGTGGTGGGCAGATCATGCCAAACAAACTTAGTAGAGTTCTTTTCCTGGGTCACAAAGGCAGTAGACAAGGGGCAGGCAGTGGATGTTATTTATCTAGACTTCAGCAAAGCCTTCAATTCAGTGTCACACAGGAGGCTAATTGCAAAACTGAGGGGACTAGGGATAGGGGAGAGAGTAGCAAGTTGGGTTGAAAATTGGTTGGGAGGGAGAATGGAGAGGATGGTAGTAGGAGAAGAAGGGGAGTCATCAAGTGCACAGGAGGTCACCAGCAGGGTTCCACAGGGGTCAGCATTGGGTCCGGTACTATTTAATGTCTTCATAAGAGACATAGGGGAGGGTATCCAGGGCAAAATGTGCTCATTTGCAGATGACACAAAGCTCTGTGGAAGGGTAGACACACAGGAGGGGATATAAGAGCTGAGGCAAGACATAGCCAGGCTGCAAAAATGGGCAGGGATCTGGCAACTGGGGTTCAATGCCAAAAAGTGCAAAGTGATGCACATTGGGGCAAAGAACCTACAGACTGAGTACTACTTGGGAAAAGTGCAGGCAGCCAGGACGGAGGAAGAAAAGGACCTGGGGGTTATAATTACATGCGCCCTGAAGCAAGCATCTCAATGTAAAAAGGCAGTGGCAAAAGCAAACAGGATGTTGGGAGGCATAGCAAGGGGGATTAGCAGCAGGAATAGCATGGTAATCATGCCTTTGTATAGGTCACTGGTGAGGCCGCACTTGGAATACAGAGTGCAGTTTTGGAACCTACATCTAGAAAAGGACATCAAGCTGCTAGAGGGGGTGCAAAGGAGGGCAATTAAGATGATCAGGGGAAAGCAGGATAGGTCATACGAGGAAAGGCTGGAAGCACTGGGAAGGTACTCCCTATAGGAAGGAAGGCTGAGGGGGGACATGATTGAGACTTTCAAATACTTGAAGGGTGTAAATAAAGTTGAGTGCAAAAGTCTCTTCAACAAAAGAGAGAACACCACTACAAGGGGGCATAGTCTCAAGCTGGTGAGGGGGGAGATACGGGAGAGACACAAGGAAACATTTCTTCACACAAAGAGTGGTGATGGCCTGGAATGAGCTGCCAGAGGAGGTGGTCGAGGCTAAGACAGTCGGAACTTTTAAAAAGGCATGGGATAGGCACAGATGGAAACAGTTGTGCAGAGGTGGTGTTGGGAGAAAGGGAGAGGGCAGAGTGGAGGGGGCATGAGGCACTGGTGAATAGCCAGGTCCCACCAACAACACAAGCAGACTTGATAGGCCAAGTGTTCTCCTTCTGCGGGCAACTTTCTTATGTTCTTATTTTATTATTATTGCAGAGAGGGTAGGAAGAAATTGAGGGAGAGGATAAGAGCAATGTAAGGTAGGAGGAAAGGGAACCAAATCAGAATTTAGATATAAAGGATGCTCAACGGAAAAGGCATGTGGCATCAAGAGAGGGAAGTGAAAGGGCAGAGTAGAGTGAGCAAAGGTGGGTATGAGGGGAATGATCAAAAGCAAAATGACAAAAAGAGTGGAAGAGGGGCTCAAGTCTGGCAAGTGAGGATTTGGGAGCTCCACTACAAACTATGTCACCATAATCAAAGATAGGGAGAATCATCTCTTCCGATATGTTAGAAAAAAAAGAAAGAAAGGAGGAGGAATCATTAGACTGTTGGGAGGGGGGGTAGCGTGATAAAGGACGGGCAAAAGGGTAATGTCTTGAATGATTATTTTTGCTCAGTTTTCACCAAGGAGGAAGGTGGCCCTTGCCTGACAGTGGCATAAAAATAGCCAATAAGGGGGTCCCCATGATGAGACAGCCAATATTTACAAGAGACAGGGTCCAGAAAGGGCTGGCGGCCCTAAAGATTGGTAAAGCCCCAGGACCAGATGGCTTGCATCCAAGGATTCTCAGGAAACTGGCAGTGGAAATGGTTGATCTCCTGGTAGGAGTTTTCAACCGTTCACTACAGATGGGGTAGTTCAGAAGACTGGAGGGTGGAGGATGTTGTTCCACTCCATGGGGGGAATGGGGTGATGGGGAGCTATAGACTTTTCAGTCTGACCTCCTTGTAGGAAAGCATATGGAGTCACTGACTAAGGAAGACCTTGTGGACTACCTGGAGAACAAGTCTCAAAGATAGTAAACAGCATGGGTTCATGGCAGAGAGGTCCTTTCATATCAATCTGATAGTTTTCTTTGATTGGGTGATGAGGGAATTGGATAGAGGCCATGCCCTAGATTTGCTCTATTTCAACTTCAGCAAGGATTTTGATGCTGCCCCACAGGTGCTTACTGAAGATGAGGATCTGGGTGTGGCTAAGGACATGGTGAACTAGGTGTGAAACTGGTTAAAGGATAGGCAGCTAAGGGTTGTGGTAAATGGGGTGAAATCAGAAGTGAGGGAGGTCATGAGCAGGGAGCCTCAGGGGTCTGTCCTGGGCCTTGTCCTCTTCAATATGTTCATCAGTGACACAGGAGAGAGTATCCATGGCAGGCTGTATCTCTTTGCGGATGACACCAAGCTATGTGGGAGGGTTGATAGCAAAGCTAGAGGTTTGGTGGTTGAAATTCAATGCCAAAATGTGCAAAGTAATGCATCTAGGGAATAAGAACCCTAGGACAGAGTACTGGATGGGTGGGGTGAGACTTAGCACTACAGCTGAGGAATATGACCTGGGAGGTATTAGTGACATCCTCAAACAATCAAGCCAGTGTAACAAGGTCTATGGTATGGCAAGTAGGATGCTGGGGTGTATAGGGAGAGGTACTGACAGTAGAAGGAAAGAGATAATACTACCACTGTATAGATCTCTAGTGAGGCCACACCTGGAGTACTGTACCCAGTTCTGGAGCTCTCAGGCAGGATAGGAACACACTAGAGACAGTGCAGCCCAGTGTAACAAAAATGATTCAGGGCCAACAGGGCAGATCTTACAAGGAGCACCTCAAGGCGCTGAATGTGTACTCACTGGGACCAGAAGGGAGAGGGGAAACATGAAAGAGACTTTCAAGTACCTAATGGGAATAAACAAGGTGAACTGCAAGGAACTTTTTAGCATGAATGCTACTTCAAGCTCACAGGGCCATGAATGGAAACTGAGAAGAGAGAGGTTCAGGAAGGACATGAAGAAATATTATTTGACAGAAAGGGTGGTGGAGCCATGGGACAGTCTACCACCACAGGTGGTGGGTGCTAATACATTTGTTGGTTTCAAGTACATTGAGACTGAGTGAGGGGTACAGTGGTCACCCAGGGTGGCAGACTCAGGAAGGAGAAAAGGTGGACAGGGGGAGGGCTAGGGCCCTGGATGGACAGTACATCCAAGATGTTACATAGGGAACTTTGGCAGACTGGATAGACCATTGGCATTTTTCTTCTGTCATTGTCGATGTTTCTATGTTTCTAATTCCTTGCTTCATGCAAGAAAAAAAATCGCTATCAGTATCATGAGATACAAAAAATGTTGTGTGTGGGGATACTGCACTACAGTAACGGTTCTCTATCCTGATGCGGAGTGAGAACATACAACCTCCTGGCTGTAGAGGAGGGCATGAAACCTACTGAGCCACTGACATTGTGCGGTTTAATTAGTTTGCAAAAAAAAAGTATAGTAACCGGTGTGCAAGCAATAATGTTGGTAAATTCTTATATATTTCATAGAAACATAGAATTTGCCAGCAGATAAAGACCGCCTAGTCTGCCCATTTTTCCCTGGCTATAGTATCACCACAGATCCTACTTGATCTCCAAACCATTCGCCCACCCCTCTTTCTCTAAGAATCTCTTACATCTCTCTCATGCGTTCTTGAACCCTACCACTGCCCCTGCCCCCCCCTCGCTGGAAGACTACTCCAGGAATCCACCACTCCTTCTGTGAAGAAGTACTTCCTCACATCTATCCTGAATCTACCCTCCAGCTTCTTATCATACCCCTTGTCCTTGAGCACCTTTTTTCTGAAAGATGCTTCCCCCGATCCTAATTTACCCTCGTAAAGTATTTAAAAGGTCTCTGTCATGTCTCCCCTCCCTCCTCCCTCTCTTCCAGGGTGTACATATTTAGGTCCTTAAATCTCTCCTTGTAGGGCTTCTGATGCACACCCTGCACTATTTTAGTTGCCATCCTCTGGCCCACCTTCACTCTGTTAATGTCCTTCCAGAGATGAGGTCTCCAGAACTGGACACAGTATTCTAGGTGGGATGTTACTGGCGATCTATACAGAAACAATACCACCTTCCTCTTTCTAATGATCAGGGCAGACTAGATGAATCTTTGGTCCCCTTCTGCCATCAATTTCTAAGTTTGTATGATGATACCCCTCCCAATCCACCCCAGTATTCCACTATCCCTCCCAACTACCTCTTCACACTGCCTGGCCACCTTTAGATCATGCAATATGATTACCACCAGGTCTCTTTCCTGCTTGGTGGTTGTCAATACCACTGCACCCATTTTGTACTCTGCTGCTGGGCTTCTGTGTTGACACCCAGCTGCCATACCCCTGACCATTCCTTGAGATTTCTCAGGTCTCTACTCATCCTTTACACACACACACACACACACACACACACACACACACACACACACACAGAATGTCCACGCTATTGCAGATATTGGTGTCATTCACAAAGAGGCAGACCATCCCTTCCAGCTCCTCTGCAATGTCACTTATTGTCAGATAATTTATTTATTTATTTTTATTTATTTAGTTTTTGTTGACCGGGTAAGTGCACTAGACAAATCCTGCCTATTTTCAGGCACGACCCGGGGGAGGGGGATACAGATGAATGCCAACTGACCTTGAACCAGATGAAACTGTTGGTGGTATTTTTAGTGAATGAGGGAAATTTGGCCAGGACACCGGGGAAATTCCCCTACTCTTTTCGATAAGTGCCATGGGATCTTTAACATCCACCTGAACTACCACCAATCCAGGCAGATGGGACCTCGGTTTAACGTCTCATCCGAAAGATGATTAATAGTAATAATAATAATAATAATAATGATTTATTATTTTGCTGTTACTTTAGAACTACAGGTATAGTGTAATCAGAGTCTTACACAAGTCTGTGGAAGTGTAACACAAAAATCTAATTTATTATACAGGGTTTCCAGTCAGAAAGACACAATTTCTAGTATGACATTTTCTCTTCAGAGCCATCATATCAGCTGAAATAAACTATCAAACACAGGACACCAATATATTCTAATTATATTGTTAAAGCATCCTGCCTATCTTGGCTACCACTAAATAAGTATAATTAATTCATACTTACTTTATTAACATGGTCACGCACAGCTGGAAGGTCTATAGTGATGCCATCGCTGACTATCAGACTATGCAGACAACTTAGATAACAGTTTAGCTCATATTTATATCTTATACCATAGACTGGTTGTCTCCACTAATTCCACAGGCTTTGCATGATTTTTAAACATACATGTTTTCCATGAGAGTCAAAAATGACCTCAGAGGTGTAGTGTCCTTCTCTCTGGTACAGGAATACCAAGTTTACCAGAGAGAAGGAGACAAGATATCTGGACTATTCCTTAACAAGGCAACCTTTCAAGGGAACTGTGTGGTACAATCTGAGTAATGGGACATTTGAGGCATAAACAAACAATTATTCTTCCATCACTTTGGAAGGTTTATAATTCAAGATGATTTCTTTTCATTCTAACAGTATTTAACCCCATAAATGTACCTATGCTAAATAATACAGTAACCCCTCACTATAATGAACGACTTGAGGTCCATCAAGCCAATTCGTTATAATGACCAATTTGTTATACTGAGGACAGTGTAAATTGACATTTGTACCACACACCCACACTAATAATACATGTTAGGCAGTGCAGGCATTGCAACTAAGATCATGGGGATCAATTTTATTCAACAAAAATCAAGACGCAACAAAAGAAAAAAAAATGCTGTACTGAAGTCCAGAATCAGGTCAAGCTGTACTCTAGTCCATAACCAACTTTCAGTGCAGGTACGGTACTGCATCAGTTATCAGCATGATCAGGGGGCTTAAAAAAACTTGTGATTTTTGTTTGGGTCACACTGCATTTGATCGCAAGACCACTTGCATAGGAGAGGACATTTCTAAGTTGGATTACCTTAATGGGGTTTGTGTCCTGAGACTGCATCCAGAGCAGTCCTGCCTTGATGCCAGAGATTGCTTGCTGGTAGGTGGGCACTGTAATCTCCTCATCCTCATCCCCCTCCTCTTCATCCACTTCCTGTGCTCCCATCATTTATTGATTGATTGCACCGACAATGTCAGCATCAGTCATCTGGTCATGTGTCCCGGCTGTGTCATTGGAACACAGCCAGTTCTCGATGGTGGCAATCAGTGAGTCATCCTGGGGCAGCAAGTCCAGCCATCATGCTAGACTTGCAATCTCTGCCATGTCGTCCGTGTCTTTGGCATTTTCCAGCTCCTTAAGCAGTTTGTCGAATGCTCCCCCCAGTGTTGCAAGCCGGCAGTGAGAGATTGCAGACTCTGAGACATTTGACCACACTTCTCGCGTAAGTTTGCCACATCCTTTAAGGTTAGTTTTTTAAGAAAATCTGTAATCCCAGTGCCTTCTGTTGAAACAAGATCAGAAAGCAGTTGCTTTCGATAGTTTGTTTTTAAATGTGGCCATGATCCCCCCCCCCATCAAGTGGCTGTATTCTGGAAGTTGTGTTTTTAGGCAAGAAAACAGTTTTGATCCTCCCATCCCTGGAATGCAGCTCACTTTTTGATGGATGTGCTGGGCATTGATCTAGAAGCAGGATAGCATTTATGGGGATTTTATTTTTTGTTAGGTGCAGGCGAACTGAGGAGACAAAGTCTGTAAAAAAAACAGTCTCTGAACATATCACATGTCATCCATGCATTCTTACTGTTAGAGTAAGTGACTGGGAGTGAGGAGAGGATTATGTAATGGAAACAATGGGGCTTAGTAAATTTGCCAATCATGAGAGGTGTTATTTTATGTGCTTCAGTAACATGGCACACAAACAGCAAGGTTACACAATCTTTATTTGCCTTGAAGCCCTTACTGGCATTCTCCTCAGTTCACCCAGCTAATGTAACCTCAGGTAGACACCACCAGAATAGCCCCATTTCATCCCCATTGTAAATCTGTTCTGGCAGGTACCCACCTTCAGTTATGAGAGCCAGCAACTTGGGAATAAACTCAGCAGCAGCAGCGTCATCACACGAACGTTGCTCCCCAGTGATGCAGACCCACTTTATCCCATACCTGCACTGGAATTGGCACAGCCATCCAGAGGACAATTTAAATTTTGAGTCTGGTCCATGGATTTGATGGGCAAAATGCTCAGCCTTCTGCTGCATGATAGGACCAGACACTGGTACACCATTCAGACACTGCTGTGTAAATCAAATCTGCGTCACCCTATCAATCTCTCGTTCATCAGGGTGACACATTTTCCTCCTTGAAAGTCCTTCCCCATTCTTGCACTCACTGGCAAATTCATATAAGGATTGCTCCTGCTTTCACCAGGTGCATATGGTGGTCTTTGAATATCTCATTTCAGTTGACAGTTTTGCCAAACTTGCCCCGCTCTTCAGATGGTCCAAAATGGTGAGCTTTGTCTGGACCGAATAACCTGAGCGCTTCATTTTGACAGAGATGCCAAAGACAAAGTGTTTAAGTGAATGTGTGCTTCTGGTCACCATGACTTATACACCCTCCAATAACCTGTTAACACTTGATTAAGCTAGTACATTAATTAATTAGCTAAGCACATAATTGCTTCATTGAAAAAAATACTGCAGCTCCCGGTTTTTGACACTGACAATTGCGGCAGCTGATTATCAACTGATTGTGGCAGCTGATTGTCAATGTCAAAGTCGGGAACCACACACGGCATTCGTTATATCTGAGTATTCGATATATCAGGGTTTGCTATAATGAGGGGTTACTGTATGTGTTTATTTGTTCATTTATTTATTTAAGAGATTTACCAGGTAAGCATACTGAGCGGGATCCACTCGTTTCCAGATGCAACCTGGGAGTTACATGCATACATACAATTGAAACATAGGCAATGGTGCAATACAATAAGTACAGAATGAGTGTACAATAAAGGGTGAAACATCTGGTCCAGGAAATGTTACAGGCTGGACTATGCATTAGGTACTTAAATACTAGTTTAGTTCAGAGTGCCTGAGTTGCTAAAGCATGAGCAGACATAGACACATAGGTGGATCCAGCAGTTAGAGTCACTTTTATAGTTTATGGCACAATACAAAGTCTCTTGCTAGCAGAACTAGGTTGCAGGTTACAGTTACATGAGTCTGAGAAGTGGGCCTGCAGGAGAGTTTTCAAGGACTTTGGGGTGGGGGACAACCTAATTTCAGCAGGGAAGTCATTCCAGAGTTTGGGCAGTCTACAATTGAAGGCAGATTGGCCCTTTGTAGTGTGCATGAAGAGGATATGCAAAAGTCTTGAGTCTGAGCCTCTCAGGGAGTATGCCTGGGACGGCTGAGCTGACAGGATGGAGCTGAGATAACTGGGGAGAGAGTTGGACCAGTACTTCACTACGAGATTTGCACAATGAAGCTGGCGCCTGGATTGCAGTGAGGGGAGATCTAGGGCATTATACAGATCGCAGTGGTGGGTGGTGGGGGGGCATTCTAGGATGAGCCTGCAGAAAGAATGAAAAAGGGGGTCCAGGTTTGCCAGGGTGGTTGGGGGGGCTGCACTGTAGATCACATCTCCGTAGTCAAAGATAGGGAGAATCATTTTGTGTACTAGTTCCCACCTAACTGAGGTGGGTAGGCACCCTTTGTTATGGTAGAGTGCTCCTAGTTTTGGATATAGTGTTTTTTGAAGGGAGTCGATGTGGACGGAGAAATCTAGGTGTCAATCAAGCCATACACCCAGGTACCTGAAGGAGGTGCATGATTCCAGAGTGGTGCCATCTAGTGTATGGAAAGTGGGGGGAGCAGCTAGTCGGGAGAGTCTCGGTTGCGTGCCGAAAGTTAAGGAGACGTTTTTCTTAGTGTTTAGGAGGAGTTGGTTAGAGCTAAGCCAGGATTGGATGGCATCAAAGTCCTGCTATAGGGCAGAGTTTAAGGCCTCGCTGGAAAGGCCGGAGGCGTACAGAACGGTATCATCTGCGTACATTTGTATGGCTGAGTTTGGGCAGACCAGCGGGAGGTCATTTAGAAATATGGAAAAGAGAAGGGGACCCAGGACAGAACCCTGGGGGACACCCAAGGTGACTGGGAGAGGGGGGGATACATGTGGGCCGATTTTTACTGCTTGTTTCCTTCCAGATAGGTAGGCATGGAACCAGCTGATGGCTAGGTGGGATAGGCCTGCGTCTTTCAGTTTTGTGAGGAGTTTGGGGTGGGAGACGGTATCAAAGACCTTTGCCAGGTCAATGAATATAGCCGAGGTGAGGAACCCTTTGTCCATGCCTGAGGCAATATCATTAGTGAGTCTTAATAAAGCTGTGGTGGTGGAGTGGATTTGTGAAATCCCAATTGGTAGGGGGTGAAAAAGGAGGTGGCATCAAGGAATTGGGTGAGTTGAGAGAGGACTAGACATTCCTGTAATTTGGCCAGGATTGGGAGAAGGGAGATAGGGCGGTAGTTTCCAGGCTCGGATGGGTTGCCACCCTTTGGTAGTGGAATGACAACAGTCTCCTTCCATGCTGCTGGAATTTGGGCTGAGGAGAAGGAACGGTTGAGGAGGTCAGCTAGGGGAGCTGCAATGGCAGGGGCCGATAGGCATAGGAGTTTGGCATCTAGGCCTAGCGGGCATTTACCTTTATTTGGGTTAAGGGAACGTAGGGCGGCCAGGACTTCAGTCGTTTGGACCAGATGGAAAGAGAACTCGGTGGCTTGGGGAGGGTGCTGGGCAGGCTCGGGGGGGATTGGTCCGGGAGGAGAGGTTTATAGGTTTGTCAGGAGAGACTTTGCACAGTTGGTGAAAAAGTTATTAAAAGTTGTGGCAACTTCTAGCAGCATGGATACATTTTTGTCCTGGATAATTAGGGTAGGGGTTGGCGGCTGAGTAGGGGGAGTGAGCAAGGATTTAATAGATTTCCAGAATTTGGATGGGTGGCTAAGATTAGAGGAAAAGGCCGCTCGGAAGTAGCTATTTTTTGCCTGTCTTATGGCTTTGGTACAGTTGTTTCAGAGGGTTCAGTAATGCTGCAGGGATTCTAGGGTGCCTGTTTGCCTTTATTTTTTCCATGCCTGGTCTCTTGCGTGACTCTTGGAGATAATGTCGGCAGAGACCCAAGGGAGATGGGTTGACCTTACCCTTTTGCTCCTGAGAGGGGCATGATGGTCCCATTCAGCAAGAAATTGATTTCTGAATGCATCGAAAGCAAGGTCAATGGTAGGTGCCAGTTGGATGAATGTCCAGTCAGCTGAGGTGAGATCATTTAGTAGGGAGTTGAGGCAGAGAGAGTTGAATGCTGTCATGCGGAGTGCCCTTGGTGGGAGGTGGTTAGTGGGTCTATGCACCTTTCTGATCACATAGATCATGCAGTGGTCGCTCATTGAGTCAGGTAGGAGGCCAGCCTTTATAATCCTGTGTGGGTGTGATGTAAGCACCCAGTCCAGGAGGGAGGGATTCTGGGATTTGGGGTTTAGGCGGGTGGGTTGCTCGATCTGTTGAGAGAGGTTAAGGGCTTTGATCTTGCTGCGTAGTTTTGCGCAGTCTTTGTCTAATCAGTTGTGGTTAAAGTCCCCGAAGATGTAGAGCTCCCCGGCACTGGCCAACTCTTTAAGAGATCTCAGGAGGTCCGTTATGGTGGATGCTGGGGTAGCAGGGGCACAATATATCCCAGCTACAAACAATGGTGAGCTACGGGATAGGACTAGTTTTACCATCCTGGTATAAATATGGGGCATGTAACTTGGTAGCTGGATAGAGGTATACTGGAGTTTGTTGGATATATACATGGCAATGCCCCCACCTTTCTTGCTGCCTTGTCTATCCTGCCTTAGTACAGTGAATCCAGGCAAGGCTATTTCAGAGTCAGATGATGGGGTTTTAGCCATGTTTTGCTATTATGCAGATATCCGGTTTGAGGTTAGGTGCGTGGTTTGCAACCCCGGGACTTTGTTTAGTAGGCTGCGTATGTTGAGGTGAATTAGGCTAAGGCCTTTCGGCAGGATTTGGAGTGTGGGGTGGGGCGGTGGACCAGGGTTTGTTTCAACATCACCCACCAGTAGTAGCAACAGGGTGAGGTATTTCAGGGTAGTATGCCATTTAAATTTAGTTTTAAATTTAAGGTTGTTAAAATTCAGGGTGTGGGAGGGGATTGACTTCACAAGGCTGCTTAGGGTGGATAATCACAGGGTGAAAGATGGTGGGACGATGGAGGGTAAGAAATCCAACCAAGAGTCGGTGGCTGAGCCTGTCGCCCCTCAGTGGGTATGTTCAGAGGGTGGGCGGGGGTGGACAGAGCAAGAGAGAGGGAGTTTGGGGTCATTTTGGGGCAGAGTGGATGGGGGTAGGGAAACAGGAGGAGTGTCAATGGTTAGCAAAATTAAAACGTAAAGGAGCATTTTTTTTTTTTTACAGTAGCAAGCTGGAATCAATGACAGCGGCGTCTGCTGGGGAGATCTGATAACCTGCAGATCTGAAAGTGAGTTGATAGGTTTTTGAGAGTCACCTGACTTCTTAGATTACCTATAAATTGCAATGTCAACCAAGGGTGGTGGTGGGGCGGTGGGGAGCCAGCGCACAGTGCCGGCGGGGCAAGAACTTAGCAGCACTGCTCCAGGCGTCCCTGTGCTGCTGAGCTGCTCGGCCACAGATTTTCAAAGCAAAGGCCTCTGCTTCCTGGCTCACCAGCCTGTCATACCTTGTGGGATGTCTTCGGTGCTGGGGGGGCTCCATATGTCCCACGGAGGGCCAAAGACCCTCGTGACCTCATGGGGGCGGGCAGCAGTCCCCTGCCCTCGCGACCCTGCTGGACCCTGCTTGTGGGATGTCTTTGGTGCTGGGGGGGCTCCGTATGTCCAAGGGAGGGCCAAAGACCCTTGAGACCTCGTGGGGGAGGGCAGCAGTCCCCTGCCCTCGCGACCCTACTGGACCCTGCTTAATAAACTAATGCTAAGGTTTAATGAACTAATGCTAAACTAATGTCACAGTGTGCTTATGGAGACACACATTGAGCTAATGAACGTGTTCTGTTTCAGTATGTATTTGTAGGAAACGCATACTGAGCTCATACAGTCTAACTGATATAATAAAGAAAGCAATGCTGTACTCATAGAATCTAACTAAAACTGTCCCAGCACTTATGTCTTGTGCTGAGCTCATAAACCTGTCACAGTACCTCACAGGTGAACTGTGCTCATAGAATCAAATTAAAACTGTCTCAACAGCCATTGTGTTCATAAATCTGACTAATGATATGCACATGACCTCCTAAGCTCCTACACCACGATCTCTCAATCCCAACATTCCAGGCTTTGATACACCTTGAGATTTTACTTCAGGTGTCTCACACTATACCAGACATGTTATACAATACATTGGTGTCTGTATATTAATTTTGAAACAAAGTAGTCTTAAACTTTCAATATATATAGCAAATGCAAGTAGTCAAATGAACTTCAACCACCGGAATAGATAGAAAAGAACCGCTGCAATGGAATGCTGAACAAAAGTCATTCCATGGTGCACAAAGCATAAATGTTTTTGTTAACCACATCACTGTCCATTTGTAAAGGAATCAGTTCTTCAGCCCAACACAGTTCATATCTCCAAAGGAAGCAGTTTTTGGCAGTATTGCTGTACAGATGTCTTTCAGGTAGGCCAAGTCAGCCTATGTAGTAGTGGCATCAGGAAAAGCAAAAGTTTGGCTACCATACAACATGACAATGTCCATTTTCTGTAGAAGCAGAACATACTTGCACATACAGAGTGTCCAGAGTTCAGGTTGCAAGTGACAGGTTTAGCTTTATCAGAAGGGCTACAAGAAAAGTGACTCTTCAATGTAATATCACATTCAGCATTTTGTAACTTAGTACAACATGAAAGATTTAGCTCAGGGGTCGATCTTAACATAGTTTTACTAGCCCAAACCCTAGTGCAAATTGACCAGGGCTAGTGCAGCTAACTCTCTACTTGTCTGTCTTGATTAGTGAAGATTTTAATGGCTGCTAAAGATCAACTGCAATAATGTTTGTTTTATAAATTGGAAATGTCGTTCTATAAAATATTACCTCTAAAAGATGCATTGATATTTTCACAGCAAAATGGTGAATAAAAGGCATTTTAATTACCTCCGTGTTTATGTGTTTTTTTTTCTCCGCAAAACATACCGTTTGTCTTGATGCTACGCCCACTGGATGGGACGCAGTTCAGTGCATTGTGATGTAATTGGGTGGTTAGTAACTGTCAGTAGTAGGGTGTCTGAATACTTTGCATTGCAGTTTACCCAGAGGATTTACTTTGTAATTTCACATGTACTGCTTAATAGCCTAATATTTTATTGCATTTGTTCTGTCTGTATTCATGACATGTTATTTGCTTCTTTCTCTGGAGTGTCTAATGTCTAGTAAGGTGTATTTTCCTCATTTCTGATTTCTTCTGTTACAGGGGCCACTACTGCAGTGTATCCATTTCTGATTTATTTTTCAATACTCTTTTTGACCGCAGCATACAATGGTCCCTACAGCTTCTGTTAGCCACAGTGCCATTAAACAACTGGTCCACCTGTTATCCTCTTTCATTCCCATCCAAAATACCTGTGTTGCCCGTACGTCATATTTTCTGGTTGTCCTAAAATAAATATGTGTTCTATGGTACAGTCGGCAGTCCTGAGTTTAGCCAGCAGCTTCTGTTGTCGGGGACAGTGCAAGCCCCGTAACTCAAATCCTGTAAACACCACAGCATACAATGGTCCCTACAGCAGGGACATAGCTACAAGGGTGCAGGGGGTGCAGTGGCAGCCGGGCCCATGAGGTTTGAGGAGCCCAAATCATAATTTTGATGTTTATTCAAAACTGGGGGGGGGCCCTGTAACATCGCCTTGCACCCAGGCCCTCTGGGAATTTGCTACGCTACTGCCCTACAGCTTCTCTGTTAGCCACAGTGCCATTAAACAATTGGTCCACCTGCTATCCTATTCCATTCCCATTCAAAATACCCGCGTTGCCCGTGCATCATATTTTCTGGTTGTCATAAAAAAATATGTGTGTTTCTGCGGTACAGTCAGCAGTCCTGAGTTTGGCCAGCAGCTTGTGTTGTCAGAGACAGTGCAAGACCCGTAAATCATTGTTCATCTGTTCTTACTTTCTAAGTAAGCTATTTCCTTGGAGACGTGTCTTGTAGTGAGTAGTATACATAGTACATTGCCGGCCATTTTGAAAAAAATAATAAGTATTTCAGTCATTTTGTCACATTCCCCAATGTATTATGCATATGGAGCATATATTAATAATGCAATTCGCATAGCGGGGTTAGAAAGTAATATTGGATAAACATTTATTTACAGAACCTGTAGCAGGATAGCAACTTGAAAAGGGGCAGCGGGAGAAACAATTGTTTCATAGCATTGCTGATGTGCTACCACCTGTCAGCTACTGACACGCATCAGTCAATGAGCATTTAGAAAAGTAATCTTGCAATGTCTGCTCCATAGGTTATCATGTATTGCATGATTGTATGGCAGCCAACAATAGTTCATACTTTGGTGCGTCTACTGTGCATTTTCCTGCTTTTGATTGCAGTGTCTGCTAGAGCAGTGTTCAAGTTTCTGATGTATTTTTCTGTGCTTTACTTGACTGCAGCATACAACAGTTCACGCAGCATATCCGTTAGTCCAAGTGCCATTGAACAAACGTTCCTCCTGCTATCCCTTTCAATTGTCTGAAATACAGATGTTTGCTATCCCTGGAATGCTCTCAATCCATTTCTGTTGCTGTTGCAAATATACTGTATGCCTTAGCCACAAATCTTGTTCTCTCAATCAACAATGTGCTGTAGTACAAATTGCAGTCCTGTACTAAGACATGTACATGTGCAGTTGCAGACAGAGCAAGCCCTGTCAGTCACTGTTTATGTTTTTTATTGTGAAGTAAGCTATGCTTGTGTTGTTGGTGACGTGTTCTGTGGTAAATGTAGAAATGTCTCCCATACATGTACAGTACATAGCAAGTTGTTTAGTAAAGAAGTAAACATAGTAATTATTTCTGTCATGCTATCATATGCCCCCAGCAATTATGCATACTCACCCCCAAACACATAATAGCAATGATATACACACACCACACTTAGAATTGCATAACAAGTGACTTTCTACAGGAGGGCCATGAAAGTGGGATAGATGGACGACTAATTGCTCAATAGCTCTGGGGGTAACAGAGAAGCACTATGAGCTGTAGCTGGTGGTTGGCACAGTAAAATAAAGAAAACTAAATCTGATCACTGATTTGGTGCTGCCACCCAGACCAATCACATGGCATAAGAGCCATGGTCAACACAGACACTATAGTGCACACACCAGACAGAGTGGCAGAGACTGGCAATAACAGTGTCTAAAATAATTGTTTGAAATGATCTGTGTGTGTTCGATATGTCCTGCTTCAAAACTGTGTACTGTAACACACACACACACACACACACAGAGAAAAAGTTAACATAATATAAGGAGACAAAATATCGCAAGCATTACATCTGCTAACACCTGTCAGCCACCCATGGGCATCAAGCAATCAGCACAAGTTGCTGCGGAACCAGTAATCATCAGTACACTTGAAGAAGGTACCTTCCTTTGTATGTTTGAGTTTTTATTTTATTTTTACATAGAAACATAGAAGCTGACGGCAGATAAGGACTGCAAGGCCCAGTCTGCCCATTAGTTCTACCTTATGAATGTGCCATCGGCCTGTACTCTGTCAATAGTCTATCTATTCATACTCAATGTCAGAATTTTTTTTCCCCATCTTGCAAAGACCACTCGGTGGCATACCATTTATCACTTCCATAAATCACAATCTTCCAAACTAACAGCTCCTGCATTTACAGTATGTCTAGCTTCATCCTCATACTCATTGCCTCCTGACTGGTGGTGGATAGCAGCATGTAGGTACAGCAAAATAATATTTCTCGTCTGTGATGCCTTCTAGCCACCTAACATCTTGCTAGTGTATTGTTCAAAATGTAGGTAATCATATATATGAATATTTATATTCACCTAAAAACCAACAGAGCATAAGGTCTGACGCAACAGTGCTTCGCAGAAGGAAGGTAATGTCCAAAAAAATATGTGGTAATTTTTTTTTTTTTAAGTCTGGGTAACAAAGGCAGTGGTATACACAATCACCTTCAGAGAGGCAGTGGGATGTCGGGCAGCATAAGAGCAGAATGGGGGTGGTGTTAGCACTATGCATAATGTTGGTGAAGCCTCATCTGAAATACTGAGCACAGTTTCTATGTTTGTGAGAACCCATGAGTTAGATGTTGTGTCATTTATGTTTCCACAGAAAGAAAAGGATGTGTTTTCTATGATTTTCCCTGACAGTTTGTGCTTTCACACTGATTGGACTAGTTTCAAGGTCCCACTTTCACAGTATTGTAAGTCACTTATTCTAGTACAAATACTACATTTTTCAGATTGCTGTGTGTGTCATGCGTTCTGTCTCACGAATAATAGCGGGATGGGGTACATCTTAACCTTAGTTTGCTATGGCCAGCAGGGCAACCTCATTCCAGTTTCTCTGTCTTGCAGCCACTTGCAGCAGGCCACTATTCTGATGCTAGGTGGTGATCACTTACACCCCTCCCCCCCAAAAAAAGGCAAGACAAGAAATGCTCCGTGTAATGCATATTTATCCTTCACGCTCATTGCCACTTGCCACATCATAGAAAAAATAGGGAAAATGCCAGCAGATCCACTGCCCCCCATTGTGGCCCCGTTGTTTTGTTCCATGGTAACACTTGTTTTCTTTGCCCCCCTCCCAATGGTACACCAAGCAGTCTGAGCTCCACACACACTTACTAGTCAACACCATTATGCACCAGAGATAGGCCACACCCACCCCCACTGGGCAATGAGCATTTATGGCATAAAATGAGACTAGCAGGAACACCGTGTTGACAAACAGAGACCTAAACCACATGGAACCTTATAACTGGGGTAGGGCCACACACACGAAAGGAGCTTGTATGATCTAGACCTTCAAGCCATGTTTATTTGTAAACTAATTGATTTTAATATGCTGTGACATAACTACAAGAAAGGTTAAAGATTTTCAGCCTCTTGTACTACATTTGACATCAATGCAGCCCCGGAAAGCATACAACCCCAACCCTCCTTATAAATCGGCAACTTGTCATGAATCCATTTATTTCACTGTCATGTACTGAAGCCATTTGGTATCAACAAATACATCACCCAGACATACTTAAAATGAGTTTGAGATTTTATTTACCTTGGTTTTTATCGTTATGCTTTGATCAGGTATCTGTATTCAGTCATTTTAAAAACTAAGAGAAGTCTTTAGAAATAAAAAAAAAATTCTCAGTGTGTTCAATGCATCTAATTTCATGGAGACAATCAAACTGAACGCTGCATCACTGGTGTCTCACATCCAGTTATCTGAAATAAGAATAAAAATAAAGACTGTAAGAATCTATACCTGGTCATGATTGCATGGCAAATAGTTGTAGTCATGGTTACTTGGACATGTTACCACTGGTGTTCACGATACAAACCATGTGCTCAGTGTGTATGGTCTTTCACAGTGTTGAATGGTGTGTGCTGTAGAAAAGAATGGTAGAATAATCACTGTGTACAACAGCTTTTCTTATTACCTTAGAAGGTATCCCCTGCATGCACAAACTAAATGTGATGTACAGTGCTCAATTGTCTTCATTCAAAATGGAGTATATCTAGAAACAACATGTGTCTCTTTTTATGGATGTCAGTTTTTGAATAACTCTTGAAACAACATATCTGTCTGGATGAATGGGTTGTGAAAGCAAAACACCAAACAGATGGCTGTGGTGCCTGTTCAAGTTCTCGTGAACACATTATTTAATTTGTTACATTACTTGCATGTCTTATCCAGCACTGTCCAACATTGTATAATGCACACTATGAAATGTGTACCTCATAGCAGTTGCTTTTCAATAACCCAGACCACATTTCTTACACAAGAGCACATTTGTTATGTTGATTGCGCACAGCGCAAGAAACATAATGGGACAGCTTGCTGAGAAGCAGGCTGTGGAGGTGCGACACTGTTGTGGCCAATGCCCCCACAGACTGCAAAAGCTTGTCCCACTTCCCCCAATGCTGTGGCAGGCTGCTGGTGACACAGATTTGGAATGTTGGCACCAACTTGTGACAATTTAGCCACTGCAATCAGGGGCCGCTTCATCATTGCAGCATAAGCCATCCACTGCAATGAGGGAGTGACCCGTCATTGCAGGGCGGGATGTAGGAACCTTGATATTGTTTGTGAACATGGCATCGGTTTGCCGCCGTATTCACAAACAATATTACGCCCCCTCCACCATGTTTATCTGCCGACCGGGGGAACCCACTCCCCGTCAGCATAATGTAACCCCTGCCATTTCATTGTCTGTTGACAGGGTGCCCAATCCCCATCAGCAGAAAGGAATTCCCCCCTTTGTTGTTTGCCGATGGGGGTGCCCAATCCCCATCAGTAGAAAGGAATCCCCCCTTTTGTTGTTTGCCGACGGGGGTGCCTAATCCCCATCAGCTAAAGCGGTCCCCCTCAAAAGCAGACCCGTGGCATGCAGGGAGCTCCACCCCAGCATGACACATGCCCTCTGTAAATAAAAAAATGGTCCTGCAAAGTCTTTTTTGTTTGTTTTACCCTGTAAAAGGAAACAGTCCCTCATAGTCTCCCAGCCCCCCCCCACAACCCGCACTCACCCACTGCGCACCCTGCCTCCTCACCCCTTCACCCCATACTTACCTCTGGAGCTTGGCATGACGATCTTCAGTGGATCGGGAACACGTCTGCACTCTTCAAAGTCGACCACGAACTGAGGAAATGCTGGTAAGATGTATAATGTAATAAATAGGGTTTTTCCAACTTTAGTACATATCTCAGGCATTTTTGGGAATTTTTTCAACAAATTTTCAACATGGGTTTTGAGACCCCTCCTCATGAATTTTTGAACTGTCATGGTGTTAATTGGCCTCAAAAGGTGATTTCGGGGTCACTGCATGGAATCACCTTTCGGGGCCGATTAACGAAATGACAGTGCCAATGTTCATGAGGTGGGCTCTCAAAAAACCTATGTTGCAAATTTGGTGTAAAAATCCAAAAAATGACTGTTTTGCTAGCGTGCGTTACGCAGTTACTACTCACGCTCGTAACTTTGCGAATTTGCCCTATTTTCCCGCCAGATTTTCATTATTGGCATTTTGTCATACCTCGTTGTGAACAGTACAGCTGTCATTGTTCACATCCTGTAGGAAATGTGTTTTCACAGTTGCAGCGCAGAATAGCGCAGTTGCTATGGGAAATCAGTGTTCGGGACAGATTAAGAAAATGACAGTGACACTGTTAATGAGTAGAGGTCCTAAAATGCCTATGTTGAAAATTTGGTGATGATAGCCCATCAAATGACTGTGTTAAAAGTGTGCATTGCACACTTTCCACACACCCTTGTAACTTTGCAGATTCATAATATTGTCACGCCAGATTTTCAACAGTGGCATTTTTTCACACCTCCTTATGAGCAGTACAGCTGTCATTTTCACATCCTGATTGAAATGTGGTTTCACAGTTGTGGCACAGAATAACGCGGTCGCTGTGGGAAATCAGTGTTCAGGACAGATTAAGAAAATGACAGTGGTACTGTTCATGAGCAGAGGTCCTAAAATCCCTATGTTGAAAATTTGGTGATGAAACTCCATAACGTGACTGTGTTACAAGCGTGCATTGAACTGTTTACACGCACCCTTGTAACTTCGCAAATTTGTAATATTTTCACAGCATATTTTCAACAGCGGCATTTTTTCACACCTCCTCATGAACAGTACAGCTGTCATTTTTCACATCCTGGCTAAAATATGTTTTTGCAGTCCTGCCAGAAAATAGCATGGTCACTGTGGGAAATCAGTGTTTGGGACAGATTAAGATCGAACAAGTGGGGGGGGGGAGTGACCGAGCTCAACTGAGCTTGGTCAGGACTGCTCCAGATTTGTTTGTGGGCAGGAAAAGGCCCCAACACAAGAGCCCAGTACAAAAGAGCAGCCTACAGCACCGGGAGAAACAGAACGAGAGATCGAGTGAGGGAGGGGGAGTGAGCGAACTCACCGGAGCGCTGTCAGGACTGCTCACGGATTTCTTTGTGGGCAGGAAAAGGCATCAATGCAGGCAGGGGCCCAGTAGAAAAGGCCAGCCTGCAGCGGTGGGAGAAACAGTACGAGTGAGACAGGGGGACTGAGTGAGCTCAAGGGAGCTCTATCAGGACTGCTGCAGATTTCTTTGTTGGCAGAAAAAGGTGCCAATGCAGGCAGGAGCCCCCTACAAAAGGGCCGCTTGCAGCACCAGGACAAACAGAATGAGCACTTGACAGAGGGAGACTGAGCGACCTGAAATGGAGCTTTGTCGGTACAGCTTCGGATTTCTTTGTGGACAGACAAAGGTGCCAATGCAGCCAGGAGCCCCATACACAAGCGCAGCCTGCAGCACCAAGAGAAACAGAGTGAGTGAGTGATAGAGCAGTAGTGAGCAAGGTCAGCAGAGCTCCATTGTGACTGCTGTGGATTTCTTTGTGGGCAGAAAATGTGGCAACACAGGCAGGAGCCCAGTACAAAAGGCCAGCTTGCAACGCGGGCAGAAACAGAATGCATGAGTGACAGAGGGGGAGTGAGCGAGCTCAGTGGAGCTGTGTTGGGACGGCTTCAGATTTCTTTCTGGCTAGAACAAGCCACCAATGCAGGCAGGAGCCCAGTACAAAACGGCAGCCTGCAGCGGCAGGAGACAATGAGCAAGTGAGGGAGGGGGAGTGAGTGAGTGAGCTCAACGGAGCTCTGTTGGGACTGCTGCAGATTTGTTTGTGGGCAGAAAAAGGCAGCAATGCATGCAGGGGCCCAGTACAAAATGGCAGCCTGCAGTGGTGAGAAAACTAGAATGAGTGAGTGAGAGAGGGGGAGTGAGTGAGCTCAACGGAGCTATATTGTAACTGCTGCAAATGGTGGCAATGCAGGCAGTAGCCCAATAGAAAAGGGCAGCCTGCGACGCCGGCAGAAACAGAATGAGTGAGTGACACAGGGGGAGTGAGCGACCTCAACGGAGCTCTGTCAGGACAGCTGTGGATTTCTTTGTTGGCAGAAAGGTTAACGCCAGGCAGGAGCCCAGTACAAAAGGGCAGCCTGCAGCACTAGGAGAAACACAATGAGTGAGTGACAGAAAGGGAGTGAGCAAGCTCAATGGAGCTCTATCATGACTGCTACGGATTCTTTGTGGGCAGAAAAATCCACCAACAGAGGCAGGAGCCCAGTACAAAAGGGCAGCCTGCAGCACCAGGAGAAACAGAATGAGCTAGTGAGAGAGGGGGAGTGAGCCACCTCAACACAGCTCTGTCGGGACAGCTGAGGATTTGTTAGTGGGCAGAACAAGGTGCCAACGCAGGCAGGAGCCCAGTGCAAAAGAGCATCCTGCAGCACCGGAAGAAGCAGACTGAGCGAGTGACAGAGGGGCAGTGAGTGAGCTCAACGGAGCTATATTGCAACTGCTGCAAATGGCGGCAACACCAGCAGTTGCCCAATAGAAAAGGGCAGCCTGCAACACCGGCAGAAACAGAATGAGTGAGTGACACAGGGGGAGTGAGCGACCTCAATGGAGCTCTGTCAGGACAGCTGTGGATTTCTTTGTTGGCAGAAAAAGGTGCCAACTCAGGCAGGAGCCCAGTACAAAAGGGCAGCCTGCAGCGCTAGGAGAAACACAATGAGTGAGCGACAGAAAGGGAGTGAGCAAGCTCAATGGAGCTCTATCATGACTGCTGCAGATATCTTTGTTGGCAGAAAAAGGCGGTAACGCAGGCAGGAGCCCAGTACAAAAGGTCAGCCTGCAACCCTGGCAGAAACGGAACGAGTGAGTGAGAGAGGGGGAGTCAGCAAGCTCAACAGACCTGTGTCAGGACTGCTGCAGATTCTTTGTGGGCAGAAAAATCCACCAACAGAGGCAGGAGTCCAGTACAAAAGGGCAGCCTGCAGCACCAGGAAAAACAGAATGAGCGAGTGAGAGAGGGGGGAGTGAGCCACCTCAACACAGCTCTGTCGGGACAGCTGAGGATTTGTTAGTGGGCAGAACAAGGTGCCAACGCAGGCAGGAGCCCAGTGCAAAAGAGCATCCTGCAGCACCGGGAGAAGCAGACTGAGCGAGTGACAGAGGGGCAGTGAGCGAGCTCAACACACCAACACAATCAACATTCGGCATTGACAAATGCTTGTTTGACTTGGTTTTCCAATACTTGTTGTTTGAAGGCAATTAGTTTTCAGAGGTTTTTTATGTTTGCTTGCATGCATGTGCAAGAAACATAGTGCCATCATCTGAGTTTTTGAAGGTATGGCAGCCGTCTTCCAATTCAGTCAGCGTGTTTGCAGGCACAGTTGCAGTTCTCCAACCAATGCTGCAGCTGTCTATGACAGCAGTTGAAAATGCAATGCCGTATAGTTGAAAGGGAGAGCTCCGCTTCAGTGAACAGTGCTCCCCCACGCATGCATGCACTCATATTGTGTGCTCATGTGCCCCCCCACATGTATGGCTGATGGGGGTGCCCATTCCCCCATCAGCTCCAAGCCCCCCGCCTCCCCCCAACAGTGTGGCACAAGTCCGTATTGCCGAGGGGGGTGCCCAATCCCCGTCGGCACCAGGCTCCCCCCCCAAACAGCCTTCCAGCTGCCACACTGAGAGCCCATCCCAGCGTGGCACAAGTCCGTATGGCTGAGCTCCAGGATCCCCCAAACAGCCTTCTAGCTGCCATGCTGGGAGCACACCCCAGTGTGGCAAACATCCCGCGTCATCTTCCTTTAAAAAAAAAAATGAACCTGTAAACAGGAAAACGTTCCCTCGGTGGTCTCCCAGCCCACCCACTGTGCACCCTGCCTCCCCACACCCCTCCCTCACCCCGTACTTACCTTCAGAGCTCAGCGCGACGATCTTTGGTGGACCTGGAACACATCTGCACTCTTCAAAGCCGACCGCAAACTGAGGAAATGCCGGTAGGTTGTATAATGCAATAAATAGGGTTTTTTCAACTTTAATGCATATCTCAGGCATTTTTTGGAATTTTGGCACCAAATTTTCAACATGGGGTTTTTGGGACCCCTCCTCTTGAATTCTTGAACTGTCATGGCGTTAATTGGCCCCTAAGGGTGATTTCGCAGTCACTACGTGAAATCACCTTTCAGGACTGATTAATGAAACGACAGTGCCAGTGTTCATAACGTGGGTTCTCAAAAAGCCTATGTTGAAAATTTGGTGAAAACATTCCTAAAACTGACTGTTTTACGAGTGTGCTTTGCGCAGTTCCTACGCACACTCGCAAGTTTGCGAATTTTTAATATTTGCATGCCAGATTTTCAACATTGCCATTTTATTATACTTCCTTATGAGCAGTACAGCTGCCATTTTTCGCATCTCTCCCCAAATGTACTTCTGCACATGTAGCGCACAATGGTGCAGTCAGTGTGCAAAGGCAATGTTTGGGACAGATTAAGAAAATCACAGTTACACTGTTCATGAGCAGAGGTCTTAAAAAATGGATATGTTGAAAATTTTGTGACAAAAGTCCGTAATATGACTGTGTTACAAGTGAGTATTGCACAGTTTCCACGCACTCTCGTAAGTTTATGACTTTGTAATATTTTCAGTCCAGATTTTCACCAGTGGCATTTTTCCACACTTCCTTATGAACAGTACAGCTGTCATTTTTCACAGCATGGCCGAAATGTGTTTTCACACTTTCAGCACAGAAATGCGTGGTCGCTGTGGGAAATCATTGTTCGGGACAGATGAAGAAAATCACAGTGACACTGTTCATGATCGGAGGTTCCAAAATGCCTGTGTTGACAATCTGCTGTAAAAAATCCTCAAACTAATTACATTACGGGTGTGCGTTGCACAGTTTCTATGCACGCTTATGACTTCAGTTTTTTTAATATTTTCACTGCAGATTATCAACATTGCTATTTTTTTACACCTCCCCATGAACAGTACAGCTGCCATTTTCACATCCTGTTCAGAATGTGTTTTTGCACCTGTGGTGCTAAAGGCCGTAGTCACTGTGCATAAGCAGCTTTCGGCTAACAAACTGATATTGCCACTGTTCATGAGGTGGGGGTCTCAAAAAAAAAAAACCATGTTGAAAATTTGGAGTGAAAATACCAACGAATGCCTGAGGTGTTAGGGTTTACAACCATAACGCCCCACCCTGTAGAGAATGATATGCATCAGGGGTGTGAATTGGGATTCTCGCCTGTAATGCTCATACCATTCCACACCCTGCAGCCAGTGAGAGACATCGAGGTCTGCCTTCGGCTCTTTGGCCCCAAACTTCACCCCATTCTCCTATACCGCACCCATCTCACCATATTTCCTGATGGAATGGGGTGCGCATAAGGGCCAAAGACCCCAAGGCACACAGTGACACTTGTCGGTGTCTGCAGGGTAGGGTGTGGTGAGATGGCATGGCCGTTATGTCTGACATCCCAAAGGCACACCCGAATGCCTGTCACTCTCTGCAGGGTGGTGATGGAGTTGGCTTCAGTTCAATACTTCGCTGCCATTCCTATTATGCAGCTCTGTGACTCCTACACTACCAATGCCAATGCCAGCAAGTAAACATTTGGCATTGACAAATGCTTGTTGTAGTACTCTTTGTATCTGCTCATTTGGTTGTGACACATTATCAGGTAAGGTGTGATTGTTAACACCCTCATGAGCACATACAATTCGATAATCACCAGGCCCACCCACAGTCCTCACACATGTTAACTACTAACAATTTGGTACAAAAGTCTGCCTACAACAAAAGTCAAGCATTCCTCAAAATGCAGTTAATGCTCCATTCAGGTGACTTGGGCAATCTGCAGCTGTCATCACACCTAGTGTGGCAGTCTCTGTTTAATCATACAGTCTTGGATGGTCTCATTCACAACAGAGTGTCAAGTGTTCATATGCACAGCCAGAAGTTGGTCACATGACACATAGTGACACTGCACCACTTTTGAGTCACACCATGGAATCAACAAAGTCCAAGACGGTAGCATCTTTCAGAAAAAGAGGTGTGCAAGAACAAGGGGGCACAATTTGAAGATAGAGGAGGGGACGGCTCAGAGGTAATGTGAGGAAGTATTTTTTCACAGAGAGGGTTGTGGATACATGCAACAGCCTTCCTGAGGAGGTAGTGGGGTAATTCAAGAATGCATGGGACAGACAAAAGGCACTTTTAGTGGGGGGTAGGAGGAAATAGGCTGTTGGTTAACTAGGATCTGCAGCTTATCCATCAGGTAGGGAAATGGGCAGACTAGGTGGGTCAAACGGTCCTTATCTGCCACATCCAGGGCAACCTCCCACTACTTGCCACCCCATCCTAATGTTTCTGATGACTAGCAACACTACATCACCCTGATCTGCTTACATCCATGATTGTTGACATGATTGCTGACACAGCAAAAGGCCGCCACGCAAAGGGGCACATCCCCAAGTAAAATGCACCAGTTTAGCACTGTGTCATGTGATGCACGGGCATGCTGAAGGGTGCACAGAGTGTATAAGTACCCTCAAAACCCTGTATTTCCTGAGGTACAGCAACATGATTCACCGACTTGCCTTATGTGCATTTAGGCATCATGGAAACCAGTGTATGTCTCCAAGGGGAACTTCTCACAAATAGCCAAGACTGCGCAGGCTGGCAGTATTCTTCTATTCCCTCTACCTAATCGCTGCCACACCCAGTAAACAAATCTGTGATTTGCCATGTAGCGTAGCAGCCTGAATAGGAATCAATGAAATTGAACACGTTCAAAAAAAAATTACAACAACATGCAATACAAAACAAAACGTATGTAATAAAGTTAAACACATGTAAAGGCATGGGCCAATTGCAAACCTTTCGCTTAGTGATTGGGTGATAGACACAATGGATGGAAGGTGCAGTACCCTCCGATTCACAAATCATGTTGCTGTGGATGCTAGGCACTATACAGTAAACCGTAGTGACTGGCTGTACTGTGGATAGGTGCCATGTGGGTGGGGGAATGACAGAGGTGAGGTAAGGCACTTGGTCTACTGAGTGACAATATAAAAGGTTGGTGTCAACCAGTATCACCCATGATTGTTTTTGTGACATCACTATCTGGTGAGCTCAGCTTGTGGTGGTGGGCGTAGCACATTAGTGATAACAACATGCTGTTCCTCAGCTGATTACCTCGTGGAGAGTGGAGTTTGCATCATGTAACCAACTCATGCAAGCATAGGGGTTGCATGTGACATGTTATGTGACAAACACCAGTGTTTCTAAAGTCACACTGAAGACAGGCAACTGGGCATAGTAGGATACAGAGGGCTGGATATTCAAACTGCGCCATTCAAAGGCGCAAGCTCTTGTGCTGCGCAAAATAGTTGCGCAGGGGTGTGGCCCAGGCGATATTCAAAGGAGTTGCGTTATTGAGCAACTCCTTTGAATATCGCTCCAACTCACAACCACTGTGCATGGCGCAGTGGAACTTAGCATAGCGCAAGTTGACAGAGTGGAGCAGTCAACTTGCGGTGGCGCGAAGTAACAGTGTGCCATCGCCAAATCCACGATATTCAAAGGTGACATGCAAATGGGGCTATAATACATGCAAGGCACGGGGGGGGGCCATTTGCATGTCATTATAGCCCCATTTGCATGCCATTAGCATGTAGGTGCGCCGATCCCCGAGGACTTGTGCCTGGCGCCCTGCCAGGCAGCAGCCGTCGGGGACCGACGCACCCTGCAGCTCAATCACGGGCATCAATGTGGCTCTCCCCCCCCTCCCGTTCACATCCCTGGTGGTCCAGTGGACCATAATGCCCGATCGCGGGCAGAATGTAATAAGAACCCCCTAGTGCCCGATCGTGGGCGAGAATGAAACCCCCAATGCCGATCGCGGGCGGTAAATAAAGTGCCCCCTCCCCAGCCGAATATCTCCCTGGTGGTCCAGTGGACCATAATGCCCGATCGCGGGCAGAATGTATATTGACACCCCACCCAAACATCTCCCACAACCCGCCTCCTCCCAGGGCTTTGTGGTGGGTGGGTGGGGGATACTCAGACACCAGGGAGATGTTTGGGTGGGGGGTATCAATATACATTCTGCCCGCGATCTGGCATTACGTCCACTGGACCACCAGGGAGAAATTGGGTTGGGGAGGGGCACTTTACTTACTGCCCGTGATCGGGCATAAAGGGATTCTTATTACATTCTGCCCAGCGATGGGCATTGAGGAAATTCTTATTATATTCTGCCCGCGATCGGGCACTGGGGGTTCTTATTACATTCTGCCCGCGGGGATCGGGCACTAGGGGGTTCTTACATTCCCTGCCCGCAATCGGGCATTACGGTCCACTGGACCACCAGGGATGTGAGCGGGAGGGGAGCCACATTGATGCCCTCGATTAGGCATTACGGTCCACTGGACCACCAGGGATGTGAGCGGAGGGGAGCCACATTGATGCCTCGATCGGGCTGGTGGGGGGCACAGGGACTGAGTTGGGGGCCAGCCATGGGTGGCAGCTGCTGTGTTGCACCCTGCAATACAGCAGCTCACCTGGGTGGCCCTCACTCAGCCTTTTTGCTCAAAGTTGTGCAGGCGCAGGTTGGGGTTGCCTTGCAGGCCTCCTCTGCAAAGCCCGACTGAATATCGGGCTGTGCAGTTTATGCATGGTTCCTCCCCCTCCTGTTGAGCATGCATTCATTTGCATTGCGCTGTTGCTCAGCCTGTTTTCAGTTGCGCAACTGCCTCCTGCTGAATATCGCAGAATGGCGCAATGTAGGACTTGAGCATGCGCAACCCTGTTGCGCATGGCGCAACCCTTTTGAATATCTGTCCCAGAGTGTACAACATAATAATCGATAATGGCAACAAAAAAGGAGCAGCACAACATAAAACATTGAAGTGCGACTCACTGATTGGTAGATTCATTGTCACCAATGGGTCCACCTAATTCAATATACACATGAAGATAAGATGATAACACGTCTGCATTGAACACATATTTCTGAATCCTTGTACATCCATTATGTACCGTATGTCACCCATTGATTCATAGAAACATAGAAACATAGACTTTGACGGCAGATAAGGACCGCTAGGCCCATCTAGTCTGCCCATTTCCCTACCTACAGGATAGGCCGCAGATCCTAATTAACCAACAGCCTATTTCTTCCTCCCCCCCCCACAAGAATTGCCTTATGTCTGTCCCATGCATTCTTGAATTCTCCCAGTTTTAGACCCCACAACCTCCTCAGAAAGGCTGTTCCATGCATCCACTACCCTCTCTATGAAATAATACTTCCTCACATTGCCCTGAACACGCCTCCTTCTATCTTTAAACTGTGTCCCTTGTTCTTGCGTCTCTTTTCTGAAGATGCTACTCTCTTGGACTTTGTTGATTCCACTGAGGTCTAAAAGTTTCTGTGTCCCCCCTCTCCTTCTTTCCTCAAGGGTATACATATTAAGCTCCTTAGTCTCTCCTCATACGGCTTCTCTTGCAGACCCTGCACCATTTTAGTTGCCCTCCTCTGACTGCCTCTATCCTGTCTATGTCCTTAGGAGATGGGGTCTCCAGAACTGGACACAGTACTCCAGATGGGGTCTCACCAACTGTCTGTACAGAGGGATAACAACTTCTTGTTTTCTGCTGATGAATCCTCTCCCTATACATCCCAGGATACCCCCAGCCCTCCCTACTGCCTTCTCACATTGCTTGCTAACCTTAAGGTCATCTGATATGATTACCCCGAGGTCCCTTTCCTTTTTTGTTGTCATTACTACCGCCCCACCCATTGTGTATTCTTCCCCTGGGTTCTTGTTTCCCAGGTGCATTATTTTGCACTTCTTTGCATTGAATCCTAGCTGCCGTACTTCTGACCATTCCTCCAACCTTGCCAAATCCCTTTTCATCCTTTCCACGCCCTTGTGTATCAACCCTGTTGTAGATCTTTGTGTCATCTGCAAAAGGCATACTTTTCCTTCCAGTCCCTCTGCAATGTCACTGATGAAGACATTAAAAGGACTGGACCCAATACTGAACCCTCATGGTACCCCACTAGTAACCCCTCTTTCTTCAGAGTGGACTCCATTTACAATTACCTTCTGTGTCCTGTTGTCCAGCCAATGTTTTACCCAGGCTACCACCCTGGGACCCACTCCCAGGCTGGTTAATTTGACTATTAATCTTTGTGTGGACTGTGTCAAATGCCTTGCTAAAGTCTAGGTAGGCCATGTCCACAGCTCCTCCCTGATCTACTACTTTGGTCACCCAGTCAAAGAAATCTATTAGATTCGTCTGACATGACCTTCCTGCTGTGAACCCATGCTGCCTTGGGTCCTGTGCTCCACTGGCCTCTAGGTACTCAACTATTCTTTCCTTCAGAAGTGACTCCATCACTTTCCCTACCACAGAGGTCAGACTGACAGGTCTGTAGTTTCCTGCCTCTGTCTTGGTCCCACTTTTGTGAAGGGAATCACATCCGCCTTCCTCCAGTCCTCGGGTACCACACCATCCTCCCATGATTTATTAAAAAGAGTAGCCAGTGGTTTCACTAGTTCCTCCCTTAATTCTTTTAGAATTCTGGGGTGAATTCCATCAGGACCCATTGCTTTGTCCACCTTCAGTTTTAGGAGTTCTTGCAGAACCCTTTCTTCTGTGAAAGGAATGGGATCGACCCCCCTATCAAGAGTGCTTCTGTTAATTGGATTAGGCACTTCCCTCCTCTTTTGTGAATACTGAGCAGAAATATTCGTTCAGTATTCCTGCTTTTTCACTGTCCCCTCTGCCCACCCACTCGTTCATTCTATTCAGCCTCACTATCCCTCCCTTTGTCTTTCTACGCTCGCTGATGTACCTATAAAAGGTTTTATCCCCCTTCTTAACTGAGTTGGCTATCTTTTCCTCAGTTTGGGCCTTTGCTATTCTGACTTCCTCCTGCTTCCTTCTGCCTTAACTGGTACAGCTCTCTGTCCTGCTCCTTCTGTGTTTCCTTATACTTCCGGAATGCTATCTTTTTCTTCCTGACTTTCACAGCCACCTCTTTTGAGAACCATAGTGGCTTTTTCTTTCGTTTTGATTTGTATATTTGCTTCACACAAAGGCTTGTTGCCTCTGTGATGGCAGTTTTGATTCAAATGTTTCCAATACTGCAGAGTAAAACCAGTAGCATCTATTCTCCCTAATGGTCAGCATGGCTGCACAGTTTCCACAGCTGCACCTGAACTGGATGACAAGTAAAAGGAAAGGAAAGGAAAGAAAAATAGTACTACTGTATCATCACCACAGCATAGACTGTGAACCATGCCATCAACATAGTCAGGGATTTGTGTGACAGCACACAGATTTGAGTTATTATGAGATGACCCAATGCGTGATATACAATACAACCATATCATGAAGTGTCAGTGCAAACACGATAAGAAAGCACTCACAACCACCACCCTGGTGCAGGGTGTGCAACAGAATTCACATGAGGAGAGTAGAAGGACCTGAACATGTATACATTGCAGGAGAGACGGGGGGGATTATAATAAAACTAAAACTATTCAAGTATTTTATTGGTGTAAACTAGGTTCAGATATAACACATGTTCCAGCATTGGAGGGATACAAGGACATGGGGGCAAGATATGAGATTTGAGGGGGTTGATTAAGTGGAAAAGTATTTCTTCACTGAAAGGGTGATGGACAGTTGGTCTCCAGGTGGGTCGGGGGAGTAGGGATGCAGTACTGAATACAGTGATTTAACAACACACACACATATATATATATATATATATATATATATATATATATATATACACATATATACATATATATATATATATATATATTTGAAAGTACATGTACAAGTACACATAGTGGAGGTCTGTAAAATGTTTAGCAACTGCACAATATGTGAAGTGGTCTGGCAATAAATAGGTATCTTATATACTAAATACAGTCCCTTTTATAGACAGGCCTCATGACAAACAGATCACAATAGAACCACATTACCAAAGCCTGGCATGTACATAACAAAAGTATTGTGATGCACGCCTTGCGATTAATCTGTAGCGTGCCATGTCACGAAATAGTGTACATTTCAGTATAGGACATATATGGACATTACAGTGGCATTATTTTGCAACTGCATGGTCGGAAAAGTTATCTAAAAGAGAACTATCCTGCTAACATTTGGCAGCACCTGGACAACACATGCTCACAACATTTGGTGTTTGATATTACTATATGAGTTAGGCATGTTTGCTGTGGATACAAGTTGGAGGGGCAACATTTGTTCTCCAATCATTATTTCAGTTCTGTTGTAATAAGTTTTTAAAATTTTTTTTTTTTTTTTTTTTTATGCTCATGCACTGCATTGAGAGGATTGATAGCAAACTTCATTGGAGGGGTTGGGTGCAGAAGCAGCGCACTGCCGGACCCTGAAAGTATCTTTTGCTTTGGCTTGTGAATATTTGCTCCCTCGTCAGTGGCAGTGGCAATAACAACTTACAATTACAGGCAGATATACGACCACCAAGCAACTAAACATAATGGAAAAACAAGCTGAGGAAGCAGGTTTGAATTTGATTAGTTGCAAACAGAGCTGCAAGTATTTTAATTAAGGGCCAATTTAGAGGACAGGTTAGCGTGGACAGTTGGAAATAGTCACTGATGAAAGGCAGGGACAGAAATCATTATATATACACAGTAATTAATACACACACACACACACACACACACACACACAAAAGGTGTGCTGTACCCACCAGTGGCACTCATAAGTAAGGCAATGGGCAACATAAATCGCTGTGCTTTGAGTGGATACAAGCAGAGAAAGAAGGCTAGAATTAGATTAATTGCAAACAGGTGTATGTATTTTCAATGTGGGTCAGTTAAGAAGACAGGTCGGCAAGGAAAAGAGGAAATAAACTACTGTCCTGCTGTCAATATTCCATGGTTGCAGTTTCAGTGTTGGAGTACAACTGCATAGCCCTCACTCGCTGATGAAAGGCAGGGACATAAGGGAACATAAATCATTATTAAAACAAAATAGGTGTGCAGTGTAGTTGTGGAGAATATGACAAGAGCTCCGCGGTTCCTCCTCCCCCCCCGACAAAATGCAACATAAAGCACAAAAAAAACTGACAAGCTGACAAAGTTGCGCTTGCAGTGGATACAAGTTGGCAGGGCAGTGTTTGCTCTTCCACCTTTATTATTTCTGCTCTGTTGTAGTACTCTTTCTGTACATTTTTATGCTCATGTGCTGCACTGGCAGGATTGATAGCAGCCTGTAGCCAAACTTTATCGGGGGATTGGTTGCAGATGCGGAGGCCGGATGAACCCTGAAACAGTCCCTTAAAACAACAAGCAGAGGAAGAAGGCTAGAATTTGATTAATTGCAGACAGAGAGGCAAGTATTTTAAATGCAGATCAGGTCGACATGGAAAGTAGGAAATAAACTGCTGTCAATTTTCCATGGCTGCAGTATCAGTGTTGGAGTACAATTGCATAGCGCTCACTCATAGATGAAAGGCAGGGACAGAAGGGAACAGAAATCATTACTAAAACAAAATAGGTGTGCAGTGTAGTTGTGGAGAACATGACAAGAGCTCCGCAGCTCCCCCCTCCCCAATGACAAAATGCAATCTCTTGTGGACTGTGCACAGGTAGTGTCATACAACTATGTTGCCATCGCAAGGGATCGAACAAGCATGGACAATGTGCAGATTATTACGATGAATACCATTCGTCTGTGGAAATATCAGCTATGCTGTCCTCCTCTTCACTTCTTTCACAGCTGCTCCAAAATTCTTGATTACCAGACCCTCTATTACCGGTACCAGTATCATATGCCAAAAGTTCAAACATGTAGGGCTCAATATTGTAGACAAGTCGGTAGAACAAAGCAGACAAATCATCAAACTCCTCGTCTGAAGACATTTTGTATTACTTTGGGGTCAGACACTAATCTGCGCGGCTTCATAAATAGGTGGTCCGTATTAGGGATAAGTGCAGTCACCTGGTGATTGCTCTAACCCACTTTATTACATCAGCACGTAGCACGCACAGACGTAGATCAATGGCCAGAGGAAGCTACAAACAGGAGTATGCCAGAGACTAAGCAAGAAAAATAAAAAGGTAATTTTGATCATTAATACACTTTATTGAAAAAAATGGACTGTTACAGAGTCACAGATAAGGTAGATACAGCACCTATTCACCTTGAATTTCAAATTTAGGAGCATCATTATAGTTGATATTTAATGAAGTTTAAAAAGTCTCTACTTTAGCAGGCTCTAGTCTTTATGCTAATCTCTGTCAATGTTCCAGATGGCCTGGTGTGATTAACAGCTCATTAAGAGCTGCAATTATCTGGCAGTTCAAGAGGGGATCCCTCAAAAGACTTGAAGCGAGTCACTATCACTCCACTGTTAGGACTTTCAGCTAGTGCTCAAGGTGTGATCAAGGGCACAGTGCTGTTAAGTCACTAGCTTCTAGTTTTCTGAATGTGTCTCTAACAATTTGTCCCATATTATTAAGACCAGTGCCCCTCATTTCCCTACATTTTGAGTGTCTTTATCCACACATTTCAGTGACAAAATGCAAGGAGGTATACAGGATCGGCCATGCAGGTGGTGGGTTTTATCCCAGCCTCACTATAACTTCCCTCTCCCCTCCAAACCTCTTAACTCTGTTCTCTTCCTGGACACCATTGCAGACCAGATTCTGAAATGACCATCCACAGATCCTTAGCTGCCATTACTGGTAAGTGTAGGGGGTTCCCAGCTCTTCTGAATGGACCATGCCAGCCATCACCATTCAAACAGTCCCACCCTTATCCCACCCAGCATGTCCTTTCATCCTAAAAACAAAGCTTTGGATCATGGATGGTACAAAAATAAACCTTAATAAAATTAATAATTTGAAACCTTGAAATAGGCATTCCTGGGGTACATAGATCATCCCATATAGAGATAGTATAGCATTATGCCTGTGTACTGTTTCCCCTGGGCTGATGACAGGACAACATTAAAGAAAAATCTGTTATTGATGGGGCAGAGCATATTAAAATCAATGCTTCTAAAAATAAAAATGGCATAGTTTTCTATTTCCCAAGCCCCTTAGATTTGTGTAGCTCCAACCCCAAAGAAATCTTAGATGTGCTCTTGGCTCACTTGAGACTGTACAAAAACTTTCAGGAGTGCAGGTCTCCCAGGTCTCCCATTGACCATAGAGTGGGAGCTAAGACTGTCTTTCTCTGCCTGACTCTGTTCATTGCCCTGTGGATGGTGGTGACAGTGTGGTGAGGTGCATGATGATGTCCGCTATTGTGTGTGCAGAGCTAGGAATGCTTGATTGAACATTTGCTGTTGCGATGTCTTCTGGTTTGGTGGGGGGGGGCAGAAAGAGGATGCGAGGAGGCCATGGCACAAAACAATGGGGGCGGGGCTCAGGCATTGCAGTCTTTTATTCTGCTGGGGAGCTGGATAAATATGCAATAATCAGAGTATTTCTTGGCTTGCATTGTTTCCAATATAAGTGATCAAAATTGACCATTATAATTAAGGGCTAGTGCAACCATCTGCAGGCTACTGCAATTTTAAATCAACTTGCCCTGCTGGCTAGTGCAAAAAAAAGGTTAAGGTTCACCCCGATTTAGCTCAACCCATTCATTATGTACCTGCCTGATGGAGATCGGAGCAGGCACAAGCTGTAAGAGTATTCCACCTTACTCAAATATCATAAGTGAGCAATGAGAAAATGAATTAATGTCCAGCAAAATAAAGTTCATATTTTCATTTTTTTAAAGCAGAAAGTCTACCTGTCTCAATGTTTCTAAAAGTCAACTTAATAGCAAGGGCACCACATACAACAAAAATTTCATCATTTTTGTTGTAAGCATATCATTAACCAAACTGTGTTTAGTAGGATCAGAAAATCGGGCAATATTATTCATATGTCAACTAAGGTATACTACACTGCTTAACACGTGAGCAATAAGGCATGATGGGGTGTGCGTGGAACACATTTTATCCACCGACCAGGGGTGTAATAAGGACAAGGCCAACGGCCGAGTGACTTCAGCCACTGGCTGTGCAGTAAAATGTGTTCCACACACATCCCAGAGTGCCTTATTGCGCTTATAAAATGGGTTCCTTTTTTCAAAACTTTTTGCAGTTGGGAAAAGCATGTTTATATGTAGAAACAATAGATTCACTTGTGTGCATTTATGATAAAATAGTCCTTCCGCCCACTACAAATGATGTCATTGTATTGTTGCCTACTTTCTTCTACCTGTGTTTTTTTTTTTTCCTCTGTTTTCCCCACATTCAAGATATGGAATGTTTGCCATGGAATACATGGATTCAAAATTCTGCTCAGTTCCACTGCTAGAATGTTACTCTCCTAACATACTATGCAAGCAATAATACCCAACAGGGTGGGCGGTATTGGGCACTACCGGACTGCCCAGGGGCATAATGAGTGGCAGAGGGCCTTATAGCCCCTGGAAGGTCTGGTATTGCCAATACTACCCACCCTGGAAGGCATTATTGCGTTTAGAAAATTGGCACCATGAAAAAAAATGTAATCAAAAAAATGCTCTTTAAAAACTTGCTCAGAATGAGTTCTGTTATGAAATAGTTCCTCCACCTGTATTTTCATTGGTCACACACACACCAGCACAGATCCTGATTGCAGATTGTTTTCATTCAGACAGGCATGAAAGAGTGCTTGTGATCATCTGCCCCCCTCCCCCAACAGCAGAAGAGACACTCAGGAGTTTTGTTTTACATTTCTTTTATTTTTCACACTGCAGGCTTGACAGCGGATTTGTGAAGAAAAGAGGTGCAAGGGATCATAGGGCTCGTAAGAGTCGCGTGGCAGCCGTTATATTTTCGGGACATCCGGGATTGTTTTAAGAATGGAGCGGAAGAAATAACAGATGCCGGCAATGTAAACTTTACTGGTATGCTGGTTTTGATTTTGTGTCTGTGAGAGCAAGTAAATCCTATTGAATTGTTGAAGTACTGGGCAGTGACGGGGTGGGACAGAGATGAAAAAGAGCTGCTATTCAGCAGGCGGCTTTGAAGAGGCACGAGCAGTGAAAAGCGTTTCTCACAGAAGCTGCAATGCTGGTATAGTAGTTAGATAAAACTAAATAAGTTTTGTCGGTGCTGTGCAGCCGAGTTGTTTCTGAATACTTGTTTGTGTGTGTTTCTGGAGGGCTCACTCTGTCTTGCTAATTGGTGAAAAAAAATGGCAGCAGTTTTAAATTTTTTGCTCAGTGTTTCAGTCAATTAAATTGCAGGCTGGGCAGAAGGATACATGTCTTGTCATCTGGCAGGTTTGGACTGGCGCTTTTTATTTGGTGGGCATCTATTGAAAGTTAATGTACCCCTATTGAAGGGGTACCAGCCAATCAGATGCCTCCAAATAAAAAGCCCATTTTCTAAACACACACACACACACACACACACACACACACACACACACACACACACACACAACAAAGGTCTCTGTTACAACCAGAGACTCTATCTCTAGCTACTCTAGCTACTTCTATCACTTTCTCAGAAGCACTACCTGCGAGAGGCAAGGGAGAGCATAGGAGTGCATGCACCAGGAACTTTAACTCATGGTTGAAGAACTGGTGCTGTGAGGAAGGGTTTGGATTCATTGGTGACTGGGGACCCACCTGGAGGGATGGAGGTTTGTTCAAGCCTGACGGCCTGCGTCCATCCTGGAGGGGAATCCAAGCACTCAATGATAAGTTTAAATGCTACATTGACAAGCATTTAAACCAGGCAAAGGGGTGCAGGCCAGCAAGGAGGGTACCCATTGTTCACCCCCACAGCTAGCAGTGGAACCAGTGAACCAGAGGAGGGCTATCTCTGCAAAGCAGTGTGCAAAAGATGGAGATCAATGCCCAAGAGGTGGATAGGCAGAAAAGGGGCAAAATTCAGCAGAAGAGCAGACAGCAAGGAGAACCAGGGATAAAGGACAACCAAGGAAGGGGCTGGAGTAGAACAGTGAAACAGTCCAGGGAGGTCAAATCATGGAAAGCCATGTGTGCAAATGCCAGGAGCCTTAGCAACAAGATGGAAGATCTGGAGGCTGTCATGGTGCAGTCAGACCTGGACATTGTGGCCATCACTGAAACCTGGTGTAATGATAACCACGACTGGGAGATGGCCATACCTGGCTACAACATATTCAGAAGAGACAGAGCAGGCAGGAAGGGAGGATGAGGGCACTATATGGAAAATGACATAAGGGCCACAGAGATCCAGGAGAAACAAAATGGGGAGAGATACTGTGGGTTAGCTGGAAAGGAAATGGGACAGCCATCCGACAGGTGTGGTCTATAGACCACCAGCCCAGGAGGAAGAAACAGATAGGAGTTGATGCTAGCCATCCAAAGGATGGCAGACAAGGATGAGGTAGTACTGGTTGGAGACTTCAATATTCGGACGTGGACTGGAGCATCCCAGCAGCAGCATCAACTAGGAGCAGATTTATCCTGACTCCTTCAGGTGCCTTCCTCAAGCAATTGGTCATGGAACCAACTCGCCAGAAGGCAATACTGGACCTTGTGCTCACAAACAGGGACAGTGTGATGGGGTAACAGTGGGGAGCACCTGGGGAACAGTGACTACCAGTCATTGTGGTTTGAAATCACAGAAAGAGCAGAACCAAACCACACAAAAACACGTATCCTGGATTTTAGGGGGCAGACTTTGGGAAAACGGGGAGATACTTGAAAGAGGCATCAAGGGGAATGGGACAGGAATCAGGGGTTGAGGAATAGTGGGCAGTATTTAAAATGGGGATTACAAGAACAACAGCATTATGCATTAAGCAGGTTAACAAGAAGAAAAGGAAGAGGAGACCATTATGGTTTTCCAAAGAGGTAGCAAAGAAAGTGAAAGCCAAAAGATTGCATTCAGGCAATACAAAAAGACACAGGCAGAAGGGGGATAGGGAGAAGTACCAGGAGAAGCAAAGGGAGGCAGGGAGGTCAGTAAGGGAAGCCAAAGCTCAGACAGAAGAACACATTGCAAAATCAGTGGGTAGAGGGGCAAACCTTTACAGGTAATGAGTGAAAAAGAAAGACAAAGGGAGGGATAGTGAGACTGAAGGGAGGATGGGGCCACGTGGAGGATGACAACAGTATAGCTGACATATTGAACAGGTATTTCTGCTCAGTCTTTACTGAGGAAGAGGAGGGTAATGGGTCTGAAGGGAGTACAAGGGTGAGAATGGTGCAGAAATGGACACAAGTCCCTTTACACGAGAAAGGGTCCTGAAGGAACTGGAAGTGCAAGAGTTGATAAAGCAATGGGCCAGATGGGTGCACCCTAGGTTCTTAAGGACTAAGAGAGGTGGTGGCTGAACCTCTGGCTATCCTGTTTAGCCGATCACTGGAAACAGGGAGGTACCCAAAGACTGGAGGACAGCAGATGTAGTCCCCTATACAAAAGTGGGAACAAAGAGGAAGCAGGAACTACAGACCAGTCAGCCTCACCCTCAGTAGTGGGGAAGATCATGGAAGCACTACTGAAGGAGAGGTTGGTGGAACATCTGGTTGTCAATGGACTACAGGACCCAAGGCAGCATGGTTTCACCAGGGAGGTCATGTCAGACCAACCTCATTGAATTTTTGACTGGGTGACTAGGAGGTGGATCGGGAGGGCAGTGGACATGGCCTATCTGGACTTCAGCAAGGCCTTTGACACTGTGCCACATAGAAGACTATTACACAAACTGGGGAATTTGAGTGTGGGCAGGACAGTAGTGTGGTGGGTAGGTAACTGGCTGGGTGCAGACACAGAGGGTGGTGGTAAATGGCTGTCACTCCACAGAGGGAAAGAGTGACCAGTGGTACCACAGGGATCAGTGCCGGACCGGTCCTATTCAACATCTTCATCAGTGACATTGCACAGGACCTAGAAGGCAGAATTTCACTGTTCACTGATGACACAAAGCTCTGTAACAGAGTAGACACACCAGAGGTGTAAACAGAATGAGAAGGGACCTGCAGAAACTTGAAGAATGGTCAGGGTTTGGCAGTTGAAATTCAATGCAAAGAAGTGCAAGATAATGCATATGGGGCACAAAAACCCTGGCACAATATATCAGTTGGGGGGGGTGAGGATATAGCATGCACCAAGTAGGAAAGGGATCTTGGGGTTATCATCTCTGATGACCTCAAGGTAGGGAAACAGTGTGACAAGGCAGCAGGTAAAGCTAATAGGATGCTGGGATGTATAGGCAGGGGCATCACCAGCAGGAAAAGGGAGGTCATAATTCCACTATACAAGACACTAGTGAGACCCCACCTGGAGTAGAGTGTACAGTTCTGGAGACCATACCTACGTAAGGACATAGACAGGGTACAGAAGGTTCAGAGGAGGGCAACAAAGATGGTGCATGGATTGCATCACAAGTCCTATGAAGACAGGTTGAAGAAACTGAACATGTACTCCCTGGAGGAGAGGAGGGAGAGAGGGGATGTGATAGAGACATACAAGTATCTTACAGGGAGGAACAGGGTGCAGGAATACACACTATTTTTTAAGCGAAAAAGATGTTCCAGGACTAGATGGCATGGGATGAAGTTGGAGGAGGGCGATTCAGAGGAAACGTGAGGAAGAATTTCTTCACAGAACGGGTGGTGGACAAGTGGAACACCCTGCCAGAGGAAGTGGTGGGGGCTGAAACAATCACAGGATTTAAGAATGCATGGGATAGGCATAAAGGAATTCTGGAGGTCAGGGTTAAGGGGCAACAGACTTCTAGGAAAACATAAACTGAACTTACAAGCTCAAATGGGCAGACTGGGTGGGCCATAGACCCTTATCTGCCGACACTGTCTATGTATCTATTGTCTCACTGACAGGGCAAGCAGAAGATATTTCCCTGATGAGCAGGTAAAGATAGAAGGGGGATTTTTCATTGTCAGCAAAGAAACAGTTGTAGTGAAAACTATAGACAATACTTAATGTTTCTAATTTATGTGTGTAAGGAGAATGTGATTATCAGGGAAACAACATTTAATTGATTTGCTTTATTTTGTATTTAAGGTAGCTTTATTTTTAGGGCCCAGTGCAAGTAAATGTGATGCTTACAGTTACAGGGTGAAAAACAATGGCTGCCAGTTGAATTCTTAGCATTCTATTAGCGTAATGAGTCATGTGTACATGTGTCAGTGGCTCAGTAGGTGCACACTCGCCTCTGAGGCCGGGAGATCAGAGGGCTGTGGGTTCAATTCCCACATCTGGCACTTGGGTTAATATCCCAGTACTGACACTGTAGTGCAGCATGAGAGGGGTGATGCACTTCCGAGGTGCCGTCTTTCGAATGAGATGTTAAACTGAGGTCCCATCTGCCTGGATTGGTGGTAGTTCAGGTGGATGTTAAAGATCCCATGGCACTTATCAAAAGAGTAGGGAATTTCCTGGTGTCCTGGCCAAATTTCCCTCATTCACTACAAAAATACCACCAACAGCTTAATCTGGTTCAAGGTCAGTTGGCATTCATCAGTATCCCACGGGTCATGCCTGAAAATAGGCAGGATTTGTCTAGTGCACTTACCGGTCAACAAAAACTAAATAAATAAAAATGATTCCAGTGGTGATCAGTGCACAACTGGCAGCACTTCTTATTTTCCATTCATGGAACATAATTGCTACATGAACAACAGCCAATCAAATTTCAGGATTTTCCCTTACCATTTTATAATCCCTGTTTAAGAATAGTCTTAAAATGTATCTGATACTCTTACTGGTTCTACATCTATAGTGTTCCACACTCCAAAGTGTATCAGTCAGATCTACCTCCCACCACCACCACCACCACCACTAGACTTTTCCCAGTGATGGTGGAAGGTATAGATGCTTTATTCTTATATCTTGATTGATATCTTGATTTCACAAATAAACTCGCAGAGTTGTACTGAAAAAATTGTATAACTGAGTTAAATGTTGAGGGTAAATATACTACCACTCAGTAATTGACAAATTTTACAAAACAATCATTTGCTTCATTTTATGCAATAAAAGAAGCATGGCTTAAATCTGTAAAAGTAGCGGGGTGCAAGGTGATTTGGATTAATAGAGAAAGCACAAGTAATTGCCTAGAATAATTGGTCACACACTTGATATGTTAACAATTTAAATTATTTTATTACACTTTTCTAGTGCTCTAGAACTTTAAATGTACCAAAAACACATATCCCATGCAATGAATACCCTTTTATTCATACCACAGTGCTAATTTAAATGTGTGGGGTAAAATGTACCCAGATTGCCTTGTCTTTGTCCCATTTGCAGGATCAGAGCTGTTACTGGTATTGCAAAAGAGGTGCAGAGTTGACACTAGGCAATTACCTTTAAGCTTTTCTTCTGTTGGACCTTGTCCACCACTGTGTAATTTGTGATTTTCGGCAGCCCAAGGTGGGAGTAGAAATGTGCACTGCTTGGGCAGCCCTTTCCAGGGCAGGACTGAATTCTTCATCTTGGTGATGTAGCAGCAGCAATTTCTCCTGCAAAGGAGAATCATAGACTTTGACGGCAGGTAAGAACCACTTGGTCCACCCAGTCTGCCCATTCCCCTACCTATTGGATAAGCTGCAGATCCTAGTTAACCAACAGCCTACTTCTTCCTAACCCCCAACAGAATTGCCTTATGAGGCTGAAAAATAAATGCTTAAAAATTGTTAGAGGAACTTCCCCAGTCCTTTTGACTTTCATGCATAAATTACCCCTTCTTGCATTGATTCTAGAATTGTATTTCATTACTGTCCGCTGCAGTTAGTTTTTGCACTCTGAGCTGCTAAAAACTGCAGGGTGTACCAAAGCTTCTATAGCAAGCCTGGTTTTGCTGTGTACCCAAGGTAGTACTGCTGACATCACTACAGGGCAGAGTCAATTTCACGCAAAAAAAACATACTGGACTTCTGGCGACATCACCACCATGTGAAGAAGCACTGGGAGAGAGCTCTGCGATCTTTTTGCCTAATTTTAGATAAAAAAAACAAAAAATACAGGAGCATTTAAAATGGACCACCTGTCATGGTGCACAGAGTATAGATGGCTACAAGAAACAGAAACAAGACTCCAAAAGGGACTCCTAAACCAGACAGAATGAAACAACTGCAAATCAGTGCTAATAAAGTAGGCCTCGTGGCTACCTCGCAACCAATTCGCTCCCGATCTCCGTCATTATCATCCGAGGACTCGTCGGAGGGAGAAGAATGGTCGCATAGGAAACCTAAACGTACTTTGAACAAAATACTAGCCACAGTGGAATGGATTGACACAAACTTAACAGACTTGAGACAGGAGGTAAAAACCCTCGATAAAAAAGTGGCCTCGCATACAATAGCCCTGACCTCAGTACCAGAAGCTCAGTAAACCACAAGAGGCTCGTACTGCATTTGTTAAGACAAGAACAGAGAACTAACAAGCACATGGAGGATTTGGAGAACCAAAATTGCAGGAATAATTTCAGAGTCCACGGCATCCCAGAGGGGACAGAAGAAGGATATTCCAGCATGATAGATTTTAAGCAACACCTTTTGAAGACAGCACTCTCTCTCACCTCTGACATACATTTAGATATGGACAGAGTGCATCGTTAGTTAGGACCACGGCCTACATACCCTAATGCAAGACCTCGAGCGGTGATCACACAAATGGTGTACTACCAGACAAAAGATATCATCCTACAGGAAGCTTAGCGGCACAAAGAGATAAAATTTCAATCAGCCCAACTTTTCTTCTATCAAGATTACTCCCTGCACTACAGATTGAATGGCAGAAACTTCCAGTCAGAGACATGTTGGGGGCAGTGGAGAAAAGAGATGCAAAGCTCATGCTCCCTGGTGTATATTGCTCTGACTGAGGTAAATCCATGTAGGCCTGAAGTAACTGGAATGAGATGGGTTAGGATGATTTAGCATCAATAGAAGAAGACCTTTTATTAGAACTACTGGAAGAGCCACATAGCACCCAATGTATTGCATTGTAATTTTTTAATTTGTTTGTTTGTTGAAGCCATTAATTATTAAATTAAAAAATAATAGAGTAATGACTACAACACACACAAAGTATACTTGCTCAAAGAACATCAATTTATTGAACAATATAGAATGTTGGATTTGCAGAAATGGGATTTTCGCTTTTTTAGCTCTTAACAAGGAAGAAGTAACGAAAGATACGGAAACTGATCGAAGGACAGCCCAGTCCAGGAAGGATCTATTAGAACCACTTGTGAAAAGAGAAGAGAAAGTACTAAATTAATTTGGATTGGAATAAAATGTCATGGGTTACAGAAATTAAGATCAAATGTTTTTTTTTGTAGGCAGCATGATATGTTAGTCATGTACAACAAAGTGTGTTATGTTGAGTTTTATTTTTTATGACAACTGGAACTCTCAACAAAATTTAAGTGGAAAAAAAACATACTGACAAGGCATTTGGATTTTGGCATAATGCATTGCTAACATGGTGTCTTGGGGAAAAGGAAACACAGTATGTACACTGAATACTGGTAGGTTTCCCTTACAACACTGTTGCGACTGCATGGTACTGCACAGTGTGAGTCACTTCTCTACCCTACAGTGATGTCATCAGAAGCTAGCAGCCCAGTAGCTGAAAAGGCAAGTGCAGCAGGGCTCACAAACAAACCCAAATTATGGAAGGCAGAGTAAACCATGGCCAAAAATAACAAATGCACACACCTTTTCAGGTTCAGTACTGCATATAATGGCTATAAACTGTAACTTTTTGGGCCATGGTGAAAGTTCCTCTTTAATTCTCTAATTGCAGTAAATGGAAACAGTTAATATGAGTGTTCCCCACTTAGAGAACACAGGTAATAATTTTAGCAACAAGGGTTGCACGACGTTTCAAATTTATACATCTGCACCACATTCCAAGTGGTATTAGAGCAAACGAAGCTTGCTGAGGCAGTCACATATGCCTGCCTGTTATGCCGTTGTATGGCGAGGCTCTTGCTTGTAATTGCATTTCATGGCATTGAATGTCCTTGGAAATTTTGTAGACATGGTGAATCACACCAAGAATGGTAACAGTTGCAGCATTACTATACCCAGTCATTACTGATGAACCATAAAAGCCTTCTTATCAGTGAGTGTGTGCATGAGAAAGAGAGGGGGGAAAAAAACAATGTGCATGCATCTATTACCATTTCTACAAAATTATTTTAAAGAGTGATCGCTATTTATGAAAGATCTAAATCTAGTTTGTCTAAGTAAGTCCTATAAATATTATAACTTGTGTTTTTCTCACTCTAGTCTTATATGGTCACTTTAAAGAGGGAGTCTGGCCAAAATGTCTAGCATCAGTAAATTCAGAATTTGGATAAGCATATCCCCAGTCAGCCTCATGCCAAAAATGAGATCTCTACGTTACTTTGTTTAAAAGATACAAGTCATTTTGTAACCCTAAATTTAATGCCTGTTCAAAAAGCCAGTTTTAGTAAAGAGCTACTGATGATGTCACAACCAGAACTCACAGCCTAGTCCTTCTTGCAAACTACCTTACAAGACTTATTTCTCCCACATTACATAAAACTGCAGTGGTATTAAACACCTGGAAATGGAAAGCTGACCATGGGGGAGTCAGGGCATGCATTTCCATAGTGTGCAGATGCAAGTACAGTACTTAAGAATGTGACGGGGGAGTTGGAATACAGCAGCAAACATGGTTTTAGAGTGACAAAAATATGGACAATTTTTATAATAGTGCAGGGATGAGATTTCAAAACAGACTGCAACTGTGGAACACAGCAATGACACAATCTCAAAAAGTAGATGGGACACAGTTTTGGAAAGTGACAGGGATGCTAAAATTCTTAATGTGGCAGTGTCATATAGTTTTAGAATGTGGCAGAGATACACAGTTTTGAAATGAGGGACACACATAGTTGTGGAAGGTGGCAGGGATATGTAATTTTGTAATGTGTCTTGGATAGATTCATTTGGCATGTGGTGCATTGATGAAAATTTTCAAAAGTGTGGTTGGTATGCTTGATTTCAAATTGTGGTGGCAACATTCAATTTCAGACTGTAGCATGGATACAAAATCTCAGAAAGTGGCAGTGACACAGTTTCAGAATCTATATTAAAATATAAGGGTGTGCCTTTGATGACAATAAAATCCTTTATAGCATGATTAGAGTATTAGGATTACACTTTGGACTCACTAAGTACAATAACACTGTAAATAATTTAGTATAAAAAGGATATAACCTTGCAATTGCTGGCAAGACTGTGTAATGAGCATTTTACGATAAACATCCCTTTATCAGCTGGCTTAGGATTGCTGCCAATATCTTCTCTGAGAATAAGAAATTAATTAAAAGGTTCAAACAAAACCACAAGAAAATTTAAACAATATACTTAACTAACACTACAGCACTGGAAACAAAACTGTTTCTTTCTCAACAGTGGTGCTTAACGTTAGGATCCCCTTGTGATTGAGATAGTACAATGTGCCTTATGTAACAGAATAGCTACAAATAAATTAAAATACCCATAAATCTAATAGTTGAAGATGGATTTCCTTATTCCAATTAACAACTAAGTATTACGTTTTAAGCCATCCAAGTCCCCCAGTTTTTCTTTTTTTTTGTTTTTTTTTTGAAACAGCATGTTGAAACTAATTAAGCCTGTGGCAGACCGGTAGTTATCCAGGCTTGGTGCCACTGAAAGGAAGGTCCCAATAGAAAAATAAGGTGAAATAGTTATAAAATACATTAATTACTGTAAGCAATTCCATGCCCAAACCACTGGTAAAATGCAAAACCTTTATTACTGCTAAATGTTTTACCCAGGCACTATGCAGGTTTAAAATCATGTAAAAACACACCATTTTATCACATACACAAACCTTTTTACTGAGAACCTTAATATGTGTCAATGAGGCAGTGTAGTGCAGTGGGTTAAGGCTCTGAGCTGCAGATCTGGGTTTGAATCCCACAGCCACCTAGGTGCTGACTGTATGATCCTGAGCAAGTCATTTTTTTTATTTTTTTATTTTATTTATTTAGTTTTTGTTGACCGGGTAAGTGCACTAGACAAATCCTGCCTATTTTCAGGCATGGCCCGGGGGAGAGGGATACAGATGAATGCCAACTGACCTTGAACCAAATTAAGCTGTTGGTGGTATTTTGAGTGAATGAGGGAAATTTAGCCAGGACTCAAGGGAAATTCCCCTACTCCTTTCGATAAGTGCCATGGGATCTTTAACATTTACCTGAGCTACCACCAATCCAGGCAGATGGGACCTCAGTTTAACGTCTCATTCGAAAGACGGCACCTCAGAAGTGCAGCACCCCTCTCATGCTGCACTACAGTGTCAGTACTAGGATAGTAACCCAAGTGCCAGATGTGGGAACTGAACCCACAGCCCTCTGATCTCCCGGCCTCAGAGGCGAGTGTGCTACCTACTGAGCCACTGACACTGACATTTAACTTTCTTGTGCTCCCAGGTTGCATCTGGAAACAAGCTTCAGCTTAGTGTACTACTCCTGGTTAAAAAATTTCCCCTTTTCTTTATATATGGATTACACCTTATATATCCTAGAAACCATTCTGTAAAAAGGAGAAAATCATAAACCAAAACTGTTAAAAGTAAAACATTGCAAGGCATATAATAGCGTGTACCACAGATGGCAGAAGAACTCAGCTGCTGTAGTTTGCATCACTGTAAGGGAGAAAAATGTGTGTTAACTAATTAACAGTTCTTTCCTGGCAGAGAAGAGAACTTTTAAAAGGCATATCACAAATCTTGTAAAAATTTCAAAGATAACCCAAGTTATGTGTAACATAGCATGCTGCACTGTGGAGCAGAAGATTCAGTGTAATGATTTACTTAAACAGTCAACAGAAAATCATCACACCTTGAATCAAAACACAGAGGCCCAGATATTCAAACTGCGCCAGGCTGTGGCGCAAGTTTGGGCACAGCTCAACTTGGCTGCGCAGGGGTGTGGACTGGGCGATATTCAACGGAGCTGCGCCATGGCTCAGCAGCTTTGAATATCACACCCTGGCCACCCCCACTGTGCACGGTGCAGTGGCACTGCACCAGCGCAAGTGGCTAGAGTGGAGCATGGAGATGCGCTAGTGCAAGTTCCATTGTGCCATGCACAGCAACCCGTGATATTCAAAACTTGATATGCAAATGGGGCCATAATGTATGCAAAGGCACATGGGAGCCCATTGTATGTCGGCTCAACCCCATTGCATGCAGAATTGCACGATCCCCGACAACTTGTGCCTGGCGCCCTGCCAGGAAGCAGCGTCGGGGACCGACGCCCCCTACAGCCCGATCGCGGGCATTTGTATAAAAAAAAAATATTCCCAATCTCCCTGGTGGTCCAGTGGACCGCTGCCTGCCCGATTGCGGGCATCTGTATAAAAAAATAAAAATGTCCTATATCCCTGGTGGTCTAGTGGACCGCTATCTGCCCGATCGCGGGCATATGTAGAAAAATAAGACTTCGTCCCATGTCCCTGGTGATCCAGTGGACCGCTATCTGCCCGATCGCGGGCATGTGTAAAGAAATAAGACTTCGTCCAATATCCCTGGTGGTCCAGTGGACCACTGACTGCCCGATCGCGGGAATTTGTATTAAAAATAATTATTCCCAATCTCCCTGGTGGTCCAGTGGACCACTGACTGCCCGATCACGAGCATTTGTATTAAAAATAATTATTCCCAATCTCCCTGGTGGTCCAGTGAACCGCTGACTGCCCAATCGCGGGCATTGTATGAAACAAAAGTAATACCCAATCTCCTGGTGGTCTGGGTACCCCCTCTCCACCCGCCCACTGGCCCCACCGCGCTCCCCCTGGTCAGCCGGCGGGCGGCAGCACCCCACCGCCTGCCGCCCGCCACCCCATGTGGCACCGTCGGTAGGGCAGTACACCCATTGGTCCCAGCGTGAACCAATGGGCGTGCAACCCGATACCCGTACTACATTCAGATATGTGAATGATTCATTCACTATCTGGAATTCTCAATGACGTATGGGCTGCATGCCCATTGGCGCTGTGAACCAATAGGCTTACACCCGGCGGTATCAATCGGCAGGTGGGTGGGGTACTGCCGCCCCCCGGCTGACCGGGAGGAGCGGGCTGGGGCTCCAGTGGGCGGGTGGGAGGGGGTACATAGACCCAGGGGATTGGTATTACTTTGTTTCATACAAATGTCCTAATCGAAGTCAGCGGTCCACTGGACCACCAGGGAGATTGGGAATTATTTTTTTTTTAATACAAATGCCTGCGATCGGGCAGATAGCGGTCCACTGGACCACCAGGGATATTGGACGAAGTCTTATTTTTTTACACATGCCCGTGATCGAGCAGATAGTGGTCCACTGGACCACCAGGGATATTGGACGAAGTCTTATTTTTTTATACATGCCTGCGATCGGGCAGATAGGTCCACTGGACCACCAGGGATATTGGACAAAGTCTTATTTTTTTACACATGCCCGTGATCGGGCAGATAGCAGTCCACTGGACCACTGGGGATATAGGACATAGTTTTTCTTACAAATGCCCGTGATCAGGCATGGGGGAGGCGCCGCCAGGTGCAGCCAGAACTTGGGTGGCCACCCACAGGTGGCAGCTGCCGTGTTGCTCCCTGCAATGCGGCAGCTCACCTGTGGGTGGCCATCAGTTGTTCCTTTTTTTTGGATCAACTTTGTGCTGGCACAGGTAGTGGTTGCATGCATGGCTCTGCACATCCTGGAGCTGAATATCGGGCTGTGCAGAGTATGCATGGGCACGCCCATCTGTGCCTGCATACATTACTGATGCGCTCTGGTGCATCAGGATTTGTGCCTCGCACATTTCCCTTTTGAATATCATGCCAGGGCACATCAGTGGGTTGCGCATGGTGCAACACTGTTGCGCCATGCGCAACCCTTTTGAATATCTGGGCCAGAGAATCATCTCGGTCTCTGAGGCTCTCTGAAGGGCTATGTGTTGTGAGAGAGAGACAGAGAAATTAGCAGAAGAATCCTGCAGATATGACTGACCAAGTCATGTACAAAGTGTAGTAGAGATAAAGGTTTGCTGCAGCAATTGCTAGAGAAAGTATAGATGAGAGGTAAGAATGTCAGGTTAACCCTAATGTTTAAACATTACTTTTATGCACTTAATGAGTGTCTGCCCAAACAAACAAAAGGAGTTGCAGTACCTTGTCACTGCAGTTAGAACAATGAACCTCCGAATCAGGTGTCACTGCACAGTACAACCATGCTTACATGGTGGGGGAGGCAAATCCATCCCACCACTATATTTTTCAACACAATCTACAACTGTCAGTTGTGAATTATATTGCTGTGCCATTCCCATCGTTTTAGCCTCTCAGAGCTGTCTAAGAACAAAAGCTTCAGCGATAGTGCTATTGACACAGATTATGAATCTGGATAACAAAAGTTTGATGGGGTCAAGTCCCTGTTAGGGTGCCAAAATGTTAGATAATGAGTAATAATAATAATCATGATGTATTGTAAAAACAAAAACAAGGTGCTGCGTCAGCATGTGGTCTGAAAGCAAAACAAAATGGTTATATTAAATGCACGCTGAAAATAGAAAATAGTTAAAAATCTATGTTTTGACCTTAGGTCTTCTTCAGGAAATATCTAAAGGAGAAAAAAAAAAACAAAGTTAGTGATTATTTATTATATTGCTGTTACTTTAGAACTACTGATATAGTCTAATGAGAGTCTTACTCAAGTCTGTGAAAGTGTAACACAAAAATATAATTTATTATAAGGGTTTCCAGTTAGAAAGACACAGTTTCCAATATGAAACTTGCCCTGAATGGGTGTCCACCTCCAACTTCTCCCGTGGGAGCTGCACCTTCTCCAGTAGCTCTTCTATGGTGATCAGCCTGACTGCCAGCCAGCCCAGAGACCCACAGGCCACTTGCCCTGAATGGGCATCCACCTCCTACTTCTCCTATGAAAGCTGTGCCTTTTCCAGTGGCTCTTCCTTGGTAACCCGCTTGACTGCCAGCCAGCCCAGAGACCCACAGGTACAGACACAGAGACATAGCCCGACCTTTGGAACCACCGGGCTTGAATATTGACGCTTTCTGTCTCCACTGCATGATTGGTTCTATATCACAGTTCCTCAGCCTTGATTGGACACTTCACCTTTCTCCTGCCCTCTTATTCACTACTACTTTCATCTCCCTAAGCTGCTTTCTTTGCACAAACTTTTATACTGCGGGATTGAATTTACTGCTCTGTATACTTTATTGAATTCAGCATTCAATTTTGTTTTTTAATAATGCTTAGTGTCTGCTCTAATGTGATATAAGTTGCCAAATATTGTTAGAGCCATAGACTGTATGCTCCTTTCCGCCCTGTAACCCTGCCTGAGCTGATGGAGTAGTGCTAAGCGCTCCATGGTACCCTATATCCTCACTTTAAATTTCTACTATCTGAATTAAGTGTCCTGCATTTTATCACCGCTGCCTATCTCTGTCCTTTGCCCTGATTTTTTCTTTCTTTTTTCCCTGTGCCTTTCCTGGTGCTTGCTAATCATCCCCCCCCCCCCAATAACCCAAGGTGTTACATCTCTTTCTGGCTTAATTTTAGAACTCTTTTTGTGCAGAGCCTTTGTTATGCAATCCACCTTCCCACCTGCCTGAGGGTTGCCATTGCCTTTGTATTTTTTGCTTTAAATTGACTGTCCCGTCTCCCCTCTGTGGGCCACTTGCCCCGAATGGACATCCACCTCTAACTTCTCCAACTGGAGCTGCACCTTCTCTGGCAGCTCTTCCATGGCGACCCACCCAACCTGCTCATTGTTTTTTATTTATAGGCACAAGGTGTCACGTGGGTTCTTTTTTTTTACCCTTGGCTAGTCTGCCTGTTATAGTTTATTGGGATTATGTGACTTAAGTGTCAATTTCTCCACTTGTAGATTATACTTTACTACCAGCAGGGGACCTCTGCCTCATATCTCTTGATGGTTACCTGCTGACTTAGCTCACATTATGAAGCTAGCCCCGCTCCTTCTACTGGCAGCCTCTCTGCTTGGCACCCTACTGTGTTTTGACTTCTGTACCTCTGTTCTAGCCACTGAGCAGAAGTATCTTACTCACTGCTCACCCTATTTCTCTCCAGATGTACCCCCCCCAACCACACAAATGGGAGCCAACTCGAAATGGCACCCTGCTTTATGTTATTCTCTCCAATGTAGAAAAATGACAAATTGGCCTTTTCTTGCACTCTCTTTCACTGTCACCTTCGCTGATATCCCTTTCTTACCACTCATTTCTATCCTTGCTGCTTCTGGCAGGGGATGTGGAGACAACCCCTGGCCCCTTGAATGTCTATAGCCTATTCTCATACCATGTGGGCTTGCTCCCTGGGGCTTAAGATAGCCCACATAAATATATGCAGCATACCTTCCAAATACCCTGACCGTTGAAGCCTGGATAACCCTCTTTAAGCCTCATGGCCTGGGTCTCACTGAGACGTGGCTTAAACCGCACATCCCTGATAATACCTACAAATTACCAGGTTATTCCTTACTGCGTTTGTGATCGCCCTGGGAGTAAGAAGGGTGGTGGCATAGCTCTTTACATCAGAGAACCCCTAACAGCCACCCTTTTGTTCTCATCAGACCTGGTATCTCCTAGTGAGTGGCTCATCTCTGAGTTAACTCTGGGCTCCACCAAAAAAATGTACCTTGGCTGTTGCTATAACCCCTGAAAAGGGGCACACCTGGTCTAGTAAATCACCTAACTGGCCTTGGAACTCTCTGTCCTCAGAGGGATACAATTATTCTGGGAGACTTTAACCTAAACTGGTTAAGCCTACATGAACTTGAATATGCCAACCTTCTCAAGCTTCATAGCCTGGTGCAAGCTGTCACCATTCTCAATAGGCAAAACACCCGTACCCTGAATCACTCACTCCTGGACTGGGTGGCCACAGATTGGGAGGAGAAGGTTCTGCAGGCGGGGACCTTGTCCAACTCCATCAGTGACCACACCCCTACTTATATTCTTTGGTAAACAAAAATGTATGTCCGCCCCCTAAGTACCCGTCATTCTGTAAGTTCCAGAACACTGACTCCAACTACCTACTTCATGACATTTATGCAGTATACTGGTCTGCCCTCTACTCCCTGATGGATGTGTCCATGGCGGTGAACTTCTTCACTGAAGCCCTCCTGATGATTCAAGATAAACATTTCCTGATTACTACTAGAAGGGTGAGGAGTGGGTGCACCAAATGGGTCACTAAGGAGATCTTGGCCCTTATGAAAGAAAGGGATTCAGCATGGATAGCCTACAAATGATCACCCACTCCCATCCTCTGGCACAATTTTAGGAACCTGCATAACAAATGCAAGCAGTCTGCCGGAGCCAGTAAACACGATTTCTTCCAATGACTACACACTGAAAACCTTGCTAACCCTTGATAATTTTGGAACAACCTTAGCTCCTTCCTTACTTCTCGTTCCCACAGCCCTATAGTCCACCTAAATTCCTCCACTGGCCTACTGACTGACCCATCGGATGTTGCACAAGCATTTAACTTAAAGTTCACTGACCTCTCTGCACATCTTTGTAAACTCCCTACTCAGCAACCTCCCTCTCGAGTAGTGGGTGCTAGAGACCCACCCTTTCCATCCCTTCCCCCATGCTCCCCTCTCACCCTGCCTTTTTATTCCAGAGCTATCACAAAAAAGCTCACCACTAAGCTCCTTAGGAGTCTCCCCTCCTAGGGGAGCCCTGGCTCTGATGGCCTCTACCCCTCCTTGCTTAAGTTCATAGCCCCTGCCATCTCCCAACCTCTGGCATTCATTTTTAACCTCGCCTTGGCCTTATCTACTATGCCTGCACCCTGGAAGATTGCCAAAGTGGTCCCAATTTGTAAAGCTGGGGACCCCTTCTCCTTGGACAATTACCAGCCCATCTCCGTTCTCCTCACCTTAGCAAACTTCTGGAAAAGGTAGTCCACCATCAACTCTCTGACCATATTGATAAGTATAACCTCATGTGTTATCAGCAACATGGATTCAGAAAGAATCACAGCACCTCCTCTGCCCTTGCCCTATTTACCAATCATGTCCTCAGGAATATGGACTGGGGTAACGACACTGGTGCGGTGTTTATGAACCTGACTAAGGCTTTTGACCTGGTCAACCACCCCCTCCTCCTTACCTAATTCCACCAGCTTGGCTGCTCCCTTGAGACTCAGCAGTGGTTCCACAGTTACCTGACTGGCCTCTCCCAATCGGTGACTATTGGTACTGCCACCTCCCCAGGTCTTTTTTTTTTTTTTTTGTATAGATATTTTACCCCTCTTTCTTGTCTCCTCATCTTCCGTCATTGGTCTGCCCTAGTCACGGCGCTCCACGGCTTCCACTGCCTAATCGGCCACTCGCTCTCCCCGGTCAATTCAGGCTTACTTCCCAGGAGGTGGGGCATGGTGCCACCACCAGAATCAGTGCCGTGGAATATATCTAGTTGGGGAGTTCTTGGCCAGGTGGCTAATCAAAGCTGGATGCAGGGCATCATGAAGACGTTCGATGAGGAGGATTTTTTTGTTCCCCTTATTGGCTGGGGCAGAGATGTGCAATGACGCCTGCATCTGTCCTGCCCCAGCCCCTCCCTTCCTCGACCATGCATTGGTGCACAGAGTGATACACCCAGCTTCAGCTAGGTGTCACTCCCGCACCGATCGCGAAGACCCCGGAGAAGGAGAGCAGTCCATAGGATGCTCGATCCTTCTCCCGCTCAGGCCCTCCGCGACCCAGGCTCATTCCGAACCCAGTCGCGGCATTGCAAGCAGAACCCCAACCACTGCGCCGACGGGCCAGCTCACCTCCCCAGGTCTGCCCATCACTATGGGTGTCCCACAGGGCTCCATCCTGGGACCATTGCTTTTCTCCCTATTCTTTAACTCCCTCTCAGCTGACAGCCTAAATTTCCCTGCCTACTGTACGCCAACAACCTGGTCCTCTACCATAGTGACAAATCCATCCAAAACACATCCTCTGTGCTGTCCCAGAATTACGGCCACACCCACAACTGGTTCATCTCTAGCATGCTCCTGGTGAATGAGAAGAAAACCAAGACAATGCTCCTTTGATCCAAAACTTACCTAGCTAATGCTGCTAAATCCAACTCCTCCCTTTCGGTGCTCTCCCCATCTGGATCTCCAATGCAGGTAGTCTCTGATTTCAAATACCTGGGTGTGACCCTAGACCCATCCCTTTCATTCACTGTGCACACGTACACTGTAGTACACAAAATCAACCAAAAACTTGGGGCCACTTATCGTGTAAAGAACTATCTTACCCCTGTTGCCCAACTTGCCACTGCCCATAGAAACCTGCTCCAAATTCTTGACTATTACTTTCCGATTTACTCCTCCTCGCTGTCTGCTACCCTTCACCTTAGACTTAACTCAGTCTATAATAGCATCTGCCATTTATGGCCCCCTTCTCTACCCATCACTGCCACCTATACAAATCTGTTGATTGGCCCTTGCTCAAACATCATTTCGACTATGCCCTTGGTAGTATCACTGATGGCACAGTATGTGATGGTATTGTGTCCCCATATGCTTCTCTCCTTAAGGCACGTACTGTCCCTAGGTGTCTGCATAATGCTTCTGTCCCTCCATTGGGAGTCCCTCGAGTCTCTACTGTTATGAGGGGAAAAGCTCTATCGGTTGCTGCACAATCACTATGGAACAGCCTCCCTCCAGTTATCCACATGGCTGCCTCGTACTACTCCTTCAAATCCAATCTCAGAATCTGGTTACTTCTGGAATCCATCGGCTCATGCTACCTATGGTGATCTTCCCACTCTGGGGTGCAGTTATCTCTACCCCCTCCCTCACTCAGCCTTACCCCTTTTTTTTGGTTCTTTTGTCTTTCTTTTCCCCCTCTCCCTTACATATTTGCTGTCACCCCAACCCCTGCTATTTTATGTCCCCTTTGCCTCCACCTCCCCTCTCCCCAGCTCTTTCCCTAGATGTCCTGCCTTGTCTTCCTACTCTCTTTCCTTCCCCCCTCTCCCTATTACCTAGTTACTTAGCAACCTGGTGTGCGCCTATGACTCCACTGACACTTAATTTCACTACTTTCCCCTCCTCCCCCACTATAGATCCCTCCTAGGAATCTTACTCTGTCACTCACCTCAGTACCTAGTGCACTTGGTGGATGACTCTGAACTGGCTCTATTGTTCCCTACCTGAAATTATCTCCCCTGCTTCTCCTTGTTTCACCTCCACCTAGGTATTGTTCTGCTTGTGTAATGTTTACCCTTCTAGGTTTTGTTTGCCATGTCTCAATTTCTTATTTACTACTGGTACAACATTTTTTGGCTACTCTGTTTTGAAACTTGTAACTGTACATCATGCATTATCTCTGTGTACCATTGCTTACTCTGTCATGTACTGTTTCCTTGTGATGTATCTGTATTGCCTGTAACCTGCTCCTACTATTTGGCTTGTATCTCAAATCGTTTGTTCTGTGCCATTGTTTGTGGCCTGGGTCATGCCTGAAAACGGTCCTTGGATCAGTGCACTTACCTGGTAAACAAAGACTTAAATAAATAAAACATTTCATACAGAACCATCATATTGGCTGAAATAAACCATCAAACACAGGACACAAATATATCCTAATTATATTGTTAAAGCATCCTGCCTATCTTGGCTTCTGCTAAATAAGTATAATTAATTAATTCATACTCACTTTATTAGCACAGCGGGAAGGGCTATAGTGATGCCATCTCTGGCTATCAGACTATGCAGACAACTTAGATAACAGTTTCACCCATATTTATATCTTATACTGTAGACAGGTTGTCTCCACTAATTCCACAGCCTTTGTATGATTTTTAAAAATACATATTTTCCAAGAAGGTCAAAAATGACCTCATAGGTGCAGTGTCCTTCTCTCTGATACAGGAATAACATGTTTACCAGAGAGAAGGAGACAAGATATCTGGGTTATTCCTAAACAAGGCAGCCTTTCAAGGAAACTGTGGTACAATCTGAGTTATGGGACATTCGAGGCATAAACAAACACATTATTCTTCCACCATCCCTTTTGAAGGTTTATAATTTGAGATGATTTCTTCTTATTCTGTCTGTATTTAACCCCATAAATGTACCAATCCTAAAAAATATGTGTTTAATTAACTAATGCTAAGGATTATGTGGTTAATAAACTAATGCTAAGGTTTAATGAACTAATGCTAAACTAATGCCTCAGTGTGCTTACGGAGATACACACTGAGCTAATGAAACAGTTCTATCTCAGTATGTACTTGTAAAAAACACATGCTGAGCTCATAGAGTCTAACTAATAAAATAAAGAAAGCAATGCTGTACTCATAGAATCTAAAACTGTTTGTCCATGCACTTATGTCTTGTGCTGAGCTCATAAACCTGTCACAGTACCTCATAAGTATACTGTGCTCATAGAATCAAATTAAAACCTGTCACAACAGCCATTGTGCTCATAAATCTGACTAATGATATGCACATGACCTCCTGACCTACACATGATCTCTCAGTCCCAACACTTATAAAGACATTAAATAGAACCTGTCCCAGCTCTGATCTCTGCGGCACCCCAGTGGTCACCCTCCCTTCCCCTGTGTGAACTCCATATACCACCACCCCCCTCTGTCTGCTGTCCCCTAACCAGTTTCTTAACCAGGATGTCTGCCTTTTCCTGATCCCCATCTGCACAGTCCCCACTTCCCTTTTTAATCTTATAACCCCACCACTGGTCTTCCTCCTTTCACTTACATACCTAAAAAGTATCTTGTTCCCCTTCATCACTGCCAGGGCTATTCTCTCTTCAGTTTGTGCCTTCACACTCCTTACTGTCCCCCCAGCTTCTCTGCATTTCACCTGACACATCTCCCTATCCTACTCCCTCTACATCTCCTTGTACCTTCTGAATGCTACCATTTTTGCCTTTACCTTTTCTGCCACCTCTTTTGAGACCCACAGCAGTCTCTTTCCTCTTGATTTTGCTCACCTGCTTCACACATAGATTTGTTGCCTTCACAAGGCCCCCTTTTAGCTTCCCCCACTGTTCCTCCACCTCGCTCAGGTTATCCCCCCCCCCGGTCAGGTCATACCTGAAGCATTCACCCATCTTTTAAAAAATCTGCTCTCCTGAAGTCCAGGACCTTCACCTTTCTGTGGTTCAGTTCCACAGCTGGCCTTATACTGAACCACACTGTAAGGTGATCGCTGTTCCCCCAGTGGCCTCCTACTCTGATGGTTGCAGCACTGCCCCCCTTAGTGAGTACCACAGCCAATACTGCCCCATCACAAGTAGGTTCACTGATTATTTGCCCAAGGAACATGCCTGCAGGAAGTCGAGTATGTCCCTGCATCTAGCTGAAGCTGCAGCAGGGAGGTTCCAATCTATATCCAGCATACTGAAGTCCCCGACCAGCAGACCTCCCCTATTCTGCCATCTCACCAGTGTGACAGGGTTGAATAAGGCCCTGTCCCATTTGTTATGCAGAAAAAGTGAAATGCAAGGATGTTCTATCCTCTCCTTTTCTGTCCTTTGTCTGTCTGCTTGCGCAACTGAATGTTCTCATGAGACCTAGGAACTGATCACTCTGATGATTTCATGATTCTCCACCTCTCGCTATCTCTCTGCCTTCACTTGCTGTTTCTGACTTTTCTTCCTCCTTGCATATCTGCAGTTATAAAAATATATGTGAATCTTTATGTGAAACTGGGATCCTTTTGTTTAAAATATATATAATTATACTGTTGAAATGATTGCAAAAAGCTATTTGGAATTTACAGGGTTAACCTGAGATGCAGTTTGAGCTCCTCTCAGGCTTGCTTGAAGACTCTTTTGCAGTGCTGTCAACAAGAGGTCAGTTCTGGGTCACCATTTCTATTTGTTGCACCTGCAAAAAAACTGGCAAGAACATACAGGAGGTCTCCCTAACAAGCTCAGGATGTAGAAGTTAATTGCCATGTTAACACTGGTTGTAAAAAGAGCAACAATATTTTTGCTGGAGAGAGAGACTGAAACTTAGAATTAGAGATACCCTCAGATGAAGGACTTTTTTTTCTCTGTTTGTACAGCCTTTGTAAATCATTATACTGAACAATTTTTATTTATTATTTTACTGTTATTAATAGTGTAACCCCCCCCCCTGTAAATGGGGGTTCCTAAAATGCCTGCCTGGGCTTACCTTAGCCCTTCTGCTCTGTTCTCCTTCTACTGTCTCCCAGGCTTCCCCCGAATCCTGCCACCATTTTTTCCGGTCCCCCAGGTCTGCTTTGCCCTCTAGAGTCCCTGTCTGTAGCCCAAATGCAAGATCCAGCCCCTTGGGGCTTAAAAACATCCACTGTGATCTCCCACTTTAAAAGTGCTGCTTCCAGGGCAGTGGGAGTCACATAGGCATGAAAAGCGCCTTTGAAGTTAAACCACTCAGTTTGTGGTCACCTCGGGGACTGTGCTGTTGGTCCCAGGATCCCTTTCACCTATTTGGGACCCAGTGACCATGGACAGCCTGCTGGGGGGCCGCTCCTGTGTGAATTGAAGGAGTTTGACTGGGGCTCAATTTAAACATGTCTGAGCCGGGCCCCGGTCATCTGAATAAAGCATAACTTGTGTCTGGCTGCCCCCAAGATAGCTATATTTGGCTTTGACCAAAAAGAGAGGAAAATAAATGTTTTTATTGTTGTAAACTATTGCTGCACATGGGGGATTTACTGTATATGTGTGCGGGAGGGAGTGTTTTAAATTAAAATAAATGCTTTTTCCCTGGTTAACCAGAACTTTGGGACTGTTATAGTTCTCTCAGCTGCTGCAGGGGAGCTTCATTAGGTGCAGTAGTGACAGGAAAACCAGCAGAGCCACACCCTTCATCTGTGCAGTGACTGCAAGTACACCATCTTGGCTACAGAGCTGTGGGGCATTGGGGCAAATAAGTGTTTCTTTCTGGCTGCACCAGGACATTATTCAGGACTGTATCTGATCTGTTATGAGGGACAGTGGGTTAAGCAGCCATTGCCAGCACTCGCAGTCAATCGGAAAGCTAGGAGAATAAAAACAGGACTTGTGGGGCATTCATTACACCTCATGGGTAAACACCCAAGTACTCAAGGGGATTTACAGGGTCATCATTTTAGGCACCAATTCACCAAGCCAACTGTGCCTCAAGTATTCTGATTAACAGGTCATTCAGCCACTCAGAGATCTGTCACCCCATCTGCTGCCAATCAGGAATTGTAAAAGGAGTCCTACAAGAGACAGTGTTTGCCAGAATTGCTTCAGATCTGCCAGAGAGAGAGAGAAGAGGAGAGCAGGCTCCAGCCTGCTGGGAACCCCCCTCACAGGGGTGGGGGCTCAGGCCCCTGCCATGCTTCCAGGCCTGGGCCATTTAACTAAGCCCCTCCAGTCTGGGGGGGGGGTTGTTATTTTTTAGTTACAGTTAAAGTGATTTAGTTTAAGTTGCAGCTGCTAGTCCGGTGGTTGCCAGAATTGTCCTCCAGGTGCTAGCCCTCCCTCCCACATTGGGGAAAGATGTGAAAAAGAAGACCATCTACCACCTAGCCTCAGTTGTGAGAGAACTGAAGAACACCAGGATGCCTTCGACTGCAGATGCAATCCGTGGAGGACCTGAGTGAGTACCTTTCCCCCCAGTGCAAGGGAGAAGCTTTAAAAGTAATCAGGGCCTCAACTCCCATTACTAGATATTTTTCTGCTGAATTTGTGAATGAGATATTAGAGCTATCAGCCTGGGCCACTACACCCCAATAGAGACTTCCTTGATTGAGAAATGTGCGGATGCATCTTGCCTGCTGCCCAAATGGCCAATATGCAGGTGCATCAAGATGTCTTGATAGTTAATTATATGAATGTGCTGATTTCTGTCATTGCCCTATGGGTTAGTTTCTGCCTTGTGGAGTTGCCAGCCAAGCCTCGTTTGTCACTTCATGATGTGGGAGGCCCTAGAGCTTATTGTTCCTGACTTATTCTGGAAATAGCCTACTTCTGTCTTTGCCGGATTTCGTCTGAGAATGCTTGCTAAAAGTGTTTTAATATCTAGACGTGCTGGATGAGACTTAGCCTATAGATGCCTCGCTTGATATTTAAATGTACTGGATGTGACTTAATGCAAATGAATATGGATGCTTGATAAAAGTGTAATCTTCTGCTTCTACTGTATGGATACCTATTGGTATTTAAATGTACTGGATGTACCCCATTGCAAAACAATATTGGATGCTTGATAAAAGCATCATCTTCTAATTACACTGGATGGGACTCTGACTTATTGTGCTGAGTGTTCGGGATGTTAAATCCAAGATCTAGCCAAGTAGCTTATCCTGGAATATTCATTTTCTGTGATGCACAGGGCAATCCCTGTCTTTCTGTGACCAGCAGGGCCAATCTTGCTTCTTCTGCTAAATGCAGGGCAATCCCTGACTTTGTATTGTCTAAAATCTACAGCCAGGCCTTTTTCCCTTGGATGAATTTAGAGCAAGTAATACTTGTAGGGTGTCATCCAGGACAACAGGCTTGAAAGAGAACCGTGGCATAGGAGGGTACATGGGGGGGGGGGGGCTGAAGAGTCCCTGGGAGCCGTGCAGGGAAGAGATGCAATAAGGAAGGAGTCACAGGTAGCGAAGTAGTTGTTGAATTCTGCGGCCACAGAGGGAGGGTCATCAGCAGTGTTGGCACCGATTTTTTTTAGGACAGGATATGAGGAATGAGTGGGTGGGGAACAGGCCATGGATCACCTTCCAGAATTTGGATGAATTATTGATGTTTTCCTGGAAAGAGGATTGGAAATACTCCGCCTTGTCGAGGTGGATGGCCTTGGTGCATGTGTTGTGGAGCAAGCAATAGCACTGGAGGCTGAGTGACGTGTTAGACTTTTTATACTTGGCCCTTGCCAGGTCTCTGGCATGTTGACACACTATGATTTCTGCAGTGACCCAGGGAAGGTGATTTCCACAGACCCTAGCCTTTCTGAACGGGACACAGCAGTACCAGACACTCAGGAATTGTGAGCTGAAGTAGGACAGGGCAGAGTTAATGGAGGAGGCAGTGGTAATTGGTGTCCTATTGATACTGGACAGGTCATTATGGAGCGAGGACAGAGCTAGGTAATGGAAGGAGGAGCAGAAGTTAAGAATGACTGGAGGGGACTTTGCACGGTGAATTTTGTACACACAGTAGACCATATGGTGATCGCTGAGTGCGTCAGGTAGAATACCGAAGTTTATGACACAGTGGGGGTAGTAAAGAAAGGAAAGTGGCATACCTGGAAGTCAGCAGGAAGCTGGACCCTAAACAGCATGGCTTCTCAACTGGACAATCTTGCCAAACAAACATAGTGGAATTCTTTGATTGGGTAACTAGAGTAGTAGACCTGGATGAGGCCGTAGATATTGTATATCTATCTATCTATCTATCTATTTATTTATTTATTTATTTGCTTTTGTTTACCGGGTAAACTAGACATCCATGTGCCTATTTTCAGGTGCGACCCGGGAGAGTTACAGACATGAATTTTACAGGTACAGTGAGTAATACAACTTATACATACATTTAGTAAGGCCTTCGACTCCGTCCCATGTAGAAGGTTCGGCAACAAACTGGAGGACACAGGTATAGGAAGGAAGATGATAAACTGGGTGAGAAACTGGTGATGGGAGGACCCAGAATGTGCTAGTAAATGGCGCTGTATCATGGGAAGGGAAAGTAACCAGTTGGGTTCTGCAGGGGTCAATATATTTATCAGTGATATTGCTGATGAACTGGAGGGAAAGGTATACCTGTTTGCAGACGACACTAAACTCTGCAGCAGGGTGGACACACAGGAGTCGGACCTAAAGAAACTGGAAGAATGGTCCAAGATTTGGCAGTTGAAGTGCCAAAAAATGCAAAGTCATGCAGCTGGGAAAAAGAAACCAGGGAAAAATACACATTGAGAGGTTAAACATTAATCGTCACTTACTGTGAGCGAGACCTTGGAATCATGGTATCGAATGACCTGAAGATTGGAAGGCAATGTGATAAGGCATCAAAAAAACCAGCAGTATCAGGCAGGAGTATTACAAGCAGAAAGCAAGATGTGATAATCCCGTTGTACAGGTCCTTGGTGAGGCCTCACCTGGAGTACTGCATCCATTTCTGGAGATCACACCTTAAAAAGGACATAAACCGATTAGAGTCTGCGCAATGAAGAGCTACAAAGATGGTCCAAGATCTCCACCACGAAGCCTATGAGAGTAGACTTAGGAATTTAAACTTGTACTCATTGGAGCAGAGAAGGGACAGGGGAGATATGATAGAGACCTTTAAATACTTCAAGGGAATCAACTCCGCACAGCAGCTGAGTCTCTTCAATGAAAATAAAGAAGCACATACCAGAGGGCACAACAAACGTTTGGTGGGGGTAGATTCTGGAGCAATGCCAGAAAGTTCTTTACTGAAAAGGTCATGGAGCCCTGGAATAGACTACCACAAGAGGTGGTGGAGGCAAAGACAGGGAATTCAAATATCATGGGATAGGCATTGTGGGATACTGAAACAAAGTAGTATATCCTGGGGGGGTAGACAAACAGGCAGACTAGATGGATTAAACGATCCCCGTCTGCCCTCACATTCTTATGTTCTGTAGGCTGGGCCTGGATGAGCAAGCAAGAAGCAGTCAGGGTCTATAATATCACCATTTTGCCTAACACCTTTTTACATCCTAGCTTGAGCCCTGAGGGGGCTCCTCCATCCAGACTGTGGCTCTGGCACTGCTCTTGGATGACAGCATCCTCCTCGCCATTCTGCCCGCTCCCCAGCTGCTGCTCAGCTCAAGCCCTGAGGGGGTTCCTCCGCCGAGACTGTGGCTCTGGCACTCCTCTTGGCCGGCCGCATCCTCCTCGCCAATCTGCCCGCTCCCCAGCTGCTGCTCAGCTCACGCCCTGAGGGGGCTTCTCCATTGAGACTGTTGCTCTGGTACTGCTCTTGGCCGGCCGCATCCTTCTCGCCAATCTGCCTGCTCCCCAGCTGCTGCTCAGCTCGAGCCCTGAAGAGGCTCCTTCACCTAGACTGTGGCTCTGGCACTGCTCTTGGCCAGCTGAATCCTCCTTGCCAATCTGTCCGCTCCCCAGCTGCTGCTCAGGTATGCTTTGCCAGTACTAGGACCACTCAGCTTGTAATTTGACTGTTCCTTCTATGTCTGTTTCTAGTCCTCCTTTGACTGCTACGGTCCCCTTATGCTTCTCTGTTGAACTCAGCTGCACTCTGTATTTCTAGCGCTTGGTGCTCCTGCTGACTCTGTTTTCTGTATCTGCAGTGCCGGGCACTCCTGTGTAAATTAAATTGAAGCGCAAGGCACTCCTGTAACCCTCTGTGCTTTGTAATTTGAAAAATGTGCCTAAAAAATGATTTTTTTCTGTACTGTGCACCACTATTGATGTTTTAATTTTAGAATGTTAGCTGATAGCCTTACTAGACTGTGCTAGATAACTGTCTGAGTCTCTGCTTCATGCTTTTGTTTTAACTTAAGTTTAATACAAATGTTAGCTGTTAGACTTAATAGAATATTGTCACAAGTTTTTAATTTCTCTGCCTCTTAATTTCTCTATCTCAAACACCCCCCCACTAGACCTTTGTACTCTCAGCCCTTGCTTCCTTGGACACCACTAGCTCTAAAAGCCCAATCTCACCCCCCACTGCAATTTCTCCTCTCCCATCCTGCTACGCCTCTTGGCACCCACTCTCCTCCATTTTATCTCTTGTGCTGCCTCCCCCCCCCAAGTTTAGCTGGCCTCTGTACTGGAATCTTTATGTGTTCTTACAGCCTTGCCTACTTTCTAGCATGAGCCCTTAGGGGGCTTCTCTACTGAGACTGTGGCTCTGGCACTGCTCTTGGCCGGCCGCATCCTCCTCGTCAATCTGCCCGCTCCCCAGCTGCTGCTCAGGTACGGTTTGCCAGCACTAGGACCACTCAGCTTGTAATTTGACTGGTCCTTCTATGGCTGTTTCTAGTCCTCCTTTGGCTGCTACAGGCCCCTTCTGTTTCTCTGTTGGACTCAGCTCTACCCTGCATTTCTAGCGCTTGGCGCTCCTACTGACTTTAAGTGATCCCTGCCTGTTGTTCATATAGGTACCTTCCTAAACTACAGCTCCCCTACATCTGACCAGCCCCCTTCTCCTGCACTCCCTGCTTACAAATTCATCCTGTTCCTAAATCAATTATTCACTAATTTCTCTGCCTTTATGAACAATGCATCCCCTACTCTCCTCTCCTCTCTCTCCCTTGTTTTCCTCGTATCCCTCTATTTACCACCTCCACTTGCTCTCTACTCACCATTCCTAATAACTCTCCCAACCCCATCAGTTACTATCTCCAGTCCCCTACCCAAATCCATGCTATCACTCCCTCCCTGCCATTTGAAATGTGGTCTCACTTTACCACTATTCCCCATGTGGCTTTGATAACAGTGTCCACTTTCACTGTGGTTCTCCACCTTCTCCTTCCTCACTCATCCACTCCCTTCTCAAAACTCCCAACCTCCTCCCCAGCCCCTTCAAAATCCCCTAAGCTCCACTTTCTCATACTCGCCCTCCTCTTGCTCTCCACCGGTGATATCCACCCCAACCCATGCTCTATTGCCCCTTGCACCTCTGGTGCTTCTTCCTCTACTACCTCCCCCACTCTCTTCTCTCAGCCCTCCCAAAGGGATTAAAGATTTTACATCTAAATACCCGCAGCTTGTTGCAAAAAACTAGACCAGATTCAGACCATGGTGTGCACTCTAAAACCAGACATTCTAATCATCTCAGAAACTTGGCAAAATCCCTGACCACTCAGTCTCCATTCCTGGCTACTCACTGCTAAGGCAAGGCCATGTTGGCAGGGGTGGTGGTGCGGCCATTTATGTCCTAGCCTTCATCCAATATTCCATCATCTACATATCCTCCAATCCTGAGACCCATGATACCCTAGCTATCCATGTGACCCTCCCCTTCACTCTCCCAATCTTCGAGGCCGGCATATACTGCCGTCCAAATGTCCATCTTTTGGTCATGCTAGACCTCCTAACCTCCATCACTTCTCTTGCTTGCTCTAGGGAATTATTCATCCTAGGCGACTTCAATATAAATTGGTTGTCACCTAAAATTACTAGAACTAAAAATGAAATCGGAGCCCTAAACCTCTCCCAACTGATCTCCAAACCACAAGACACAACAACACTCCTTACTTGACTGGGCCCTTACCTCCATCCCCACCACATCATCACCTCTGGCATCCTCCCCAATGCTCTCAGTGACCATAGCCCAATATTCATAGTTAGGAAAGTCCACAGAACTAAATCACCACACAAAACCATACAACTATGCTCTGTCAAGTCTCTTGACCTTGAACCTCTCCAGTAACCTTGCCACTTCTGACTGGTACCCCCTAACCTCATTCCCCTCAGTTGATAAAGGCCCTTGCCTACTTCAAAGAAGTCTTTCTTGTAAACTGGAACGCCTTTGCCCCACTCAAACAAACCAGAGTCAAAGGCAATCACTTACCTTGGATAACCCCTGAACTTCTGGCCTGCCTCAGGGCTAGAGATCAAGCCTGGACGTGTCATAAAGCTACCCAGCATCCTAGTGACCTCACAAACTATTGCATGCTCAGAAACGCTTGCACCAGGGCCACAAGGTTAACCAAGTTCGAATATTTCAAATCTGTCTTCATCAACAACATAAATTCCCCTTCAAAGTTCTGGAAGGTGGTCCACACCCTATTTACCCCCTCATCTCGCCCACCGCCCCCGGTACTTGAAGTAAATCACTCACTAGTGTCTGACCCACCAGCTGTAGCTGCGGAATTTAACTCCTACTATACCTCCTACACCACTGAGCTTCTGAAATCCTTCCCCTCCTACCTTTCCCCCTCCCCATCCTCTACCGGTGTGCCCCCTCCACCACCCTCCCACCTTCCCTTCTCTTTCGCTACTGTAACCCAAAAGATGCCCTAAATGCCCTCCTCACCATCAACCTCTCTGAAGGTGCCTCCCCGATGTGGCCTTAACCCAAAACTCCTCTCCCTCTCCACTTCAGCCATTGCCTACCCCTCTCAATAATCTTAAATCTCTCATTCTCTACTGCCTCGGCCCCCTCTTCATGGAAACATGCTGTGGTCCTCCCTCTACCTAAAGGGGGTGACCCCTCATACCCTGGCAACTACTGCCCCATTTCTCTCCTCCCTACCCTTGCCAAGCTTCAGGAACACATTGTCCTCTCCCAACTCATCTCTTTTCTATCTGACACCTTTTTCACCCCGTTCCAGTCTGGTTTCAAGAAAAACCACTCAACCACCACCTCTCTCCTACAGCTCACAGACTGCATCCTAACCAGGATGGACAATGGCCAAATTACCTTTGCTGTTTTTGTCGACCTGGCCAAGGCCTTCGGCAGCTGGCCTATCTCACTCTGCCACAAACTGGTTCAAGGCCTACCTTACTGGCAGAACCCAATCAGTTAAGATCTTGGACGCCACTTCCCCTCCTCTCCCGATTAGCACTGGAGTCCCCCAGGGCTTGGTATTAAGACCTCTCCTATTCTCCATCTTCTTAAATGACCTTCCCTCTGTTTGCTCCCCATTCTCCTCTGTATATATGTATGCCGATGACACAGTCCTGTATGCATCTGGCTCCTGTACTGATGAGGTTACAACCAGTTTACAGCAAGACTTCAACAAGGTTCAGTTCTGGTTTGCTAACCATCAACTTTTCCTCAACACCAAGAAGACTGTCTCCATGACCTTTGGCACAAGGCAGAGACTCTCTAGGCTTCCCTCCCTACCCACTTTCCACACCCTTGATGGGACTTTACTTGAGGACATATCCTTCTTCAGGTACTTAGGTGTTTGGTTGGACTAACGCCTAAACTTCTCCGGACATATTGACGCTATCCAGAAAAAACTGCTCCCCAAGCTTGGTGCCCTGTTCAGGAACTGTAGTTGCATCCCCTCCTATGGCTAGGCATGAACTTGTTCAGAAGATGATACTGCCCATTTTTGACTACTGGGACATAGTCTATGGTGCTGCCACTAAGTCCTCCCTGGCCAGACTGGACACCCTCTTCAATTCCTTCTGCCGCTTTGCCCTGGATGCCCCTCTTGCACCAATCACTGCGATCTTTATTGTGCCCTATTCTTAGGTATTTAGAAAGACAGACAAATCTAATTACTATAGTAAGAATTGCACTGTTTAAAACCTTGTTCTTTTAAAAGATTTGTATGTCTTGTGATATAATAGTTATGTATTGTATGTTTTACATATCTATTTTAGCAAAAACTCTAATTTTAGAACATACTTGGTCTGTCTTTAATTTCTTTCCTTTACAAGTAGAGTATATATGGTTACAGCAGACACTGTGTATAAGCTTGAATGGTGATATCAAACTGGAAAAAAGTGAGAATAATCTGAGGTCTTTATTAAAGTTTAAGGGTTCTTTTTTGTACACCTGGTTAGGTGCCCGTAGGCAAACATACCTGGCCCCTGATGACAGATATATCTGAGCCTGTGCATTGGGTACGCTAGCAAGAGGTTCACAGTTTGAATCCCTCCAAGACTTGAGACCAAAGGTTGATTCGAACCCACAAAAACAGACAAGAAGGTTACCTTGTTCTGTTAAACTGTTCACAACACTGCGCTCGGACATTGGCACTTTGGGAGTAGAGGGCCTGACCTGCTGAGTGGGTTTGTGACACCCTCCCACCTCAAATCCGGCACTCATCCTCCACCTACTCCATCAGCTCTGCCCTCAATAATTACCTTGCACCTAGCTGCTTCTGCCATGTTCCTCCTTAATTCCCTCCTAGAAGCCCTGAACAAACCCTACCTCTCTACACTCACCTTCATTTTACCCTGGGCACACCCACCCCCCAAATCTCTAGCCCTCCTTCCCCCAAATTGTTCCCCCTTACTGGCCTTCCTTGATCTCTCACAGAATGTAAAGGACCCCGAATGCCCTCCATAGATCCCTCTTCTACCCCAAGGGGTTTGTATCTCTGATCTACTCCCCTTCCCCTACCACCCTAAAGGGGTCTCTCTGGGACATTGCCTTACCCCTTTCATTCTGGCCCCACCAGTTCCCTTGTAGGGTTCCTCACATCCTGAGGGGGTCTCCAGGGACACGAGTCTCCCCCCTCCCCTTCCCCCTTTTCTTTCACGTAAGCACTTGTTTACTTATTAACCCGGCACTTGTTATTGTCTACTCTTTCTACATGTTATGCACAACATTGTTGTAACACCTGCCTTACAACTGTATATTAATGTTGATCCTGTAACTTGAATGTTTAATGTCTCATTCCTATTGTACCCCTTCCCCCCAGGTTGCACCGGGAGATGAGCGACTTGTTGCCCAATGTGCCTTCCTGGTGAAACACTTCAATAAATAAAAATGTTGGCTCTCACGTATGTGCAAGCAACATCTTGTGGTAGTAGCACATTTCAGAGGTGTGTCAGTGTTGTCTCAAATGCAGGGGATGCTTTAGTGGGTGCGTCCCTCAGACGATAATTAGTGAGCAAGCTGGCGATGACAGCAGCTTCAAAAAGAGCCAAGGAGTTGAAATGAATCTGCCGCTGCAATCACGGACAGGTTCGTTATTGCAGCGGCACCTCCCTCGCAACCTCATCGGCTCCTGCCGCGTGACGAGCACTCTGTCCCCAGGCCTTGCTCTACGAGAGCAACTGTTTTGTTCACTGTGCCTTTCCTGGTGAAACATTTCAATAAATAAATCAGCCCCTGTTCACCTTTCCACATTGGCGCTCCTGCCACCTGCCACACACTCCCCAGAAAGCTGACATCGGGGTGCCCAATCCCCGAGTCAGCATATATTCCTCCCCCTCCACATTTTGGCACACTGGGAGCCCACCCCAATGTGCCCTGATAATTTTTTATAAATTTATTTTTCCGACACCGGGATGCCCACTCCCGGCGTCAGATGCTCCCAACCCCCCCAAGCTCACTTTCTTTGCCAATGGGGGTGTCCAATCCCTGTCGGCATTATGTCCCCCTCCCAACTCATATGGCACACTGGCAGCCCACCCCAGTGTGCCCAAAAGTTGTTTTTTTGTTTTGTTTTTCAACCTGTAAATTAAGAAAACAGTCTCCCAGCGTTTTTTTTTATCTGCAAAAAAAGAAAACAGTCCCTCGTAGTCTCCCCACTGCCCCCATACCCACCCTCCCACTGATCACCCACCTCCCAGCACCCCAATACCCCATACCTACTTAGAGGTCGAGAGCAGCGATCTTCAATGGAGCGAGACACGTCTGCACTCTTCAAATCTGACCGGTAAACTGAAGAATCAAAGTTAAGCACGTATAATCGCTGTCAATAAAAGTTTCAACTTATGTTGATATCTCAGCCAGTTTTAGGAATTTTGGCCCAAAATTTTCAACATGGGGTGCTTGGAACCCCACCTCGGGTACATGTCACTGTCATTTTGTTACTCAGACCCAATAGGTGATTTCGTGGCTGCTGACAAATGACAATGCCACTGTTCATGAGGTGGCTTCTCAAAAAGCCCATGTTGCAAATTTGGTGAAAAAATTCCAAGAAGTGACTGTATTATGCAGTTTCCATGCATGCTTGTAACTGTGACAATTTTTTATATTTTCACTCCAGATGTTCAACATTGCCATTTTTTCACACTTCTTTATGAACAGTACTGCTGTCATTGTTCACATCCTGCCAGAAACGTGTGGTGCAGTCGCTGTGGGAAATCAACTTTCACGACAGATTAACAAAACCACAGTGCCGCTGTTCATGAGAGGACATCCCAAAATGCCCATGTTGAAAGTGTGACAAAAAAATTCCAGCAATTGATTGCGTTACGGGTGTGTGTCGTGCAGTTTTTACGCACTCTTGTAACTTCGCCATTTTTTCATATTTTCACTCCAGATTTTCAACATTGCCATTTTTTCACACCTCCTCATGAACAGTACAGCTGTCATTTTTCACATCCTGCCCAAAATGTGTTTTTGCACCTGTGGCACTGATTTGCACAGTAGCTGTGTGAAATCACCTTTCGAGATTGAGTAACGAAATAATAGTGCCACTGTTCATGAGGTAGGGTCCCCAGAAGCCCATGCTGAAAATCTGGAGTGAAAATACCAACAAACGACAGGGGTGTTAGGGTTTCCAACTGTAACACCCCACCCTGTAGAGACATAGGCGCCGGGGGTGTGACTTGGGTTTGTCGTCCGTAATGCTTATGGCATTCCACCCACACCCTGCAGTCATGGACGGGCATCGAGCTGTGCCTTGGGGTCTTAGTCCCTAACGTTCACCTCATTCTCCTATAATACACCCATCTCAGCTTATTTCCTTATGGAATGGGGTGAGTGTAAGGGCCGAAGACCCCAAGCCACACCGCGACTCCTGTTGCTGTCTGCAGGGTGTGATGAAGTGGAATGGCTTTAGCGTTATGGCCGATGACCTAAAGGCACACCCCCAATGCCTTTCAGTCTCTGTGGTGGGGTGCCATTAGTTCAGTACTTCACTGCCATTCCTATTATGCATCTCTCTAACCCTTGCACTACCAATGCCAGCAAGCCAACATTTGGCATTGACAAATGCTTGTTCCTTTTAGGACCTGAAGCTTACCATACATGAAGCCCTTGCTATTTTGTTTGTAATCCTTGCCTGAGCTCTTTTATAGAGTATAAGTTACATCTTCGTTCAGCTGACTCTTATTGCTCTGCATCAGTTCATGGGTGGGGTGATCCAGTGGGGAGGTATTGTACCCTAGGGGGTTGGACCATATTGACATCAGATCCACTTAAACGTTTGCCTCGGTGGAGGCACCATGCCATCTACTTAAATCTTTGACACAAATCTCCTAATCAGGTCAGGAGTTCAATGATCCAGAGCCCTCAACCTTGTTTAAGCCCACAGGGCAGGGGTAGTAACTGACATATCCATAGTGACCTGCTTACAGGCAGTGCTGGAATTAAACTTTATGAGGTTTAGGAATTGGGGGGGAGGGGCTCATAAGGGTCATATCTTTAAATTGAGCCCCCCCTTCCAATTATAAGTCAATAGCAGTGATGCATGAGCTACCAGGTCTCACTTTAGAGCTAGGGGTGCCGAGCCCTAGCAAGCCCCCCTGTAGTTCCAACACTGGTTACAGATGGGCACAGCTGAATTATATACATACAGTATGTACAGGAGGCCATACTGAGTTGAACGAGGGAAAAATTCCAGCATTCATGGATGAGTATTCCAGAGGGGAGGTATTGCACCCTAGGGGGTTGTACCATATTTGTATTTATTTATTTTAGTCTTTGGTAACAGGGTCAGGCCCTCTAGGCACAAGTGCCTATTTTCAGGGGTGACCTGGGAGCACTGGGGAGGTTAAGTGACTTTTGACATCAGGTCCACTTAAACTTTTCTCTGGATGGAGGCACCATGCTATTAAATATCTTTGATATGAATCCCCCAATCAGGAGTTCAATGATCCAGGCTCCTTGACCTTGCTTGAGCCCACAAGGGTTGGGGGATCATAACTGACAATATCCACGGTGACCTGGCTACACATCGGTGGGTACAGCTGCATTAGATACATATGTACAGGAGGCCATAGTGAATGAGGGAGGAATTCCAAGAGAATGTGGCAAAGAACCCGGCAATCCTAGATGAGAGCCCATATTGTAATATTCAATGGCAGAGCCCTGGTCATCAAACTAGGTAAGGAGTCTCGTCCAGAAATAATGTAGAGCCCAGACTGATAAATAGTCCATTCCCCAATTCCTGAGACTCCTGACCAGATTTACCAAGTACAGCACAACTTCAGCAAATCAGCAGTGGAGAACAAATGAAACAAATTCATCTAAACAGTAGAACAAACAAAGGAGATGAGACTGAAAGCAGTAAAGCAAGCAGAAGTGAATCCATAAAAATAACTGGAATGGTTAGGGAAGCCAGAAGGCCACGAGTAAGGCCACAATATGCAGCAACGCAGGTAATTACAAGTTTGTTTAACATATTGGCAAAAGGCAGGGAAGGAGAAGAGCAGGGACACACAGTTCCTGAAGGAACATGGAAGCAGTAAAAGGGAAGAAATCCCCCCATACCTTTCAACTTTCCCTTATTATGTGGGATGTGCCTCATTGTCTCCCATAAAATGCTATGCCCCACATGGGAAAGGCGCTGTCAGTGCTCACATAGAGTAGGTGCTGTAAATGCAGGCATGTACAATAACAATAAAATGTCAGTATTGTTGTGAGCAACAATCGGGCCATAATTCAGGGCAACTAGTATAAAGGTTATTGGTCTCTGCACACTGGAAGAGAGGAGGGAGAGGGGGACCTTTACATACTTCACGAGGGTAAATAAGATACAGGAGGAAGTATTTTTTCCAGAAATAGCACTTGAAACAAGGAGTATGATAAGAAACTGGAGAAGGGTAACTTCAGGAGAGATGTGAGGAAGTGCTTCTTCACAGAAAGAGTGGTGGATGCATGAAACAGCCTGTGGTGGAGGTGGTGGGGACACAAACACTGGTGGAGTTCAGGAATGTGCGGGGTAGGCACAAGAGAATCTTGGGGGAAAGGAAATGGGGGAGGAATAATGGACCAGATAACTGAGCATGTAGGATCTGTGGTGATACTGTAGGCAGCCAGGGAAAAATGGGCAGACTAGGTGGGCCAATCAATCCTTATCTGCTGGCAAATTCTTACATTGTGCTAGATGAGTTAAGCCACAGGGTGGCACTGTTGCACTGTACTATTTATTTCTTTTTTTAAACCAGGTAAGATACATTAGGCATACATGTGCCTACTCTCAGACATGACCTGGGAGAATTGCAGACTAACAGTAACAAAATTTATAGCAACGTCAATAGAGGACTGCAGTAGAATAGACCATGAATTAGGCAGTGATACACAATAAGCAAATGCACATACACAGCAACAGCTAGCATACAGGATAAATAAATACTCTTTAGGGTAACTGAACCAGAAAGTGCAAATAGTACTAGGGCAGCCCGTCTAAAGATTACTTGCATAAACAAGGGCCAGGTTGACCCAAAGAGACCTTTAGGGCCTTACAGAAAATTGGGTGGCTGGGAGAGAGGTGTAGTTTTGGGGCAAGAGAGTTCCAGAAGGTATGGGCATAGACTGCAAAAGCCAGTTTCCCCAGGCCAGTGGAGCACTGGCGTTCATGGAGAGGTTGGGAGTCCACAGATCTTGGCAAGTATGTGGGGGAAGCGTGCTGCAGGTGTCTTGCTAGGGAAGATGGTAAGCCTGTTCAAAGGAGTTTGTCCAGAAAACAGCCCAGAGCAAGGGATTGCTGACCAGCAGGGGAAGGCCAGCTCAGCCCAAAATAGAGAAGGCAGTGGTGCATGCACTTTGAAGAGGCCAGGGCAAAACGACACACATTATTGTATCTTGGGTCCCATCTAGAGTGGACAGTTTTGTTTGCATCAGGTATGCCAAAATGCCATATGTCAGACCTGGCAAGAGTACATCTTGAGCTGTGGACTGTTGGGCAGCTGGGGACAGACAGTGCTTGACCTAAAGGCCATGCCCAATTTAAAGTTAACAGACTTGCAGACTGAGGAGACATGGAGGGAGAAATCAAGCGAGGGGTCGAGCTATACTCTTAGGTATTTGAAACTGTTGACAGCCTCAAGTGAGGTCCATCTTTACAGGTGATCAAGCGTTTTGTAGGGCAGCTCGGAGTTTTAGCTTGGAACCAAAGAGCATGGACTTGGTCTTTTTACTGTTTTAGGATTAGCTTGTTTGGAGATAGCCAAGGCTGTGTGATTTCAAACACATCAGTGAAGGATTTTTGGGTGGGAGAAACAGTTTGGGTACTGTAGTACAGGATGAGATCATCTGTAGACTACATTCAGGAGGTCATAGGTGAAGATAAAGAAAAGGAGTGGACCTAGCATTGAACCTCGGGGAACCCCAACTGTGATGTCAGCAAGGTTGGAAGAGGCGGAGTGGAGGAGAACTTGCTGCTTCCTTCCAGACAGGTAGTTTGAGAACCAGGAGTTTGCAGGTGGGGAGACACCAAGGGAGGCAAGTTTGATTTTGAGGAGACAGTGATTGACCAGATCACATGCCTTCATGAGGTCAAATAACGCTGCACCAGTTAGGAGTCCAGAGTCCATAGCTAAACTGATGCCATTTGTCAGTGTGCTCAGGGCTGTGGAGGTGCTGTGTACTGATACCGTGTTGTGCAGGAAACGAGATTGTATTTGGATATATGGTCATTTAACTGCTAATTGAACATCAGTTACAACTCCCATAAAAAATATGCCAAAGCGGAGCTAAATTGTGCACAAGTAGGATATTAGTTTCTACAGTGTTGCAGCCAGTATCCCCATAAGTGATGCTATGTCCCACCTTATGATTGCCAGTGACCCATAGTGTCCCTCATGTCAAGTGTCTATGTCCCACATGTCACTGACCAGAGGTTGAGAGGTACAATTCCTCCAAACTACAGAAGATATTTGAACAGAAACGTAGAAGAGCAGAGGGAAGCCTTAGTCAAACAGCAACTGAACAGCAGCAAGGAAACATAGCAGCAAGGACATGCAAGTCCAAGGAAAGCTGGGGCAGGCTGTTTAAATTAGGGTTGCTTGGAATCCACTGAATGAAATCCAGTTAATCAAATTCTGTTTTTTGGGGTGATATTCAGAATGTCAATATGCAAGGCTGGAATTCCAACTCAAAAATCCCTAGTTGAATGTGGATTGGTTTCTAATTCTGCATCTGAGTGCTTCCTAAATCTTGAGCCCCAAGTAGTACAGCCCTCCCTGACCCTTCACTCTCCCTAACTCTGTGTCCATCCAGTGGTCCCAGCACTGATTCAGCAGGCCTGGTAGGGAGGAAGGGAGGATCATCATGACATGCTGGTGCTGCAGTAGTTTAGTCAATGAAGTTAGTCCTCTGCTGGTGGTCTATGAGCAGCTGGCAAGTAGAACTGGCAGACAGCAGTTTTTATATGTTTCCCATTCTCATTCTCCCATCAAAGTCTAGTCCACAGACAGGGATGTGAATGCCCCCTCACACGCGCCCCGCCAGACAGCAGGCACTACCAGATACTTCTATTAGGCATCTGGAGGTGGTGACTACCCAGAGTTTTCTGCCAGTCAGCCACCATTCGGTGAGAGCACTGCTGGGTAAAGGGATAGGAGTCTGGAACTGGGATATGGCCATGAACTCCATCGGAAGAACCAGTCAGTGCGGTGGGGTTGGGGGACCAGTAACAGTAATAGCTGCAGACTAGGTGCTGGGCTTGGCTGGATTTGGTAAAACCTGGACTGGGTTGCTTGCTGCTTGGGATGTGTGTGTGTGTGTGCTGCATGATAATGATGATTTGAACAAACTGGCGGGGGGGGGGGGTTCTCCTCTGTCTGTGAACTGGACTCGGATGGGAGGGTAAGAATGGGAAAAATACATAATGCTGCCACCACTGATTCTACCTGCCAGCTGCTCACAGACCAGCACCAGAGGATTAACTGCACCGACTAAACTACAGCAGCGCCAGCATGTCATGGTGTGATGGTCCTCCTTTCCTCCCTATCAGGCCTATAGCATCAGTGCTGGGACTGCTGGACAGACAAAGGTAAAGGAAGGGTGGGTTCTTCAGGGTGTGCTGGATGGTGTAAGGGTGGAGTTTTAAAGTTTGTTTTCAAAGTCAGATACAGAATCCGAACTTTGGATTCTGGATACAGTTCCATTAGGACTCTTTAGCAAGTATTGGAACAGAAGCAGACTCAGAAGTTCCAAATATCTGAAAAATGAGTGACAAAATGGAACCGGAAGATTCCAAGTGATCCTAGATGAAATAGTGCTTAGAGGGGATGGGGCATGTCGCCCTGTGCCCCATCGAACCACAGGCATAACCTTCTTATTACTGGTTCCTGGTAGCCCCTTGATAGTGCACCCCCCCCCCCATGGGTGCCCCGACTGACCTGACTGTGTCTTTGGTGGAGGCAGGCATGGTCCAAGGTGCTCCCATGTCTAGCGATAAGTTGATGGCTCTTTAAATAGTGCTCGGAGGTGGTGGGCAAGGAGGTTGGAACCAAAGGCTGGGGGGAGGTTGCAACCCAACCCCCCACTAGTTTACACTTGTGCTCTTGAAACCTTACAAGCATTACCTGTTCTTACAAAACTGAGGCTGCTATTATAGGCTGTAGGTTCCTTCTTAAATTTTCACCCCAGACACACATACACATACACAGTCTTCCCGGACTAAAAGTCTCCACCACTCATTTACACTAATTGGACTACGATGAAGGTGCTAGGACCCTGTGGGAGCCAAAAATCTTCAGGAGGGCCTGTGCCGGGATAGGACCATGGAAGCAGGTGCCACGAGACTAGCTTGCACCATACAGGCTGTCTCAGCGTTGACCCTCCAACCGCCTCAGTTCCTTTTCTCCCACCGTCGAGTGCGCTTCAATGATGACGTTCACCTGCAAGGAGTCAAGTCTTCGTCTATATGACAGCAGCTATAACCATTCAGTATTCAATTAACTTTCTATTTTTAGTGTTCTTTTCTTATTTAAAAACAAAAAACGAAGAAGAAGAAGAAGAAGAAATTTGCAGCCTGCTATCAACGGAGTCAACCTTAACGGTAGCGGTGACAGCAGGGAGACTTCGTTTGAAAGCTGTGATGACAGTGAGGCTGTGTCCGGTCCTTCGCCCTTTGTGGAGGGGGGCGTCTGACCACAGGCAGTCTGGTGCTCGGGGGGGAGGACAGTCCACCTGAAGCACAAAAGTAGTGAGCTTGTTCCCAGCCTCAGTTGGGACCTGGCTCTGCTCGACCTTGAGCTCTTCTTCCTTCTATCGGTGGAAGAAGTATCGGTACCACTTGAGGTCACCCTCTGGTACATCTGCACAGGGATCGTCAGTGGTGGAGGGTGGTAGGCCTGACCTGACTCCGGTGGGGTCCTCTGTGGCTCCGTTCTTAATGGCCATGATCTTCAACACCGGATCCCGTCTCTGTCCTCGATGGGTCTCCTGTGAGCAGTTTCACCTCTGGGCTGCTCTTTTAGAGCAGGGGATACAGTATCTGCCCAGTTGACCTGGTCACTGGACCTAGTTCCGGGGCCTTCAGGCCTTGTAGCTGCTGGGCCATGGCTGGGTCGGTCAGGCCAAGGTGTGCACGGTGCCCTCTCTGGTGCCAATGCCTTCAACGCTGACTCCTCCTGCCTACCCTCTCACCTTTTCCCTGTAGGGGCCAGCATGGGTACCGCCTTCCCTTTTTTTTCAGGTCTAGGCCCAGCATGTACTTGTGTCGCATGGTACAGGCACTGCAATGGCGCCTGAACACTTGGATGCTGATCCAGGTGATAGCGCCTCCCGTCCCTGGCCTGGACCAGCTTTTTGAAGGTTATTCTGTTCTGCTTTGCCAAAGATGCAGTGGATTACTCACACTATGGACTGGAAGGCAAGCCTTCTGTATCAGTGTGATGGAAGATCTTTCCAGTTTTTTCCCTCCAGGATATGAGGTCCACCATAACATTTCAGTCTTCATATATGAACCAAAGCAGACTTCTATGTCTTGAGTTCTTTCATTCCTCAGTATGAGTACACCCTTCGGAATACTCTAACTTCATGGTTGAGAGACTCCCAGAATCTAACACTCCATTGCAAGGGGCATATAGCCCAATAATCAGCTGACAGCTTTTATGGATGCCTATGACTCTACCTCTAGGAGCAGGTGGTTAATGTCTCCTCCATGGTGCTTATCTGTTCGGCCCTCAGGTTGGGCTCTGGAGGCCTCTTAGAACAATAAGGCTACCATTTAAACAGCAGGCAACACCTGCTGCCTCTCAGAGGGAAGAGAACCATCAACATTCTCGTAACAGGCAATACTTTCAAGGTAGAGGCCTAGGTGCCTTCATCAGGAAATAACCCCTCAGCCACAAAGAGAATGCAATAGAGGACATGGCCCAAAAGCGCCCTGTACCAACCTCTGTGGATCTGGCCCAGGTCCCTCCTCAGCTGTCTGAGGAGGACACCTCTCAGCGGTAGGAAGGGTGTCTAATTTGGTATTACAACCAGTGGAAGTCCATTATAGTGGACATATGGGTCATTGGGATTGTCCAAGAGGGATACTCTCCCAATTTCACAGAGATTTCCCCAGAGCTTCCACCCAGACAGTAGCTCAGTCTGTCCGCCTCTCAGTCACACTCTCTTGCTTCTGAGATAAGGGGCCTCTGCGGGAACTGGGCAGTAGAAGTTGTTATACAGTGGAATGGAGCACAGGTTCCTATTTCCATTGCTTCTGGTTCCAAGATACCAGGTGGCATGTGCCCATTTGTCAACCTTGGAAGGTTAAACAAGTACCTTGCCAGGGAGGAGTTCACTAAAACCTGGCATTCAATTCTTCACTTCCTGGACATTTGGCTCCTAGCCAGCCAATACGGGCAGGAGGCACAAGAGGGAGTTGCCACAGCTTCTCAGTTGTTCTCTCCAGGAGGGATTTTCTGATTTGGGGAAGGTGCCAGTTTTATCTTCCCAACAGCTCCTCTTCTTTGCAGCCCTCCTGGATGCTTCCAGGGCATTGGTTTTCATTCCAGAGGACGGGAGAAATTACATGTTCAGATGACTCATTACATCATGGAAAATGACTCTATTCAGGCCCCCTTTCAATGGAGCAAATGTTGGAGCTCAGCAGTTGGTGGTCTCTGACCATGCATCCTCAATCCTCCATACAAAATGACAGAGCCTCAGACAAAATCTCTCATAGGGAGCTCACTGTCGAGACCTCCACACTCGGGTGTGGAGCCAGGAGGAACCTCATCTTTTCATAAATATCTCACAGATGAGAGCTGTTTTATATGCCAAGTCCTGAAGGATGCCCTCTGCCACAAAGAGATCCTACTTCGGACGGACGACAAAGCTGTGATGTATTACATCAGCAAGCAGGATGGGGCACCCTCCTACCTTCTCTGCAGTTTGGACTTCATGCAGTCGCTATTCAACGAGTGGGACAGTTCAGACCCGGTCCTTTCTTGCGTCCCCTGTCAATGTAAAACTGCCTGTATCCTGCTTCAGAAATCAAGACCCTAGTGTTTTCTGTCAGGATGTGTTCATTGCAGCAGACAAGACGCTTCCTGTATGCTTTCCTCCTCTTCCCTTAGTCCAGAGGGTGCTGCTATAGTTGTAGGCACAGGGGGTTAGGATGATTCTCATCATCTCAGACTGGCCTCAGCAGATGTGGTTTGCATTGATAAACAGTCTGTCAGAAGTTCCCCTGAGGTGACTCCCTCTACGAGCGGCCCCTCTGACACAGGTACTTTAGTCCATCCTAACCTGCGCTGCCTTCATCTCCATGCTAGGCTCCTGAGGAAATGGAAGTGGGCAAGTTTTAGGTTTCCCAGACCATCACAGACATCGTCTTAGCTGCACACAGGCTTTCCACCAGGAGGGCTTACGTGGCTAAGTGGAAACACTTTCCCATCTGGTGTGCAAAGTCCCATCTGGACCCTTTCGGTTGCCCACCAAGTAAGGTGTTGTGGTGCCTCTTGGACCTGTCAAATGCAGGTCTGTAATACCCAACAGTGGATGTGCACCTCTGCGCGTTTTTTGTCTATCTTGAGCCAGTAGAGAACAGGTCACTGGCTCAGTTACCATTAGTTAAGTTTTGCTTCTCACTACTTGCTTCGTTAACTCCAGAATGAAGGAAAGCTCTCCCTCCATTTCTCTGGATGTTAAGAGGGTTCTGCGATTTTACATTGATGGAACAGAAGAGATACGCAATCTGAGCAACTATTGTATCTTTCAGCATGCCTCAGCTGGATCAGCCTGTTGCCATGAGATGTATTTCTGCATGGTTAGTAGCATGTCTTCGACACCACTAATCCATGGTGCAGGTCAAGTTGGAAGGCCAGGTTCACACCAATCTACCAGAGCAGTTGCGGCTTTCCTGGCAGAGATTCATAATGTATCTATTCCATCTGCAAGGCAGCAAGTTGGAGTACAGTGCATACCTTTGTAAAACACTATGTTCTGGATATACATGCCAGATAGTTCACGTTCTTCGGCAGGACAGTCCTTATGGACTTCTTTCCTGAGTAAGCTCTGTCTCCTACCATCCTACTTGGGGAAGGGGGGTGATTTTTAGCTCAGTACTCTCACAGTAGTGTGAATGAGTGGTGGAGACTTTTAGTCCAGGAAGATAAGGAAATTACGTACCTACTGTAATTCTTGATCATCTTGGATGAAATCTTCATCACTCATTCACACGCCCACCCACCCTCTGAGCTCACTTGTTCTGTTTTGGTCTTCACTTCTATGTTGTTTGGGCTGTGAAGACATTGTTGAATTGATCCTTCTTACATGGGTCATTCAGGCCATCTTATGCCTGGAAGTTATGGTTAGGTTTTCTTTAGTTTACGCTGCACCTCCTCGGTCGAAAAGGTACCGAGGCAGTCGGAGGGTCAATGCCGTGATAGCCTATATGGTGTGAACTAGTCTCGCAGTGCCGCGCATGCACGGTCCTATCCTGGCGATGGCCCTCCAGAAGATTTTCTGCTCCTATGGGGTTCTAGCACCTCTGATGCAGTCCCATCAGTGTGAATGAGTGGTGGAGACTTCTTCCAAGAAGATCAAGAATTACGGTAGGTACGTAATTTCCATTTTTACAATGTTCCAACACCCTCCTGGTAGCCTCTTGGTAAGACTGAGATTATTTATGTGTACTGTTACTAACTTTTAGGATTTATGAACAACTTCTGTTCCTGACATGTCTCCAGTCCTTAGTGTACTGTCAAGTAAGCATTAAGCCACGACAAAGAAGGGTTCTACAGGGGAATTAATGACTGGTTTGGGGGGGGGTGCACAGTCCAACCACCCAGTCAGGCATTAATTCTCCAGTAGAACCCTCCTTTGGAGTGGCTTAATTCGCTTGTAACATGGCAGGCGCAGGGTAACTAATGTGTGTGAATGTGTAAGTTCAACTGTAGTATTAAAAGGAACACAAACTGACATTATTAATTTATATAACATTTTAGGCTGCTGTTTTAGAAGTACTATAAGAGTAGGTGTGCACAGTGCACACTCTACATGCGTTTATATCGTGAGTTCAGAAATTAAGCAGGTTTTGACGTTGTGTGACACAGAATTCAATATTGTAAGGGAAAATATTTGTATCTCTGCTGATATAAATACATCTTTGCAGTGTGACGGGATTCCTTAACACATACGATTCATGGATCCAGAGTGTTGCACTCTGGGTGAATCACAGAGATTTCCATATGTACAGCACTGAAATATATCCCTATTTGTTGAACTTGCAGATGTTTAGCACTCTATTTGTCTTAACACTGTTCCTGTTTGTATCTTATTATTTGACAAGGAGTTTTTGGAAACAAGTCCCTGACTCAAAGGGTTGTAATTCTGATAACTTGAATAAATAAAATTATTAATATTTTTAATATTAAACAAAGGTATCTAATACCTAACAGACCCTAACTTGTTTTTCTTACTGTCTGTTAGCTATTAGATACCATTGTTTAATATTGAAAATGCCCATAAAGTTTGAGTGCTCTACATATGCAAATCTACATGGCTGACCCAGAATGCAGTAGTTCCGATGCACAATTCTATTTTAATGAGGCCGATGACGCTGGAACATGTATTTTTATGAGCAGAGGTAAGAGTATTTTGCTTTATTATATGGTTCAATTCATGTACAGCTCTGTGCGTTTCTGTCAGTATATATGTGGTCCCGCTCCTGGTCACGCCTACCCCTCTGTGCTCTTATTGGTAACTGCTCCTCTGTGTTGTTATATATGTGGTTTCTCGCTCACTGAATCCTCTTCCCCCTCTTGTGTGCTGCAGGGGCCGGCTGCTGCGTGTATGTAGAGGAGCTGGAGGGGTGTCTGTTCCACATGGAGAGAGAGAGAGAGAGAGAGACACACACACACATTGGTCAGTGCTGTCGTGTGTGTGTGTGTGTGTGTGTGTGTGTGTGTGTGTGTGTGTGTCTCTGTCACATCTCTCTGTGTGGATCTCTGCACAACACTGCAAGATTTTAAACAGTGCACATTGCTGCCGGGAACACTGACTGCTCAGTTCCCAGAGGTCTGCGGGGTGGGTGGGAAAGCACTGCTGCTGACTTTCTGTTGATGCGGTGTGTGGGAGAGACAGTGACTGTTTCGTGTGTGTGGCTCTGTCTCTCTCTCTCTCTCCCTATTTAACTTTCACGTGTGTGCTCCTGATTCCAGCTGTGCATTACATACAAAGTGCTCGCTAGCTATTTTGTACTGGTTCATAAAGGTACTACAGCGAGGAGCAACCGGGCATTACTAGGAAATTAATGCATGGTTGCTCCTTGGTCAGCTGTTGATCCAATGAAAAGTGTTTATTTCTGTCTAACATTGCCATGTTACAGATTTACATTTTTTCACCTACACTATACAGAGAATGAATATGAGTTTGCCTGTTTCCATTCACAGAATTTGTGATTCTGCAACACCTCAAATATTGTCTCACAGTTTTGTACTTTAAATTCTACCTTGTATTTCACAGAGAGTTTTAAGGTTATAACTTAAAGCTAACTAAATTATTGGTCAGAAAATGCTTCTTCTCATGGGCTGGCCACTATCTAGTAAACACTTTGTCTCCTTTTGTTATTATTATTTATTATTATTATTTCGGTAACCGGGTAAGGCAACTAGATACAGGGCTTATTTTCAGTGGTGACCCAGGAGCATTGGGGAGGTTAAGTGACTTGCTCAGGGTCGCACAGTGTGCAAGTGGAGGTTGTGGGAACAACTGTAAACCCAGGTCTGCTGAATGTACCAAGCTCATTCACAAGTAAGTACTCTAACCTCTAAGCTCTACTGTTTGCTATGCTTTATAAATGATGATTGTTTCTCCTCTCGCTTTAATATTGCTCTGGAGCATACTTATCTATGTAGGAGAACCCTCACTGCAAGTCTTCCCTACACAGAGTTCCTTTAGAGAGGACGGGAGTGGACAATAACCTTAGGAGTGACTCCTGTGTCTCAGGGTATAGGATGTTACAGTCTCACTGGAAGCAACCCAATGTAGAGTTTCCAGGTCAGGCTTGGACCATCCTCTGGAGGCATGGATTGCTAGAGGGTGGCTATAGAGTCCCTGTGAAACACCACAGCCTTGCTCAGCCATCCTGACTACCCATTGTCCTTCAGGGGTCTGACCTTCTTTGTTAGACTGCCCACCTCTGTGGCACCGACCCCAATTTTCATTTTGTGTAGGGTTTCATCTTTCTTCCCTGAAGTCAGGGTGCACCTCACTCATCCTCTTTACATACCCATGGTTCCAAGGTAAAGGGGGACACCTTTGTTGGTAAAAAAAAATAGATTTGGTCTTGCACTTTTCACTGTACACATACTATACTATCCCTGAATGGCAACTGGGGTCAGCCTTAACTCAGTTTAAACTGTAAACCACAAGTTCCTTTTGGTTTGTGTTAGACATTACAATTCTAAGTCCATAGTCACCATACCCTTTAGCAGGAAATCACTCGGACACCGGGCAGGACACTTAGGCAGGAAGTTGCTGGCCAACACTCCAACATTTATTTACACAAGCAGTGCACAGAGCTTAATGTAGTGATGGTGAGCATGTAGCTGGTGCCCCAGCCACAACTCCTTTTTTGAGCCCAGTTACAAATCAGCACTCCAAACCAGTTATCATATGCAACGTTATTAAGCATCAGTCACATCTGGCAATCACTGTTACTGTACATGCTCTGAATGCTAGCCAGCTATGGGTTTGAATCTGATTAGCAGCATCATTTACTGTAAACACACCAATATTTACAGTCCACATCATGCTCTCTCCAGTCCACAACATTACATTATAAACATTCCCCCATTTACAGTAAGGTGACCTTTACGGATACCAGAAGGTACATGTTATTTATTTATACAGTATAACTGGGTAGGTGCACTGATGCCAAGATGCCCCTTTCAGGCATGACCTGGGTAGTAAACAGTGCAAGTCAAGACAAAGGAACGTGTTACAATATGTGATAAAGTGGCAAGGTGCAGTGTATAAACATTCAAATGTACAATAGACCAGCAGAGACTGGTACATTATAAAAAACAGGTACAAAACATTAGACTGTTGAAGATCATCTTTCAGTTTAGCAGAGAAAGCTTTAGGGGCTGAAACTGCAATGATTGAAGATGGAATGGTGTCCCAGAAAGATGCCGTTATGTAGCTGAATGAATTCTGCCCTATCCCCACGCACATGAATGGCACTTTTAATAAGTTGTTTGCAGAGGGCTGAGAAGTAGGGTTTTCAACAAACATGAAAGGCTCCATGAGGCATTGCCGTGCACTTCCATGCAGAATCTTAAACATGAAGATGGCTGAAAGTTAACTGGGCTCTGTACTCAGATTGTAACCATCAGAGACATTCGAAGTTGGCACAGTGATGGGACCTTGGGCCCTGGGAGGATGCAAATTTGGCAACATTTTAGGATGAGGCTTTTTACCCATGCAGTAAGGGGACAACATCTGTTACAGTAGAACCGTATTGGATCGAAGGAGAATGTTGCCTTGAGCAATTCTGAACCTTGTGTCCGATGCCAGTTACATTATGGTGCACCATTTGCCACTGTAAGTGGGACTAGGGGATCGGGATGTACCCAGCCTTCCCTGGCACAGAAATAGTGGTGCCTTTGGTGGAGGGGCTAGGGAAGGGATAAACCCTTCTGAACACACATTCACCCAGAACATGACGTATAGGCTATCTCAGCAGTCTGCCCCAGGCATGTGCCTCCATGGGCGCTGGAGTCAGCACCTTAAGCGGTCACAGTAAACAGTGGCTTATGAACCAACCAGGACCATTTCCTGCTTGTGGTGGGAACCTCGGCACCAGCTATCCTGATCTTCTGCCATACATGCAGTCAGTTTTCAGCCACAGTCCCTCACCAGTACAGGACTTCATTTTCCACACCTTTACTATTTACAGGATTCCTGGTCTGATGGTGCAAAACCCATTAGGAGACTCTCCTTAAGGGTGAGTCCACAACAGGGCCACTGCTGTCCCAAATCTTGAACCCCAGTCAGTGCCTGAGCCACAGGAAACCTGCATTAGAGGGAGCCAGTGCCATCAGACTGAGGAACCCTGCCACCATCCTTGGGCCTGCCCATCCCACTCCAGGCTGTAACAGCCGGAGAAGCACATCCATATGTGCTAATGCTGAACTGCATACACTGGTCCCCAGGATGGAGAACCATGAGAACTGGAACTTTTATTTGGTGATCTAGAGCCCCTATTTATATGCCCCTGGTGGGCAGGCAAACATTGCTTGGGAACCCTTTCAACCAGTGGGCAGTTATGGATGCATGGCTAGCACTTAGACATACTGCCACTAAGCAGAAAACACACTGCATAAATAGGAAAACAGAATATACCTCTAAAATTCTGAACACATTTCAGAACCTTGATATCCAGGGATAGCTTAACCCTTTAAGTGCACTTCAAGTCACAGGCCCAACATCTTTAATCCCGTACTGGCCAAATAGCATAGCCCCACTGTAATACATAATATTAGTTTACACATTACTTAGGTCCTGGTACCTACTGCAACAACAGCTGGCTTACGCGTCACATACTCTGAATGCAAGTGTTATGATATGATGTTTTTTTTTTATTCATATTTATTGAAACATTAGGGCATTACATAGGGAATACATTACACGGTACATTTCTGACATTCATTTCCATCCATATTCAGCAGAATTAAATAACATTTGATTTCATTTATTACCAAACACTTCCCACACCCTCCACACTGATGACTGGAGATAAAAGTGCAAAGTCCCTTTTTAGATGATCCACATCTGTTATGATGTTTCTTGATTTTAATATGTTTTAAAATTGTAAACTTAGAACACAGTTTTGTATTGTTGTATGCTTGTATTCTTTTTTTTTTTTTGAAATATATGTTTATTCATTTTCTGTGTAAGCAGACAATTAACATCCACAAAAACTCATACAGGGCACAGGAAACACACCTCACATTGACAAATTGTTGATATGCACATATGTTTGCCCATGTAATCTGAATCTAAATAGGAGTAGGAGTAGGGGTGATCCTGGACCATAAATCCTGTAAATGAAAGTTCCAAAAAGTCTTAAGAAATTGCCAGCCTCTTCAGTGGTGTAAGGTATGTCCAGTAGGGGTAAGTACTAGGAAAAGCTTAACACAGTCCTGAGATTGCTGTTTAAACCTATTTCACAGTTAGGGAATATACACAGAATAATTATGACCCCTATAGCAGACATGAACAGCAAGCACTGCTTACAGATTATGGTACTAATACAGTTGCCTTAAATTTAGAAACTTATTCAGCTCTAAGATATCAGCTTTCAGTATTTTTTAAGCTCAGAAACATTCTGGTACATTGCACTAAATGAAGAGAAACCAAAAAGATGGTCCCAAGATGAATTTGTGACAATACTGCCACTTACCCAAAATATAATTTCAATGCATATGCCCCTTCATCGTCCTACCCAGAGTAACTAGCAATCAGATTGGAAGGCAAACTAATCACCTCCCCAAAAGTACCAAAAACAGCACATTTTAAACATTGAAAGTCAGTAAACAAAATAAGTATTTAACTTGTAGTGTCCCGATTTCAGTTTTAAGCTCACTATTCAGGTGCCCATGAAGTCCAGCTGCAGCAATGTGTAATAGACCCATAAAGCACTGGATGCAGCATTTTTCAAGCTAATTGTTGTAACAGCCAGGGCAAAACCAAGAATGGTGCGGTTCCAATCAAGAAGCTCAGCACTCCAGAAAGTACAAGCCACACCACAAACCAGACGATGCAATTTCCCAGCGACCACATCAGTCCTTTCGTTGGCCCCAAAATCTCCGGAATCTGCCATCGCAGAGCTCAATTGGTGTGCATTTGCATGTAGAACCATCCGATCTTGGGCTACACTGAGAGCTGCTATACATCCACAAGGAAGGTGATAATTCACTATGGGAGTCACTGCGCAGTTCTGATAGCCCCCAGTTTCAAGTAAGCCAGCATGTAGTTGTGAAATCCTTCCATCACAGGTCTCCATAGCAAGCATAATCTCTCTGGTTGCTGAGTATCCTCCCGGTAAGCTACTTGATACTTTCTTAGTGTCCACATCCACTTGGCACCCCAGTCTCTGCAACAATATCTGCAATTTGGAATCCATGGCCCACATGAACTCCAGAATAATCTGCCATGGCGCTTCTGGTTGGGTTATTGAATTCTTGGGCCCGTTGAAACATAGAAACATAGAATTTGACAGCAGATAAGGACCGCTTGGCCCACCCAGTCTGCCCATTTCCCTACCTAATGGATAAGCTGCAGATCCTAGTTAACCAGCAGCCTACTTCTTTCTACCCCAACCCCCTAGAATTGCCTTATGGCTGTCCCATGCATGCTTGAATTCAACCACTGTTTTTGACTCCACAACCTTCCTGAAGGCCATTCCATGCATCCTAACCTCTCTGTGAAAAAATACTTCCTTACATTACCTCTGAGCCGCCCCCACTCTATCTTCAAATTGTGCCCCCTTGTTCTTGCACACCTCTTTTTTTGAAAGATGCTACCCTCTTGGACTTTGTTGATTCCCTTGAGGTACTTGAAAGTTTCTATCATGTCCCCCCTCTCCCTCTTTTCCTTGAGGCTATACATATTAAGCTCCTTTAGTCTCTCTTCATATGTCTTCCGGTGCAGACTCTGCACCAATTTAGTTGCCCTCCTCTGGACAGCTTCCATCTTGTCTATGTCCTTGCGGACATTGAGTCTCCAGAACTGCACACAGTACTCCAGATGGGGTCTCACCAGCTGTCTGTACAGAGGGATAACAACTTCCTGTTTTCTACTGGTGATGCCTCTCCCTATGCATCCCAGTATCCCCCCAACCCTCCTTACTGCCCTCTCACATTGCTTGCCCACCTTTAAGTCATCTGATATGACTACTCCCAGGTCCCTTTCCATTTTTGTTGTTGTTAGTATCTCACCCCCCATTGTGTACTCTTCCCCTGGGTTTTTGTTTCCCAGGTGCATTACCTTGCACTTCTTAGCATTAAATCTAAGCTGCCATACATTTGACCATTCCTCTAACCTTGCCAAGTCCCTTCTCATCCTTTCCACCCCACCTTGTGCATCAACTCTGTTGCAGATCTTTGTGTCATCTGCAAAGAGGCATACTTTTCCTTCCAGTCCCTCTGCAATGTCGCTTACAAAGACATTGAAGAGGACCGGTCCTAATACTGAACCTTGCGGCACCCCACTAGTAACCCCCCTTTCTTCAGAGTGGACTCCATTTACTATTACTCTCTGTGTCCTATTCTCCAGCCAATTCTTTACCCAGGCTATCATCTTGGGACCCTCCCCAGACTGGCTAACTTGTATATTAATCTTTTGTGTGGGACTGAGTCAAATGCCTTGCTAAAGTCTAGGTAGGCCATGTCCACAGCCCCTCCCTGATCTACTACTTTGGTCACCCAGTCAAAGAAATCTATTAGATTCGTCTGCCATGACCTTCCCGCTGTGAATCCATGCTGCCTTGGGTCCTGTGCCTCTCTGGCCTCTAGGTACTCGACAATTCTTTCCTTCAGAAGTGATTCCATCATTTTCCTATCACTGAGGTTAAACTAACAGGTCTGTAGTTTCCTGCTTCTGCCCTGCTCCCACTTTTGTGAAGGGGAATCACATCTGCCCTCCTCCAGTCCTCCGGCACCACCCCATCCTCCCATGATTTGTTAAAAAGGGTAGTCAGTGGTGTCACTAGTTCTACCCTTAGTTCTTTTAGAATTCTGGGATGAATCCCATCAGGCCCCATTGCTTTGTCCACCTTCAGTTTTAAGAGTTCTTTCAGAACCCTTTCTTCTGTAAATGGGCTGGTATCAAGTTCTGTATCCAGAGTGTTTCTGTTGTTTGTTTTAAGTACCTCACCCTCTTCATTTGTAAATACTGAGCAAAAATATTTGTTTAGTGTCTCCGCCTTTTCACACCCCCCCCTCCCCTTTGTTAAGCCTCACTATCCCTCCCTTAGTCTTCCTTTGCTCCCTGATGTACCTAAAAAGGTTTTATCCCCCTTCTTAACTGAGCTGGCTATCTTTTCCTCAGTTCGGGCCTTTGCTGTTCTGACTGCCTTCCCAGCTTCCTTTTGCTTTAACTGATACAATTCTCTGTCCTGCTCCTTCTGTGATTCCTTGTACTTTCTGAATGCTTCCTTTTTCTTTTGAACCTTCACTGCCACCTCATTTGAGAACCATAGTGGTTTCTTACATCGTTTTGTTTTGTTTATTTGCTTCACACAAAGGCTTGTTACCTCTGTGATGGCAGTTTTTATTATTCCCCATTGTTCTTCCACCCCTCCTTCCTGCCCATTTGCTAGTGCATTCCTTAGGCACTCATCCATTTAGGTAAAGTCAGCCCTCCTGAAGTCCAGTACTTTTGCTTTTGTATGGCTTGACTCTATTGCCGTGTTTATTGTGAACCATACTGTTCGATGGTCGCTAGTTCCCAGATGGCTACCCACTTCTACATCTGTGATCCTCACTCCATCTCCATTTGAGAGGACCAGGTCTAAGATTGCTCCCTCTCAAGTGGGTTCCAATACTAGTTGTCTAAGGCATGCTCCCTGTAGGGCATCTAGAATAACCCCACTCTTAGAAGTGGCTGCTGCAACTGCACTCCAGTTAACATCTGGCATATTCAGATCACCCATCAGCAATATCTCCCCTTTATCTGCCATTCTAAGTATACTTTCTATCATTCCCTTGTCCATTTCCTCCCCCTGAGAGGGGGCTCTGTATACAACCCCTGTGCAAATTGTGGTGCCATTGCCTGCCTCCAGATTGACCCACAGTGCTTCTTCTCCTCCCTGTTTACCCTTTTGTTCTGTTGCTTTGATTCCTTCTCTTAGGTAGAGAACTACTCCTCCTCCTCTTTTACCCTCCCTGTCCCTCCTGTAGATAGTGTATCCTGGTATGTTTACATCCCAGTCATGGTTCTGTGTGTACCATGTTTCTGTGACTGCCACGATATCCAGATGTTCTTCCTCCATCAAGGCCACTAATTCAGGAAGCTTGTTACCCAGACTACAGGCATTGGTACTCATTGCTCTCCATTTTTTAATGGCTTTACCTTCTGTAGCAGCATCCCCCACTGACCTTTCTACCTCAGTCTTTTTCTCATTTAGTACCCTGTTTTGTAGGGGGAGGCTGGGATTTTCCTGCTGCTTATCAGTGCCTCCCCCCTTGACTAGTTTAAAAGCTTGCCAATGAAGCATTTAAACCGATTGCCCAAAAGACTTGTTCCCTTCCTGGACAGATGCAGACCATCCTGCCAGTATAGGCTGGTGTCCCTCCAGGTGGAACCCCAGTTCCCAGTGAAGCCAAACCCCTGTGCTCCACATCATTTTTTCAACTTTTCGTTAAACTGCATGGTGCAAAGTATTTTATTTTTTATTTATTTATTTAAGAATCAGTTTACAACCTTTGAGCCAGAGGCTCGTTTCCAAAGGTCCTTCGTCACATAAAGACATACATTGCGTTTCGGTTACATAGCAAAGATTTGCAAAAAATCAATAGGCATTCACCAGAGGTGCCACGTCACATAGTGGTCAGACAAATACAATTGGGTACAATTGGGTACAGGGTACATGTAATTGATAACAGGTATTACACAAGTCGGTATCAAGTGAGCATTCTGGTAGATAAACATTGAAAACAGCTGGCACTGGCCAGGTTAAACCTAGGCATGGTGTACAGGGAAGTGGTGGAGGGATGGTGGGTGGAGAGCTGCCGGGGGCATTGTCAAGAGAAAGAGGTGGAGGCTATGTTCAGAGACAGGAGCAGTTATGAGTGCTGAAGATGTGGTTCCGAAGTGCGGTTTTGAATGTGGAGATGGTGATGGCATTGGTGATGGTGGCAGGGAGAGAGTTAAACCAGGTTGGGGCTCTATAGCTGAAGGACCTCTGGCCACGGCTGGTTCTCGTTCTGGGGACCTTTAGAGTGGTCTTGTAGGAAGACCGTGTTGCAATGGTGGGAGGGCTCTGGTGGATGGATGCCGTTACCCTGAGGAGAGCCAGTAGGGTTTTTAGTGAGGAGACAGGTCTGGTATCGAGCCGCTCATCCAGGGTAAGCAGGTTAGCATCGACATATAGCTGACAGGTGTGTGTGAGCCTGGGGCACCAGTAATCAATCTGCATGCTTTATTCAGGGTTAGGTGATTTTGTTGAGTGCAGTGGTGTCGGCAGCACCGTACTGGTAGACCATAGTCTACAAGGGACAGAACGGACGATGTAACAGCTAGACGGAGAGCATTTGGTGGAAGGCAGGTTTTATGGTGGAATAGGATGCCAAGCCGTGTGTGGTGGCGGATGTTAGGCCGATGTGGTTGTGGAATGTGAGGGCTGAATCGAAGGTAACCCCAAGGTATTTGTAGGAGCAGACTTGTTCCAGTGGTTGGTTGGTGCTTGGAAGGATAAAGAGTGGGTGGTTGCTAGCTTTGTTTTGGGGGTGTGAAAAGAGCATAGTTTTGGTTTTCTTAAGATTGATGACGAGTCTGCGCTCCTTAAACCAAGCCTCGGCACTGTTGAAAGACTGCTGTAGGGAGTCCTGTAGGGAGATGGGATTACGGTGGGTGGCAAAAAGGACAGCATCGTCTGCATACAGCAGAATTTTGCCAGAGCATGCACTGGGCAGGGTGTTCAGATACAGCCGAGAAGGGGCCCAGGATGGAGCCTTGGGGACCCCGAGAGAGAATGGGACGGGAGGTTGAGGAGGTGTTATTAATCTTGACACACTGGGATCGAGTGTCAAGATAGCCAGCACACCATGCCAGGGGCCAGCCGAGAGACCAGTGAGGCAGAGTGCATTCAGCAGCAGTGATGGAGACAGTGTCGAAAGCCTTTGAGAGGTCAATGAACACTGCACCAGCTAGGGAGCTGGTATCCAGGAGGAGTGTAGGAAGTTGGAGAATTCAATAAGGGCAGTGCTGGTACTGTGACCCGTACGGAAGCCATGTTGCTCTGGGCATAAGATGTTATGTTAGCCAGATAATCAGTGATTTGAATGGCCACCACTTTCTCCAGGGCTTTAGAGAGGGAGGAGGATGGAGATTGGCGGTAGTTGTTGGCCGATGACCTGTCGCCCTTATGAATTGGTGTGATAATGGCTGTTTTCCAAGCTGTGGGGAATTGTCCCAGGCAGAGTGACTGGTTAATTAGGCTTGTGAGAGGTGCAAGGACTTCATCTAGCACCAGCCTGAGGATGCTGGGGTCCAGTGAGTCACTGCCGGGATTGTTGCCATTGAGAGCTTTGATTAGGATGGGTCTGGCTTCCGGTGGAAATCTTTCAGGGAGGAAGCTGGGGTGCTGGAGGACAGGGGAGTTTGGCTGGGGAGGGTCAAAGAAATTACTAGGGAGGGACTGAGCTAAGGTCAGTGAAAGTGGTGTTGAACCAGTTAGCTATGGTGGCAGGCTCGGTGGAGGTTATGCCATTTCTAGTGAGCTGGGATGGGGCAGGGAGCAAGCTTTACCATTGAGTTGTTAATATTATCCCAGAAGGTCCGGGCTGAGCCCCAGGAGGAGGTAAGGAGGCCTGGTAATGGTCTGCCTTGGCTTTCCTGATGGCCCATGAGCATTTATTTCGGCTGCATTGTATGCTTGCCTATCAGACAGACGACCTGTTTCAGTGGCAAGGTGCAGAGGTTATCCTGGTTTCTAAATGGTGTAGGAGGGCGGGCTAACCCAGGGTGATTCTGTTTTTGGACCGGTTTTGGTTAAGGGTGCAAAGAGATCACAGGCCATGTTGAAGGTGTGGGTGAAAAGGTGAGGCAGTATCAATGTTGGTTGCCTGCTGAATGGGGACCAGTCTATCTCGTGAGGAGTGCCTTAAGTTTCTTCAGCCCACCAGGGCGGAGGCGCCTGCGGAGGGTGGTCTGGGCTTTGGGCTTGGGATTGGGGCTACCCAATGGAATAGGATAGGGAGTGGTCACTCAGGAGTCCGGAGGACCTGGATGTTTTGGATTTTATGGGGTGGTTAGTTATAATAAACATCCAGCAGGGTGCTGGTACCACTCTTAGGGTTAAGTCTCGTGGGCTGGGTGACGAGTTGTGTCAGATCTTGGGCGGCAAATGAGTCTCTGGTGGTGGATGAGGAGGTGCTGAGCCAATTTACATTAAGGTCCCCACTAGGACTTGTTCTGCCTTATGGTGGAGGGGTGGCTAGGTAGTCCGTTAAAGATATCAGGGCTGGGTGCTGGTTCTTTGGGGAGCGTAGGCTGTGGTGAGATAGAGGGGCTCCTAGAGGGTCTGGGGTGAGTCTGAGGTAAGGGCCTGGGCCCCATTGATGAGGGTAGGGTGGGGAGGTGCATGTCCAGGTTTGTGTCCCTGTGTAGATTGCACAGCCTCCCCTCGCTTGCCTACTCGGTCTCCCGGTATAAGGTATAGCCTGGAAGGGAGACAAATGAGTCAGGAGTTGATTTGGACAGCCAGGTTTCAACCAGGGCTATGATGTCTGGTTGGTGAGCCATGGCCCAGCACTGTAGGCGTCAAATTTCTTCAGCAGGCTGCATATGTTCATGGAGACTACCAAGACCAGTGGGCTGAGTGGGTGGATGGGGGGCAGGGCCTGGGTTGGGTGTATGTTCCTGTTAGGAGCAGAAGGAGGAGAAGTGCTCTGGTCAGAGGGAGGCAGATGGAGAGTTTACCCGGGCGATAGAATAAGGAATGGGGTTTGGTTGTACAAGGGTGGTAGGGTAGCACAGGCAGAGAAGGCCTGAGTGATCAGAAGTGCAAGGGGGCTGTGGGAGGACAGGTGATGTCTGGAAGGGGTGAGGTGGAGAGGAGCATATGGGATGTGTGAGGAGGAGGGAGGGTAGGAGCAGTGGTAAGGAGGGGAGGGAGGACAGGAGGGTAGGTAGGAACACTGGAGTAGTGAGGCTGAGGGTTAATAGGGACACTAGGGTATGTGGAAGGCAAAGGGAGGAGGAGGAGGAGAAGAGATAGACTGGTGAGCAGGGGATGCATGTGCATAGTTGGGAAGGCTGGTGGAGCTGAAGTGAGGAAAGAATGGGGGCACTAGGATGAAAGAGGGGAGATAGTAGTGAGAGATCACCTCTGAGTCTAGTTGCTGCTATGGTGTGGTGGTAGTATATGTGCCTGAAGTGCATAGAGTACCAGGTTCAAGTCTTGATCAGGGTAATCGGAGAGCTAGACTGTTGGCTGTAGCAGCAGGAGTTAGGTTCAGGTTTGTAACACTTAGATAACACTTTAGTTGTGTCACAGGGTTAGCGTTTTACAGTTATGAACCTGCAGTAAAATATGCAGGTGTTCTAGGTGAGTGGTGGAACTGGGGACTTTGGAAACAAGGGTGCAGGGTTCAAATCCTGCAAGGCAGCAGGAAGACGAGGTAAACTTATATTTTGGCAGATTGGGTAGGGAAGTGATTAAGAGGCTTAGAAGGTAGTAATAAAGTAGGTAGGCACTGTGGCGCAGAGGTAGAGCAGCTGACTCTGACTGCAAGGGTACTGGGTTTGGACACAGCTCAGGGACAGAGTGTAGACAGGGCATCCTCGCCTCACCCATGCCACTGACAGGCAGCACCTCTGAGAAGGATACTGTGTGTGTGCTACTTGTCTTAAGCCCTTCCCCAACTCTATAAAGTCCTTCTGCACTGCTCTAATCTGCCACGACGCTTCTGGCTGGGTTATTGGATTCTTGGGCCCGTTGGTATACAGGAAACCTGCTTTCCCAGCAGTGTGCACCACAGAGTCTTACTGCAGTTGTTTTGGGCGGTCTGTGCCACAAACCTTGGCAAGTTTGGTATCGTCTGGATCCAAAAAGGTACTGCACTTAGAGCTGCTGTTCTTTTCAAGTTATAGTACCATTAAAATTAAATTTTGTGGTAAATCTGTCTCAAGTAGTGGAGACTGCAGGAGTGCATCCAACCTGGAAGATGACTCTCTGGCACCCCCCCTTTGTATGCTTGTATTCTGTCTCAGATGTGGCTGAAAAAGGGTGCCATTGTCCCAGCTCACTTTCTGATTAAAAATAAAAATGAAATGAAAGAAAGAGTGCACGCAACCCTTAAAAGGCAGGGACATTGTAAGTATTTTGACCGGAGAAACATGCAAGGATATACTGTATGCTGGCTTGTGCAAGTTTTCTGTAAAAATTATATGCAAGGAATATGTAAGAAGTGGGACTTTTCCTTACATGAAAAAGGAAAAAATCCTTGCTTTATTGTAACATTTTGTAAATGGAGTCCACTCTGAAGAAAGAGGGGTTACTAGTGGGGTACCGCTGGGTTCAGTACTGGGTCCAGTCCTTTTTAATGTCTTTATAAGTGACATTGCAGAGGGACTGGAAGGAAAAGTATGCTTCTTTGCAGATGACACAAAGATCTGCAACAGGGTTGATACACAAGGAGGCGTGGAAAGGATGAGAAGGGACTTGGCAAGGTTGGAGGAATGGTCAGAAGTATGGCAGCTTGGGTTCAATGCAAAGAAGTGCAAAGTAATGCACCTGGGAAACAAAAACCCAGGGAAGATTACACAATGGGGGAGGTAGTAACAACAACAAAATGGAAAGGGACCTGGGGTAATCATATCGGATTACCTTAAGGTTGGCAAGCAATGTGAGAAGGTGGTAGGGAGGGCAGGGGGGATACTGGGATGTATAGGGAGAGGCAACACCAGCAGAAAACAGGAAGTTGTTATCCCCCTGTACAGACAGTTGGTGAGACCCCATCTGGAGTACTGCATCCAGTTCTGGAGACCCCATCTCCTCAAGGACATTGACAGGATGGAGGCAGTTCAGAGGAGGGTAACTAAAACCATGCAGGGTCTGCAAGAGAAGCCATACGAGGAGAGGCTAAAGGAGCTTAATATGTATACCCTTGAGGAAAGGAGGGAGAGGGGGGACACGATAGAAATATTTAAGTACCTCAGTGGAATCAATAAAGTCCAAGAGGGTAGCATCTTTCAGAAAAAGAGATGTACAAGAACAAGGGGACACAATTTGAAGATAGAGGGGGGACGGCTCAGGGGCAATGTGAGGAAGTATTTTTTCACAGAGAGGATGGTGGACACATGGAACAGCCTTCTTAAGGAGGTTGTGGGGTCTAAAACCATGGGAGAATTCAAGAATGCATGGGACAGACATACGGCAATTTTTGTGGGGGGGGGTAGGAAGAAATAGGCTGTTGGTTAAATAGGATCTGCAGCTTATCCTCTAGGTAGGGAAATGGGCAGACTAGGTGGGCCAAGCAGTCCTTATCTGCCATCAAAGTCTATGTTTCTATGTTTATGTAAGAAAATTGCTTGCCAATATCATGAGTTGCAAGAAAAACTGTGTTTGTTTGCTGCACCATGGTTTTGGTCTGGTTTTACATCGTGATTAGGGCTGCCACTTTGGAAAAGCAAAAAAAAAAAACAAAAAACAAAAAAACAGCCACCTGCTCCCCCCTTGCTAGCACCTGAGCGCCCACCCCCGCTAGACTGACTGTCACACACAGGCTACAAACACAAAACTTGAAGAATTAGTTGTTTGTTTAAATGCGCTGTGTCTCCTGGCCACTAGCTACACTCATACAAGACACAGGCACCTAATCTAGAGTCAGATTAGTAGTTTTAAATATTAAGTGATGTACCTTGTACTGACAGCCTTGTGTCTCCTTGCTCGATCTCCCAATACAGTGTAGCAGCTACACTGTCACATGAGTGATCACATGGGCACCAATTAAGTGCGCTTGTGTGTTGTGGCAGGCAGCATGGCATTCACACAGGCGCAGAGACAGTGCATGCACAGAAAAGTGCATGTCACTGTAAAAAAAAAAAAAAAAGACAGATTAAGCTGTTTCACTGGCAACGCAGGGAAAAAAAATGGCCATGCCTGTTGAAAACCAGCCATATGACAACCCCAATCCTGATGTGGGGGAGAACCTGCAACCTTCTGACTGTAAAGGAGTACATGTAATCTACTGAGCCATGACACTGTGCCACTCAAGTATCCTGCAAAAAAGTATAGAAAGAGATATGCAAGCAATAATATTGATACATTCTTATGCATTTCTTGCAGATTTAAAAGCAGATGTCTTCAGTCTGCTCCCAGTTTAGAGGGGCAGAATTATGAACCAACATATGCTGGATTCAAATCCTCTCAGTAATTTAAAATTCAAATTTATTTAGGAGGGCAAACTGAAATTAAAACTCTCTTTTAAAACTGTGTTGCGATTGTGAAACTAAAACAATAGTTTGGGGGAGGTGCTAATTGTCTGGCCTGGGGCTGAGTCAGATTTCTGAGAGCAGGCTGGTTTGGCTTGTTATATGATACCAATTTTCCTACAGGTGGGACAAAAAGAGGCGTGTGTGTGTGTGTGTGTGTGTGTTTTGAGACAACATAGGGTATGTTGTGTTGAAACCTGTTTGAATTAGTATTAGCTTCCCTCAGTCTGCTCCCCCTCCTCTTCTATCCATATGTATGCCAATGACACCATCTTGTTCACCTCTGGCAAAACCACCACTGATGTAGCAACCACTCTTCAGCATGACTTCCACCAGGTTCAGATCTGGTTTGCCTCACATCAACTATTCCTAAATGCCTAAGAGACTGTCTCCATGACAGGGCCGGCCTTAACAATTCTGGGCCCCTGTGTGGCCCCCTGCCGGGCCCCACCACTCCATTCCCTGTGCCCCCCCCCATCCAACATTTATACCTAACTAACCCTTCTGTCCTGTATTATATACATAGATACATAGACAGTGTCGGCAGATAAGGGCCTATGGCCCACCTAGTCTGCCCATTTGAGTTTGTAACTTCAGTTTATGTTTTCCTAGAACTCTGTTGCCACTTACCCCTGACCTCCAGAATTCCTTTATGTCTATCCCATGCATTCTTAAATCCCGTGATTGTTTCAGCTCCCACCACTTCCTCAGGCAGGGTGTTCCACTTGTCCACCACCCGTTCTGTGAAGAAATTCTTCCTCACATTTCCTCTGAATCGTCCTCCCTCCAACTTCATCCCAAGCCCTCTAGTCCTGGAACATCTTTTTCGCTTAAAAATAGTGTATTCTTGCACCCTGTTCCTACCTGTAAGATTCTTGTATGTCTCTATCATGTCCCTTCTCTCCCTCCTCTCCTCCTAAAGAGCAATACCACGTCTGCTAGTTTAACCAGCATCTTTTAATTAGTACCATTGACTGCACTGAATTATTTGACTTCATCATTGGAAATGAATCTGACTGAGCCTAGAGCAAGAACTTCAGTAATTACGGTACTACTACCGTATTCATTTCTGTAAGGACAGGGACATCATCACTGGACACTCACACCTCCAATACTCTGATCTGCAAACAAGTTAAACAACTTAACTTTTCTGGAGCTGTGAGTGAGAGAGAACAGAGAGGATTATCATGGGACACCAGTAAGGTTGCCAGCTGTCAATTATTTTTACCTGGTGATCAGGTTTTCAGGGTCCTACCAGAAAATCCAGTTTTGCTGTGTGCTGGTCAGGTATTTGAGTCATTTTGAGTGCTCACATACTTTTAAAACAGATTTTGTCATATCATTCATTGTTTGAGCTACATATCCAGGTTTCAAACAAGTTATCTTGTCAATATGGCCCTTTGTTTGTGAAAACAGTCAGCCTGGGAGGTGTAAAGTATGGCCATTAACACCATTAGCACGCACTTTATTTATTTATTTATTTATTTATTTATTTATTACAAATCGGGTTTACAACCTTTGAGTCAGAGACTCATTTACAAAGGCACCTCATCACGGGGGCAGACATCAAAACAGTTATTAGAGTGCAGATTAAAACAGAGGATAACATTACAGGTGCAGTAAAAGGAACATTTAACATAGATACACTTAGGTTACACAATGTAGTAGTTTGTATGTTACTTAGGTTACATAGTGTTACAAAATTGTGAGTTACACTCATGGATATAGTAGGTCCTCAGAGAAGACAGCTGGCTACATCCCTGTTTGGACCTAGTAGGAAAGGAGTGGGTCTGGGGAAGGGAGAGGCTGTCCAGTGGACACTGTCGAGCCAGGGGGCAAGGCGGGTGGGTACCACAGGTTACAACAGGGGGTTAGTTACACCTACAACAGCGGGTATTAAAAATATGGTTCCGAAGAGCTGTTTTGAAGTAGCCAATTTTTGGCAAGTTGGAGATGCAGCTAGGGAGGGAGTTGAACCAGGTGGGGGCTCTGAAGAGGAAGGATCTCTGGGCAAGAGAGGTCTTGGTTCTGGGCACCTTGAAAGTGGCCTTAACAGAGCTATGGGTGGTGACAGACGATGATGACTGCTGTAGGGAGGTGGAGACCCCCGGGGGGAGAGAGTCCTAGCAGTGATTTCTTAGCGAGAAGGCAGGTCTGGTAGAGCAGTCGCTCCTCAAAGTTGAGCAGATTGGTGGTAGTATAGAGAAGGCAGGTGTGAGTGCGGCTGGGGGCACTAGTCAGGAGCCTACAGGCCTTATTGATGGAGAGATGGATTTTGGAGAGGGCAGTGTTGTCAGCTGTGGCGTAGAAGGGCAAGCCATAGTCACAAGGGACAAGACGGAGGAGATGATGGCCAACCTAAGGGCAACCTGAGGCAGGCAGTCCCTGTGCCAGAATAGCAGGCCAATCTGAGAGTTAGTGGTGGCTAACAGGGCATTAATGTGGGTGTGGAAGGAGAGGGCAGTATCAAATGTGATGCCTAGGTACTTGTATGTGGTCATTTGTTCTAGCGGGTGCAGAGTGCTGGGAATAATTAAGAGGGGGGTATTTTTAGCTTAATTCGGTGGTGGTAGAAGAGCAGTGATTTGGTTTTCTTTAGGTTAATGACCAGTCTGCGGTCGCCAAACCACCTTTCGGCTTGGTTGTAAGCTTGCAGGAGGGATAACTGGAGGGAGGTGGGATTGGGATATGAGGCAACGAGGACTGCATCGTCAGCATAGAGGAGCATTTTACCAGTACATGAGCTGGGGAGGGTGTTGAGGTAGAGACTAAAAAGCATTGGACCCAGGATGGAGCCCTGCGGGACCTTGGAGCGAATGGGAAGAGTGCTGGAGAGGGAGCCGCTGATCTTGACATGCTGGGATCTAGCAGAGAGGTAGCTAGAGAACCAGGAAATGGGACTGCCAGAGAAGCCAAGTTGGTGGAGAGAGTCGAGTAGAAGGGAATGATAGACAGTGTCAAAGGCCTTGGAGAGGTCAATGAACACTGCTCCTGCAAGGCTGCCAGAGTCGAGAGCAGCATGCTGGTGTTGGGAGAATTCCAGGAGAGCCATGGTTGTACTGTGTCCTGGGTGGAAACCGTGCTGCTCTGGGCACATAATGTCGTACTTGGTTAGGTATTCAGAGAGCTGGATCAACACCACTTTTTCAAGGGCTTTAGAGAGTGGGGGAGGATGGAGATTGGCCGGTAATTGTTGGGGGTGGACCAGTCCACACTCTTATGTATGGGTGTGATTTCAGCAGTTTTCCAAGCACTTGGGAACTGACCCAGGCATAGAGACCGGTTTAGAAGGTCAGTCAGGGTGACTAGGACTTTGTCCAAGACCATACGGAGGATCCTGGAGTCGAGGGGGTCACTGCTGGGGTTATTACTGCTTAAGACTTTTTGCAGGTGTGGCCTGGCTTCTTTGGGGGATAGGGTGCGCAGTAGAATGGTGGGCAATGCAGGACCGGAGGGAGAGAGGTAGGGATTGGGTCAAAGAAGCTGCTGGGGAGGACCGAGCTTAGGTCAGAGAAGGCAGTGTTAAGGCAATCAGCTATAAGGAGTGGAACTGTGGTGGGGATGCCATTGATGGAGAGCTGAGATGGTGGGGGGGGAGCGGGACTTCCCATTTAGCTCTTTCTTATTATCCCAGAAGGTCCGGGCTGAACCCCAAGTGGAAGCGAGAGTGGTCTGGTAGTGCTCTGCCTTGGCACACCTAATGGCCCAAGTGCACATATTGCGTTCTGTGTTGTAGGTCTGTCTATCAGATGCCTTTCCAGATTCTACAGCAATGTGCCAGAGATTATCTCTGTTTTTGAGTCTCTGGAGGAAGGGTGGGGTGATCCATGGGGCATTGCATTTTTTGGAGCGGATCCTGGTGAGGGGGGCGAAAAGGTCACAAGCCTTACAGAAGGCATTTGTGAAGTGGTCAAGAGCTGAGTCAATGTCAGGGGTGCACTGGAAAGGGGACCAGTCTAGCTGGGCTAGGTATTGTTTTAATTTTCTGAGGCTGCCGGGGCATAAATGGCGGCATAGAGTGGCCTGGGACACTGGCTTCAGAGTGGAGGATGACCAGAGACAGAGGACTGGGGAGTGATCGCTAAGAGAGTCGAGGAGGACAGTGACATCCTGGATTTTGTAGGGGTGGTTAGATATAACAACATCTAGGAGAGTGCTGGTGCCAGTAGAGTGGTTGAATCTGGTGGGCTGGGTGACTAACTGGGACATATCCAGGGCAGCAAAGGAGTCCCTTATATAGGAGGCAGTGGAGGCAAGCCAGTTAACATTGAGATCACCTAGGATGACTTGCTCCGCTTTGTGAGGGAGAGATGTGAGGTAATCAATGAGGGACTGGACCGCTTGGTTTTGATTCCTCGGGGGTAAGTAGGAGACCGTGAGGAAGACAGGGACTCGGGCGGGTTCAGGTGTGGTTTTTAAGGTGAGGGCTTAGGCTCCATAATCAAGTTTAGGAGCTGGGAGTGCCTTACCTATAAGGGAGTCTCGTACAAGTAGTGCACAACCACCACCACATTTGCCTACTTGGTCTTCCCTGTAGATGGCATATCCAGGGAGGGTGACAGCGGAGTCAGGGGTGGATTTGGAGAGCCAAGTCTCTACCAGTGCAATTATATCAGGTTGATGTTGAACGACCCAGCACTGGAGGGCAGAATATTTCTTTAGGAGACTGCAAATGTTTAAGGATGCAAAGCAAGAGGCCAGTTGCAGTACAGGATTTAGAAGGTCTGGAAGCCTTAGGTCCTGGGTTTGGGTGTACATTACCAGATAATAATAATAGCAGTGTAATTATTCTGTTAGTGGCCGGTGGCAATGGAGACCCTTGGGTCGACACCAAACTGAGGACTTTACAATCAGGGTGCATGGGATAGATAAAGAGCAAAGGGTGGGAATGGCAGGGGAGAGCTGGGTCCAGATCGGGCCTTGAAGGGCGGAGGGAGTGGGGGTGTTGGGGGATCACGGGTGTGTCGAGGGTAGGGGAGGGCCGAGTCACTGTGGGGTAGTCTGGGGATGAGGTACCTAATGTGGAGGAAAGGTGCTACGGTCGGTGTGAGGTCTGTACCAAGAGGGTGAAGAAGAGCAGACTTAGTAATGGAGTGTAGGTATCCATAGCAGCTGAGCAGTAAAGAAAGAGTGTCCAGCAGTAGTAGAGAGTAAGGAGATGTAGAGCAGCTTTGGTACGGTTGGGGGAAAACCCCTTTAGTGGGCAAAAAAGTATAAGCTGCAAATGGGAAAAATCAGTATCAATCAGTAGAAGAGGGAGGGGGCAAAGACTGATGAGTAGTGATAAACTGACCACACAATAAGTGAGATGAGACAGGAACTGTATTGTGTTGGACTGGGTAAGTGTGCTTATAACTGGGCCCTCTAGTGGCTAAAAGATATAATCTGCTAATGGAAAAGTCAGCACTTCACTAATCTTTTTCCACTGCAGCAAAGCTGCCCTCTCCTTTTGTAACAGTAACAGAGCCAGTTGTCTTCCACTTTCATTTGCTGGTAAACATTTTCATCTCTAACAAAATTTAGGCATAAAGTATGGGCTCCCAAAGTGCAAGGGGTGCAGTTTGCACCTAGCTAAGGCTGGCATTGCTCCATGACCTTTGGAACTAGGCACAGACTCTCTAGGCAGCACCCCTTACCCTCTTTCCATACCCTTGATGGGACAATCCTTGAGGACACCCCCTCTTTCAGATACCTTGGGGTTTGGCTGGACCAACACCTCAGCATCTCTGGCCGCACTGACGCCATCCTGAAAAAACTGCTCCCCAAGCTTGGAGCCTTTTACAGGAACTGTAGTTGCATCCCTCCTATGGTCAGGCGAGAGCTTGTCCAGAAGATGAACCTCCCCAGTTTTGATTACTGTGATGTAGTCTATGGTGCTGCGCCCATATCTTCCCTTACCAGATTGGACTCTCTTTTCAACTCCTTCTGTAGATTCGTTCTTGACGCTCCATCTTGAACCCATCATTGTGACCTTTACCATGCCCTGTCCTCCCTGCACGACGGGAACTAGCACAACACTCACCCAGAACAGGAATCAAAACAAAAAAGCAAAAAGGAAATCCAAAAAACTTCTGATCATAGGATACTCCTTGATTTGGGGAGTTGATACCTATCTCCAGCCAGGGGTAATAGTCAGATGTCTCTCAGGTACATCAGCGTGGAGAGACACTGACCACATTGCTAAAATTGTTCAGGGAGCAGGAGAAAACATTGACATCCTGGTACACATAGGGACTAATGATCTTGCCAGCCGGTCAGTTGTGGAGGCCAAGGAACACCTGACCAGGCTGGGTGACAAACTATCATCCATTTCGTCTGGCATCTCCTTCTCTGAGATCTTGCCAGTCTGAGAGAGGGGGGCAGACGGACAGAAGTTCTGAGAAGGGGAGATAGGGGAGCTAAACATGCGGCTCAAGGGCTGGTGCCAGGAAAAAGGACACACATTTGTAGGGAACAGGCAACAGTTTTGGGAGTGAAAGTTCTTTAAATTTGATAGACTGCATCTGACTAAGGAGGGAGTCAGTGCATTGGGGCAGAAGTTTGACATCTTTGCAGAATATTTAAACTAGCAAATGGAGAGAGGGGTGCAGCACCCCATACGTCAAATGGGGACACCCCTCCCCCCTCAGCTAGTGGTCAAACAGGAATTCAGCATGTTTGCAGTTCATTTGCATCACCTGGTAAGGAAAAAGGTCCGGCTCCCCATACAACGCACTCGGGAAACGCCAGACCTCACCCAACAACTAACATACTGAAATTTGGCAAAGTCATATACACAAATGCTCGCAGTCTAGGAAACAAGATCCCAGACCTGCAGGCAATAATGACAGAGGCTAAACTGGACATAGTAGCAATTAGCGAGATGTGGTTTACCAGTAACCACACTTGGGAGACTTCAGCACCTGGCTATGTACTGTTCAGAAGAGCCTGAGGTGCAAAAAGGAGGGGGGGGGTGGAGTAGCCTTGTATGTCAATGAAAATATCAAAGCTACAGAAATTCAGAATACACATAAGGAGCCAGAAGAACTGTGGGTCACCCTGGAAACAGGAAATGGGACAGCCATATGAACTGGGGTTGTCTACAGGCCCCCAGACCAGGGGACGGACATAGACACATTACTGTGAGAAGATATACAAATCATGACAGCTAAAGGGGAGATTCTGATAATGGGAGACTTCAACATGCCAGATACAGATTGGTCAATACCAGCAGGAACATCTGCCGGAACTAGACACATGGTGAATTCCCTGCAGGGGGAGGGCCTCAAACAACTGGTACAACAACCCACAAGAGACAGGGCTATCCTAGATCTAGTACTGACTAATAGGGAAAGGATCACAGATCTCCAGGTAGAAGGTCACCTGGGAGTCAGTGACCATTACATGGTATGGTTCAATTTGGCCACTAGAACTAAATCATCCCATTCCAAGGCAAAAATATGGGACTTCAGAGGAGCTGACTTTGATAAGATGGGCAATAGAGTTAAGCTAGCCCTGGCAAAAAGAAATACAGGTGAGGGGTACAGGCAAAGTGGGCAAGCATTAAGGATGCAATACTTGAAGCAACATCCCATTGTGTTAGAGAGAAAAGGAAGTGCAAAAGAAGAAGGAAACCACTTTGGTTCTCAAAAACAGTAGCAGAGAAGGTCAGAGCCAAATGGCTGGCCTTCATGAAATATAAGGGAACGCAGAGGGATGAAGACAGGGAAGCATACCAAACTTCCCTAAGGGAAGTAGGGAAGGCAGTAAGGCAGGCAAAGGCCCAAACTGAGGAAACACTAGCACAAACAGTAAAAGAAGGTGACAAGACTTTCTATAGATATGTTAGTGAAAGGAGAAAGTCCAGAGGGGGGTATTGCTAAGATCAAAGGAGATAAGGGGGCATGTGATGAGGAGGACCATGTAAAAGCATCTATCCTAAATAGATACTTCTGCTCAGTATTTACTGAAGAGAAGGTAGGGCAGGACCCACAGTTCAGCACCATGGACACGGGGGGGAAGGGAGGTATGCACTAGTCCCTTCTCAAAAGAAAGGGTCCTACAAGAGCTCGATAAGCTCAGGGTGGATAAGGCAATGGGACCTGATGGCATACATTACAGGGTACTAAATGAGCTAAGGGTGGAACTGGCAGAGCCATTATCAGAACTTTTTAGTGAGTCTCTGAGCACAGGAGAGGTCCCATAAGACTGAAGAAGGGCTCATGTAACCCCTCTCCACAAGAGAGGTAGCAGGGAGGAGGCAGGGAACTACAGACCAGTCAGTCTTACCTCAGTAGTGGGCAAGCACTCCTTGAGGAAAGGATAGTGCAACACCTGGAAACCATGACATTGCAGAGGGACTGGAAGGGAAAGTATGTCTCTTTGCAGATGACACAAAGATCTGCAACAGGGTTGATACGCAAGGTGGGGTGGAAAGGATGAAAAGGGACTTGGCAAGGTTGCAGGAATAGTCAAATGTATGACAGCTTAGATTCAATGCAAAGAAGTGCAAAGTAATGCACCTGGGAAACAAAACCCCTGGGAAGAGTACACAATGGGGGTGAGAGAATGACAATGAAAATGGAAGGGAACCTGGGGGAAGTAATATCAGATGACTTAAAGGTGGGCCAGCAATGTGAGAAGGCAGTGAGGAGGGCTGGGGGGATACTGGGATGCATAGGGAGAGGCATCACCAGTAGAAAACAGGAAGCTGTTTGCCCTCCGTACAGACAGTTGGTAAGACCACATCTGGAATCATGTGTACAGTTCTGGAGACCCCATCTCCGCAAAGACATAGACAGAGTGGAGGCTGTTCAGAGGAGGGCAACCAAAATAGTGCAGGGTCTGCACCAGAAGACATATGAAGAAAGATTAAAGGAGCTTAAGATGTATAGCCTCAAGGAAAGGGGGAGACATGATAGAAACTTTCAAATACCACAAGGGAATCAGCAAAATCCAAGAGGGTAGCATCTTTCAGAAAAAGAGATGTACAAGAACAAGGGGGCACAACTTTAAGATAGAGGGGGGACGGCTCAGAGGTAACGTGAGGAAGTATTTCTTCACAGAGAGGTTTGTAAATGCATGGAACGGCCTTCCTGAGGAGGTCGTAGAGTCAAAAACATTGGGGAAATTCAAGAATGAATGGGACAGACATAAGGCAATTCTAGTGGGGGGTAGGAGGAAGTAGGCTATTGGTTAACTAGGATCTGCAGCTTATCTGTTAGGTAGGGAAATGGGCAGACTAGGTGGGCTAAGTGGTCCTTATCTGCTATCAAAGTCTATGTTTCTATGTTTCATAGGAGCACAGGATCCAAGACAACATGGGTTTACAAAAGGAAGGTCCTGTCAAACTAATCTCATAGATTTTTTTGACTGGGTAACCAGAGTGGTGGACCAAGGGGGAGCAGTTGATGTCGCCTACCTTGACTTCAGCAAAGCTTTCGACACTGTTCCACATAGAAGATTGATTAATAAGCTGGGTAGGCTCAGGGTGGGTCAGAAGTTGGTTGACTGGGTGGCAAACTGGTTGACTGGCAGAAAACAGAGAGTATTGGTAAATGGTATACAGTCAGAAGAGATGCAAGTCACAAGTGGAGTACCTCAGGGATCAGTCCTGGGGCCAGTCCTCTTCAATATCTTCATCAGTGGCATTGCAGATGGACTGGAGGGAAAGGTTTGTCTGTTTACAGATGACACCAAGATCTGTAACAGAGTAGATGATCCAGATGGGGTAGGCAGAATGAGAAGAGATCTGGATAAACTAGCAAAATGGTCGGAAGAGTTGCAACTGGGGTTTAATGCAAAGAAGTGCAAGATCATGCACATAGGGAAGAGAAACGTTGAAGCCACCTATAGGCTGGGAAGGGAGTTGCTGGCAGTCACAAGGGAAGAAAGAGTCTTGGGAATCATCATCACCGATGACCTGAAATCATCCAAGCAGACCACTAAAGCAGTAGGAAAGGCTAGGGGGGTGTTGGGGTGTATTAGTAGGGGTATCACAAGTCGTAAAAGGAAGGTACTAATCCCTCTTTACAAGACACTGGTTAGGCCCCATCTGGAGTACTGCATGCAGTACTGGAGGCCACACCTTCACAAGGACATTAACCAAACTGAGGCAGTCCAGAGAAAGGCAACCAAAATGGTGCAGGGACTGCATCAGAAAACATATGAGGACAGATTAACGGAGCTCAATATGTATACCCTAGAGCAAAGGAGGGAGAGAGGTGATATGATTGAAACATTCAAACACCTTAAGGGCATTAATAAGGTGAAGGAGTCTAACATGTTTCAATATAAGAAAAATAGCAGGACAAGAGGACACAGCATGAGATTAGAGGGAGGCTGATTAAGGGGTAATGTGAGGAAGTTCTTTTTCACAGAAAGGGTGGTGGATGCATGGAACGGCCTACTCAGGAAGTGGTGGATAAGAATACAGTGCAGGGCTTCAAACAGGCATGGGATAGGCATAAGGGAGCAATACAGATGAGTATGAATAGATAGGCCATTGACAGAGCAAAGGCCGATGGCACATTTATAAGGTAGAAAAAGAAATGAGCAGACTGGATGGGCCTTGCGGTCCTTATCTGCCATCAACTTCTACGTTTCTCCCCTTCCCCTTGCTAACAGATGCCTGGCTCACTGTGCCAAGCTAACTTCCAAACTCTGGCTTGGTGTACTTCCTTCCTACCTCTCATGCTCCCTCCCTCCCCCCTGCCTTCCTCCCACTCCCTCAGATCCTCCAACACTCACACCCTGCTAGTCCCCCACCGTATCACCCTCATCAGCCAATCAGGCTTCTCCCATTACTTCCCCAAAATCTGGAACTCCCTCCCACCTCAAATACGACACTCCTCCTCCTCCCACTCCCTTACCTCTGCCTTACATAACTTTCTCTCTGCTAGCTGCTCCTGCTACAATCCTCCTTAACTTGTTCCCCATGAGCCTGTTTCAGCTTCACATCCACCTCTTTCCTGCAAAACCCTCCCCCTACATCCTCCCCCTGCACCCCTTCCTTTCCACCTTACTCCCCCCCCGTTCCCTCCTCTGTACACCACCTTACCCTCATTACCCACTCGCTGTTGTTTGGCCTAGGCCCTTGGCAGGGTTCTCTGCATCCTGAAGGGGTCCAGAACCTAGGCAACTACCTTCCTTGCCTCCTACTCCCATCCCATTCTTTCCTGAAAGGGCTGGGTCAGAGCCCCTCTTCTCTCCCACCTCCCTCTTTCTTGGTCCTTCTGAAACCTACTGCCCATCGCTGCCTACTTCCCTCCTGTCGTGCTCTACCTTTGCTGCCTACAACCTGCTTCCCTCCTGTCGTGCTTTACCTCTGCCTTGTGGAGGCAGGGTCCACAGCATACTGGAGAGGCCAGGCCCTGGCAGACCCTTCTCTTCCTTCCTGACGTACTCTAACTCTCACTGCCTACAACCTGCTTCCCTCCTGTTTGTGCTTGACCTCCACCTGGTGCAGGTAGGATCCCCAGCATTCTGGAAGGGTCAGGCACTGGCAGACCCTTCTCCTCCACCCCTTGCCTTCCCCTCCTCCAAATCCTCCCATTTCCACCCTCCTGCTCTCTGTCTATATGCCCCCCACCAACCCACCTTCCCCCCTTCCTTCCTAGCCATAGTTATCAGCTAACCCCTAATCTCTAATGCACTTATAGTCAACCTTGCACTTGTGTTACACCTTGCAAATTGTTTTCCATCTGTGTCTCTCCTTGCAATCTTGCCCTTGTTCAACCTCCCTGTATTCTATCCAGCCATTTTCTAACTACAGAGGTATGTCCCACCAACTGTTTGCCAAAGATATTTGTGCTATCATATCTATCTAGTTCAAGACTGCTAGCATTGTATTCCATCTATTTCATACCTGTTAGCATTCCTCCTTGTCAGTACTTCTGTATTGTCTGCTCACTTTATTGAATGTAATCAAATTGTATATCTATATTGTGTACCAAATCTCTGTATTCTATCCTCATGTTCCCCTACTCCCAGGTCGCACCAGGAGACAAACAAATTGTTGCTCAGCGTGCCTTCCTGGTGAAACATTTCAATAAATAAAATAAAAATCAAAAATTGAGTGGAGGGTAAATTTGAGACCAGCCATAGTAGCCCAATTTTAGAGGCCACAACAACGAATTGTGTCATGCCCTGTAGTTTGCAGGAGGGGTGGGGCCTCAACTAGTTGATAATTGGAGGTGGGGCTGAGTCAGATTTCTGAGAGCAGGTTGGTTTTGACTTGTTAGATTAAGCAATATACCATGACAAGGTGTGGGTTATGTTGGAATTTACAACTGCTGGTGTGTTGTTTGGTTACAAGGCTGCAGGCCGAGTGAGCAAAACATACCAGCCATTTTAAAACCTAGTATGAGTCTGACCCCCACCCTATCATGATATATTGAGATTATACAATGTGCCATTTTATGCTTTGTGGTAAAACAATAAAGAAAAAAATCAGAGCTCTGATGCTTTCTCTGGAGGCGGAAAAAGTTTGTAGGGTGTACAGGATGGTGGCAGTTTACTGTGTTCAGGCTCTGTTTTTGTTTCAGGAGCCTGAATAGTCTTCAGCAGTTGGTGCAGGGCTGATTTGATTTTAAATTACAGACTACTGAGTCTGTATTTTGTGTGTGGCATGCGCAAGACCATATGTTGATTATCATTGTGGAGCCAACGTCTTCACCTTCCAGTACGTCTACAAGCATTCCTTTTTATGAGTCTCTGGTTTTGTCTGTAAGCTTAATTCACTTCGTCTCGCTGTCTCAACTAGAAGTAGGTAAATGTTTTGAGTTTAGAGAGGCGTTTTAGAAGTAGGGAGTCTTGATTAGCCCACGTTTCCATTTTAAAAATCTGCCATGGTAGGTTTGTTTGTCGCGTTGGTGAGATCAAACGCTGGAGTGCAAAAGTGTGGGCGAGGGGGTAACGTATGGATACGTGCCAGGGCAGTAGCTGAGGTCACTTGGCACTTCTTTCAGTTGGCAGTGTTCTGGATTTACAATGGGGGAGAAGTGCCAACTGACCAATCAGAATAGAGCTTTGCTGGTGCCCATTGTATAATTCCAGTTTTAGAGTCTGCCTGCATTTGCCACAGGAAGGACAGAAAAGGCTTATGTGTTTTTTGGAGAGAACATAGGTGAGGTAAGTTGTGGTGAAACGAGTGCTCCCAGATGGCTATGGCATTTTCTCTGTAGCTCCACGATGGTGTTCCCACATTTTGCTGTAGATTACATTATGTCCTATGGAAGCCAAATTGCTCTGTTTTCCTGTATAATCAATGCAAGTGTATAGGAGCAATTTTCCTGTAAATGGCTTAATTTCCCTGTAAAATACAGGAATCCCTGTAGATCTTGGAGCCCTGTGAAACTTGTTTGAATTGGTATTGAGTGAACAGTAAATTTGAGATCAGCCTTAGTAGCCCATATTTAGGGGCCATATTATAAGAACAGTGTCTAGCCCTGTGGTTTGGGAGGGGGGTTGCTCATTGTCTGGGCTGGGGCCTTAGCTAGTTGATAATTGGAGGTGTGGCTGAGTCAGATTTCTGATAGGTTGGCTGTGGCAGGGTGACTTGGTAGATGGGGACCAATCAGGGACTCGGTAGTCAAACAGAAAGTACCACCTTAAGGGGGTGGGCTGTACATGAAGGATAAAAGCCAGCCACCCCTACCGTGTCCCCACACAGATTCATGTCCCAGTGATGAAGTGGAACAGCAAGGCGTGGCATCTTAGGCATCGGCAGCCATCAGCAGAAGGAAACAGGGAAGCAGAGGACTCTGCTGGTTGACTAAGGTAAGGTACTTGATCACTCCTGTTGTTATATTCACTGCTGGGAAGGGTGGAAGGTAAAAAGTAGGCCTAAACTGGACTTGGAACAACACCCTATCTAAGATAACAGTATATGGGGAATGTCCCCAGGTACAGGGGAACGCAAATAGCAACAACAACAAAAAAAGGGGATGCAGGCCGGCCCAGTGGTGCAGAGGGATAAGGCACTAGACGCCTTACCTCTCACCATGCTGGCGACCCATGTTTGGGAATGAGCACAGGTTGCCGAGGGCCAGCCAGGTGGGGGAGGGCTGGGAGTGGATAAAGTGGCCATCAGGCAGCTCTCCTCTCTTGGATTGGGGAGGTAGGCCTCTCTGGCTCTTGGCTGCCACTGAGTGGAGGCTTGATGGGAGCATCAGGCACTGGAGGGGCTGGCCCTAGGCTGTGTGGGTGGATTGGGGCTGTTGGTGCATGTGCCTCCACGCAGCATGGGTTACCATGAATGGCTGAGCCCTGGGGAAAGTAAGGAGGGAGGAAAGAAAGCGATGAAAGAACCCTAGAGCAGGAGGAGGCCGTCCCCCGCAGACTCCACACAAGTGGCTGGACACACAACACAAATCCAGGTGGCAGAGGACGCGGTGTAAGATAAGCCCCAGGAGAGCTGGGTGACGGAGCTGGGTGGGGGTCGTTGGAAGGGGCAGCTGGGAAGAGGAGGATAAAATATAGAAGAAGAGAGAATTCAAGAATGCATGGGACAGACATAAGGCAATTCTAGTGGGGGGTAGGAGGAAGTAAGCTGTTGATTAACTAGGATCTGCAGCTTATCCATCAGGTAGGGAAATGGGCAGACTAGGTGGGCCAAGCAGTCCTTATCTGCCGTCAAATTATATGTTTCTATGTAAGAAAAAAAAAGGGGATGTTAGGAAGGGCAGAAGGTAAAAAGATAGGTGTAAAACTGGGAATAGGAGCAACACCCTACCTAGCGTAACAGTATAAGGGGATTTACACCAGGTACAGGGAACACAAGTAGCAACAAACAAAAACAGCAGAATCTAGGAACACTGTATCAGAGATAAGGGTACATCAGTATTTCCAGATACCGGGATTATAGAAGCTGGGAATCGTAGCTGTGGTGCAGTGCAGTGGCCGTTCAGTAGCAGTTTTCAGAGGGACCTTCTGGAGACTGCACTGCTGCCCCATCTGTGTGCACCCCTCTGGGTTGAGGAAGGAGGTCACTAGACTCCAGGATGAGTTGACTAGGATTCAGGGACCTCTTTCCCCACTCGGGGGCCACCAAATCTAACACTGTTACCTCAGAGGATGCCAGGGAGGAGGAATGGCAGGACTGTGGTGGGCTCTGAGAAGGGTGGGGATGGTGGGTCAAAGGCACATTCATCAACTGGTACCACTACGCAATTCCGCAATTCCTACACTGCAGTGGCAAGGTAGGACTGCCAGGAGGAGGCACCCATGGTAGTGGCTAGGGAGAATGTGGGGGTTCTCCGGAGTGGAGACCCCAAAGAGGGAGGAAGAGAACCCCAGAGGAGGAGAAAGCAACTTCTGGTATGGAACTTGATAGTGAGGGTGATAGATTTGAGAATAGGAAAGGGGGTGACAGAGAGGTTAGGTACCTACATGGCACCATGGCCTGGAGGGATGGGAAGCGGATCCTAAGGATTGCTTTGGCAACGGGACATGAGACAGAGCTGTTGTCATTGTCACCTGGGGACTAATGATTTGGGTTCTAGGAGGAAACGGCTTCAGAAAAAATGTCTGGAAAACACGTCCTCAGAAAAAAAGGCACAAGGAAAAAACGTCGCCCAGGAAAAAAAAAGCATGAAATGCAGATGCAGAAAAAACAGCACCTACACAACGCAACAGTAATACATGGTGCAACAAATACCTGAAAGTAAACAGACCTAAAAATCAAGTCAAAGTAAAAATCACCTGCAGCGTGTACACTTTCTGGCTCAGAAAATGTAACGGACAACATCTGTGATCTATTCGGTGGGGGGAGGGGAAACACACCGGCCTCCCACATCCCCCGTCATAAATATATAAACACTTCCCAAAACGTAACCAAACACGATGACAAACAATATATCGCCATCTGGCAATAGTGAAATTCAGAATATAACTGAAAAAAGGCACAGGGCATGATATATATCACAGCACTTTTTCCTTAATTATACCACTTCACCTACCATGCTACATAAGGCATCGGAGACTTTTTGCCCTGTACCATTCATTACATCTGCCATATTTTCCATGTAACTTTTTTTTAGTGATGATTTTTCCAGAGACCTTTTTTTCTTGAGCCTTTTTTTCCAGGTACAGTACCAATGACCTGGCTAGGGAAAGGGGCTGGGATAGTGCAGAGAGAGTTTAAGGAGCTGGGGAGGGGTCTTAGGTAGCATGCCCAGTGGCTTTTGCTAAGGTGCTGCCTGTCTGTGATGGGGGAGGAGAGGGATCTCCACACCAAAACCTTCAAGTCATGGTTGAAGGAATGGTGCAGAGGAGGTGTTCAGCTACACTGGGGACTGGGGATCCACTCAGAGACATAAGGGCCTTTACAGGGGTGATTGCCTGCATCCAACTGGGAGGAGAACCACAGTCCTCAGTGGACGGTTTAGATGTTACTTTGACGAACATTTAAATTAGCCAAGGGGGTGGTGTAAGAAATTGTGGAAGCTGAAACAACCACCCCCCTCCCCCCCCCACACACACAGGCTGAAGTAAAGCAGGGAGAACCTGAGAGGAATGGAATCCCCCAGGGTGGAAAGTAATAAAGGAAGCGCAGTGGTAGAAATGAAGGGGGGTTGGAACAGAAGCATTAAAAAGAGAGGAGGGAAGGAATGAGGGCAAAAAGGAAAGAAGAGGGGAAACAGGCAGAATGGTAGCAAAATCTGGAAGGCCACGTGTGCGAATTCTGGAAGTCTAGGAAATAAGATTCTGAACCTAGAGGCCATGATGGCAGAAGCCGACCTGGATACTGTATTCATGACTCATGACTGAGTCATGAAAACCATGACTGGAACATGTGCATACCAGGCTATACTCTGTTCAGGAGGGACAGGGTGGAAAGGAAACAAAGGGGTGTGGTGCTCTATGTGAGGGAAAGCACAAAAGCAGTGGAGATACAGGAAATATGAGGAGGGAGAGGTACTGTGGGTCACCCTAGAGATGGGGAATGAAGCCTCTGAACTGGTGTGCTCTACAGACCTTCAGTACGGGGGAGGAGGAGTTAGATCCTAGAATTTGGGGGAAGGGGACAACCCAGTTCAAGAGAAGCTTGAAGAGACAAAATTACATGCACAATTGGGCTGACTAGGTGGGCCAAAGGCCCTTCTCTGCTGTCAGTATCTATGTGGATAAGGTACTGGGGGAAGTTACTGGCTGTCATCAAAGCACAGGTCAGGAAGCATAGGAAAACCAGACGCAGTTATAAAATTCACAAGTAGCATTTTATTATCAATAGCAATAAAATAAAAAATGTTCAGTATAACTACTGACAAAGGCAGTACAAAGAAAAATAAGTCCTTCATCTGAGGGTATCTTTAATTCTAAGTTTCAGTCTCTCCCGATCAAAAATATTACTGCTCTTTTTTATAACCAGTCTTAGCATGGCAATTCATTTCTACATCCTGAGTTCATTAAGGAGACATCCTGTTTCTCACAAAATGTTCTTCCCAGTTTTTTTGCCAGTGCAACAAATAGAACATGGGGGGGTCAACCCACCAGCACAGTGGAAAGATTTACCGCTGCAGCATGGGCGATCCTGGTTCGGGAGCAAACTTGGGTCGCTTGAGGGTTGGCTGGGGCGGAGGTGGATTGAGCAGCGATAGCACGCTCTCCACGTCCAAGTGGGGGAGGGGGTAGTGTGACTCTGGTCTGGTAGTCTCCCTGTGATCCCAAACCACACCGCAGCACCAAATTAGTGATGTCTGGGAGGGTGTGTTTGATACATGGCGTGGTTACGCCGTGGCATCCACTAACCCACCCCAAAGAAAACAAGAAAATCCTAACCTGCGAGCCCAATGACGTCCCCGTCCCATGGCAATCCTGGGTTTCCGTCACACCCGAGACCTAGATCTGCCGGGGCTTAATGGAGAGAGGGCTTCAGAGGCTCCGTCTTGGGAGGGCAATCCAGGGGGCACTGTGGTGGGTTATCCCGGGGTTTGTCTGCGGAGGCGGGGGACTGAGGGAGTAGTGGTTGCTGGTGTCCAAAAACAAAAGGCATACTTAAAAAAAACAAAAAAACAACAGGGACTTCTGGTGACGTCACCTATGATGGGGGACTAGTTATTTCAAGCTCCTCTGAGCCCCCGTTTCAATCTGGCTCAATCATTCACAAAAACAGGCCAGTCTTAGCAAAAAACATAGAACAGACTCTATTATGACCAATACAAGTAGTAAACTCAAGAGTTTGCAGCTCCAACAGGCACAAAAGCAGAGTTGGAGGCGTCAGCGAAACTGCTGAGCTTGGAGACCCATGCACAAGAGGCCTGTAGCAGAGGAGCCTTACCACATCACAATTTATCAGTGGCATCCAGCTCTGACGACGAGGAAGTTATAATGATCTCCTCCCGACAGCTGTGCCGTGAGCTCCAGCACCTGGTGACAAATTGGGAGATTTTCAACAACAGCTACTAGAGCTCTAAAAAGACCAGAAGGAACAGCAAAACCAGATCTTGGACCTAGGACAGCACACCACAGAAATGTCTAAAACAGTGGACCTGCACAACAGAGCTCTCCTACAGTTACATGATCGGGAGACATGGTTCCAGCAAAAGGTGGAAGATCTTGAAAATAGATCTAGGAGGATAAATATAAGGATCCACAGTATTTCAGAAGGTAGAGAGTTGGGAGACATGAACAAGTTTATGGAGTGCTTTAGAGATATACTGGGCCTTAAACATCATTAGGGCCCATCGATCATAAGGTCCCCGACCTACTGATCCCAAAGCTCGCCTGCACTCGTAATTGTGGCCTTCTTGGATTATAGAATTAAATTAGATATTCTGCAAAGGGCCTGGCAAAAGAAGGAGCTGATCTCGGGGGACACTAGATTGCCCTTTGAATATGATTATGCGCCCATCACAATGGATCGCCGAAGAAAAATGCTGCCTATATTAAAACAACTGAAGGAGAAAGGAGTAAAAGTCAGGTTAGACTACCGTGTGATCCTGAAAATCACAACAGACAAAGGCACCCACCTATTCCCGACGATCTCCGAAGCCAAGAAATTTCTGCAGCAGTGGAGTATTGCAGTGGATGAGGTGCTTGACCCAGACGTCCTTAAGGAGTTAGACTGCTGTAGATGGCATACGGTAAAGAGCTCAGGCCCAACAAGGATGCAAGCAGCGAGCAGTAATTCTGCCCCCACTCTCTTAGCAGATCCCTTGGAGACGCTCTCAGCAACACAAAGAGGCCCACCTGTGACGACACTACAAAAAAGAGAAGGAAGCAAGTGACGCAACAAGAATAAAAATAATCAAAATAAAGGAGATTGCCCCCTCAATCCTGCAGCCAGTTCAGTTGGACAAACAAACTTATGTAAAAGATCAGTAATACTTGTGGCCTAATTGCATTTTGCCTCAGGCAGCATATTTGCTGGGACTGGGTGAGTAGCTCAACTTTTTTTCCCGAATTAAAGGGCAATTTCATCCCCCGAGACTTTCAGACACTAATTTTTCTTGAAAAAAAAAAAACAGGAAAAGAAAAAGGTATCTATCTCCCTCTGAGCTCCCTGGCTGGAGACTTTTCAAGGAAAGTACCCAGGCAGATATCCAGAAACTGTTTAACTTTGGGAAAGTAAAGATTTAAGTCATTGGCTTCACCTGGGACTGCCTCTTCAAACCATCCCCTACGTCGGTGGCTGGTTGATGACCCACTCCCTGAGATGATAAAGAGCAGCTTCCAGAATGTTTTGGACATGATTTGGTCTTATTTTCTTTCTCTCTCTCTAGCTCGGGAAAACATAACTACTTTGTTTGTTCACGCATTCTAGAAGTTTCCTGAGCCCAAGAACAGTCAGGTTATGTCTAAATCATTTGTACATCCATTATAAGTGGGTTTTAAATGGTATGGGTGGCCTTAACTGGAAGAGGGAAAATGGGGGGCGGGGATAGGGTTATTTCCCTGAAATACTTCAGTTATAACAAACCTCGGAGGTATATATGAACGGGATAAAAGATGAAGCAGGATATGGCCCAAAATGGTCTTACTTTTCCTGTTCCTGGTGGCCTTTCAAAGTTCACCAGTAAGGGTCGCCCTCATACAGATTGCTACATTATGGGTTTGATGCTTACTTATTGAACAAAGGGAATGTAAGGAGGTAGAGGGACTCCTCCCTCAGTGCGGCCTGACAAAGAGGGTTAAAATGTATTTGCTGGGGGGGGGGCCATGCAATGGGTGATGCAAACCATCTTTCGAGGCAGGGTCTTAGAATATGGCCCTCGACTTGGTGTAATGGAAGGCTATCGCACCTTTCCACCTCCACACATAGAGGTTGGGGCACAGTGGCACAATTGGGAGTCACTATTCACAGTTGGACTTGTACAATGAAGTTTTTTTTTTTACAAAAGTTGAATTGTTTATCATGTTTATTGTTGGAGTTAATGGACTGATTTAGCCATGCTGTTGGGGAAAAAAGGAGAAATGGATGAGGGATTAAAGGAGCAGGATGTGAAATGAGATAGGCAGAGCAAGGGGGACCAAAATCATCTTGAGAGCATGTGATAGATTTTTCTGTAGTTACTTATAATGTTAAGGGTTTAAATGGCCCGGTGAAAAGGGCTAGAATACTTCAGGAGATAGGCAGGCTACAAGCATCAGTGGCCTTCCTACAACAGAAGCATTTGTCAGAAGCCGAACACAAAAAACTGAAGAGGTCGTGGATGGGAGAGGTACATGCTGCTCAGTGGCCGGAGCATCCACATAGGAGGGGAACAGCAATTCTTATTAGAAGAAATACTCCACTCAGAGTAGATAGGGTAGAGTTAGATCCTAGGGAACGTTATGTTTGGCTGCAGGTCACATACTTTGATATCAAATGTGTCCTTTTGAACATTTATGCCCCAAATGAGACCCAAGAGAATAAAAACTTCCTAAGGAAGATAATTCTTAATACCATCGTCGACCCAGAAGCCTTGTATGTCATGGGTGGGGATTTTAATACGGTTTTATCACCCAGGTGAGATAGGAAGGGCTCTTGTACTGTCACAGGGCACCCTAATCAGGTGGGATTCCTGAAGTGTATAGTGGGGGAGGCTGGATTGCTCGACTCTTGGAGACACACTCACCCGTCTGTTGAGAATTTTACCTTTTACTCACACAGACATACAAGTTTCTCCAGAACAGACATGTTATTTGTCCCTGGGAAAAGAAGCAATATATTAGATACGTGCAAGATCCTCCCCATGACATGGTCTGACCATGCTCCAGTGTTTCTGAAGTTGGTGATATCACCTCACTCAAGAAACAGCACTTGGCGCCTGAATATGGGTTTATTGAATCAATCCTCAGTTAAACAAAGAGTCTCGGAGGCTGTTCAGGAATTCTCATTCACTAATTTGTCCTCAGACACTTCCTCCTCGGTCAGATGAGACACTTTGAAGGCTGTCCTGCGGGGAACATTCATTCAATGTAGCCCCCATCAAAAGAGGGTCAGGTTACAGCTCCAGAGACAAACAGAAGAAGAACTGAGAGAGGCAGAATTCAGATACAAACTTACTCTGCACCCAGAGGACAAGACTCTCTGGTTAAGGAAAAAGAAAAGACTAGCGTCCCTATTGGTCAATTAGACCGAAGGCATGCTAAGGCATACGGCACAGAAATATTTTGTAGGGGGTACTGAGGCAGGTCATCTCTTGGCCTTAGCCTTAAGAAAACAGTCTCCAGAGCAGTCCTTCAAGTTCATGACCCCAAAGACACGGACAAATTGGTTTCAGACCCGCTGGGTATATCTGCTTCTTTTGCAGACTTTTACACTCACCTGTACACGCAGAACCCGATCCACCAGTATGAAATTAAGGTAGCGGCATTCTTTGACAGGATAGTGCTTTCATCCTTCACAGATAGAGACAGAATTATTCTGGACAAGGACATCTTGGCTCAGGGGGTTTTAGATAAAATTGAATAACTTAAATCGGGGAAATCTCCAGGGCTGGATGGCCTGCCATCTGAATTCTACAAATGCTTTAAGAGTGAGCTGTTACCACATATGTTATAATGCTTTCATCATATACAAATCGGGGGGAGGGGTCCCAACTTCATGGCAGTAGGCTCAAATAGTGGTACTGCCCAAAGAGGGGAAGGACCCTGCATTCTGTGCCCCCTACCGGCCCATCTCATCGCTGAATGTGGACATGAAAATATTCACAGGGATCCTGGTGGACAGGCTGCAACAGTTGGTGGGGAAGATCACCCATCCGGACCAAACAGGATTTATAGCTGGGAGATATCTATCAGACAACATGTGGAGATTGGTAAACATTCTTTCCTCTCAGAAGCACAAAACATCATTTCAAACTGCCATCTCCATGGATGCAGAAAAAGCTTTTGATAGGGTTAATTGGCAATTCTTAAAGACTACCATGAAGAAAATACAATTCGGCCCCAAATTCTTAAAGATTTTTAATAGCCTTTATGCCCTCCCACAAGCCCAGATGAAGGTAAATGGGGTGAACTCCAGGAGCTTTCCCCTGTCCAGAGGTACACGACAAGGTTGCCCTCTATCCCTGATACTTTTTGCAATTTGTTTAGAGTCCCTGGTAGCAGCAGTCTGCCAGGACCCACAGTTGGGGGGAGTGGTGGCCGGTGGGAGGGAACAGAAAATTGCTTCTTATGCTGACAATTCCCTTTTCTTTCTGGGTAATCCAAAGGGAGCTGTCCTTCACCTCCTATCATTGCTGGAAAGTTTGAGGGAGTTGTCTGGCTATAAATTAAATTATGACAGGTCAGAGGCGTTTAAATTCTGTGGAGTAATTCCACAGAGATTTTATTCCACGTTCCCCTTGCCTGGGCTAAAAATAATCAGATCCACTACCTGGGAATCCAGGTAAATGGGTAAATGTGGACACCACAAAGCTATTTGATATTAATTATAACAAATTACTGGGGACAGTGCAACAGGACCTAGCCAGGTGGTCACTGCTACCTTTAACCGTGGCAGGTAGAATAGAATCAATTAAAATGAACCTATTGCCATGCTTTTTATTTTTATTTGGTAGTCTTCCATTGCCCATACCTCCAACATACTGGCATAGCATAACATAACATTAGGCCTAAGTAGATTCATATGGGGGGGGGGCTGTTGTCCATGAATTTCCCGGCAGATATTATGCCTCGTTCGTGAGATGGGAGGACTTGCGTTGCCAGACATCTACTCTTACTACTTAGCCTGCCAGTTGCAGGTGGTCTCCGCCTGGGCTTCTGGATGTGGGTCTTCTGGCTGGCTCGAGACAGAGGAGGAGGAGGATAGCCTGGAAGTATCTTTGCACTCACTGGCCTTCTCAGCACCCACAGGCACGGCTTCCTCACTCACCTGCAACCCTTGGACGCAACACACAATTCGGGTGTTGAGGAGGGTTAGGCGCCTTCTGGCATCAGAGGAGACCTTGAGCCCTCTCTCTCTTTCTCGGATTCGACACACCACTACATTCTTCTCTCATCGTTTGAATAATGCATATGCTAGGAGGGAGTTGTAAGGGCTGACTAATTTTTCACAATTGCTGGAGGAAGGGACTTGCCTTTCCTTTGACCAGCTCAAAGATAAGTTTGGTCTGCAGGATGCTGACTTTCACAGATATTTGCAAGTATGCCATTTTATTAAAACTGCAGAAACCTGAAAGAGCTGACACGCCAGCCCAACGCCTGGGAGAATTTCATATTGCAATCACAGACCTCAAAAGTAAGAGTAAGATGGATCTCTCAGTTGTACAGCCTAATAGGGCCAAGGGAACAACACCCCTTAAGAAAAATAAAACTAGCCTGTGAGGGAGAAATGCTGGAGAGAATTCTGGAGGAGGCATGGCATAAAAGACTAAAATTAGGATGGCGAGTAACCTCTTTGCCTATTTGGAGGTAACTCTTTTGGAGGATCCTGGTCCATTTCTTCCAGACCCCTGTGGTGACTCAACACCACAACACAACTAATACAAATGTCTGTTGGAGGGCCTGTGGCTCGGTGGGTACACACTGGCATATTTTTTTAAGGATGTCCAAAACAATTTCTGATTTCTGGCAGGATATAGAAAGGGCAGTTCAGGAAGTGGTATCTGTATCTATACCAGACTCCTTTACAGAGTAGGTGTTGGGTTTCCCAACAGCAGTCAGTCTTCCCCCATCGAAAAGGAAACTAGCTCTGGTACTCATAGCTGCTGCCTTAAAATGCATAACTGCCCACTGGCTATGACAGGATCCTCCAGGTCTGGAGGAGTGGATGAACAGAGTAAATAATATAATGGACCTGGAATTGATCACAGCCAAATTGAACTTAAGTGAGGAAAAGTTCAGAACAATCTGGAATCCCTGGATTGCCTGGGAAGCTACAAATAAGAATTGTCCGGTCACTTTTTCTCCCCCCTCCCCATAGCAAGAACCTTTGAGTGCCGGGGTACCCCTGAACATAATGAATTATTATAATATTAGCTAACTTATTAGTTAAATACAGAAGATCTCATCTGTAAGGCTGAACTGTAACTAGAAACCTTGATTTGACTAGCATTCCCTCACTGTCCACCCTATGATTTTTTCATAAATGTCTGGCAGATAATGGTAATAGTAGTTAATCCCCAGCATACGTGGTTATTGGTTTATCTTTTTTCTTTTTTGTAAATAGTTGGTATAAATTAAAGGGTTTGAAGTATGTTTTTCTGTATCTGTATCAGGAGACACACTCTATGAAAATGTATTGCTGGAAAGGATATCATGTTAGATTTAAATCAGATGCTATAATTGTGAATGTGTATGTCAAATGTTCACCTTGCTTGAATAAACTTGAGTTTCGAAAAAAACAACAAAAAAAAATAAAACATAGTGACCCAGAACTGACCTCTTGTTGACAGCTCTGCAAAAGAGTTGGCAAACAAGCCTAAGTGGAGCTCAAACTGCATCTCGGGTTAATCCTCTAAATTCCAAATAACTTCTTGCAATCATTTCAACAGTATAATTATATGCATTTCAAACAAAGGGATTCCAGTTTCACATAAAGATTCACATATATTTTTATAACGTGCAGATATGCAAGGGAGAAGAAAAGACAAAAACAGCAAGTGAAGGCAGAGAGATAGCGAGAGGCGGAGGAGAATCACGAGACCATCAGAGTGATCCATTCTTAGGTCTCACGAGAACATTTGGTTGCGCAACCGGATAGACAGACAAAAGACAGAAAAGAGGATAGAACAGATCCCTTGTGTTTGAATCTTTCTGCATAACAAATGGGACAGGACTGTATTCAACCCTGTCACATAACCCCCTCTTTAAGAGGGAACCTGTAAGGTTTCCAAAATTATTAATTCTCTTGTAACATTAGCTTACAACCTTTACAGTTCAGTGCGTGTGCAGTGTAGCAAACAGAGAAGTTTAAATTCACATATTTTGTTTTTTCAACCTTTGGAATTCTCAATTCCTGATCCATATCTTGACAGAAAATCAGCATTGACATTCTCTTTCTCAGATTTGTTCATCACTTTAAATTTAAATGGCTGTAGTGTCAGGTTCCACCATGTGAGTCTCGAATTTTTATCCTTCATTTTGTTAATCCAACAGAGAATATTGTGATCTGTTATAACCACAAAGTCAGCTCCTAGCAAATAAAACTTAAGGGACTCCATGGCCCACTTTGCTGCAAGGCATTCCTTTTCAATGGTGAAGTACTTTTTCTCACTGTCGTGCAACTTCGTACTGATCTATAGAATGGGATGTTTCTTCCCTTCTATATGCTGACTCATGACTGCACCTAGGCCTACCTCTGATGCATTTGTCTGTAACAAAAATATTTTCTCAGAGTCTGGACTTCTTAAAACAGGGGCTGAACATAATGCAGCCTTGATGGCCTTAAAAGCTTCATCACATTCTGGTGTCCATTTCACATTATTTGAGTATTGTTTTTTTCATGAGTTCAGTGAGGGGAGTAGCTAACTGGGCAAAGTTGGGAACAAATCTCCAATAGTAACCAGCCAGCCCTAGAAATTACCTGACATGTTTCTTTGTTTTAGGGACAGGGCTGTTAGCTACAGCTTCTGTCTTAGAAATCTCTGACTTTACTTCTCTATTTCCCAAAACATAGGCCAAATATCTGGTTTCCTGCATGCCCAATGCACATTTGGTAGGATTAATTGTCAGACCTGCCTTTCTGATAGCTTGGATAACTGCTCATAGGTGTTCCAGGTGGCTTTTCCAGTCTGGACTGTACAGCACAACATCATCCAGGTATGCAGCACAATAACCAGTGCGAGGAGCTAAAATGACATCCGTGTACCACTGGAATGCAGTGGGTGCACCATGTAAACCAAATGTCATGGTGGTGAACTGATAGAATCCAACAGGAGTGGCAAGTGCAGTTTTGTTCCTGGACTGTTTAGCTAGCGGGATTTGCCAGTAACCCTTGGTGAGACCGAGGGTACTGATATACTTGGCACTCTCCAATCTGTCCCCCAAATCAAATCAACTTTATTTTTATAGCGCCTTTCAAAACCAAGGCGCTGTACATAAAACCAATTACATAAAAATAAAATTAAAACAAGAACATTAAAACAGATCATCCATGACTAGGGAAAGCTAGGCTAAATAAATACGTTTTTAACTCAATTTTAAATCTATCAACAGTTGGGCATTCTCTCAGCCAACAAGGTAGAGAATTCCACAGGTTTGGCGCTGAAAAAGTGAAGGCACGAGAACCAGATGTCTTCAATCGTACTCTGGGAATCTCCAGCAATCCCTCGTTGGTGGAATGGAAAGGACGGAGGGGGCAGTAGGGTACCAGGAGATCTTGTAGGTAACCGGGTCCCTGATCATGTAGGGCTTTAACGGTTAGCAAGCCAACCTTAAAGGTGATCCACCACCAAACAGGCAGCCAGTGCAGCTCACGTAGCACAGGCGTAATATGACTGGTTCTAGAAGTCCCAGTCAAAAGCCTGGCCGCGGCATCCTGCACCAGCTGCAGGCAGCGGATATCATCCCCTGGTAGCCCTAGGTAGAGGGAATTGCAGTAATCAAGATGGGTAGTGACAAAGGCATGGACCAATGTTGGAAGATCATCCAGAGGAACCAGATGTTTCACCCGGGCAATATTCCTCAGATGGTAAAAGGAGAATTTAATGACAGTTGACACCTGAGATTTTAGGGTCAGCCCATCATCAAAAATAATGCCCAGGTTACACACCTGATCCGAGGTAGTGAGCAACATACCACCAAGTAATAAGCCTGATGATTGACCAGCCCCCAAACCCGCCCCTGGATGACCTGGGTCCACTACCAGCACTTCAGTCTTATCCGGATTCAGTCTCAGCCAGCTGGAACTCATCCAAAATCTGATCTCAGTAAGGCAATTACTTAGCACGGAGAGTACATCATCCTGTCCGGGCAGAAAGGACATATCATCTGTCCTGGGCATGGGATAACTGTCAAATTCTGACACTTGATTAAGTTTCCTAAAATCAAGACAGATTCTTACAACCCCTTCTTTTTTATTTACAGTCACCACTGGTGATGACCAAGCACTTCTTGACTCTTCTATGACACCCAGTTCTTTCATTTTTTTGTATTTCCTAACCTCATCTGCTCTTAACCATTCTGGTAATCTTTATGTCTTTTGTCTGATAGGGTGTGCATTCCCTGTTACTATTACATGCTTAACCCCTTTTGCTTGGCCTGGCACTGTGGTAAAAGTACTGTTAAATGTCTTTACCAAGTTATGAATTTCTGCAGTTTGTTTAGAGGTTAAAGAAACATTCACCTTTACAGCATCAGCAGTTACAGTTTGTTCCAGTGTGTAATAAGCTATATCAATATCTTCTTTATCAGTTTCTGGTAAAACTAGCAAAGTAGCTTTTGGTGTTTTTTCAACCCATTTCTTCAGGAGGCTAGCATTACATATCTTAATAGGAGTTTTCTTATCAGGGGTCTCAGTTTCATAGTTAACTGTGCCAGTATGCCTAAGCACTTTATAAGAGATTACCTAATGTGTAATAGGGAGGAGGGGGAGGAAGGCAAGGCGGAAGCCATTTGGGTGCAACTATATAACCCAAGGGATAGAAAGGTTAGATTTAGGGTAGTTTATAGGCCTCCAGCTCAGAAGGAGGAGATTGACAGGGAACTGGGAGAACAGATAAGGAGGTTTAGTGGCAGTGGCAGCACTGTGGTGGTTGGAGACTTCAGTCTACCAGAGGTGGACTGGAACATCCCAGCTACGTCATGCACCAGGGAGCAGATCCTCCTGGAAGCCTTCCAGGATGGCTTCCTGGCACAGAAATTAACTGAGTCAACTAGGGAGGGCAACATTCTCAGCCTGGTGCTGGCGGATGGAGATCTAGTCAAAGATGTTGGGGCGGAAGATCCCCTGGTGGGAAGCGGCCATCTCACAATGTGGTTCACAGTCAATCTAGGAAAAGAGACAGTCACTACAAAGACTAAGGTCCTGGACTTCAAAAGGGCAGATTTTAGCAGGATGGGTAATATCCCAGAAGGGTGCATAGCTAGCATCCACACTAACATGGATGCCGATCAAAATGGGTAGTCATCATGCTGAGCTTGATTGAGGCCACTAGCGCATGTATAAAGAGCCAGAGTAAGAAAGTCAGGAGCAAGAAGCTGAGCTGGATGAACAGGGAGGTAGGGGAGAGGGTGAGGGAAAAGAGGGCTGCCTTTAGAATCTTTAAAAGATCCAACAGAGAGGATGATGGGGAAAAATACATGAAGAAATTCAGGGAGGTGAGTAGACTAGTAAGGGCAGCCAAGGCACTGAGAGAACTGAGGCTAGCGGCAGGGGATCAGAGTAAGTGAAAAGGATTTCTTCAGGTATGTAGGGGAGAAGAGAAAGACTAAGGATCAGATTGTTAGGATCAAGAATGGCAGTTGTTGGGCAGAAAAGGGAGCAGAGTACTCATTGAGTACTTCTGTTCAGTATTCAACAGGGAGAGGGAAGGGCCCGTACCTAAGGGGAAGGGTGGGGTGGGTGTGTGTGTGTGTGTGTGTGTGTGTGTGTGTGTGTGAGGTGGTCATGGATGGGGAAATCACAGAGGATTTGGTGTTAGAGGGTCTTAAGTCCCTGAGGGTAGATAAGGCACTAGGGCCTGATGGAGTTCATCCTAGAGTCATGAGAGAGCTGGCAGAGGTCCTGGTGGGGCCGCTGGTGGACCTGTTCAGCACCTCTCTGGATATGAGGTACATGCCCAGGGATTGGAGGGTGGCTCTTGTGGTGCCCCTCCATAAGAGTGGGCCTGGGGACAAGCCAGGGAACTATAGACCAGTGAGCCTTACTGCAATTGTAGGAAAGCTAATGGAGACTATCCTCAAGGAAAGGCTGGTTAGATTTCTGGAGGATAATAGTCTCCAGCACAACAAACAGCATGAATGTATCTCATGCAGATCCTGCTAGATGAACATAGTGGAGTTTTTTGATTGGGTGACGAGGGTACTGGACAGGGGTCATGTGGTGGACATTCTCTACCTGGACTTCTACAAGGTCTTTGACTCAATGCCTCATGGTAGGCTGACCAGCAAATTGAGCAACATGGAAGTGGGCAAGAAAATGCTTAGATGAGTCAAAAGCTGGATACAGGATAGGTAGCAGATGGTCAGGACAGGTGTTAGGCACCCACGAACCCCGCAGCTGCGGGGGGGGCCCCCAAATGTAGCGGGCCACAGGTGGCATATGTAGCAGGTCTGGTGGCGGGCACCAGCAGCAACCCATTAACCAGCCCAGCAGCATACTTTTTTTGTCTGTCCCACCCCACTCCCTGCCTGGATCACCACAGCATCCTATAAGAAAATAAAATACTGCCCCCCTCAATCAACATAGCTGAGCATCATTATTAGTACCTGGCAAGCCCCTGTGCTCCTCACTGACTGCACTAGCGAATTCTCTCCAGCTCCGCATCAACAACATGTGATGTCCTCGTTCAGTTGCCCTTTCATGTGGTTTATACTGTGAAGCTTTACATATGTTGCTGCCGGCTTCCCATTGTGCCCGAAAATCGGGCCCCGATTTCCCTGAAGGAACGCCAGACCACGCCATGCGGTTCATGCCACCATCCTGCCTTCATTTCTATCCCCAGGCAGCTTTGTTTCATGTTCCCCATGTTTCTCTATTGTGCTGCACAGAACATGCTGACGTGGGAGGAGGTGCTGTGCTGGAACCAATCACAGGGTTCCAATAGGTCTGTCGCTGTTTATTGCACCTCCTCCAACTCAACTTGAAAATTTCTGTTCCTCCCTCAGGTCCGTGTCTGCAGCATAAGTACGGGGAGATGGGAGTCTGGAAAGGTAGACAGCAGCAGAGCAGAGGTAAAAAAAAAAAAATATATTGCAGCAGCTGGAGAGGATCAATTTTTTTGCAATTTATTCTATTAATTATCTGTTAGAAATGTAATACTCCTAGTGTCTCCAGGTCATTGTGTCTGAACAGTAGTTGGATTTATGTACAAAGATTACTGGGGGGTTTGGGGAGGGGAACGGGAAGGGGCCTGGGGAGTGCGTGGGGCCCATCGAGGGGCCCCAGTAATGGAGTTTGCTGGGGGTCTCCAAAGTTCTAACACCAGCCCTGCAGATGGTAGTAGTGGGGGTGAAGTATTAGAGCCCAGAGAGGTTACAAGAGAAGTCCCACGGGGTCCAGTGTTGAGACTGGTGCTGTTTAACATGTTCATAACTGACATTTCAGATGGGATAAAAAGTAAGATAAGCCTCTTCGCGGACAACACTAAGGTCTGTGCTGAAGTGGATGGGGGGAAGGAGGCAACACTCCAGGAGGACTTGGCAAGACTGGAGGGGCTGTTGAACACATGGCAACTTGGGTTCAATGCTAAGAAGTGCAAAGTTATGCACTTGGGAGCCAAGAACCCTGGAAATAGCTACTGGTTGGGAGGAGTGCAGTTATCCATGTCAATAGAGGAAAAGGATGTCGGCGTGTTGGTAACAGGGGAAATGAACCACTCAGCCCAGTGCAGGAAGGCAGCATCAAAGGCCAACAGAATGCTGGGGTGCATCACAAGGAGAATTACTTCTAGGAGAGGGGAAGTCATCCTGCCCCTGTACAGGTCGCTGGTGAGGCCACACTTGGAGTACTGCGTGCAGTACTGGCACCCCTACTTGAAGAAGGACATCAAGCTACTGGAGGGGGTGCAGCGCAGGGCAATGAAAATGATCCTGGGATTGGGAGATAAACCTTATGAGGAGAGACTGGGAGAGCTCAATATGTATTCCCTGGAGGATAAAAGGGAGAGGGGAATATGCTTGAGACCTTAAGATACCTGAAGGGCATAAACAGAGTGAGAACTGGTAGTATTTTCAAATTAAAATGTGGGAAGGAAATCAGGGGACACGGTCTGAAATTGGAAGGAGGCAGGTTCAGGAGCAAAATGAGGAGGCACTATTTCACCATAAGGGTGGTCACAGGGTGGAATGCGCTGCCAGAGGAGGTGGTATCACTGCAGACAGTGAGCAGCTTCAAGAGGGGGTGGGACAGGATCAAAGGGAGGGTTCAAACTGGGAGTGGACGGGAGGTGGGGTTGGGTGAACAGGAGGAAAAACAGTGGGGGAGGTAAGAGGAGGGTTGGGGCAGCTACAGTTTCAATGGCTAAAGTGCTGCACACTCAAGCAGACTAGATAGACTGTAAAGCCTGCATTTGCTAGCAATTTTGTATGTTTTATATGTTCATATAAGGCCCTTACCACTTCATTAACAGTTTATTTTCTGTAGTGGGTAACAGTAGCAAGATCTTTTTACCTGGCTCAAAAACTTTGTCTTTTACCCCATGATCATGAATAGCCCCACCGGTCTCTCACTGGGGGGGCAGATTGCCGACGGCCCCCAAGAGGGTGGGGCAAGGAGGGCCGCCCACCAGCAAGGAGGAGGCGGCCCCCCCAAGCAAACAGCCCAATCCGAGGATCTCCTCGGAGAGGGCTGGACCAGACCCTCCCTACAGGGAGGGTCACGGCAAGTAGATTTAAGGAGCTGTCCCAGGGGATCGCGCCCTCCTGGAACAGCTCCTCAGCAAAGAAATTTTGTTCGCTTCGGGTTGCCTTTTGTTTTCAAAACCGGCTTTTCAGTCTGTCCTTTGTTCTACCGCGTGGTTCAGCAGTTCGCTCGCCAACCTTCGGTCTTTTGTGTTTTTTCCCGCTTTAGTCTTTTGCTGTGTGTTTCTGAATCCGAGGTAAGTGTTTTTTCATTTAGCTTTCTGGGAATTTGCAAATTTTGGAGTCTGCAAGCCCATTCCAGTGGCTTGCAATTTCAGGGGCCAGTTCTTAATATGCTTGTGTGTTCTTTTCTCTGCCTGTTAAAGCTTGGTGTAAAAAGCTGGTCTGAAATAGGGCTCTCTGTAAAATGCTGACTTTTCATGTTTGCTTGGTAATCCCCTTAGTTGAAAAGTCTCCTTTTCGTGGGTTTTTTTTTTTTTTTGGTCGGCTGAGCCGGTTTATTTCCAAGAGCTGCCTTGGTCTTTTTATTTCTATATTCTTTGGGCTGTTCTTCTGTTCCCAGCACCCCACGTGGCTTTTCCTCTGTTTGTCCCAGGTGTTTCTCTCCCCCCCATTTTCGCTTGCTGGGGCATTTACATTCTGCCTTGCCTGCCTCCTTTTGGCAGCTGTGTGTGTGTGTTTTTTTCTCTTCTCTTCTCTTCAGAGGTTGGACCTGTAATTTTGGTAGGGTAGTGCAGGCTTTTCGGTTCCCTGGTGCCACTGGCTCCAGGCACTCGTGGTCCCTCTGGGTCTTGGCCTTCTCGATGCTGCCATGCTTTCTTTCCTCATTGGGTGTTCCTCCAAGTTTCAGCCCTTCCACATGGCTTTTCCTTGGTCCCCTCTTTGGCCCAGGTCACCCCTCTCCCAATCCTCTTTCTCGTTCTCTGGGGCATGTGCATCCTCTCTCTCCTCTGTCAGGCGGCAACAATGTTTTGTGTGTTAGAGGTTTGTTTGGTAATTTTTTGGTGTGGTAGTGCAGTCATTCTGTGTCTCCTGGTGCCGTACAGGTTTATGGCATTCGGGGTCTCTCCTGATCTCAGCCTTCTCTAGTCTGCCATGCTTTCTTGCTCCATTGGGTGTCTGGGAGCCTGTTGTTCCTGCTGGGAGTGTGGGGGGGGTGGCTTTCTGTGGGTCTAGCTCTGCTCCACATGGTGAGCTGCTTGGCTAAGGCCTTTTTTTTGTTTTCCCCCTCAGTTAGTTTCTCTCTGCACTGCCTTTCCAGTAGCATCAAGGGGTATTTTCTGAGCATCCAGGAGCTCATGGGAAATGAGCATAAATTCTTCGGGGTCAATGGAGTATTGTGCAGAGCGAGTATGGAGGAGTAGCCGCAGCAAGATGAGTTCATTGCTGTTTGTTGGAGGGGAATTGTGGGAGTAATTAAAATGCACTATTGGGAACTGAACTCATTAGGGGCCTACGACATGGCAATTTAAATATAATGCTGTAATAATAAATTTTTTGGAGAGTTTGGGCTGGTAATTTTGTTGTGGCTGTGCAAGCGGCCTGTGTTTTTGTGTGCCTTTGGGCTAATGGAGTTCGTGGCTCACTGAGCTCGGCCTTCTCAATGCTGCCATGCTTTCTTTCCCCATGTATGTGCGGGGAGGCCTTGTCCTTGCTGGGGGGTGGGGGCGGCTGTTTTCAGGGCAGAGTTCAGCCCCTCCTGGCTGCATTTTTTTTTTCTCTCTTTCTCTCTGAGCTCTGCATGAACTCATGTGGATTAAGCAAAGCTCCTCCGGGGGTAGTACAGTATTGTGCAGTGAGTATAGGGGAGTAGCTGTTGCCGGGTGAGTTATTTACTGTAATAAGAATTGTGGGAGCAATGAAATGCACTGTTGGGAACTGAAGTTATTAGGGCACCTTTGATATGGCAATTTAAAGTTAAAGTTGGGAGAAGGAGAAAAAAAATTTCTCTCTATCTCCAAAAGGATATCACAGCATATGTTTTAATATGAAAAGCATTTTGTGAGGGAGAACTTTAGGAGGGGTAGTAGGAATTTTAAGGCATAAGCAGGGAATTGGGGTGATGTGTGGGCCTCAAAATTTTAAGAGGGATATAGAGAAAAGACAGTCAAACGAGTACAGTGCATACCAAAAAGGGGGGAAGGATAAGAGGAAGAGGGGGAGGGGAAAAGAAGAGAAAAAGAGAAAATAATGAATGTTTTTGTCTCATAGGTATCGCCTCGCTAATCACTGCTTTGCCCCTTACGATCAATAACTAAAATGGCCGAACCTCAGAATAATCAGGTTCTGGACAGCCAGGCCCCCCAATTTTCTGAAAAGGCACAGGGTACAGGTCAAGACCTTTCTGAGCTAGGAAGCCAGACACAATATGTGGCACAGGCTATCCATGCACAAGAGCAAGACCCAGCGTTCCTCGAGGCCCTGCAATGCCTAAAGGACATTGGGGGGTCAGATTGGCTGACAACCATGTCCAAATTGGAACCCGAACTGCTAGTTGCCAATCCAGGCGGGCAGCAGCAAACTGTGGCAGACCCTCCCACTCCCACCATATTAGAGTATAGGCCGCAAGAACCGGCACAGGATGAGGGTCGACAGCCCAGGCCGTAGCCAGCCATCGCCCGAATGTTGGAACTGTGGGTCAGAAAAACTGCTACAAAAGAGGCAGGGCAAGCAGAGTAAGCGAAGTTCCAACTAGTGACAGAGGCTGGAAAAGGCAGATGGAGAAAAAACGGAGCAGAGCAGACGAGAGCACATCCGTGGCCCAACCCAGGACAGAGAACGAAGGAAGGGAGAAAACCCCAGTGGTACCAGTTGCACAGCCACAGATCGGTGAGTATAAGGGAGATCAGGACAGTGATGTATCAGTAGATTTAGTGTGGTCTGATTCGGATAGCGAGGAGGACCAATCCAGTGATGGCCGCGAGACCAAAAAGGTAAGAGAACGGGAACGGAAGAGGGCAAGGCACACGGGAGATAGGATGGGGGGCTGTGGTAAAAAAACTGTCGGGAAGAAATCACAAGAGGGTCAAAGGGTAAGCAGCCATTTGGGGCACCGGGGGGCTCCAGGGTTCAATCCCGGGCCGGTGATGCCAGGGCATCAAACGTGGCAGCACAACCCCTTCATGTGGCCATTTATGTATGGGGGACCAAGTAACATGCCCATCGCTTGGCCAGCAATGAATCCTTGGGCCCCCTTTGCCCCCAGTTTCCCAACAACCCAGCAGGGTGGAATGACCAACCCCATTGTGGGGCCCTGGACACTTCCAGCCAATGAGCCTGGTGAGGTACCTCTATAGGTATAGCAGGGGCCACTGGGTCAGGGGATAACTATGGATGTGGGGTGCACCAGGGGACTGAATCTGCACAGGCAGGGCAGGATGAATCCCTTTTAAGTCACATGGGAGGCGGACAGCAGTTCGCCACAGGGGGCCAGGCTCGTTTGATCCAGCCTCCTCACTCCAGTGTCTCCCAAGGGGCCTCAGTAGAAGGGGGTAATGCACAAGGGGCAGCTGTTCAGGTATGGACAGGTGTAGGGCCTTCAATTCAACCCCCCCAATTAACAAGGAAAGCTTGACACCGAGTCTACAAGAGCGTGAGATGGTAGCCTCTACAACGGATACCATTACCAATACGGCAACGGGGTTAAATCAAACACAGTATCAGCATCTCCGGAGCGTTGGGCATATGCCGGGGTGGAAGACCCATTGGGGGACCACTTATCTGATGCTGTCTGGGGAAAAAATCTGGAAAGGGGAATTTATAGACATATTTTCATTATTGCATAGAAAAATTCCAGAAATGAGCGATGAAAAAAATGAATAAACAAGAGAGGCCACGGCGGCCGAAGGTACCTTTCACATCTGAGAATTGCCTTCGACATATTTATGTCAGTTTATGGGATGAAACACCCTGATAAGCTACTTGCTCTTCTAAAATACAGGGAAACCATAAAATTTGCACATCTGTCATTTGATGGATATGCATGGTTAAAATATGACGAGCAGTTTCGTCTGAAACTATCTAGGCAACCCAATCTCAAATGGGAAAACACACACATAGACCTGTGGGTCCACTATATGATGCGAGGCCAGCCCAATGTGGTAACTTACACTGACAGTGGTCATGTTATTGCTAGACAAACAGGGGGGAGAGTACAGGAAGGATCAGAGGAAGGGAGCAGGTAGGAAGGCATGCAATGATTACAATAAAGGAAAATGTTTTCGTTCCTTTTGTAAGTACAGGCACATATGCAAGTTGTGCAGAGGAGAACACAGGTTATCAGAATGCACACGACAGTCCTCCAAAAAATCAAACATTGAGGGAGTAGGCAATGAAAAAGGAAAGAGGTCTGGGAAGTTTGGCTAACTCACCAGTACGGTTAGACCAAATGGACCCCTGGCTCGACCGCTATCCGGAAAAAACAGCCAAATATATTCATGACGGTTTCAAGTATGGTTTTAGGATACCATACAAGGGGCCAAGGGGAAAAAAAAACCACAGCTCGCAATCTCAGGTCGTCAAACTTACTTCCCAACATCCTGGAAATGAAAATTGCAAAAGAAATACAGGCGGGCAGGGTGGCGGAACCATTCGACTACCCCCCCATGCACAACCTCAGGGTATCCCCATTAGGGCTGGTCCCCAAGAAGGAAATGGGGGAATACAGGCTCATTCATCACCTGTCTTACCCGAGGGGCAATTCAGTAAATGACTTCATCAACCCAGAGGATTGCATAGTGCAATACACTAACTGATGTGGCACTGCGCCATACAAAAACTAGGGCGCCACAATGATGGCAAAAAGTTTACATCAAATCCGCTTCCGCCTTCGCTGCCAGTGTACATCCGAATGACCAAGATTTACTGGGCTTCAAAGTGGAGGCCAATGGTATATGGATAAGGCTATGCCCATGGGATGCTCCGTAAGCTGCTCAGCCTTCGAAGCTTTCTCAACCTTCTTGGAGTGGGCCACCAGAGAACACACACATAACATACATATAGTTCACTATCTTGACGATTTTCTATTTGTGGGTCCCAGGGGGGCAACCACGTGTGCTGAGAAGCTGCAAGGTTTCACCTCATTAATGGGGTATTTTGGTGTCCCGCTAGCATGGGAAAAAACGGAGGGCCCGCCTACCTGCCTCTCATACCTGGACATAGAAATAGACTCCGAGGCTATGGTTTCCCGGCTACTGCAAGATAAGGTGGCACTTTTGAGCACACTGTTGGGGGAGATGGGAAGGGCAAAGAAGGTGACCCTACAACAGCTGCAATCTGTTATAGGCAAGGCCCTTGGAATTCTGCGATTCTGCAGTTGCGGAATTTGCCACAGAATTTGCATCATGCCGCAGAATATATATAGTGCCGCAGAATTAATTGTTTTTGGTGAATTTTCATATAAATATACTGTTTTTCCATAGTGTCAGGCCTTCTTTCCCACCTCGTTTATCCCGAAGCCCCTCCTCTATGCTCAGCATATGATGTCACTGGTCATATTTAGCCAATGACAGGACTGCATTCTGCCAGAGAAATGAATAAATCATGCCACAGAAATCAGAAAATGCTGCCGCAGAAGTCAAGGAGCCCTGCCGTAGAAATCAGAAAATTCTGCCGCAGAACACCAGGGGCCCTGGTTATAGGCCACTTGAATTTTGCATGCTGGGCAACTCGCCCGGGCAGGCCATTCCTCCGGCAGATGGCGTCAGCCACTGGGGGGGGGTGCCCTAAAACCATACCATCACATCAGATTAACACAGGGCATAAAAGCAGACTTACAGGTTTGGGAACTTTTCTTACAAGATTTCAATGGTATCACCATCTGGCAAACTCCAGCAGACCATTTGTTAGATTTGCACATAGTAACCGATGCTTCAGGTGGCACTGGTTTTGGGGCATTCTGGCAAGGTGCATGGTTTGCAGGACGCTAGCCACAGGAGTGAGTATCAAGGGGGCTCACAAAAAACATCACCCTTCTTGAATTGTTCCCTATCATGGTAGCCGTAAGGGTGTTGGGGCACAAAATTCAGAATAAGAAAGTGTTTTTTTTCACATGGACAACAGGGCGGTAGCAGACATATTGAACTCACAGACATCTCGTTCTGAAGAGGTGATGAAGGTCTTGCGGGTCTTTGTGTTATGCTGCCTACGATACAACATCTCTTTTAAGGCACGTCATTTGCCAGGAAAAGAAAATGTTATAGCGGATACCCTGTCTCGATTTCAGCTCGAGCACTTCAGACGGTTAGCCCCGGGGCGGACCAGTTCCCCACACAAATACCGGAAAACGGTCTGGAGACTTGGGAACCAAGATTGCAGCAACTGGTACAGCTTGCTGTGGCCCCTTCGACATGGAAGAAGTATGTAGGTAGCTATGGGTCTTTTCAGCAATTTTGTGGTCATGAGGTAAGCGTGGTACTGCACAATACCCAAAGACAGGTTCAAAACTACATCCTTCACTTAGAAAGCATAGGAAGATCCCCAGCAGCGATACGCCTTCAACTAGCGGGCATCACCTTTCTTCATAAGTACGAGGGTTTCCCTGACCCAACCAGTAGTTTTATTACAAAGAAAATGATACAGGGGATGTCTAGACTCGCAGGAAAAAGGGCGGACACGAGGAAGCCCAAAGGACTACCTGAGCTGTCCAGCCTCCTGAAAGCACTGTCAGTCACTTGCAGCTTGGGCTATGAAACCAAGCTTTTCAGGGCCTATACGTATGTGCATTTTTTTGGGGCTTTCCAGGTTTCGCAGTCTAACTCACTGTGCAGCCAGAACACCAATCTTCAGTTTAGTGATTTCATCATCTGGCAAGACAGACTGTGTCTTCAGCTGCGAAAATCAAAACCAAACCAGTGCAGCCCCCCTGCCATTATAACACTGTTTAGGGCTCCACCAGGGAACATTTGCCCATGGTCGGCAATGAGGGAGTATGTGGCGGGTCATCCAATAGGACCAGGGCATTTGTTTGTGCATGGGGACGGAAAAGCGGTTACAAGGTGACAGTTCACAGCTGTCCTAAGAAAGGGTATGGATGGCGGGAAAAAACCCAACCTCATACAACACCCATTCATTCAGAATTGGAGCAGCCACCGAGGCAGCCAGGTGTGGGTTAAAAGAGGAGCAGATAAAAGAGGTCGGCAGGTGGGCTTCAAAAGCATATATGGGGTACATTAGGCCTCAGCAGAACCCAACAGGAAGTGACGTTGCGGAACCCAGCACAAGTGGCAATTGAAGTACAGATTGGGAGAATACTCACATGTTTCTATCTTTGTATTGCAGGCACGCCTACAGCAACCCTCAGATATGGATTGTGGGCTCCGCACTAAGGGAGGCATACACCAGGGGGCGAGAAAACGGCCTACACCAGACAGCTGGGCATCCCAAGAAGTCGAAATATGATAAAATGGTCAGGAAAAGGCTGGATGAAGTGGGGGGCATTATGCAGAACTATTGTTACATTGGGTCTACATAGGCAACCACCAGTAGCGCTGGTTATCCACCTGGGAGGGAATGACTTGGTCACCCTAGGGGCACCGAGATTAATTGGGGATATTAAGAGGGGTTTGTCCCACTTAAAACAGATGTTGCCTCGCACCATTCTAGCATGGACTAGAATGATACCATGCCAGCAGTGGCGTGGGGAGCGAAAGGCAGGGGCCATGGACAAGGCTCGGAGGTCCGTGAATAGGGAGGTGTCCCATTTCACTGCTTCAATGGAAGTGGAGGTAATCAGGCATTTCCTGATCATAAAATCGGATAAGGGCCTATATAGCCGGGATGGGGTTCATTTATCTGATATTGGGAATGACATTTTCAACAATACGCTCAATGATTTCTGTGAAACAGTACTGTTTGGAAAGAGTAAGATCCCTTGGGCATTAGTGGGAGATACGTGTTGGCACCGTATGTAAGTGGCGGTAATTCATGGCTGACCCTGGGTAAGATGGACATAAGAGCTGAGATTGGGTGTCAACGGGGACAGGTACGACCCTAGGACGGGTATGCCCTGGAAGATCGGGAGATGAAGGTACCCAGGCTGGGGCGTGCACCGAAATGCTGGGATCCAAGACTCCGAAATGGGGGGTGTGGCCCTGACGGGCATGCTCCTCGTCAAAGGGTCTAGGAACCCCTAAATTGGGTAAGGGGGAACTGTCTATGGAAAGGCACAGCCCTCAATGGGTCTGTTGGACTAAAGGGCCAGAGTTCCTCAAGCAAGCAGATGAAGGAGCCAGGGTCAGCAATACATGAATCAGGGCTGCCCAAGGGGTCTTACGGGATGGGATATGTAATGCACATATGTTAAAATGTATATATGATATTTTGTAAAGTGCATATATATGTAAATTTGTAATGTACATATTAGGTTTATAAATGTTATGTCCCATGTAATGTATACAACTTTTTGATCAAGTAAAAAGAGCTGTGGCCCTTTTTTATACCAAAACAATGTGTGTTTTTTGGTTGAATTGGGGGTCCGCTTTGGGCAATATGCCTTCTGCTGGTTTAGGGCCTCTTCCTGATTACTATGGGCAATTTCAACATATTTTGCCAGCTTCTTTCTCAGGGCACACATATAAGATGTAATCGATATTTTCCGAGTAGGGTTATCTTCCCACGTTTCTTTTATTACATCCAGCAGCCCTCTAGGTTTTCTACCGTACAGCATTTCAAATAGTTAAAAACCTGTTGATGCCTGTGGCACTTCTCTGTAAGCAAAAAGCAGGTAAGGTACTGTAAGTGTTGGTCCCAATTTTTCCCTTACCCTTTTACAAACCTTTTAAAAATGTATTTTAGGGTTTGATTAAAATACTCAGCAAGACCATCTGTCTGAGGGTGATAAGTGGGGGTTCTCATGGCAGTGATACCTAGTAGTCGGTACAGTTCCTTCAGCAATGCAGCACCAAAATTACTACCCTGATCAGTAATAATCTCTTTAGGTATGACCACCCTGCTGAAAATGTTGGCAAGCTCTGTTGCCACTTTTGGGGCTGTGACAGTATGCATAGGAACTGCCTCTGGGTATCAAGTAGCATAGTCACATACCACCAACATGAACCAATTACCCTTTTAACTTTTATCTAAGGGGCCAACCACATTCATTGCAATTCTCTCAAAAGGCACATCTATCAAGGGTAGGGGCACCTTATCTTTTTAGTCACCGAGGCTACTTTCTGACACTCAGCACAGGAACTGCAATATGTTGCAACATCTTCATAAATTCCAGGCCAGAAAATCTGTACAGCAATCTGGTAAGGGTGTGATCCTTCCCTGAGTGACCAGCCATAGGACTATCATGTGCTATCTGTAACAACTCAGGTCTATACTGTTGAAGTATAACCAATTGTTTTATCTGTTCCTGTGCATGAGGTTTAACCCAAACTCTGTACAGTAACCCATTACATTTTTTAAAAATTGGTTCACCCTGTTTTGGTTTCACCCCCCGCTGCTTAAAATAACCTTGGAGCGAAACAGCGTTAGTTTACTCTGAAACAAAATCACAATCAGTTTAGTTTCAGCAGTTTCATATATTAACCCCTTATGTCTATCAGTCTTTTGTTGCCACTGTTTCTTGACTTCTGGATCTTGGAGCTGTGCTCAAACAAGTCCAAATCAAAATCACTGAAAGAAAAAGTGTCCCCACCGTCTGAGATTTTCTTTGCCTGTGCTCTTGTAATCACAGCTGCTGAAACTGCAGGTTTTACTTCCACTGTGATTAACTCACTAAATCCTGGAAAATCATTTCCAATAATCACAGGTAAAGGTAAAGCCCTTTCACAGTCTTATCTCCTGCCTTGACATCTGTTACATACTTGCCCTAATTTGCAAAGGACAAATCTACTCCAGTGTTGCCCTTCTTACTATGGCAGTTTCTTGCAATATGGCCTGGCTTATTACAGATATAGCAAATAAAGTATTTGGATGGAGATTTGTTACCCCCACTGGAGTTCTTATCAGACTTGGAGTTAAATCGGGAAAAACTGGATCTCACCAGTCTTACCAGTGCTTGGCTGTTACTTTGCTGCTGTGGTGTCTGTCTGGCCATCTGGTAGTCCTCAGCCAAAGAAATGGCCTTTTCCCCACTTTCTGATCGTTGTTCTTTTACCCAAAGCTTCACGTTTGTAGGCAGGATGTTGATGAACTGCTCCATTGCAAGTGAGTCATGATCTGTGTGTCTGTTTTGCCCTCTGGTTGGAGCCATCTAATAAGGAGTTCTTGGAGTCTGGTGAAGGCTTCTCAAGCATTGCTGACTGAGTTGTACTTCAGGGACCGAAATCTTTGCCTGTCAGTCTCTCCAGAGATGTCTTATTTTTCCAGGATTTCTCTTTTCACCAGGTCATAGTTTTCTTTTTTAAACATTATGTTTATTATTTTAAAAACAAACGCACAGTTTAATATTACAAGCAAAGACATTGCATAATAATAACTATACTCCATGAGGGTGCCGCTCCTCTTAATATACACAAACTGGATCGTCTATTGCTATGCGATACATCCCTGGGGGGAACTACCATTATACTAAACAAGAATTTATATAAACAGTTAACTGTGAGATGAACCCAGGAGCAGCATGGTTTAGGTCCCACAAAGTCTTATCCTGATAGTCCAAAGTGGCCATACCCTGAAAGAGGGGAAAAAAGTACCATGTACTACCCTTTTTGTGCACTAAATGTGCACTGCGATTAGTTGACAGAAACTCCCAGCCAGTGAATAATTAGCCAAAATAGAAGACTATCGGCACTAGAAAAACATCTCTTTGAATCTGGCCAGTACATAATGACATTATATTTAGCAATTATTGTGTTATAATGCAAACTGATAAATCACATTTGTGACAAGTCCAGACTTTGAAAATGAACATGAACCTAAATATTCAGGGGAAAACAGTCCTGACAGAGCTTATGAACATTTTATAATAAACATTTTAGAAACATTTTACTGGCTTTAAATTAAACTGCCAGAATTAGAAATGTATTAGATGTCAAAACTGACCAAATGATCTGTAAACCTTTTAAGGTAAAAGTGCCCCTTCTGCAGGACAGTTGTGGAACTACAGAGATCATCAGGCTGTGGAGGAGACTGGATTGGGATGCTCACCCCTTATCAACCCACCTCCCAAAGGCCCTTGGGTCTTGGGAGGGATGGAGGATGGTGGGAGGGGGAAGTGGTGCACCTACAGCTAAGATTGCTCACCGCCAGCCAGACACTATCCACATGCAGAATCATTTTGTTTGCCCCCTTAGCCAGGGGACAGAAACCAGGTGGGGAAGAAGAAAGAATCAAGCAGGACAAAACTGATTCAAGAAAGCAGGAAGGAGGTACAAGGAAGGAGAAGAACAATACACAGAGCAGCAGGAGGATTCTGGTTGTGGGAGAGACTATGTTGCGAGGAGTGGAGGCACAGTTCATCAGTGCAGAGGGAGTTGAAACCATGATGAAATGCATGCCAGAAGCATCTGCAAGGAGAGCTAAGGACAGAGTAGGATGGCTGGTGAGAAGACATCAGAATTTTGCTGGGATCATTGTCCACCTTGGGACAAATGACATAGCCAACAGGACTATGGAAGAAGCCAAGACAGATATGAAGACCCTAGTGGAGACCCTAAAGGAGTACACAACACATCTGGCCTTCTTGGAGGTGTTGCCAGTTTGGAAGAAGGACAGAAGTGAGGAAAAGATCAGGAATGAAGAGATCAGGGAATTCAACAGGTGGGTCCAGCGTTGGTGTGCAGACAACGGGATGGACTACATTGGAGACTGGGGGACCTTCTGGAACAGGAAGCTCTTCAAGCATGATGATCTGCATCTCACTGGAGCAGAAGCAAGAGCACTAAGGCAGAAGTTGGAGGTCTTCATGGAGGGTTTAAACTGGGAGGCCTGCAACACAGAGAAGAAGACCTAAAAAAGAATGCAGCAGAAAAATATGAAGGTAAGGGGATCAGCGAATAGAAGGGAGCCTCCCAACATCAGACTAAAGGAAACAGGTATGGCCATGAGCAAGGAGTGGCCATAGGTAAAAAAGGAGGGAGCTCATGTAAAGTACAGGAGGGGTAGACACAGAATGGGGGGATGGTACTGGAGTTATAGCAGAGGGAGGAGGCTGTGATTGGAAGGCAATGTGCACCAATGCTTGCAGTCTGGGTAACAAAATCCTGGAACCTGTGACATTAATGGCCTCCAAGGACCTGCATATCATGGCAGTTACAGAGATATGGTGCAATAGCAACCATGCCTGGGAGCTAGCCATTGCAGGGTACACGCTACGCATATGGGACAGGGAAGGCAAGAAGGGGGGACGGGTGGCATTGTATACAGGGAAGGGATAAAAGCGACAGCCCCACAAGACAAGGGGGAAAGGCAGAGGCACTGTGGGTAACTCTGGAGGTGGGAAGGGGAACCATACTTAGAACAGGAGTGATATACAGGCCCCCAGGGCAGGTAGAGGATGTAGATGGAGAACTGCTGCAGACTATAGAGAACATGGCAACAAAGGGTGAATTACTGCCAATGGGTGACTTCAACTTGCCAGATGTGGACTGGAGCATCCAGGTGGCAGCCTCAGCCAGGAGTAAGGGATTCCTACAAGCCCGGCAAGGGGCAGGTCTCACACAGCTAGTGAGGGAGCCTACAAGGGAGAATGCAATTCTGGATCTTGTCCTAAGCAATGGGAACAGGAAAAAGGAAGTCACAGTGGGGGAGAGCCTAGGGACTAGTGACCATTGAGCTGTGGGGTTCACCATAAGGACATCACAGGAGGCTAGCCACACAAGGACTAGAATCCTGGATTTCAGGAGGACAGACTTTGGTAAGATGAAGGATGAAATCAGGAAGGCTATGCAGGGATACGATGACATGAGGGGAGTAGTGGAACAGTGGGATAAAATAAGGGAAGCCCTGCACCTGATAGCAAGCCACTGTGGTAAACCCTGCAGCATGAGCAAAAAGAAAGAGGAAACCACTGTGGCTCTTGAGTGGAGTAGCAGAGCTAATAAGAGGAAAAAAGATGACATTTCTAAGGTACAAGGCAACACAAAGCAAGGAGGACAGGCAAGAATACTTGGAAAAATGAAGGGAAGCGAACAAGGCAATAAGGGCACCAAAGGCTGAAACTGAGGAAAAGCTAGCTAAATCAGTGAAGGAAGGACGGAAGGTATTCCTTAAAAATATTAGTGAGAGGAGGAAGACAAGGGGAGGGATTGTGAGACTTAGGGAAGAGGGAGGCAGGGTACTGGAGAAAGACATTGACAAGGTGACCGTCCTCAACAAATACTTCTGCTCCATATTCATGGAAGAAGATAATGGGAATGGTCCCCCATTAATGGAGAAGGGCAAACAGGGAGAACGGGTAGACAGTAGACCTTTTTCAGAGGACAGAGTAAAAAGAGCACTAGAACAGCTTAGGGTGGATAAAGCTATGGGGCCCAATGGTATACACCTGAAGATCCTAAAGGAGCTCTGGGAGGAACTGGCTAAACCGCTGGCTAAGTTGTTCAGTGGATCACTGGAAACAGGCATGGTTCCGGAGGAGTGGAGGAGGGCACAAGTAGTACCCCTGCACAAAAGTGGTAGCAAGGAGGTGGCAGGAAACTACCAGTCAGTTTGACCTTGACAGTAGGTAAAATGATGGAAACCCTACTTAAGGAAAGGCTGGTGGACTACCTAGAGACAGTGGGGCTGCTGGACCCAAGGCAACAGGGATTCACGGCAGCGAGGTCATGCCAGACCAACTTCATTGATTTCTTCAAGTGGGTGACAAACGACATAGACCAGGGCAGAGTGGTAGACGTAGCCATCTGGACTTCAGGAATGCCTTCGACACAGTCCCACATAGGAGACTAATCCACAAGCTGGAAAATCTGTGGTGGGGACAGAGGTGGTCACATGGGTTAGAAACTGGCTGAGTAACAGAACACAAAAAGTAATGGTAAATGGGATTAGCTCATAGGAAGAATGGGTAACAAGTGGCGTACCCCAGGGATCAGTGCTGGGACCAGTACTCTTCAATGTCTTCATAAGCAATATTGCAGAGGGTCTAGAAGGGAGGGTTAGCCTGTTTGCAGATGACACAAAGTTATGTAACAGGGTAGAGACACAGGAAAGTATAGAAAAAAGAGGGATCTGAAGAGGCTAGAAAACTGGTCTAAGGAATGGCAGTTGGGTTTCAATGCAAAAAACTGCAAGATTATGCACCTAGGGAGAGGTAATCCTAGGGTTGAGTATGAACTAGACGGGGTAACACTGGAGGCCACCACAGAGGAAAGGAATCTAGTGGGAGTTATAGAAGACAACCTCAAAGTCGCTAAACAGTGCAACAAAGCAGTTGTAAAGGTTAACAGAATGCTAGGGTGCATAGGGAGTGGTATAACAAGTAGAAGGAGGGAAGTGGTGGTACCGTTGTTCAACTTCCTAGTAAGGCCTCATGTGGAGTACTGTGTTCAGTTCTGGAGGCCCCATCTCCAAAAAGGCATAGACAGGATGGAAACGGTACAGAGGAGGGTGACAAAAATGATGTCCGGGATGCAGCATAAGTCATATGAGGAGAGACTCGGAGCTCTCAATATGTACTCCCTGGAGGGAAGGAGAGAGGGGGGGGACATGATAGAGATCTTCAAATATCTAAAGGGAATCAACAGGGTACCAGAGGGGAACATCTTTTACATGAAGGGAAATAGCAGAACAAGGGGGCACAGCATGAGACTAAATGGGGGGAAACTTAGAGGGAACTTGAGGAAATTCTACTTCACTGAAAGGGTGGTGGAGAGATGGAACAGTCTCCCCCAGGAAGTGGTGCAGGTGGCCACGGTTCAGGGATTCAAGAATGCATGGGATAGGCACATGGGAATTATCAAGCTAGGGCGAAAGAGGGGGGTGCTTGTAGCATCTAGGGTACCATAAGCGTTAGAAAGAGGGATAGGGCAGACTGGATGGGCCACAAGGCCCTTATCTGCCGACAACATCTATGTATCTATGTAACAGCTTCTGGGGAGGATAAGATAGCATTCCCAGGTACATTGATGTTGTCCTAATCCCATCAAAACACCCCTCGAAAGTCACTCTTACAGTACACTAAATTCACCCAGCCTGAGAAAAGTGGGAAAACAGGTTAAATGAAAGTCAGGTTTCCTCCTCAGCTGACGAGCGATCCTCAGAGACTGCAGCATGAACCTGTGAAGCAGCATGTTTTTGGCTCTACTTCATTGCCTCACTAGGACTGGTGAATAGGTAAATCTTTCCTTGGTGTGCAATTCGAAGGCAGGCCGGAAAAATTATACCATGCGGGATTGAAGCCTCCTGCAGCATAACCTGTACTCCATCAAATGTTTTTCCTTTTCTGCCACATTGCTAAACTGATGTCTGGAAAAAGCTAGATGTGCTGGCCATCCTGCAGGAGGGTCCACCTTCGATGTCCCAGGGCCAGCGGATAATCCCAAGTGTCTGCACCATCAGACACCACCGCAATCATTCGAGGAGCCACTGGGTTGTCCGGGTGACCCCGCCGGGTTATCCTACAGGCCTTCTGAAAAGCCTTGGGTGCAGCTTCTTCCCCCAGTTGCCACATGAACCACTCCTGCAGAAACAACAGGAGCTGATCCCATCACAACCTTCAGGTATCCCTAGAATGCGAATAGTAGGGGAGCGAATTTGATTCTCGAAAGACTCTATTCATGACTTCCTGTGAGCGCTCTCCTTAATGACTGTGCAGACCGCCCCGCCCCCATTGTGTTGTTTTCATGTTTCAAAACTTCCACCGACACAGTCTGAACTGTCTCCACATTGATCTCTAGAACTGTCACTCGGTTAGTTAGCCCATCGAAGTTGTCAGATAAGGCTGTTACCGACTTGATGAGACAGGAGATCTTCATTCCTATAGTCTGCAGCATCTGTTCTCCCAATTCCTCAGGTAATTCCTCAGTACGTGTGTAACCCCTAGGTGGCGCTATCCCAAGGGCTACTACCCCTGCCTGCTTGGCTAGTAGCAGGTTAAGGGGCCTGAGTTCTGAAATGGGTGCCTCCACGTGGAGGTCAGGGTTGGTAGTGGTCAAGCTAACCTGGGCACAGCCCTCCGGGACACTGTAACCCCACTCTTTCCTTACTAGTGGCCGGAACAATACACAATAATCACTTTTACCATACCCCAATACACCACACAAGTACCCACACTGTGGGTTTTCCTCTGGCTTGGCCCTAGGGACCCTCTGTAAAACAAGGTTATACACAGCAAATAAAAGCAGTACAGTACTCTTGCACAAACTGGAACCACAGTCAGGGTAAATGCAAAAAAGAGACCTGATTTATTTAAGGGACTTGAACAAGGGAGGGGCATAATCAGGTTAATTTGCTTAAAGGCTCTATCAATCAAACAGTTATGCATGCACTTCAGGGTCCATAAGCAGTCACACACTCTGGGTACCCAGATGGGGAATGGTGGGCTAGCCAGGATCGTTGCAGCTGGTTGGGGCCCTGTAATGGAAGAAAACAACATGCACAACACACACTATTTGTAATCCGGAGCCAGAGGGCTCAGTTAATGAAAAGAAAACAAGACAATCAGATGACACACTTTTAGATTTGGCTGTTGTTGCAGGGAGCTACCCTAGTGATTACTCACAATACCCAAGACTGGATGAAAATCGAGACAGCAGGTGGTTAATCTGGAGTGCCAGGAGAAGCAGTGCCCAAATGATTTGCCAAGGCATCGTTCCTGTTCAAGCGTGGAGCAGGGGGCTGATCCCCAGGCAGGTCTCTCATCAGTGGCTTTCTCTGTGCAGTGGGGTAGTCTGGCAGGGCCAGTTTGGCATGGCCCAGGCCAAATGGAGATGAACGCGGATTCAGTCCGATTAGGCTGGATAAAGCTTCCAGCAAGCAGAACACAGTTCACACAGTGGGGAACCAAATCACGACCCACTTTCAATACACAGCACATTTACATGTAAAGGATTCTATGGTACCAGCAAGCAGAACACAGTTCACACAGTGGGAATCAAATCATGACCCACTTTCAATACACAGCACATTTACACGTAAAGGAAACTACGGTCTTTCCACAGTTCTCCTGCACGAAACTACTCAGATGGCTGCTTGACTATCTCAAGCTGTTGCCTCTTCAGCTCCCAACTTAGATCTGACTCAACTGCCAGCAAACCTGGGACTTTCCCCAGAATCCAAAAGGTTCAGTTGGCTGATCTGTCTGTCAGTCATAACAAAGGCTCCCCCTTCAGGTGCAGAAAGGTGCAAAAGTCCAAAACTACAATTCCTACAGATTTTGACTCCAGACAGCTCCTGTAGTCCGCTCCATTTTGGTCCCACCAGTATTGATTGGTCCAATTCAGCAGTCCAGGACCAAGGTAGTGAGATAAACAAAAGTCCTTGCTGCAAAGAAGGCAGGTTAGACAAACTACATTATCATTATCTCTCTAAATGATTTTCAGCAAATAGTTAAATCTTTCAACAGAGCTCCTACTCAGATTACTTATGACTGCAATCCAGGCAGCTCTTAAAGAGACAGTACACAGAGGCTATACAGGCACTCTCTGGCAATCACATTTAAACTGCTAAAACGACAGGACACCAGCCTGGCAGTGAGCATTTAGGCAAGCTCGAGGAAGACTTTTAGAACCCCCATTTGTGAGGTTACACCTTCCTGCCTGGAGAAACACTTGCCATCCACGCTAAGTCTGTACCATCATGCATCAGTTAACATAAACTTATTACTTTACTATACATATTCACTACACTTCATGATACTATATCCATTCTGACAACATATTGTACATATTTCACACAGGTAAATTGAACATTACTATACTGAATCAGGTAATAACTTTGTACCTTAAACAATGCAAGAGGGGCCCTTCCCTATCAGCTAACTTGGGGCTAGAGGGGAAGGGGCACCATGGGAGAGGAAAGACAAGTAACCTGGATTGGCTGTCAAGCTCAATTTGGGCAGTGAGCTTGGTGAGATAAACACCTTTGTGCACCACATTAAGAGGCAAATCCACTGAGCCTCCCAGGAGAATCATAACTGAGGCGACTACTGGCTTGACAGCTCGCCAGTCTTTCTGAGAGGGGACAACTACAGTCTCTACTCTCAGCACTGGTCTGGGGACTCTCGTCACTTGTGAGGGGTGCCTCTGCCTGGATGGGAACGTCCAAATTTGGGGCACTGTTGGCTCCTTGCTCTGCAGGCTCTGTTTCTACAACACTTGACTCATTTTGTGAAGGCTCAGGCACAATCAAGCTTTGAGGCACTGAAGGGGGTGGTCAGCACTCTCATAGTGTTCTTCAAGTTCTGTATGTCACCAGAAAGACTCAAACCCTCAGCCCCTTCTTCAGGCAAATCATACAGTTCCACAATACACAGAGACTCAACATCTTCAGACGTGATACTTTGCACTCACTTTCTGGAAGCATTGGTCAAGTCTGAAGCTGGGGGCAAGCAGTCCAGAAGGCCCAGCTTCATCCCTCACAATTTATCAGGGGTTACTCAAACAGCTGACTCAGTTCATAAGAGGGTAATATGTATGGTCGTATTCACTTGCCAGAATGGACTGATATGTCATTATCATTCTGGGCCTGCTGTAGAGGAAACCTTAAATCTGTGACCACTGTAGGCTGACTTCTGTCTTTCTTGCAGCAGCTCGTCACCAACCTAGGGGCTCAGTTTCCGGGTTTAGCCTCAATCATGACTTGGCCGATAGGGTAGCAAGTGGTTACGTGCATGGTCTTGACAGCTTTGGGAGTTGTTCTCTGAGCGACCTTGTACACACAGGTAAATCATCCAACTCATAACTCACTACGTAGGAAGATGATGCCATCGATCAGCAATTTTGTGTTTACTTTGCAGTCCCAAATTGCATAACAACACATACTGGTTCCAGGTCGAAGCTCGTGAGCTTTTACTTTTTATCATGCCTCTTGTTGGCTAGATTCTCATGTCATTGTTTGGCCAGTTGATAGGCATGGTTCAATTGAGCTTTCAGTTTTTGTACATATTGCAAGTAGTTTTTGGCTCGGACCCCATCTGGACAGACCCCAAACCAGACATCAACTGGCAGCCAGGCCTCTCTCCCAAACATGAGACAGTAGAGGGGGAGAACCCAGTAGCATCATTTCTCATGCAATTGTATGCGTGTACCAAGGTGTTGGCTCCATTTATGCTTGTCTTTTGGGTGGAGGGTGCCCAGCATGTCTAGAAGGGTGTGGTTAGAACGTTCTGGTTGAGGGTCTCCCTGTGGGTGATAGGGGGTGGTCCTTGACTTTCGCACCCCCCCATAGAGAGAGAGCATTTTTGATTAGTCGACCAAAGTCTCTGCCCTGGTCAGAGGGATCTGCTGAGGGCACCGTAGACTCAAGACATTTTCCAGTCACCTTTGCCATGGTAGATGCTTCTGATCTTTGTGGAAAAGCTTGTGCATACTATGAAATGATCTGTAACCACCAAATACATTGCCAATGTTCCGCTGATCTAGGTTCTAAACACAAGATGTCTATGCAGACTAGTTCCATGGGGGCGCTTGTAGTATTATACAAGGGCAGTCTCTCTGAGGCAGGGCTTTTCTTGCAGGCAGCTGATACAAGTCTCACGTGCAGCTCAACATTGGGGTCTCCCCATTTTGGCCCAGTAGGTTTTGTAATCGCATTTCCAGGCCAAGGGTTCTGTCAACCGAGGTGCCTCATGTGATTGTGGAGGGACCTCAGCATCAAATCTTTAAAGGCTATGGCAGGACCAATTGCTGCTTGTCTATTTTGCCACTACGATCTACTGTCTCTAATACAACAACTGATTGAGCAACTTCAATCTGGGTCCTTCTTTAAACAATAAAGCAGTTCGTAAGTCAGTGGAACGTAACTTAGACACATCTTTCCCCGCACGCAGAGCATCAAATGCTGGCTGAATCATAGGATCTTGGGATTGAGCCCACTGAATGCTGTCATTGTCAAACTGAGGTAGTGCATGAATATCTACAGCAGAGAAGTGACAATAAGCAGCTGGTATGCAGGTGTCAGAAGGGCCCAAGCAATCTACTAAAGAGTCCACTATGTCCGCAGACATCTGTTCATCTCTATCAAACTTTTGGCACAATGCTCAATGTCAGGTTCAGATAGGCCTGGCCCAATCACTCTTGAAGTGGCTCGTGATAGGGCATCAGCATCAATATGGTTCAGGCCCGTTCAGTATTCGACACATAATCATAGGTTGATAATGCAGAACCACCGTGCCCAGTGGTTACCCAACTTAGCTGAAGTCTGTACAAGGTCAATGGGTTATTGTCAGTCTTCACCAATATCTTTGCCCCATAGAGGTATTCATGAAACTGGTCAACAATGGCCCATTTTAGCACAAGGAACTCCAACTTATGCACAGGGTAGTTTTGTTCAATGGGTCAAGCTCCTACTGGTGAAAGCTACTGGTCTCAGGCCATCCTCATGGTCTTGATGCAGCACTGCTCCTATACCCTGCAGACTAGTGTCTGTATGCAGCACATAGAGTTTGGTGGGGTCAGCATAGGCAAGGATGGGGGTGTGGGTGAGCTGGTATATGATCTCATGGAAGGCTGCTTCACAGTCGGGTGCCCAGTGGGGCCCTAAGATTTCACCTGGGTGGAAGTATACTTCTTCTGGTTCTTCAACGGCACCTTTTTTGTATTTACGATTGGTGAGGGCAACCCTGGGTAAGGTTCAAGAGTGGGCGAATCACCTTGGAATAGTCTTTTAGGAACCTGCGGTAGTAGCCACAGAACCTCAGAAAACATTGTAGTTCTTTCAGATTATGGGGCTGGGGCCAAGTAGTCAGTGCTTCAACCTTACTGGGACTGTCCTATTCCTTTGAACATACTATGTGCCCCACATACTTTACGGAGGTTTGGAGAAAACTGGCACTTGTCAATGGACAGCTTGAGGCTGAAGTCTTCCAGTCGGTCTAGGACTTTAAACAGTCGGTTCTCATGCTCCTCTAATGTGCTCCTAAACACAATGACATTGTCCAAGTACACCAGGCATTTCAGCAAATTCATATCTCCCACTGCACGTTCCATCAGTCGCTGAAAGGTGGCCGGGACACCCGATATCCCCTGTGGCATCCTTAGAAACTCATAGAACCCCAAATGGATAGATGAAGGCTGTTTTCTCATGGTCTTCAACTATCGGTGATCTGGTAGTATCCATCATGGACGATCCAACACCAAGAACCATTTGTCCTATCTCACAGTCCAGGAACTCTTGTATAAGAGGCATCGTGTATTGGTCTGGGATGGTCCGCCGGTTCAGGCTTCAATAATCAACACACATCGTCACAGACCCATTCTTATGCACAACCACAATGGGAGAGGCGAATGGGCTCCTGGATTCTTGTATCACACCAGCAGCGAGCATTTCCTGCAGGTGTCTTCTCACATCATCTACGTCTGCTGGGGCTAGGCGTTGGGACCTCTCTCGAAATGGCCGTTCATCGTGCAGGCATATGTGATGCTCCGCACCCTGGACACATCCCACATCCCATTCCTTCAACGAAAACACTTGGTCTCTTCTGGGCAAGTCTCTGGCTACTTGCCTTTCCATTCAGCTGGCAATGGGGAGTCATCAAAGTCAAACAAGTCTGGGGTCACCTCCTTTCTCACCAGAGTGCTTGTTGCTAAGGCAACACTGCAGTGTTCGCGAGTGAACTGTAGCTAGGGTGCACCCTCTGTTCACCCGGATTTTCTGATCTGACACATTGTGAATCTGGACCATCACTCATCATGCATAGGCATGGGCACGAGCAGGCAAGATGCTGGGCTTGACCAATAATCCTTCTGGCAATTTTCCATCGCCTGGTGCATCCCACATCAGTATTTTGTTCTTGATATCTTTCCAGAGGTGGACCTCCCCTTGAATGGTACACTGGGCATTAGGTGCCAGTACCATTGAATCGGGATCCTTCTTCCACATGATCCCCACCAGTTCATCCTGGTCTACTTCCTCGGGTTTCTGTTGCAAATCATAGGCCCTCCTGATCAGAGAGGGAATTCTTAGGGCCCTCCCAGTCCATCACCCTTGTTTCTCATGACAGAGTTACACCAGTCTCCCAAACATATGGGTGTTTGTCCCAATTAGCAGGAGGACCCCATCATACAGCCACTGGGGGACACACTAGGGCCAATGTCTCTACTCGCTCCTCTACACCAGTTACAGTTGCAGGAAAAGACAACCAGAGGCAGACATACCCTAGGTAGGGATAAGACTTGTCAGCCAGGCCCCACACATGTAGGCTTTCCAGGGATTGTAATGGCACATCAGATAAGTATTTTGTCATACCAGTCCTGAAATACAATGTTCACTTCATGTAACCGCTATCAAGCACAGCCCGAGCATGGATACCACTGACAGTCAAGAAGTCTCCTTCAAAGGGCCCACTATTCTGACCAGTCTGTGAGGTAGTACAGAAGCCTGGACAGATGATTTAGCCACAAGAAATTTGAGTTAGTATTTCTGAACCCTCATCATGTCTATTACAGGCACCTCGCCATTGATTTGCTTTTCAGAGCTCCTCTTGGAGTCTGTTTGCTACCTTTCTAAGTCTTCTGAGATCAGTACTCTCTCTCTCTCTCTTATGGCCATCCTTCCCACAGTTGTGACAAATGATAGACTCCTCAGTCATCCTTGAGAGAACATTGCATGAGGGACTGAGGCAGTAACAAGAGATCAGGGTCCAACATCTGCTTGCAGCGGTGAGAGTGGTGCAACGAGATTCTAACAGTCTTTTAGGGTGGCAGTCAATTCTGGATTTCAGCCTGGGAGCTCACCCCTCAGTAGAGGATGCCTGAGGGGTGCACCCCACTCCCATGGCAGTCATGTCCTGAGAGGGACCAAAATCTTCTTCCATGGGGGAAACCCTTGCAGAGGCACCCGTCTTCAACTCTCGGAGTTCTTTTAGTAGCTCATCTTTCCAATGCTGGGCCCAGAGTGGGAAGTCCTTTGCATTCTCAGAGTGCTCATTAAGTGCCAACTTTTGCCCCTGTGCCTCACTTGGCTTATCACTCTCGGTCACTTGTGCAGCAGCAGCAGATATGGGTGCAATTCCCCCACGGGGTTGCCTTTACTCAACCCCCCTAATTTCTTTCATTAGCTCATCATAGGAGGGGGTGATTCCAGTCAGATGGCAAGGTGCAACTGAAGCAGTAACAATTTGAAAACGGAGCAGTCATAAGGATCCAGTCCAGCCTAGTTCGATCTAATTCATTTGATGGCAAACTACCCTTTCTGAGGCACTCTTGTAGCAGCTTTTCTGCCAAGGTACAGACACAGACAGTGGCCCTGGGTACTGCTGAGCATTTCTTACTCTCCACCACAGATCCTCATCTGAACTGTGCTCCCATACACATTCTCCAATGCATCCAGATAGTCTTGTGCAGTTGCTTCAAGGTTATTGGGTCTGTTGTAGGGAAAGTAGCCACGGCAGGACCTCAGAGGCTCCTACTCAACCTCTTTCATTTTCTGTTTGTGTACATGCCATTCAAGTACTAGAAAAGGCAACATAGTCTATTCATGTCTCCCAGTCATCCTCCTAATGGGGGGTGGGGAGGGTGCCCAAGAAGATTCCCAGCCTTCGGTAGGAGTCGTGACTAATGGCAGGTACAGATATAGGGGCCAGCATTGGTATGGGCACAGAAGGTGGGGCTGTAAAAGGTGCTGGTGTGGGAGGGGGTGTTGGGGAAGGAACACCCCCAGGTGGTAGGAATAGTTTCTTAAAGTCCTCTACAGTTTTCCTTTCCTCCAGCAAAAACTTAGCAAATTTAGAAACACAGAAACATAGAATTTGATGGCAGATAAGGACTGCTTGGCCCACCTAGTCTGCCCATTTTCCTACCTAACAGATAAGCTGCAGATCCTAGTTAACCAACAGCTTACTTCCTCCTACCCCCCACTAGGACTGCCTTATGTCCGTCCCATGCATTCTTGAATTCCTCCACTGTTCTTGACTCCACGACTCTCCTCAGGGAGGCTGTTCCATGCATCCACAACCTCTCCGTGAAAAATACTTCCCTCACATTACCTCTGAGCCGCCTCCTCTATCTTCAAATTGTGCCCCTTGTTCTTGCACATCTCTTTTTCTGAAAGATGCTACCCTCTTGGACTTTGTTGATTCCCTTGAGGTACTTGAAAGTTTCTATCATGTCCCCTCTCCCTTCTTTCCTCAAGGGTATACATATTAAGCTCCTTTAGTCTTTCTTCATATGTCTTCTGGTGCAGACCCTGCACCATTTTGGTTGCCCTCCTCTGGACAGCCTCCACTCTGCCTATGTCTTTGCGGAGATGGGGTCTCCAGAACTGCACACAGTACTCCAGATGGGGTCTCACCAACTGTCTGTACAGAGGGATAACAACGTCCTGTTTTACTATTGATGCCTCTTCCTATGTATCTCAGTATCCCCCCAGCCTTCCTTACTGCCTTCTCACATTGCTTGCCCACCTTTAGGTCATCTGATATAATTACCCCCAGGTCCCTTTCCATTTTTACTGTTGTCAGTATCTCACCCCCATTGTATACTCTTCCCCTGGGTTTTTGTTTCCCATGTGCATTACCTTGCACTTCTTTGCACTGAATCTGAGCTGCCATACCTTTGACCATTCCTCCAACCTTGCCAAGTGCCTTCTTATCCTTTCCACTCCATCTTGTGTATCAACCCTGTTGCAGATCTTTGTGTCGTCTGCAAAGAGACATACTTTTCCTTCCAGTTCCTCTGCAATGTCAGCTTATAAAGACATTAAAAAGGACCCCGTCTCAGTACTGAACCTCATGTACCCCAACTAGTAGCCCTCCTTTCTTTACTGTGTACCCATTTACTACTACCCTTTACAGTCCCTGTTGTTCAGCCAATTTTTTATCCAGGCTACCACCTTGGGGCCCACCCAAGGCTGGCTAACTTGTGTATTAATCTTTGTGTGGGACTGTATCAAATGCCTTGCTAAAATCTAGGTAGGCTATGTCCACAGCCCTCCCTGGTCTACTACTTTGGTCACCCAGTCAAAGAAATCTATTAGATCTGCCTGACACCATCTTCCCATCGTGAATCCATGCTGCCTTGGGTTCTGTGCCCCACTGGCCTCCTAGGTACTCAACAATTCTTTTCCTTCAGAAGTGATTCCATCATTTTCCCTACCACTGAGGTCAAACTAACTGGTCTGTAGTTTTCTGCCTCTGTTCTGCTCCCACTTTTGTGAAAAAGAATCACATCTGCCCTCCTCCAGTCCTCAGGTACCACCCCATCCTCCTATGATTTGTTAAAGAGAGTAGTCAGCGGTGTCACTAGTTTTACCCTTAGTTCTTTTAGAATTTTGGGGTGAATCCCATCAGGCCCCATTGCTTTGTCCACCTTCAATTTTATTAGTTCTTTTAGAACCCTTTCTTCTGTAAATGGACTGGTATCAACCCCGCCTTCAGAGTGTTTCTTGTTTGGTTTAGGTACCTCCCTCCTCTTCCTTTGTGAATACTGAGCAGAAATATTCATTCAGTATCCCTGCTTTTCACTGTCCCCTCTACCCACATTCCCTCCCTTTATTAAGCCTCAGTATCCATCCTTTGGTCTTTCTTCGCTCCTAATGTACCAATAAAAGGTCTTATCCCCTTCTTAACAGAATTGGCTATCCTTTCCTCGGTTTAGGCCTTTGCTATTCTGACTGCCTTCCCAGCTTCTTTTCGCTTTAACTGATAAAGTTCTCTGTCCTGCTCCTTCTGTGTTTCCTTGTATTTCCTGAATGCTATCCTTTTCTCCTTAACCTTCCCTGCCACCTCTTTTGAGAACCATAGCGTTTTTTTCCTTTGTTGTGTTTTATTGATTTGCTTTACACAAAGGCTTGTTGCCTCTGTGATGGCTGTTTTGATTACTCCCCATTGTTCCTCCACCCCTCCTTCTTGCCTGTTTGCTAGTGATTTTCTAAGGCACTCTCTCATTTTCCCAATGTCAGCCCTTCTAAAGTCCAATACTCTTGCTTTTGTATGGCTTGATTGTTTGGCTGTGTTTATCGTGAACCACACTGTTTGGTGGTCGCTTGTTCCCAGATGGCTACCCACCTCTAAATCTGAGATTCTTTCTCGTCCCCATTTGAGAGTACCAGGTCTAAGATTGCTCCTTCCGAGTGGGTTCCAATACTAGCTGCCTGAGGCATGCCCTGTAGGGCATGAAGAATGACCCTGTTTTGGATGTGCCTGCAGCAAAGGTGCTCTAGTTAACATCTGGCATATTCAGGTCCCCATCAACAATATCTCCCTTTTTCTGCCATTCTAAGGAAGCCTTCTATCATTTCCTTGTGCATTCCCTCCCCTGAGATGGGGGTCTGTATACAACCCTGTAAGGATTGTGGTGCCATTTCCTGTCTCTAGGGTGACCCAGAGTGCCTCATCTGCTCCCTGTTTACCTTTAGTTCTGCTGTTTGATCCCTCCTTTACATGAGAGCTACTCTCCTCCTCTTTTACCCTCCCTGTCCCTCCTGTAGATTGTGTATCCTGGTATGTTGACATTCCAGTCATGGTTCTCTGTGTACCATGTTTCTGTGACTGCCACAATATCCAGGCAACCCTCTTCCATCAAGGCCACCAGTTCAGGGAGTTTGTTACACAGACTACGGGCGTTAGTACTCATCACCCTCCACTTTTTGATAGCCTTACCCCTTTTAGCCCAATTCCTGTCCTTACTGCCTTTGCCTTTTTTACATTTACCTCTGTCCTGCCCCTAATAACTCACTACTCTTGTGTTTACCTCACTATTACCATGTTTTGTGGGGAGGCTGGGACTTCCTGCTTTCAGGGCCTCTCCCTTGGCTAGTTTAAATGCTTGCCAATGAAGCATTTAAACTTCACCTAGGATCCTGGTTCCCTGGACAGATGCAGACCATCGCACCAGTATAGGTCTGCATCCCTCCAGGTGGCTCCCCAGTCCCCAATGAAGCTAAAACCCTGATCTCCACACCAGTTTTTCAACCACTCATTGAATTCCCCTGGTGAGGAGTGCCCTAGCATCACCTCTTGCCATAGACAGACAGCACCTCCGAGAAGGTTACCGTGAGGCGCTGCACTTGTCTAAGGCCCCTCCCCCAACTCTACAAACCTCTTGCACTGCTCTGATCCCATTCCTAGCCAGGTCATTTGTCCCTAGGTGGACAATGACATCCAGCTCCCTCATGCAGCTCCTCCCACGATCCTGAGGATTCGCTTCCTGTCCCTCCAAGCCATGGCGCCAGGAAGGCACCTTACCTCCCTCTCCCCTTCCTCCCCCATTTCTACCCCCCAATGATTGAGTCCCCCACCAAGAGTTGTTTCCTTGCCCTGTGGGGTCCCATGCCACTCTCCTGTGGGTCTCCTTTGTGAAGGTTCCCAGCATCCTCCTTCTCCACTGCAGGTGTCTCCATAGAGGAACCACTATCCACCAGAAGAGCAAATGAATTGTGGAGAGGTACAGCTGGAGGGATGCAACTCTGTTCCACCACCTCTCCTCCTGGAGCCAACCCTGGTCCAGCCTCTCCTCTTTCTTGGCAACCTCTGAGGTAGTGGCATTGGCCCTGGTGGTCCTTGGGTGGGGAGGAGGTTTCACGATCCTAGCCAGGTCAGCCTGAGACGGCAACCTCCTCTCTCAGACCAGAGAGGTGCCTGCAAATAGGGGCAGTTCGAGCCTCCAGAATGTCTCCCGGAACACTGCACGCCCCACAGCCATTGCACTGCACCACCCTATCATGTCTTATTTTGTGTCCCCTCCTGTTTCTCTGTATGCTTACTCTCTCCTCTTCTTACAACTCTCACCCTTCCTATTCTGGGACAGCAACTTCCTATCTTCTTTAGTAGCCTCCTTCTTCCTTGCTCAATGTCAGACCACCAGCAGCTGGGGAGTGAGCTACCTTTTCCTTTAGGGTTGACAAAACCAATGTTTCTCTATGATCCTTCCTTCCTACTGCCAAACAGGAAGTTTCTGTTGACAGTCAGATCCAGTGGTTATAGAGTAGAACTGGCTTGAGGTGGGTGGGTGGAGGGGTGGGATGAAGGCAATTAGTAAGAAAAAGGCTAGCAACAGGAAGTTGTAATTGAGTCACCTGCTTTTATAGTGTCTAAGCCACAACCCCAATTAAGCTCTCTCTCTCTCTCTCTCCTCCTACTGGTTTAGCAAAGTCAGCTGATACAATACCCTTCCCAGCACAGAACACACACTGACTTTCTTTTCTTTCTTTTTTTAACCCTAAATAAGACCCCTTCTACTTCTAATAAAGTATCGGTCTACTTAATCTCAACAGATACTGACTCCTGCTGAGATATAAGTTTTAAATTAATAATAAAATGTAGCTTTTTTAATTAGCTGCTTTCTGCTCTACAAGCAAGGCTAGCAACAGGAAGTTGTAATTTGAGTCACCTGCTTTTATAGTGTCTAAGCCACACCCCCAATTAAGCTCTCTCTCCTCCTACTGGTTTAGCAAAGTCAGCTGATACAATACCCTTCCAGCACAGAACACACACTGACTTTCTTTCTTTTCTTTCTTTTTTTAATCCTAAATAAGACCCCTTCTACTTCTAATAAAGTATCTGTCTACTTAATCTCAACAGACACTGACTCCTGCTGAGATATAAGTTTTAAATTAATAATAAAATGTAGCTTTTTTAGTTAGCTGCTTTCTGCTCTACAAGCAAGGCTAGCAACAGCTTTTCTCCTCAAAAGTCTCAGATAATAGTGGGAGCTCATCCTCCCCAGGGTCTTTACTGTCTTTTGTTATCACTCTCCAGACAGCTGGAACCCCTTCTGGGGCAATAGTCTGTGTCACTTTAGAGCTGTCCATGAGGTCACTACACTCTACCAAGGCTATGAAAGTTTGGGTGATCAAATCAGCCTGTTGACCCACCACCACAGGGTTATTTAAACATTCAACTTTGGAGAGTGCTCCCTCTACAGTGTCTTTACTGGTACCCAGGGGAATATCCAGTATAAGCAGAGCATTTTGGGGGTTGATCTCCTGCCCGGTACACCACTCTACCAACTGGTATACAGCCATTTCTACTGGGGTAGCCATTAATCTTTTAACAATAATTCATAATTTTTGGCCACTAGAAGGCACAAAATCCCAGCGGTGAGCCTCCACAATGTAACCCCTAGGTGGCGCTATCCCAAGGGCTACTACCCCTGCCTGCTTGGCTAGTAGCAGGTTAAGGGGTCTGAGTTCTGAAATGGGTGCCTCCACCCGGAGGTCAGGGTTGGTTGTGGTCAAGCTAACCTGGGCACAGCACTCCAGGATACTGTAACCCCACCCTCTTTCCTTACTAGTGGCTGGAACAATACACAATAATCACTTTCACAATACCCCTGATACACCACACAAGTACTCACACTGTTTGTACTTACCACCAGGGCTTTCCTCTGGCTCAGCCCTGAGGACCTCCTGTAAAACAAGGTTACACACAGCAAATAACAGCAGTACAGTACTCTTGCACAAACTGGAACACAGTCAGGATAAATGCAAAAAAACAATTAGATATGATTTATTTATGGGACTTGAACAAGGGAGGGGCGTAATCAGGTTAATTTGCTTATAGGCTCTATCAGTCAAACAGTTATGCATGCACTTCAGGGTCCATAAGCAGTCACACACTCTGGGTACCCAGATGGAGAATGATGGGCTAGCCAGCAATGTTGCAGCTGGTTGGGGCCCTGTGATGGAAGAAAAGAACATGCTCAACACAAACTATTTGTAATCCGGAGCTGGAGGGCTCAGTTTGTGAAAAGAAAACAACAAGATAATCAGATGACACACTTTTAACGCCAGGGTCAACAATGAAATCTTGCAATTTGGTCAGCACTTCCTCCAGTTAATGACTTCTCTGGGCCTTACACAGGTGGTTTCCACTGCTACACATAAAATTGGACACTCTCTGGACTTAATCTTCTTGCTAGGGATCGAGAACTCCGACATGGGGGTGGAACCAGTCGTTTGGTCTGATCACTACACTGTGAGGTTCAGTTTTTGCACCCCCCCTTAGAAGGCCTACCCCTGTGGAGATGGTTAAGTACCGCCCTTTGTGGAATATTTACTCCCAAGGCCTTGCTGCAGTGCTTGATCTCTCATCCCCCGCGCTGGTGAGCAGTGATCCAGAAGCCCTCGTGTCAGCTTATAATTTGGCTGTTTTGGTGGCTCTGGATTCTATTGCTCCAGTCTGTGTGCACCCCTTCTCCCATAGCCCCAAGTCCCCCTGGTTTGATGGGACATTGAGGGAGATGTGGAGACAGGGGCAAAGGTTAGAGTGTTACTGGCATAAGTCCGCCCTTGATATTGACCACCTTAGATTGATGGACCATTACTCCATCTATCAATCTGCAATCACCCGTAAGAAGGCAGAATTCCTGTCCAGGGAGATTGCAGTTGTGTGGAACTGACCAGCTCAGCTATTTCGAACTGTAGACAGACTGTGCAACCCAGCCTGTCTGCAAGTTCAGAAAGCTTTTTTTGCAATCAGAGTGCTAAGAGCTTGCTCGAGTCTTCACAAATAAGATGGCCGTTAGGGCAGATTTGCAGCCAGCATCCTCTAAGGGGGTTGCTGTTGGACAGTGCGAGCTCACTGTACCTCAATTTTCATGGAGTTCCTTCAGTCAGCTAGATTTCATGGATGTCATGAGGATTATCCAGAGTGTGCGCCCTATATGCTGTAGTTCGGATCCTGGACCGACTTCCCTAATTTTGGGTTGTAGTGATGTCATCGGTCCAGTCCTTGTGCAAATAGTCTGGTGCTCCCTGGAGTCGGGTGAGTTCCCTAGCTCCCTGAAAGAGGCGGTGGTGACACCACTCTTGAAGAAAGCTACCTTGGACCCAGACTGTTTCACGAACTACAGACCCATCTCTAACCTTCCCTTTGTTGGGAAGATGATTGAGAAAGTAGTGGCAGCGCAACTAGAGGACCATTTAACCATCCATGACCTCTATGAACCCTCCAGTCTGGTTTTTGTAAAAGACATAGTACTGAGACTGCACTGGTTCGGGTGCTCAATGATCTCCTGAGGGCGCGAGATCAGAAGAGATATTCCATCTTGGTTCTCCTAGATCTCTCTTCAGCTTTTGACACTGTGGATCACATGGTACTGTTAGCATGCCTGAGGCATATACCGGTATGTGGAATATCGGGAACCATCCTTAGATGGTTCACCTCATTCCTCACAGGGAGATCACAAAGAGTTGTGTCCGGGATTTTTTCCTCAGACGCAATGGCTTTGTTGTGTGGGGTGCCTCAGGGTTCTGTGCTGTCACCCATGCTATTCGCGGTGTATATGCTACCCCTCAGAGACATTGTAAGAAGGTATGGGCTGAGGTTTCACTGTTATGCAGATGATACCCAGCTATACCTGTCTTTTGCAGCCGACTAGGATGGAGCTCTCTCGGTCTTTAACAACTGTCAGAAAGAAATCCAGGAATGGATGGATTCTAGCTGGCTAAAGCTGAACTCAGAAAAGACAGAGGTATTGGTTGTGGACTCGGGTTGACAGATAGAGGGGTCGGGTGTTGGTACGCCTTCAGGAATTTTTCTTGGCGGTGTCTCCTTACCAACCTCTGAATGGGTGCGTAGTCTGGGGGTGATCTTTGATGACAGATTGACACTGCAATCGCAGGTGTCAGCTGTCGTCAAGACTTCCTTTTACCATCTTAGGAACATCGCTAGAGTTAAGCATCTGGTTCTGTCTGACGACCTTCCAACATTGGTCCACGCCTTTGTGTTCTCGCGCTTGGACTGCTGCAACTCTCTTTACTTTGGGCTTTCAGGGATTGAAATTCAGCACCTGCAGCCAGTGCAGAACGCAGCGGCCCGGGTTTTGACAGGCTCTAATAGGTCCTGTTCTATTACCCCGGTGCTGCGCGAACTGCACTGGCTGCCTATTCGGTGGCGAATCACCTTTAAAGTCAGTTTACTGACTTTTAAAGCCCTTCACGGTCAGGGTCCGGCCTATCTGAAAGAACTTCTGATTCCTTACTCCCCTGGCCGATCACTCCACTTGGCCGATGAGGGGTTGCTAGAGATTCCAAGGGTGAACCTTTAATCATCAGGCTCTAGAGCTTTTTCTTATGCTGCGCACACCCTTTGGAATTCTCTACCCCGTCGACTACGGGAGTGCACCTCCGTGGAGGAATTTAAGAGAGGACTAAAAGCCTTTCTTTGGCAAATGGCCTTCCTGGGAACTTAAACTGATTTTTGAATATGATTCTTATTTATATTTAAGACTGTGGATTTTAATGTTTGGTTTAAATTGATTTTAAAGCTGTAAGGCGCCTTGGAATTTGAAAGGCGCCATACAAATAAAGTTATTATTATTATTTTAGATTTGGCTGTTGTTGCAGAGAGCTACCCTGATGATTACTCACGACACCCAAGACTGGACACAGGCTGGACGAAAATCGAGACAGCAGGTGGTTAATCTGGAGTGCCAGGAGAAGCAGGGCCCACACAATTCGCCAAGACGTCATTCCTGTTCAAGCACAGGGCTGATCCCCAAACAGGTCTCTCATCGGTGACTTTCTCTGTGCAGTGGGGTAGTCTGGTAGGGCCAGCGTGGCATGGCCCAGGCCGAATGGAGATGAATGCGGATTCAGTCTGATTAGGCTGGATAAAGCTTCCAGCAAGCAGAACACAGTTCACACAGTGGGGAACCATATCACGACCCACTTTCAATACACAGCACATTTACATGTAAAGGATTCTACGGTTCCAGCAAGCAGAACACAGTTCACACAGTGGAGAACCACCTCATGACCCGCTTTCAATACACAGCACATTTACATGTAAGGAAATTCTACTGTACCAGGCAAACTGCTCTCCGGTCATGATCGCAAAGTCTCTGCACAAACTGGGGTTTCAAAAGCAGCTGGAAATCCTGACAGGCCGATCGCAATCAGCAAAATCTTCGGTCTTCTTCAGGTATCAGCCTGGTAAAAACAGTGGCTTACTTCGCTCTCAAGCAAACTGGATTTAGTCTGAAATACCCTCTTCTCTCCCTCTCAGGGGCAGCAGGCAGACATGCAGGCCACAACTCAGGCCTTTCCACAGTTCTCCCACATGAAACTACTCAGACGGCTGCTTGACTGTCTCAAGCATGTTGCTTTTTCAGCTCCCAATTTAGATCTGACTCAAACTGCAGCAAGCCTGGGAATTTCCCCAAGATCCAAAAGGTTTGGCTGGCTGATTCATCTGTCAGTCACAACAGGAGCTCCCCCTTCAGGTGCAAAAAGGTGCCAAAAGCCCAAAACTACAATTCCTACAGATTTTGACTCCAGACAGTTCCTGTAGTTTGGCTCCATTTTTCACAGTCCAGGACCAAGATAGTGGAGATAAACAAAACAGTCCTTGCTGCAAAGAAGACAGGTTAGACAAACTACATTATCATTATCACTCCAAATGATTTTCAGCAAATAGTTACATCTTTCAACAGAGCTCCATCTCAGATTACTTATGACTGCAATCCAGGCAGCTCTTAAAGAGACAGTACACAGAGACTATACAGGTACTCTCTGGCAATCACATTTAAACTGCTAAAACGCAGGACGCCAGCCTGGCAGTGAGCAAGCTCGAGGAAGACATTTCAGGAACCCCCATTTGTAGGGGGTTACACATGCTTGTGTTGACCTTGTAGCCGGAGCTGCAGTCACATTTTATGATCCCTGTGGCTGTTCTTTGCAGGGGTTCCCCATTCTGTACTAAGGGGGTTCCTGAGTAGTACCTGATGATTTCTGGTTGCAGTGAATTGTGAAAATACAGCTATTAACCAGAAAATTCTGATCTTCCTGGACTCCAGTCTCCACCACTCAGTCACACTAATGTGATGGTGCCAGAGGCGCTAGGACCAAGCGGGAGATAACATTTTCAGAAGGGTCGGCACCAAGACAGGACCATGCATGCACAGCACCGCGAGACTAGCTCACACCTGTGTATGCTATCTTGGCGTCGACCCTTCAACTGCCTCAGTTCCTTTTCTCCTGCTGTCGAATGCGCTTGGATGTCGATGATACTTGTCTGCCGTAGTCAAAGTTTTCGTCTATATGACAGCAGCATTAAGCCATTCAGTATTCCTTTAAATTAACATTTTAGTATTATTTTCTTATTTCAAGAAGAAAAAGAAGATTATGAAGAAGAAGAAAAAGAAATTCTCACCTGCCATCAACAGAGTCGTCCTTAGATGCTAGCAGTGATGGTAGGAATACTTTGTTTGAAAGTTGTTATGGCAGAAGGGCTGTGTCCAGTCCTCCGCCCTTCGCGAAGGGGAGTTCTGACCACGGGCAGTCCTGTGCTCGGGGGGGCAGTCCAACGAAGCACAAAACTGGCGGTTCCAGAGATCTGGCTCTGCTTGACCTGGAGCTCTTCATCCTCCTTGGGGGAAGAAGAATCGGTACCACTCGAGGTCGCCCTCTGGTACATCTGCACAGGGATCATCAGTGATGAGGGGTGGTAGGCCTGAACCGACTTCGGTGGGTTCCCCTTGGCCCCGCTCTTAACGGATGTGTTTTTCAACATTGGATTCCATCTCTGTCCTCGATGGAGTTCCGGTGAGCAGTTTCACCTTTGGGATGCCCCTTTGGAGCAGGGGGTTCAACTTCTGGCCAGTTTTCCTGGCCAGTGTGTTCCTAGTTCTGGGGCCTTCAGGCCTTGGAGTCGCTGGACCGGGACTGGGGTCAGGATGTGCATGGTGCCATCTCGGGTGCGTCGACCGGCTCAACCCTGCCCTTTTTTTTTCCATGCAGGCCGCAAGAGTACCGCCATTCTTCTCCCTCTTCCTCAGTATCTTTGGGTGTCATTGGCACTGCTGGCATTGCCATTGGTGTCACCGCGCAGTGCTGTGGGCATCACCGCTGGGCCACGTGGTGCTGTGGATGGCACCATTGGTGCTGTACAGCACCATGGATGGCACCACTGGTACTGCATGGCACTGTGAATGGCACCTTTGATGCCGTGCAGCACCATGGACAGCGTCGTTGGTGCTGTCAGTGCCGCGCAGCACTGTGGATGATGCTGTTGTTGCCATCAGTGCTGCTGGTGCTGCACAGCACCATGGACGGCACTGCTGGTGCTATTGGTGCCGGACAGCTCCAAGGGCAGTACCGCGGGTGTCTGGTGCCACGGATGGTTCCACGGGCACCACAGGTGATGCTGGTTGGTGCTGTCCAGCAGAACAGGTGGCGGAGTTTTCCTTTCCGCTGACCTCTTCTTCCGCGGAAGTTGTTCTGAAGTGTTTTTCGTGGAATGAAGTCCTGTTCTGTGGAATATTTTCCGCAGATCCTAGTGGGTGGAGGCCCACATGGGATGCTGTGTCGTTCCAGTGGTTTTCCACTGGTGGGACTCTGTTTTGCACTGTTCTGCTGGCGGAATTCCTTATTCTGCTCAGCACTTTGTCGGCTCCTTAAGTGGTGTAGAAGTCCTTGATACCTTTCCTGGTGGTGGAGTCTCTACTGATTCTGACCTATACCTCCTTTTGGAGCTTCTTCTGGGATAGAATTGCATCTGGATGAGTCTCTCCCTGTCCTACTTGTCAGTGATACAGTAGATGACTCATTTTAGAAACTGGAGGGTCAGCTTTCTTTATCAGCAGAGTCTGTGGTGGAAGTTCTTCTTTTCAGTTTTTCCTCAGGGATATGGGGTCCACCATAACATTTCGGACTTCTTCTGTGGACCAAACACTTCTGTGTCTGGACTCTTTTCAGTTGTCAGTACAATTACACCCTGTGGAACACACTAATTCAATGGTTGGGAGCCTTTCGGACTCTTCTGCACCTTTGAGAGGGGTATTGAGAGGGGTATATAGCCCCCCCCCGTGATACTACCCCTTAGGTGGCTTCATCGGCAATGGGTGATTAACATCCCCTCTGTTGTGATTATTAGTCCAGTCCTGGTTTCAGTTATGGACGCTCAGGCTCCCCCTGCCCCTCAGATGGACATCTTCGTCATTCTTGTATCAGGCAGTCCTTTCAAGGTAGAAGCCTGAGAGCCTTGCCAGGCTCTAATTGTTAAAAATATATATATCATCCCAGCAGAAGGCCTAGCCTAAAACTACCCGATACCATCCTTCTGGGTCTGGCCCAGGTTCCACCTCAGCAGCTTGAGGCGGTCATCTCTAGACTACAGTGGCGAGTACCTGACTTCTTCTACTTCTAGGAGAAGTCCAATCCAGCAAGAGATATGGATCATCGCTTTTCTCCAAGGGAGATTTTGTCTTAATTCAGAGTTGTTCCCTAGACCTAAGCAACTGCCCAGTCTGTTGTTTTTTTTTTTTTTTCTCTTCAGACTCTCTTCTCTTGGTCAGAGCCTCAGAGCAACAGAAATGACTCCATGGCGAGTTCGAACACAGGTTCTGACTTCCTTGCTTGCTCCAAGTTAACAGACAGCATGCTCCCTTTCTCGACCATAAAGGTCAAGTAGGTCCTTGTTCAGAGATGGGTTCTCGGCATTCATACCTTCGCTTCCTGTACATTGGTTCTGTGCCATTCGCTCCGGACTAGACTCTTCAGAAGCAATTGCTCAGCTCTCCTCTCTCTTTCTCAGGAAGAATTTTTCTATTTACAGGAAAGTGTTAGTTCCTCCTTCCCAGCAGCTCCTTCTCTTAGGAGCTCCCCTAGTTACCTCCAGGGCAAAGGAGACCCTCTGACACAAAGTTACCTACTTCAAGCAGATGACAAAACTGTGTTGCTTGTTTTTCATCTGCAAGCAATCTAGAGCATTTTTCCTACTCCCTTTCAGGAAGGCCGGAGCGAGTGGTGCCTCACCACATTGAGTCACTTCAGTCGTTATGCGGTCACTTTCAACAAATGGGTCAACCCAAACTTGGTCCTTTCTGTGTCCCCTCTCGATGCAGATCTGCCCCTATCTTGCCTCAGAAATCCAGATCCTGGTTTTTCATGTCGGAATGCTTCTCCGCAGTGGACACATTCCTCCTGTACACTTTCCCTCCCTTCCCTTAGTTCAGAGACTGCTATTAGAGTTGTAGGCAAACGGGGCAGAATGATTCCTCTTGGAATAGGAAGTGGGTAGGCTCTGTTTCTCCCAGACCACCACAAAGACTTCTAAGTTGTGCTTTGGCCTTCCATCAGGAAGGCTTAAGTGACTAAGTGGAAACCTTTCTCCACTGATGGGCTAACCCCACCTAGACCTCTGATTGCTCACCAAGTAAGGAGTTCAAGTGCCTCTTGCACCTGTTGTTCACAGGCTAGCCATACTTGGTAGTGTGGGTATCCATCTGCACTTTCTCGGTCTACCTTGAACCAGTAGACTTTACCTCCAGCTCTTTCAGTTAGTAAAACTTTTTGCCTTATGTCCAGAAGGAAGGGAGTGCTCCCTTCACTCTTTGATTGTTTCAACGGTTCTGTGACTTTCTTCACAGAACAGCCACACTCCAACATTTTTTGTGTAGCTTCAGCTTGCCTCAGTTGGATCACCTTCTTGCCCTGAGATGTTTTAGGTTAGTTTAGGTTTAGTTGCATGTATTTGGCAGTATTAATTTTTGCCTTGGACCAAATTGAGAGACCGTGTTCTCACCGCTCTTCAAGAGTGGTTGCAGCCTCCTGTCGGAGTTACATTTTGTGTCCGTTGCAGTCTTCTGCAAAGTGATGAGTTGGAGCTAAAGTGCATACCTTTGTAAGCACTGTGTTCTGTATCTTCTTTCCAGACAGCTCTTTTCTCAGTAGGACAGTCCTTGGACGTTCTTTCTGAGCCCTATCTCCTACCACCCTACTCAGGGTGGGTTGGTTTTAGCTTGGTACTCTCCCATTAGTGAGAATGAGTGGTGGAGACTGGAGTCCAGGAAGATATGGAAATTACATACTTACCATAATTCTTGATCTTCTTGGATGCAGTCTCCACCACTCATTCACACACCCACCCACCATCCCCTGGGCTCACTCGTTTTGTTTCTTTGATCTTCATGACCTTGTGGTCCCACTGTGAAGACATTGCTCAATTGACCCTTCTTGCAAGGGTCATCCAGACCTTTCAGGCCTGGAATGTTAGGATAAGTTATTTTTACTAGTTACGCTGCACCTCCTCAGTTGAAAAGGTACTACACAGGTGCGAGTTAGTCTCATGGTGCCACACATGCGTGGTCCTATCTCGGTGCCGACCCTTCTGAAAATTTTTGGCTCCTACTTGGTCCTAGTGCCTCCAGTGCTACCCCATTAGTGTGAATGAGTGGTGGAGACTGCGTCCAAGAAGATCAAGGATTATGGTAAGTACATAATTTCCATTTGTCTGGATGGAGAGCTCCATCAATGAACTGCCATCTTGCTCAGGCTCCACAGTGCCCCTCCCCCACCAGGTCCTAGTTTTCAACTGTGCAGTGTCCATGTTGCTGTAAGCAAGTTGGGCTTTACCTGTCAGGTAAGGAACCAGCCTAATCGCCCATTGGCAGGCTGTGGCAATACTTTCAAAACTTGTCAGGTATGCTTCAGAATCATCCAAGGGACACAACTTTGTATGTTTTATTTATTTGAATTTTGGTTACCGGGTAGGTCCACTGAGATGGACTGTCCCTTTTTCAGGGGTGACCAGGGGAAAAGAGTACAAAGGGAGGAACAGTGATACAATAAATAATAGCACATGATAAGCATACGCAGACACTTTTACAAAAACATACATAAAAAATAGAGCAAAACATCACACAGGCAGTAAATTAAGTTACATCTTCAAAACTGGTATAGGGATAAAAGTCAGTTAATGACAACTAAACAAAGCATATGTACAATTAGGTATAACTGAATACAGAGTATACAGGCATAGTGAGAAATTATTTACAACTGAGACCAACCACACAATCAAATCACGACTTGCATAGCACCAGAGCACAGTGTAGTAATAAAGGGAGGAATAAGTAGGCTCAGGTAAGGAACCCAGAAAGAGGGCAAGAGAGGGGACAGTGATGAGAGATAGGGGAAGTGGTCAACAGGAGCAGGTACACAGCTGAGTGGAGGCAAGGTGAGATTTGAGAGGACGCTTGAACAGGTGAACAGTGCTACAAGTCATGACAGTGGAGGGAAGGGAGACCCGAGAAGGTGAAGGCTTGCTGACCCACTGCTAGATGGGGTTTAGGGCTAGAGCGGAAAGGTAGGCCAGTAGACCATAAAGGTCTAGTTATGGGTTTATGTTGCATGATGGGCAGGAGGCAAGGAGAAGTGTAAGTATGCACAAGTTTGAAAGTCAGGCAGAAAGTGGGGAATTGCAGCCTGGCTTCAAAAAAAGTTCAGCCCAGTGAGTCAAGGATAGTGTAGTGGTGATCTCTAGCATTAGCACAAAGGGCAAATCAAGCTATCACGTAAGACTGTTTTAGCTTGTTAAGGGGGAAGACCTGAGTGGAGAATTGGGGCACCATAGGAGATAATCGGAAGTAGGGAGGAGGAGGCAATGACAAGGCGTCAGGCAAGCATAAGATAGAGATTGAGGCAGTACAGCATTCCAAGCTTCTGATGGAGTGTCTTGACCACTGAGGAAACATGAGTGTCAAAGGTGAGGTGGGAGTCTAAGGTCAAGCCCAGATATTTAAAGGACTGAACCATTTCAAGAGGGTCACCCTGAGAGGAGTAGATTAACAGTTAGGGTGGGGTGGGAGGCTTGGGAGTCCGATGGAAGAAGAGCATAGATTTAGTTTTCTTTTGCCATGCCCCTCTCACTCCTCCCCCCCCCACCTTTTCTACCAGTTCCTGTTCCCTTGCAGGGTTAGTGGCATCCTGAGGGGGACTAGTTCTTGGATTGCCTATCCTCCCTCCCTTCAGTAACCCTTCCCCCAATCCTGTGCTTGCCCACATCATTTACCCCCACTTTGTGTTAGAACTGCCTTTTTTTTGTATAATCTTTTTATTTGCTTTTATATATACACAACCATACACACATACAATCATAATAAATAAAACAAACATAAAATAGTCATCAGCCTATCACTTCATTTACATAGTCTTATTACATAAAAACATAACAATTAAAGGTGCAATCAGTTAATCACATTCCCAAATGTCTTTCCCCTTTACCAGCCCCTTGGACCATCCCTTTTGTTCGAAACCTCTGTCTCACCCCCTAGGACAATGTCCTCCATTTCTTTTTGGCATACTTCCTCTCCTCCTTTGAACTTTTTCCATCACTATCTCAACACCATCGGCTTATAATGCCTTCTCTTAAAATCCAGCCCTCCTATACCGAGAATGAAGCTAACAGCGGGGCCCAACTTCTGGCAAAGCACTCTTCCCTCCTCCATATTATGTACGTTAACCTCTCCAGTCCCAGTGTCTGCAACACCATCCTCCACCAGCTCTGCACACTTGGCGTAGCTTGTGAGACCCAAGTGTCCTGTATCCCATGACAAGCAAGTACAAACAAAACCCTGATCCACCTGGGAAACAGGGACCATCCCTCATCTTCCCCAGTCTCTACCCCAAACAGGCAGCTCAAGGGATCCATGGGCAACTCCCTTCCAGCAATCCTCCCCACCTTCGAGACCATCGCCTTCCAATATGTCTGCAATACCGGGCAAGCCCAGAAACAGTGCATAAAAGTGCCCCTCTCCCTCCCACACTGAGGTGACACTTCAGGATGCACCTTACGCACAATCACCGGTGGATGATATAGCCTGTGAATGAATTTAAAATATGCCTCTTTATATTTATTATAGGCCATCATCCCAGAATGAATGGGCAGTAGCATTTCCCAGTTCTCCTCCGTAATCCCTTTTCCCAAATCCCTTTCCCACAGTTTTTTTACTTTCAGGGTTCTGTCAGGGAGTATATGCTTTCCTCTTTTCATCGCCTGTCCCACAAATCCTTTCCCCGATCCTTAGCCTGATATATCACTGTCTCCACCAGGTCCGGTTCGTATACTCCCTTATCCCCTTTCCCTATACTTCCTAGGAACGCTCTTACCTGCAGATATCTGAGCCTCTCTCTTCCACCTCCTGCAGTGCCTGCACAGAGCATTGCTGTCCCCGTGCCACTAGTTGCCCCAAACTCTGTATTCCCTTACATTCCCAGTCTCAGAAACCCCTGTCCTCTAATTCTGGCAAGAAATAGGGATTGTCTGCCAAAGGCAACAGCAGTCTCTCATTACCCTGTGTTCACCCTCTTCTCTTTAGCACCCTCCATGCTAATAGAACCTGTACCACTAGAGAGTTAACTGCCTCTCCCATTTTATATGCCTTTAATCCCCTGCTGTGGAGATATGCTGTTAGCTTGCCCTTCGCCGTCTCTTGTTCCAGTTCAACCCAGCTGGCTAAAACAGGTCTATGCACCCAATCCACTACATACCTCTGCTGGATGGCCAAGAAATAATTTTCCAAATCTGGAAAGTTCAAACCTCCCCACTCTCTGTCCACTTTCAGCCTTCCCAGACTCATCCTCAGGTGCTTTCCTCTCCAGATAAATGAGGAGAACGCTTTCTCTAACCTACGTATATCCTCCCTCTGCAGTCTCATATGTAGCATCTGCAAAAAGTATAGGACCCTAGGTAACACGTTCATTTTAATGAGACTAATTCTTCCCAGCCATGATATGGGCAACTGCAGCCACCTCCTCAGATCTGCTTCGATCATCTTGACCAGAATGGTGTAATTCAAACTATACAGGGACCCCAAGGATCTACCCACCTGTACACCCAGGTATGTCAGACCCACATCTGCCATTTTCAATCCCATTGCCTTACCGCACTTCCTGAGCCCCTGTGCCATAATACTTCTGACTTTCCCAAGTTCATTTTATAGCCTGAGAAAATACCAAATTCCTCTATCAATGACAAGAGTGGGGGCACCGATTGGGTCGGATCCTTCATAAACAACAGCATATCGCCTGCATACAATGCAAGCTTATGCTGTGTTTTGCCCCTCCCCCTGTATTCTCTCACTCTTCTCTCCTTATGGCAATAGCCAGTGGTTCAACTAACAATGCAAACAGAAGGGAGAGGGCACCCCTGCCTTGTGCCCCTCCCTAGATCAAACCTCTCTGACCTAGCACCATTCACTATTAATCTGCCTCGAGGCCTTCAATACATCTCCTGTACCCATCTCAGGAATGATTCACCCAGACCAAACCGTCCCATTACTTCAAATAGGTAATCCCACTCTATTCTTTCAAACGCTTTTTCAGAGTACAGTGAAATTATCCCTATATCCTCCTTCCCCCTATTCACCCTCCAAACCATATTAAGCAACCGTCTCATATTATGGTAGGACTGCCTCCCCTTTATGAACCTGGTTTGGTCTCGGTGAACCAACCTCAGTAGGATCCCCTCCAACCGACTGGCCAAAATTTTAAGGTCACAGTTTAGCAGTGAAATTGGCCTATAAGATGCACAGGCCTGTAAATCCTTGCCCTCCTTTGGTATAAGACATATAGAGGCATCATAACAAGTATCAGGCAGGTCAACCTCCCCCAACTCCCCCTTCTGCTGAGATACCTCACTCAGCACCTTCGCAGTCCGGGTTCCCATCATTCGGTAGTATTGCACCGGGTAACCATCCGGCCCACTGGCCTTCCCTTTCTGCAGTTGCTGAATGGCCTTCAGCACCTCCTCTCTGATTATTGGTTGCCCCAAAAAATCCCTCTGCATCTGAGTGGCCTCCGGCAGTTTAATTTTCCCCAGGAATTCCAACATCTGCACCTGCGTCCCCGTGCATTCCACCTGGTATAACTGTTGGTAAAAGGAGGAACGGAACATCCTCTGCATCCCCTTAACATCTCGCTGCAGGGTTCCTTGCTCATCCTTCACCCCTGGGATCTTAGCCATCCTTTTCCTGCCCTTCATAAGGCTGACAAGCATTGACCCTGGCTTATTCCCCCACTCAAACACCGGTCTCTTATTTAAAAAACAGGTCTTCCCTGCCTCTGTTCTTAAATGAGCATTCAAGGCCTCTCTTACCATAGTCAAGGATCGGACATCCTCCCCCTGTTCCCCTCGAGCTCCCCTTATTTCAAGCTCCCTTAGCTTACGTTCTAACTATCTTCTCTGCTCCTGCCTTTTCTTCTTTATCCGGGACATGTATTCTATAATTGCCCTCCTCATGAAGGCCTTACCCATATCCCATAGTATTTCCCTAGAGATCTCTTTCGAGTCATTCATTGCCAAAAAGAAATCCCACTGGTCCTCTAAATGTTTCTTAAACTCTTCATTTTGGGCCATGTATGTAGGGAATTTCCGGGGGGGGGGGTCACCTGCCTCTCTCTACCTTGGAGTTTCATCACCACCATCACATGATCCAATATGTGTATTGGACTGTGTCTAATATCCCTTAACCGGGAGTACCACTCTCTGATAACATAGATGTAATGCAGACATGACCATGTCCTATGTGGGTTTGAAAAGAAAGTGTACTCCCTCACTCCAGGATTTGCTGTACGCCAGGCGTCTACTAAGTCTAATTCTGACAGACCTGCTTGCCATTGTTGTATGCTACCTGCCGTCCTCCCTTTCCCCCTCAGAGTGGTCCATATGCGCATCCATTGTCCAGTTAAGGTCCCCCGCCCCCCCGTATTAAACCTGGAAATTACTCCTTGATCAATAAATCCAGTAAGAACATGTAAAATTGCTGGTCAAAGACTGCAGGTACATACACTGACCCCAGAGTAATCTGTTCCCCTTCCAAGAGTCCCAAAATAAAAATATATCTGCCTTCTTTTGGGTCACAGACCACCCTCTGCACCTCCAAGGGCAGGGTCTTATGCACTAAGATAGCTATCCCTCTCTTACGTACAGAGGCAGAGGCCGTGTAGCATTTCCCCACCCATCCACGGGCCAGTTTAACATGCTCCAACTCTGTTAGATGTGTCTCCTGCAGCAATGCTACCTGGGTTCCCACTCGTTTAAGTGCTGTTAACAACATAGTCCTCTTTACTGGATTTATGATACCCTTTACATTCCAGGTGATCACATTAAGACTTTTCAACGCAGACATTGGAAGAGCATTTTACTGTTCCCTTTCAGCCCCACATTATTAGATGAGAACATGAATCTTGCACAAATATGATTAGTTTTCATGCACCTTTGTGAAAAAAAAAAAACACTTAACCACACAAACATCAACAACAGTTTCAACAATAAACTTTATACATCCCCCACTCTGCTCCTCCTCCTCCCCAACCCCCAATCTCTCCCCCAATCAGCTTCCCCCCTCCACCATCCCCAACCCCCATTCACTTCCTTCTATCTCTTTCGATTTCAGATTTCAATTCAGCATCCTTTTCAGATCTCTACCCCGCCTCCCCCATCTGCTATTGCCCCTGGCCCTCTTCATGTCCTTCTTCCCTTGCCACCAACTCTCCCCCCAACTCCCTTGATCTTCCATTATACCCCTGGACACTGATAGTCTTCCGACTCAAGTGTCTGTCTCATCCCCAATTACTGACAGAGATGCTCCCCCCCTCCCTCCACAGCCATCCACACCATTCCTTCCTTGTCCTGGTAACTTACTTTAGTTCTCTCTCCCCCAGCAGTTAACTATGCCCCTCCAGTGTCCCATCCTAACATGCAGATGTCCTTCCCCAATCCCTTTCTGTTCTCTGCTTCAGTTTTCCCCATTTCATCAATGGGAAGGCCCCCTCTGGATGCAGGATCAGGGTGACAAGCTAAGGCCAGCAGAGAGTCTAGGCCGTGCCAAAAGAAAAACCAACACACTAAGCCCTGCTCCCCACCCGCCCTCCTACCTTCACCCGGTCACATTCGCAGCTGCATCTGCCATCTCTCCATCCTCCATCTGGCTCCGATTGTCCCTGGTTCATGAAACCCAGCCATCCACAGAACGACTTCCTTCTCGAGCACCATCCCTTCAGTGCATCCCCACTACAACAAAAAAACGCCATGAGGCGGGCCAGTCACCATATTGAAACCCCAGCCAGACAATCCTCTCGAGTAAATTCTCCTTCTCTTTCCAGCACAGTACTTTCTTAAGAGCCAAGGCAGAAAAAATGAAACTCAAACAACTGTCTCCCTTGCTCCATCCTCAACAGTCAAGTGGCCCACAGCGCCTTCATTTCCGCTTCATCGCAGCTTCTGTTTCAAATTCCAAACTCTTCAGCCTTCTCTACCTCCCAAAATGAGTACATAGCTCCCTCGTACTTGATTTTCAGGGTTGCTGGATATATGAGGAAATTCTCCACCTTATGCTCCTGTAGTTGCTGCATGACACCTTTAAACATTTTTCTCCGCTTCAACAGGCGGGCCGAATAATCTTGAGACATAAACAATCGGTGGCCCTTGTATTCCACTACTCCCTTTTCCCAGAAAGCTTTTAACACCGTTTCCCTGTCTTGATAGTGGTGGAAACTAAAGATTATCTGCCTCAGCGATTGATCTCTTGGCAGTTTTGGCATCACCGCTGTATGCGCCCTCTCAAGCTTGAGCTTTCCCTTGCGAAGTTGAAGACCCAGTAAGTCAGGCAGCACCCTTGCACAGAAATCCATAATGATCTCGCCTGCCATACCTTCTGGTAATCCTCTCAACCGCAAGTTGAGATGTCGATGATAGTTCTCTTGGTAGTCAAATGCTTCCTTGAAGTCTGCTAATTCTTTTTGTAAAGTCACTAACTGTCCCGGAGTTGCCAGCAGCTCATTCTCAACAGGCGAGACCCTTTCCTCCACCTCCGCTATTTGCCCTGCCTGTGTCATTTGCTGCTCCTGTATTTCTTGGATCTTCAGGTCCAACTTTCCTTCCAGCTTGATCAATCTCGGCTCCAGGGCTGCGATAACCTGCCCTGTAACTTCTCTGCCCATGGCGGCAACCTTGGCTGCTGATAGCGAGACCAGGCCTCCACCTTCTCCACTTTTCTTGGCATTTTTGGATGCAATCCTCTGACTTTTTGAGGAACCCGGGGCCAGAAACTCATCCATCCTGCCTTCTGACACCACTATAGGTACAATTTACGGACTTAGGCACTTTTTCATTTTTAAAAAATTTATGTTTTAGGCTGTTTGGAGGGAGCAGCGCGGGATTATGTGTCCATTCAGCTAGCTGCTCATCAGCACCCCCTCAGAACTGCCTTTCTTTTTGATCCTATTATAGCACTTGCTAGCCCTGAGGTCAGCTACCACTTCCAGGTGTACCCCATCTTCTGGCCTATACCTTGCAGGGTTACCTATCCCTGGATTACTACCGTGCATGTTCTACCTGCATATTGTATTGCTTACCCCAGTTTGTCTCATCCAGTGCCCCTCTCCTTAGCTTAGTTATCTGTCAAGCTCCTTTTATGCAATACTGTCTGTTGTCATGGATTAAAATGACTGTGATATTTACTGTATTATTCACCACACTTTATGTACTTGAATTGCAATGTATGGACTCCGTATTGCTATGTTTTTGATTGACCTCCCATTCCTGTAACCCCTCCCCAGGACACTTCTGGAAACGAGCTGTTTATAGCTCATGTTGTCTTTCAAATAAATAGTATAGATTCCGTGATTTTCCCCATGATGGAGGCGAGGCTGACAGGTTGGTAGTTTCCTGCCTCCTCCTTGCTGCCACTCTTGTGTAGGGGCACTACAGGGGCCTTTTTCCAGTCCTCTGGTACCTGTCCACTTTCTCATGATTTGTTGAAGAGTGTGGCCAGTGAAGCAGCAAGTTCCTCTCTGAGCTCTTTTAAGACTCGTGGATGAATTCCATCTGGATCATGGCTTTGTCTTTTTGTTTAGTTCCTGTAGGACTCTGTCTTTTGTAATGGGGCTATTACCTGTCTCCTGGGTGCGGTGCACAGTTGTACCAAGTGCTGGACCATTTTCACTGTTTTTGTTTGTAAACACACAGCAGAAGAATGTGTTTAAAACTGCTGCTTTTTTGACATCCTTTTCCACGTGTCTACCACCATTGGTGTTTAGTTTAACAATGCCCCCCCCTTGCTTTTTCTTTTTTCCGGGGGGGGGGGTGTAAACGAAAAAAGTTTTGTTGCCTTTTTTTATGTCTCTAGCAATTTTCTGCTCGGTTTGTGCCTTTGCAGCTCTGATTGTCTTTCCAGTCTCCTTTAGCTTGGCCCTGTATTCTTCTCTATCCAGATCCATTTTTGTTTCCTTATACTTTCAGAAAGCTCTCTCTTTTGCCTTGATTATCGATGACACTTTATTTGTGAACCATAGTGGGGGTTTTCTCAGTTTTGATTTACTGATCACCCTTGAGTATTTATTCACCACGTGGATTAACGTATCCTTTAGTGCTTCCCAGCTTCTCTCCACATTTTCGTCTGCTTCATAACGATACAGTCTTTTGAAGGAGGCTTTATTTCACAGATGTTTGTATTTGTGAAGTTGAGGATTTTTAGCTTAGTGTGTGTGGTATCCTTATGTCTGTTTACTGTAAGCCAGAATGACCTATGGTTGCTGGACCCTAGGTTAATTCCCACAGTAACACCTGATATCCTTGTGCTATTTGTAAGAACAAGGTCAAAAATTGCATCCTCCCTTGTTGGTGAGCCAACTAGTTGTGTAAGACCTGCCCTCTGGAGAGCTATGAGGAATTCTTTACTTTTTCTGATGAGGCTGTGTAGGAGGCCCAGTCATATCTGGCAGGTTGAAATCTATCAGCAGGCGCTCAGCTTTGTCTGCCATTGTAAGAATGGATTCAAGGAGTTCTTTGTCCTCTTCCATGTCTTGTGATGGGGGGCCTATAGACTACTCCCACCCATGTTGGGGCTTTTTCCCCCCAGCATCGAGGGTAACCCAAAGGGTTTCTGTGGTGTTGTGAGTCCCACACATCTCAGAGGCTTTGATTTCCTTTTTGACATACATCGCAAACCCCCCCCCTTTTGCCTTTTCTGTCCCTCCTGAAGAGAGTGTAGCCTGGGATTGCGACATCCCAGGTGTGGTTCATAGTGAACCATGTTTCTGTCACCACTACCCAATCTAATTCAGCTTCTGTTATCATGGTGGTGAGGTCTGGGATCTTGTTTGCTAGGCTGTGGGCGTTGACACACATTGCCCTCCATGCTTTGCTTCTTGTCCTATCCTGCTTAGCTTGTGTTTTTATTTTACTTATTGTTGTTTCCCTTGCCGGACGAAATGAAGATGTGCTGTTTGGTGATAAGGGAGGGGCGTTAGCTGTCCTGAGCGTTGTGTAGAATGTTAGTGACCTCTCCCCATCTGCTAGTTTAAATGACCCCAAAATACATAAAACATTTGGCCTAGTGCCCAGACTCCCTCCTTTGTGAGGTGTAGGCCATCGTACCTGAAGAACCCCCATTCTCAGAAATCCTTCCAATCCCCTAAGAATTGATGTCCATTTTTACCGTACCAGTCCTTGAGCCCTCCCTTTTCCATACAGGCAGAATTTCAGAGAAGCAAACACCAGACAGAAGAGAAGCTAGTGCAGAGATGTTTTCTCCAGCGAGCGGCTGGCGAGGTAGTTTGTTCCCAGGTGAACCAGGACACGTGTGTTTTTAACGTTACTGCGTACAATATATGTATTTTTTTAACTTTCTCTTTATACTGCCCCCCGGCCATCGTCACTCCACTCTTCAGGAGTCGCTTATGTTTTGTAAGTCCCCGCTCTCCTACCTGACTTTCTGAGCGGTCTCATCCCCCCACGTAGCCTTGGTTTACCCCTCAGGCAGGGTCGAGGTGGGGCCCTGACACCCTGACTTCTTCCTGTCTCATCGGGATGCTGGTTCGGCAGTAGGTAGAAGGCATTGGGGATCGGGCCAAGTGCTCCGTCTACCAGAGATGCCACGGCCATTTTCACAGTTTTCTTGGCGTGCTGTGTGCCCTGATGTCAAGGCACTAAGCGCCAATGTCCAGCAGGCCACCCTTCTCGTTGGCTTGGGCCTGTTGTACCTCCGGTCTCCACCCAAAGTCAGACATGCCGAGTTCTAGATCCCCCAGAGAAGGCAAACCATCCTTGAGACGCTCAGACCGCCTCCCCCCGACTGGCCCTCCAGCTCCCAGGCTCATTCCTGAACCCGGGTTGCTGGCGTCGCAAGTGGAAATTCAACCACTGTGCCGGCAGGCCAGCATGCATACAATATTTTCTATGTGGTTGTTGTCCCTCCAATATCATGCTCCTGGTATACATTAGACTGCAACTCTGGATTTTGTGTTTTGCTAAAAGTGAGACTCAACCCCGCAAATCATAGAGTCACCTGTGTCTAGAAGAGATGTCATGGTATCTTTGGTATTTGTGGCATTTTTGTTCAGGTGTAGGTCATTTCCTTGTGGTAGGCTTCACTTAGCCGAGTTGTTAAGGTTAGATTAGTAGCTTGCGTTGGTGGCTTGCGCAGTTGCTAGCAGTGTGAATCTATTTGATGTGTGTGTTATGGATGTTGTCAACATATATTTTTTGGGGTGGGTGGTTTGTTGGTTTTGCTGAGCATTTTTCTACTAGTTTCTAACCTCCTGGACCGTTTTTCCTTTGTGGTAGTGGAGGCTGGGTGTGAAGGTTGTAGTATGGCAATATCGAGAATGTGCTAAGCCTAGTACGCAAGTAGGTAAGCTCATTCCACACAGTGTGGAGCTGAGATCTTAGGTTCCTGATGGCCCAGCAGGTAGGGCAATGGCCGACACAGTGGATGAATACCCTGTAGAAGTGAGTGCCACAATGTCTGCAACTGATTGTTTCCATTCGTAGTGACCGGTTTGTTCAGATGAAAGAATAAAGGAGAATAGGTTTAGGGAAAAGAAAGAAGGAATTTTTTTTTGTTTTAATTTCAGACCTTACCTGTCACAAAGAAGTGTTTCGGAGGAGTGATGAAATAGATACCGCCTATAAAGACAAAATGGAGCTAGGGGTGGGGGGGGGTGAGGACCGACCCTCTGCTGCCAGAAACAATCAGTCACACACAGAAAGAAGAGAAGATACAAGACAGAGACTACAATAATCAGTCAGGATGCAAATGAGTAAGGCAGGCTGAACTAATTCAATACAAACTCTGCTGTGCACTCGGCTGCCTGACTTTCCTCTTAGTTAATTATTTTGTGGATCTGACTGCCTGCTATGAGCTTGTCAAGGTTATATATGTAGAACCCCTGCCTTGTATGGCCCCTTGCTTTCACAGTGAGCAGCTACAGTTTGGAACACACAGCAATCTGCTTGCTGGTCAGCCCCTGAGCCTCCTACACCTGTGAGTGCAGTGATCAGCCCCTCCTGTCATACTTGGATGAAAAAACTAGTTTCCTCCACACCCCTCTGAGCCTAGACCCCTTCCTGGAGTCACAGAGGTGTCCTGTATTGAGAGAAAGTGGCATAAAGGTCCTGGCATTTGATCAGCGGGGAGTCTCGATGTTACCACCATCCCTAGTCACAGCAGATGAGTAAGAGAAAGCTCCCTTTCCACTCAGCTCCCGTCCCTCGCAGGCACTGGAAGTCTGACGCCTCATTTCCGAACTCCACAGTATTTAAGGATCGAAGCTCTTTGTCAAAGCTCCGATTTTTCATTGATTCCACTGCCACGGAGATTTCCGTGGAATTTTATGTAAACCATGGTAAACCCGCAGATTATTATTCTGAAGTTTTCGTGAGCTGCAACTGCAGAATATTATTCCTCGGTTTACATGAACTGCAGCATATTACTCCATGGTTTATCTGAAATGCAGAATATTATTCTGTAATTTATACTGAAGGTTCAGTATATAGCCAGCCTGCTGGCGCAGTGGTACCACTACCGCTTGTGACGCCAATGACCGAGGTTCGTCGAATGAGCCTGGGAAGTTGGACGGCTGGCTGGAGGGTGGAGGATCAAGCATCCTATGAACTGGTCTCCTCTGGCAGGGGAAGTCGCTGGGCACGGGGTCAAAATGCTGCATACAGAAATCGTGTGGCACACAATGCCACAAGCAAAATACCAAAAAACAAAATAAGGTTGGACAAAACACCAACCGACACAAAATGTCATCCACACAATAAAAACTAATAGGGCGACATTGGAGAGTCTTTGTTTTGTGGGGTGCTCTGTCCCCCACGCCCCCTGAAGTGGGGGACTTTGCCCCCCCACACCCCACGGACTTCATATTATCAACTCAGTGGGGGGGGTGGACTTCAGAGATGGGGAGAAACTTGGGAATGGGGGAACATTTCTTTATCTAAGTACTTGGTCACCAATATTAGTTGCAAATCTCTAGCCAAGGAATTTGAGTTAGTTTCGCTGAGCCTTCATCTCCCCTCCTCGGAATGTATCACTATCCTAGGTGGCTATAGACCCCTGTCTGGTGGTGATGAAGTCCTTAATCTTTTGAAATCCATGTTCGCAGATGCAAAAACAAACAATATTTCTAGGAGATCTAAATATGGACTGGCTGTCACCTAAATCACATGGCCTCAAAACCCTTTGTGACGAGCTAGGTCTTGGGCAATTAGTCAGAGAACCTACTAGGAACAACACTCTAAATACTGCCAACAGTTCCATTCTAGATGTGGTACTAACCACCCATCCACACAAAATATCTCATTTGGCAGTGTTTCACAACGACATGAGCGATCATGGAATTGTTGCTTGCATAAGATCTCAAATTAAGGCCGCCACAACCCATCTTTATAACAAAAGATCCTTCGCAAATTCAGTGCAGTAAACTTTTATCTGACCTGAGCATGATCAGATGGCAAGATCTTTACCTAGCCAAAGATGTCAACAAGGCAGCTTGCATCCTTAATGACAAACTCACTACAATAATAAATAAGCATGCCCCTTTCATCAAAGTAAGGGTATGGAACAATTCCAATCCCTGGTTCACTCGGATCTCAAGGCAGCCCTTATAGCTCGAGATAAGCTCTGGCAAAGCTAGACATTCCAAAGAATCTTCGGATTGGCAGGCCTTTAGAACAGCCAGGAATAACTGTGTGAAAAAACTTTGCTCTGCTAAAGCTAACTATTATATTTCTACTCTCGAACAAGCTAAAGGTAACCCTCATAAAATATGGAAGACTATCAAAGCTATAGAAGGACGGCCCATGGCCCCCTCTGTCCCAACAAAGATAGTCGCAAGTGGCAAGATTGTGGAAAACAAGTCCCTAATCCTGGAGGAACTTAACTCCCACTTTGCCACAGCTGGATTAGCTTTTGATTCATCACCTTATGCTGGTGCTGCGGTGAGCCAGCATACCCCTCCCGCCACATCTAGTCCTGGACTCAGTCCCTTCCAACTGCGTGAGATAACTTATAAAGAAGTAGAAGATTCTCTTCTTAACTTAGACACCAAAAAAAGTGCAGGGGACGATGGCTTGGAACCCTTTTTCCTAAGGTCAGGCTATGCCCATCTCACTGCCCCAATTCTCCACATCTTCAATCTTTCCATTACATCTGCTGCTGTGCCGTCCTGCTGGAAATCAGCACATATCCTCCTCTATTTAAATCTGGTGACCCATGCGATAAACAACTATAGGCCTATCTCCATATTGCCTATCCTTTCTAAAGTTCTCGAAAACTGATCCATATTCAGTTAAAATCTCACTTGAAACCTTCTCTCTCATTAACCCAGCTCAATCTGGCTTCCGGCTAATCATAGCACAATCACTGCACTAGCAAAAGTAACCAATGATTGGATCTCTGCTATAGATGCTAAGAAGGTAACTGGTGCAGTCTTTTGGACCTCAGCAAAGCTTTGATACTGTTGATCACAAACTATTAGTCAATTGCCTTGCAAAGTTGGGTGCACATACCATACCACCCAGTGGTTCTCTAGCTACCTAACTGGAAGATTCCAAAAGTAAAGGCGAAGGCTTTTTTCTGCTGCCTTGCCAGTTGCAAGAGGAGTCCCCAAGGATCCATCTTAGGCCCTATCTTGTTTTCTCTGTACATCAATGACTTAGATGCTAACATATCTACGTCCAATCTGCACTTTTTGCAGATGATACTGTGTTGTACTACTCTGGCTCATCGTTATCTGAAGTCAAGGGAGTAGTCTTCAGCGGACTTCGCACAACTTGAGCCTAATTTAATAAAGGCAAAGCTTCTGCTCAATGCCAAGAAGACTAAAGCGATGATATTCTCCTCAGTGCTGTCTCAGGCCCTCCCAATACTCTTGCCCAAGACTTCATTGTCACCATGCTAAACGAGCCTCTGGAAGTTGTAACCAAATTTAAATATCTAGGTATCTGGATCGACAATAAATTATCTTTCAGTGACCACATCAAGATGTCTCTAGAAGGTTAAAAGCAAGGTTAGGTTTCTTCTACAGAAATAGGCCCTTTTCCCCTTGAAACTTCGAACAAGCTTGTACAGGCCACTTTTCTCCCCCACTCGACTATGGCGATGTAATCTATTCCTCCACCACTCTTGCAAATCTAAGTAAACTGGACATCCTTTATCACCCGTGCGTTGGTTCATTACCAACTCCCTCACTGCTCGCACCACTGTGACTTACATGCAGCTGTTGGTTGGACATCCTTACTACTAGACCTTCTGCTCCATGCTGGGCTATGGACTTTAAACTGCTCCTGCAGAAATTGCCAAGCTATCTCTTCCTTATTAGTATCTCACATAGTGCATACTCGTTAAGAAAATCTGACTTTATTATGCTTGACATACCAAGGACGTGGACTTCCTTTGGTAAACGTGTATTGCATATGCCCTTCCTCCATTTGGAACCAATTACAAACCGTGATTGAAACTAATTAGCACAGTTTCAATAAACTTCTACAAATCGCTAAGTTCAGCCAAAATAAAAGACACCTGTAACTGTCATTAAGTCTCTTCCTTCCCCATGTGTGCCATATTTATCCATTGGTAAGGTATAATTGATTTGTCATATTAACTGCTTTCCTTCCTTCTACTCCTGGCTTTATCTTTTGCTTACGCCCACTACTACTCTATCAAATCTCCTCCTCTCATATCAGTTGTAGACTGTTGTTTGTTCTAGCTGCCAAAATACTGTATATTTGATTTGATTAAATCAAATCACACCAGTCATCATGTTTCATTTATCAGTATGCACCTATAAGTCGCCTCTGTCTCATATCAATGTTTACCACCTGCGGTCACCCTGTGTGGTACCCTTGTATGTATATCCAGCCTGCATCATGTAACGTGTATTTCATGTATATACTGTTATTACCTATCTGTGTTTGTACTTTAAGTGTTTATGTCACAGGACCTCCTTGTGAATGAGCTTGCTCAATGGAGTTTTCCTGCAATAAACTTGAACTTGAACTTATTTAAAAAACAAAGTTTCAAGACCAGGAGATGGAGAATCGAACCATGGTCCCCAGGTCTCTTACACTGCCATGTGCTGGTGCCTCAGCCACTCCACCATGGGAGCAGCTCAACCAGGCACCACACCAACAGCAACTTGATCCCTTTCTCCTGCCTCTTTTCACTGGACAAAGACAGGGTAGCAGTAATTCCCCAATGCTATTCTACCTGTCGCTGTCAATGTTTTCGCACTTCTCACAGCGTGGTTACTGCATCGCTTAAATGACCTGGTACCAGTCAATGGTGTTCATGTAACCCCTCATGGTAGCCTGGGGTATGATAGCTGTGACTGACTATGTTTGGGAGATGTGTCGGATGTTCAGCATGCTGCCTCAACGTCATTGCATGACACACCTTCCAAGGAGAAAATGGAGGTTCAGCCGACGTCGGTATTGTGCCACCCATGCAGTGAGTGTTTTCTGTGGGGAGCTGTACCCCCCTCAATTTAGGATTCTCAACTCCAGGTCGGAGTTGGTCCGGGGGGGGGGGGGCAGAACACTGGCGGAAAGGGAAGCAACAAAAAAGGAACATTACAGCGAATGTTGCCATAATGGTCTTTGTGTTTCACCATCGGGGTGTAGACTTGAAGGGGTGCACCAGAGATGGATGGGGTGGATTTTTTACTTTCTAATACTAAGAACTCAGGAGTTAACTGACAACCTTCTCTGGTTTGTAGGTCCCAGCCCAAAAACTAACATTTTTGCCCTATCTGGGTGCTTGGTGGGGGGTTACTGACTGCTACCAAAGCCCCCAACTGCCACAGCAGAATTTCTGCAGAAATAGGAGCCTAATGCCGTAGAAGTTCTGTGGCAAAAGGGTGACTTGCCACAGAATTTAGACCCAAATTGCCACAGAAAAATTGGGGCCTTGCCCTTTGTTTGGAATTGGTGCCCTTTGCACAGCGCACCTATTGGCCAGCAAATGCCGACGTCACCGATGGCTTTGTACCCCATTGCCCAAGCCAGTGTCTGCCCTGCCAGAGAGTTCCCTGGTGAAAAAAAGAGAGAAAAAAAACACACAAAGATTACAACAATCGGTCAAGGTCCTGGTGTTTGATCAGCAGGAGTCTCAATGTTACCACCTTCCCTAATTGCAGCAGACAAGTAAGGGAGAGCTGCCTATCTGCTCGGCTCCTGTCCCTCTCAGGCACTCGAGATCTGCTGCCCTGTTCCTGAACCCCACAGTATTTAAGAACCAAAACCCTTTGTTTGGAATTGGCACCCTCTGCACCGCGCACCTATTGGCTGGCAAACATTGATATCACCAATGGTTTTGTACCTTGTTGCCCAAGTCCATGTCTACCCTGCCAGAGAGTCCCCTGGTGAAAAAAAGAGAGAAAAAAAACAAACTAGTAGTGTACTTGAAGGAAGTCTGAACCTCAGATACTTTCTGTGACTATGCCTGACTGGAATGTGAAAATAGGCATCCTTGAAATCCAATGATGCCAACCAGTCCCTTAGTTGGAGAGTCAGAATGATCATGGCCAAAGTGACCATTTTGAACTTTGATTTTGTTAAATGTTTGTTCAGTAGTCTGAGATCCAGAATGGGTCACCAATCCCCATTTCTCTTCTGAGTAAGGAAGTATCTGGAATAGAAGCCTTTGCCCCTCTGGGATAGGGGGACAGGCTCCACTACTTTGATGAGCAGTAGGTTGGAAACCTCTGATTTTAGCAAAGCTCTTTCTGTTGGGGTTGCTGGGTAGAAAATTCTGCTTCTCTGCCTGGGAAGTGTTTTGAAACTGAGGGACAGACCCTGGCTTACTACATCTGAAACCCACCTGTCTGTGGTGATAGTACGCCATGCTTGTAGGAAGTGAGCCAGCCTGCGCCTACAGAGACGGGGGAGGCGACCTGGGTAAGCATGTCAGGGGTTCTGCTTTGGCTGGGACTTAGCCTGAGGTACTGGTTCGGACCTTCTTACCATCTTTCTGCCTCTACCTCTAAAGTACCCTTGGACTGCTGATAGTCTGGCATTGCTTGGGCTTGGAAAAACGGCCTGGAGTAGGAACCTCTACCCCTGCCTCCCCTAGGTCAGGATCTGTAAGAAGTGGAAGGCCTGTCCCTGGCAGAATTACTTCCATAAGTAGTTTTGTACTCTTCCGCTTTTTTCATGTATTATCCCAAAAAAACAGAACTGTTCTTACAGGGGAAATCCATGACCTTAGTCTGGGTATTTTGGGACAGATCTGTAGTCCTGAGCGAGGCAAATCGCCTCAAGGATATAGTGAGGGCCATCCGCCTGGCAGCAGTATGAACAGGTTACTCACCTGTAACAGTAGTTCTAGGAGTGGTATATGTTGTTCATCCACACTGTCTGGCATTGTCCCTTTCCCCTTTAAATCTTACCAGAAGTCTTCAAGCTGGCTCCTCCCACCCACCTGGGTGGTAAATACCTCGGCTCCACCCCATGAAGCCAGATCCAGCCCGCTGGAAGCCAGGTTGTGCGCCTTAAGCTGGGGAGGTCAGATGGGTGCGTGTGGATGAACAACATATACCACTCCTAGAACTACTGTTACAGGCGAGTAACCTGTTCTTCTAGGGGCGTGGATATGTTGTTCATCCACACTGTCTGGCAGACTCCTAGCAGTTCTCCAGGAGGAGGGAGGCAAGGCGCACACCCCCTACTTAGGAAACAGCGATTGGAGAACCGAGGCCACAAAACCAGCATCCCGTCGTGACTCTAGGTCGATGTGGTAATGGGTAATAAAGGTGTTTGCTGACTTCCAGGTAGCAGCCTGACAGATTTCCTGGATAGGGATGTCCTGGAAGCAGCCACAACGGCAGCAGTATGCGGTAGAATGAGCTCTTATCCCTCTGGGAGGCTCCTTGCCCGCCAACTCATAGCACAGACTTATGCATGACATAATCCATCTTGCAATAGTCCATTTAGCTGCAGGTCTGCCAGAAGCGGCTTCAGCATAGGTGACAAACAGCTGGCGAACCTCTCCCTGAATTTCCGCCGTCCTCTCCTTATAGTAGGAGAGAGCACGCCTGAGGTCCAGAGTATGGAGCCTGTACTCGGCATCCGAGGTGTAGTTAGGGTAGTATACCGGCAGAGTCAACACCTGGTTGAGGTGAAACTCTGACACCACCTTCGGAAGGAATTTCGGGTGGGGCGAGGACAACTTTATCCCTGTGAAAGACCAGATAAGGGGGTCCACAGAAAGCGCTCTGAGCTCCCTGTCCTTCTGGCTGACGGATAGCCACCAAGAAGGCAGTTCTTCCATGACAAGTGTGAAAGCTCACACTTGTGCATGGGTTTGAATGGCTTGCCCATGAGCTTTGCCAAACCAGCAAAAAGATCCCACGGAGGTGGAGGTTCATGCACGGAGGATATGTGATCCAGGCCTTTGAAAAGCGCCTGATCACCGCCTCCTGAGCCGACGCCGGCTGACCGCCCGGCTTCTGTAAGCAGAGATGGCTGCCAGGTGCACCCTAAGGGTCGATGACCGAAGACCCCTTTTGGAGAGGGGCCAAAGGTAGTCTAGAATGTTAGCCACAGAGCAGGATAAGGGGTCCAGGCTTTTACCCTGACAACAAACGGAAAATCTTTTCCACTTGAAGGCATAACATTTCCTGGTCGATTCTTTTCGAGATGCCTCCACCATGGTGTAGACATCCTCAGAAAGACCCAAAGCCTGGAACTCTAGCCGCTCAGGAACCAGGCTGTGAAGAGCAGGGATTGAAGGTCCGAGTGAAAGACCTTCCCCTGGTTCAGCGATATCAGGTCCAGGCGTGTACACAGCCGCTCTGGGGTCCTGCAGCTGAGGCTGAGGATACCTGGATACCAGAACTGGTGTGGCCAATCTGGGGCTACCAGAATCACCTTTGCCTTGTCCCTCCTCACCTTGAGTAACACCTTGTGGATCAAGGGAAATAGAGGGAAGGCGTAGAAGAGGCCTGGGGTCCACGGCCTCGAGAAGGCATCGTCCTGCAGTGAACCCTGCTGAGGGGGGCGGGCATGGTACAGCCTCAGCTTGGTGTTCTCCCTGGAGGCAAACAGGTCCACCAACAGTTTGCCCCAATGGGAGAAGAGATTGTAAGTCACCTCTGGATGGAGAGAGCACTCGTGGGATGTCTGGCCTATACGGCTGAGAGCATTCACCAGTTGGTTTGTGACTCCTGCCACATGGATGGGCTAGGAGATTCACCTCCAGCCGGCTGATGAGGGTCCAGATCCGGAGCACCTCCTTGCACAACAGTCGGGAGTGTGTGCCGCCCTTTTTGTTGAGGTAGTACATGGTCGTGGTATTGTCCGTCTGGACTTGAACCACTTGACCCCGGAGCTGAGGAGCGAAAGCTGACAGGGCCAGTCTGACTGCTCTGAGCTCCAGCAGGTTGATGTGGCATCGGGACTCCTCGGGGGTCCAGAACCCATGAGCCTGTTGTCCCCCATGTGGGCTCCCCAGCCCATGAGAGAGGCATCAGTCATAAAGACAACCGTCAGCTCGGTGCGAACAAATGGGACTCCTTCCTGCAAATGACTTGGGACGGTCCACCACTGGAGAGTGTCCCACATCCTCTGGGTGACTGATCAGCTGGTCGAAGAGATCCTGACGCTGAGACCACTGGGCAGCCAGCTCCCATTGGAGGGGGCGCATGTGCAGTCTGGCCCAATGGACCACTGAAGTACACGCCACCATGTAACCCAAGAGGCGCAGGAAGTCCCGGGCAGGGCACAAGTGCCCAACCAGAAATGATTGGGCAAAGGAGGAGAGAACCTCCGCCCTGTCTGCTGGGAGCCAAGCTCTGGCTTGACAAGAGTCGAGTTCTGCCCCGATGAAGCCCATCACCCGAGAAGGTATGAGTTCTGATTTGGCCTCGTTGATCAGAAGGCCCAAGTGAGAGCAGGTTCGGAGGGTCAGGTCTCTGGACCTCTCCACCTCCTGAAGGGAGGAACCCGTCAGGAGCCAGTCGTCTAGATAGGGGTAGATACGAACCCCTAGACACTGTAGGTGGGCTGTCACCACTGCGATGCATTTGGTGAAGACCCTTGGGGCCCATGACAGGCCGAACGGCATGGCTCTGAACTCGTAGAGGGTCCCTTCGACCCTGAAGCAGAGGAACCACTGATGGGACGGACGGATTGGGATGTGGTAAAAAGCATCCTGAAGATCCAGTGTACAGAACCACATGTTTCGCTCCAGGGATGGTATGATCTGGTTCAGAGTTACCATCCGGAAGGTGCGAGACCTGAGATACCAATTCAGGTCGTGGAGCTCTAGAATGGGGCGCCAATCCCCCATCCACTTGGGTACCAGGAAGTACCTGGAGATGAAGCCTGGGTCTGAAGGAGGATCCGGCACCGGGGCAACCGCCTCTTTGAAGAGGAGTTGCACACTGTCTTCCCAAAGGGCAGACTGGGTGCCAACTGAGATCCTTTCCTCCCGAGGGGCAAGGGCTCGACTGGGAGGGTACTCCTCAAACTCTAGGGGCAGCCCCCGCCCGACCACTTCCAGAACCCACCTGTCTGAAGAGATACTGGACCAGGCGGAAAGGAAGTGGTGGAGCCAGCCCCCCCATGGGAGGACCCAGAACTGGCGTGACGGGTGTGGGAGAGGCCACCCCCGACCCGCCACTGTGCATGCTTAGAGGAGGAGGAGGCAGCTGGAGCAGTGCCTCGGCCTCCCTTGCAGGGCTGCTGGGGACCTTGCTTGGGCCTAGGGCGCCAAGCTTGAGCCTGCTGCTGTTGTTGACCTCCCTGGAAGGAGGGCTGTCTGACTGCTGGGGAAGAATGCCGAAAAGGCTTCTTCTTGCGCTTCTGCTGGTTCTTGCCTGAAGAACCCTTAGCAGAGATGGCATCTAAGGTGGCATTAGACTGCTCAATGCGCTGAATATGACCTGCCACTCCTGGACCAAAGAGGTCGGTGCCAAGGAAGGACACGTCAGCTAACTTGTCTTGAGTATCCACGGGAAAAGAGGATAACCTCAGCCAAGCCCTGCGGCGAGAGGCGACTGCTGCCGCTAGTGAACGGGCACAGGAATCCCCAATGTCCAGAGCTGTCTGGAGCTGTTGTTTGGCAACAGCCTGGCCCTGGTCCCGGACCTGCTTGACCGTGGTCTGCATGTCTGCTGGGAGGTGGGGAAGAACTTCATCCAGCGACCGAGAGAAGTGTGCCATGATCACTGCTGAGCTAGCCTGACGAAGGCCCAAGGATGATGCTGCATAGACCTTCTGGGCTGAGTGGTCCATAAGTTTGTCCAGAGGATACTTGTCCGGAGGGCGGTCAGTATCTGCAGAGCTGCCCGTTCGCCTGAATACTGAGGCAGTCACAAGGCTTTCTGCCGAGGGGTGCTCAGTAAACCCTGCCAAGGACCCTGTAGACATCGCGTACTTGTGGGCCATGCCGGCAGATGGAGCGGGGCAGGAAGTTGGACGCTGCCAGAGTTCCAGAGCCAGGCCAGCTATGGCTTCGGCCACTGGAAAGGCCTCCGTCGGGGTATCCCCCCCCTTTTAAGAATATCCGTAAGGGGATATTCTGCCTTTTTCTGAATAGGCTGCAAAGGCATTCCTGTGGACTCAGGAGTGAGTTGAAGGATGCCCTGAAAAGAAGAAGAAGGCCCTTCTTTCAAGCCTGACACCAACAGCTTGTCATGGGAATGAAGGCCGATATTATCCGAATCGGAGGAATCCAGATACAAAGGCTTCCCTCCTAAATCTCCCCCAATACGCCTGGGGCGATCGGGGTGACCGTAATCGACAGTCTATGAGGGAGACCTGAAGACTGTCAGTCCTCCTTAGAGGGAACCCCTCCCAGGGGCTGCTTTGGTGGAGGTTTCACCAAAATTGGTGGGGAGCCTGAAACCAGCCGAGCAGAAAGGCGCACGGGGGCCACCAAAGGAACCGGAGCCCTGGAGGCTGAAGATGACAGTGTCGGCCGAAGAGGCTGAGGCCAAGTGATATCCGGAACCACCGGGGTAGCCAGTTTCTTGCTTGTTAGCAGAAGTTGCTGCCACATAAGATCCTCATAGCGTCGACGGAGTTTCCGGCGAAGCCTCTCCTCATCAGAGGAGGAGGAGGATGAGGAATGGTGGCGGGACCTCTTCCGGGAGTGTTTGTGTCCTTTTTTGGGTCGACCGACCGAAGAGGACTTACTCCTTGATCAAGACCGACGGCGTCAGCTCTGTCAGTCAAGGGAAGCCGGGCTCAGTGAAAACCGGGGTTCCGGCTCCTGGCCCTCGATCGGGATACCCACGGGATGGGTTTCCTCATCGGGGAAAGAGAGAATAGGCGTTCTCTCCAGAGGGTCGTAGAAAGGCATCGGCGACAGCGGCTTGAGAGAGATCTCGGCCGGTTCAGCCGTGCCCTCGACTTCAGTGCCTTGTCCAGATCAGAGGTCTGAAAAACCGGCAGCCGAGGAGGCGATCTTGACAGTAGTCGAGACCCCTTGCTCCTGGTAGTCAGACCATTCACGGTCCCAGGAGCATCTTTTTCATCTCGAAGAAGACGGTTTCGGATCCTTCTTTTTAGAGCGGGAGGAGTGTGAGCCCAAGGGCGCATCACCCTTTGTAGGGAGAGACTGGCACAAGTCCCGAAAGGATCCTGTGAAGGTGGAGCCTAAGTTGAGCGGCACGAAGAAGCTTTGGTTGGCTGAAGCTTGGGCAGTTTCTCCCTCGAAAGCCACCATCTGCTTGAGCTGCTCGGTGGATCCCGCAGCTGCGGAAACTGCCCACCCGGCCTCCTTAGATTTCACCTGTGCATTGCGAAGCTCCGGTCTCCCCAGCTTCAGGTGCGCCTGATGGTCCTCCAGAACGGTGGGATGGAAGGCAGCACAAATAGTGCATTGCGAGGTATCATGAACTGTACCGAGGCAATAAACGCACGAGAGGTGGGGGTCGGTGCGTGACATTTTCTGTCCACAGGGCCACCGGCGAAACCCGGGGGACGACTTGTCAACCATGTCCGAAAGGTTCGGATCCGAGTTGTATACTCTTACGAGTTTCAAAGAGAGAAGATGTGGTGAAAACCGTCGATTAGACTCCAGGGCCTCAATCGCTGCAAAAAGCACGAGGGAACCTGTATCTTCCAGTGGAAAGGAAGATCTGGCGTCATGGGGCGGAGCCGAGGTATTTACCACCTGGGTGGGTGGGAGGAGCCAGCTTGAAGACTTCCGGCAAGATTTAAAGGGGAATGGGACAATGCAGAACAGTGTGGATGAACAACATATCCACGCTCCTAGAACCCTGGATTCCACAGCCATAGGAAACTGATATTTTGTGGCATCCAGAGCTTATTGGGTGGATGGGAAACTAAAGGCACCCTAGCTTTATCACAGGCAGCAGCCGGTACCACCCCCTCTTGGTCAGGATGTGTGAACAGAAAATCAGTATTGGTTCTATACAGCTGATATTTCTTATCTACTTTTCTGTCTAACCCTGGAACCACAGTGGGGTTCTGCAGAATTTTTAAAACAGCTTTCTTCAGGGACCTATGGATTAGAAGTGGAAGTCTCTTAGTGGGGTTGAGACCCACCATATCCAGAAAGTCTGCGTCTTCCTCATCCTCCACCATCTCTTGAATGGAGAGATTGAGGATGAAGGCTGAGCGAACTTGGGGGAGTATTGTTTTTACACTTTTGTGTTGTAAAGTTCCTCTATGGTTTCTGGAAAACAACTGAAATTGTGTTTTGGGGATTGTATTGGAGGGACTAGAGGAGGAGGAGGGAGGAAGTCGACAGAGGGAGGCAGAGAGTGAACAAAGGTGGACTCCACGGACCATAAGACTCCAATGGGCCAATAGGGCCATGGAGCTCAAGTGCTATAAAAGCCACCATTTTTGTAGTTCAGCTACAGTAGGAGGCTGACAATGAGTGGGAGAGAAGCAGACTCTTAGGGGTGGAAGTATGAAAAAATTACTTACCTAGTAATCTTGTTTCTTCCAAGTGATACTCAGGTATTCATAACTATATGCAGTCTTCCTCCTAAGTAGAACTGCCCAGAATTTGGAACATATGCAAATGATGGAATTTTTTGCATAAGCCACTTTTCAAATGCTGCCTTATACTAACTGCCTTAGTTCTAAACCCTTCAGATTTCCTGTATACCTGAAAAGACAGGCTCACAGAGACTAAGTATAATAATAGTAATAATAACAACAATATTACTAACAGAGGGCACTCCCTCAACACTAAGTGTAATAATAATATTAATAATAATAATTAGAGAGAACTCCCTTAACCCACAAAAAAGGGCCTCCAACTGGAGGGCATAACATACACAAGAACACTCTAGAATGTACAACTTACTCGAAAAAGTGGAGGGGAACAACAATAGGGACCCCAATCACAACATGTGTGCCAGAAATGGCATTTATGCCCCTGAGAGCACAGTATTCAGGAGTGCAGAGGCTCAAGGTTCCAGAAGGGGAGGCACGGTGGGAGCATTATGAATACCCAAGTATCACTTGGAAGAAACAAGATTACTAGGCAAGTAATTTTTTCTTCTAACCCCAGTAACACTCAGGTATTCATAACTATATGCAAACTACCAAGCAGTACCTTTGGAGGTGGGCACAAAACCCCATCTGAGGAACAGACTTTGCAGGACTGCTATGCCAAATCTGGCATCACCCCTGGACAGATTATGCAGAGTATAATGCTTCGTAAAGCTGTGTACTGTTTTCCAGGTAGCTGCTTTACAGATTCACCAGGGAAACATCCCTGCCAGCTGCTATGGTAGCAGCTGTGCCCCTTGTGGAATGGCCCTCCACCCACACAAAGGGCTCCTTTCCAGCGTTAAAGTACTAAACTGGTTATACTGTACTATCCAGTAGTAATCGGACCTTCTTTGATGCTGGGTTATCCTTTCTCACGTTCCCATAGGTCAGGAGCAGCTGTTTTCTATCTTGCTTAAGGGTTTTAGTGGCTGTCAAATAGTAGCTAAAACTCCTTTGACGTCCAGACTATGAAGACTTTTTTTCACCAGGACTAAAGTGTTCAGTGAAAAAGACAGGTAAGGTAATGGTTTGGTTCAAATGATAATTAGAGGTCATGTTAAAAGGAAACTTTCTGTTTGTTCCCAGAACAACTTTGTCTCTGTGGAATGAAATATAGACCTGTTCAATTCAGAGAGACTTGAGCTCACTGATTCTTCAGTCAGAAGTAATTCCCACAGGAAAAACAGTTTTTTTTTTGTTTTTTTTATATATTTCAAATAAATTGAAGGCATAAGGTTAAAAAAAAAAAAAAAAAAAAAAAGGACCCATGAGCCAAACTATACACACACATCTATGCCACATGCTGGCACCGGTCCCTTGTGAGACGGTGCAAATGGGACAGGCTTTTAAAGATAGGGTCTGAGGCCTGAAAAACACTCTGTCCAACTGAAGTGTAAGTAGATGATGCGGCCAGGTGGACATTTAAGGTACTGGACTGCAAGCCCAGTAAGAGCAACTAGGTAAGATAGTCCAGCACAACAGGAACACCAGCCTGTGTTGACGTACTAGGCCCATAAAGAGCCTTTTGTAGCTAGGATTTGAAGCAATAGAAACATTTTGTCCAATTAATATGCCAGCAGATGCTGCAACCAGGTGGACCCTGAGTGTAGAGGATAGCCAATCCAATGACTGTAAATAGATAAGCTAGACAGCTGGGACCCAGCATGTTCTGGGACCAATTTCCTGGTTGAACACCAATCATAAAACTTTTTTTCCCCATTCTGAAGCGTAGATTTTCTCAGTGAACAGCTTCCTGTAACCACATCACATGCTTAAGACACTTTGAGAAGATGCAAACCTGCATATTATACCAAAGGTACTCAAGAGCCATGCCTTGAACGTGAGTGATCTGAGGTTTGGATACAGGAGCCTCCTGATAAGAGGTCAGCAGATTGTGCCTCCGAGGGAAGGTGTATTGGTTCGGGCCCAGGCATGGAGGGTAACAGACAGAGACATGTCTGTCTGGCCCATTCTAGTGCTATCAAGATTATTGCTGCTGACTGGGACCCGAGCTTGAAAAAATTGCTCTATATACCAGAAGGAAGAAAGAAGAAACATGCACTTGCTTCCCTTGCCAACTCAAAGTGAGAGCATCCAGAGGAATTGTTCCCAGATCTAGCTGTCTGTCACAGTACCGTGGCAGGTGGTGGTTGTGGTGGGATGTGAACAAGTCAACCTCTGTGGTGGCCCACCTTCTGAAGATAACCTGCACCACCTGACTGTTTAAGGCCCATTCGTGATGGAGCTGGCTGAATTGAGTTGATGTGTCTGCCAAGGTACTGTCATTACCTGGCAGTGGCAGATGAATATCCTGAAAGGGCCCATTGAGCATGATAGATCCCATATTTTCATGATTCCTGTGCAGGGAGGGCTTAACTTTGACCCTCCTGAAATGTTTATGTAGTACATTGTGGTGGTACTGTCTGTTCTGACCTGTACCTCCCTCCTTGTAGTATTCTGTAAAACCTTTAGTGCCAGTAACACTACTCTTAGCTCCAGCAGGTTTATGTGCCATGGGAGGTGTGAACCCCCAGGTGGGGCGACACTCGTGTCAAGATGCTTCTGTTATCAGAGAACTGCTGGAGCGTTTTGCTGAAAAATAAACTCCTTCCATTAGATTGGTTTCGTTTTTTCTCCATTGGAGACCTGTAACAATATTTCTGTTACTAAAACTGGTTATGACAGAGGGTCCTTTCTCTGACTCCAGTGAATCCTGAGGTGAAACTGAATAGTAATTTGTAACCTGGATTCCAAGACTGCGCCAGTGGCAGGTGCCATGTACAGTAGCTGAAGAAACTGTTCTGCAGTTTCTTGTTTTTGTACATTTATTTATTCCTTTCATCCAGGATGAATGAAACCACTATCAGTGGAATACTTTATACCCTGCTTGTAGGCAAGTAGGCCCCGTCTCACAGGGTATTAAGCTCTGCTCCTATGAACTGTAGTGCCCGAACAGGCTGAGAGACATACTGCCTCTAGATTTATCAGAAACAACTAGAGATTCCATGACCCCCTAGGTGAGTTGCAGATCCACTTGCTGGGGTGACTTTGCAACCACAGCCAATCCTCTAGATACAGGAAGAACTTGTGACAACTTGTCTTTGAAGGCGCTACAACCAATGTGCACACTCTTAGACAATGTCCTAATGGGGGGCACTGAATCTGAGGTACTTTCTGTGCTTATGGGGATGTGGAAATACTTTGTCCAGTGATGCCAAACCTTCCCCTTTCTTTGGAGTGTTGGCATAATCAATGCCAAATGTGCCATTTTGAACTTTGGCTTTGTCAGATGCCTGTTTGGTACCCTCTAAGACAGGTTACCACTCCCCATCCTTTTTGTAGTACGTTTTGCTGTACCAAGACAGACTCCTCTGTCTTTGGCAGTAACAGGTTTTGAATCTCTCTTTCTTGAAATTTTCTTTCTCTGCATCTGTAGATGGACTGAAAATGTTTTATTTTGGAAGGGATTTGAACCCAGAGACAATCCACGATTACTACATCCATGACCACTTGTCTGTGGTGTCTGAAATACCCCTGCTGTAGGTATTGCTGACACTGAAGAACAGCCCTAGTATGATACAACAAAAGGAGCTTACTGTGGTGTATTGATCCATTTTTTTACTTTTATCTTTTCTCTAAAGAGGACTTGCCCTCAACTTGGAATCCATAGCCTTGGTTTGGAAATAATGAGTTAGGTTGGTGACTCACAACCAGGCAAACCCCCTTTGAACCACTGTATTTACCATCCATCCATCTAGCAGCAGCCATTTAAACTGTTATTTGGATGCTTCCGAACCAAATTTAGTTGTTTCAGCTAGATCAACTGACGGGAGTAACACAGACTTGAAAGTAAGTCCGTTTTCCTGGGATCCATGTTAGGAGAGTAGGATGCCAGGGATCTCTTTGCCTTGTCACAGGCTGTTACTTCAACTACTCCTTGATGTATAGGGTGAGGGAAATACTGAGTTCCCTTCCTGTCTAGCTGATGTTTCTTATACATCCTCTTATCAAGAGAGGAAACAGTATAGAGTTTGTAAAAATCTTTAAAGTGTCTTCCCCGATGAATTTATTCACAAGAAGGGGAAGCATTTAGTGGGTGTCAGCCCAATCAATTCTCACAAATGTGAAGAAGGATAATCTTTATTTTTGGTGAAAACCCAAACATTCCATGAAATCACACAGTCTTCCCCCAGATAATGGGAAAACTGATCAGAGGAGACAAGCTGCTGTGCAGAGGTCTGCTGCGGAGAAGTAGACAGCACTTGTAAGCCTAAAAGTGTTTCTTTAGCCATTCCAGGCATATCTTTACACTTTTTTTAAGGAAAGTTTACAATTTTCACACATTGATTCTCAGTGAAAAATCACCATTATGAAGCACAGTGCTACAAAATTCTGCAGTAAAGGATACCATTTCAGTGGGAATTAATCCCTTTAGTGCTACAGTAAACCTGAGACACTGTACCTCATCCTGTTTGGGCTTCACCGTAGGTAACAATCTGCAGGAATTGGCAGGCTTTCTAGCAGGCAGAGAAGTCCCCATACACTGTCTAGCAGGGAGTTCCGCGTGCTTAGTTTTATATGATTTCTTCGAGGGAACCAGGTCGTCAGCCAGTTCAGCAAGCCTCTCAAGAACTGCTTGCATACCCGTCTCAGGGGTAGCAGTTTACATTAGTTGTTTTGGTTTCACCCACAGTCATTTAGGGTGGCAGCTGGTCAGAACTGGAGGGACCCTTAGATGGTGAAAGTTTTCCTTTTTTTTTTTTTTTAGCCTTATCCAGGCATTTTGCAATAGTTTTCACAGGACATGCAATGCAGATTTCACTCTGCTTTTAATGTTCATGTCCAGATAGGTAGACAAAAGGAACTTAACATAATTTCACCACACAGAATACATGGATTGAAACTGGGATCACCAGTTTTCTTATTCATTTTTTATGACAGTTTGAATGTAAAACTAATAAAAGTTACAACCGCTAAAAAGTATTTTAAAGTTTATTTAGCAGTTGCAGTCGGTTCCAGAACCAGTGAAGTACAGATCGGGTCCTGGGAACCAAGGAAAAATTAACTGAGACCATCGGTTAAAGGGACACTGTCAGCTTTGTCCCTCATTTTATTACCAGATAAAATCAGTGTGCCTCTGTGGACACAGTGATCACATATGGTCCACAGAACACCCCTGTATATGCCATAATCAAGAATTCTTACTAATTTCTGTAGTTTTCACGATCTTCTACTTTCCCTCAGGCCATCCGTAAGTACACTGTACAGCAGAAGCATAAGCAAGATGAGAGCACACATCTGACACTGTGCGCCGGCACGAACACAAATTTTGCACATGGCCATACTGAAAAGTTAAATGCAGTGTGTATTTTCCAACACTGTACTAGATTTGCTATTTTTTTTTTTTTTTTTTTTTTTTTTAACTGAAACCGAGCTCTGGGAAAGACATAAAATGCATTTAAAAGCAGGAGCCGAAAACTCGCGCAAAAGCAGGACACTACTGCGCATGCCTGGGATTTGTGAGTCATCCCGCTTTCATGCATGTGCGAGATTTCAGCGTCTCCTTTCAAAAGCATTTTATGTCTTTCCTAGTGCTCGGTTTCAGTTAACAAATGGCTAATCTAGTATAGCACTGGAAAATACATGCGGCATTTAATTTTTCAGTATGGTCGGCAAGGGTATGTCCCTTGCAGCTACCACAGAGGCTGTGGTGCCCCTAGTTGCATGGGTCCTGAGTGGCTGCTTGCCTGACTTACTGTAACAGAACTGAATGCAAGACACTATCCAACGAAAGACAGTACTCTTAGGCCCTGTCCACACTACACCGCTCCGGCCCAGTAATGGATGCTATCCATTACAGCCAGGGAGTGGTGCAGTGCGTCCACACTGCAGCAGTGTCCGTTACGGGACTGGCACCACTGGTCCACACTTCAGGAGCCGGACAACCATTATGACAGCACCCGATCCCACAATGCAGCTCGCGCTGCGCCTCGGGCCCTGCGGGGGACCGTTACCACCCATCTACACTACCGCCAGTAACGTTACCAAGGCAGGACCGGTTTCATAGCCGTTGTTGAAACCACCTCATATGTGGTTTCAACAACGGTTACGAAAATGCCCTCTGTAACGTTACAGGTGTAAACGTAAACCATTGCGGTAACGGTTTGGGCACTCTGTAACGTTACAGAGGCGTAATGTGGACAGGGCTTTAGAAGCAAGGCCTGCCTTTCACTACCTCACTGTAGGTAAGGAAAAGCAGAGTATGTTAAGTCCTGAGTTGCTTGGTGTGCTCCAGGTAGTAGGTCACTGCCATTCTCATTTCCAAACTACGGAGCTTTTGCTCACCAGGAGTGACTCTGTCTGTGAAGAAGACAGGAAGTGTTATGAACTGGTTCAGATGGAACTCTGATACCACCTTAGGAAGGAATGTCCTATTTGTCCTGAGGACTACCTTATCCTTGTGTGAGATAATGTAGTTACTGTAGGTTCAGTGCAGGGAGCCTGCAGCTCTGAAATTCTTCTGGCTAAGGTAACTGCCACCAAAGACGGTTTTCAAACTGATGTACTGTAGCTCTGCTATGGCCATGGACTCAAAAGGAGGCTCCATGAGTTGGGCTATGCAGAGATTCAAGTCCCATGGAGAGATAGGTTCTCTGAGGGGGTTGAACATGTAACAGGCCCTTGAAAAACATATTAAAGATGAGATGGGAAATCAAAGACTTCCTTCCCAGTCGAAATATAGGCAGACATGGTTGCTAGATGAACTTTCAAAGACGAGACACGTAGGCCTGTAGGTGTACCAAGTAGTCAAGCAATGAAGAGAGGGAAACTTTCAGTGGGTGACTACACCTGTCCTTGCCCCACAGGGAAAATAGTTTCTATTCTGAAGCATAGTTTTTTTTGTTTTTGTTTTTTTAGTACTAGGCTTCTTAGCCAAGTGAAAAATCCTTAGGACCTGTTCTGAGTACTGAGAGTCTGAGTAATCTAGCTCAAGTACCAGGCTTTGAGGTGAAGAGACAATGTTGGGATATGTTATCCCTGTCAAAGGTAGTCAGGAGACTGTGGCCCAATGGCAGTCAAACTGGTTGCTTGGCTGCCAGGGCCAGGAGTAGGGAATACCAAGGTTGTCTCGCCCAGTCTGGTGCCGCCAGAATCATGGTGGCAGGCTGGCTTCTGAGCTTTAGGAGGATACTGAGGATCAATGGGAAAGGAGGGAAGGCATACAGGAACTTTCCTGTCCAGTCCAAGTATAGGGCATCCACTGGTACTGTGCTGTGCCTAGTGCTGGAGCCTGTAGCAGTACGGGGTAGCTGGTGATTCAGGCTGGAGACAAAGAGATCTATCTCTCTGGAGTGCTCCACCTCCTGAAAACTGTGGCCAATACTTGTCTGTTTAGGACCCACTCGTGGTGTCCCTGACTGATGTGGCTCAGAGCATCTGCCAGCACATTGTCCTTGCCTTGCAGGTGAATGGCTGATAATTGAATTTCCAAAGAACAGACCACAGACCAAAGTTTCATGGCCTCTGTGTAGAGCTTTGTGGACCTTGTGCGCCTGTTTGTTGATGCAGAACATAGCTGTAGTGTTGTCTGTTCTGATTGAACAGACTGGTCTTTTAGGAGACAGCCAAAGGCTTTTACTGCCAGATAAACTGCTCTGAGTCCGAGGAGGTTTATATGGTAGGTGGACTCCTTGGGGGACTGTGTCCCACTTATGGACTGGTATGCCAGGTGCAACCCCCATCCTAGGAGGAAATCATCTGTAGTGAGTACTCTGGATGGTTCCTTTTGCTGGAAGGTGACCCCTTCCCTGAGATTCTATAAGTCTTTACACCAGTCTAGGGCTTGTAGCAGAGCCCTTGTGACTGGAATGAGTTTTGACATAGAATCCTTTTTCTGGGAGCAGTGTGCCCTTAGGTGATACTGAATGTTCCTCATTCGAAATCTGGTGCTTGGTACTACAGCTGTGGTAGAAGCTTCAGGAAATGGGCTGATCTTGGCTGATCCAGGATGAAAGAGTTTGCTAGGTTCTGCAAGTTGTGTGCCCTGTTGAGGCAGAGCAGGGCTCTTTCTTTTTGTGTGTCCAGTTGTCCCCTAATAAATTCCAGCAGCTGAACTGGCTGGAAGTGGGATTCCTGAGAGTTGCTTAGGAAACCTAACGATTCCAGAGTACTCAGAGAGTCTCAGACCTCTTGTAGAGATCTGCCCTGGAGAATCACTGCTGGCTGTGGGTCCACACATAGCCGACCAGCAGAGCTTCAGGTACTGTACATTTTTCCTTCCTAGCCCTGGACCACCCATGGATTGAAAGCCACATTTGCGATTGGGCTCTTCCCTGGCTGCCTCAACTATTTCACTGGCCTAACTGGGGCTTGCTGGGCACATGGGACTGAGCTAGCATTTTAGACTTTTTAAATCTGTTGCTCGGTGGCAACACTAGACAAGCTGATTTTGCTGGCTTTAGAAAAAACCAAAAAAAACTCTTGCCATTTTTAGCTCTTCTAGCTGCTACTAATTGCAATTTTTCACCTCCCCACCCACCTTAATTAAATAATCTTACTGGGGAGCCTGCCACTCCCTCACCCCTTCCCACTGGGCCACATCTCTGGCTACTTGAAGATGGACAAAGCAATGGGGCCTGATGGGATTCACCCAAGAATTCTAAAGGAACCAAGGGTAGAACTAGTGACACTGCTGACTACTCTCTCTTTAACAAATCATGGGAGGATGGAGTGGTATCTGAGGACGGCAGATGTGATTCCTCTTCACAAAAGTGGGAGCAGGACAGGCAGAAAACTATAGACCAGTTAGTTTGACCTCACTGGTAGGGGAAAATGATGGAATCATTTCTGAAGGAAAGAATTGTTGAGTACCTAGAGGCCAGTGGGGCATAGGACCCAAGGCATCATGGATTCATGATGGGAAGGTCGTGTCAGATGAATCTAATAGATTTCTTTGACTGGGTGACCAAAGTAGTAGACCAGGGAGGGGCTATGGACATGGCCTACCTAGATTTTAGCAAGGCATTTGATACAGTCCCACACAAAAGATCAATACACAAGTTAGCCAGCCTTGGAGTGGGTCCCAAGGTGGTAGCCTGGATAAAAAAATTGGCTAGACAACAGGACTCAAAAGGTAGTAGTAAATGGAGTCCACAGTGAAGAAAGGAGGGTTACTAGAGGGGTACCACAGGGTTCAGTACTAGGACCGGTCCTTTTTAATATCTTTATAAGTGACATTGCAGATGAAGGAAAAGTATGTCTCTTTGCAGACGACACAAAGATCTGCAACAGGGTTGATACACAAGATGGAGTGGAAAGGATGAGAAGGGTCTTGGCAAAGTTGGAGGAATGGTCAGATGTACAGCAGCTCAGCTTCAATGCAAAGAAGTGCAAGATAATGCACCTGGGAAACAAAAACCAAGGGGAAGAGTACACAATGGGGGTGAGATACTGACAACAGTAAAAATGGAAAGGGACCTGGGGGTAATTATATCAGATGACCTAAAGGTGGGTAAGCAATGTGAGAAGGAAGTAAGGAAGGCTGGGGTGGATACTGGGATGCATAGGGAGAGGTATCAATAGTAGAAAACAGGAAGTTGTTATCCCTCTGTACAGACAGTTGGTAAGACCCCATTTGGAGTATTGTGTGCAGTTCTAGAGACCCCATCTCCGCAAAGACACAGACAGAGTGGAGGCTGTCCAGAGGAGGGCAACCAAAATGGTGCAGGGTCTGCACCAGAAGACGTACTAAGAAAGACTAAAGGAGCTTAATATGCATACCCTTGAGGAAAGAAGGTGGAGAGGGGACATGATAGAAACTTTCAAGTACCTCAAGGGAACCAACAAAGTCCAAGAGGGTAGCATCTTTCAGAAAAAGAGATGTGCAAGAACAAGGGGGCACAATTTGAAGATAGAGGGGGTACAGCTCAGCGGTAATGTGTGGAAGTATTTTTTCATGGAGAGGGTTGTGGATGCATGGAACAGCCTCCCTGAGGAGGTCGTGGAGTCAAGAACAGTAGGGGAATTCAAGAATGCATGGGACAGACATAAGGCATTCCTAGTGGTGGGTAGGAGGAAGTACGCTGTTGGTTAACTAGGATCTGCAGCTTATCTGTTAGGTAGGAAAATGGGCAGACTAGGTGGGCCAAGCGGTCCTTATCTGCCGTCACATTCTATGTTTCTATGTTACCTCACTCCTTAAAGGGACTCTGCTCCTCTGTCTTGGTACTCATTCCCTAAAGGGTTTCTGCACCACTGTCTTAGCAGCTCCTTTACAGCCTGTGCCCTTGCACTGTGCAGTCCCCCACTCTGATAGCTGCACTAACAGCCATTATCATTTACAGATGGATCCTGCTTCTAAATAACAGCTTTAAAGGAAAAATAGGTGATCCACCCCAACAGGACCCAACTAGGCAGTATGTTTTGCCAAAGATGGTTTTCGCAAAATTTATTACCTACACAAGGAGCACTGACTCCCTCCTGCGCTCCACTCTCTTTCTCCAGCTCAGACCTATCTACATTCGTATACCACTCCTCCTTACAGTTAGAGTGTCACTCTATGCCCTGTCTCTCTGCCATCTCACCGCCCCTAGCAACGCGTCCCACAAAGCTTTAAGTACCAAACGTCAAAACAAAGCCACCTTAAAAATAATTATAAACTGTCTCAGGAAGTTGCTAGTACTTCTCCTGCTCTGCTCAGGAAATTCTGAACTTAACCCTGGCCCACCCCTCCTGCTTAAAGCCCCATCAGACCTCTCGCAAGTTAAGGGCCTTAGTTTCCTGCACATAAATGTTTACAGCTTATCAAAAAAATCTGACTTAGTCCAGGCTTGTGTATTACACACAGTACCTGACATAGTTATGATTTCTCTTGAGCCATATCCCTGACAAAATGGTCAATATACATGGATATAACCTGTTCAGATGTGACAGACCCGCTAAGGGAGGTGGAGTCGCTGTCTATGCCAAGATCAAATACCATGTCTCAGACATTGTTCAGACCTCCCTAAGGAATTCGAATGCCTTGCCCTTAAGTTAAGCATTTCACTTGAAATAGCCCTCTTAATCTCTGCCTGTTATAGGCCACCCTCTGCGACGCTTGGCATTCTAGAACACCTATACTCCATACTGTATAAAGTGAACCTAGAAAGCTTAATAATGGGAGATTTCAATCTGAACTGGAATGATGCCTGTGCTAACAAGATTAAACAGTTCTGCGATGTACACAGGTTAACCTAGATGACTCCGGAGAACACCCGACCAAACAAGAAAAACCCCAGCCACAGTACCCTACTGGATCTTATGCTTGTCAGTAAGCCTCCCATCACCCATACAGGAGTTTTTCACAGTGACTTCAGTGATCACTGTGCCACTGCCTGTATTTGCCGGCCCCATAACAGACTGTCTACTTCTACCTTCAAGCTAAAAAGAAGCCTAAAAAACTTCTGCCAGACTGCCTTCCTGACAGACCTCGGTAAAATCAACTGGCAGCATTTCTATCTGGCCCCTCTGTTACCAAGGCTTTCAATATTTTCCAAAACCTACTAGTGGGACTGATAAATAAACATGCTCCAGTTAGGAGGATCAAAACAAAGAAAAGGTCCCCTGGCTGGTTCACACCTACCTTGAAGAAAGCCCTCCAGGACAGGGATATACTGTGGAAAAGAGCCAGGAAAACAGAGTTAGAAGCCAACTGGCTTGCCTTTCGGGTGGCTAGGAATGCCTGCACCAAGTTAATAAGGGCAGAAAAATCACATTATTTCTTGAGCACCCTTGAAGAAAATAAAAATTGCTCTGCCAATTTTTGGAACATTCTTAAAGAGGTTGAAGGTCACTGGCCAGCCTCCCCCTGCCTGCTAGAATAGTGGCAGGTAACATTTCTTACATGACCAGAGCTGACATTCTTGAACAACTCAATCATCATTTTGCCACAGCAGGCCTTGCTTTAGATGATTTGCCCCTCAGCAAGATAAATGTCTGTTGCAATGCCACTGATGGCTTATCCTCTGACATTGTCACAAACCTGAGACACTCCTCCTTCTGCTTTCAACCAGTTACATTCAAACATTCAAACAGGTGGAGGACCTTCTAATATCTCTGGACAAAAAAAAGTGTGGCGGTGCTGATCTTATGGAACTACTTTTCTTGAAAACAGGCTTTTACCATCTGACTGCCCAAATCACCCACCTATTTAATAGTTCCCTGATTCAGGGTGAATTATCTCCTCTTCGGAAAACAGTGCACGTCATTCCCCTTTTCAAGTCTGGAGATCCAGCTGACCTGAACAACTACCGTCCTATTTCACCGCTTCCTACACTGTCAAACATCCTGGAGAAAATTGTCAATTACCAACTTAGGGATTATCTAGAATCCAAGAACCTCCTGAACCTGACCCAATCAGGTTTTAGGCCCAAGCACAGCACTATAACTGCCCTCGCCAAAGTCTCCAATGACTGGTAAAATGCTTTGGATACAAAAAAACATGCCTATGCCCTCTTTCTAGACCTCAGTAAGGCCTTTGATACCGTGGATCATAGCCTTCTGCTTAATGTCCTGAACAGCTTCGGCCTAGGCAATACTGCCCTAAAATGGTTTGAATTTTCTCTCTCCAACAGACGGCAACAGATTAAAGCTCAAGGGGAACTGTCTCCACTTAAAACCCTTCCTTGGGGTGTGCCACAAGGCTCCATCCTGGGCCCCATCCTATTAGCTTTATACGTAAACCATATCGACTCTCACATATGCTCAGGCTACATACATCTATTCGCTGATGATACGGTTCTCTACACTATTAACTCATCTCTGGATATCACTTACGACGAGCTATGACATGACTTTGTCACCCTCCAACACAATTTACTAAAGCACAAGCTACTGCTTAACGCAAAAAAAGAAACAAGGCAATGATCTTATCTCCACTTGCCGCTCATACTCACGGGCCACCATCGAACCGCTTGATTTACACCCTATTAGGTGAACCTCTGGAAATAGCAGATAAGTTTAAGTACCTGGGTGTCTGGTTGGATAACCGGCTTAATTTTGTGGTACATCTGAATGGGCTATCAAAAAAGCTAAGACAACGTCTAGGTATCTTTTATCACATAAGACACCTCCTCACATTAGAAGCCAGAAAGACACTTGGTCCTTACAACTTTTATTCCTCTGCTCGATCTGTTCAAATCAGGCATTATGTAAATTAGACACCCTCTATAACCGTGCCTTGTGGTTTATTCTGGATATGCCCAGTCGTACGCACCACTGCTTGCTCTACCAAAAGCTCACCTGGCCATCTCTTACATTGAGGAGGCAAAAAAAAAAATGCCCTCCTGTGGTTTTACAGGGCCTTAACCGATAAGTTACCAGGTTATAGCTCTGATCTCTTTGTACACATAACAGGAGCATATGGCCTAAGAAGCACATCCCTTGTATCCTTCAAGGTGCCAAGAATAAGGTCCCAGCATGGTAAGGCTTCTATCAATTTCTCCTTACCTTCCCTTTGGAACAGCATGCAAAAGACACTAAGGTTCTCATCCCTGATGGGTCCCAATACCTTTAAGCTGTCTATCACACGCGTCCTGAAGGTCATATGTACCTGCCACAGGTGATTCTCCTACTGGCCTCCCTGCCCTGCTCTCCATTTACTTAGCACTGACAACTCCAGCATTTCTCTGCACATCTCCCTCTGTATACACTTCTAACCCCCCGGCCTTAGTATGTTTTGTGTCATCACTCTCTCTCTCTCTAGTGTTGACATCCTCCTCCTGAAACCCCCCTCCCCCCATCCTTCCCTGCAAAGGGTCGACCCTCCTGGTCAGTCTGTTCATGCCTACTTGTTCTATTGTTAATATAATCTTCTTACCACACCGTTACTTCTATTGCTTTGTTTAGTATCCACCCAAGACGTTGATGTACCCTTAATTTAATTAGTTAACAATCTGCACACTCTGTATTATCCAACATTGTTGTTGCTATTTTTTTTATTGTATATACCAGCCTGCACTAAGTGTCCAATTGTATTATTCCTTGCTCAGTTCCCTTCTGCCAGGACCATCTTGAAAATGAGCTTGCTCAATGATGACTCTGCCTGGTTAAATAAAGTTTTGATTGATTGACTGAATAACCAATCATCCAGGTAAGGAAAGACAAGACACCTGTTGTCTTCTGAGATAGGCTTCCACTACTGCCAGGCACTTCGTAAACACTCCAGGTGCAGAGGAAAGTCCGAAGGGCATTGTTGAAAACTGGTAGTAGCCTGAAGGCAATCTGAACCTGACAAATATTCTGTGGGATTGCCTGACTGAAATGTAAAAATAGGCATCCTTCAAGTCTAAGGAAGCTAGCCAGTCTTCCTTTTGCAGAGATGGAATCACCACAGCCAGGGTGAACATCTTGAATTTTGGATTGACAAGGTGTTTGTTTAGGTACCAGAGGTCTAAAATTGGTCACCAATCCCGTTTTCTTCTGAGTTAGGAAGTATTTGGAGTAAAGACCCTTGCCCCATTGGGAAGGGGGCACTCCCTCCACTGCTTCTGCAGACAGAAGGGATTTTACCTCTAACTCCAACAGTAGCTTTTCTGTGGGAGTTAGAGATTTTAGTGATTTGTGATCCTGTTGAGAGGGGAACATTTTGAACTGCAGAGTAAGACCTTGACTCATTACCTCAAATACCCACTTGTCTGTGGTAATGAGGCACCAATGAGGGATGTAGTGGGACAGCCTTCCTCCTACTGGAAGAGAGGAGGCAACCTGTGTTTTGTAGTCAGGAGATTTGTTTGGACTGGGTGTTAGAGGGAGGAAAGTAACCAGCCCGTCTGGCCATTCCTACCTCTTCCCCCGAAGTAACTTCTCACCTGAGAGCAATCCAGGAGCATGGGCATAGGGTATTAGGACCTGAAGTAGTAGCCTCTGCCACTGTTCCCTCTACTCTGAGACCTTTGTGGAGGCCTTTTCTTTTGCTGCATTACTTTGATAGGTGGTTTTGTATTCTTCCACATTTTCACACAAGCCTCAGTTTTGTCCCTAAATAATGAATTATTCTCGAAGGGAAAATCCATAGCTTTATTCTGGGTATCCTGCGAAAGATTGGTTGCCCTTAGTCAGGCATGATGTCTAAGTAACATTATCTGGGCCATGACTCTGGAGGCAGTGTCATTAGTATCTACTGCCATGTGAAACTGGTACTTAGTGGGTTTCAAGGCCATTTTGACAGCTCCTGTCAGGTCCTGAACTACTTTGTGCTAGCTGTCAGCCAACAAGCCCCAGACAGAGTTCCAGAGAGTTTTTTGGTACTGAGTTGCATAGTCCATGCAAGTAGATAGGCGAAGCAGCAGAGAGGCTGTTGTATAAGATGTTTTTCTCCCCTATAAAATCAAGCCTTCTAGATTCCTTTTCAGGAAGCTATGAAGAAAGGGGTGCCTTAGCCTTGTCACAAGCAGCAGCCTGCACTACTCCCTCATGATTAGGGTGAGTATACAGCAACTCTGCATTATGCCTTTCCAGTTGGTACTTTTTCTGAATTTTCTTGTCCACTCCTGAAATAGAAGTGGGATTTTCAAGTACTATAAAAGTTGATCTGCAAAGAGATTTATGTATGGGCAAAAGCAACTTCTTGGAAGAAGGGAGATCCATCATATCTAAAAAGTCTTCCTCCACCTCCTGGTCAGAGATCTCTTGTATAGTGAGATCCAAAGTGTCCACCATATGTTGAATGAATGTAAAGTGAGAGGAAAAATCCTCCTGCCCATCAGTGGGGCAGCCAAACCCTAGGCCAGGAGGAACCTCTGGGTGTAAGGGTTCATCCCCTAACTCAACATCATCACCCTCATAAAAACCCTGGGTATGTCCAGGGTCTGATGTGTAAGGGGTAGTAGGATCAGGAGGAGCATCAGAAATATTGCCCATAGTCTGCACCGTTTGGTATAAATGCCAAGCCTTAGCTATAGTATAAATGCCTAGTCTCAGCGGAAAGGGGGGGCAGTGATGTGTTTTTCTTTTTGTTTCTTTTTGCAGCATTTCATCAGAAACCTGCTCACTATATCTCTTTTTGACTTGGTCAGAGTTAGTTTTGTCTGCTTTATGCTGCAGAAAGTCTTGATCAGACTTCCCCTTAGCTTTATGCGAGGATAACCCCTCCTCAGCATTTTTATTTGAGGGGGAAGTAGACTGAGAAACCATAATATCCAACCTTTTGGCTCTTTTTCTAACTGTTTCAGAACGAGATTTAGAACTAAGTTCACAGTTATGGGCTAAATTCAAACAGTTACATTTTACACAATTTTTTTTTTTTAAACAATAAGACCAGTACTTCTTGTGGGTCTATCCGATACACCAAATTGTCAGAAGACCTTAAAAAAAAAAAAAAAAATACTCCTAAATGGGAGAAAGGACTGAAGTGCTGTTGGTTTCTAAGTGCTATGGAACTGCGGAAAACGGTTCCGTGAAAGTGCTAAAATTGAAAATTTAATGTAAAATTGCGGTTCTGATCAAAAAAGGGAACCACAAATTAAATTAAGAATCATGGCTAAGTTCTGTAAGAAAAACATTAAAAGTTTTTTCTCAGAAAAGAGTGGGAACTGCGAGAGGAACCCTTAGGGGAGAAATTCACGGTTTCTGGGAACCAAAGGAACCACGGCATAAAAAACGCAACACTAGGGAAAAATAGCTAAAAATCACTAAGGCAGCACAAACAATTTTACCAACTTTAAAAAATAAATGAACTTCTTCAAGCAAAGTGTGAAGAGAGAACTCTGGGGCAATGCTGTCCAGTTAGCAGAGAAATGAATCAGACTGACCTCCTACGCTAGCTCAGGCTGCACTCTCTCTTCCTCCTCTCTGGTTGGCTGATGTCAAGAATCATAAACATTACTATGCTCCCGGGCAGCTGAACCCAGCTTGCATACTGCACCTGTCAAGCATTCTGAAGAATTCCTGGGGTGAGAAGTATTGTTCGTTATACTCTTGTATTGTAAAGTGCATCTATGGTTCAAGGAAAATGAGTGAAATTGTGTTTTAGGGACTGTATTGAAGGGACTAGGGGAGGATGGAGAAAGCAGGCAGAGGGAGTGAACAAAAGAGGATGCCACGGAACACGAGACGCCAATAGGGCCACGGAGTTTAAGTGATATAACAGGCATCATTTTTGTAGTACAGCTCCAGTAGGAAGCCACAGATGAGTGAGAGAGGAGTATTGCTTCTTACACTCTTGTATTGTAAAGTGCATCTATTGTTTATGGAAAATTAGTGAAATTGTGTTTTGGGGGACTAGGGGAGGAGGGAGGAAGTCAACAGAGGGAGGCAGAAGGAGAGAGTGAACAAAGGAGAACACCATGGACCACGAGACTCTGACGGGCCAATAGGGCCATGGACCTCCATATTTATTACCCAGAGGACCATGTAACCCCTCGTGTGAACAACCCCCAAGCGTGAGTGCCACAAAGCAGGAGTGTTGCGTCTGACTAAGGGGCGTCTGCAGGGAGTCCACAGGGAGGACCGCAGGCCAAACTGAGGAGGGGAAAGGAGGAGTCAGGGGTGTAGCCATTTTAAGGGGAAGGCTGATTTGATAGTAGCTGTGGGGTGTTCAGAGCAGGACTAATACCTGAAAGGGAAAACAGGGAGGATGACGGGTCCTAGAGATTGGGGCAGAAAGCAGGCATAGGGAGGGGCATGGGGATGGAGGGTGTTTGCGGGCAGCAAAGCAGAAGGGGAGGCGGGATGGGTGGTATGTTGTACTGGTTATGAGGCAGCACAGAGGGCAGGGAGGTGTATGTTGTGTAGGCAGATGGGGCAACTCAGAAAGGAGCCTGGATGGTTGAGAAGGGAGTTGAGTAGAAGGGTGGGGTGAGGGTGGAGGGAACACCAGGTGACGGGGACCTATGGAGGGCTTCCCCTAGATGTCACAGCAGGCAAACAAAGAGGTAAATAGAGGGAGAGGACAAAAAGAGCAGCCATTGAGGAACAGCTGAGAAATTAAAATGATGCATCTATTGTAATTCTTGATCTTCATGTATATCTTCACCATTCATCACTGATGGGTTCAAGCTGGAAGTGCTAGGACCCCACATGAAGTTTTTAGCTTAAAAACTTTTCTATTAGGAGGAGGAGCTGATGTTGGGCATGGCGCCACCCTCGAGGCCGACGTATTGTGCGGCTCTCGTGGGCTGGCCAGTAACTGAAGCTGGCCCCTCCACCAACTCACTTCTGCTCACCAGAGAGTGAAACTAGGGACACAGGAAATGAAGAGGACAGTTGGGCAAGGAACCCCAAGGGACAGAAAAAGGAAAGGATGTAAACTTAAAGGAGGTAGAAGCCAACCAGAGGAAGGGGACAGGCCCCAGGTTCTGTGGGAGAGTGGGGGCCCCAACCATTGGACAGGCCAGAAGAGGTTGAGAGGATGGATAGGGAAAATGGTAAGAAAGAGAGAAAACGAAATGAACAAGTAGGCGGGGAGAGAGTTGAGTAAATGAACAAAGCGAGAGTTTGAGAGAGAGAAAATGGCCCTGACTGTGGACATAGCAGGGGTTCTTCCACAGCTTTATGTCCAAGGAGATTAGATTGACCCAATGTTTGTTTTATATTGGCTTTAAACCTGTTCTAAGGAGACACAAGGGCCTGCATGGCGGTGCAGAAAAAATGGCCACTGCTCAGAAAATCCTCTCCATGGTCCCCTAAGAAAGGGTCAGACTAATTCACCCCCCTCCACGCACTCCCCCCCCCACTTCCCTCCAAACCCACCCTAGAACTTCCACAATAGGACAAGGTCCATTCTGTAGCAGGGAGGAGCTGTATGATGATGGGCCCTCCATGAAGCCCAGTTGAGGGCTGCCTCACCCAGTCTGTCCCCAGGAGGGGCAGATAGGGCCTACCCCCCGAAGTAGTAAGAGAGTAGAGGGACCATGCCTCGTGGATACCCTGAACAACCCTACAGAGGAAGGGGAAATAGGAAGATATGGATCCTCGGAGCCCCGCCAACCAGGCTCAGTACCTGAGGGATGCAAGAAGGTCCTTCACAAAAGGAGAGGACTCAGGCCCAGGGCCCTGGCACAATGCCACCCCAAGAAGACCTTACCAAGTTGCATGGAGCTCCGAGAAGCCCCTGGTCAAAGAAGGAAAGTTCCCCTACTTGCCACCCCCCCAGGGGTGGGTCCCTGTTGCTTCAGAGAAGGATCAGTGGACCAGAAGGTGCCAACAGGACTTTGCCAACAATTGGCCTCTAATGGGGGAAGGCAAGCAGGGAGGAGGCACTGCCCAGAAGCTGAGGCCCAAGAGGGGATGTAGGTGAGAATCAGTGATGAATGGTGAAGATATACAGGAAGATCAAGAATTATGACAGGTATGTAATTTTCATATCTTACCTGTATCAGTCTTTACCATTTATCACTGGTGGGTGAGTACCAAGCACCTAAAGGCACTGGCATTTCCCTGAGGGAGAAGACTCCCTCATCCTCCTGTGTAGGAGAACACAGGGATGCAGGGGCTCCTTACAGGCCTGGTGAGACCCACGAACGGTCAGGACAAGACAGGGTTTCCCGCTGCCTGGGAGAAGGAGGCCCCCCCGCAAACTCTGGTCACACCCAGGCTAGGGGCGACAACCTTGATAGGTGAAGCCACGCTGTCCGCTGAATGCAGACTGCAGTTCCTGCCAGTCTGGAGGCCACCTCCTTGGCATCATAAAGACATCCTTGCCTGGTGTCTCGTCAGCTCCAGAAATGCTAATGACCTGCCTGGTTACCTCCGAATCAGGCATAGATGCCAGGAGTTGTCCCAGCATTATCCATAGCTGCCTTAAATAGGCAGCCTGATGGGCCTGGTGCACAGCCACACACCGAAGGATGCGCACTGCCGAGAAGACCCTGCAACCCCAGCGGCTGAACTCAGCTGAGTCACATTCTGGGGCAGTCATGCCTCAGTGACGGTGCCCAGAGGAGTGTCCAGGAGCCCATTCCCAAGTAGGATGGGACATAACACTTGGAGACCCCAGGGGTGCACAATACCAGCGCTGGCAGTCCGTGGGGGCTGGAGATGGGGAAGGAGGACTCTGCCAGACCCTGTGCGATGCTTCTACAAATAGAACAAGCCATGGTGGAAAGATCAAATGGTTGGCACTGAATTCGCTCAAGAAGGCGGACGTGTCGCATGGTCAGTATTGTGCGGGGCAAAGTGGGACAGATAAAGCTCCTCCAGCATCCTGACAGGAACTGCTGGTAGTTGGTGAGATCAGCGTCAGAGGAGAGATGGATGGAGGAATCCCCTTCCTCCGGGTAAGAAGGCGAGGAAGCCGAGGAGCTCAACTCAGAGCTTGGAGCAGTTTGGGGCTCAGGTCAGAAAAAAAAACCTTATCCATGGCTCTAACATAATGGGAGAATGCAGCTGCTGAAGTTCTGAACTATTCCCAGGTCATGGGCCCCGAGGGGCCAAAGAGGCCTGGGGAGGCAAAGAGACACAGGAAGGAGATCTCTGGCTAGGCAGAGCTGACCCTCTGCTAGGGCTCCGGGAACGTGCAGGGGACCCTTCCTGAGGGAAGGGGCTGCTGATCCCACCCACCAAAGGACACCCAACCTGACTGGGGTGACCATGGCGATGCCCTTGGGAAAAATCCTTCAACTAGGGCAACTGGAGAAGTACAGGCCCTTGCAGGTGGCCCCTGGCCCAACCAACCACAGATCCCTGTGAAAAGAAAGTGACTAGAAGGGAAGGGTCAGTACTTCTGCTCCTCTCAGGACCACCAGCTGTTCTGGAAAGATGCTTCTGTGCCCCATTTAACTTCCCCGCCTCGTCCCCTCAGAGAGGGATCTGCTCCTCTGGGAAACGTCCAAGCCTGAGGACTGGAGGGGCGAGGCATCCCTCACACTAGAAGTGGTGGTAGAAACTGCCCCAGATGTGGAGGTAGCATCAGGATCCAAAACGGCACTTCTAGCAGCACCGACAATGGGCCCGGAGCCCAAATTCATGCTGGCAACAAAACTGGTGACTAGTTCTCCATCGGCACCAGGAACAGGGCTGATGCCTTCCCCGGCACTGCCAACAATGCCAGAAGCCACCATTGCACTGACCCTGGCACCGACCACAGTGCCAGCATCTGCCACTGTGCCAACTCCTACTTCAACCGTGGTGTTGTCCACGACGCCTGCCAGAAGAGAAGAGGCGCCGGTTTGCCTGGACAATTCCCGGGGCTCATAAATTCCAAAACTGGGTGAAGGAGAGTCCTGGAGCTCCAAACATTCAGGCTTCCAGTTGTGGTCATCTCAGTTGTCCTCCTCAGAAGAGGAAGTGACCAGGGAGACCTCCAGAGAGGCACCCCCAAGACCTTCCCTCCTATGGCACCACGAATGGCACCAGAGGGAGACCCAGCACTGACCCCAGCACCACCTCGCTCACAAAACTAAGGGCAGTGTCAGGAGCTGAAACACTGTCAGAAAGTGGCACCAAGGGCATAACTGGCGCGGGCCAGGTGTATCGCAACAGCCGTGGCACTAGGGGCATCTGGACCTCTGAGGAAGTACCAGACAGTGAGAGATGCTCAGCCAATGACCCCCCAACCATAACCAGGACAACTGTCCACACCACCCCGCATGCAGGCCCACAGACCAGAAACAGAGGTCTGCTCCACCTCAGCACGTATAGTACCGGGGGAGGGGGGACCCAGGGAAGGGCACAAAGTCCTGGCCTTGGAGTTCCAGGAGCGATGCCATTCTCTAAAGGTGGGGAGATCCCGACCCATCTTCATCATGCATGCTTTGAGGACCCAATGGTCCATAGAGAAACTGGTGTCGCAATTATCCATGTCGTGGATTGGACCCAGGCAGGACAAACAATGATTATGCCAGTCCATCTTGGACATGGGTTTGCCACAGGGGCACCAACACATGGGGGCATGTCCCATCTTAGACTTCAAACTTATCATGCAGATACAACTAAACTCAAAATACAGCAAAAGACTTGGCACTGTAGACAAAAAGAAATAAGAGGAATGAGTTTACCGGTTCCTGAAGACTCTCTACGGTGTTGAGTGACAGCAATGGCAGAACTCAAACTCACTGATGACGATGATTCAAAATGGCAGCTCCTATGGGATGATGCATAGCTGATGGTGGGAAAAGAAAAACCGAGTTGGTGGAGGGGCCAGCGTCAGTTAATGGCCAACCTGGGAGCACCATGCAATATGTTGGTTTCGAGGGCGGAGCAATGCCTGGCGTCGGCTCCTTCACTTAACAGAAATGCTTTTAAGCTAAAAGCTACCCGTGGGGGTCCTAGTACCTCTGGCTTGAACCCACCAGTGATGAATGGTGAAGACTGATACAGGTAAGATCAGGGATAGACGACTGGAGGGTGGTCATGTTTCGGGGGAAGATGGGAACGGGGCAGTGAAGTGATGGACGTCGTAGGGAAGGGAGGCAGGGGTAGCTCAGAAAATAGGGCATAAGAATAGGAACACGTTCTCAGTGTTGACTAGCCTGGAGGAGCAGGGAAGGGAAGTCGCAGGGAAGGAGGAAGTGGAGGAGGGTAGTAGGAAGGGCAGAGGAGACAGCAGAGAGGCGGGAGGCAAGATCAGTAGACCAGACAGCAACAAAGGTTGGGGGGGAGTGAAGTTAGGAGGCAGAGCAGCAGTTACAGGAGGGAAGGCAGTGAGGCATTTAGTGAAGGGACAGGGGGCACACCAGCCAACCCAGGCAAAGAAAGTACAGGGGAGAAGAGGGGCATAAGGAAGGGGAAAAGCATGGATCAGGCGGGACATGGTGTGCCAGCAGCAAGGGAGGTGTTATGGCAGAGGAAGGGGTTGCAGATAAAGGAAGGGGAGAGGAAGAGCAGATGGAGAATGATAAGAGGGAGAAAACAGACAGACCAGGCAGGGGTATCAGAGAGGAGCGGAGGGGGCAAAGGACATGGGAAAAGCAAGGTTTCAGGGAGACACAGGGGTCCATATGTATGGAAGCAGGGGGGATCGAGTTGGGGGGGCAGAGGATAGGCAAGCAACAGGAAGATGAAACGGATAAAGGAGGGAGGGTCATCATTCTGGGGGATTCAATTCTTAGGGGTGTAAGATGGGGAGGCAGGGGTGCCAGGAAGAGCAGCATCTGGGTGGAGTGTATGCTGGACATGATGGCAGATAGAATGGGTCAGTATATTAACATGTGTATGCAGAGGGTAGGGGAGAAGCCCAACATTGTGGTGCACCTCGGCGTGAATGACCTGGGAGGGAGAAGGGTAGAAGATGTGCAGGAAAGTTTCAGGGAAGTGGGAAGACTATACAGTAAAGAGGAAAGGTCTGAAGCTTTCTATGAAATTCTCCTGGTACCAAGAGCTAGTACAGCCAGGAAGCAAAGAATCATTGAATTCAACAAATGGCTGAGGGAATGGTGAGTGTCCATGGGGTATGGATTGTGGGGGAGTGGGGCAAGAAGTGGAAGAGTAAGTACCTGTACACGCTGGATAGGTTGCACCTTAACAAGGAAGGTTCGGAGGTCCTAAAGCAGAAGTTGAGGGAATTCATACAAGCAGAGTACAATTTAAACTAGGTAAAGGAGGGGTAAAAGAGTGGGCAGCCACCGGACGAGGAGGTACTTTGAGCCTCCCCCATAACTAGACAGGAGCAGAATTCGGATAAGGGAGGGAAAAGGAACAGAGGGGATAGGATCGCATTGGAGGGTGGTCTCATTGAATGTTAAGAGCCTGGGTAACAAGACTGAAGAATTTTAGACAATGATGGCAGAAGGGGAGGTGGACATCGCCATCATCACTGAGACTTGGGCCACCAATATCAAAACTGGGACCTAGTTATCCCAGGATTCAAGATATACTGTAGGGACAGGGAAAAAGGGAAGGGGGGAGTGGCTATCTATGTTAGGGAACAATTAATGTGTAACAGGGAAGAGGAGGAGGAAGGCAGGGCAGAAACCGTATGGAGGCAACTCCACAGCTCAAAGGGTAAGAGTGTTAGATTGGAGGTTGTATATGGGCCTCCGACTCAAAAGGAGGAGACTGATAAGGAGCTGGGGGAGCAGATAAGGAGGCTTAGTGCCAAAGGTAGCACTGTGGTGGTTGGAGACTTCAACCTGCCAAGGGTAGATTGGAATGTCCCAGCTACCTCATGTGCCAGGGAGCAGATCCTCCTGGAGGTCTTCCAGGATGGCTTCCTGACACAGAAGGTAACAGAGCCAACTAGGGAGATGAACATTCTGGACTTGGTGCTAACAGATGGTGAACAAATCCAAGACGAGGTGGAGGACCCCCTGATGGGAAGCGACCACCACACAGTGTGGTTTTCCTTCAACCTAGGAAGGGAGGTAGCCACAACAAAGACTAAGGTCCTGGGGTTCAAAAGGGCAGACTTTGGCAGGATGGGAAGTATACTGGGAGGGCACCTAGCTAACACCCACCCACACATGGATGCCAAGCAAAAATGGTCAATCAAGTGGGGACTGGCTGAGGCCACTAACGCATGTGTAAAGAGCCAGAGTAAAAAGACTAGGCTCAAGAAGCTGAGCTGGATGAACAGGGAGGTTGAGGAGAAGGTGAGAAAGAGAGGGCTGCCTTTAGGAAATATAAAAGATCCAACTGGGAAGAGGACAGGGAGGAATACATGAGGAAATCCAGAGAGGTGGGTAGAACAGTAAGGGCAGCCAAGGCATTGACAGAACTGAGGCTAGTACAGGGGATCAGAGAAGTGGAAAAGGATATCTTCAGGTATATAAGGGAGAAGAGAAAGAGTAAGGAGCAGATCATTAGGATCAAGAATGGCAGAGGATGGGCGGAAAAGGGGGCAGAGCAGGCAGAAGTACTCAATGAGTACTTCTGTGTACTGTTTACCAGGGAGAAAAAAGGGCCTATGCCTAAGAAGAAGGGTGGGGTGGGTGTAGGGTGAAGGAGGTTACGGATGGGGAGATCCCAGATGACAAGGCAATGGAGGGCCTTAAGTCCCTGAGGGTGGATAGGGGGCCAGGGCCAGATGGAGTGCATCCTAGAGTCTTGAGAGAGTTGGCAGAAGTCCTGGCAGGTCTGCTGGTGGACTTATTCAACACCTCCCTGGGTACTGGGTGCATGCCCAGGGGCTGGAGGATGGCGCATGTGGTGCCCCTCCATAGGAGTGGGCCCAGGGACAAACCAGGAACCTACAGACTGGTGAACCTTACCATCATTGTGGGAAAGCTAATGGAGACTATCCTCAAGGAAAGGCTGGTGAAATTTCTGGAGGAGAATGGTCTCCAGGATGGCAGGCAGTATGGGTTTGTCTTGGGCAGATCCAGTCAGATAAATCTGGTTGACTTTTTTGATTGGGTGATGCAGACACTGGATAAATGCCATGCGGTAGATGTCCTTTACCTGGACTTCAGCAAGGACTCTGACTTGGTGCCTTATGGAAGGCTGACCAACAATTTGGATAACCTGGGAGCAGGGAGGAAACTGGTTACATGGGTTAAGAGCTGGTTACAGAATAGGCAGCAGAGGGTAGTCATGGGAGGCGAGCTATTAGAGCCCAGAGCTGTAACAAGTGGGGCCCAACAGGGCTCAGTGCTAGGACCGGTGCTGTTTAACATTTTCATAGCCAACATATCAGATGGGATAAAAAGTAAAATCAGCCTCTTTGCAAACGATTCAAAGATCTGTGCAAAAATGTATGGGGGCAGAAGTGGTAAAGAACTCCAAGAGGACTTAGCAAGACTTGATGGCTGGTCAAACACATGGCAACTAGGGTTCAATGCCAAGAAGTGTAAAGTTATGCACTTGGGGGCTAGAAATCCCAGGAACAGTTACTGGTTGGGGGAAGTACAGTTATCCACGTAAACGGAGGAGAAGGATCTGGGAGTACTAGTGACAGGAGAAATAACCCACTAAGCCCAGTGCAGGAGGGCAGCAGCAAAAGCTAATAATATGCTGGGGTGCATAGCAAGGAAGATCACCTCAAGGAGAGGGGAAGTTATCCAGCCCTTGTACAGGTCCCTGGTGAGGCCGCATAGAAACATAGAAAAGGTGATGGCAGAAGGAGACCGATGGTACATCTAGTCTTCCCATTAAGGTTTCTGGAAACCCTTGTGATCCCAGGGACTACCACATCAGTTACTGTTGCATAAGGCTACTATAACCTCTCCCATTTGCGTGACTGAGTACTCCACATTTGGAGTACTGCATGCAGTACTGGTGCCCCTACTTGAAAAAGGATATCAAGCTACTGGAGGGGGTTCAGCGTAGGGCAACAAAAATTATCCTTGGCTTGGAAGACAAACCATATCAGCAGAGAATGCGGGAGCTCAATTTGTATTCCCTGGAAGATAGAATGAAGAGAGGGGATATGATTGAGACTTTCAAGTACCTAAAGGGCATGAACAGAGTTAGCACCGAGGGTAAGTTTAAATTAAAAGGTGGCAGAGAAACCAGGGGACAGTCTGAAGATGGAAGGAGGGAAATTCAGTAGGTAGATGAGGAGGCACTATTTCATGGAAAGGGTGGTTGCAGGGTGGAATGTACTGCCGGAGAAGGTATCATTGAGGTCAGTGAGCAGCTTTAAGAGGGGGTGGGACAGGATCAAAGTGAGGATCCAAACTGCGGGAGGACTGGGGTGAGTGGGAAGGAGGGGGAGAAAATACAGTGGAGGTGGGGGGCAGCTGCAGTTTAAATGTCTGAAGTGCTGCACACTCAATAGACTGTAAGGCCTGTATTTTCTGTCAATTTCGTATGTTCATATTTGTCTCACAAAAGAGTTGCGAGAAGAATAATCCTTCATTCCCGGAGGTGGGGGGCCAAAGTTCTGTTCTGGGCAAACTTCAGGTTCGATGGGCTCCCCCTCATTTTCCTCCTCCTTTGGTTCCTCATATAGGTACACAGGAAGCAATGGAACAGAGGAAGAAACCAGGGGACCGACAACCTGGAAGGCCTCTAAGATCTGTAAGGCCTTGGCAATGTTCTCAGCCGATGGCATAGTTGGCCTGTAATCTGAGCGTTCCTTTGCTTTTTCAGCAAGAAGTGCAGCAATGCATTTCTCTTTGTGTTTCCTCTTTGCAAGAACCGTTCAGCAGCTGGTTCCACCAGTCTCTTGGACTTTGAAGTTTCAGGTTTCTCAGTGGATTTAGGGTCTACTGGCTCTTTGGTTTTTAATCTTTTTTTTTTGAGGAGGAAGCCTCTTCAGTGGGCTTAGAAGGAAAGCAAGGAGTGGCCATTTCCTCAAACTTTTGTGCCCTCTTCTTCAAAGTTTTGGGACAAAAAGCCTTACAAATGTCACAATTAGCAAAAATGTGACAAGTACCCAGACATACAATACACAAATCGTGCCTGTCCACTTTGGCAATGATTTGTCCACAGCTAATGCAAGTTTTAAACCCAGTAGATTCGGTCATCTTTTTCTGTTTTGGTGTCTCTGACATGAGTACGAGACACTAAAATAAAATCCAATAGAAAAAAAAAGGTCAGTTTCTCAACCGAATGTATAACAATACTACAGAATATAAGAAAAAGATAGTTTCCCTGGCAGGATTTAAATGCAGCGAAATGACAAAAACGCTCAGTTCCTAACAGGAAAGGAACCGCTAAAATAACAAAACCAAAAATATTTATCTAGCATTAAGAGTTCCCAGGAAGGAACCAGAATGCTAGTACTTTGAATATAACAACATTGTGGCAAAAAAACACTGAAAGCAGTGGTTCCCTAGAACTGCTAAAATGACAAAAAAAAAATACAGTAAACTACACTAACCTGTAAAAAGGAAAGAATATGGGCAGCAATTGAAAATAAAGTAATAAAACGTTAACGCCACCAGAAAAAAACAGTAACTGGAAGATGAGGAGAGCTCTCCGAGGTGTCTATACTAGGCAGGTGGAGAAATTAATCTGAGCATTATCAGAATGCAACAGTTACTAGTGGCAGCAGTTTGAAATTGGCACAAGCCAATGAAGGTTCCATCATTTACATATGTTCCAATATCTCCAGGGCAGTTCAACACAGGAGGCTGACCACATTAGTTTAAGCATACTGAGGTATTCCTGGGGTTTGAAAAGGGGACATTGTTATTTTAGTGAAGGGGTTGCTGAAAACCACAACAGCTCTTACCTAACTCTGGTCAGGTGTAGTCTGGGTACAGCTTCAGTGGACATACAAGCAAACTAGATAGGCCAGTGGGCCTTTTCAGCCATCAAATTCTTTGTATATTTGTACAGTAGAGGTCTGTGTTGCATGTCCTGAAACATTTTCTACATCTTCATTAATTCTTCCATAGAGGTTATCTGTCCAACTGAAGAACGTGATGGTCCAGCTGAAGCCTCCATAGGGACTTTACTACACGGACCTTTGACCAATTTGCTCTCACTTCATAATGTATGGTCACTTTTCACACAAAGGAGTCTAGCCCCTTGCTGGATCTTTTACCAGTTTCCTCTCCTTGTGTGCCTTCTTACAACCAGTGGCGTCAAAAAATTTAGAGTTATCCTCGGCATGTCTCTTGGCCTTATTGCTAAAGGTTGAGTTGAATCTCAAGGGGGTATACTAACAATAATGTATCTGTGTCCTTCATAATTGTTTTAAATTTTATATCACTGGTGAGCACAGTTGTGGGAGGCACTGGACATTTACAGTCTATCACCATAACTGTTTTTGGACCAGATTTACAACTGGATTCAGTCCTGTGAAAAATGCTTGGTCCCAAACATTTAAAAACAAGTGTCAGCAAACTTAAAAAGACTTACCAGCATAGCGAACACACTTTTTTTGTATATTAGTTTTATCCCTCCTACCATGCACGTCCCTGTCCACTCCTTCAGGCAGCCAGCCCTGCCGTTGCCTTCTCCACCGACTCGCCATCCCCCGCTGCACCGTCGCTCCGTTGTTGCCGGGGGGACCCCCTAACCCACGGAAGGGGGCTACAGGGAGGGGAGATCGGAATGCCATAGCATTCCCTTGCATCTAGGTGGAGCACAGAGAGTGCAGCTTGGAGGCATCGCGGCAGAGAGGTGCGGAGAGGTAGAGCTGCCGTCATCCAGTCAGTGACGTGCTATTTTCATGTTTTTCCTTGTTGGCCCACATTGTGATGCTCTTACAGTGCCTCCAGTCTCCACCGGGGGCCGCTACAGAGCAATGCATGACCTTAGCCCACCCAAGCAGAGGAGAGCAGTCCACTGGATGCTCAATCCTCTCCTTCCCCTGCCAGCCCTTGACGACCCGAGTCCATTACCGAACCCGGGTCGCTGGCGTGGTTCGAGGTGTGGAATCCAGCGCCTCAACCCTCTGTGCCACCGGGCTGTGAACACACTTTTTAAAACCTGGTGGGCCTGTTTTTTTAAACCTCTGTGACATAAGTTACTACAAAAAATTTTAACAGGAGAATTGTTGATTTTCAGTTTGGAACAGGAGCAAACAGTAAACTGTGATTGTGATCAGTTCCCAGAGCCAATAAAACACCAAATTAAACTAAAAAAAAATAAAATAAATAAATAATCAGTGCCAGAACTGGAACAAAGGATTTGCTCAAGTGTCACTTTGGGATGATGGGGTGCATAAGAACCAGCGGAAAAAGGAAGGTATTGTTGCTCCTGTATATATCACTGGTAAGACCCCACCTTGAGTACCGTGTCCAGTTCTGGAGAAAACACCTCTGGAAGGGCATAGTCATAGACAGAGTGGAGGCGGTCCAGAGGAGACCAACTAAAATGGTGCAGAGACTGCATCAAAAGCCCTATGAGGAAAGACACAAGGGGTTGACCAGTGGGCAGAAGAGGATCTACTTCAGCAAAGGTGAGGAGTGTGTGTGTCAGACTAGATGGGCCAGAAAGGTTGTTTACTGCTGCCAGATTTCTATGATTCTAAAGACTAAAGGACCTCAATATGTAAACCCTGGAAAGGGGGGTATGACAGAGACCTTTAAATACCTCACAGGGGTAAATAAGGTATAGGAGGGAAGAATTTTTTTGTTTGTTTTTTATTTACATTTGTTTTAATTTTTCCCCAGCCTGCCACCCCCTCTGCCTACGCTACCCATCGGGCCTCCACCTCATGGCAGCGGAACTATGGAGGATTAAGCAACTTCTCCGGGAGAGGAGAGTTGCCTTTTGGCTGCTCGATCCTGCTCCTTCCCCCACCTGTACCTGCTCCTCGACGACCAGAGGTCATTCCTGAACCCAGGTCCCTGACATGACACGAGGTAAGGTGTCCAGCACCTCAGCCTTCAGTGCCCCCGGGATGGCCATAGAAGGGAATAATTTTTCAAAAAAAAAAAAAGGTGCTCAAGAACAAGGGGACATGCTATAAATCTGGAAATTGGTAGATTCATAAGAGATGTGAGGAAGTACTTTTTCACAGAAAGAGTGGTGGATATCCAGGACAGTCTTACAGTGGAGGTGGTAAGGGTGAAAACAGTGACGAGGTTCAAGAATGCATGGGATAGGCACAAGGAAAATTATTGTAGAAAGGATCGGGGGGAGGAGGAAGAGCTGTAGATCAAGTAGGGTCTATGGAGAGAATGGAGGTAGGAAAAAACAGGCAGACTGGGTGGGCCAAGCAGCCCTCATCTGCCATCACATTCTACGTTTCTATGGATTTTGCAGTGCAATGTCTGGATCATTGAGTCTTTATTGCGGCTGAAACTGATCTGGCAGTTAGAGCTAAAAATGCATGTAATCAATGGTTAGATTTGTTCAAACATCTGTGAACTTTCCAAAGCAGAGAGCATATGCAGGTTATCTGATTAAAATGATAAGCAGATGAAAACACTGTTAATGATACTGTTAGAAGATATGTGGCAAAAAATGACTGACACGGTCAGCCTACAAGGACAATACACTTACCCATACAGCAAAAGATCCAGAGCGTTGTAAGAGATGTTTTGTATACCTGCACTCATAAAAATAGGTATTTTTGGATTTTTTTTGTTGTTCTATATAATTAAATGTTTATAAGTAAAAACAAAGTTCCCTATGTGCTCAGAAAGTCCCTTTGTGGATTATGTTCTCTAATTTCACTGCACACAATATGCACAGACTAATCAAAGGGAAGGATTTTGAGCACCCATTTTCTAATTGTAAATTAGGAGATCGCAACAGTTTGCACGTTTTACCATTTAGTAGCTCATAAAAAGGTATCTTCAGTAATGGACAGATTCTGTTTATTTTTATGCTGCCTAAAATGGCATACAATCAGCCAGCCTCCACAGCGTTAGAGCTACTGCTTGCAACACCAGCAGTCTCGCTTTGAGAATTACCTCAAATTGCTAGAGGGCCCGCTGAGGGAGGATAGCTGAATGTCCCATGCATACCTGTCACCTCGGTGGGATGGAGGGCTCTGCTCGCTACTGTTCCACTGCCAACTTGGATGACCACAGGTGGCAGTAAAGCTAGAGCCAGCATCAGGGAGGGAGCATCGCCATGCTGATGTTCAGGAGTTAAGACTGCATCATTCTACCAATGCTTAAGGGTGGGGCAGCAACAAGTGTGGGGGGAAACCCTGGCTGGTGCAGGATGTTGTCCACCATCCCATCGCAGGTCCCACACCATTGACTGGGCTCTCACTCCTCACCAAAGCTAAACTCTGTCTGGGGGCTGAAGGAGGTGGCCCCTGGGCAGCCCTTTGCATGGGAAGGGGTCATCCACGGGGGGAGACATGGAGCGAGGTATGTCCCAGGGATGGTGGGTGATGGGAGTGGATTGGGTGGAGGACCAAAGGGGGCTGGGCAGGCGCTAAGGAGGAAAAAGAACATCAATATAAAAAAAAAAAAAATGCCATGCATTCTCCAAAAAAAAAAAAAACAAAAAAAAACTACAGTGGGTCTTAGTTCACTTGCTAAATTATTTTATTAATTTGTCAATCTAAATAAGGAACTGAATGAAAGGTATACAACAGGAACAATCAAAATGCAAATTTATAACGTTAAGAACAGGTTTAAAAATTCACAGCACCATAACATCATAGCATGTCTCTGCAGCTTTTTCCTCTTTACTAACCACTTTATGTTTTAAATTTAAGCTTACTTTGCCCACTTTTATTTCCAGTTGAAATCTCAGTGATTATGTCCCTACCCTTTTGAGTGTTTTACTATGTATGCTATAAAAGATGTAAACAAGAAACTACATAAATAATGTAATGCAATATATACTGCACATGGTAAACAGTTGCATCCAAATCTCATGATCGGTGTGATATCATGATGCAACAATATCACTGATCTGACATCACAATGATGGTATTATGAGATTGAACATTTTCACAAGTCCCTGTACACTGGATGAGTTAGCTTTTACACTAACCACAATTTACAGTAAAAGCCGACTTTTCATAAAAACTACCTGAATCAACATATTAGAAAAAAATTATGAACAGGTAACTATCAAAAATTCAGCTAGAATTCCATCTCGCCAGCTCACTGGTGCAGCAGCAGCAGGGCTGCCATTTGTAACTCTGGGGACCTAGGTGTGAGGAATACAGGTTACTCACCTGTAACAGGAGTTCTAGGAATGGTATATGTTTGTTCATCCACACTGTCTGGAAGGTTCCTTGCCACCTCAGGATGGTCCGGAAAATCTTCAAGCTGGCTCCTCCCACCCACCCGGGTGTTAAAACCCTCGGCTCCACCCCATGATGCCAGATCTAGCCCGCTGGAAGCCAGGTTGCGCGTCGAAGCCAGGGAGGTCGGGAGGGTCGTGTGGATGAACAACATATACCACTCCTAGAACTCCTATTACAGGTGAGTAACCTGTATTTCTAGGGACATGGATGTGTTGTTCAATCCACACTATCTGGTAGACTCCTAGCAGTATCCGGGAGGAGGGAGGCAAGGCGCGCACCACCTACTTATGAAATAAGGACTGGAGAACCGAGGTCCCAAAACCATCATCCCGGCATGACTCTAGGTCAATGTGGTAATGGGAAATAAAGGTGTGTGCTGATTTCCAGGTAGCAGCCCTGCAGATTTCCTGGATAGGGACATCCCTAGAAGCAGCGGTATGGCGGGTAGAATGAGCTATTATCCCTTTGGGTGGCTCCATGCTAACCAACCTATAGCAGAGATCTATGCAGGCAGTGACCCACCTGCTTATCATCCACTTGGCTGCAGGTCTGCCAGGTGTGGCTTCAGCATAGGTGACAAACAGCTGGCGAACCTCTCCCCGAACTTCAGCCATCTGCACCTTTTAATAAGTGAGCACTCTTCTAGGGTCCAAAGTATGTAGACTATATTTGGCCTCCGAGATGTGATTGGGGTAGAATACCGGCAGAGTCAACACCTGGTTCAGATGAAACTCAGACACCACCTTCGGAAGGAACTTTGGCGGTGGCGAAGGACAACCTTGTCCCTGTGGAAGACCAGATAAGAAAACTCGATGGAAAGCACCTGGAGCTCTCCCATCCTTCTGGCTGACATAATAGCCACCAAGAAGGCGGTCTTCCACGACAGGTGGGAGATGTCACACCTGTGCATCGGTTCAAATGGCTTGCCCATGAGCTTAGCCAATACCAGCAGTACATCCCACGGAGGTGGAGGTTCTTGCACAGGAGGGGACATGTGGTCTAGGTCTTGGAAAAAGCACTCAATCATCTTCTCCTGTGCCACCGACTGCTTGCTGGCCCACGCCCGGTAAGCAGAGATGGCTGCCAGGTGCACCTTAAAAGTCGTCGACCGAAGCCCTAGCTGAGAAAAGGACCACAGGTAGTCCAAAATACTAGCCAATGGACAGGATGAGGGGTCTAACCCCTTGTCCTGACACCAAATGGAGAATCTCTTCCATTTGAAGGCACAGCATTTTCTTGACGCCTTACAGGACGGCTCAATGACATTGAGAACCTCGCAGGAAAGACCCAAGGCCTGAAACTCTAGCCACTCAGGAACCAGGCCGTCAGGTGCAGGGACTGAAGGTCCGGATAGAGGACCTTCCCCATGTCGACTGAGATCGGGTCCAGACAGGCTGGAAGCCGTCTCGGGAGCCTGGAGCTGAGGCTGAGGAGATCTGGGTACCAGAACTGGCGAGGTCAGTCTGGGGCAACCAGAATCACCTGCACCGTGTCCCTCTTCACCTTGAGAAGCACTTTGTGGATTAAGGGAAACAGAGGGAAGGCGTACAAGAGGCCCGGGTCCACGGCCTCGAGAAGGCATCCCCCTGCAGTGAGCCCTACTGAGGGGGTGGGCATGAAACAGCCTCAGCTTCGGGTTCTCCCTGGAGGCAAACAGGTCCACCTGAGGGGTGCCCCAATGGGAGAACAGGTCTTGAACTATCTCCAGCAGGAGAGACCACTCGTGAGATGCAGCGCCTATCTGGCTAGAATGGCTAGAAGATCTGCCTCCAGGCTGATCACGAGAGACCAAATGCGGAGGGCTTCCTTGCACAAAGGCAAGGAATGCGTCCTGCCCTATCGGTTGAGATAGTACATGGTCGTGGTGTTGTCTGTCTGGACCTGAACTACCAGACCCCATACAAATGGAGTGAAGGCAAGTTGAACCACTCGAAGCTCCAGCAGGTTGATGTGGCATCAAGACTCCTGAGGGGTCCAGAGGCTGTGGGCCCGGAGCTCCCCCAGATGGGCACCCCAACCCATCTAAGAGGCATCGGTCATAAGGATGACTGTCAGCTCGGGGTGGACAAATGGGATACCCTCCTGCAGATGAGCTGGGACGAGCCACCCTTGCAGGCCGTCCCACATCTTCTGGGTCACACTTACTGGCTGGTCCAAAGGACCGGAGTGCTGTGACAACTGGCGGGCCAGCCCCCACTGCAGGGTACGTATATGCCAGCGGGTCCGAAAGATCACGCTGGTGCAGGCCGCCATGAGACCCAGAAGGTGCAGAAGTCCCAGGCAGGGAGCAACTGCCCAACCAGAAATGACTGGGCAAAGGAAGAAAGGACCTCAGCCCTGTCTGCCAGGAGCCGGCTCTGGCTCGAAGAGAGATTCGAGCTCTGCCCCAATGAGCTGAATCACCTGCGATGGCACGCGTTCCAATTTGGCCATGTTGATCAGGAGGCCAATCTGAGAGCAGACCTGGAGGGCCAGATCTCTGGACCGCTCCACCTCCAACCTGGAGGGGGCTATCAGCCAGTCATCCAGGTAAGGGTACACCCGGACCCCCGGTGCCGCAGGAATGCTGTCCCCACTGCCATGCATTTGGTGAAGACCCTGGGAGCTGGAGAAAGGCCGAAGGGCATGGCCCGGAACTCATAAAGTGATCCCTCTGTGCTGAAGCTGAGGAATTGCTGATGAGACGGATGGACTGGGACAAGAAAGAACACGTCCTGGAGATCCAGAGGGCAGAACCACACACCTAGTTCCAAGGATGGTATGATCTGAGCCACAGTGACCATCCTGAAGGTGCGTGGCCTTAGGAACTTGATCAGGTCGTGCAGATCGAGAATGGGGCGCCAGCCATCCCATCTGCTTTGGGACCAGGAAGTACCTGGACACAAACCCTGGGTTTGGAGGAGGATCTGCCACCTCGCTGATCATCTCCTTTTGAAAGAGCAGAGCTATGTAGGCTCGGCGAGCTGGCAGAGAGGCTGCAGAACGGAAGCCCCAAGAGGCGGCGGCTCGACAAGGGCGGTCTGCTCGAATTCAGAGGCAGATCCCTGCCGACCACTTCCAGCACCCAATGGTCCGTGGTGATAGTGTACCAAGCAGAAAGGAAGTGGTGGAGCCGTCCCCCCATCGGGGGGTCCAAGGGGAGGAGTGACGAGGTTGGGGGCAGCACCCCTCAACCAGTCACTGGGCTGGCTTGGAGGAAGGGCTGGCCAAGGGGCCACCTGGACCTTTCCCTCCGGGCTTCCTGTTGTAGGAAGCAGCAGACTTGGCCTTTGGGCACCAAGTGTGAGCCTGCTGGCCCTGTTGCTGGTGCTGCTGGGTTGGACGTGCTGCAGGGGCAGAAGGGAGAAAGGGCTTATGCTTCTGCTGGTGGCCTTTGTCCTTCTGGGCAGATGTGACCGAGTCCAAGGTGGCACTGGACTTCTTGATCCTCTGGAGATGGCCCTCCACCCCTGGCCCAAACAAGTCAGTGCTCAGGAAGGGAACGTCTGCCAGCTTGTGCTGGGTATCCACCATGAAGGTGGAGATCCGCAGCCAAGTTCTGCGGTGCATGGCTACTGCGGACGCTACTGACCGGGCACAAGAGCCTCCAATGTTCAAGGCAGTTTGGAGCTGTTTGGCCACTGCCCTTCCCTGATCCTGCACCTGCTTGACCGCTGTTTGAAGGTTAGACGGGAGATAAGGAAGCACTTCATCCAGGGAACCCATAAGGGCACGTGAAAAATGTGTCATCAGCAAGGCCGAGCTAGCCTGTCAAATACCTAGGGAGGAGGCAGCGTAAACTTTGCACCCCGAGTAGTCCAACTTTTTGGACTCCTTGTCAGGGGGCTTTTCAACGTCCCTAGCATTTCCGGAGCACCAGAAGACGCTGCTGGTTACCAGCCCTTCAGCTGAGGGGTGCTCCGAAAAACCAGAGAGGGAACCGGCGGGGATTGCGTACTTGTGAGCCATCCTGGCTGAAGGTGCAGGACAGGATGCAGGCCACTGCCACAACTCCAGTGCCAGGCCAACAATGGCCTCGGCCTTAGGGAAAGCCTCTGTGGGGGAATCCCCTCGGTCCAGAATCTCTGTGAGGGGATATCTGGCCCGTTTTTGTACGGGTTCAAGCTGCATCTCTGAGATGAGCCGAAGGATTCCCAGGAACGAGGATGGGCTCTCGTCCACCGACTGACCCCTGGAAGATTCCAGGTCGAGGGGCCTGGAATACAAGTAGTCGTCGTCCACGAACAGCTGCCGAGTGCCTGAGCCACCCTCCACTTGCCAAGGCCGATCGGCGGTGAGGGTGACCAATAACCTGTGGGGCAAGCCCTGGCCCAACCAAGAATCCTTGGTCGGGGCCCCAGTCTTAGGTTGCGGGGGCAGTGGTTCCACCACAATGGGTGGAGCAGCTGGTTTCAGCCGAGCAATCTGTGCTGGAGTCGGCTCCTCGACTAAGGATCCGATGGTGAGAGGTTGCTTAGGTCATTCAGGCGACAGCCACTTAATGGCTGATTAAGGCAACGGAGTCGGCTTGTTGCCAGCTAATAAGAGCTGCTGCCACATCATGTCCTCATAGCGCCGAAGCAACTTGCGCCAGAGCCTATCCTCCGAAGAGGACGATGAGGACAAGCAGTGACGCCAGTTTCCATGGGACCGAGACCGTCAATGTTGGTGGGACCTACCCAACATGGAGGAGGACCGAGACAGTCGGGGTCGCCAAGGGTGCGTCGAAGAGGGGAAGGGGGAAACCTGCTCATCCCTCGGTTCAGGGTCCTTGACCAGGGACTTCGACACAGGAGGCACAGGCAAGTCCTCGGTAACCACCAGTGGAACCGGTGAAGAAGGGTTGTCTGCTTCTCCAGTTGCAACCTCGACCGAAGTCGAAAGCAGATGCTCCAGGGAATGAGATCTCTCCCGCTCCCATGAACGTCGATGGTGGGACTTACCTTTCGGTTCCTTTTTCTTCTACCTACTCATGTGAGTCCCTGAGGGCCCTTCTCCGTTGGTGGAGAGGGACTGACAAAACTCCTTAAAAGAAGCAGTGTAGGCGGAGCTCAAGGAGAGCGGGATAAACGTCGACTCTGAAGAAGTAGAAGACTCAGCCTGGGCCGCCTCCTCCTTGAGGGCGATTAACTGCTCCAGCTGCTCCACAGAGCCCACAGCCATGGACACCACCCAACGGGCCTCCTTCGATTTCACCAGTGGAAACCGTTTCTCAGGGCGCCCCAGTTGAAGTCGGGCAGCGCGGTCTTCTAGAACCGAAGGCACAAAAGACTTGCATAGATTGCAGGCCTGCGGATCATGAGCAAGCCCCAGGCAGTAAACGCACGTGGCATGCAGGTCGGTCCAAAACATCTTCTGCCCGCAAGGGCACCGACGGAAGCCGGGAGTAGATTTTGAATCTGTCGCAGCCACGAGGGAAGTGGAAGACTTAAGTCTTATAAACGTTAAAATAATTTTTGGAAAAACCGAAGGATTAGGATCCAGGCCTACAAACACAGAGTGCCAAGGAGGGAGCCTGAGCTTCCAAGCGGTAAGGAAGATCTGGCGTCATGGGGCAGAGCCGAGGGTTTTACCACCCGGGTGGGTGGGAGGAGCCAGCTTGAAGACTTTCCGACCCATCTTAAAGTGGCAAGGAACCTGCCAGACAATGTGGATTGAACAACATATCCACGTCCCTAGAAATGAAAATTGTGTACTCACTGTAATTATTGCTCTTCCTGAATATCTTCACCATTGATTCAGATGTATGAATCATACGGCTGGAGGAACTGGGACCGCATGGGTGTGTTTTTTTCTCTATGGATGGAACTGATGCTGGATATCGGCACCACCTTGGTATAACACATACACACGTGGTGCCATGCACTGGCCAATAACCGTTGTTGACTCCCTTATGCACCTCAGTTATATCTGCCAAGACAGAAAAAGTGTAGACAAAGAAAGAGGACTAGAAACCTTCTAGCCCCAAGGGGTAGTAAAAAGATACAAGATAAAAAATAAACAAACAGAACCCAACTATCAAATGAGAGACTAAGGGTTGTTCCTACTAGGTGGCACAAGGGTAACTGGTCTAAGAGAAGGAGTCAGTCTCTTATTAGCCAGACAGAAAACGGGTAGTAATACAAAAAGATGGAGCAGCAACCCTGAGCAAAAAGACTCTGGCAGAGGTTGCAGGGGGGAGCCTAATGGGGACCCCCATGCCAAAGAGATGGCAGAATGCCAAACCACAGGAATGACATCTGGATTAAAAAAACCAAAAAACTCCATAAGATAAGTTGAATGGGTTCAAGAGCGAGTTATCAACCCTGTACATCTAGAAAGAGAAACAGGGAAGTGGCATAGGAGTTGCAAGACCATCAGCCCAGGGAAGTCAGGACATGGATATCTCCTCTGGTATGCTCTAGTCAGAGTGGCAAGCCCCACAGGTAGAGAAGAGACGAGGGATACCAGCCAAAAATTCCAACATAAAGAAACGTGCCCTTCTTCTCCTTGCAACCACAGAGATGTACCCTGTGTGAAGCTAGTACAATAATCCAAGCAAATGCAATACACCTTCAACAGATGGAGCATCTGCTCAGTGGAGTTAGACTGTACAGTACTCAGCGACTTCTTGTATATGCAACTAACAGGGATACACCCTAGAGGGGGTATACCTTGGGCAGGGAGAAGGAGGGAGGGAAAAATGGAGGGAAAGAGGGCGTCCTACCACTCCATAGAAAAAGAAGCATATTATATGTATGTGTGTGTGTGTGTGTGTGTGTGTGTGTGTGTGTGTGTGTGTGTGTATGTATATACACACACACATATATATATATATCACACACACACACATATATATATATATATAATATATATATATATATATATATACACACACACACACACACATATATATATATATATACATATATACACATACACACTTTTTTTTTTTTTTTTATGAGGGTCAGCACCAGGATACTCAACTTTTATTTATTTTTTTTAAACCACAAGAACCACCCAGAAAGACCCACGGCAGAAGAGATACAGGCAGTGGAGACCTCCAGCACTCAAATGATGTGCTTTCAGAGGCCCTGTCTCTCGGCTGAGTGGGAGATGGAGGGTGGGTGTCTGAGTCAATGATGAAAATATTCGGGAAGCTCAACAATTACAGTGAGTATGTAACTTTCATATCTTCCCTGAATCAATCTTCACCACAGATCCATCCATATGGGTCTGAGTATAAAGCTTCCAATTTAGGGAGGAGCTGGCTCACCCTCATGGTAAAGTCACACTGAGCCATCTGTGTGGGGAAGAACACCTGAGGGCAGGGACTCTTCAAGGGCCTGGCAAGGCCCAAGAATGTCCCCCAAGTTTTTGTACGACTCTCTTGGAGAAAAGGGGAGTCTTCTGGAACTGGGAGTTTAGCAGTTTACGCTGGGCCAGAGGAGCCAGTCGAGAAAGGTGAAGCAATGCTGTCAACTGAATGCCCACCACCCAGGGCCATCGACACCTCATCAAGGACAGGGAGGGCCCTGTGCTTCTGTGGTACCAGTGGCAATGGAAAGGGGCCCGAAGAAAAGGCCCGAGGTCCTGAGCTTGGCAACAGGTTCTTGATGTGCCTCCGAAAGTGGGGATTGGATGACTCGGCTTCAGCGCATGGAAATTGATGGTACACGGATCCGCTGAAAAACAGGCATCCAAGACAGGTCCAGCAAACTTCGTCCGCTCTTCACAATGACTGATTTCCCACTGGAACACCGACACATAACTGGGGCCGTTTTGTTCCACTTAATTTTTTCTTGGACTTGGTCATCACAAACAAAATAATAAAACAAAGCAAACACCACAAAGAAAACTTCAGTTACGTTGCAGTAGAACTGAAGTTTGACGATGGTTCAGCTGAGGCTCTGCTCTCATGGTGTTCACTCGACGGCAGGAAGAGCCGAACTGAGGTGTGCGGGGGAATCAACAACGGTTACTGGCCAGCATGCAGCACCACGTGGGAACATATGCTGCACACAGGTGGCACAGACAGCTGATGTCGGCACCCCTCCCTAGTGGAAAAAATCTCCCACAGGGTCCTAAAGTCTCCAGATCTATGACCCATGTCTGAATCAATGGTGGTACTTGATTTAAAGAAGTTCAACCCGGGGAATAAACAGTGGGTATTACAGAGTCACAGTTTGGAGTGATGGGGCCAAGTGGTCACCTGGCAAGAAAGGGGGCTGGAACAGACAACATGGAGTATAACAGTTAAAAAAAATTTACAACTTAAGTTCTGGTCACATCAAAACCCACTCAAGTTTTGTTCTCATGGTTCTGATGTCACCAGAATATCACAAGGTAAATACAGCCTTATAATTGATAGTTACCGGTTACTCTGTTTACAGCAAACACTTTAGGGGCTGCCCATCTCAGCTGCCAAAGTGTTTATTTCCTGAGAAGTGTACAAAGTTTAACAAGTGGCTTTGCAGTTACATACTGAAGTGGTTAACAAACCATAATGCTGTACCAGGCAACATAAGCCTACAAATGCTGAACAATGCAGAGAGCATTTTCAGCTGGTAAGAGCAGTACTGTCCCTTTATTATCCTTGTTCTGTCATTCAGACTGTAAACTGCTGGCCTCTTAGTGGTGCATTCATGAGCAATTCAAAAACGTTGCCCTCTAAGGTCAACAGTTCTTAACCATTCTGCTGTCTGAAACTAGTGGGATAGGATTCGTTATTGGGTCTGGTTGACTGCCATGGGCAGTCCTTGTAATGTTCACGGAGGTGTTAAGGAGCTGAAAAAGTGGTAGCCAATAGCCAGCTTCTGTGTATCACAAACAGCATTTCAACTTACTGCCAACTGACTATATACCTATCCTACCCATTTCTGAACTGACTTTGTTCTATTAATTATATGTTCAGGTAAGTTGTCCCACAGATTTATTATATGTTGTGTAAAGAAAAATATTAATTTGTCTGCAATTTATATCTTTAAATTCCATGTTTAGTTCACACAACTATGGCTCTTATATATGTACATCAGTAGGATGTCACCTCTTTTCCTAGGTTCTTCCAGAGAACAGAGGTTTAGATTTTGCAACCTATCACAGTACTTTACATCTTTCAAGTCTGTACAATTTTCGTTGCCGTCCTTTGTACCCTCTCCACCCTTACCACGTCCTTTTTTCTACAGGGGCACCAGATTTGACTACCATACTCCAATAAGGGTCTCCTGTCTGAGCTATATAAAGGTATGATTACTTCTGTCTTCCCACTACGGATACTCTTTGTGATTGCTCTCAGCACCCTGTTGGCCTTCACTACTGCTGAAGTACAGTGATCTTCTTGTCCCAGTGAGTCATTTATGGCAACTCCCACATCTCTTTCCTTTGCACTTTGTTTTAAAACAGTGTTGCATAATAAGTACTGGTGTGGGATGGGACTCTTGCCAAGGTGCAACACACTGTATCTGTCTGCGATTAAATCACATACCCCATGTATATGCACATTTGGTGACACAGTCAAGATCTCTTTGTATACTATTTGTTTAACGGTGTCACATGGTCCTCCCAGCTTGGAGTCATCTGCGTGCTTGGTTGTCCAGTTCATAACTTGAGTGCTCATATTGGAGATGAAAATTTGGAATATAAACTGGACCCAGTACGAGCCACTGAAGCACTCCACTGGTCACAAATCCCTCTTCGTACTTGATGAGCATAATTGCTACAGTCTTGTTCTATAGTGTATATTGCATTTCAGAAAGTTATGACATATATGATGCAAAATTTCCCAAGACCTAAACTAGAAATCTAAAAACAGAAAATTCTAACTCTAATATTCTCCCAACACACACAAACATTTTAAGAAAGCAATTTTTCAGTAAAATACACTTTTGCCACTTAAATTCAAGTCTGTTCACAGCCTTCTCTCCAAGGATACAATGGAGTGATAGTGAGATTAAAAAAAAGCACAAAAAATAAATACCTAAATGTCATGTTGTGCTTCTACCTTCTCATAACCGGGGTTTGCTAATTATTTTAGAGCAATGAATACAGAAAACTGCTGCAGTACTTTTTGAAAATAACCCTGGGAAGCCGTTGTACTTATGCCTCATGTCAGACGGGATAGATTCAAAGCCCCTGGAGACATAATGCAAAAATTCAGTTGAGTGGCATTTTCATAACCCTGAGATAAACCAAGTTCATGTAATCGGAAATCAGAGACCTTTACATCTGTATTGTACTACACAACTGATTAATCTTCAGTTTCTAAGATTTTATTCCGTACCATGACTGTGCTGTAGTACTGTAAAACCACGGCAACAAAGAAACTACAAGAACTCAAATCCTGTACATCACAGACCATCATGTAAAATGTTTCTGTTCCGTTAAGAAATTCTGATTGCAAAGACTGAAGGAAGTCCCCCCACCCACCCCCGATTAATGTCTCTTCAACTAGTCTGTGGTAAAACAAATACAGAACAACAAGATGAACCTACACCACTTGCAATATTATAAGGGCACATAATGAGTTTACATACAATACAAAAAAAAGGCACTTTAGTTAATGACCTGGAACTTATTTACAGTCTCATGAATGGAAATACTCAACAAATCTTACTCAAACCCAGTAAGTATTATGTTATATAACAGCTTGATCAGTAATTTATAGTTAGAGGGCAGCATATTCAAAGTGTGAGTTAAGTGCCACACTAAGTCCTGTACCTGTAAGCAAAGTAGGACAATGTTCTAAGTGTGGTATATTCGAACATGTTCAGAGTTAAGTTTGCTAGGGCAAATGAAGTTTGAATAAACTCCCTGTGACAGCAGCACTATGAAGGCATGGACTGCAGTACTATCAATGAGCAAAGCCGCCTGCAGGCCTGTTAAGAGGGTCCAGCTGGAGAAAATGAACAGGCATTCCATGTTCTCAGGAGCAAGGCTTCTGTTGGGGTGGCACAAAGGTGTTTGCATGCAAGCCCAACATCCCTTTCTTGAAATGACACCATGCAAATGATCTCATTCTTCAGGTAAGGCATCAACACTATGTTGCCACCTGATTACTGTGCCATTTGCAAGGCTTTGTTCCTTGGATCGAATGGAGGTTGGCTGCTCTGTAGTACAATAAAATAGCAAGTCTTCGCTCTCCTGTATGTGAAACGTGCCTTGTGGTGCTGCAGCAAACTGCTGGCCAGTGGTGAATCTAGAGCAAGGTCCCTGGAATTCTGCGGTTCTGCAGTTGTGGAATTTGCCACAGAATTTGCGTCATGCCGCAGAATATATATAGTGCCACAGAATTCGTTGTTTCTGGTGAATTTTCATATAAATATACTGTTTTTCCATAGTGTCAGGCTTTCTTCCCATCTCGTTTATCCTGAAGCCCCTCCTCTATGCTCAGCATATGATGTCATCGATGACATCACATCATATTTAGCCAATGACAGGACTGCATTCTGTCAGAGAAGTGAATAAATCATGCCGCAGAAATTAGAAAATTCTGCCGCAGAACACCAGGGGCCCTGATCTAGAGGGGGGAGAAAAGGGGACGGTAGCATCCCACATTGTAACCTACTCACTTGCTGCTGCTGCACTTCACTTTGTTGAAGTATGATTTGCTGATTGTAAGAAGAAAATATATATTCAAAACTATATACTACATTTGTATTCTCTATTTAAAGTGCAGTAAAACAAGATAATAGCAAATTATATAAAGGATGTTGATTTGCATATCAAGTTCCACCACCACACCCCCCCCATTGTAAAATCCCAGATCCAACACTGCTATTGGCACCCCTTAGTAGCACAGAAGAGCAGGAACTGTTGTGATGTGTATATGGACTGCAGTTCATAGCTTGGAAATAGTAAACTTTTGTCTTTTTTTTTTTTCCCATTTCTACAGGGAATGTTCACAGCACAGCATATGGATTTATTAAGCTGGACCTTCACCTGCAATAACTAAAACAGCACAGTGTTACAGCACACATATCTCAGAATATACCTGCCAGAAAACAACCGTGACAGGCAGTAAAGGAACACAGGATAGCTCAATAAATTGGGAACATGGAGGTCATATAGTTGCCCTAAACCAAAACCAATGCTTACAGTGTGACCTTGAGCATAACATGTGGCCTCCCAGTGTTATAGTCCATACAAGTGTAGAAATGGGTAGAAACAGGAACACACATGACCTATGATGCTGCATATCAGCTGGCCTATACAGGATACTTACGCTGCACACATTAGCTATGGCTTCAACAGTGCATTTGTGATGGGTGGGTTTCAGTGCGGAATGTGGATGTCACACACACACACACACACACACATATATACGTGTCTGTTTTGTAATGCAGTGACAGCCTCCATAATAAGTTTTGCTGTTTACAATGATCCACAAGCATTTGCTCTGTAACAAAACATTCCTTTGCAAAGTGTCAAGTTGTGCAGCATTGACAGCCAGTTATTGCCTTTACCCTGCTTTAAATAGAGTACTGTGTGATATATTCAGGGCTTCACCTTTCATTAGCATGTATGCAAGCCTGATTTTACTGGTCGGAGGAAACTATGTTGTGCTATGCACACCTACAGTAGGCTTTCAATACAGCAACTGGATCCCTAACTACAGCCAAAGGAGCAAATTACAGTTTGCTCATACTGTTTGCTAAACTACCTAGAGAGTTCTCCCAGTCTCCAGGAGAACTTGTTACAATATAATAATTGGACACAATTTAACTTACATTTAATTGTCTATATTTCGGTCTCCTCATTCTTCATTACCTTGGACATTTACATGAACACAGGATCCTAGGGTCTCAGATTAGGTTTGCTCCTCCTGCACCTCCCTCCAAGTCATAATGCTCTGTTTGTGGCATCACAATCTGTTGCTGTGGAAATTACAATGACCTCATCATCAGTGGCTTATAACGTCAACGGGGTGGGGTGAGGAATCAAAGGACACAAAAAGAGGAAAACGAGTCTTTAGAAACCTACTACAGCCTTGATCTTGATGGTTGGGTAGCATTCAACAAAAACAGATAGCCTATAGGCTATTACAGTAATATAGATTTTGATGTTCCTATGTTAGATCTTAACAGATTAGCCACCTGTACTAGTAGTACTCAAGAGGTGTGTGCGTGTGCATGCACACTCGCATGATTGAAATGTCTCTTTCAGTTTGCTGATGCTATAATGTGCAGCGCTGACCTTTAAAATGTGGAACAAAGGACCATCATTCATGGAACATTCTTGGTTGCTGCAGGGCAGGACTACAAACTGAAAGTGGTATTGCAAAGGCACCCAGGTGGCAACAGGGAAGGGCACAGTTCTTAGGTGCAAATGGAACTGGAGAATGAGGCACTTCTGGACAGATCCCGTCTGTCCATATGGAGTCATACAGATGCCCCCCTTCAAAAGCTTGCTTTGGTCTCCAACTCCAGGCAAGCTTGGTCGATATGTTAGGCCCCACAGCAGAGGCACTAAGAAAAGAAGATTTGACAACAGACCGAGATGGGCTAGATTGGCTTCTTGGGCAGGAATGGAGATTGCTGCAGCCTGAGGCATGGGTCTCATCACGCAGGAGGTACAGAGTGTAAATTAAAAAAAAAAGAAGAAAGAAATGGCTCGTGCACATTCTGAACTGTATGTCAATTGCATTCTGTATGTCTGCATGGAACAATGACATAGCATGGCAAGACAACATTACGTGTCTTATTGTTATTTATGTAACAATGTAGTGACGGCAGTATTGTTAGAAAATAGGTTCTCTATTGTGTAGCTCTTGAGAGGCATAGTAAGGGTGGGGGAAAAGAGTGTGTGTGACTTTTTTGTAGGACTACCTTGTAATTGTACCTTGTAACCTTGTCAATTTAGTGTATTCTAATCTGATCTTCTCCCCAGGAACAAAGTCCTAACTCTTTTGAGCAGTGTCTTTTTTGTTTGTTTTTTTGTTATAAAGGTGTTTATCCTCCTAGGGCTGACAGGGCCTGACTGCCTTGCTCCTTTTGGGGGGTACTTCCCCCGCTGATCCCCCTCCCTGCGGTGGGGCCAGGGGGGCTGTCCACCAACCCTGGAGAATCTCATCCAGATGTCTCCCTTACCCCATCGCAGTGGCAGGGCGGGCTGTGGTATTTTGCGTAGGGCTTCATGAAGCTCATTCGCACTTCCATTTTCCTCCTAGGTTTTCTCCCTCCTGAGGCTATGGCAAACATGCAGAACACAAGCATGTACAGGCACGCATCCACTCTGGAACTGCAAGCCCCTTCCCCCACCCAATTTGCGTCTGCCTCCCAAACATAAGTGCTATGACTAGATCTCCATCTGGTGGCAGCCAAAAGCCAGGAGGTCCCACCACCCTAATCCAGGAAAGGAGAACTGCCAGGCAGCCGACTTATCCTCTCCGAGCCCCCCCCCCCCAACTCCCACCGGCTGACCCATGCTACCGCAGCTCATTCCCAAACTCAGGTACCCTGGTGGTGAGAGGCAAGATGCAGCCAGTGTCCCCAGTCCTTTATACCGCTGGGCCGGCTCAAGCAGTGACATTTTCCATGTCTATTTGATCAGACAAATGATTGGTTACCATCAATGAATTAATAAATAGATCAGATTCAGAATGCAGGATAATCTGATCAATGGTGAGACTTTAAAGGGTCATGGGCAGTTATTCTCAATGCAAGAATTCACCATAAAATGGCCATTTTCGTGGGCTGTAAATTCTTAAAGAGCACCAAGTGTCCTCAAGGCAAAAACTAAATCAGGAGCTGCACCTTGCAGAGGGGTATTAAGGTACATAAATGGAAAATGTTATGCCTCCATTTGAGGAGTGAAAGATCCTGATTGAGCTCCATGGAGCCAGCAGCCCAATCACTTTCACTTTTCCTATTTGTTGGCACCCCCGCAATTTTGATGTTTTATGAATTTGAGAGTACAGAGGGCATGCTGTATAGAAGTAACTGGAGATATCTTTTTAATTACTGTTTTTATATTTTTGTGGTACTTCTGATTGAAAACAAAGCCGTCTCTCAACAAACACGCCTTATTAATTAAGGTGGATTGATTTTCATTAACAAACATATCTCAAAATTATTTTAAAAAGTAATTAAAAAGACATCTCTATTTACTTCTATACAACACATTCCCAGGATTATTACTCTTGGCATTGCAAAAATGCAGATGCTCATTTCCAGAGCCATACATTAAGCTGCATCACTGCATGGTTATTTGATTGGTTTCCACCAATCACAGTGCAGGGGCGGTCTGGTCCCCTTTTATAAGGCTGGATTAAAGCCTGATGATGATGTATTTTATATTATAATGCAGTTGAGGTTTTTCCACCCATCGGCATTAAGAACTGTAGTACCTCTTATGCAACATACAGATGCTGCCTTGTGCTGACTGTTTATCTAATTTCAACAGCGCCGACTCCTGGAAGCTGCATCTCTCAATGCCGTGGCTCTGCTCACCAGACTAAACCTGGAATCCTAAATTAGCCAGTGAAGGGCACATAAAAAAATGCCCAAAACTAGTTAAAAAGATCCATTTGCTTCTTCAACTGCTGGAATTGTAGCCTTCAGAGCACATAGTCACCATGCAATCATTCACATCAATCAGAGGGAGGAGCAGAAAGAAATCTTAATTTAAAAAAAAATTTACATTGCCTCTCAAGTCTGCTTCATTCACAAAAAAGTTTGACTGCTTCAATATAAATTAATATGTATAGTTGGGGGGGGGGGGGTTCTTACAGCATAAGAACGTTATATCGGGGTGTTTGTGCTGACAGAATTGCTCAGCTTCGCTTTGCAGTCCTCTTGCCCAAACAGCACAAGTAAACATTCTTATACTGTCAGAAACACCCCCAACTATATATATATATATATATATATACACACATACACACACACACACATACATACACACACACACACAAATACATGTACACACACACCGTATTACAGTACCTTACTGCTCTCCTATAATATACTGTGCTGCATACTTCGTAACAGGAAATGCCAGCTATAAAGTCAAACTGGTCAATTTGATAAGCTAATTTGATCATAATGTCTGGAACAGGAGTGATCAAATTAAGACGATTCCTCACTGTGCTTGCACATGCACACACCCACCCAGGCAGAAAGTCTCAGAACAAATTTTTTTTGGATAAAACAACTGCTAATTTAGCTGACAGCAAGCCATGAGGTCATACAAGATGTGGTTCCTTTTCTCACTGCCATTTTATAAAAGGGTGTTCACTGCAAGAATTTGGAAAAGTACAACTGTGCTATATTGTTATTAGAGTGAAATAAATGATTTCATTAGCGATTCAAATCTCACTACATTCCAAAGTGACCTTTCTTGAACCTTAAAGTTAGGTAAAGCCGAAGAGGAGACTGCTCTTCCTATGAACTGGAAATACTAATCACACAACTGGGAGAATGCTATTCACCTGAAGAAGGGACCTGTGTGGCTCGAAAGTTTGTGTATAATTCCATCTTTGTACAAGACACTTGGTTGGTCCAATAAAAGGTATCAAACCTTCCATCTTCTCCTACTCACTCACCGAGAAATTTTCAAAACTCAGCAACGTTTACTGTAACAAGTAACATATAGTGACTCCAAATCCATCCTGACTGACTATACCAGTGTTTCATGAGCACAGACCCTTCTTCAGGGTGAGTCAAAGGATCAACTGACTTGTCAGTTTATTTATTCCAGTTTCTTTTATTTGCTAAAAAAGGCTTCTCCATCTTTGAAATGTCAGACTTCTAAACCTTATATTCTTTTGTGTGCACTTTCTACCATTGCAGCATTTTGAACCAGTTTTAAGCAAACACAAGAAAAAGAAGTTCCTGACTTGTACAGATATTCAGCTCACATCCACATTTAGGCAGTCTTCCACTGAGCATGCTCAGTCACCAGAGACCACCTTCAAGTTGGACTCCTTTTTCCACCATGGCAGTTTCACCCTAAATGCTTCCAGAAATGCACAATTAACGAAAGCCTTGCCAAGAGAAAGAGCAGAGACCTTATAAAACTCGAGGGCCGGCCCGGTGGCATTGAGGGCTGAGGTCCTGGATGCCACACCTTGCACAACTTTGGCAACTTGGGTTTGGGAACAGACCCGGGTCGTAGAATAGAGCTTCCAAAATGGATGCTCTCCTCCTCCAGATGGAGTGGGTTACTGGGTAGCAAATGCACCCGTAGCTCTTCTGCCGGTGGAAGCACGGGCAGTGGGGCCGGGGAGGGAGGACGCTGTTGGGCACTTGACGACTGTGTGTGTCTGCACGCTATTTGTCTGGATGTACATCCTTCATGCCGGCACCCACAGGGGATGGGAAGAAATTGGGGGGAAAAATGTAAAAAAAAAAACCTGGTCGAATGAGCACAATGAAACCAGGAACCTAGTATCGGGACCTGAGCAGATGGAGTCCGGGTGAAGGGGGTGTTACAAGGCCCCCTCCGAAGTGCCGAGGAAGGTAAAAAAAAAAGAAAACTCGAGGAGTGGTTGAGGGCATGGCACCTGGGATTCAATGCTAAAAAGTGCAAAATCATGCACCTAGGGAATAGAAACCCAGAAGCTGTGTATAAAATGGGGGGAGGGGGTACTGACAGTCACTAAGCCAGAAAGAGACCTTGGGGTAATCGTATATGATGACTTCAAAGTGGTGTGGCAGTGCAATAAGGCAGTGAGCAGGGCCAATGGGATGCTGGGTGCACAGGGACAGGTATCAGTAGGAGGAGGGAGGAAGGAAGGAAGGTGGTGTTACCACTGTATCGGTCTCCGGGGAGACCGCACCTGGACACTGTATTCAGATATGTAGGCCACATCCCAGAAAAGACAGATAGGGCACAAACAATCCAGAGGAGGAAACTAAAATGGTACAGGGGTTTCATCAAAAGCCCTACAAAACTGAGGGATCTCAACATGTACACCGGGGGTGGGGGGGGAGGATGAGAGACCAAAAGTACTTCATGGGGTGAACAGGGTACAGGAGAGGAGTCTATTTCAAATGAGGAAGTGTACCTGTACAAGAGGGAATGCAAGGGAAAGCTGTGTTGGTAGAGGGAATGTGAGGAAGCACTACTTCATTCAAAGAGTGGAAGATGCATGGAACAACCTGCCAGCAGAGGTGGTGGGAGCAAAAATTGTAAGAGCTCCAAATATGCACTGGAAAGGCACAGGGAAATATTGGTCAATAGGCAATGGGCGAGGGGGGGAGGGGAAGGTCGGCAGAGACCAGGTAGGATCTACGTACACAGAATAGGCAGGGAAAATCTAGACAGACCACATGGGTCAAGCGGTTCTTTTCTATCAACAATTTCTATGCTTCAAGGGAGGTTGGGTTAGTCGTATGGATGTGAACTGAATACTAATAGTAGCACTACGTTTATGAACAAGTAGCCTCTTCTTACTACCCACAGTAGATTCAGTTCACTATCCCTACTTAAGCAGACTCCTAGCAGTCCTGTGGAGGAGAGGACAAGGTGCTCACCTCAAGTTTTTAGGCGAACAGAGACTGGAGGACTGAGGTCCCCAAAGGCAGCATGGTGGTCACTGTGCACATCATTGCTGTAATGGAATATCAACATATGCACACTAGACCAGGTAGCAGCCCTGCGTGTGTTAAAGACAGGGAGTTATCTGGCAGCAGTATGTCTGGTGAGGTGAGCCCTTAGCCCATCGGGCAGCTTCTTTCCAGACAAAATTATAACACACCACGATTCAGTAAGTAATCCACCTGCAAATGGACTGTGACTGCTAGGCTGCCTTGGCCAGCAACAGCGCACCGCACATGACAAACAGCTGCAGCCTCTCACCATGCACTGTGTTATTAAAAAAAAAAAAAAAAAAAAAAAAAAGCAGAACCCTGCGGACATACAGCACCTAGAATTTCCACTCAGTACTGGAGCAAGAGACTTAAAAAAAAAAAAAATCATGGGTAGCATTAAAGAGCTAGTGGAGCCAAAACAGGGAGACAGGAAAATAACACAAAGTTTGAGTAGTAGTCAGTTGTAACTTTTTATTTATTAAGTATTTTTCCTTTTTTTCTTTTGCTCTTCAGCAAGTCTTCTATATCGTAATATTGTGCTGGATGTGTGGAACAGCTCTTAGCCCGGCAGCGGACATATCTTTTTTTTACACAACATGTGTGGGTCTCTTTTCATGAAGATAAAAGAGATAACTCACTGACCACATGTGAGATATCATTTATATCTTCACAGTTGAGTATGTCACAAAAAACTCACTGACCACATGTGAGGTATCATTTATATCTTCACAGCTGAGTATGTCACAAAAATTCAGAACTCATTTAGAATGTTCGGCCTCAGCTGGCCCGTCGGCTCAGCGGTTGGATTTCCTCTTCAGACACCAGCGACATGGGTTTGGGAACGGACCCAGGTCATCAGAGGGACGGCGGGGGAAGGTTCGAGCATCCCTGGACTGCTCTCCTTTTCTGGGGAGGCGAGTGCGTTTCCAGTGCAGCAGAGGCTGGGTTCGTGCATGGCACTGAGTGCCTTCAAGAACTCAGGGGCGGGGCGGAGGCTGGCGGTCACTGCACATCCCCGCCCCTGCCTACAGGGGAGAAAAAAAAAAACCGTGTGTGTGCCTGGCCTTCTCCATGAAGACCTGCCCTTGGGCTTCAATTAGCCTCCACAGCCAGCTTTCCCAACCAGATGCTAATACTACGGTGCTGGTAGGGAGACTGTGTCACAGCCCCACCCTCTGAGGGGAAAAGCCAGGGATGCCTGGGACAGCATAGGCGGAGGTGGGAGTGCGGGGGTCCATGACCAGGGCAGACATCGATGGCCAAGGCACACACTGCAAAAAGTATACTAAATATATATTAAAAAAAAAAAAAGAATGTTTGGCCTCAGTAACAGTATTAATCGTATTCAAATGCAAATAACTTCAAAATGAAAAATGATAGCATTGTACTGTGAGCATGAAAGTTGTTCAGCACAAAAACATTTACAAAATAAGTGGTGTTTCATTTAAAGCTACCTTTTAGGTTTTTTTTTTTATAATTAACAAAAAAACAAGAATTTTTTATTTTCACTTTTTGACAAACAAATGCAAATAACTAAAATGAAAAACTGATAGCATGGTACTGTGAGCACAAACGTTGTTCAGCATAAAAAGATCTACAAAATGAGTGGTGTTTCACTTACAGATACCTTTTAGTTTTTTATAACTGGCAAAAAACAGCACAAAATCCAATTTTTTTCACTTATTGCAACAAACAAATATAAATAACTTTAAAACTGAAAAAAAGAGACCCACAATTGTTGTATAAATCGAATACGACATGGGTGGCGGTAAGATAGCAGAACTATCTCCACTCGCTGTCACCGAACTCTAGGTATCCCACTCGTGGCTTCGCCACTCGTGAGATATCAAGAGTTCAATGGTAGCTCATGGAGATATTTTGCCCCACACTACATCATCAGCATTATGATCTCACTGACAGTGACATCACGTGTGAATGACCTGGCAGTCACTCACTTGCTGTTCCTAAGTAGCAGTGATGTCATAGTCAGTGAGGTCACAATCCTGATGATGTGTGGAGCAGAAGAGCAAGATATATCAGCTACCAGGCTAAGAGCTGTTTCACACATCACACCTACTAACATCAGGTAAACAATCTTCTAATTAAACAAATGTAAAAGAAAAAGTACCTCAGATATAAAAAGTACTGGTTGGCTTTTAAAAAAGTCTAATGTTAGATTTAGGCAATACACTAGCTCTTTAAGGCCTGGTTCAGATGGAGTTGAGAAACTAACCTAGGCAGGACTTTTGCATGAGGGCATAGGACATCCTCTTCCTTGTGGAAAACCAGATACACTAACTCCACAGAAAGCACCTGGTGCTCACTCACCAGTCTATCAGAGATGATGGCAACCAAATATGTGGTCTTCCAAGACATATGACAGCACTTTTTTCCATAGGTTCAAATGGTTTGCATTAGGTCCCACATGGGAAGCATGATGCATACTGGGTAGCACACATGGTTCAGACCCTTTGACAAATCCAGGAATCCACTTTCTTCTCTGTCACTGTTAGAATACCAGCCTTTATCGGTTAAGTGGAGATGGCAGCAAGCCAGCTCGGTGGCGCTGAGGTTTGAGGTGCTGGACACCACACCTCGCGCTATGCCAGCAACCAGGGTTCAGGAATGAGCCCGGGTCATCAGGGGTTGACCGGGGAGGGAAAGGAATGAGTGTCTACAGACTGCTCTCCTCCTCCTGGGGTGGGTTCAGGGATCGCACTGCTCTGCAGCGGCCCCCAATGGGAATCAGGGGCACTACAGGTGCGGAACAACGGGGGGTGGGGTGAGTGCGGTGGACATCGGTACATAGTGCCTTGATGTCATTGCAGATCTGTACTCCCGAAGGGAAAAAATACAGAGGTAAATGGCGGTCGGTCGTAGCGGCTTGATGGCCGTGCCTCCACACACCCTTGGACCAGAAGGAATTGTGCTCCAATATTAGATCTGGGAACGGCAGAAAGGGCATAGGGGGAGCCCCGCCGTGGGTACTGTGTGTGCTAGCCTGAGCGAGTGAGCCGATGGGGGTAGCACGGGGTGTGGAGGATGGCAGCCGGACGATATGCAGGCCGAGCTGCAGGAGTAAAAATAAGAATAAAAAAAAAAAAAAAAAAAAAGATGGCAGCGGCCAGATGCACCTTGAGAGATATAACTTGCTGCCTTATGGGACAGGAACCAGGAGTAGTCATGAATGTGCTTTACTGACCCAGAAACTGAAGGCAGGCCATGCCCAGTGCAGCAGCATGAGAACCTCTTCCATTTACGACCACCAACTTTTAGAGTAAACTCCTTCCAAGATGCCTCCAGCACACCTAGAATGTCCTTGGAAAGCCCTAGGGCCTGGAACCTAGCCACTCAGGAACCAGGATGTCAGGTGCAAAGACTGCAGGTACTGGTGCCTGGTTTTCACCTTTGGACATTGTCATAAGGTTTGGCTCCAGTGGGAGCAATCAAGGTGGCTTGCTAATGAGGCTGCGGAGGTCCTAGCACCAAAACTGGCATGTCCAGTCTACAGCCAACAGGATCAAAGATGCTCAGTCACTCCAAGACTTGAGAATCACCTTGTAAACTAGAGCAAACAGAAGGAAGGCATACAAGAGACCCCCTTGTCAATGATCAGGCAAATGTTGTCACCCGGCTGAGTGCCCTGCTGTGTAGAAGGGGGTGGGAAGACAGGCGCAAAACAGACTCAGCTTACTGTTTTCCCAGAAAGTGAACAGGTTTGTGGATGACGTTTCCCCATTCCAAGAACACCCGGTCACCACCTACAGGTGCTGTGACCACTCGTGGGATATGCCCACCACATGACTTAGGGCATCTGCTAGCTGGCTGTTTGTACCTGCCACATGGACTGCTACTGGATCTGTGTGCAACGAGAGAGTCAGGGATCATGTCTGTAATGCCTCCTGACATAGTGGGTAGGAGTGACGTGAAAAAATAGCAACGTACTGCAGGGTTTTATTTAACTCTAAAAATTGATTAGCGTTTTGCTCATAAAAGTTCTAAAACATTGTGAAAATGCATAGCACTTGCCTCACTGTGTTTAACAAACATAACACTTCTAGAAACCTATATAAATGTTTTCTGTACAGTTAGTATTGTCCCAAGAAAAAACTGCTAATCAATTATTTAAAACCCTGCACTGCCACGTTCCCCTGAAGGCACTGCTGTCACCGGACTATCAAAAAAAAAAAAAGCACTACACACTGAGGCTGCAATATATTATTATTTATTTATTTTTGGTCCCAATATTTAGAACCATGCCAGGCCACACTGCCCCCACAATCACCTTGCAATAATACTTTGTCGGGATGGAGCCAGTGTATACAATACAACATTTAAAGCACACAGACTACTCTGTGATTGAACAATTCATACAAATAGCAAAAGGTGCTCATTAAGTTAAGAGGGTCTCAGAAAACAACATCAGCAAGTTAAAAGGCACTGCAACAATTGGGCAAAAAATGGCAAAACTGCAAACCCAGGAGGTACTAAAACAAATTATTTTCACACTCATATTTTCTTATGTAATTAAGGCAAGGCTAGAATTATGTAATACATATTTCACCAATAATAAAACATGAGTAAGAAAAATCCATTAAGAGAAAAAAGGAGAAAAAGGGGAGGGTGAAGACAGGGAAAGGGAAGGAAGGGGAAGGGAAGAAAGAGAAATACGAGACCAAACTAAGATTGTTGCAATGCCTTTAACTGCTGATGTTGATTTCTTAGAATCCCACAAAATCAATCAATGTATATTTACATATTTGGGATTGTAAAATAATGCTAAATTATTTTAAGAATGGTGGGGTTTCACTTAAGCAACAGGCAGTCATGATTTGGCAAAACTCTTGAAACTACTGGGCATGATGGTAGACTACAAAGGAAATAAGCACCATATGTTTTAAACTGTAACCATATGTATGCAACCTTTGAGAAAGATTGTACATATTTGAATATATTCAATGAAGTGGTTTAAATGTATACATATTTGCAGTCTGTCAACTGCAAGTCAATACAATCAACTTGAGCACCTTTGGCTATCTGTACGAACTGTCCAAACACCGTGTACAGTGTGTGATTTAAATGTTGTATTGTACCCACTGGCTCCACCCATGAAAACAGTTATAGCGGCAGTGTGGTCCGGTGTTCTTCAGACTGGGACCATAAATAACAATACATTATATTTCAGCCTTGGTGTGTAGCCCAATTTTTTGTTGTTTTACAGGGTTAATTTAAGTGACATCCTGCTTGTTCAGTTAGGACATGGTAGCAGTGTAACGTAAAACAAGTGCTAGTGTTGTAAGAATGAACACAAGTGAAACAGCACTCACAACATCCTTAACAGCAACGCACACAACTGAGCAAAAAACATTTACTTTTAATGACTGAGACAGCAAGAAGCTGCAGTTTTGGTGGTCATAGAGTATTGTTTTTACTGTTTCCTGCCACTTGGATCAATGGTGGGGCCATAAGGGGAGACAGAATGCGAGAGAAGAGGCTGGTGTCGCTTGACTACTCACTCGTGCTGATAGTGCTGGACAGAGTTGACAGAGCAAGGCAGTCAGTAGTTGGACCCTGAATACAGCAGTGTGTGCTCGCTGAGGTGGGTTTTCACCTACCTTTCAGGATGTGCTAAGATATGTGACCTCCAGTAGGGTGGTAGTACTGGAAGACTAAAAGGAGCAAATGGGAGTTGTGGATTATTGGCAGGCTGTCTGCCTGCATTAGCGGGTGCTTCTCTGCTGTTCTGGTTGCACCTTGTGTTCCAATCATGGTCAAGGGAGGCAGCACTATCAGTGGGAAAAACGAAGAGGAGCCTGGAGGGAATTATTGAGGTAGGCATTTGTCCCACCACACTTTTCCCCCTCATGTGGAACCATTACTGAACTGTACGAACTACAATATTCTATACTTTTTCAACATCATGATCAAGTGTCTTGAAACTGCAGCAGTCAGCTTTCCCATATTTCAAACAGAAATACAGAAAATTACAGCAGAAAAAGATCCATGGTCCATCCAGTCTGCCCAGGTTCCCAAAATCCCTGGGATCATTTTTGGAACCTAATGTCCCGTCCCCGGTACTAACTCTCCCAGACTTCATATGGTGGTACATTACTAGTCACACTGGTTTGTAAGGTGTCAGACAAAAATATTCACTTTCCCAAAATGACCACTCTTCAAAAAGGCATGATGCATTACCCAACACACATCAAAATCTAACTCTCACGATACCTCAAGACTTGGCTCATAGTACTTTGGAAGATCACAGAAATATATCAGAACACAGGAACAAGACATTTTCTGGAGGCCTAGGCAGCCCCTAGCCCCCTTGACATTTCTTAAACATTTCTGGCCCACACTTAGGGCACTTGAACCACTCCTGAGGGGACCTTTTCTTTCCTGCAGAATAAAAGGTTTGAGAGTGGTGGGGATGGAGCTGGATGACATATGATTAGTAGTTCTCAAGCTTGAAGACTGTTTCTAGTGACTGAGCGTGCTTAGTGGAAAACTGCCTAAGTGTGGATAGTGAACTGAATCTACAGTATGTAGTTTGAGTAAATAAAATGAAGGGGCTATGCTCACGAAACATTGGGGTTAGTCAGGATTGATTTAAATTCACTTTATCATTGTTCTTACAATAAACATTACTGAGTTGAAAATGTCTGCGAGTGAGTCATCTTCCTTTTGTTGTGTGACAAATTAATGATTACGAATTTGTTCCCATCCCTTTAAAATGTTATTGCAAAAATTAAAACTGCTTTAAAGTCATTTATATCAAAAAGAAACTTTAGTGGTACCGAATACTAGTTCGGATTTCACCTTTAATTTACTTATCCTGATCTTGTGGCATCAGGCCACGGTTATATTTAATTGTCCATATCAATCCATACATTTTCAGGAAGTGAAATACAGCTCCTTTGTCAACATGGAGATGATGCACGGTATCTGCTTCTTGGCATTGAATCCTGGTATATTTGAAGATGACTCAAATCCACGTGCCACCATGTGATTTACGCGTGTCAGAATCTGCATTATCTCAAGTGTTTTGCCATACTCCTTTAGGATATTACATAAGGACTGGATAAACCAAGAACCATCCCTAGTGTTTCTCCATGAGTAGTAACCTAGAACAAGCAATAAGAGTAGAGTAGAAAAATGATAACTGGTTCCATCATAGTAATAAATAACAGCTTACTAAAGAAACTAGACAATAAGTGACATACCAAATGTCTAAACTGTATGTTACAGAGGCCACTGCATTTTATTACATATGAACATACATATGAAGAAGCCAGCAGAAGAAGGCCATTTGGTCTATCAAGTCTGCTCGTACTGCAGGGTCCACAGCTTGAGCTAATGTCCCTGCCCTCCCTCCCCACTCCTCCCATCCTCCCTACCCATGATCCTGATCTTCCCCCTATGCTTATGCCAGCCTCTCTTAAAGCTGTCCACTGTCTTCAACGAGATGACCTCTTCCGGCAGCACATTCCAAGTGTCCACCACCCTCTCTGTGAAGAAGTGCTTCCTGACCTCCTTCCTAAACCTCCTACTCTCCAGCTTAAGACTGTGCCCCCTTGTGTTATGGTTGCCACTCAGCTTAAAGAGACTCTCCTTATCAACCTTATTTATCCCTTTCAAGTACTTGAAGGTCCCAATCATGTCCCCTCCCTCTCCCAGCTTCCAGGGAATACAGTTCTGTGCCCTCAACCTCTCCTTGTATGCCTTACCCTGCTGACTGGCTATCATCTTTTGTAGCCTTTCTCTGAACCTTCTCCAGCAGGTTAATGTCCTTTTTGAGGTGTGGGCATCAGTACTGAACTCCATACTTTAAATGCAGCTTTACCAGTGACCTGTACAAGGGCAGCATAACCTCCTCTCGCCTACTACTGATCCCTCTAGATATGCATCCTAGCCGCAGTGGTGGCATTCTATTGTCAACTAGGTGTGCATCCACGTCTGTCAAAACAAGGAAAAGGGGTGTTTTTATAGGCAGATCGCGGATGCATTTCTCAGTGTTTTCAACTGACTGGGTATCTTTTTTCATAATAATGATCATTGTTTTTGCCTGTAAGGGGTAGTCAGGGAGTGGGGAACTGACGATGAGTTGACGTTGGCAGGCACACACAGTGTATTCAGCTCCCGGACTCAGTTGCATGGGGGGGGGTAAGCATTTCAATGGTAATGCGCTGCCATGGGGACATGACTGACTGACCCACCATGCTGTAATTTCAGAAGTCCATGCTGGTATTGGCTGTGATGATCCAGCAGCCCAGCCCCTGCTGTGATTGGTCGAGGACCCAGGTCGAGGGGTGTTGAAGGCACAGAATCGGATCCATGGGCTTTTTAAAGCCATTCAAAAATGCTCCATTTTGGACTGTACGGTCAGATATATCTTCTGACCTAGTCCCCAGTTGTTCTTCAATGACTAAGAGAGCAGCAGGCAGCGGCAGACAGTTGTATGGCACACAGCAGCATTTTAGAGCCAGCTGAGGACAGGACAGCTGAGCCAAGGTGAAGCCGGCGAGTGAGGGCAAATCTCCATCTCCTGTCCCCGCTCCCGTCCTGACCCGAATCCAATCGTTAGCCTACAGCCTTCATCCCTTCACCATCCAGGCCCACAACTAGGACTCAGGAGGAGTACATCAGTACCATGCCAACAGCTAAGCACACCCATAGTAGGCTCAGAAGCAGCTGCTGCTAAACTTTACTAGTCTGGTCTCCCATCTGGTCTAGTGGCAGCAAACAGCAGAAGGCAGCAGCGCGAACCCGGAGCAAAGTTGCACATGGAGGTCCCACTCCCATCCTGGGCTCCCACCCCATCCCCCGTCCAATCATTGGATTCATGAGGTAACCACCTGGGTAACCAGTGTGTGAGCCTGCTGACTACACTAGTAGAACTGACCACTCAAACTCCCTTTTGTGTCCCCCTGAGACCGAGAGGAGTGCAGCAGCAGCCAGAGACAAGCTGACAACACTTTGTGATGTCCGGTTCCTGCCAGAAAGAGAGTGAAGTAGTGGGAACTGTCTGCATCAACACAAGATTGCTCTGGAGTCACTGAGTCACCAGGTAAGGTACAGTAGTGTGTGCAGGCAGAGGGCATGGTATGGACTGCGATTGGAAAACGCTGTTTTGTGACTCAAGTCTCTAAGGAAGCTTACAGTCCCAACTTACAGTAAGTCAAGGCCAAAACACCATAACCATCTGACTTGGCCATACGGTAATGAGCATAAACCAACATTGTTTTATTTGACTACAGCAGGCGGTGTCACTGGTGGTGTAACATGAAATGTAGTGCTCCCTGGGAGTGCTTATCAGGTACCACCAACATGGTAGAAATCCATAAAAACTATATGTTTTCTAAACAAAGTGCAGTTTGGTCACTTTGAGGTTCTAGTTTTAGTCACTGGATTTTTGATCGGCAGTCACAGAGGCTACATGGGGTAGAAAAATTATACTTCCATGAGCACCCACCAGAGCAACAAGTGTGGCAACAAGACTGGCTGACTGGAGCAACAAGTCTGCTCCACTTCTTCACTCTAGCTATTATGTTTGTTATAGCAGGGTTCTAGATGGGGTCCTGTGGGTTCCAACAGAGCCAGAGAAACAGGGCAGAACGGGGGACTGGCAATGTCGGAAACACAAGGAGAGGGAGAGTTGAGAGTGAGTTCACACAGTAATGTTCATACTGTTGCATTTATTTATCATGTAATTATCTCAGTCTGACATGTTAAGTTATGCAGTTCCAATGATTCTGCAGCATTTCAGCAAATAAAGGCTCTATTTCAGGTGTGAGAGGGCATGAAATGTTATATGCAAATTCAGCTCTATACTTCTGTATAGTGGCTTCAGTCAGTGATCGCGCTGCATGAGAAACACAGCATGGGTACAGTACAGTAAAACAGCACCTTCTACCTAACATTTGGAAAAGATATAGCACCACATTTTCATGTTGTGACTAAAGTAGAGTAAAGAGGCGAAAGGGAATAAAGTTGCAGGTACAATGTATCAGGCTGTTAAAAAAAATAAAAATTAATGACTTTAACAGTACAAAGTGAATACTAGATAGGACTTCCGGTGGCGCCATGGAGCAGTGAACATCGTTGGGTCAGAGCTCTCACCCTAGCCTTTCTACAAAAACAGGAAAATACCCAATGTGGAAATTAAAACAAAGTTAATACAATCTGTTAAATTATTGCCATTTACAGCCAGTCTAGATAAAGTATCATTTCAGCTTAAAAGATCAAAAAGATTTGGGAGACGAGGACCTAACTGAAGAGGGGAACAGCCCGAAAATGGCAACTATAGAGGAGGCCAAATGAACACGCCAGGGCAAAAACCAAACTAACAAGTTCCCTTCTGAATCCATTCTGGCAGCTATTCAAGAATTCCGAATGGAGGTAAAGCAAACTCTAACAGACCTCTGCTTGGACCTCCAAACACTACAAGGCCATCTAGATGAAGTGGACCACCAAATTTCTCAAAATACAGACTTGCTCAATACTCATCAGGTAACCCTGCTGGCTTTGGCAAAAACACAGCTTCAGATTGCTCAACGCCAAGAAGATGCTGAGACTTGATAGGAGGAGGAAAAACTTACAGTTTTATGGTATCCCCGAGAAAGAAGAGGGTTCCGATATTCAGGCCTTCCCTAGACCATTTCCTCTGATCTGCCTTAGATCTGCCACCTGAGTTTTCCATAGACGTTGAAAGGGCTCATCGGGCATTGGGCCCCAAGCCCTCTCCAGGATCCCGTCCAAGATTAATTATTGCTCGTTTTCTGAACTTTGCAACAAAAGAGCAAATACTTCAAAAAGCTTGGGCTCAAAGAGTAGTTATGTATGAGAATTTGAGAGTGTATGTGGACAATGATTACATACCACTAACCCAGAGATTACAATGCGAATACACACCCCTCTTCACATGCCTCAGACAGAATAAACTAAAATTTAAAACACCGTATCCGGCAAAACTGGTGGCGCATTTTTCGACTGGGACCAAGACATACCTAACGGTGTACAAAGCGACGGCTGATCTGAAGTCAAGGAAATTGTTTCAGGATCAAGATACACAGGCCAGAACCAGACCGCGGAGACCTGCGGTACAATCCCTTAAGAGCCAACAGCGCAGATAATAAAAATAATAAGTTATTTATAAAGTGCCTTTCAACTTACCAAGGCGCTGAACACATTAAAACCATAACATCAAATATAAATCCAATAATACATATAAATAAAATCATAACATAACATCAAACATTAAAATCAGTTAATAAAATATGAAGTAAGATCTCAGCACAGTAAAAATTAACTTATGAATAACCATCCAAAAATAATATTTGCCACAGATGAGTTTTCAGATTATTTTTTGTTTTTTGTTTTTTTTGTAAAGTCTGTTTATTAAGTTTTCATCACACATCAAAAGGAAAAAAAGACAAAATACACACTACATTTGATAATGGATGGACAATACAACACACAAACAAACGAAGACGAAAAAGAAAAAGGAAAGTACACCTGGTTATTTCATTTATACATCACATTAATTCCATTTGTAATATTACACTATTACAATGTCATGACCGAGTGTGTGGACTTGTCCCCAAGTTCCTGTGTGTCCCTAGGCCCCCCCATCCCTCTTGTTTCTTCACCTAATTAATAACAGAGGGTGGCCCCACTGTCTTGCCCTGAACTGAATACCTATGAGAGGGGCCAGGAATAAGTTCAGGAGAGCGCCAGCAAACATTTGTTTGCACCAAGTGTCCTTTCTCCAATGGGGCTTCTTTACTCATTTCCTGCATCTTTCTCAACCCTAGACCTAAGTGTCCCACCCCGTACGGAGCATTATGCTTTCAGAGATGCTCAGAGTCACCAGAAACTGGGCCCACTCCCTCACAAACCTCTCCTCTCCTTCTCTTACTGCCCAGGTGAATCTCTCCAGGGCCAAAGACCGCACCACCACCCTTTTCCAGTCTGCTATTGTGGGCCCATTTCCAGTCACTCAAGTGTTCTGAATGCAGTGCCTTGCCAACACAAACAATACTCTAACCCACCTGGACAAGATTTGCCATTCCTCTTCCCCAACTTTCCTTTCCATCCCAACCAGACACACCAGGGGATCCCAGGATAACCGCCCCCCAGTCCCCTTGTTTACCTCCTGTACTACCTTCTCCCAAAACTTAACCAAGACTGGGCATGCCCAAAAACAATGATAGAAGGTACCCAACCCTCCAACACATCTCTTGCAATTCGGGGATACCCCAGGGTACATCCGGTGCACTGCAACTGGCGGCCAATAAGCCCTGTGCAGAAATTTAAAAAAAGCCTCTTTGAATTTATTACATACCATAATACCCTCCGGCATCCCCAATATCATTTCCCAATTAGCTTCAGATATCTGCAGGCCTAAATCCCTTTCCCATAGGGCTTTTGTGGGGCCTGTTAAATCTAGCAAATTCAACCTATCTTGCCTGGTAGCCTTACCAATAAACCCTTTCGGATCTTTCCTGGCCTGGCTTAGTATCTGCTCTAGCTTGTTTGGGCTTAACCCCACACTACCCCCCCTTGCTCAGCCCCCTGACATATGCTCTTACCTGAAAGTATCTAAATAGATGTGAAGCCCCTAAGTTTATCCCCCTACTAATCTTATTAAACTTGATCAACTTCCCTTTCTCCAGCAAGGTTCCCACGCATACCACTCCCCTTTTTTCCCAATCCAGGAACTCTCTGTCCTCCATTCCCTGGATAAAAAAAGGATTCTTTACAATCGGGAGCAAAATTGTTTCTCTCTGAGCTGGTCCCTTTCGCCTCCAGGAATGTCCCCAGGTCTCCAGCGTCTCTCGCACCAACGGATTAACCTTCCCCATTCTCCTGTACACCTGTAGCCCCTTACTATGTAGATATGTTGACAATCTCCCGGGAACTCCCTCTTGTTCTAATCCCACCCAGCTAGCCACCTCCGGCTTGTGAATCCAATCCATTACACTCCTACGTTGCACCGATCTATAATAAGCCACCAGGTCTGGAAAATTAAGTCCACCTCTGGATCTATCTGTCTTAAGTCTTGCTAGGCTTATTCTGGGTTTTCTTCCCTGCCATATGAATTTGACAAACCCCTTCTCCAACCTTTTAACATCCCTCTGTATTAGACTCACCTGCAGCATTTGCATCGGGTATAGTATCCGGGGTATAATGTTCATTTTAATGAGGTTTATCCTCCCAATCCAAGATATGGGCAGATGCAACCACCGCTTCAGGTCTGCCAAAATCCCTTTGATTAATGGGTGATAGTTCAATCTGTACAAGTCGTCCCACCTTCGCCCCACATCTAGCCCTAAATATTTAAGGTCTGACTTAACCACGCTAAAGCCTCTCTGCTGCACCTCTGGGCTGATATCTGGAAATCCCATTATTTCTGACTTCTTCACATTTATCTTATACCCAGAGAAGTCTGTGAATTTTCCAGTAATATCCATCAGGTGTCTCAGTGAGTCACCCATGTCCCCTAAAAAAAGAAGCATATCGTCGGCGTACAGTGTCACTTTATGCACCCTCCCTTCCTTCCCCATCCCTCACTCCCACCACGCCCTCATGCAGGCGTATCGCCAACGCTAGGGGTTCAACTGCCACAGTAAACAATAAAGGTGAAAGCGGGCACCCTTGCCTAGTCCCTCTCTCTAATTCAACCTTCCCAGATAAACATCCATTCACCATTACCCGTGCACTGGGCTTCCGGTACATGGATTTAACCCATCCTATATACACGAGTCCCCCGGACCAGACCAGTCCATCACCTCAAAGAGTTAGTCCCACTCCACCCTATCGAATGCTTTTTCGGCGTCCATAGAGAGTATCCCCATCCCGGTTCCATTCTGTCCCGCCCTCCAAATAATATTTAACAACCTCCGTACATTATGATAGGACTGACGTCCCTTAATGAACCCGGTCTGGTCTGGGTGGATCACATCCGGCAAACGGTCCTCTAACCTCATTGCTAATACTTTAGCCAAAATCTTCATATCCACATTGAGGAGAGATATCGGACGGTAGTCTGAGCACTCCAGCCCCTCCTGTCCACTCTTACGGATCAAACAAATATTAGCCTCATAGCAGGAGTCAGGCAATGCTATAATCTGTTCCTCCTCTCCTCTCCCGAAGACTTCCTTCAATACGTCTGCCACTGACCCCCCCCAGGATCCTATAGTACTCAACGGGGAATCCATCTGGTCCAGATGCCATCCCTTCCTGTAGTTTCTGTATGGCCCTTAATATTTCCTTTCATGATATAGGCCGATTTAAACTCTCTTTCTGTTCATCTGTAATCCTCGGTATGGGCATCCCATCCAAAAACTCTCATATGTCCTTTATCTGGCCAGCTTGCTCTGCCCTATATAGTTTCCAAAATATTTTGCAAAACACTCTGCTATATCTTTTGGCCTTATCCTGATTTGCCCCGCCTCTCCCTTGATTTGTGAGATCCTAGTTGGGCCCCTCCCCCCTTTCATCAGCCTTACCAACATAGGGCCAGGTTTATTCCCCCATTCAAAGACCCGCCTCTGACAGCCAAACCACGCCTTCCCTGCTTCCTCCCTCAGTAAGGAGTTTAAAGCTTCCCTCACCATTGCCAGCAACTTCAGAGCTTCCCCATTGTCACCTCCTCCTACCCTCTTTTCCAGCTCCTTCACTTGCCTTTCCAGTTCTACCCTCTTATTCTTTCTTTGCTTCTTCATTTTACCAACATAAGCCATAATGAACCCTCTCATCTAGGCCTTGCCCGCCTCCCAGAGGATGCCCTTAGAGACCTCCTCCGTATTGTTCGTCTCTACATAGAACTTCCATTGCTCCCTTAGGTGTTCCTTAAATGCCCGGTCTTTAGCCAAATACGTGGGGAACCTCCAGGCTGATTGACCTCTCTCCCCTTTTCCCATGAATCTTAACACCACCATAGCGTGATCCGAGATAAATATGGGGCTGTGGCTTATTTCCCTTATCCTCCCCAGCCAACTCTGAGGGAGAAACATATAGTCCAGCCGGGACCAAGTTTTATGAGGGTTGGAATAGAAAGTATACTCCCGCTCAGTAGGATTGATGGCCCTCCAGCTATCCACTATGTCTAAGTCTGCTATACCTACTTGCCATTGTCCCATTGCCTCCGTTACCCGCCCTTTTCCCTCCGAATGGGCCATTCTCGCATCCATCACCCAGCTGAAGTCCCCCCCTAATATGAGACCAGAAAATTGTTCTTTAACAAGCAAGCCAAGCAAAGAGGAGTAAAAATCTGGGTCATATACGGCCAGCGCATATATGCATCCAAGCATGATTAATTCACCTTGCCACACTCCAGTCACAAAAACATATCTGCCCTCCCTGGGACCTCTGATTACTCTCTTCACATCAAACATTAAATTCTTATGCAGAAGTATGGTCATCCCCCCTTTTATGAGATGAGTAGGAGGCTGCAATACACTTCCCCACCCAGCTCCGCACCAGCTTGGCATGCTCCAAGTCTGTCAGGTGTGTCTCCTGCAGCAAGGTCACCTGTGCCCCTTTACGCCTCAGTGCAGTCAAAAGCGCGGTCCTCTTCACTGGGCTTGCTATGCCTTTTACATTCCACGATACCACATTCAAGTTTGTTACATCACTCATTTTATCCCAATACACTTTACGTTTTGATGAAAATACCCATTTATCTTAATACAGCAGTCCCCTATGGCATCGCATGTCTCATCCGCACACCAACATCTTTTCCTTTGAGTTCCACACACTCGGCCACCTCTCCTTAGGTATAACCAGGTTGCTATCCTACTAACATATACTAAATAAAAATTATTCATTTTAACATTCAGTAACACCCCCGCGACTTTCCCAGCCCTCCCTCTCCCCCTTCTGATTAATTCTCCTTATCCACCCCCTACCATTACACTAATTGCTATTATAGCACAAGTGCATGCTAGAAAAACATAAGACAATCAACAATCACCATTCTCCTTCACAACTGAGATGCGATCCCGCCCCCACCAGGCAACCAGTTCCCCTTCCGAGCTCTCTAGTCCTGCAACTCTACCATGCTCTATCTCAGGTCCGAGTCCCTCCTCCCCCCCCATACCCATGCCTTTAATCACAAGCTTCTCCTCCCCTTCCATGCCTCCGACCTCTCCCCATCGCGTCAGTTACCCCTCTCTACCCCCTCCCCCACCTCCTTTCCCGTTATTTCCTCATTATATTGACCCATCCCTTTGATCTCACGCATTATATCCCTACCCTTCCCTCTCTTCCTCTTTTACAGACCCCTTGGCCGAGGAGTATCAAAAAACCAAAGACCTACTCCCATCTAGTCCGGGGATAGGGAACCCCCTTCCTTCACAAACCTCCCACCGTTCTGGCCTGCCATAGACCTGTATAGGGGGATCCGACCCCTCCTCCCCCAAACTAATCCTCTGTCCCCCTTGATCTCCCCACGTCTAACCCAGAAAAGAACCTATGAGAGGATCCAGACCCTTCTCCCCCAGTATCCCCTTGACCACCCCACTAACCCATCCCTTCCCCTACACCAGCCCAATTTTAAAACTCTTCATCCTCCCCCCCAATCGTCCCCTCCCCTCTTCAGAGCACATGTCTAGCAGCAAGAGGAGCCCTGTTCCATAGGGCCACAGTCAAATGGACAGCATCTGAGATAGGCAGGCCGTGGGGGGTTAGGCTGCGTCAATATATATCACGCACATAGCCCTCCCCTGCTCCTACCTTACAGGCCACCGCAATCTTCTGGACTTCCACTGTCCACAGTCCGCTGGGCAGCCATCAGTCCTCCAGCCTTCATCCCAGCAGGCAAGGAGCTATCCTGCAACTCAGCTTGTTCCCCACGCTATTCAGTCCTCGTCACTCCAGACCTCCACGGCTCCCAGCAAGCCTTTCGCGAAAGTCCTCTTCTTAATAACCCAGCGCAACGGCGCCAACCGAAACAGTTCAAATGAAAAACCAGTAGCATAAGAGAAACACCCCATTAACAGGAAACAGCGCCACTTTATAATCGAGGCAGCAAACAACCCTCTTGATCATCTTCCCATCTCTAAATCCTTCCTTGGCGATCCTTCAGCTCACTTTCCTTTTCAGACCCTTAAAAAACTCTTCTGCTTTCCCGAGATCCCAAAACAAATATGTTGCCCCTTCATGTTTAATTCGTAGTGTCGCAGGATAGGTCAAAAAGCATTCGATTTTTAGGTTTCTAAGCTGAGTCATCACCCCATTGAATGCTTTCCTCCTTTTGAGCAGCCTGGCTGAATAATCTTGTGACAGATACAGCCTGTGATCTTCATAGCTCAAACAACCTTGGGATCTATATGCCTTCAATATTGTTTCCCATCCTGAAAATTGTGGAACCACATAATGATCTGTCGTGAGGGGCTGATCCGCGGGGGGGCGAGGCTACCCGATGGGCCGATACAATTTGGCCCTACCGTTTTTGAACGTCAGTCCCAGTAACTCAGGAAGCACTTTTCCACAGAAGTTTAAGGCATCGCTCCCTTCAAGACCCTCAGGGAGCCCTCTGAGGCGCAGATTCAGCCTACAATGGTAATTTTCTTGATAGTCATAGGCCTCTTTAAACTCCTCCAGTTCCCTCTGTAATGTACGAACTTGTTCAGGGACCGTCAGCACCTCGTCCTCCAGCCTGGAGATTCTCTCCTCCGCCTCCGCCAACCAAGAACTCTGATGTGACTGCTGCTCCAGGACCTCTTGTAATTTGCCTTCCAGTTTGTCTTCTAGCTTAACTAGCTGTGGCTCCAAGGCTGCGATTACCTGGCCAGTCAATTCCTTGCCCAGGGCCGCCACTTCCGCTGCAGAGAGCGAGACTAGGCCTGAGTTCTCTCCTCCAGAGCCCGCCATTGTTTTTTTTACCCGCTTTGCCGGTACAGCGCTGACTTTTAGAAGGCACAGATGTTAAATATTCATCCATGATACTTTTGGACACCCGTTACCGCTGTTCTTATCACTCCAGGGCGGAAAAACTCCGTACTTTTATCATTAAATACTGATTGTCCCGGCGGAGCGAGCGGGAGACACGACTTCCCAGTTAGCTGCTCATTAGCGCCCCCCCCCAGATTATTCTTGAATTCCTCCACGGAGGTGCACTCCCGTAACTGGCATGGTAGAGGATTCCAAAGAGTGCGTGCAGCGTAAGAAAATGCTCTGCTGCCAGAAGATTTTAAACTCACTCTTGGAATCTCTAACAACCCCTCGTCAGCCGGTGGAACGATCGGCCGGGGTAGTAAGGCACCAGGAGTTCTTTCAGATGGGCCGGACCCTGATCGTGAAGGGCTTTTAAAGTCAATAAAATGACTTTAAAGGTGATCTGCCACCGTATAGGAAGCCAGTGCAGTTCGCGCAGCACCGGGGTAATATGACAGGACCTACTTGTCCCAGCCAGAACCCAGGCTGCAGCGTTCTGCACCAGCTGTAGGCGATGAATTTCAACCCCAGAAAACTCAAAGTATAGGGCATTGCAGTAGTCCAAATGCGAGGACACAAAGACATGGACCAATGTTGGCAAAGAGTCAGACTGAACAAGGTGCCTAACCCTGGCAATATTCCTAAGATGGTAAAAGGAAGTCCTGACAATGGCCGACACTTGAGACTGTACGGTCAGCCTGTCGTCTAGGACAATCCTAAGGCTACGCACCTGTTCAGAGGTCGGAAGTGACACGTCGCCAAGAAAAATTCCAGAGGGCGTGCCATCACGCGACCTCTCTACCTGACCACCCGGGTCCAAAACCAGAACCGCTGTCTTCTCTGAGTTCAACTTTAACCAACTAGAATCCATCCAACCCTGGATTTCTTCCAGACAGTTGTTAAACACAGCGAGAGCTCCATCCTGGTTGGGTGCAAAAGACAGGTATAGCTGGGTATCATCTGCATAGCACTGAAACCTCAGTCCATACCATCTTATAATGTCTCCAAGGGGCAGCATATACACTGCAAATAACATGGGTGATAGCACGGAACCCTAAGCCACCTCACACAACAAAGGAGTTGGGCCAGAAGAAAAGACTCCCGACACAACTCTTTATGATCTCCCAGTGAGGAATGAGGTGAACCACTGTAAAACAGTTTCCGACATTCCACAAATTTGCCTCAGGCATGCTATCAACACCAGGTGATCCACAGTGTCAAAAGCTGATGAGAGATCAAGGAGAACCAGAATGGAATGTCTCTTCTGATCTCTCGCCCTCAGAAGATCATTAAGCACCTGAACCAGCGCAGTCTCAGTGCTACGTCTTTTATGAAAACCGGATTGCAAGGATTCGAGATATTATGGATAGTTAAATGGTCTTCCAACTGGGCTGCCACTACCTTCTCAATAACCTTCCCAATAAAGGGAAGGTTAGAGATAGGTCTGTAGTTTGAGAAACAGTCTGGGTCCAAGGTAGCCTTCTTCAAGAGAGGTGTCACCACCGCCTCTTTCAGGGAGCTAGGAAACTCACCTGACTCCAGGGAGCACCAGACTATTTGCAACAGGACTGGACCGATGATATCAGTACAACCCAAAATTAGGGGAGTCGGTCCAGGATCCAAACTACAACTTGTGGGACGCACGCTATGGATGATCCTCATAATATCCACGAACTCAGGTCGACCAAAGGAACTCCAAGAGAACTGGGGTACTGTGAACTCACACTGTTCTATGACATCACCCTTAGAGATTGCCGGACACAAGTCCGCCCTGATGTCAGCCACTTTAGTTGCAAAGTATCGAGTGAACTCCTCGAACTCTAACTGCAAAATGGCTTTTCGACCTTGCAGACAGGCTGGGTTGCACAGTCTGTCTACAGTCTGAAACAGCTGAGCCGGTCGATTCCAAGCAACTGCAATCTCCCTGGACAGGAATTCTGCCTTCTTATGGGTGACTGCAGATTGATAGATAGAATAATGTTCCATCAATCTAAGGCGATGGAGGGACAATACTTGGTGGCAAAGATACTAGGCCATTCCAGTCAGCTTAAAAGGATTTTTGTTTGTTAACAATCTAGAAGTAGAAACATAGAATTTGACGGCAGATAAGGACCGCTTGGCCCACCTAGTCTGCCCATTTCCCTGCCTACTGGATAAGCTGCAGATCCTAGTTAACCAGCAGCCTACTTTTTCCTACCCCCATCCCCTAGAATTGCCTTATGACTGTCCCATGCATGCTTGAATTCCACCACTGTTTTTGACTCCACGACCTCCTCCTCCGGAAGGCCGTTCCATGCATCCACAACCCTCTCTGTGAAAAATACTTCCTTAAATTACCTCTGAGCCCCCATCTTCAAATTGTGCCCCTTGTTCTTGCACACCTCTTTTTTGAAAGATGCTACCTCTTGGACTTTGTTGATTCCTTGAGGTACTTGAAAGTTTCTATCATGTCCCCCCCTCCCTCCTTTCCTCAAGGCTATACATATTAAGCTCCTTTAGTCTCTCTTCATATGTCTTCCGTGCAGACCCTGCACCATTTTAGTTCCCTCCTCTGGACAGCTTCCATCCTGTCTATGTCTTTGCGAAGACTGGGTCTCCAGAACTGCAGCAGTACTCCAGATGGGGTCTGACCAGCTGTCTGTACAGAGGGATAATAACTTCCTGTTTTCTACTGGTGATGCCTCTCCCTATGCATCCCAATATCCCCCAGCCCTCATTGCTGCCCTCTCACATTGCTTGCCCACCTTTAGGTCATCTGATATGACTACCCCAGGTCCTTTCCATTTTTGTTGTTGTTGTTAGTATCTCACCCCCCCATTGTGTACTCTTCCCCTGGGTTTTTGCTTCCCAGGTGCATTACCTTGCACTTCTAACAGTGATTCCTTTGATTGACTGGAGGACATACGAAAGACACCGTTCCTCTTTTATTCTCTCCGAAGACCACGACATGAACTATAATTGGGGCTGGAAATAGAATATAGTCCTACAGCCTTATTGCCTCATGGCTAGAATCTGGGAAAGCAGGAACAGCAGTGGAAAGGTTGGTTAGGGCCTGGGATGATACTGGGATTTACTGTATTCTGGGGGGCAGTGTAGGCGTTCTGTGGGTGTTGGGTTGGTTCTTTTCGGTCTTTGGGGTCATGTAGCGTGGTGGTAGCGTTCGAGGTGCTGGTGATGGGCACTCGACTTGCATTTCTATGTCGCGGCTGATGCCTCTATAGGAGTGTCAGGTGTGGCGTGGAGACATAAGCATGTGGCTAATGGAAAGCTTGGAAGGCTGTAAGTCCATGGGTATTTTTTTAAATCATGAGGTTTGAGAATTACACTGTATTGTGCCTTGGAGCCTGAGTGGGGTGTCTGCTGCCAGCGTTCTTGTGTGGCTGCTGCTGCTGTTGTGAGATTCTGGACGCTGGAGGGAGGAAGTGAGTGAGCCGGTGCCTGTGAGGTGTTGGCTGGTCCCTCCAGTTCGGAATGTGGTGTCGTTCCCGGTCCCGATAAGGTACATCCTAATTTGATTTTTTAAAGAGAAAGACTGAGCAGTACTTTGTGTGACAAGACAATATAACATTAGGTTTAGGTTTAATTGTAGGGCTGGTTAGAGCTCAGTAGAATTCGGACTTCCTCTCCCCCCTCCCCCCTTTTTTTCTTCTTCTCCTCCCTATCCTTCTCCCTTTCCCCTCTCCCTCCACCTCCCCAACCGTATTCATAACAAGAATGGAACCTGAATCTTTAATAAATTGGTGGGGGAAGAGGATCAGACCAAATCCTCCTATGGATGCTCCTATACTTATTTCTTCTCTTAACATGGGTGGTATTTCCCCATATGAGAAGTTTTCCATCCTGACTAAGGGTGTATACAGCTCACACTGTAGCTTTAGCCCTTTTTTTCAGGTGACCTCCGAGAGGGGGTCCTCCATCCTGAAACCTACCAGAGATGGTTGACTTGTCCCACCTCTAGAATGGAGATCACATTGTATAAAGTTAGTTATGTTATAAAATTGTTAAGACAGCTGATATTAGGCTGTTCTAAGGTTAGTGGGTTTTTTTTTTTTTTTTTTTTTTTAAGTCCGCAATATTAAGAGGAACAGGTAGGGAAGAGTTGACTTCTACCGGTTTTACAGTTTCTAATTTTACCCAGAAGTTAATTATATTAACTTTTCCACTTGGGTTGAGCCAAAATTTTATCAATCAAAAAATGACAGACACACACACACACACCCCCACCAAGTTTCTCAAAAGCCTTTATTTCAAAAGGATCCTCGGTCATCCCTCTCACTTGAATTGAAGGATGATGGTGGTTAATCCGCCCAAAATATTTTCAATGAATGTAAATGGGCTTCACAACCCCATTAGGAGTGTCTTAATAAACAGGTGGCAGACCTCCTGTTTCTCCAGGAGACCCATTTATCAGATTCAGAACATCAGAAATTACAATGGGGTCATCGATATAAAGTTTATGCCTCCTCTCATGTAAGTGGCCAAAGACGTGGCACAGCCATCCTTGTCCCTATACATACACCTCTGGAGGTGAAAGAGGTCATCACTGATGCTCAAGGACGGTATGTAATCCTTATCGGGATGCTTTATTCTCAGAGAACACTTTACTAAACACTTACCTTCCCCCTCAATCTTCATGGGGAGTGATCCAATCCTTCCTTTAAAAGGTTTTGTCGGTCCAACAAGGTATTTTGACTGTAGGAGGGAATTTTAACTTACTGCTATCCCCACACTGAGACACCTCATCACCTCAGACTTATCGAACCTCTACAGCCCAAAAGTATTTTAAAAGAACACTCGACCACTTGGGCATAGAGGATATTTGGAGGAGACTTTTCCCCTCAGATCCAGGATATTCTTACTATTCAGCCCACTTCCAAACATATTCCCGGTTAGATTATTTATTTATTTATTTATTTATTTTTATCATGCAAGCATTTTTCCTTAGTCCAGGATTTAACAATAGGCCCTCGAATATTATCGGTCCACCACCCTTTACTATTAAAAATTAACTTGTGTAAGCCTCCTAAAATGAAACTATGGTGTCTTAATCCTGCAATATTGAATGATCCAGAATATCAGGAGTATACAAAGCCAGAATTCCACAATTCCTTACTGAAAACTCCAGAGGGGATCAATTGGACCCTATCATATGGTATGCTTTAAAGGCTACTATACGAGGCGAGACAATAGCTTTTTTTTTTATCTAAAGAGAGAAAGAGGTTGGAGGCTTTATACAAACATTATACGGTACAGCTTCAAACATACCAACTATTACACAGAGAGGGGGATAAAATGAGGGAACTTAAAAAAGAAATACAAAATATCATGGTTTTCAAAAATCTTACAAACTATGATTTACCTAAAACAGGAAGGCTACGAGGGAGGAACTAGAGCTACACGGTTACTGGCAAGAAGATTAAGAAACAAAAGGCATACTGCAACAATTTTAAAAACTAGGCACCCTGTAATGAATCAAATTTCCCATTCCAACAAACATATCAGAACATTGTTCAAGACCTTTTACCAAAAGCTGTATGCTTCCTCCCCACGGCTTCCTCACCAAGGGAAAGAGCAGAGTTCTTATCCAACTTACCCTTCCCAAAATTAACGGAATCACAACAAGCCTCTTTAACGTCACCTTTGTGCCTGGATGGACTTCTTTCTTGAATCAAAGCTTCAAAACTTAATAAATGTCCAGGCATGGACGGCTTTATAGCAGAATAGTACAAAAGATTTGTGGTGCTTCTCCTTCCTTCCCTTCTATCTGTATTCAGGGCAGGGCCGGGTGGTGAATCCCCCCCCATGGCAATACGCAATGATTACCCCCACTTAAACCAAATAAAAACTCTACGGACCCAGCCTCATATCGCCTGATCTCAATCCTTAATGTTGATTATAAAATTTATATGGGAATTTGGGCCTCAAGGATGGAAACTCTCCTCCATACCACTATCCACCCCGATCAGGCTGGATTTATAAAACAATGAAGTACAACTCAGAACATTCAATGAACTATGTTATTAATGGAATATATTCACATTAGATTCCCACAGCTTTTTTAAGTCTTGATGCGGAAAAGGCTTATGATAGAGTTTCCTGGGACTTTCTGTAGAACACCCTTAAATACTTTTCCTTTCCTGACTCCATCCTATCCTGGCTTAATACAATATATTCACAACCCAAAGCATATATTCGTCTAAATGGAGCAATAATATCCCCTATACTTTTACAACAGGGTACAAGACAGGGTTGTCCACTTTCTCCCTATCTATTTGCTCTTTACATGGAACCCTTAGCCATAGCCATTAGGCAAGATTCTCGGATAGAAGGAATTCTCTTAGGTCAAGAAACTTACACAATTTCCTTATTTGCAGATGACATCCTACTGTCAGTCCTCTCCCCCGAATTATCAATACCTAGAGTGTGGGAATTATTTAATAAATATGAACGAATAGCTAACTTTAAACTAAATTTAACAAAAACGGAGTCCACATTGTTATATTTTATCCTAACATCAGCCCTTAAAAGATCCTTACCCTTGAAAATGAGAGATCCACCAAGTTTAAGTATTTAGGTATCCATACACCCTCCAAACTAGAACATCTGGAACTAGTAAATTACGAACCAATCTCACTTCAAATTCAAGAAGACTTAAAAAAGTGGGGCAACCTAAGATTAACCTTTTTTCAAAGAAGAGAAACCATTCAGATGAATATTTTGCCTTGTTTACTATACTTATTCTGGAATGTCCCAACCTTCCCAGTTGCCTTTTACTTTAAATCTTGGAATAAGTTAATTTCAACTTTTATCTGGGAGAATCAAAGGCCAAGAATATGTCAATCTTTCTGATGGGGTGGTACCTGAGGACTGGAGGAGGGCAGATGTGATTCCCCTTCACAAAAGTGGGAGCAAGGCAGAAGAAGGAAACTACAGACCTGTTAGTTTGACCTCAGTGGTAGGGAAAACGATGGAATCACTTCTGAAAGAAAGAATGTTCAGTACCTAGAGGCCAGCGGGGCAGAGGACCCAAAGCAGCATGGATTCACAGCAGGAAGGTCATGTCAGATGAATCTAATCGATTTCTTTGACTGGGTGACCAAAGTAATAGACCAGGGAGGGGCTGTGGAAAATGGCCTACCTAGACTTTAGCAAGGCATTTGACACAGTCCCGCACAAAAGATTAATAATCAAGTTAGCCAGTGTGGGAGTGGGTCCCAGAGTGCTAGCCTGGGTAACAAACTGGCTGCACAACAGGACACAGAAAGTAATAGTGAATGGAACACATTCGGAAGAAAAGGGGGTTACTAGTGGAGTACCTCAGGGCTCAGTACTAGGTTCAGTCCTCTTTAACGTCTTTATAGGTGACACTGCAGAGGGTCTAGAAGGAAAGGTATGCCTCTTTGCAGATGACACAAAGATCTGTAACAGAGTTGATACACAAGGGGGTAGAAAGGATGAGAAGGGACTTGTCAAGGTTAGAGGGCTGGTCAGACATATGGCAACTTAGATTCAATGCAAAGAAGTGCAAAGTAATGCACCCGGGAAATAAAATTCCAGGAGAAGAGTACACAATAACAGGGGAGGTATTAACAACAACAATAATGGAAAGGGATCTGGGTGTAGTCATATCAGATGACCTAAAGGTGGGTAAGCAATGTGAGAAGTCAATAAGGAGAGCCAGGGGGATACTGGGATGCATAGGGAGGGGCATCACAAGTAGAAAAGGGGAAGTGGTTATCCCTCTGTACAGACAGTTGGTGAGACCCCATCTGGAGTACTGCGTGCAGTTTTGGCGACCTCATCTATGCAAGGACATAGACAGGATGGAAGCAGTCCAGAGCAGGGCAACTAAAATGGTGTAGGGTCTACATCAGAAACCATATGAAGAGAGACTGAGAGAGCTTAATATGCATACCCTTGATGAAAGGAGGGATGGGGGGACATGATAGAAACTTTTAAGTACCTCAAGGGAATCAACAAAGTCCAGGAGGATAGCATCTTTCAGAAAAAGGGACGTGTAAGAACAAGGGGGTACAATTTAAAGTTAGAGGGGAGATGGCTCAGAGGTAATGTGAGGAAATTCTTTTTCACGGAGAGAGTGGTGGACACATGGAACTGCCTTCCTGGAGAGGTTGTGGGGTCTAAAACAGTGGGGGAATTCAAACATGCATGGGACAGACATAAGGCAATTATAGTGGAGGGTTGCAGGAAGTAGGCTGTTGGTTAACTAGAATCTGCAGCTTATCCAATAGGTAGGGAAATGGGCAGAACTGGGTGGGCCAAGTGGTCCTTATCTGCCATCAAAGTCTATGTTTCTATGTTATGTTTATCTCAGGATCAGGAGGGAGTTAATCTCCCAGATTTAAAAAAAAATAATATGCAACTGCAGCTTTCCTAAAATTTTTTTGTCTTTGGCCAACGCCTGGTTTCTTTTCCAGATGGAAGGAAACAAAATTTTCAATAAATGAGCTTTATGATATAGAAAAAATTGCTTTCTCTTCTCCTGCCCACTCCCCACCCTTGACCGATTTTTCAAAATTCACAGCCCAGATCTTCAGGATTTGGAGGAATCTTAAGAGGAAGAAAACCTTTAAACAATGTTTTTTCTTTTTTACCTTGACCTCCAGAGATGAAGGATTCTACCCACCCAACCTAGATACTACTTTTAAGGGATGGCGCAGGTTAGGCTTGAGTTACCACCATCAATTAATACATACTTCAGGAGTCTTACCCTTTTTAGAGTTATAACATAAATACTCCCTTTCAGAAGGAGACCAATATCGTTATGTTCAGGTGAGGAATTTTATTCTATGACAGAGGGACTTTCCCACTTGTGCCCCTAGCCCTTTACCGGTCCTGTGGTCTTTGCTCAGGGACACTATAACAGGTAACCCCTGGGGAAATCTTATAGGTCATTTATACAGAATACTAAGAGATAATTAGGGAGACTCACATGTCTCGATATTAGAAGCCTGGAATAAGGATTTACAACTTGAGATTCCCCTCCCAATGTGGCAAGAAACAACTCCAAGAGCGCTTAAGATTACATCATCAGGTATATGGAGAGAATTTGCCTGGAAGCTTTGGTCCTGGTATTTCCATTCTCCGGCAGTACTAGTAAAATATTTGCCAGCCTCATATGGAAGATGCTGGAGAAATTGTCATTTCCCATTACCCGACCTGGGTCATATTTTTTAGTATTGTCCAGCCCTAATGCCCTTTTGGATAACACTTCAAATACAGTTGGAGAGGTGTCTCCGTGAAACAACCGAGTTGACAGCTGAAGCTAATATTATCCCCCAACAGACCAAACTGGACTAAAACCTTGCTCCCTCTTTTCCTTTGGCTGCAAAAAAAAACATTACTACAGTAAATGGATATCTCCTATTATTCCCACAATTTCAGATTAGCATATTTTAGTAAAAGACATCTATAGATTAGAATACATGACAGCCGAACTCCACAATAAACAGGAGGCCTTACTAAGGAAATGACAAGGCTGGATATTATATTACTCCCAAAAGGACCCATCCTTTGTCCCTTAGTTTCCATGGGGGATGCTGATCACAGTTGCTATAGAGATGGGGCAGGTTCCCCCCCTAATCTAAGGGCCTTTCTCTCTCCCCCCCCCTCTGTTTTGGGTGAGTAGAGGAGGATCTCTTTTTTCACGTTGACCCATAATTTTCTTTTTTTTTTTAACTTATATTTTATTGTTTTCATCATAAAACAATTACATACAAGCTACCTCATGACAGAGATCACATAGCAAGAGATCGATAATCATAGGATACATTCAATGTAACAGTCTTTGTTAGTCTGCACAATCTGATTTCCGAATATGGGGGGTTTTCTTTCATGCATCAGTCCAGGAAAACAAAGTCCGGAAAAAAGCTGCACCCCACAAGACTTTGAGCGGTTATTTCTAAAAAAATATATAGTTTTACCGAACAAAGGTGACAACATCCAATGTTGTTATGACACTCTACAAAACATTTGAACCAACAGATGATAACATTCAACACTAGAACCCTTCAACACCCACCCTAACAGTATGTCATTATAGAAAACAATCTGCTGTTCTAAACTTTCAAAACTGCAGCCTGCAACACAACTCGGATAAAATCAACTTTTTTATAGTGATCAAAGCTTCAGTCTCGTTTAACACTAGTACAACCTGAACAGAGTTTGTATGAAACCTGTAACTTTTCAGGTGTCAGTCTCCAATTCTGACTCGGTCTCTGCAGTCCATCTGGCTCGCTCGAACTCCCGCAAAAGGGCGTCTGCCTTCTTGCTGGCCTCCTCTGGATCCGAATACTGGTACACATGGCCTCCATATTGAATCCTCAAGCGTGCAGGCATTAAGAGAGAATGCGCAACCCCAAACTGCGCAGTTTAGCTCTTACACCATCAAATCTTTTCCTCCTCGCCCTGGTGGCAAATGACAGGTCTAGAAACATATGGACAGTGGATCCTTGGCGGTTGAGTCATTCAGTGTTCCTTGCCGCTTGCAAAATCGCATCGCGAATTGCTGGACTTGTGGTGCTCAAAAGAGCCGTTCTGGGAAGCACAGGCAGGCCCGTTGCCACTCTAGGTGAAATTCGGTAAGCTCTTACAAATTACACAGCAATGCAGGAATCAAGCCGTAGGACTCCAGGCAGCCATTCGTTAAGAAAGGATAATAAATTGTCTCCCTCAATGTTTTCAGGAAGCCCCACTATGCGTATATTAGATGCTCTTTGAGAATTCTCCAAAGCTTCAAGACAATATTTAGGCTGAGTGTTTTCCTGATGTATCTTATTCGTAGAAGTTAAAGCTTTAGTTGCCATTGATTCAGCCATAGTCGCTGTGTTAGATGCAACAGCTATCTTAGCATCCTGTTCGGTGAATTTAGTTAGGATCGATTCTACCTTTGAGTCTACTGCTTGCATGGATTTTTGCAATGCACGCCATGGTGGTTCAATCTCTGAGGTAACAGGCCCGGGGGCCTCTCTGGGAGCGTTTAGAGCTGGTGGATTCTTTGATGTACTTGCCGAAGCTTTAGTAGTCTGTCCCATTGTACAAAAGAGGTATTGTTGAGTTCAGCGCAGTCTATAAAACTTGATTTTGAAAACAGTTTGACTGAATTCACAGGTTTTCTGCAGTTATTTCTTTATTTTTGTGAGGTACTGAAGGAGCTCTGTTTCAGTGCGTCTTGCCAGTGGGTGTGCTGAACAGTGCCCCTGACCCATATTTTTCAATAAAAATAAGGTGAAGGAGGTGATGGATACCATTTATTTTCTTAATATGATATACATGTAACAAATTGTAAATGTTCAATGGTAGAAGCTCAATTATACTAGCCAGATGTACAAATGCTGTCTCAACTAATAAAGAAATAACAAAAATACTGGATAATGTGTGTGGGGGGAGCCGACTGTGTGTGTGTGTGTGTGTGTGTGTGTGTGTGTGTGTGTGTGTGTGCGCTGTCCATGTGTGGAGGGGAGGAGGGGCTGGCTGTTTCTGCTTAGGGGTGGTCTGTGGGGGCTGACTGGGCCTTGGTGATGTGAGCTTTGCCAGTGTGTTGGGGGTAGCTGACAGATGAGTGTGTGTGCTGCAGCTTCAGTTTTTCAGAGGGCCCTAATCAAAAAAGAGAAGGACCCATATTTATTTGTCTGTCTTCCAGGGGTCTTACTGTGTGTACTTAGACTACATTTTTGTTGTAATAATGCTCTGTTTATGTGACTGGTGTATTTTGGTGCGAGTGGGCATGGACTACCGGAGGGTCCCACTGGTATTACCAGTGAATCCGGAATCCTCGAGTTAAGGATAAAAAAGGGAGCAGGCTTCATTTTATTTTAAAGGATAATTTGAAATGGATTTTTTTTTTTAACTTAGAAAATATTTGTTGATTTTTCCCCCCTGAGCAACTGGAATGAATTAAAGTCAGATAAGTGCATAGATCAGTAACATGAAAGACAAATAGACTGATGGTAGAATGTGGAGAATTGGAGGTCATCATGGTTCTGGAGCCGAGACGGACTGGATTCAGGCTAGTAGCACACCTTCTATGTGTGTACCATAATCTGCCTCCTCACTTTATGCTTGGGGAGGGAAGGGAGAGAATCCAGAACGGACTCCTTGAATCGGTATTTTAAGGGTGCAAAATTATAACCCAAAAACAAGGAAAGGGGTCATTTCAAAAAAGTCCAGACGAGCATGGGTACCACTTTTTTTTTTTTTTTTATTAACACAGAGTGCCACCACCAGGATCCCAGCAACTTGTTTGCCTTTGCTGCTGCTTTCTTGCACAACGTGGAGTGCTTCAGGTCACTACTGATCATCACTCCTAGGTCCTTCGGACTCCACCCAGATAGTACTCTGACCTGGGATTCTTGGCTCCAATATGCATAATTTTGCATTTCTTGGCATTGAAGCCAAGCTGCCAGATCGTGGACCACTTCCCCAGCTTTTCCAGATCTTCCTGTAGGTCCTCTATCTCTTCAGTTGTGTCCACTCTCCCACAGAACTTGCTGTCATCCGCAAATAGGCACATTTTGCCCTCTATGTCATCCCCAGGGACCCTGGTTTTCCATTTTTACTGGTAACACCGGTAACAGTCACGGAATCCTGCTTGGTTTGCGGATTTTTAATTCTTGTACTGGTGCCTCATGGAAATTGCATGTCACTGCACAGAATCTCTAAGATTTCAGCATCTTTTAAAAAAATTTTTATTTTCTTTTTCTATGTCCCCTTCTCACAGCATCAGTCTCTACTTTTCAGAGATCTCTAGGCTGTGTATCCTATAGCTTCACCCCCAGGAGCTCCTGTGGGCCTGCCCCTATCCTGCCTGGATTGCACCCCCCCCCCAGGTGGGAAGGGAAGGGACCCCAGGTCACCCTCCCACACTCCCTTAGTGTGTGTCGGGCAGCTTAGTGGGTCCCTCATGGAGCCTGGTTATGAAGTCTGGGGCACCTGGGTCCTTTCTGCCAGTGGCCAATGAGGGGTGATTGTTCCTGGTTTTCTCGTCCTTGTCTCTGAGGGCACTGGCACTAGAGGAGATACAACGAGGTAGGTCACATAGAGACATGCCACTGCTCCAGATCCTGGCTAGCGTCCTCCCCTCCTGATCACTCTGCAGCACCATTGCACCATCACCTGTGGCCACACAGGTGGTGGTAAAGCAGCAGGACCTGCAGCCCACCCTCTACGGAGGAGGAGGAGAGCAGTCCCCCAGGTGCTCAATCCTACTCCCCTGGCCAGACCTCCAGCAACCCGAGTTCGCTTCGGACTCTGGGTCGCTGGCATTGCAAGCAATACTGCTACCACAGCACCAGTGGGCCGACCCAGATTTCAGCATCTTAAAATGAATGCTACTCTGCTTTGCATTCTTTCTGCTTTGCGGCATATAGTCAGTAAGGAAATCACCCACATTGCTTTATTGTAATCAGTCATTCAGTTTAACCACCCATGCCTAGTGGTTAGAGCAACAAACTGTGATTGAACTGGGTACATCCAACAGACTTGGGTTTGATTCCCACAACCTCCACTTGCATACTGTGCGACTCCAAGCAAGTCACTTAACCTCCCCAATGCTTCTAGGTCACTCCTGAAAACAGACAGTTCTGCCTAGTGGGCCTTACCTGCTTTACAAAGAATATAAAAAAAAAATACTAATATATGTTTACTACATCACAGAATAGTAGTCAGTGTACCACGCAATTTACCAGAGTTTTACTTGGGCTGCAATGATTTTGTATAGGTAAAGATAAATGTTCAGATACAATTTGTGTGTTTTATAAGCTTGTTTTTAGATTTTAGTTAGGTTTTTATTGTATTCTTTGCATATAAGCATCTAGGTTGTAGATTGCTAAATGCAGGATCACTGTTACCAACTAGCTTATTCAAGTTTATAATCAGTAGGGCCATCCAAAACTCTCAGTTTGAATGAAAAGTAGTCTGAATGAAAGTATGTTCACAAAGAACCCCATTTAGGCGAATTGAATCATTTGCACCTTTTCTCCCACCTGCTGTTTCAGTCTTTGTGACAACAAAAAGTTTTCTGATAGATTGCTGCAACAAAAAGCAAATGTTAAGTATTTAAGTGTACTTATGTTTGGTCAGTGGATTTTAAAAAGCACAGTCAATGACATACAGGAAGTAAGACCCCAGGGGCTGTATGATGCTGGTGGGCAGAATAGTGCCCAATTCACAGCTGAACAAAGACATGAAAACTAGGAGACACCCTTTTCATGGACACCAAGTAAAAAAAAAAGGCATCCATATATCTGGGGGATGCATGAATCCATTTCAAGGTCCTCCACTAATCACTTGTGGATTTTTTTGGTGAAGTTACTTTATTTCAAAGAAGCAAATTCAAGCAGTTTTTTTATTTTTTATTTTGCTCCTCCTACCCCCAGGCCATCCACTCTTTCAGGCCTGCCAAGGCCCCCTACTACCACTGCTGCGTCCTGACCGCCATCCACTGCCCCTTACTGCTGTGCTACCAGGTAACCCAAAGTAACCCTTCATTGAGAGAGCCCCTACCCATGTGGGTGGCTGCCAGGGGAGGAGAACTGCCCCAAATAGCTTCCTATGTATCCTGGGCAATGCAGGGTCAGAATGGACAAATGTCTGGGACTTCCGGCTTATGGAGGGACCAAAAGCCGTCCTGCGGTTAGTCAGCGGGTGCTTTCCCATTTTCTTGGGAGTGTGACAGGCCACATGATGTCAAGGCACAAGCCGACGTCCATCATGCTCCCTCCTGCAGTGAGGGCTGACATGTTGTGCCTCTGGCCTCCACCAGGGGCCAGTAAATGCTGAGCTGTAGACCCACCCTCCCTCCCAGGAGAAGGTGAGTGTGGGTTGGACACTCAAGCCTTCACTCACCAGCTGGCCCTCCAACACCCAAGTCTGTTCCCTACACCTGGTCAGCAGTGTCACAGGCAGAAATCCAATTCAGGCAGTTAAATTATAGATAGGAAAAAACAAAGGTAGTCCACCTAATTGGTGATGGTTCAGATTAATTCACAGCTGAGTTTTAATAAGCAAAGAGACTAAGTCATTTGTAACTTGTGCATGTGGGGTGTGGGTGTTGAAGAAAAGGGATCATAGTGCTGTCACTACTGCCATCACTCCTGAGAGATGTGGACTGCATTGTTGCTACTGCCATCACACTGAAGGGGTGGGGGCTGTAGTGCTTCTGCCATCACCACTGGTGGACGGGGAATGTAGTACTGCTGTCATCCCACCTGAGGGATGGGGGCATTAGTGCTGATACTGCCATCACACCTGAGGAATGGTGAACGTAGTACTGCTGCCATCACACCTAAGGGATGGGGGCCACAGTGCTGCTACTTCTGTCACACCTGAGGGAGGGAGGTCGTAGTGCTGTTGCTACTGCCATCACACCAGAGAGATGGGGCCGTAGTGTTGCTGGTGCTGCCATCGCACCTGAGGGATGGGGCCGTAGTGCTGCTTCCATCACTCCTTAGGGGTGGGAGCTGTAGTGTTGCTGCTGCCATCACATCTTGTACCTAAAACAACTTTAAATTGGTACAAGGATGGAAGGATGTGTAATAGTGGAGGTCAATATTGCTAAGATTCACGTTAGCAGAGTTAAAAATTGTTAAATAAAGTACACAAAACCAAACACCGGTGACAATACCGTTTTTTTACAATGTGCAAAATGGAATATGCCCTTTCTCAATCCCAGTAAACCAGTGTCCCTGGCCATCACCAATGTCATTGATGAAAACATTGAACACCACCGATCCCAGTGGTTACCTCTCTGGTGCCAGATAACTCTCCCCCCACAACCACCCTCTGGGTTCTGTCCTTCAGCCTGTTCTCCACCCATCTGGCCATCTTTTCCCCAACCCCAAGCTCCACCAACTTCCTGATCAACCTTTTGTGGGGCACAGAGTCAAAAGCCTTGCTGAAATCAAGATAAAGGATGTCTACTGCTTGGCTCCTGTCTACTGTCTTAGTGACACAGTCAAAGAAGTCAATCAGATTTATTTGACATGATCTCTCTCTCTCCCCCACCATGAACCCATGCTGCCTCTCATCCTGGAGACCATGCTCCTCTAGATATTCCACCAACCATTCCTTTACAATTGGTCTCCATGAGCTTGCCCACAAACAGAGGCCAGACTGACTGGTCTTTAATTCCCTGGATCATCCTTGGGACCGCTTTTGTGAAGGGGCACTATGTGTGCTGTTCTCCAGTCCTGCAGTACCACATCTGACTTTAGTGAACTATTAAATAGGTCTGCCAGTAGCCCTGCCAGCTCTGCAGCCAGTTTCTTTAGTACCCTTGGATATACTCTATGCGGGCCTGGTGATTTGTCCACTTTCAATGCCAGCAGCCCCTCCATCACTCTATCCTGCTCTATCACTACATCTGTGTTCCCCTACCCCCTGCTCCTCTTTTCCTTCTTGAAGGCATTGGTCTGTCCTTCTCCTTGGTGAAGACAGAAGTATTCATTTAATATCTCTGCTTTTCCCCATTATCCTCCACCCAATCCACCCTTTTCTTAAGCCTAACAATCCCTTCCTTCTTGTCTCTTTTCTCACTTACATAGTTGAAGAAAGCCTTCTCCCCCTTCTTAATTCCTTCAGCTATCTGTAGCTCTTTCTGTGCCTTTGCTCGCCGGACTTTCTTACTTCCCTCACTAGTCATCCTTAGGTAATTTTCCCTATCCACCTCTCACTTGGTCTTCCTGAATTTTCTATAGGCCAACATCTTTCCCCTTACTGCCTTGGCAACTCCAGAACTGAACCAGCTAGGCTCTTTGGCCCTTGTGTTCTTCCCCCGAGCCCAACGTACTCATCTGTGGCAACCAGTATTCCTTCCTTAATGATGGACCACCGTTGTTCCACCCCCATATCTGCTCTGATACCCACCAGATGGCTCTCCTTAGCACTTCTCCCAATTTCCTGAAGTCCGCCCTCCTGAAATCCAAGATTTTGGTCTTAGTCGGGATGCTTTCCCTGCCCATATCCAACTGGAGCCACACTGTGCAATGATCACTTCCACCCAGTGGCTCCTTGACCATTATTTCCTGTACATGGCTCCCCATTTGTGAGCACCAGATCATGAAATGCCTCCGCTCTTGTTGGTTCAGTGAAGCCGAGTCAGGAACCCACTCTGGAGTCCTTCCTGGATCACCCGACTCTTAGCACATGTTATGGATGGTATGCTCCAGTCCACCTTGGGCAGGTTGAAGTCCCCCACAATTACTACCTCTCCATTCCTGCAGCTTCCAATATTTGTGAGATCAGTTCCCTATCTCTCTCCTCATCTTGACTGGGTGGTCTGTAAATCACCCCCAGCATCACCTTTCTCCCTCTATTGGACCTTAACTAAGCCCATAATGCCTCCACCTCCCCTTCCTCAGACTCTTCCCTCATGCAAGTTATTCCCTCCCTGATATAAACTGCCACCCCTCCCCTCTTCCCGACTACCCTGTCACCTCCTGTATAGTTTATATCCAGGGATCGCAAGGTCCCAGTCATGGTGTGATGTTGCCTAAGTCTCGGTTACTGCAGCTATGTCCACCCTCCTGTCTGCTAATAGTGCCTGCAGGTCATCCATCTTGTTTCCAAGAATCCGCGCATTCAGAGACACCATCATCCACCTAGAGTTGGACCTTCCTTCTCTTCGCTTTTTTCTTCTATTCACATTTATCCCCTCTGTGTGCACCCCTCCACATACCCTTGTTATGTGTTCCTCACCCCTCCACCCTTTGTTTACTGTGTTTTGGCCCCTTCCACCTCCTCCCTCCAGATCTCTTCCATCACTGGGGGGGGGGGTTCTCTGATCACTTCCTTTCAGAGTCAGCGAGCAATCTTAGACCTGGTTCTCTCAAATGGAGATGGAGAGAGGATCACAGATGTAGAAGTGGGTAGCCATCTGGGAACTAGCGACCATCGAACAGTATGATTCACGATAAACACAGCAAGAGAGTCAAGCCATAAGAAGACAAAAGTACTGGACTTCAGGAGGGCTGACTTTGCCAAAATGGGTGAGTGCCTAAGGAATGCACTAGCAAATGGGCAGGAAGGAGGGGTGGAAGAACAATGGGGAATAATAAAAACTGCCATCACAGAGGTAACAAGCCTTTGTGTGAAGCAAATAAACAAAACAAAATGATGTAAGAAACCACTATGGTTATCAAAGGAGGTGGCAGTGAAGGTTCAAGAGAAAAAGAAAGCATTCAGCAAGTACAAGGACTCACAGAAGGAGTAGGACAGAGAATTGTATCAGTTAAAAAGGAAGCTGGGAAGGCAGTCAGAACAGTAAAGGCCCGAACCGAGAAAAAGACAGCCAACTCAGTTAAGAAGGGGGATAAAACCTTTTTTAGGTACATCAGGGAGCGAAGGAAGACCAAAGAAGGGATAGTGAGGCTTAATAAAGGGGAGGAGGGGGTGGGCAGAGGGTCACTGGGAAAAGGCAGAGATACTAAACAAATATTTTTGCTCAGTACTTACAAATGAAGAGGGAAAGGTACCTAAAAACAAACAACAGAAACACTCTGGATACAGAAGTTGATACCAGCCCATTTACAGAAGAAAGGGTTCTGAAATAACTTAAAACTGAAGGTGGACAAAGCAATGGAGCCTGATGGGATACATCCCAGAATTCTAAAAGAACTAAGGGTAGAAGTAGTGACACCACTGACTACCCTCTTTAACAAATCATGGGAGGATGGGGTGGTAACTGAGGACTGGAGGAGGGCAGATGTGATTCCCTTCACAAAAGTGGGAGAAGGGCAGAAGCAGGAAACTACAGACCTGTTAGTTTAACCTCAGTGATAGGGAAAATGATGGAATCACTTCTGAAGGAAAGAACTGTCGAGTACCTAGAGGCTAGAGGGGCACAGGACCCAAGGCAGCATGGATTCACAGCGGCAAGGTCATGGCAGACGAATCTAATAGATTTCTTTGACTGGGTGACCAAAGTAGAAGATCAGGGAAGGGCTGTGGCCTACCTAGACTTTAGCAAGGCATTTGACACAGTTCCACACAAAAGATTAATATACAAGTTAGCCAGCCTGGGAGTGGGTCCCAAGATGATAGCCTGGGTAAAGAATTGGCTGGAGAAGGAGATCACGTGATGTGTCTGGCGGGCTAGCCACAGCTCCTCTAAGCTCCCACTCCACCTCTGATAAATTAAATCATTTCAACCTCTTATAAGCCATCCTTCGCTGATTTTACCTGATCAAAGGAAAATTTAAATGATCGGGACACTCCCTGGAAGGATTCGAGGTTATTGCTGTAAGCCTAAAACTCGGTATGGAAGCGGAGATGGCGGCTCTCCCTAAGCACTACTGCCACGCGGTCTCGCGGACAAACAGGCCAAGAAGGCAAAACAACACCAACAAACACCTTCAGCTAAACAATTAAGTGCCTTGCTGCATCAACCCCACTCTTGGAGGCGTTTCTTGGAAAAATGCAGCCCCTTCAAGGAATAAGCTATCGAATTACACTGAGGTTAAAAAACCTCCGTGGCGAGGTGTTAGGTACAAGACAGCGTGTTGCAGACAACGAGGCACGTATCCACTCGGTCGAGTTTTGGAAAGACAAAACAGAACCAGAGCTGGTCAAATTAAGGCAGCAAGTTGCCAAGTTACAACAAAAAGCGGAGGACTTAGAAGGCCGTTGCAGGCGCAACTAATATTTTGATCCACGGGCCTCCCAGAGGGTGCAGAAGGGCCCTTCACCCATCACCTTTGTGCAATCGCTGTTTGTAAAGATTGTGGACCTTCACCATACAACCCTATATACATAATTGAGAGGGCACATAGGTCACTCGACCAAAACCAGAAATATCAGCCCCCAGACCCATAATCATAAAGATGCTGAATTACTTGGAGCGACAGCATATCCTGCTGAAAGTGAAGGAGCTGCAATCTATTCCTGGGAAGGGAAAAAGCTGCGCATCACCCAAGATTTCTCGAAACCAGCAAAACTGACTTTTCACCGGTGGTCCAGCAAACTGATTTATACTAGGGTATCAAATTTAAAATGACCTACCCTGCACGCTTACAGGTCTCGTTAGAGGGGAGGTGGCACTCGTATGAAGTAGTATCCCATGCTCAGGAAGATCTCGCTCAAAAACTTCCCTCTTTATTTAAAGCCCCCTGAGACAACAATAGTTAATGACCCCAGGAAGGGTGTAAATTGGAGATCTGTGTGAAGCCATGGCCTACTTCACTTGTGATGCTTCTACATTGCCTTACAAACTATCTCCATATTTCTGCAGCCCTTACCTAAAGACGGGGGAGAAGGAGGACAATCTTATACAGCCTGCTGATTTGCTTGATCACAACTGATTTTGATGGGTCCAGTTGGAGCGTCAGGGGCGGCTTAATCCTGGACGGCGTCGAGAACCGCAAGGGAGGAACCTGGGCTCAAGGTTGCAGTTTCCTGGGAGGCTCGATACCGTGCTACACTACACGTTTCAGTCCTTTGGAAATTAGAGTCCCAGGAAACACCAAGCCTCGACTGTAGTGATATATTAGTGTTACCTGAACATGACTATACAACCTTAAACTTGGTTAATTTGCCACATTAGATCTCTAGATCTTAGCCACGAGTATGGCAAAGCGATTACTACTTTACTTTGCAGATGATTAAATCAACCCTTAGATAGGTGGCTGAAGGGGAAGGGAGTGTTGTTCCCCCCCCCTTTTTTTTTTTAAGAAATCAACTGACGCTAGGTGCCTTGGCCAACAAACCTAGCTATCAGATTCACTCCCTGTAGCCTCCATGGATTTAGTCAGTGCTTCAAATTTACTTGTGAGAGATAGAGTTGAAGTTTGGGGGACTTTCGAGATGGGTGGTGACAATGCCTGTCTGCACCGAGTGGTTGCTTGGTTTTCTACAAATGAACTAGATATTTATCCCCCTTTTTTCTCTTTACCTCTTAAAGGCTGATCTGACGCGAACTTGGGGTGGAGAGGGAGGGGGGGCTGGAATGGGGCTGCACGTCCAACTGCACGCACTAGAGAGAAGGGGGGATCTCCTAGCCTACCTCCTAGAGGGGTTCACTCTTTTCTCCATGGGGAAATTAAGATCTCAGCCTACCGGAAATTGTTGGGGGGTAGTTGCCATAGGGTGTCATCATCCCTACATTTTTATTTTGATTAGTGTTGGCCGATCTAACCCAAATACGGTTGTGAGGGGGGAATGTGCTAGGGCTCTAAAAGAAATAGCTTTAAACGAAGTTACTATTAAGGGACTACTACAGGTGATCAAAAGCAGGGAATTTATTGTATATAGTTACAAATGGGTTGAATTTGAGGGGGGGGGGAGAAGGGTTTCGACTCAATTTAAGATATATTGTTGACTTTCTTATGGGAACCTCTCGGTCCGAGAGGCGTGTTTACGGTTTTGAGGAATTGTCAATCATTCGCAAGATGCAATTGAATCTCTATAATATATTGTCAAACGGGTATAATTATGGGGGGAGCGCTGTGGTGCATACTTTGGGTTCATCTAGGGTACAGGCTATACAAACCAGGATAGGAAATGATGGCATATAACTTTAAAAAATTTGTTACGTGGAATGTGAGAGGGCCCTTTCACCCACTAAGAGGCGCAAAAACTTAAACATTTGGCCCTGTTACAAACCAAAATAAGCTTTTATTCAAAAACCATCTTCTACCGAATGAAGCTACTAGCTTGCGTGAAAAGAATTCGGACAAGTTTTGCCGCTGGTGTGTCATCCAATAAAGGGGAAACGGCTGTCCTTATACACCGTTCAATAGCATTCCAAGCTAAAACTACTATTACAGACTCCGAAGGGAGATATACGCTAGTACACGGTATTTTAGACCACACTGATGTAGTACTAGGGAGTATATACGGTCCTGTCGGGGGGAGCCCAGATTTCCTTATAACACTACTAGATAAGCTACGAGGGTTTATGTCTACTCCGATGATACTTGGTGGAGACTGGAATCTGCCCCTCATAGCAAGACTTAGATAGATCTAATTCTCCACTTAAACCCCTTTCTTTTTACTCAAAAACACTTTCAGACTTCATGGACTCGCTCGGGCTATGTGATCCGTGGAGATTACAAAACCCAATCTCACCATTTTCACCTTCCAATCTATGGTTCACTTGCATGGTCCAGACTGGACTATATATTATTAGCAATCCTCTTTGCATGGTATGTACAATTCGGTATAGAGCCTATAGTCCTATCGGATCATGCAATAGCATGGGTGGATATGGAACTGGACAACAACCATCACAGAGACCCACTTTGCGGCTAAATAACCAACTCCTGAAAAGCGACTATCTGGTACTAGAGTATCAGATCTGATTCAAACATTTTTATCCACAATCAAGGTTCAGTTGCACAAGCTGACCATGAATGGTGTGCATTAAAGTGTTATTTGAGAGGAGAATTTATCCGATTGGCTTCCACACGTAAAAGGAAGAATGAGGCCAAAGCCCTCACACTCCTGTCTCAGATTAAAGCACTTGAGCACTCCCTTTCCTCCTCCTCCTCGCAGGATACCCTGAAAACACTTCTGCATCTAAGAAACCAATATTCCCTTTTGCTCCAAGAAAAAGTCGAATTTGCCATTTTGAGATCTCGTGCAAAATATATTGAGCAGGGCGAAAGGGCAAACCATCTTTGACCTGCGACTAAGGAAACCTAGAGATCTCTAGGCTTATAAATTGATTGAGGACTCCACTAGAAATTAAGACCCACCCCAGAGATGTAGTGTCGATACTTGGGCTACTATTTTCCTCATTATATAACAAAGCCACCCCACCCCTTCTTCAAGCGAGATGCTGAACTACTTAGCAGCAACCCCTGCCGTCTCTTTCTCCTGAGCAACAAACATCACTAACTTCCCTATCTCTATCAGGAGATGTTATTGGCCATCAAAGACTTATGCCACAAACAAAGCTCCTGGTCCCGACAACCTATCCTCAAACTTTTACAGCGGTTCGCTAAAGATTTTACACCGAGTTTGCTCGCCTATATCAGTACTTGCTTTCAGGAACATACAGGACCCAACGCTCTCAGAAGCCCTTATTATTCTTCTCCTTAAACCAGGTAAACCTGCACATCTCCCATCAAGTTATCATCCCATCTCCTTATTAAACCGCGATATTAAAATCCTAGCCAAAATTTTAGCCAAGAGGGTGGAAATGGTCTGGACCTCTTTACTTAGCCCTGAGCAGATAGGCTTTGTTGCTAACAGGACTCCGGCAAACCATCATCATAAGCTTCAATACATTATTAATACAGCAAAATCTTAGCTCACTCCAATGGCCTAATTTCCCTAGGCAGAAAAAGGCGTTCGACGGGGTTGATTGGATGTTTCTCTGGACAACACTGCAAACCATGGGCTCCCCTTATTTATTAGTTGGATCCAAGCGTTGTATTCTTCACCTAGAGCTAGGCTATACTGCAATGGGATCCTATCTGACTTTTTTCCTCTCACCTCAGGCACTCGACAGCGTTGTCCACTTTCCCCTTTTCTATTCAATCTATACCTTGAGCCCCTTCTCAGGCGGTTAAACCTATCCCCATTAACTGTCGGCATTCCCATAGTCAATTGCACTGCCAAAAGAAAAAATTACTCACCTTAGTAATTGCTTTTCTTCTCATGGAGTCTTGCTATATTATGACAATTAGCAGTTAGCCACAGCACTTGAACTGCCCCGGAGAGGAAGGAGTTAACTCCAGGCTGACTGGAGTTCCAAGCGCAAGCGCTTTGCTGAAAGCTCTATCTGGCTAGTTTCAAACAAACTGTCAGATCTTTACGGAGCCAACACTAAGCAAAAGTCTGTGTGGAAAAAACCACACTAGCCAAATGGCTACCTACTAGTAGAATAACAATAACAGAAACAACAACAACAACATCACCCCTAACAAGCACTATTAGGCCCCCCTCCCCAAAAGACAGAAGTCCAGGAGGGGGGCCAAACATACAACCAAAAACAGAAATACCTAGTTTTCCTAATCCTAAAGAAAAGGGGAAAAGGGAAAAAGAGCTATAACGGCATGACACAGTGCTTGCACTAATTTGCCAACCCCTTACCCAAGTAGAAGTTCTGAGAGGGGCAGGTTGGGGGGTGGTCATAATATAGCAAGACTCCATGAGAAGAAAAGCAATTACTAAGGTGAGTAATTTTTTCTTCAAACACCATGAAGTCTTGCTATATTATGACAATTAGCAGATTACACAGCAGTACCTCCATGGAGGAGGGCCAGAACCTACTTAGGAAATAGGCTCTGAAGCACGGCTGTGCCAAACCGAGCATCTCCTGGACTGGACATCCAGGAGTAATGCTTGAGTAAAGGTGTGAACTGCTTTCCAGGTAGCAGCTTGACAGATTTCCAGAATGGGAATATCTCTAGCAGCCGCTAGAGATGCAGCTGTACCCTGGTGGAATGGGCCTTAGTCCTGAGGGGGTTCTCTACCTAGTTTTTAGTAGCAAATTGGATACAAGAGACAATCCACCTGGCAATTGTCCTCTTAGTGGCAGGTTTCCCTTGCCAACCTCGCCATAGGTGAGGAAGAGTTGGAGGATTCGAACCTGTGACCTTAGTGCGTTCCAAATAGTAGCTTAAAGCTCTTTTGGACGTCCAAACTGTGCAATCTCTCTCACCCGAGGAAGAATGCTCAGTGAAAAATACTGGAAGGGAGATGGATTGGTTAAGATGGAAATCTGAAACCACTTTGGTAAAAACTTTCTGTTAGTCCTGAGACTACCTTATCTCTGTGAAAAGAAATAAAATCCTTTTCCACTGACAGGGCTTGTAACTCACTTATGCGTCTGGCAGAAGTGATGGCCACTAGGAAAACAGTTTTCCAAGTTAGGAACTTAAGGTCTGCTGAAGACAGAGGTTCAAAGTGGGGTTGCATTAACTGAGCAATGCAAACATTAAGGTCCCAGGCAGGGGCTGGGTCCTGAAAAAGGAGGTTAGTGTAAGTAACCCTTTAAAAACTTGGAAAACACAGGGTGAGAAGAAAGGGAGGCAGGCTTTCCTGCTGATATAAAAGCAGAGACAGCTGCCAGATGAACCTTTAAGGTAGCTGGCCTGAGGCCTAAGGAATTAAGATGGACCAAGTAGTCCAGCAAATGGGCAATCCAGATTCTGGGACAATTTGCTTCCCAGAACACCAGATGGAGAACCTCTTCCATTTGGAATTATAATGGCCCTAGTGGAAGGCTTCCTAGAGGCCTTTAAAATATCAAGGACACCTTGAGAAAGGTGTAAATCAGCAAATTCTAACTCCTCAAGGCCAAGCCTTGAGGTGGAGGGATTGAGGTCCGGATACCAAACTCTCCCTGGGCACAAGTCAGCAGGTTGTGGACCCTGGGAAGGTCCAGGGCAGGGTGGACTGTTCAGGGGACAGAAGCAGTGGAGTACCAGGGTTGCCTGGCCCAGTCTGGTGCAATCAGAATCACTTTGCAGGGCTGGGATCTGATTTTTACTAACACCCTGAAGAAGGGAAGGGAAGAAAGGCATACAGGAACTCCTTCCCAATCCAACAGAAAAGGCGTCCAGGGGACTGAGCCCATTACTGGAGGCCTGCAACAGAACAGAGGAAGTTGGTGGTTGTCTGGGGCTGCTAAAAGATCTATCTGAGGAGTGCCCCATCTGGCAAAGACTGACCCCAGCACTAGGGGATTCAAAGACCATTCAGTGACTCTGAGAAATCCTGCTGAGGGCATCCCACTAGGACATTGTCCTTCCTTGAGAAGGTGAACTGCTACTAGGGGCTGTTCAGGGGATAAACCAGAGACCACAACTTCATTGCTTCGTGCACAAGGCTGACGTACCGAGTGCCCCTGCTTGTTGATGTACCACATTGTTGTGGTATTGTCTGTCCTGACCTAGAACTACTTTGTTCTGGACAGATGCTGAGAAAACCTGAAGAGCTAAAAGACAGCTCTGAGTTCCAATAGGTTGATGTGGAGCAGAGATTCCTGGGGACCACACTCCAGTGGAAAGGTCGCCTAAGTCGCCGCCCACCCCAGCAAGGAGGCATCCGTGGTGAGGGTGAGGGAATGAGAAATGGGAATGAAGGGACCCTTTGTTAGATTGCTCTGATCCTGCCACCACTGAAGAGCTAGAATCAGAGTTGGGGTCACTGGGACCAATTTGGTGAGGGGTCCCTCCTTTGGGACCAATAGGCCCTCAAATGAAACTAGAATGTCTCATCTGGAATCTTGCTCCTTGCACTACAGCTGTGGAGGCAGCCATGTGCCCTAGAAGTTGCAGAAAGTGCCTTGCTGGTCGAGAGACCACTTAAGGTGAAAGAAAGGATGCCAGGGCAATCAGCTTCTCTACCCTTTCCGAGGGGAGAAATGCCTTTCTAACTTTGTGTCTAATTCGCACCTATGAAAGTTAGTACCTGAACTGGTTCTAGAACTGACTTTAGTAAATTCAGCAGGAATCCCAGGAAGTGAGAAGCTGCTGGGTGACTTGCAAGTGGGATTTACCTGATCTGGGGACTGACCCACAATGAGCCAGTCGTCCAGGTAGAAACACAGCAACCCTTGCCTTCTTAAATGACCTACCACAGCTAGACATTTTGTAGATACCCTTGAAGCAGAGGTAAGACCGAAGGGCATTGCTCTGAACTGGTAGTGACCTGAGGGGCAGTTCGAACCTGAGGTATTTTCGGTGAGAAGGCCTGATCAGGACGTGAAAATAGGCATCCTTGAGGTCCAGGGAGGCTAGCCAGTCCCCTGGCCTGAGGAGAAGCAAAGTCATTGCCAGAGTTAACATTTTGAACTTTGGTTTCAAAAGATGCTTGTTCAGGTACCTTAAGTCTAGAATGAGGCACATTCTCCTGTCCTTTGGGGGTAAGAAAGTATCTGGAGTACAGCCCCTTACCCTGGTGACAAGGAAGAACACCTTCACTGCTTTGCAGTCTAGGAGGAAAGAGACCTCTGCTTCCAAAGCAAGGGCCTCTAAAGGCTTACCCAAGTGGAAAATGTCTGGTTCTCATCTTTGGAAACTGTTTTTGCGAGAACCAGACCTGGCTTACACCTCAGAACCCATTTGTCGAGTTAGGACACAGTTCTGGCTGAAATAAACCAACCTGCCTCCAACTGGTACAGGAGAATCGGCCCTGGGCACACCATCAGGGTGCCTGGCAGCAGCCTTAGGCTGAGGGGTGGGGGACGGTTTACCTGCGCCCCGCCTACCTCTGCCTCTGAAAAAAACCCTCTGTGCAAAAGCAGAGGAGGCTTGGGGTTGATAAAAAGGCCTGTGGAAAGGCCTACCCCTACCTCTGGGAGTGTGCCTCTGTGGAGTGGCATGCCTCTCCCTGGCCTGGGCACTTTTGTAGGTAGTTCTGTATTCATCCATCTTTTTCATATAATTTTCCGTTTGCTCTCCAAACAGAATTTCCACCACAGGAAAATCCATAGCCTTTGACTGAGTATCCTGTGACGATTAGTGCACCTGAGTACCAGCCTCAGGAAGCTACAGAAGTGGCCGCAGGCCCTAGAGAAACATCATTAACGTCTATAATACAGAAATTGAACTTTAGAAGCTTCAGATGCCATCAGCAGCCACCTGTTCAATTCACTAGCCAGCTGGCCATAGGCTCCTTGGCTACTACTGCTACTATCAAATCTAGATTTCTGATATCTTTATTTGTTTTTTTTATTTAGTTGTTTAACCAGGTCTTAGCGCACTAAGAAAGCTTTTACAGGAAGGACCTGGGGCTGAGAGGTTAAGTGACTTGCTCAGGGTCACACAGTATCTAAAATTTTAAAATATCTAGCCACATAAGCCATATAATTTGCCTGCCTGAGTCCCAAAGAAGCTGCCATATACTGTTTTTACGCCATAGCATCAATCTCCCTGGAATCCTTATCAGGAGGATGTGAGGCCAGGGGGATATTAGCCTTGTCACAGGCTGCAGCTTGTACCACACCTACATGACTACACTGCTCAGTGAGGAAGTCTGTATCAGGGCCTGATAAAGTATACCTTCTGTCCATTTTTTATCTACAGGAGGGACAGAATGAGGATTTTAAAATTTTGTTGTTTGCTTCCTAAATGACTTATGCAAGGAACAGACAACCTCCTAGACTCTGGGATATCCATCATCTCAACATAATCAGGCTCCTCTTGCTCATCCACAGCCTCTTCAAAGGGAAGCTGGAGGTTTTGCAACCTTTATGTAAAACATAAAATGAGAAGGGACTCAGACAGCATGGGGAAGATTCTAATGGTCTGTCTGGAGAAATGTCAGTTCAATGGGCACGTCCAGACCCTCCCAGCCACATACATAATGATCAAAATCTTCCTCCCCTCCTGTGGTTCATAAAATTCCTCAACATCATACTCTTGAACCACTGGAACCGAGCGAACCAACCTTTTGCCAGCTGTTGGTGGTTGGCGGTCCCTGAGACAGTGACTGGACAATCTGTATGGCTTTAGCTATCTCTGCAGCTGTTGGAGAGGCAATCTTGCACTCCAGACCTGCTGATTTCTTAGATTTTTTTTACTGGACCTGGTTCCTCAGAACCAGCCTTCCTTTGGCCCGAGGAAGTCTCGCCCTGGTCAGAGGGCACTCCCTCTGGTCCAGTGGGTGCTGGACCGGGCTGGCCATCCGGGTCAGCGGACTTTCTGGCCTCTCGTTCCCTAAGCCGGCCCAGTCTTTTCTCCAGGGTGGCTGCAGGGAAATTCTTACACACCTGGCAGTCTGACAGGAGGTGGTCAGCCCCCAGACAATAAACACATGTGGTGTGTGGGTCAGCCTTGGCAAAGGCTTCCCCACAAACATCACAGTGTTGAAACAGTGGGCAGTTTTCTTTTGGGTTTCTCAGACATAATGCCAGCCTAACCAAAACTTGCCTTTTATGGCAGTGCCAGGCAAGACACCTTATCGGTTCCTAACCGTGTCACGGGTATTTAAAAAACCCAATTTAAGAGATAGGTTTTTAGAACCGATAAGAACAAGAACCGCACTCTAAAAGCCAAGCTATTATTTAAAATTGTTTTTTAGCAAACCGATCGGTTCAAAACCGAACCGATAATTAATTTCCACACAGACTTTAAAATCCTGTACTTACGGTTTACCAGATAGAGCTTTGAACGAAATGCGGTAAAATAAATACTTATTGCCAGTTAAAATGAACCGAAAACACTCGTTTGAACGAGAAATGAACAGAGTTGAAGGAGCAGATCTCCGGAGCGACTGTTCAGTGAAGCGGAGTAAAGAATCTGACAGTTTCAGTTTGAAACTAGCCAGATAGAGCTTTCAGCAAAGCGCTCGCACTTGGAACTCCAGTCAGCCTGGAGTTAACTCCTTCCTCTCCGGGGCAGTTCAAGTGCTGTGGCTAACTGCTAATTGTCATAATATAGCAAGACTTCATGGTGTTTGAATTTCAGTTTTTGCAGATGACATTCTTCTTCACCTCTCAAACCCAGTTTCCTCACTAGAAGAAGCTTTGACAATAATTAAAGACTTCAGCAAATACTCGAATTATAAACTTAACATTAACAAAACGGAAATCTTCCCCCTTAACCATTTTACGCACAGTTCAAATTTTGCGCACTTTGGGATGAAGTGGGCCTCACGATCCATAAAGTACTTAGGGATCCACATTACCTTAAGCCCTTCCCTATCGCGAAAACTAAATCTGGAAGACTTATGGCACGATATCCAACAGGACTTAACAAGATGGAGCAAACTTCCACTATCGTTCTGGGGCAGAATTAACGCCATCAAGATGAATGTGCTTCCCAGAATTTTCTACCCCTTGAATATGCTGGACATGTGGTTACCAATATCTTATTTTCAACGTATACACTCAGGAATTAACTCATTTATCTGGAACAACAAACCCGTCAGAAAATCCTATTATAAGCTATCCCAACTTAGGGACAATGGGGGTCTTCGTCTCCCTAATTTTCTACTATATTATTGGGCCTCACATCTGTATAAATGTGGGAAATGGTTATCTTACTCCGATTCCCATACCCGTCAGGCATACACTCCAGTATGGTTGCAGGAAGAGTTAGAGCTCTTGAAAATCCATAATATAGCTCCAATGTCTCTCTTTTATATACTGAAGAAAAACATACCCAAAATTTTTCAGCCCCTGCCACTTGAGACCTCTCTTAGAGTTATCTTACAGTTTTTTAGATATTGCAAGGTCTCCCCAGCTCTTGATTTTTCTCAACCTATCTGTGCAAACCCTAATCTGCAGATAGGTAACTCTGATAACCAGAGGATGGATACCTGCTCTCTCTAAGTGCAAAGTGGCAGACCTCTACTCATTAGATCGCATGTTAACCTCAGAGGAAATCTTAGCAAAATTCGGGTGGCCGGCGATGACTGCTTTTAAAGTCACTCAGTTAATACATCTATTGAATAGAGTGTTTGGGCGTGAAACCAAAGTCTCCCAGCTTGCCGATTTTCTTTACCAAATTTCTACAGTAGTCAACAAGCCGCATGGCATCTCTAAAATGTATAGTCTACTCCATACATTCCCAGAAACTCCGCCAGCTACTGGCGCCAAAATCTGGCAAAGTCTTTACCTGAATGAAAATATCAACTGGCAGAGCATATGGAGGGACTTATATATTTACCATACTCAAGATAGATATAGGATAACACAGTATAATATTCTAAATAACCTTTACTACACCCCTGTTAAACTGGTACAAATGAGACGTATATCCTCGGCAATATGTTCCAGATGTAACAAAGAGGAGGGTACACTATTACATATCTTGTGGTCGTGTGAGTTGGTATCTCCCTGTGAAACAAACAGAATCAACTCTAGATCCAATATTAGGATTGTATGGACTATTTTCCCCAAAACTTGCATCTTTGGGGATTACTCCATAATCCAGGTAAAGAAAAAAGGTACCACCTAAGCGCTATTATCAATGGTGGTCAAAGGTTGGTGCTCAGACATTGGAAAGACCAAGCTAATTTAACATACAGCAGAGTGGTTACATGAATTGTCTTTTAAGCTCACGTCCAGACATCTAATAAGCGCAAGTGGCAAATGCGTCAATCCTCTTTTATGACAAAGTGGGAAAACTATACCCTCTACTTGAATTCGACGCCGGACGTGGGTGGTTATGGCCCTCTACACCTCTCACTACCTTTCAATCTGCCTCTTCCTGCACTACCCGGAGCAAGAAGAGAACATCATTATAATATCTGGTTTTCTCTTCTTTTTTTTTTTTTTTTATCTTTTATCCCTTTTCTGCACGTCCCATTACATCTTTTCTACCTGAACAATACCATAATTATATGAGTGGCATCATCTATGCACCACAGCTCGGGGGGGGGGTATAACTGTTAACCTGCTTCTAGTATGCTCTAAGGTTTCTGGGATGTTGTCTTTTCAGTTCTCCCTCCTTCTACTTTTCTCTATCTAAAATGTCTTTTAAAATACTGTCAACATTCCTGTTATATTTTAATTAAGTTGTGACTCTAACAAGTAATAAAATACATTAAATAAAAAAAAAAAAAAAAGAATTGGCTGGAGAATAGGACACAGAGGGTAATAGTAAATGGAGTCCACTTTGAAGAAAGGGGGGTTACTAGTGGGGTACCCATGAGGTTCAGTAGTAGGACAGTGCGTCTTTAGCGACATTGCAGAGGACTAGAGGAAAAGTATGTCTCTTGCAGATGACACAAGATCTGCAACAGAGTTGATGCACAAGGTGGGGTGGAAAGGATGAGAAGGGACTTGGCAAGGTTAGAGGAATGGTCAAATGTACGGCAGCTTAGATTCTGTGCTAAGAAGTGCAAGGTAATGCACCTGGGAAACAAAAACCCAGGGGAAGAGTACACAATGGGGGGTGAGATACTAACAACAACAAAAATGGAAAGGGACCTGGGGGTAGTCATATCAGATGACAAAGGTGGACAAGCAATGTGAGAGGGCAGTAAGGAGGGCTGGGGATACTGGGATGCATAGGGAGAGGCATCACCAGTAGAAAACAGGAAGTTCTTAACCCTCTGTACAGACAGCTGGTGAGACCCCATCTGGAGTACTGCGTGCCGTTCTGGAGACCCAGTCTCCGCAAAGACGCAGACAGGCTGGAAGCTGTCCAGAGGAGGGCAACTAAAATGGTGCAGGGTCTGCACCGGAACACATATGAAGAGAGACTAAAGGAGCTTAATATGTATAGCCTTGAGGAAAGGAGGAGGGGGACATGATAGAAACTTTCAAGTACTTCAAGGGAATCAACAAAGTCAAGAAGGTAGCATCTTTCAAAAAAGTGTGCAAGAACAAGGGGCACAATTTGAAGATCGAGGAGGGCGGCTCAGAGGTAATGTAAGGAAGTATTTTTTCACAGAGAGGTTGTGGATGCATGGAGCAGCCTTCGGAGGAAGGTTGTGGAGTCAAAAACAGTGGTTGAATTCAAGCATGCATGGGACAGTCATAAGGCTATTCTAGGGGTGGGGTAGAAAGAAGTAGGCAGCTGGTTAACTAGGATCTGCAGCTTATCCATTAGGTGAAATGGGCAGACTGGGTGGGCCAAGCAGTCCTTATTGCCGTCAAATATACAGTTACTCACCTGTAACAGGAGTTCTAGGAATGGTATATGTTGTTCATCCACACTTATTGGCAGGTTCCTTGCCGCTTTAAATCTTGCCGGAAGGTCTTGAAGCTGGCTCTTCCCACCCACCCGGGTGGTAAAACTCTCGGCTCCGCCCCATGATGCCAGATCTAGCCGCTGGAAGCCAGGTTGTGCATCAAAGCCGGGGAGGCCGGGTGGGTCGTGTGGATGAACAATATATACCATTCCTAGAACTCCTGTTACAGGTGAGTAACCTGTATTTCTAGGGACATGGATATGTTGTTCATCCACACTTATTGGCAGACTCCTAGCAGTTCTCTGGGAGGAGGGAGGCAAGGCGCACACCCCTACTTAGGTATGAAGACTGGAGAACCGAGGCCCCGACCAACATCCCGGCATGACCCAAGGTCAATGTGGAAGGGGAAATCAGTATATGCCTGCTTCCAGGTAGGAGCCCTGCAGATATCCTGGACAGGAGTATCCTCGGAAGCAGCCACCGATGCAGCGGAAGGGCGGGTAAAATGAGCACTTATCCCTCTGGGAGGCTCCATGCCCACCCACCTATAGCGGAGACCTATGCAGGAGGTGACCCACCCGCTCGTCGTCTGCTTGGCTGCAGGTCTGCCAGGTGCGGCTTCAGCGTAGATGACAAACAGCTGGCGAACCTCTCCCGAACTTCAGCCCTATGCTCCCTGGGAAGGCGAGCGTTAAATAGGGTCCCAATGGATCCTATATACGGCCTCCGAGGCGTGAAGGAGTTGAACCCCAGCAGAGACAATACCGGTTGGGAAAAGGACTCCCGCCACCGCCTACGGAAGGAACTTCGGGTGGGGCGCAGGACAACCTTGTCCCTGTGGAAGACCAGATAGGGAGATTCAAAGGAGCGCTTGGAACTCTCCCGTCCTTCTGGCTGGCATGGAAGCCCCAAGAAGGTGTTCTTCCACAACAGGTGGGGAAACTCACACCTGTGTGAAGGTTCGAATGGCTTGCCCATGAGCTAAGCCCATACCAGCGTAAGATCCCACAGAAATGGGGATACTCTCCCCAGAGGGGAGGTGTGATCAAGGCCTTGAAAAGCACCAGACCACCTTTCCTGCGCCACCGACTGCCTTCTGGCCCACGCTTGGAAGACAGGAGTGACTAACAGAAGCACCTAGAGGGTCGTCGACCGAAGCCCTTGTACAAGAAAAGAACGGACCGCAGATGGTCCGGAATGCTCGCCGAGGAACAGGAGAGGGGACCAGGCCCTATCCCAACACCAAATGGAGAACTCTTCCATTTGAAGGCAAGCATATCTAGTAGACTCCTGGTAGGATGCCTCAAAATGTCGAGGACCTTGCCGGAAGACCCAAGGCCTGGCCACTAGCTGCACAGGGACCAGGCCGTCAGGTGCAGGGATAGAAGGTCCGGAAGGAGTACCTTCCCCTAACAACAGAGAACAGGACTTGGCGGGCTGGAAGCCACCTCGGGAGCCTGGGGCTGAGACTGAGGACAGCTGGATACCAGAGCTGGTGAAACCAGTATGGGGCTACCAGAATCACATGCGCCTAGTCCCTCCTCGCCTTGCCTGAGGGTCAAGGGAAATGGGGGAGAGGCGTAGAAGAGGCCCTGGGTCCACGGCCTCAAAGGCATCCCGTACAACGAGCTGTGCTGAGGGGGCGGGCATGAGACAGTCTCGGCCTCGAGTTCTCCCTGGAGGTAAAAAACAAAGGTCCACCCGAGGTGTGACCCAGAGGGAGAAAGATCTTGTGCTACCTCCGGCAGGGAAGCCACTCGTGAGGCGCAGCCCTTATCCGGCTTAGGGCATCGGCCAGGGTGATGGAGGCTCCTACCATTGAAATGGCTAGGAAACCGCCTCCCGGCTGTGTGAATGACCGAGTGCGGAGAACCTCCTTACGCAGAGGCAAGGGGCTCATCTGATCCTGGCGGGATAGGTAGCACATGGTCGTGGTGTTGTCCGCCTGGACCTAAACCACTAGACCCCGCACAGACGGAGCGAGCGGTGCAAGCTAAGCCGACCTCCTGGAGCTCCAGCAGATAGGAAAGACATCGGGACTCCCGAGAGGACCAGAGGTGGTGCACTCTGTATTCCCCTTGATGGGCACCCCCACCCATCCGAGATGCATCGGTCGGAGAAGACCGTCGACTCGGGGCGGAAGAACGGGATGTTCTCCTGCAAATGAGCTGGAACGGTGTGAAGGAGAGTGTTCCCTAACCCCTGGGCTGTTGTCACGGACTGGTCCGAAGGAATGCAGCGCTGTGACCGCTGGCTGGCCAGCCCCCATTAGGGGGACGCATGAACCGGTGGGTCCAAACAGACCACGCTGGTGCAGGCTGCCGCAAGGCCCAGGAGGTGCAGGAGGTCCCGAGCAGGGTGCAATTGCCCAGTCAGACCTGACTAGGTAAGGGAGGAAGAACCTCGGCCCTGTTGGCCAGGAGCCGAGCTCGGACTCAAGAGTCGAGCCTCGTCCCGAAGAAGGATCACCCGCTAAGACACAAGTTCCAACGTGGCTCCAATAAAAAGGAGACCAGTCTGAGAGCAACCTAGAGGGCCAGAACTCTGGACCGTCCCCTTCCACCTGGAAGGGTTGCAGCCAGGCTGCCATCCGGGTGGGGTTACGCCTGGACCCCTCAGTGCCGCAGGAATGCTGCTGAGCAGAGACCGAAGGGCCTGGCCTGGAACTCGTAAAGAGATCCCCCGCTTAAGAAACGGAGGAGTCTCCCAAGAAACGGATGGAACAAAGTGTAAGTACGTCCTGGAGGTCCAGGAAAAGAGCCACACGCCTTGTTCTGAGGATGGGATAGCTGAGACAGAGAGACCATCCCGACGTGCAGATAATGAATGGGGCGCAAGCCCCCCGTCCGTTAGGGACCAGGAATACCTGGACACGAATCCAGGGTCTGTGGGAGGATCCGCAACCTTCCTGATCACCTCTATTTCGAGGACCAGGCAAGTCGGCTCAGCGGGCCGACAACGAAGCTGCGGACCCCGAGACCCCCGTGGGGCAACGGCTCGAAAGGGTGGTGCCTGCTCGCAATCCCGAGGAAGAACCTTCCCTTAGCACCTCCGACACCCTGAGGTCCGGGAAAGCGGACCAGGTGGAGGAGGGGTGGAGCCGTCTCCCCAGGGGAACCCGGATAGGGGTGACGGGGCCGGGGACAGCGCCCCTCAGCCCATCATTGAGCAGGCTTGGAGGAGGGATTGGCCGAGGGAGCTCCTGGGCCTTTACCTCCCTGCTTCCCTTTAGAGGAAGACGCTGGCTTGGGGTCAGGACACCCAGCGCAAGCCTGCTGGCCCTCATGCTGGAGTTGATGGGCCGATCGAGCCGCAGGGGCTGAGGGGCAAAGGGGCTTACGCAAAGGCTGCTGGCAGCTCTTGTCCCTCCGGGCGGGGGTGACCGAGTCCGGAGTGGCATCGGACTTCTCGGTCCCCTGGAGGTGTCCTTCCACTCCAGGGCCGAAAAGGTCAGTCCCCAAGAAGGGGATGTCCGCCAACTTGTGCTGGGTCTCCGTTGAGAAAGAGGATAACCTCAGCCACGCCCTGCGGCGCATGGCCACTGCAGCCACCACCGATCTGACACAGGAATCACCTAAGTCCAGAGCAGTCTGAAGCTGCTGCTTCGCCACCGCCCTACCCTGGTCCCGCACCCGCCGGACCGTGGTCCGCAGGTCAGCCAGGAGATGAGGAGCACCTCGTCCAGGGAGCCCAAAAGGGCGTGGGAGAAATGTGCCACCAGTGCAGCTGAGCTGGCCTGTCGGAGGCCTAGGGAGGACGCAGCGTAAACCTTGCGCCCGACGTAGTCCATCCTTTTGGACTCTTTGTTGGGGGCCTATCCACATCCCGAGCGTTCCCAGAACACTGGAAAACATTATCGGTGACTAACCCCTCAGCCAAGGGGTGCTCCGAGAAACCGGGCAAAGAACCGACAGGGACAGAGTACTTCCTGGCCATTCTGGCCGAGGGCGCAGGACAGGAAGTAGGCCGCTGCCAGAGCTCCTAGGCCGGGCCGACAATGGCCTCGGCCACCGGGAAGACCTCCGAGGGTGAACCCCCTCGGTCTAGAATCTCCGTCAGAGGATAAGAGGCCCGTTTGGACACAGGTTCAAGCTGCATCCCGGTGAACTCCGAGATGAGTTGAAGCAGACCCATAAAGGACAATGGGCTGTCGTCCACAGAGCGTTCCGGAGAGAACCCCGGGTCCTCCCGACTGGGGAACATGGAGGAGTCGACGTCGGACTCTGAAGGGTCTGCAAAGAGCTGCCTCAGGCCTGAGTCACTCTTCGTCCACCGAAGGCGGGTGGGAGTGAGGGGAACAGACAACCTGCGGGACCCGACCGAGGTTCCACCGAAGACGGTGGGGCAGCAAGGTTCGGACGAACAACCGGCCCTGAAGTGGGCACCTCGACTGCAGCGGCGGCTGTGCCGGCGATCGGGCAGCAGCTGCTGCTGGATGGGGAATGAATCGGTGTGATTGGTTCCCAGACAATAACAACTGCTGCCACATGAACTCCTCATACTTGTCGGCGCCATCTGCATCGAAGCCACTCCTCATCCGAGGAGGGAGACGAGGAAGAACGGTAATGCCACTTAACTCTGTGCCCCGACCGAGATCGCCAAAATCGGGGGAAGCGGCTTGACAGAGAAGAGGACCGAGACCCCAATCCTCGGGGAACCGAGGTGGGCCTGGGAAAAGGCGGGGAGGCGCCCGCTCTTCCCTCAGCAGGCCAGAAAGGACCCCGAGGCCCTGTCGCCCGAAGGTACAGAAGCAGAACCTCGGCCTCCGTCAGAGGGAACTGGCGAAGGGATGGCAGCTCAGCAGAAGACAGCCCAGAGGCGGGTCGAGAGACTAGACAACGCCGATGGGAGTCCTGGCCGGCTGACCTGGCGGGGACACCGTGAAGCCAGCGGCCTGAGCCGCACCCTCGACCGAGAAGTCGAAAATCCAGCCAACAGGGGAGGGAGCTCTCCCGCTCCCTGCGCAGCAGATGGGACTTAGCCTGCGACTCCTTTGACCTGGGCCGAGAGGCAGGTCCCGAGGGTCCCTCTCCCTTCGAGGAAAGGGACTGGCGAAGCTCCTTGAACGAAGCTGAATGAGGAGAACTCAAGGAGAGCGGGATAAGCGCCGCGACCGAGGAGGAGGGGGGGCAGACTTGGACGCCGCCCCCTCCATGGAGGAAAGGAGATCAAGCTGCTCAGCCGAGACAGCCGACGCGGACACTGCCCAATGAGTCTCCAAGGATTTGTCCGGCATGGAAAAAGATTCAGGTCACCCGAGCCCCAAACGGGCCGCACGATCCTCTGGGGCGTTGGTCTAAAGGGCACAGCAAAAATCGCAAACTTGCAGATCATGGTCCAAGTCGAGGCAGTAGCATGCGTGGTCTGAGGTCTTTCTGAAGGAATTAACCGGGCGCCGGAAAACGAATTATCCATCGCAGCCTCGAGGGAAGAAGGTCGAAGTTTTAGAAAACTTCCAACTAAAATCGGAGAGACCGAAAGAATCAGGAACCAGTCGAAAACGCAGAGCGCTAAGGAGGGAACCTGAGCTTCCAAGCGGTAAGAAAGATCTGGCGTCATGGGGCGGAGCCGAGAGTTTTACCACCCGGGTGGGTGGGAGGAGCCAGCTTGAAGACCTTCCGGCAAGATTTAAAGCGGCAAGGAACCTGCCAATAAGTGTGGATGAACAACATATCCATGTCCCTAGAATCTATGTTTCATTGGGCCTGCACGCCCACTGCCCCCCCCCCCCAGTAGTTTAAATTAAGTGTATTGGTTATGTATTCCTTGGTTTGTCCCAGAGTACCCTCAAACCCTCCCTACTGAGGTGCAGCCTGTCTGGTGAAAAGAGAGCCTTGTTTGACCAGGTCTCCTCCCAGTCCCCAACACAGATAAACATCTCCTCCCTGCACCATTTCCTCAGCCAGTCATTCAAATTCTCTACTGTATTCTTCTCCTAGCTGTGCTGGCCCTTGGTACTAGTATCACCTCTGAGAAGGCCAGCAAGCTTCTTACCTCCCTGAACCTACTTTGCACTATCTCAACCTCTTCCCCAGCTAGGTCATTGGTTCCCAAATGTATAACTAAATTAGGTTTTCCTCCAACCTCCCTTACTATTTCCCTTATTCTTGGGCCCACCTTCCTCGCTGTCATGCCAGGCATACAAACCACCCTCCTGCTTGCATCTGAGTCCCCTTTCCTTCTCCAGTGAATACCCCTAATTATGGAGTCCCCTGTGATTGCCATCCTTCCATTCGTGTTCCCCATCCTTCCTTTCTTACCTTTGGCACTAGCTGCCTACCCACCTAACTGCTCCCTCTGCACCCTGGTGAACTCAGCTACACATCCACAGTTTGTCCCCTTAAATGTTTTTACATCTCCCAATCTGTCCCTCCCTTTCTGACTATCTGTAGCTGCTTTCAGTTTTCCCTCCCCTCTTCTGTTTGTTTTCTCTCCTCTCCCATCCTCCACTCAGTTTTGCCTAGATCTTCTTCCCTGCCCACTCTGATTAGTTCTCTCCTCCCTCTCCTGTATTCCTGCTCTCAACCCTGGCTCAGCCTGACCTCCTACCTCACCTCCTGCTGCCCCCTCCCTCCTTCCAGACAGTGGTGCAAATCTATTCAATAAAGGCACCCCTTTGGAATTTCCCACCCCGACGCTACTCTCAAATTCCCACCCCTTACCACTTGCCATTCCTCCACCCTGGGATCCCTAGTCCTCTGAGGAAGAGATACTCCTGTATACTTGGTGCTCCTCCTCACTCTTGTCCCCTGCCTGATGGCGTCACTCCCCTGGGCATCACCCCGTTGCCTTTCCCTCCACTGCTCTGCTCCTCCGATTTCCCACACCATCCTCCCCAGCTCCCATCTATGCAGCCTTATTTCAGTCCCTAGCTGCTCCAGGCTCTTACACATAGGACATCCCCCTTTACTCCACATCACCCCCACAAAGATTGCTGCCCCATAGCTATTGCAGTTTACCACCCTCCTGCTTCCCATACATGTATCTATTCCCCCACATCCTCCCAACCCAGCATCTCCTAGCCTCCAGTTATACATTAAATTTTAGAGATTTTCTGATCCTAAGGTACCACTTTCAGAATATGGTATGTTAGGTTGGTGATGATCCCTTTCTACAATAGTTAAACCTATTTTGAACCTATATTTTTGTAGTAGGGATCCTAGTTTGGCCCCAAGGTGGCCAGCTGATCCCTTCCACTTCCTGACTGAATAACACGCCTCCACGCTCAAGCACATTATGATGTGTAGCAAGGGAGAGTGTGGGGGCGCACCCCATTGAAATGAATGGGACTCAATTTTCTTTCCTATTTAATACCTTATGATGGCAACCTGGAGATTAGTAAAGGCCACTGTTCGACTACCAAGGGCCTTGACCAAGGCCACAGAGGGATAACTGTAGAGTTTCTTCTGTACTCTCAAAGAAATGACCGTGCCAGGTTAGCAGGACTGCGACCAGAAAAATGTTGCAGACTGAGCTCCTGCATCATCTACCAAGGAGCTGCTGGTACACAGTGTACTCAGCATCAGAGGAAAGATGAACAGAGGAGTCCTATTCCTCAGAGGAGGAAGTGGGAGAAGATGAGGAGCTGGACTCTGGAGGTGCACGGAGTTCAAGCCAGAAAATGGCCTCATCTACACTACAGTGGTATTGGAAAAATAAAAACATCAGTCATCGTCCTGAAGTTTTCCCAGGACAGCCGGCCCGGTGGCACAGAGGTTTGAGGTGCTGGACACCACACATCGCACCACGCCAGAGACCTGTGTTCGGGAATGACAGCAGGCCTCTGGGGGTCAGCAGGGAAGGAGAAGGATCGAGCATCCCAGAGACTGCTCTCTTTCTCCAAGGAGGGTGGTGCCAGTGGTTGGCATATAATTGGCCCCTAGAGGAGGCTGGGGGTCAGATGCCAATGCTGTCAATGTGGGCGGAGATGGGGCAGATGCCCGAGAAGCGCGCACAGGAGCATGCGTGCTGTCGCCATTGGCATCATTGCATGCTCCATCTCCAAAGGGGAGAAAAATGGAGAATAAAGGTTACTGCGACAGATGACAGAGGGCACCTTTCAAGTCCTGCTCCCAGCTAGCCACGGTGCTGGCCACATTGGATCCAGTCTTCGGCAGGGGGTAGAGAGCCCCGCCGGCCCCACTGGGGGGTAAGCCCTGGGGGTAAGGTTTAGCGCTGGCTGGTGGACACCAGAGGTAGGGCCGCAGCAACAGGAGTACAAACTGACAGCTAAAAAAAAAGTTTTCCCAGGACAGGAACCCAAGAGGACTAAGAATGCCTGGGAGAAAGGAGGAGCAGAGGAGGATCATACAAGACCAGGCTAGGTCCTATGCCAGGACACAGGAATGCTAGGAGACTTCTCCCAGAAAGGGGCGCCTGGCAAACTCACCCATCAACAAACAGCCAACAGCTGAAGACCAGTTGGGATGGGGACAGTGTTCTTAGTGAGACCCCCAGGTGGGGAGAGTGCAGCTATGCAGGTCCCAAGGAACAGCTCTGATCCCCACCAATGACAGGGCCTGTCAGTTCCAGAGAGAGAAGGAAGGAAGACTCTGAATTGGCACTGTGACTCCAGCCAGAGCTGCCAACTACGCTATGCAGTGAGCTGCCAACCTAGCCACCAAAGTCCACTCCTCACTAGAACTTCTCCTTCCCCCTGGGCCAGTTCCAGACTCCAGGCCACGGCCCCCAGAGGTAGAGGTGCTGGAAACAGTGCCAGGAACAGCACAGATTTGCTCTCTGGTGTTGTGGATGGTGACACGGCTATGAGCAGCAACAGGAACAGCACCAAGACCTGTGCCAGCATGGTGAACGGTGCCGGCAGGGGGTCTCAGCATACACCACAGACATCAAGACCCGAGGAGTCCCCTGGCTATGACCTAGGCCCAGAATTAAGCCCAGAAAGGCCTCCACCATCAGAGTCCTCATTAAGCCTGAGGTCTGCCCTGACATCTTCTCCTGGATCATCTGACAACTCAGGAGAAGATATCCAGAGCATCTCAAGGGACCGAGAGAGACCGACTACGGAGGTCTGCTATTTCCCAGCACCACGAGCAGAATCAAGAGGGGACCCAGCCCGAGTATCAGGAGCTGAGGCAGTGCCGGGCCACAATGCCAAGGTGCCCACCAGTGTGGACCCAGCGTATAGCTTTAACATCACCACCTGGGAAGTGTGCTGCCCTGAAGGGCTGACAGACTGGGAGAGGTGCTCAGCTGTTTCCCCGCAGAAAGATCAAATGTCCATGGGACTCCTCCCCCAGGCTCTCCAACATCATGGTGGGATGAGTCTGAGGAGAGGTCTGGTCTTCCCCAGTACATATAGTACTGGGAAGGGGCTCAAGCGAACAGTCGAGGGACGGTACCTTGGTGTCCCAGGTGCGATGCCTACCTCCCAAAGTGGAGGGCATGCGATTTCACTTCAGCAAGCAGAACCCGACAGTGCGGTAATCCATACAGAACAGTCATTGCACCAGTCCATGGTATGGTTGATGGTGAGGCAGGTCCAACAGGCATTGTGCCGGTCCTGGCTGGTTGATGTGTCCCACGCAGGAGCACCAATGCATGGGGAACCATCTTTCTGCTTCTTTGAACACTTCTTTTTAGGTTCCCTGGAACCAGACATGATGCCATGTGGAAAATAACAAGAAGCAGAACAGAAAAGGTTCAGTGCTGCACAGAGAGAGAGAGAGAAAAATAAAGTTGACACTGACAGCAATCATGGTGTCGAAGTATGGTGTTGAACAGACAACTCTGAACCAAGGAATGGAGTGTGATGCAGTTCAGCACAATGATCTGAAGTGCTCCAATGGTGAGCACTCTATGGCAGGAAAAACAGAACTGAGGAAAGTGTGTGTGTGTGTGTGTGTTGGGGGGCAGTGTCAGTTACAAAACTCAAACGAAAATCAGACTGTGCACACTGACAACCATTTAAGGTGCAACCACTATACAGCATAAAATGAACTTAAAATAAGTGGTGCACACACCACTGCTGGAGAAATTTATTTACTTTAATCAAACAGCAATTTCACGACCAGCACACTACATAGCGCCTTATCAGGCTTCCTCAGGGGGTCAGCCCACGGGCACCACATCAGTACATCTCCCTCATGGGTGGCACTGGCACGGACATCAGTTTCCCTATCTGTCGAATGCAGAAGACTTTGCTCCAGCAGGGATGCAGGGTCCTAGTGCCCACAGCACAAACCCAGTTGTGGGAATAAACTGTGTAGACTGATTCTTGGAAGCTTTGGAGTACTTTAATACAATGTCTTGAGTAACTGGAGTATTGTAATATTGTCAACGGAACAGTGCAAAAAATACTATTAGTGAAGTTGAGCCAATAAAGAAAGGATAGAAGCACCGCATGGAAGAAGAGTGGGGAATTAGATGCATGATAAGTGTGGGCCTGGAGTAGTACCTTCCAGGAGTAAGGGAAGAAAAACAGATCAGTTATGGTAGGGGGAGGAGGTTGGACCAAAGTAATAGAAGCCTGTGAGAGATGGCGGTCTAACCAGTTGAGATTTTAACATGTGGAATGGAAAAAACAGGTTATTCACCTATAACAGTAGTTCTAGGTGTGGTATATGTTGTTCATCCACACGTACTGGCATGTCCTTTCCCTTTAAATATGTTGCCTGAAGTCTTTAAGCTGGCTGCTACCACCCACCTGGGTGGTATGTGCCTCGGCTCTACTCCTTGATGCCAGATTCCGCCTGCTGGAAGCAGGGCTGTGCGTCGAAGCCAGGGAGGTCGGGTGGGTCCGTGTAGATGAACAACATATACCATTCCTAGAAAGTACAGTTGCGTAAAAACTTACCATAACAGTAGATCTTTGAGGAGTGTCTCTTGCAGTAGGTAACACTTCTGGGTATCCAGCAGAGGTTGCTGTGGTGCACGGCAGCTCTTCTAGCAGTTTTTCACCAGAGACCACCCACACATGACATCCGCTTCCTGTTTCCTATATAAGTGTGGGTGGTTCCTGGTATCCTCAGTTCCCAGCCAGATTCAGCTCGCAAAGCGAGGACCGAGGGGAAGCCAAAGTACCAAAGGAGTCCCAACCCTAGTCATTGGACCAGAACTTGCTCTCTTAGAGAAGGAGGGGGAACAAACCTACTGCAAGAGACACTCCTCAAAGATCTACTGTTACGGTAAGTTTTTATGTAACTGTACCATCTTGCATGGAGTGGTCTCTTGCAGTAAGTAATACTTTTGGGATGAATCTCAAGCAGTAAAGCTCATGTGGGAGGACAGTTATGATAAGAGGGCACGGGGTCATAATGTCACAAGACATTATGCCTCATGGCAAAATCACACTGACAATACAGCGCGATTTCTGCCATGAGGCATAAGTCTTCTTTCTGTGGGAAACTTCACCCCCCCACTAAAGATTCTCAACTGGGGTTCAACCCAGAGAGCACAAGAGAGTAAAAAATAAACGATTCTGGGACCGGTTTTGCTCCTGGGCTCCTGCTGCTGTGATTCAGTCCTGTGAGCCACGGTAGCTGCTTGGCAGAACCCACTCCCAGCAGAGGTCATATCCTCTGTCTGGGAAGGAACTACTGGTGCAATACCGCGTACAGCAGTTTAGCCATAATATCGTACGCTATTAAGCATGCAACATTATGACCCAGTAGGTGATAAGAGATCTGTTAGGAGTGCATGACTGAAGGCCATCCTATGACGTGAGGCAATATCCAGATTGTAGTGCTTTGTGAATGTATGGATCGTGGATCAGGTAGCTGCACTGCAGATATCTGAAATGGAGGCTCCTTTAAAGCAAACCGCAGTGGTGGCCATAGTTCTAGTGGAGTGGGATTGGACAGGTCCAGGTGAAGACTTGTTGAATTTTTTGTAACAAAATGAAATACAATGCGCCAAACACAATGAAGGGTACATGTTGCATCCGGAAGGCCCTCACGACCCGAGGCAAAAGAGACGAACAGGTTGAAACGTCTTTCTAATCAATTGTGTCCAATTAGTATAGGTAGTATACAGTGGACAGCCAAAATATATAATAAATGTTCACCCTGATTGGAGTAGTCTACATAGCAGACCGGAAGTTCCAAGGACTGATTTAAATTATTTTCAGAGACTACTTTAGGAAGGAAGGGTTGGTACGAAGGACCACCTGTTCTTCGTGGAAAATGAAGTAAGGTTCCCTATACATGAGGGCACGGAGCTCGGAAATACATAGATCGGAAGTGACAGCCACCAGAAATAGGGTTTTCCATGAAAGAAAACGGAGATCACAAGTGGCAGCTGGTTCAAAAGGCTCAAGGGTCAATTTTTCTGTCATAAAATTGAGATCCCATGGAGAAGTGGGTCTTCTAATAGAAGGTTTAATATGTAACATTCCTTTCAAAAGTATCTTAACTAGATGATGCTGGTACAGTAATCTGCCATCCAGAGGCTCATGGAAAGCGGAGATGGCAGTCTGGTGGACTTTAATGGAAGAACAACTTAGACTGGACTCAGATAGTGAGGCCAGGTAGTCCAGAACCTTCGTCAGTGGACAAGAGTTAGGGTCCAAAGATCGAGAGGCTGACCACATGGAAAAGCGTTTCCATTTGAAATTGTATGTTGCTCTTGTTGCTGGCTTACAGGAGGCCAAGAGGACATTGGCAACAGGAGAGGGCACTTGTAAGCGAGTTATGAAAACTTCCTCAGGAGCCAAGCATGAAGGTGCAGAGCCTACAGGTTGGGGTGTAGGAGAGACCAGTGACACCGAGTCAAGAGGTCTGGTCGGCAACAGGACGGGGTCCCATACTGATAGTTGTAGGAGTAGGGGGAACCACGTCTGATGAGACCACACTGGGGCTATGAGAATCAGCGTGGCTGGTTCTAACTGTAGCTTCAGTATAGTCCATTGCAGGAGAGGGACGGAGAGGGGGGAAGCATATAAGAGACCTGTCCAGGGCTGGGACAAGGCATCTGTAGATTGTCCCTTTCCGTTCGGGATAATGGAAAAATACCTGGGAAGACGGGAATTCTCTGGGGAGACAAACAGATCCATCTGTGGAGTACCCCATAAGTTGAAGATTTCTTGGAGCACTTGCTCTTGAAGTGTCCATTCATGAATTGTGGACTGGAAAGTCAGCCGGTCGGCTAACTGGTTGCAATGTCCTAGTAGGTAGACAGCTATTAGCGTCAACTGTTGCTGTATGGTGTCTTGCCAAACTGCAAGGGTCTCTCTGCACGGGTGTGACTTTGAACCCCCTTGCTTGTTGAGGTAGAACACTACTGCAGTGTTGTCTAATTGGATCAGTAGTGATCCTGGCTCGAGGAAGGGCTGGAATGCCTGGAGGGTGAGGCGGACCGCTCTCATCACTAAGAGCTTGATATGAGACAGATGGGGAGAAGTGGGCCATTGGCCTTGGGTCTGAAAAGGACTGAAGTGCACTCCCCAGCCCTGCAGGGAAGCATCCGTGGTGAACGTTTGCATGGGAGGAGGGGACTGGAAAGACATTCCTTGATTCTGACTGTCTACCATGTCAGGGAAGACTTCAGAGAGGGAGTGACCCTGATTTTGTCTTCAAACTGTCCTGTTTTTTGGGACCACTGATTCTAAAGGGTCCACTGGACAGGTCTCATATGAGATGGGCGAATGTCACCGTAGGGATGGCTGCGGACATGTGACCCAGAAGGAGCAGCATTTGTCTTGCTGTGACTATTTTCTGAGTCTGTATATCTAATGCCAGAGCTATAAGCATGTCCTGACGGGCAGGTGGGAAGTAAGCCTTTGCTGTAACTGTATCTAGAACAGCTAAAATGAATTGGAGAGACTGTGTTGGATTTGAACTGGACTTTGGCCAACTGACAGAGATTCCCAGATCTGTGAACAGTTTACAGGTAGCATCTAGAGAGGCAAGCACAGCTACTTTGGAGTCTGCTTTTATTAGCCAATCATCTAGATATGGAAAGAAGAAATGCCTTTCTCTTCGTAAGGCTGCTGCTACCACCACTAGGCACTTGGTGAACACTCTGGGGGCTGATGAGAGGCCAAAACGGAGTGTTCGAAACTGGTAATTTTGACCCAGTAGGTGGAAGTGCATACATTTTTGGTGGGCAGGGTGGATAGGAATATGAAGATAGGCATCCTTCATGTCTAGGGCGTAAAGCCAATTGCCCTCTTTTAGGATCGGCATCATGGCAGGTAGGCTGATCATGCGGAAATGTTTGCACTGAATGTAAAGATTCAGTTGTCTGAGATCCAGTATTGATCTGAGGTCTCCCGTACGTTTGGGCACCAAAAAGAAGTGGGAATAAAATCCTGTTTAATGTTCCAGAAGGGGTACTGGTAAAACGGCCTGTTTGGTCAAGAAGGTCAATAATTCCTTCTGTAAGACAGATATATGATCTGGAGGATAATGAATCTGCCATGGAGGGCAAGGGCGTGGGGTGGAGAGAAACTCCAGAGTATGACCCTTCTGTATAATCTGAAGTACCCAATTGTCAAGTGATCATTTGCCAGACCTCCAGATGGAGGGCAAAACAACCCCCCACAGCCTCCGAGGCCTGGTCGAGGAAGCGGGCGGAAGCCCTACTGGGTCACTGGGAGGTGGGCTGCGCAGCTCCACCTGAAGGTGGGAGCAGGCACCCCGGGCAGTAGAGGTGTTGCCTCAGGTGGACTGAGCACAACCTTTGAAGCTGCCTTTATTATTACCTCTATATTTTCCACCTCTTTTGGATAAGAGGAGTGTTGAGTACAGTAGGTTGTAGCTGGGGTATGATACATGCCATGAACCATACAGAGAGTTCTGCCTGATGCCTGTAAGTCATCCAGTAACGTCTGAGTACCTGACCCGAACAGCTTGGACCCATTAAAGGGAGCACTGGTTACTTTATGTTGTAAATCAGGAGCAAAGCCTGAAACGTGAAGCCAGGCATGGCGATGCAGAGTGATACAAGTGGCTGATAGTCTGGCTGAGGTATCTACGGCATCATATCCCAACCTGAGAAGGTGACGGGAGACAGAATTACTAGTTGTCACTGTAGCCACTAATTTATCGCTGTCTTGGGAGGGAGTTTATTGATAAGCTCAATGGCAGAGGACCCAAGGGTATGTTGATCTTTAATCATAGGATCCATAGAATTCAGGATTCTGATATTCCTAGCACCCGAGGAAAAGACCTTTTTCCTCCCAAGATAGTCAATTCTTCGGGATTCCTTATCTGAGAGTAAGGAGCTCATGTGCTAAGGTTTTTTGTTAAGGTCATGAGCGGCAATAACGACCATAGAATCTGCCTCTGGAATACTAAACAGAAAGGGGTGGTCCAGAGGAGCCTAATATAAATGATCTGCTTTGCAGGGAACAGCTGTAATCGTTGAATGCTGATGCCAAGCAGCCAGCATGACTTACTGATAAGCTGGCATTAGTGGGGAAACCACTAAGACAGGCTTTTCAGGTAATTCAAGATATTCTGCCATATCCTTATGTTGCTTGTCATGTTCAGTAGTGGAGAATCCCATGACCTTTTTGGATTTGAGCTATCCTCTCACTAAAGGTCGGGTCATCTGGGGGTGAGGCCGCTGAAGGGAGAGGTAGATCCTCATCCAGGGAAGGTATTTCAGAATAGAGGGATTCAGGGTTAGGAAAATCCACATCCTGAAACATCCTCAAGATCACCAGCGAAAACAGGCATCAAATCTTGGTCATCTGACAAACAGTAACCTGTGGGAGAGGAGATCAGGTAGTATCACCCAGCTCTTCAGAGGGCTGAGAATGCTGCATGGCATGCAAGACCTATCGGACTACGTTGGTATGGTACCTTTCCTGGGAAGGAGGTGGGGTGGTGGTAAAGACCAGGGTCCCCACCTCTGTCCGCCTGACCCCTATAAAAAGCCACCTGTGTAGGCAGTGGGCAGACAATAAGGCAAAAGCCATATGCTTCCCCCGAGGTATGTAGGGTCTCGTTGACGGGCCCACAGGGGAAAATGAATTATCTTCACTCAAATTGTCAGATGCCACCGATGAGAGAGGAGCCCCTGTCGACGGAGCAGCAGAATACTTTGCTGCATGCAAAGCGCAGGAAAGCATCATTGATGAGAAGGTATAAGCCTCAGTCGATGGAGCAGTTACTATTTGAACTGCATTCAAAGCACTGGGAAGTGCCGTCGACGAAAGGGTATGAGCCCCCATCAAAGAAGTGTTTGAATGACACCCCGTCGATGGAGGGGCACCAGAAATGGTGGCTGTCGATGGACGACAAAGCAGGGAGTGTGAGGAGGGTTTCTCCTCCTCCTTTTTCTGCCGGGAGTGAGGACCAGAAAAGGGGGAGCCCTTGGTACGAGTCCCCTGGTTCTCCAAGAGAGACATTTTCTGCTCCATCAAAACATGTTGAATTTCAAGCAACTGTTGTTGACAAGTTGCCAGATTAAATTCCTGACAAAAACTACAGGAGCTGGTGTTGTGTGTGGGTCCCAGACACCTTACACAAAGTATGACTGTTAAAGTGGTATATCTTTCTACCGCAATGGCAGGAATGAAATAAAACTGGTTTCTTTGAAGCATCAGAAAACATTTGTTTAGTTCCAAATTTCTTGTCCATGCCTGCTACACAGAAGTGGCACTAGCTGCTGCACGAGCTGAAGACAGCGGGAAAATGAATTAAGGATACCAGGGACCACTCCACACATCTAGGAAACAGGAAGCTGATGTCATGTGTGGACGGTCCCTGGTGAAAAATTGCTAGAACACTTGCCATGTACCACAATGACCTCTACTGGATACCCAAAAGCACCATGCCTGGGAACAAGCGAGCAAAAGTTGGGTAGTTTTGCGTTGAATGGGGAGGCGAACAGATCTAAGTCTGGATGACCCCACTGAAGAAAGATCTTCGACCACTCGACTTTAGCATCCACTCGTGGGCCCTGGTCACTGATCAACAGACTGTCCGCCAGGACATTGGTTACACCTGGAACATGGACTTCTGTCAAGTAAAGGCGGTGTTGGATCGCCCAGTACCAGACCCTCATTGCTTCTCTGCAGAGAGGGTATGACCGAGTACCTCCCTGTTTGTTGATGTACCAGACTGTGGACATATTGTCTGTCTGGACCAGAAGTGATCCCGGTACCAGAAGGGACTGGAACACCTGGAGAGGATAAAGAACCGCCCTGGTCTCCAGAACGTTGATGTGGAGTATAAGCTCCTGATCGGACTAAGACCCCTGCATCTTGTGTACCCCCAGGTGGGCTCCCTAGCCCAAGTCTGAGGCATCTGTGGTGAGGATTTGGGTTGGGATGGGGGAATGAAAAGGTGTTCCCCTTGAAAGGTTGGAGAGATCCTGCCACCAGTGAAGATCTCTCTGAAGGCTGCTGGAGATCATGACTTTTTGGTTCATGTCGTCCAACCACTGATCCGACTGGACTCGAAGAGACCACTGGGTGACGCTCTTGTGAAGTCTGACCAGAGGTAATGTGGAAATGGCCACTGACATCAGTTCCAAAAGATAGAGCACAGCATGTGCTGGGTTCCATTGAGTCTGGACCACGAGAGTAGCCTGAGCAACCAAAGTCTTGGCTCAATCCAAGGGCAGAAAAGCCTTGCTCTGAACTGTATCTACTACAGCTCCAATAAATTGGGAGTCATTGAGATGATACTAGCTGGAAGTTGACCGTGATCCCAGAAGGGAGAACAAGTTCAGAGTGAAAGAGAGGGACGCTTTCAGGTTAGTAGGAGAGGGTGCTGTGAGGAGCCAATCGTCCAGGTACGGGAAGACAAATGCCCATGCGGCGTCACGCTGCCACCACCGCTAGACACTTCGTGAACACGCAGGGGGCCGAGGAAAGGCCAAAAGGGAGCACCCGAAATTGGAAGTGATCCTCCATAAAAGCAAAACGGAGGAAGCGACGGCGGGCTGGGAGGATAGGGATGTGCAGGTAGGCATCCTGCATATCCAGGGAGCACAGCCAGGAGTTGGAATGGAGCAGGGGGAGGAGCCCCTGAAGAGTCAACATACGAAACTTCTTGTGCTCGACAAAGATGTTTAGTGTGCTAAGGTCCAGGATTGGCCTCAGGTCGCCCGTTTTCTTTGGGACTAGGAAGAAGTGGGAGTAAAATCCCCTTCCTATCTGGTTCAAGGGGACAGGTTCTTTGGCCTCCTTTAGAAGAATCTCTTGAGAGACAAGTGGGACCTGATCCCATGGATAGAAAGACCGTCCCAGTGGTAGAGGGGCTGGAATCTCGAGGAACTTGACAGAGTGACCCTGCTGGATGAGCTGAAGCACCCAAGACTCTGCGGTGACTAGTTTCCAAGCTTCCAGATGGAGGCCAAACCTCCCTCCGACCGGTTCCTCCTGATTTAAGGGAGGGAGTGTAAGGAGGGGAAAGGAGTTAGGATGCCGAGTGGAGGGGAGCTTTAGCCCCCGAGGCTAGTTTGGGGAACTTGGCTTGTGGGGTTTGGGCTCCTGAGCCAGGGGTGCATCTTTTTCCCTGATGTTTTGCCTGGTTCTTGTTCTACCTTCCTTGGCGGTGAAAGGGCTGCTTTTTCTGACCTGTCTTGTACATAGAACGTACATCTCTTAAGGAACGCCCACTCTCTTGCAGTCCTGTTATGATATCTTTGGCATCGCTGCCAAAGAGGATGGAACCCTTAAAAGGGGCGTCCAAAAGGGAAGACTGTACGTCCTGTGCCAAACCAGCTATCTGAAGCCAGGAGAGCTGGTGGAGACAGATCCCCGTGACTGCCGCTCTAGCCACGGAATCAGAGTCGTACGTCGCTCGGAGCACATGACGACTTTCCCATCCTGACCTTGTCTAGGAGCTTCTTCCTAAGGTTTTCATCCTGAACCTCAAGTACATCCCTTTCCAGCTCCAACAAAGTAGCTTTTAGGAAGGCAACCATGTGCGAGACATAGTTGAGAGATCTAATGCCACAGGAGGAAGAAGAATAGATCTTTCGCCTGAACTGGTCTAACTGATGAAAGTCCTGGTCAGGCGGCAGGGAACTCAGGTGTTTCGGTTGGGCTGACCAGTCGGTCATGAGCGGCAGTAATTACCATGGAGTCAGCCTCTGGATGGGAGTTAAGATGCTGAATCCCTTCTGGGGAATAATAGGTCTGGTCTGCCTTCCTGGAGACCGTTGATATAGAGGACGGTTGTAGCCATATTGTGGTCACCAAGTCCTCGTGGGGTCCCATCCATGGGGGATGGGGATAGGATTAGACGTAGCAAGATCCAGGTGTTCCGCTAGTCTTTTCTGTTGCAGATCCACATCTTTCACGGGCCAGCCTCTGGCTGCCTGTATGGAATGCAAGAGGTCTTCAAAACATGGGTCCTCTGGAGGAGACTTGGGTGACTCCCTGAGAGGAACTTCAACCGGAGATCTGGGGTCTGAAGGTTCAGTGTCAGATTCCGTATCGGAGGGCTTGGAGCCACTGGGAATGGAGGGTTCTATTCCAGCGGTTCTCACAGCAAGAGAACCCGAGGCTCTGCCAGAAGGAGGCAGTGGAGGGGGGCCCTAGGATGGGGAGGTTCCCCCATAGATTGCCTAAACTCTGACAGCAGCTGAATTCTGGCCTCCTTCCACCATTGGGGGGGGGCCGTCTCTGGCGCTGGTGGTGGAAGGTAGGATAGCTCTGCGTACTGAGGCCAAGAAGGGTAGTGATAACCCGTTTGTGGATAGTAAGAGTACCCAGGGTATCCTGGTGTCGAGTGTCCCGGCATCGGAGGCACATGGCCTGGTGTCTGATACTGTGGAGTCGACGGCAGGCCACCCGGGGGCGGGACAATGGGATCCGAGCCCAGAAATCTGCCCAGAGGATCTGGTCCTGCCGGGGGGAAGTGCCAATGGCACCTCGGGGAGGTGCGGGATCTGGGAGGGCCCCCAAAGGTCCCGAGGGAGGAAGCTCCATGAAGACATCCCTCGCCAGCAGCGGACTAATGTCCAGGGACAGCGGTAGGCCTGGCAAGGGGAGAAGGTCTGGAAGGAGCCTCGACGGCAGGTCCGAAGGCGATCTCACTGGCAGGAAAAAATCAGCGGATCAGGTGGCGAGTCCCTGGGATGTAAGACCCTAGAGGACAAAGGGTCGCTCGGCCACTCACTCTGTCCAGCGTCGGGGTCCAAACTGGAGCCCGAAGGGAGAGTGGAAAGATCAAGGCGGGTGATGGAGGAGCCGTCATCCGACTGACTGGACCAGGCTACTGGAAGTCCAGAGACCGCTGCTAGACTGATTGGCAGGAGACGTGCACCCTTCGACGGGGTCAAGGGGTGTCTTACCGGCTAGGCAGGGCGACTTGACAGAAATCTCCAGAGAGGCTACCCCAGGCTGCCCGCTCACCTCGGCAGGAGGGGAAGAAGGTGCCCGGCCTAAAGAAGCAGATGGGGCACTGGCTGAAGTACTCTCAGTTTTGTAGGGCCTCCCGAGTGGCGATGGACTCCGGTCCCAGCGCTTTTCTTCTTTTTTGGAGCCAGTGATGACGACCTATCCTGCAGTTCCTGGAGCTCCTTTTCCATTGACGCCAGTCGTTGGGTCAGGAGATGGGCCTTGAGGGTCCGCTTATGCCTGGTTGAAGGCCTGGCAGATGGAGCACTCCTGGGTGTTGTGCTTGGAACCAAGGCAGAGGAGGCAGCGGGAATGGTCGTCGCCGTGCGGGATATGAGCGCTGCACATCGAGCACTTCTGTCTAAAAGACATCAAAATATGAATGAAATGATTACAGAAAAATTATTTATGAGGCGAAGAAAACTTCGACAAAATGGCGGATGTATGATTGCTGTTCTATCGCATGCCGAATGTACTGAGGTGACGGCGGGAAAGAACTGGAAAGCTGAAGCAGGACGGCCCCATTTTATAGTCAGGCTGACGTCATGATGCCTGACGCTGGGCGGTCTCACGGATTGCCATCTGCAGGTGTCGCTGTTCGACCCGACGCCCAGGGGCGCAGTCCTATATGTGAAGACCTACTGCAGGAACCCTCTTGAAATAATATCTACTGTTACAGGTGAGTAACCTGTTTTTCTAGGGATATGGATATGTTCTATTCACATGCATTGGCAGACTCCTAGCAGTTCAGGAGAAGGGAAGGGAAGTAAGGCACCCCTCCAACTTAGGGAACAGAGACTGGAGAACTGATGCCCCAAAACCAGCATCCTGGTGTGACGCTAGGTCAATGTGGTAATGGGAAATGAAGATGTTTGCTGACTTCCAGGTAGCAGCCCTGCAGATATTCTGGATAGGACGTCCTTAGAAGCAGCCACCGACGCAGTGGTGTGGTGGGTGGAATGAGCCCTTAGCCCTCTGGGAAGCTCCCTACCTGCCAACCTATAACAGAGATTAATGCATGATGTAATCCATCTGCCAATCGCCCACTTGGCTGAAAGTTTGCCAGGTGTGGCTTTCAGTGTAGGTGACAAACAGCTGGCAAACCTCTCCCCGAACTTCAACCATGTGCTCCTTATAATAAGGGAGCACTCTCCTCAGATCCAAAGTATGGAGCCTGTATTTGGCATCCAAGGTGTAACTGGGGTAGAACACTGGCAGAGTCATCACCTGGTTCAGGTGGAACTCCGACACAACCTTCAGGAGGAACTTTGGGTTGGGGCAAAGGACAACCTTGTCTCTGTGGAAGACCAGATAATGAGACTCAACAGAGCGCCTGGAGCTCTCAAATCTTTCTGGCCAACGTGATAGCCACTAGGAAGGTGGTCTTCCATGACAGGTGCAACATCTCACACCTGTGCATCGGTTCGAATGGCTTATCCATGAGCGCTGCCAGTACCAGCAGTAGATCCCGTGGTGGTGGTGGTTCACGCACCAGAGGAGATATGTGATTGAGGACTTTGAAAAAGCGCCAGACCACCTTCTCCTGTGCCACCTTCTGCTGACCAGCCCGCGCCTGGTAAGCAGAGATGGCCATCAGGTACACCTTAAGGGTCGTCAACCTAAGACCCCCTTTGGAGAGAGACAAAAGGTAGTCTAGAATGCTAGCCACTGGACAGGACAAAGGGTCCAGCCCCTTGCCCTGACACCAAATGGAGAATTTATTCCACTTGAAGGCATAGCACTTCCTGGTCAATTCCTTCCTAGATGCCTCAACTACAGTGAGTACATCTTTGGAAAGACCCAAAGCCTGAAACTCTACCCACTCAGGAACCAGGCTGTCAGGTGCAGGGACTGAAGGTCCGGGTGGAGTACCTTCCCCTGACTGATGGAGAGCAGGTCTGGGCATGTGGGAAGATGCCTCAGGGGCCTGATGTTGAGGAGATCGGGGTACCAAACCTAGCGGGGCCAGTTCAGAGTCACCAGGATCACCTGTGCCTTGCCACCCTCACCTTGAGGAGCACTTTGTGGACCAAGGGAAGTGGAGGGAAGGCATAAAAGAGGGCTTGGGCCATGGCCTTGGGAAGACATCCACATGCAGTGAGCCCTGCTGAGGGGGGTGGGCACAAAACAGCCTCAGCTTTGCATTCTCCCTGGAGGCAAACAGGTCCACCTGAGGGGTGCCCCACTGGGAGAACAAGCTGTGTACTACCGCTGGATGGAGACCACTCAGGGGATGCCTCGCCAGCACAGCTGAGGGCTTCTGCCAGCTGATTTGAGGCTCCTGCCACATGAATGGCTAGGAGATCTTCCTCCAGTTGGCTCACGAGGGTCCAGATGCAGACAGCTTCCCTGCACAGAGGCCAGGAGTGCATGCCACCCTGCTTGTTGAGATAGTACATGGTCATAGTGTCAGTCTGGACCTGAACCACTTGACCCTGAAGGAACGGAGCAAAGGTAATCAGCATCAGCCGGACTGCTCAGAGCATCAGCAAGCTGATGTGGCTACAGGATTCCTCTGGGGTTCAAAGCCCGTGGACTCTGTGGTCCCCCATGTGGGCACAACAGCCCGTGAGAGAAGCGACAATCGTCGAGATGACCATCTGCTTGGGGTGGACAAACGGGGATCCCTTCCTGCAGATCCTCCACGACTGTTCACCATTGGAGAGCATGCCACATCTGGGTCAGAGTGATCAGCTGGTCTAAATGACCTAGTTGCCAAGTCCACTGGCTAGTCAGCTCCCATTGAAGGGGGCACATATGCCACCGGGCCCATCGGACCACAGAGGTGCAGGCTGCCATGTAGCCCAGAAATCACAGGAAGTCCCGAGCAGGGCACAAGTACCCAACCAGAAATGATAAGGCAAAGGAGGAGAGAACTTCTGCCCTGTCCACCGGGAGCCTGGCTCTGGCTCGGCAAGAGTCAAGCTCTGCCCTGGTGAAGCAGATCACCTGCGTAGGCACAGGTTCCGACTTGGACTTGTTGACCAGAAGGCCAAGGTCAAAGCAGGTCTGGAGGGCCAGATCCCTGGACATCTCCACCTCCTGTCTGGAGGGACCTGCTATAAGCCAGTTGTCCAGACAGAGGTACACCCTGAACCCTCGACAGTGCAATGTATTTGGTGAAGACCCTGGGGGCCGATGACAGGCCGAACGGCATGGCTTAGAACTCATAGAAGGTTCCCGTTGACTGGAAGCAGAGGAATCTTTGGTGTGACGGATGATCAGGATGTGGAAGAACACGTCCTGTAGATCCAGAGAGCAAAACCACATGTTCTGCTTGAGAGGTGGTTATGAAAAAATTACTCACTTTAGTAATTATGTTTCCTCTATTGGAGTCTGTATTCTGACAAGTGCAGTTAGCCCCAGCCTTTAAACTGCCCCGGAGAACAAAGGGTTAACATTTCTATGCAAAGCACAGAATGCTGAGCTCGAGCTCGGTTGATACGTCTGTCTGTTTCCCTTTGAACACTAACCGTCAGATTCTTATGAACAACACTAATAGTATTCTATGTGGAAATTGTAAAACAAAATTTTTAATCGCCAACTGGCAACAAAAGGTTTTGGACTACCAAAAGAAGACTCAAGACAGGAAACACAAAACTCAAAACCCAAACAGGAATATAACAAAATAAGCACCCATACAAGAAGAGGGTGTGAAAAAAGTACCCTTGAGGTGCAACACTGCACCTGCCCACCCACTTCCCAAAAACAGGTTCTGAGAGGGGAGGCAGGAAGGGAGGTCAGAATACAGCAAGACTCCAACAGAAGAAACATAATTACTAAGGTGAGTAATTTTTTCTTCAAACAACTTGAAATCCTGCTGTATTCTGACAAGTGCAGACTGCCAAGCAGTACCTCCATGGAGGAGGGACAGAACCTACTTTGGGAATAGGCTCTGAAGTACTGCTGTGCCAAACCGAGCATCACTCCTAGCCTGGATATCCAGAGAGTAATGCTTGGTAAAGGTATGGACTGTTTTCCAGGTGGCTGCTTGACAAATTTCTAAGAGAGGGATATCCCTGGCAGCAGCTATACCTCTGGTGGAATGAGCCCTCAGGCCTGAGGGTGGAGTTTTTCCCAGTTTTTCATAGCAGAATTGTATACAAGACACAATCCACCTGGCAAAAGATCTCTTGGTGGCAGGTTTGCCCTTTCCCACTTCTTCATAAGTGAGGAACAACTGGAGGGAGTCAAACCTGTGACCCTTGGTACGCTCTATGTAGTAACTAAGGGCTCTTTTAACATCCAAACTGTGTAGCCTCCTCTCACCTGAAGAAGAATGATCAGTGAAGAAAACAGGAAGAGACACAGACTGGTTTAAATGGAAGTCTGAAACCACTTTGGGCAAGAACCTTTTACTGGTTCTAAGGACCACTTTATCCCTGTGAAAGGAGATAAAATCAGGTTCCACTGACAGGGCTTGCAATTCACTGATACGCCTGGCAGAGGTAATGGCTACCAAGAACACAGTTTTCCAAGTCAAGTACTTAAGCTCTGCTGAGAACATAGGCTGAAAAGGGGGTTGCATGAGTTGAGCAATGCAAACATTCAAATTTCAGGCAGGGGCAGAGTCTCTAAAAGGAGGATTGGTGTGAAGCAATTCTTTAAAAAATTTATAGAACACAGGGTGAGAGGACAGTGAGGAATACTTCCCCACAGAGAGAAACGTAGAAACAGCTGACAAGTGTACCTTAAGAGTAGCTGGTCTGAGGACTAGCCCATTAAGATGGACCATAAAAACAGTAGGCAATCCAGCAGTATCTGGAGAAATATGCTTGTTAGAACACCAAATGCTGAATCTCTTCCATTTGGAGTTATAAGTCTTTCTAGTGGAGGGCTTTCAAGATGCTTTGAGAATATCCAGAACCCCTTGGGAAAGATGCAGATCTGCAGACTCTAACTCTTCAAGAGCCATGCCTTGAGATTGAGAGACTGGGGTACCAAATCCTCCCCGAGAGGATGTTAACAGGTTGTAATTCCTGGGAAGAGACAAGGGAAAATGGACTGCTGGGGACAGCAACAGGGGGTACCAGGGCTGTCTGGCCCAATCTGGAGCAATCAGAATCACTTTGCAAGGTTGAGACCTTATTCTGACTAAAACTTTGAACAGGAGTGGGAAGGGAGGGAAGGCATATAGAAACTTCCCTTCCCAATTCAAAATCAGGGCATACAGGGGGGCTCTGAGCCCAAGACTAGAGGTCTGCAACAAAAGAGAGGGAGTTGGTGACTGTCTGGAGCTGCAAAGAGATCTATCTTTAGAGTACCCCACCTTGAAAAAATCACTTTCAACACTTGAGGGTCCAGGGACCATTCGTGATGGCCCTAAGAGATCCTGCTCAGTGCCTCTGCTAGCACATTGTCCTTCCCTGGAAGGTGAACTGCTACCAGAGGTGTTTGCAGGGAATAAGCCAGGGACCACAACTTCATGGCTTCCGTGCACAAGGTCGTGGACCGAGTTTCTCCCTGCTTATTGATGTCCGTTCTGACTTGAACCACCTTGTTCTGTACTGACAGAGAAAGCTTTCAGGGCCAGAAAAACTGCCCTGAGCTCTAGGAGATTGATATGAAGAAGGGATTCTTGGAGGGATCACAGCCCCTGGGCAGTGAGGGCACCCAGATGGGCTCCCCAGCCCAGTAGAGAAGCGTCCGTGGTAAGGACCACTGAACAAGGCTGAGTGGCAAAAGGAACACCTTGTCTTAAATTGTCCTGATCCTGCTGCCATTGGATGGCTTGGATCAAGGTCAGAGTCACTGGGATCAGTTTGGTAAGGGAATCTTTCCTCTGAGACCAAAAAGCTCTCAGATGGAACTGAATATCCCTCATCTGGAATCTTGCCCTTTGGACCACTGCTGTTGAAGCTGCCATGTGGCCCAAGAGCTGGAGGAAGTGCCTTGCTGGTCAAGATACCCGAAGGCTAAAGGAAGAGGCTAGTTCCATAAGAGCCCTTGCCCTTTCTAGAGGGAGAAAGGCTCTTGCCCGGACTGTGTCCAGTTCTGCCGCTATAAAAGTAAGAAGCTGGACTGGTTCAAGAACTGACTTGGGAAGGCTGAGAAGAAATCCAAGAGAAGTGAGCACTTGCTGGGTCACTTGCAGGTGAGACTTGACTTGGTCTGGAGACTGGCCCACTATTAGCCAATCGTCCAGATATGGAAAAATGGAAATCTTTTGCCTTCTTAGAAAGGCAGCTACTACTGCCAGGCACTTCGTGAAAACCCTTGGGGCTGAGGTTAGGCCAAAGGGCAATGCTCTGAACCGATAGTGGCCTGAGGGCAACTTGAACCTGAGGTACTTTCTGTGGGAGCACCTGATGGGAATGTGAAAGTAGGCATTTTTTTTAGGTCCAGGGAGGCTAGCCAGTCCCCTGGCCTTAGAGAGGGAAGGATTATTCCCAGAGTTACCATCTTGAACTTTGGTTTTAAAAGATGTTTGTTTAAATATCTTAGGTCTAGGATGGGTCGCCACTCCCCTGTCTTTTTTGGGGTCAGGAAGTACCTGGAGTACAGCCCTTTGCCCCAGTGTAGGGTAGGTACTTGGCTCTTAAGGCCAGAAGAGAAGAAACCTCTGCCTCTAGGGCAAGGGTTTCCGAGAGATTTGCATGTTGAAAAGATCTGGCTCTCATCTTTGGAAATTTCTTGAAGTTGAGAACCAGTCCATGGCTTACCACTTCCAGGACCCACTTGTCTGATGTAATAGACATCCAGTCCTGGACAAAGTAAACCAGCCTGCCCCCTACTGGAATAGGAGAGTCGACCTGGGCAGGCCCATCAGGGTGTCTGCTTAGCAGAGGCTTTAGGCTGTGGGGTGGATGCAGCCCTGCTCATTCCCCTTCTGCCTCTCCCCTCTGAAGAACCCCCTCTGGGAAAAGGAAGAAGAGGTCTGTGCTTGGTAAAAAGGCCTTTGAAAAGGCCTGCCCCTGCCACTAGACTGCTGCCTTTGAGGAGTTGCCTGCCTCTCCTTGGCCTGAGCACTCCTGTATGTGGTCCTGTACTCGTCCATTTTCTTCATGTAATTCTCTGTCTGCTCCCCAAACAGAGAATTACCCACTACAGGAAAATCCATGGCTTTAGCCTGGGTATCCTGTGAGAGGCTAGTACATCTGAGCCAAGCCATTCTCCGAAGAGCCACATATGTAGCCATGACTCTTGATGACACATCATTGGAGTCCACAGCAGCATGAAACAACTTTAAATGCCTCAATCCCATCTGCAGCCACCGCCTCCAGCTCCTTGGCTAGCTGGGGGGAGACCTGTTTCGCCAGTGCCAGTACAGTGTCCCACCTGGACTTCTGGTACCTGGCTGTGTAGTCCCTGTAATTCGCATGTCTGAGTCCCAGGGAAGACACCATGTACAGCTTTTTTGCTATGGCATCAACCTTCCTAGAGCCTTTGTCTGGGGGGTGTGAAGCCAAGGGAATGCTTGCCTTATCACAGGCAGCAGCCTGCACAACCCCAACATGGCTGCATTGGTGGTATAAAAACTCTGTTTCTGAGCCTGAGAGTGTATGCCTCTTGTCCATTCTTCTGTCCACAGGAGGTACAGAATTGGGAGACTTCAGTATTTTTTGTGCCTGTTTGCCAAAAGATTTGTGGAGGGGAATAGACAGTCTCCTGGACTCTGGGATGTCCATCATTTCTACATAATCAGGCTCCTCCTGATCCTCCAATGCCTCTTCCATAGGAAGTTGGAGGGTCTCAGCCACCATTCTGTAGAACATAAAGTGGGAAGGGGACTCAGAAAGCCTAGGAGGGGATACACCTGAAGGTCTGTCTGGGGAGATGTCCAGGTTCCACAGGCACATCTAGACTTTCACCATCATCAAATTCCCCTTCCTCTTCGAACTCCAGTTCATAAAATTCTTCCACAGTATAATCGTGAACCGGGGGAACCGACCAAACCGAGTCCCTGCCAAAAGGTGCCGGATCAGTCGGAACCGGGCGAAGCGATTCCACAATCCGAATCGCTCTGGCTATTTGTTTGGCAGTCGGAACATGGACTTCTGGATCCGAACCGGATGATTTTTCTTTTCACTTTTTTTTTGTCGGAACTGACCCCTCAGGATCGGTTCTCCTTTTGCCCGAAGAAGTATTGCCCTGGTCAGTGGGCACTCCTTCTGGTTCGGTCGGAACCGAACCAGGCTGGCCATCCGGGTCAGCGGACTTCTTGGCCTCCTTTTCCTTCAGTCTACCTAATCTCTTTTCCAGGGTAGATTTGGGAAAATTCTTGCCAGCAGTCTGAATTGAGGTGATCAAACCCCAGACAATAAACACAGGTGGTGTGGGGATCGGTCTTAGCAAAGACCTCCCCACACTCACTCCAGTGTTGAAACCCAGTGGGCCTGTTTTTTTTCTTGGGTTTCTCAGACATGACCAAGCTTACCCTTTTTCGGCAGCCGCCAGGCAAGACTCCCTTATCGGTTCCTAACCGTGTCACGGGTGTTGGAAAAAAACATTTCAAAACACGTTTTTTTTTTTTTTAGAACCAATAAGAACCGGTAACCACACACTAAAATTTACACAAGAATTAAACAAATGATCGGTTTGGCCGAACCGATCCACACTTTTTACAAGTCCCCCACAAAAACACAGAACAAAACTATCTAGTACTCACGATACCACAGGCAGAGACTGAGTTATGTGGGAAACTTTCGGTTGGAAACCAATGAAAAAGACAACACTTAACCAACTTTCGAACCGAGCTGCAGGAGAAATCTCCGGAGCGACTGTTCAGTGAGGCGGAGTAAAGAATCTGATGGTTAGCGTTCAAAAGGAAACAGACAGAGACATCAACCGAGCTCGAGCTCAGCATTCTATGCTCTGCATAGAAATGTTAACCCTTTGTTTTCTGGGGCAGTTTAAAGGCTGGGGCTAACTCCACTTGTCAGAATACAGCAAGACTTCAAGTTGTTTGAAGATCTGAGACAGAGTTACCATCCTGAAGGTGCGAGACCTGAGAAATGTGTTCAGGTCGTGCACATCTAAAATGGGGCACCAGCCCCCCATACGTTTCGGGACCAGGAAGTACCTGAAAACAAACCCTGGGTTGACAGGGGGATCCAGCAACTCTGACCACTACCTCCTTGCGGAGGAGTTGGACGATGTCATCTCGGACAGCCAACTGAGTGTCCATGGATACCTTCTCTTCCCATAGGGCTTGGCTTGGTGGGTACTGCTCAAATTCCAGAGGCAGACCCTGGCCGACCACTTCTAATGCCCACCTGTTCATTTTAACAGTGGACCAGGTGGAAAGGAAGTGGTGGAGCGGGCCCCCCATGGGAAGACCCAGAGTGGGTGTGATGGGCATGGGGGTGGCCACTCCCATCCCGTCACTGTGCAGGCTTGGAGGAGGATCTGGCTGAGGGCCCGCTGGGACCCTTCCCTTCAGGCTTATGGGCTGCCAAAGCCCCTGACTTGGGCTGAGGGCACCAAGATTGAGCCTGCTGGTGCTGCCCAGGTTGGTACTGGGCCTGCCTGGTCGCAGGGGCAGAAGGGCAAAAGGGCTTGAGCTTCTGCTTTTTGGGACCCTGAGATTCCTTCTGGGTAGAAGCAACATAGTCCAAGGTGGCACTGGACTTCGACGTGTTGAAGGTGATCATGAACCCCTGGACTAAACAAGTCTGTGCCCAGAAAGGGTATGTCCACCAGTTTGTGCTGGGTGTCTGTCGAAACCCTCAGCCAGGCCCTGTGGCGCATGGCTACTGCAGCCGCCACCGAACGGGCACAGGAGTCCCCAATGTCCAGAGCCACCTGGAGTTGCTGTTTTGCCACAGCTCGACCGTGGTCCCGAACCTGCTTGACCGTAGATTGGAGGTCCACAGGGAGATGAGGAAGCACCTTGTCAAAAGAGCCCATAAGGGCATGGGGGAAGTGGGCCATGATGACTTCACTTGTTCGCCTGATGGAGACCAAGCGAAGGGGCAGCATAGACTTACCTGGCAGAGTGGTCCACTTTTTTGGACACTTTGTGCGGGGGTCTATCGGTGTCTCCTGAATTGCCCAAGTGTCGAAACACAGAATCTGTCACCAACCACTCAGCCAAGGGGTGCTCTGTGAACCCCGCAAGGGACTCCATGGGCAACACATACTTGCGGGCAGACTGAGCTGGACAAGAGGCAGGGCGCCGCCAGAGTTCTAAGGCCAGGCCAACAATGGCCTCGGGTCACAGGAAAGGCCTCGTCATGGTATCCCCTCTCTTGAGGATGTCCGTGAGAGGGTACGCCGCCTTTTTCTGGATGGGCTCCAGGGGCATCCCTGTGGACTCAGAGATGAGGTGAAGAATGCCCTGAAGAGATGAAGGACCTTCCTCCATCTCTAAGCCAACGGCTGATTCATCATCCCCAGGATGAGAATACAGCCCAGTGATGTCCGAATCTGTGGAATCCGGAGACAATGGCGACCGCCCAGTCTGCTTTAACCACCGAGGGTGGTCCGGGCGACTGAGCCGACAAGCGCTGGAAGCCCAGTGTCTGGCCTATCTTCCTTGGAAGGAGCCCCTCCCACAGGCTGCTTGGACAGTGGTTCCACTATAAATCGGTGGAGAGACTGTTTTAGGCTGAACTGGATTTTTTTCCAGCTTTGCGGGCTGGGGAACCAACTTAATCGGCTCCGATGGAGTCGGCTTCGGCCTAGGAGGCAAAAGCCAACTAGTGGCCGGTGTGGAAGCCGGAGTCTGCTTGTGCCCAGTCAAAATCAGCTGTTGCCACATGAGGTTCTCATAGTGCCGGAGTTTCCACCGGAGCCTCTCCTCATCCAAGGAGGACAAGGATGACCAATGGCATCACCTCTTTTTAGAGCGTTTATGGCTCTTCCTCGGCTTTTTGGTTAAGGGGGTCCGAGACCTTGACCGAGATTGGACAGGCCGACTCGGTCGCTCAGGAGACACCTGCGGTACCAGTGATTTCCCGGGGTTGGGGACCACTTCCTTGATGAGAGTCCCAGCAGGCTGGGTCTCGTCATCGGGGAAAACCAAATTAGAAGTTCGATCAAGAGAATCGTCGACCAGAGTCAGTGATAAGGGATCGATCGGGTAGATGACGATCTCTACATCGTTGATAGACAGTTTGGTCAACTGACCAGATGGCAAAGCCAAAAAGCCAGCAGCCAAAGTAGCAATCTTGACCAAAGTCGAGACCGCACGTTCCTGGGATCGAGATCTCTCATGCTCCCAAGATGTCTCCATTGAGACGAAGACGATCCGGGATTCTTCTCCCGCTAACGGGATCGAGAGGAATGCGTGCCCACATGACCCTCTCCTTTTGTCGGGAGAGACTGGCATAACTCTCAGAAGGAACCTGAGAAGGTGGAGTGGAACGAAGAAGCTCCAAGTAGTTGTTGCAGCCCTAGGTGCTTCCTCCTTGAATGCGTGCATGCGTTCCAATTGCTCGGCGGATCTCACAGCCGCGGAAACCGCTCACCGAGGCTCCTTGGATTTCACCCGAGGGTTCCGTTTCTCCGGCTTCCCCAGCTTCAGGCATGCAAGACAGTTGTCAAGGACGCTAGGATGAAAGGCGAGACACATATCGCATTTCGAGATGTCATGGTCGACACCGAGGCAGTAAACACACGTGGTGTGGGGATCGGTGAGCGACATCTTGTGGCCGCAAGGGCAGTGACAAAATCCGGGGAAAGACTTGCCTTCCATAATCGAAGAACTAAACTCTGTTGCTAATGCGAATGAGACAGATTTTCAGAATAACAGATGGTTTGAGAGCCAGAGCCTACAAAATGTGTGAGCACGAGGGAGGCAACCTGAATCTTCCAGCAGAAAGGAAGATCTGGCATCATGGGGCAGAGTGGAGGTATATACCACCCGGGTGGGTGGAAGGAGCCAGCTTGAAGACTTCCGGTAGATCTTAAAGTGGAAGGGGACATGCCAAAGACTGTGAATGAACAACATATCCACGCTCCTAGAATCTTGCTTCTTCCAAGGGATTTTTCAATGTGACTAAAGAACAGTTATGTAAGAACTTACTGTAACAGTAGATCTTTGAGGGGATCTCAGTCTTCAGGTTACAACATAGGAACCTTCACTGTCAGGGACGGCGAAGCCACATGGAAGATTTTCAGCAGTACAACAGAGGCCGCCTACACTGTTGACGTTCGCTGCCATCAGCAACCATATATAGGCAGTTCTTTCCCTATGGAGATGAAGGGAGCAAGACTGATGCCCTGGGGAACAGAGGAGAGACAGAGGGACCCAGCTCTAAACATAAAAGATGGAATACAGCAGATAGCCAGGTCCTGGACAGGAGCCCCAAGAAGGGGGATGACGGGAGGGAAATCAGATCTGATGACAGATCCCCTTGAAGATTTGCTGTTACAGTAAGTTCTTACGTAACTGTTCTATTTTCTTCGGGGGGATCTCAGTCACTAGGTTACACCGTGGGAACAAGTACCAAGCAGTGACAAGAGTAAACAGATAGTCTGGGAAGCTGGATCTCCATAAACTTAAGACAGGAGTTCTTGTAGCACAGCCCTGACAAATCCTGCATGGGTTTCTGAAGCAACGTCTGGACTGTAATGCTTGCTGAAAGTGTGGACTGTACTCCAGGTGGCAGCTGTGCAAATATCAGCAGCTGAGACCCCTTTGAAACAAGCCACTGAGGTAGCCCTGCTTCTGGTGGAATGAGCTTTGACAGCACCGGGTAAGTCTTTGCCATACTTGTTGTAGCAGAACACAATGCAGTTTGCCAACCATTTGGATAAACACTGCTTAGAAACTGAAGTGTCTTCTCTACCTGGGGAACATACAAGGGAAACACACAACTGCTTCGACATTTTAGATTCTTTAGTCCGAAGCAGACAGTACTTCAGAGTTTGTTTATTTAGATCTAGGATTACAATTACCTTTGAGCCAAAGCTCTTTTACAAAGGTTCCACGTCAGGAGAGTACATACATGTTAAGCAAGGGCATACAACATTAAAGAGAGCATACAACCATATTCATCAGTTCAGGTATGGCATCACGGAAAATAGGATACATGAATAACACATATAAGGAATCATTTCAGAAACCTAGACGAAATCAGGGAGGAAGGGTGAGAGAATAGGGGAGTGGCAACCGAAAGACTAGAGCAGCTCACTGCATTGTCAAAGAACATCAGAAGGGGGTGGTTGATCTCAATGGGGAAGGGGGAAGTTAGGGGTTGCAGTCACATGAGCTGGAGGCCGTGAGGTGATGATGGAGGCTTGATATGAATATGCCCAGTGAGGAGGTGGAGGTGATGTGAGTGCTGAGGGCATTCATCCAGCTGGATGCACAGTGTGCAAAGGATCTTTGGCCCAGAGTGGTGTGGCAGCAGGGGACCTGTAGAAGCTGATGTTCAGACCCTCTGGTGTTACAAGGATTAGTGTTTGGGAGCAGGAGGGTTTGGACACTAGGTGGAGTAAGTCCCAAAGTAGTTTTTTTCACCATCAAGCAGGTAAGGTACTTTATGTGGTTAGCAAGTTACAGCCATCCCGTTTCAGCGTAAAGCTCAGATGTATGTGTGAGATGGTGGGATCCAGTAAGCAGTCGACAGGCCTTGTTTAGGGAGGTCGTTATGCACACATCGTATGAAGCAGCGCTTCCCCTGGATTGGCATGCTCAGGAAAATAAACTGGAAGGTGGATAGACTGATTAAGTGTGAACTCAGAGATCACCTTGGGGAGAAACTTAGGATCTGTGTGCAAAGATACTGTCTTTGTGAAAAATCAAATAAGGCTCTTCGTACCAGAGAGCCTGAAGCTCTGAAATTCTTTGAGCAGAAGTAATGGCAACTAAAAAGAGCACTTTCCAAGAGAGAAAGTACAAATCGCAAGTTGCAATTGGCTCAAAAGGAGACAGGCTCAACTTTTCCAAAGAAAAATTCAAGTCCCAGGCTGGGATGGGGGAACAGATTGGGGGTTTCAGATGCAAGATACCAGTAAGGAACGTACGTGAAACATCTAGCTGAGCAATCATGCAGTCACCAATGGGCTCATGAATAGCAGAAATGGAGCCGGTCCGATGGCGCTGAGGGTCGAGGCGCTGGACGCCATACCTTGCGCTATGCAGGTGACCCAGGTTCGGAAACAACCTCGAGTCATCGGGGGCAGGATCGAGCGCTGGCTCTCCTCTCTCCGGTAAGGGAGGGGTCACCCGCCTTCTAGTCCTGCCATCACCGAATTGAGGTTCAGTGCCAGAGCAGGTGGTGAACAGTGCGACTGGAAGTGAGGGGCATCCCAAAACGCATGCACGCGCTTGCCACATTGGGGATGTGTGGGTGTAGGGTTACAGAGAAAACCCGCAAAAACCCAGAAATTACATATGGAGAAAAAAAAAGGAAAAGCAGAAATAGCCAAAAGGTGGACCTTGAAGCAGGAATACTGCAGGCCTGAGTCAGACGAAGAAATCAGGTAGTCTAAGACTTGCTTCACAGGAGTGGCAAAGGGGTCCAGGGAATACTTGGCAGCCCAGATGGCAAACTGCTTCCACTTCATGGCATAAGTGGCACTTGTGGAAATCTTGCAGGTGGCCACCAGGATGCTTGCCACCCTGTTAGAGACCCCGAACCTGGTGATGGCTAAGTCCTCAGGAGCCATGAATGCAGATGGAGAGACCTGAGGATGGGATGAACGAGGTTCTCCCAATCCTGGGTCAGCAGATTCCTGCAAAAGGGAAGAGGAACCAGAGGATCCTCTGCCAGCTGCTGAAGCAGAGGGAACCATATCTAGCGAGGCCAGAATGGAGCTACCAGAATCGTGCTGGCACCCTTCATTTGCAGCATGATCAGCACCCTCTGTACTAGAGGGGACAGAGGGAATGCATACAGAAATCTCCCGCTCCAAGAGAGGGACAACGTATCTCACCAGAAAACTCCAGGCCCTGGATCTAGTGAACAGAAATTGGGCAGTTCTGCACTGAGTGGAGACACAAAAAGGTCCAACTCTGGACGACCCCATCTGTCGAACAGCTACGGATGAGAGAAGCTCCCATTTTTGCATGCTGGACTGAGACCTGCTGAGACTGTCCGCAAGGATGTTTAGGATGCTTGGCATGTGGACTGCAGAGAGTGACTGATTGTATTCCAGTGCCCAGTATCACACTAACATGGTCTCCCCTCAAAGGGGGCAAGAGGGAGTCCCACCCTGCTTGTTGATGTAGTAGACTACACTCTGATTGTCCGACTGCATCAGCAGCTGGTCTGGAGCAAGGTGCTCCTGAAAAACCTGTATGGCATACAGCACCGCTTTCATCTCCAGAACACTAACACGCAGGGCGGCCTCCCACTGGGACCAGCAGCTCTGGGTTTGGAAGGGACCCAGGTGTGCTCCCCAGCTTAGACCCAACGCATCCATGGTTATTTATTTAAACACTTGATAACCAGGAAAAACATACTGAGCCTAGGCTCGTTTCCAGGTGCAACCTGAGGATGAGGGGGAGGGGGTTACAGCAGTATTCATACACAATAGATACATGAGAATATTACATACAATATCACAATTTTGTACAAAGGAGTTATTTACATTCAGTTGCACATATATATATATACACACATATATATATATATACATATGCATACACATACACACACACACACACACACACACACACACACATATATATATATATATATATATATATACACACACACACACACACATATATATACACACACACACAGTTATTTACAAATCAGCTGCATGACTACAATAATATATAGCACAGAGGTTTAGAAGTTTAAACCACATTCATTTGGCTAAAGGCAGGCTAGCTGCAGTTACAGGAAAGGAAAAGGAGTTGATGAAGTTGAGATTTAATGGAGTTGCGTAAGTGTGAGTTTCTGAGGGGCTGGGGAAGCTGGCTCCATAGGTAGGGGAGGTGGAAGGAGAAGGCAGATTTGCCAGCTGTTGAGTATAGTTTAGGGAGGGAGAAGGAGTGGAAGTCCCTAGAGCCCAGCGAATAAGGAGAAAAGGCTGCAGGGGTTAGTTTCTTGGCCGGGTAGGGCTGCAGTAGGTCGAACCAAAATTTAGAAATTAAAGAAACAGAGTGACAAAAACAGCAATGGGAGAGGGGTGTTAACCTGAGGGAGGAAAGGAGAGTGCAGTTTTGTGTTCTGAAAGGGAATTTGTTGCAAAATGGCAAAAAGTATTGAATAAGGAGTCCAGCCTGGATAGTGAAGTAGAGGTGGTGGTGTTGTACACAATGTCCACGTAATCAAAGATGGGAGTGATCATTTTTGTTAGTAGTGTGCATTCAACAGGTAGTGGGAGGGGAAATAAGAATTATGTACCTACCGTAATTGTGATCTTTCTGTGTATCTTCACCATTCATCACATATGGGTTCAGGGCCAGAGGTCATGACACTGTGGGAGTTCTTATTTTTTTGGTAGGCGGAGCCGACACACCATCGGCGCAGCCCTCGAGGCCGACGTATTGCATGGCGCTCATGGGTTGGCCGTTAAGGCGCTGTCAACTCCGCCTGCCTGCCAGTTCTGAGACACCGGAGAGGTAAGAGGAAGGGAGTTGAGGGTGGGACAAGGAAGTCCAGGGGACAGGAAAAAGGAAAGGATATAAAACTAAAAGGAGAAATAACGACTGAGAGGACAGAAAAGAGAAGTCAGGAACTAAAGGGATTGGGAGGGGCCCCAATCTCTAAAAATAGAGGAGGGAGGTAGGGTAGGGTAAAGAATTTAGAAGGTAGGAAGAGAGGAGAAGGGGGTAAACGTATCCCAGACCCTGGTCCATCTCCAGATTGTATAGGAACTGCAAGGAGTAGTCAAAGGCTTCTTGCCAGAATTCAAGGCACAGAATAGCTGGCACAAACTCCAGATGAGCAGAGTCGGCTATTCTGGAAGAAGGACAGGGCACAGGGGATTAACACCCTCTGAAGGAAAAAAATTTTGGTGAAAAAGGAAAAAGATTTTTTTTTAAAGGGTAATCCAAGTGACAAGAAAAAAAATTAGATGGACGGGAAAAAGGAAGAGGAGACAATGGAGGGCAACTGCCAACTCCCACCCCAGAGGGGTGGGCTAAACACTGGAGAAGGAGTGTCCCCCATGCTGACCACTCTCCCCAGAACCTTATCCCCCATGTGCCCCTGTTCACCCCACTCCTAAGAGAGGAGGGAGGGAGGTTGGGCACAGAGAGGGAGGTGGACCCAGAGACTGCGGCCCCAAGGGGATGGAGGGCAGGATTGTGATTGAATGGTGAAGATACACAGAAAGATCACAATTACAGTAGGTATGTAATTTTCATATCTTCTCTGTGTCAGTCTTCACCTTTCATCACATATGGGTGAGTACCGAGCCCCCCCGAAGGGGGTTTTCTTAATACCATAAAGGACAAAGTCCCTTAGCTCTCAGTGGGTGACACACTAAGAGGGAGAACCTTCAGGGCCTGAGGAGGCCCGAGAGTGGGGAGAGTGAGACGGGAACCCCCCGGAGGGGGAAGGAAGTTGCCTCGACAAATGCAGTCTCGCTCTACGGGAGAAGAGAGAGGTTCTCTGGTGAGCGGAGTTAATCACCCTACGCAGGGCCAAAGGTGACAATCGGGCAAGACGCGGCCATGCCGTCTACCTAGTGCAGACCGCTGTCCCTATGACCCTGGTAGCTATCTCGTTGGCATCACAGGATGCCCTTGCTTGGTGCCTTGCTAGCTCCAGGCCACGTGCAGTGAGTGCAATGGCTTGTCAGGTTTGCTCCATGTCAGGCAACGAGGCTAGGAGTTGACCTAGCCTAGACCACAAGAACCTGTCATAGGCTGCATAGTGAGCCTGATCTGCAGAAATGTAAAGCAACAACCACGCAGAGAAGAAAAGCCCTCCTACCCCAGAAGTCAAAATCCGAGGAATCTTGATCTGGGGGCCGGCCATGGTGAAGGGCGCAAAGCCCATCCGGAGTGTCCAACTGTGTCAGTCCGGACTGCGGAGGAGGCATGGAACCTGGAGACTCCGGGGGGGCGCAATACTGCTGGCTGAGATCCCTAGGGGCAGGAACTCCGGCGTCTCTGCCAGAAGTGCAACGACGCCTCCTGAAAGGGAGCAGGCCAGGGAGGTACCACAAGGGTGGCCTCGCTGAAATCGCCTAGAAAGACGTGCACTGCGTGCTCTGGATTGCTTACAGTGGCAGGGGTAAGGTGTAAGTCCTCCAACATCCTCATGAGGAAACGCTGATACTCAGCAAGATCAGCAGCTGGAGAGATGTGGACAGAAGTCTCCTCTCCCCCAAAAGAGGGAGATGAAGAGTTGGAGGGCACAGACTGCTCAGAGGGCAGCTGCTCGCGAGGAGGTTGAAAAACCTGTCTGTCCATCGCCCTAACATAAGCTGAGAACTGAGCAGCCACAGCCCTGAACTGCTCCCAGGAGAGAGGCCCGCTAGGACCAAGGATGCCTGGCAGTGCAGGAGAAAGTGGCAGAGGGATGGGGACAGAGCAGCGAACAGATGCCGGCTGACCTCCGCCTAGGCTAAGGAGCGGACCAAGAGCACCCGAAGAAGAAAGTGCTCTTGAAGACTCCACAGCAGACAGCTGAACAACCATTTCGGTACTGCTTTGGCTGTGCCAAAGAAAAATCCCCCGTGTGAGGCGACCGGGGCTGTATAGGTCCAAAAGGATGGTCCCCTACCTCAAAAGAATGGGGCTCCCTTAAAGAGACCGAGGAGGAAGAGCGTAGATCCACACTACGGCTTCTTCCAGAGCCCGGGTGGGCCCCAGGAAAAGGTCGCCGAGCAGACCCCATGCCCCTCGACCCCTCGGAGTCCGAAAGAGCCCTCCTCCTTGAGAGGGCCAGCCTAGGTAGCTGACAGCCCTGGCCAGCACCTGAGGGAGCTATCCAGGGCGCAGCACCCTCCCCTCCTGTAGAAGCCTTGATCGGCGCCAAAGTTGGGTGATCCAGGCACACCACAGGCAGGGGTACCACTGCTGAGGGGTCAGTGAACCCACCAAGACCGGGCTGCAGAGCAATGGTGGCCTGCACCACTGCCTGCTGGTCAGCACCACTGACCCCAGTCTCGGCAGCCAATGACCCCACCTCAGAAGGGGGCTGACTCCGGCTTGTGGAGGACACTACAGGGCTGCCCACACCAACACTCAACTCGAAGGAGTCAGACTGCTCATCTGACTCAGAGCCCGACTCCGCCTCCGAAGAGGTAGAGGCTGAGGCCTTGTACCAGAAGCCAGTGCCAGTGCCCCCCACAGAACCGCGAGCGGTGCCCGTGGAGGACACAGCTCAGGCCCGAACAGCAGCCCCAGAGTCAGAACCAGTCACAGGGCCGTCAGGCCCCACCACGCCGACAACGGCATCGATGGTTGCACTGACAGTGCCATCGGTGCTACGGATGACGTACACCCGCTCCACGCACCGGAGGGCAAGGGCAGCGCCGACGACGGCACCAACAGCAGAACCGATGCCCCATGGCGCAGAGTCCTGAGGCGGACACGGTGCCGTGCTCAACCTCTGTGCCGCGAACAGCGCCGAGGCGAGAAGAAGACAAAGACGGCGCCGTAGGGCCTCCCACAGCGCCGCAAGCAGTATCGCCGGCGCTGACAGCAGCCACAGTGCCGAGAGACAAACCGGTGCTGACGATGGCTCTGACAGAGCCCATGGCACCGAGGCCCACAACAGCATCGACTGACGGCATCGAGGACGGCACCGACCCGGGCCTTGCAAACCACAGGTGCGACGCTGGAGGAGCCTTCACCTCCGAAGGGGCGATTGCCTTGGCAGCACCTCCCACCCGCCCCCTGAAAGGAGTGGGACGGGCCACCTGCACCACGGAAGGAGCCTCGCCAATGGCCAGGCTACAAGAAGCTGAGGCTCCTTCCTCCTCGGTCCGCGTAGAACCGGAAGGGGAACCGGAGAAAAGGCCGAGCGTACGTGGCTTGGCCCAACGAGTGTGCACTCGACCCCCGAAAGTCAGCGGAGCTCACCCCACTTTCCACGCACGTTGTTCGATGACCCGGTGGTCCACGGAGAAGCAGGTGTTGCAAGAATCCATGTCATGAAGCAGGCCAAGACACATAAGGCAATGGTCATGCTGGTCAGTAATGGAAAATTTACAGCCGCAAGGGCACCATCGCATGGGGGGACGTCCCGTCTTTGAAGTCTTCTTGCCCTCCGACCGAGACATGACCTACGAGGGAAAAAAACACCAAAAACAGACTAGACGTCACCAAAAATAAAAATAAATGGAAAGATCTTACCAAGCGACGTCTAGTAGGCAACTAGAATCAGCAGAAACAGGACCAACATACTGCGGCACGGAAGAATAACGGCAGAACCAAACTGCGTAGGCGGTAGGCCTCAAGTTCAGTAGAGCTTCCACATGAGGTGACCTCGATGGCGGGAGATGAAGAACTGGCAGGCAGGTGGAGTCGACAGCACCTTAACGGCCAACCTGCGAGCGCCACGCAATACGTCGGCCTCGAGGGTGGCGCCGATGGTGCATCGGCTCCGCCTACCAAAAAAAAAGCTCCCGTGGGGTCATGACCCCCAGCCCTGAACCCATATGTGATGAATGGCGAAGACTGACACAGAGAAGATTTCTGTAAAGAAAACTAAGCTTTGGGTGGAGCTTCAAAGTGATGGCTGGAGCAGCTACACAGGGGAGGTAGCTGGATGTCATTGTCCACCTAGGGACAAATGACCTGGCTAAGAAAGGGATCAGAGCAGTGCAGGAAGAGTTTGTGGAGTTGGGGAGGGGCCTTAGACAAGCAGCACGCTCGGTAACCTTCTCGGAGGTACTGCCTGTCTATAGCATGGGTGAGGATAGGGTGCTCCACACCATGGAATTCAATCAGTGGTTGAAAAACTGGTGCAGAGCTCAGGGATTTGGCTTCACTGGGGACTGGGGGTCCACCTGGAGGGATGCAGGTCTATACTGGCGTGATGGTCTGCATCTGTCCAGGAGGTGAACCAGGATCCTAGGTAATAGGTTTAAATACTACATTGGCAAGCATTTAAAACTAGCCAAGGGGGGAGGCACTGGAAAGCAGCAGGGAAATCCTAGGCCCCCCACACCCCCAAGAAGATCAGGGTAGCAAGTGAGGTAAACACCAAGATAGAGATGTCAATAGGGAGAAGGGCAGGGGTAAATGGAGAAAATGACAAACACAATAAGGACAGGGGTGGGGCAAAAAGGGGTAAGGCCATCAAGAAATGGAGGGTAATGAGTACCAATGCCCGTAGTCTGGGCAACAAGCTCCCTGAACTGGTGGCCTTGATGGAAGAGGGATGCCTGGATATCGTAGCAGTCACAGAAACATGGTACACAGAGAACCATGACTGGGGTGTTAACATACTAGGGTACACAACCTACAGGAGAGACAGGGAGGGGAAGGGAGAAGAGGAGGAGGAGAAGCTCTCTATGTAAGGGAAAGGATAAAAGCAACTGAACAAAAGTGTAAACAGGAAGGAGATGAGGCACTGTGGGTTACCTTAGAGACTGAAAATGGCACCACAATCTGCACGGGGTTGTATACAGACCCCCACGTCAGGGGGAGGGAATGGACAAGGATATACTAGAAGGCATCCTTAGGATGGTAGAGAATGGGGAGAAACTGTTGATGGGGGACCTGAATATGCCAGATGTTAACTGGGGCACCTTGGCTGCAGCCACACCAAAAGCAGGGCCATTTTCGATGCCCTTCAGGTCGTATGCCTCAGACAGTTAGTTTTGGAACCCACTCATGAGGGAGCAATCTTAGACCTCATACTCTCAAATGGGACTGGTGAGAGGATCTCAGATCTAGAAGTTGGTAGCCATCTGGGAACAAGTTACCACCAAACAGTGTGGTTCACGATAAATTCAGCTACAGAGTGAAGCCATACAAAAGTGAGGGTTCTGGACTTCAGGAGGGCTGTCTCTGGCAAGATGGGAGAGTGTCTTAGAAAAGCACTAGCAAATAGGCTAGAAGGAGGGGTAGAGCAACAATGGGGAAACATCAAGACTGCCATCACAGAGGCAAAAAGCCTTTGTGTGAAGCAACTAAACAAATCAAAAAGAAAAGAAAAAGCCACTATGGTTCTCAAAAGAGGTGGCGGTGAAGGTTAGGGAGAAAAATATAGCATTTAGGAAGTATAAGGAAATACAGAAGGAGCAGGACATAGACCTGTACCACTTAAAGCGAAAGGAAGCAGGGAGGGTAGTCAGAATAGCAAAGGCCCAAACTGAGGAAAAGATAGCCAACTTGGTTAAGAAGAAGAAATTACTCACCTTAGTAATTATGTTTCTTCTAATGGAGTCTTGCTGTATTCTGACAATTGCAGTGATTCCCAACGTTTGACCTGCCCCGGAGAACAAATAGTTAACTTTCTATGCAGGGCATAGAATGCTGAGCTCGAGTTCGGTTGAAGTCTCTGTCTGGAGTGGTTCAAACCTAAACCGTCAGATTCTTATAAGCCCAACTAAACTAAAAATTCTATGTGGAAATTGTAAAAATTCCCACTAGCCAACTGACTGAAAAAGGTTTTGGATTCCCAAGGAAGATTCAAATCAGGAAACCCAAAAACCGAAACCCAATGTACTACAAATAACAATAATAAATCAGCACCCAAACAAAAAGGAGCAGGGTGCAAACAAAAAACACCCCTGGGGTGCAACGCTGCACCTGCCCACCCACTTCCCAAAACCAGGTTCTGAGAGGAGAGGCAGGAAGGGAGGTCAGAATACAGCAAGACTCCATTAGAAGAAACATAATTACTAAGGTGAGTAATTTTTTCTTCAAACAACATGAAGTCTTGCTGTATTCTGACAACTGCAGACTACCAAGCAGTACCTCCAAGGAGGAGGGACTGAACCTACTTTGGGAACAGTCTCTGAAGTACTGCATGCCAAACCGAGCATCACTCCAAGCCTGGATACCCAGAGAGTAATGTTAGGTAAAAGTATGAACTGTTTTCCAGGCGGCTGCTTGACAATTTTCTAAGAGAGGGATATCCCTGGCAGCAGTCAGGGAAGCAGCTGTACCTCTTGTGGAATGAGCTCTCAGGCCTGAGGGTGGAGTTTTTCCCAGTTTTTCATAGCAGAATTGTATACAAGACACAATCTACCTGGCAAAAGATCTTTTGGTGGCAGGTTTTCCCTTTCCCACTTCTCCATAAGTGAGGAACAACTGGAGGGAGTCAAACCCGAGACCCTTGGTACGCTCTATGTAGTAACTAAGGGCTCTTTTGACATCTAAACTGTGTAGCCTCCTCTCTCCTGAGGAAGAATGATCAGTGAAGAAAACAGGGAGAGACAGACACTGGTTTAAATAGAAGTCTGAAACCACTTTGGGCAAGAACCTTCTATTGGTTCTAAGGACCACTTTATCCCTATGAAAGGAGATAAAATCAGATTCCACTGACGGGGCTTGCAGTTCATTGATACGCCTGGCAGAGGTAATGGCTACCAGGAACACAGTTTTCCAAGTCAAGTACTTAAGCTCTGCTGAAGACATAGGCTCAAAGGGGGGTTGCATAAGTTGAGCAATGCAACATTCAAATCCCAGGCAGGGGCAGGGTCTCTAAAAGGAGGACTGGTGTGAAGCAATCCTTTAAAAATTTACAGAACACAGGATGGGAAGATAGTGAGGAAGACTTCCCCACGGACAAAAACGCAGAAACAGCGGACAAGTGTACTTTGAGAGTAGTTGGTCTGAGGTCTAGGCCATTAAGATGGACCATATAATCCAGAACCATAGGCAATCCAGCAGTGTGTGGAGAAATATGCTTCTTAGAACACCAAATGCTGAATCTTTTTCATTTGGATTTGTAAGTCTTGTAAACCTTTCTGGTGGAGGGCTTTCGAGAAGCCTTGAGGATATCCAGAACCCCTTGGGAAAGATGCAGATCTGCAAACTCCAACTCTTCAAGAGCCATGCTTTGAGATTGAGACACTGAAGATTGGGGTACCAAATCCTTCCCTCAGAGGATGTTAACAGGATGTAATTCCTGGGAAGAGACAGGGGAAGATGGACTGCTAGGGACAGCAACAGGGGGTACCAGGGCTGTCTGGCCCAATCTGGAGCAATCAGAATCACCTTGCAAGGTTGAGACCTTATTTTTACCAAAACTTTGAACAGGAGTGGGAAGGGGAGAAGGCATACAGAAACTTCCCTTCCCTTCCCAATTCAGGATTAGGGCGTCCAAAGGGACTGAGCCCAAGACTGGAGGTCTGCAACTAAAAAGAGGGAGTTGGTGATTGTCTGGGGCTGCAGAAAGATCCATCTCTGGAGTGCCCCACCTTGAAAAAATCACTTTCAACACCCGAGGGTCCAGGGACCATTCGTGATGGCCTCGTGATGGCCCTGAGAAATCCTGCTCAGTGCATCTGCTAGAACATTGTCCTTGCCTGGAAGGTGAACTGCTACGAGAGAGGTTTGCAGGGAATAAGCCAGGGACCACAACTTCATGGCTTCTGTGCACAAGGCCGTAGACCGAGTGCCGCCCTGCTTGTTGATGTACCACATGGCGGTGGTGTTGTCTGTTCTGACTTGAACCACCCTGTTCTGTATTGCCTGTGAAAACGCTTTTAAAGCCAGAAGAAAAAATTACTCACCTTAGTAATGTTGTTTCTTCTAATGGAGTCTTGCTATATTCTGACATATTCAGTGAGTCCCAACCTTTGAACTGCCCCGGAGACGAAAGAGTTAACTTGCCATGCCAGGCATGGAACGCTGAGCTTGAGCTCGGTTGAGACTCTGTCTGTTGTTCTTCAAACTCAAACCGTCAGATCTTTACGAGCTAAACTCACTAAGGTCCTGTGTGGAAGCTGTAAACTTACACTAGCCAACTGGCTACTAAACATAAAACACATTTTTGGTCCCAACACAAAGACTCAAGTCAGGAGACCCAAAAATGAAAACACAATACCCACTCACCCCAAAAGAAGGGTGAAACAAAAGGTGGGCACCTACTAGTTCCAACACTGCACTGCCCACCCACATCCCCAAAACAGAGGTTCTGAGAGGGGCAGGGGGGTCAGAATATAGCAAGACTCCATTAGAAGAAACAACATTACTAAGGTGAGTAATTTTTCTTCAAACAACATGAAGTCTTGCATATTCTGACACATGCAGACTACAAAGCAGTACCTCCATGGGGAGGGACAGAACCTACTTAGAAATAGGCTCTGAAGCACAGCTGTGCAAACCGAGCATCACTCCCAGCCTGGATGTCCAGGAGTAATGCTTGGTAAAAGTGTGAACTGTTTTCCAGGTAGCTGCCTGACATATCTCTAGATAGGGATGTCCCTGGCAGCCAGGAAACAACCTGTACCTCTGGTAGAGTGAGCCCTCAGGCCTGGGTGGGAACACCCAATTTTCATAGCAAAATTGGATACAAGAGACAATCCACCTGGCAATGGATCTTTTAGTGGCAGGTTTCCCTTTACCAACCTCACCATAAGTGAGGAACAGTTGGAGGGAGTCAAACCTGTGACCCTTGGTACGCTCTATGTAGTAGCTAAGGGCTATTTTCACATCTAGACTGTGCAGTCTCCTCTCACCAGAGGAGGAATGGTCAGTGAAGTACACTGGAAGAGACACATATTGATTAAGGTGGAAATCTGAAACCACCTTAGACAAGAACTTCTTGTTAGTCCTGAGGACCACCTTATCTCTATGACAGGAGATAAAATCAGGCTCAACTGACAAGGCTTGTAATTCACTTATGCGTCTGGCAGAAGTGATGGCTACCAGAAACACTGTCTTCCAAGTGAAGTACTTAAGCTCTGCTGAAGATAAAGGCTCAAAGGGGGGTTGCATAAGCTGAGCAATGCAAACATTGAGGTCCCAGGCAGGCGCAGGGTCCCTGAATGGAGGGTTGGTGTGAAGCAATCCCTTGAAAAACTTGGAGAAAACAGGGTGAGCTGAGAGAGAACAGGGCTTACCTGCTGAAATAAAAGCAGACACAGCTGACAAAAGCACTTTCAGTGTAGCTGGTCTCAACCCCAAGCTATTTAAGTGAACCATATAATTAAGGACTGTGGGCAGGTCAGCAGATTCTGGGGAAATATGCTTCCCAGAGCACCATATGGAAAATCTTTTCCATTTAGAATTATAAGTAGCCCTGGTAGAAGGTTTTCTAGAAGCCTTCAGGATATCCATTACACCTTGGGAGAGGTGTAAATCAGCAAACTCTAACTCTTCAAGAGTCAGGCCTTGAGATTGAGAGATTTGAGGTTTGGGTACCAAACCTTCCCCTGAGCACAGGTTAACAGGTTGTAATTCCTGGGAAGACACAGGGGAAGATGGACTGCTAAGGACAGTAGGAGTGCATGTCAGGGCTGTCTGGCTCAGTCTGGAGCAATCAGGATCATCTTGCAAGGTTGAGATCTGATTTTGACTAGCACTTTGAACAGCAGAGGGAAGTGGGGGAAAGGCATAGAGAAACTTCCCTTCCCAATTGAGAACTAAGGCATCCAGGGGAACTGAGCCCAACACTGGGGGTCTGCAGCAAAAAAGGGGAAGTTGGTGATTGTATGGGGCTACAAAAAGATCTATCTGCGGGGTGACCCATCTGGAAAATATCACCTGCAAGACCAGGGGATCCAGTGACCATTCGTGATGGCCCTGGGAAATCCTGCTGAGAGCATCTGCCAGGACACTGTCCTTTCCTGGGAGGTGAACTGCTGTGAGGGAGGTGCTCAGGGAGTAAGCCAGAGACCACAACTTCATTGCTTCGGTGCACAAGGCCGAGACCGGTGCCTCCTTGTTGGTTGATGTACCACATTGTGGTAGTGTCTGTTCTGACCTGTACCACTTTGTTCTGAACAGATTTGGAAAAAGCTTGAAGTGCTAGAAATACTGCTCTGAGTTCCAACAGATTGATATGGAGCAGAGATTCTTGAGGGGACCACAACCCCTGGGTGGTGAGGTCGCCCATGTGAGCCCCCCACCCCAAGAGGGAGGCATCTGTAGTAAGGATTAAGGAGTGAGACTGAGTGACAAAGGGAACCCCTTGTCTCAAATTGCTCTGATCCTGCCACCACTGTAGGGCCTGGATCAGGGTTCGAGTTACTGGGATCAATTTGGTCAGAGGGTCCTTCCTTTCAGATCAAAAGGCTCTCAAATGGAACTGAATGTCCCTCATCTGAAATCTTGCTCCCTGCACTACTGCTGTAGAAGCAGCCATGTGCCCCAGGAGATGTAGAAAATGCCTTGCTGGTCGAGACACCTGCAGGGTGAATGAGGAGGCCAGAGAGACCAGGGTCCTTGCCCTGTCCAGGGGAAGGAAGGCTCTGGCCTTCTCTGTGTCTAGCTCTGCGCCTATGAAGGTGAGGAGCTGGACAGGCTCTAGAACTCACTTTGAGAGATTTAGAAGGAAACCCAAAGAAGTGAGCAGTTGCTGAGCTACCTGTAAGTGTAACTTGACTTGGTCTGGGGACTGACCTGCTATGAGCCAGTTGTCCAGCTAAGGGAAGATGGCAATTTTCTGCCTTCTTAGAGAAGCAACTACCACTGCCAGGCATTTTGTGAATACCCTTGGAGCAGAGGTGAGGCCAAAGGGCATTGCTCTGAACTGGTAATGGCCTGAGGGCAGCTCGAACCTGAGGTACTTTCGATGGGAGCTTCTGATGAGAATATGGAAGTAGGCATCCTTGAGGTCCAGGGACACTAGCCAGTCCCCTGGCCTTAGAGAGGGTAGAATAATTCCCAGAGTCACCATTTTGAATTTTGGTTTTAAAAGGTGCTTGTTTAGGTATCTGAGATCCAGGATGGGCCACCATTCTCCTGTCTTTTTTGGGGTAAGGAAGTACCTGGAATACAATCCTTTGCCCCGGTGTAGGGGTGGAACCCTTTCCACAGCTCTGAGAGCTAGGAGGGATGAGACCTCTGCCTCTAAGGCAAGTGCCTCTGATGGATTTGCAGGTGGAAAGGATGTGGTTCTCATCTTTGGAAACTTTTTGAAGCTGAGAACCAGTCCCTGGCTTACTACTTCCAGGACCCATTTGTCTGATGTCAGAGCCTCCCAGTCCTGGACGAAGTAAGCCAGCCTGCCCTCTACAGGTAGTGGAGAATCGGCCCTGGCAACCCCATCAGGGTGCCTGCTTGGCAGGGGCTTTGGGCTGGGGGGTGGAAGCAGACCTGCTTGTACCCCGTCTGCCTCTCCCTCTAAAGAACCCCCTCTGGGCATAAGCAGAAGAGGAGGCCTGGGCTTGGTAAAAAGGCCTATGAAAAGGCCTGCCCCTGCCCCTGGGAAGCTGCCTTTGAGGAGTGGCCTGTGCACTCCTATAGGCGGTCCTATACTCATCCATTTTCTTCATGTAATTCTCTGTCTGCTCCCCAAACAGAGAATTACCCACGACAGGAAAATCCATGGCCTTAGTCTGTGTATCCTGTGACAGGCTAGTACATCTGAGCCAAGCCATTCTGCGAAGTGCCACAGATGTAGCCATGACTCTAGATGACACATTGTTTGAGTCCACTGCAGCATGGAATTGCACCCTGGATGCCTCAATACCATCAGCAGCCACCTGCTCTAGCTCCTTGGCAAGCTGGCCAGGGACCTGTTTTGCTAAAGATATAACAGTGTCCCATCTGGACTTCTGATATCTAGCCATAAGCCATATAATTCGCCTGTCTGAGTCCCAAGGATGCTGCCATGTACTGTTTCTTTGCCATGGCATCTATCCTCCTGGAGTCCTTGTCTGGAGGGTGTGCAGCCAAGGGAATATTTGCCTTGTCACAGGCTGCAGCCTACACTACCCAAACATGGCTGCATTGTTGTGTAAGGAACTCCGTATCAGAACCTGACAATGTGTACCTCTTGTCCATTCTCATATCCACAGGAGGTATAGTGTGAGGAGTTTAGAATTTTAAAAGTCTGTTTCCCAAAAGATTTATGCAAGGGAATAGACAGCCTCCTAAACTCTGGGATATCCATCATTTCTACATACTCAGGCTCCTCTGGATCATCCACAGCTTCCTCCATAGGGAGCTAGAGGGTTTCAGCAACTTTTTTATAAAACATAAAATGAGAAGGGGACTCAGAAAGCCTAGGAGGAGACACTCCTGAAGGTCTGTCTGGGGAGATGTCCGGGTCAATGGGCACATCCAGACTTTCAAATCCACATTCACTCTCCCCATACTCCTCTTCCCCCCCCCTCCTCCGGTTCATAATACTCCTCCAAATCATACTCTTGAACCGGCCGAATCGAGCGCCTACCTGACGATGCAGGTTCGGTCGGAACCGGGGAAAGCGACTAGACAATTTTGATCGCTTTGGCTATTTCTTCAGCGGTTGGAGTGGAAAGTTTTGGCTCCACACCAGCTGATTTCCTAGTCCTTTTTGCTGGAACCGACTCCTCAGAGTCGGATTTCCTTTTGCCTGAAGAAGTCTCGCCCTGGTCAGAGGGCACTCCTTCTGGTTCGGTTGGAACCGAACCGGGCTGGCCATCCGGTTCAGCGGACTTTTTGGCCTCCCTTTCCCTGAGCCTACCAACTCTCTTTTCCAGGGTAGCTGCAGGAAAATATTTACAAATCTGGCAGTCTGCATTGAGGTGGTCAAACCCCAGACAATAAACACAGATGGTGTAGGGGTCAGTCTTGGCAAAGACTTCCCCACACACACTACAGTGTTGAAACCCAGTGGGCCCGGTTTTTCTTTTGGGTTTCTCAGATATGGTGCCAGTCCTATCCAGACTTACCGTTTATGGCAATCCGCCAGGCAAGACCCTCTTACCAGTTCCCAACCGTGCCACGGGTCGTGGAAAAAAACGTAATAAAATACGTTTTTTATTTAGAACCGATAAGAACCAGTAACCACACACTAAAATTACAATTCAAGATTTTTTAAACACTTGATCGGTTCAAACCGAACCGATGAACTGTTTACAAGTTCCACACAGAATAGAGTAAAATATAACCTATCTAGTACTCACAAATACCACAGACAAAGACTGAACCGACAGGTTACGGTTTAATTTCGGTTGAAAACCGAGAAAACGGCACTTTAACCGACAAAATGAACCGAGCAGAAGGAGAAATCTCCGGAGCGACTGTTCAGTGAGGTGGAGTAAAGACTCTGACGGTTTGAGTTTGAAGAACAACAGACAGAGTCTCAACTGAGCTCGAGCTCAGCGTTCTATGCCTGGCATGGCAAGTTAACTCTTTCATCTCTGGGGCAGTTCGAAGGTTGGGACTCACTGCATATGTCAGAATATAGCAAGACTTCATATTGTTTGAAAAACTGCTCTGAGCTCTAGAAGATTGATGTGGAGAAGGGAATCTTGGGGGGACCAGATGGGCTCCCCAGCCCAGGAGAGAAGTATCCATGGTAAGGACCACTGAACAAGGCTGAGCAACAAAAGGTACACCTTGTCTTAAACTGTCCTGATCCTGCCACCACTGGAGGGCTTGGATCAAGGTCAGAGTCACTGGGATCAGTTTGGTAAGGGAATCTTTCCTCTGAGACCAGAAAGCTCTCAGGTGGAACTGAATATCCCTCATCTGAAATCTTGCCCATTGGACCACTGCTGTTAAAGCTGCCATGTGGCCCAAGAGCTGGAGGAAATGCCTTGCTGGTCGAGATAACCGAAGGCTGAAGGAAGAAGCTAGTTCCATAAGAACCCTTGCCCTTTCTGGAGGAAGAAAGGCTCTTGCTCTGAGTGTGTCCAGTTCTGCCCCTGTAAGGGTAAGAAGCTGGACTGGTTCGAGAACTGACTTGAGAAGGCTGAGAAGAAATCCTAGAGAAGTGAGCACTTGCTGGGTCACTTGCAGGTGAGACCTGACTTGGTCTGGGGACTGACCCACTATTAGCCAGTCGTTCAGATATGGAAAAATGGAAATTTTTTGCCTTCTTAGAAAGGCAACTACTACTGCCAGGCACTTTGTGAAGACCCTTGGGGATGAAGTTAGGCCAAAGGGCATTGCCCTGAACTGATAATGGCCTGAAAGCAACTCAAACCTGAGGTACTTTCTGTGGGAGCACCTGATGGGAATGTGACAGTAGGCATCTTTGAGGTCCAGGGAGGCTAGCCAGTCCCCTGGCCTTAGAGAGGGAAGGATTATTCCCAGAGTTATCATCTTGAACTTTGGTTTTAAAAGATGTTTGTTTAGATATCTTAGGTCTAGGATGGGTCATCCCTCCCCTGTCTTTTTGGGAGTCAGGAAGTACCTGGAGTAGAGTCCTTTGCCCCAGTGTAGGGCAGGTACTCTCTCTATAGCTCTTAAAGCTAAGAGAGAAGAAATCTCTGCCTCTAGGGCAAGGGTTTCCAAGAGATTAGCAGGTGGAAAAGATCTGGCTCTCATCTTTGGACATTTTTTGAAGCTGAGAACCAGGACCCTTCCAGGACCCACTTGTCTGATGTAATAGACATCCAGTCCTGGACAAAGTAAGCCAGCCTGCCCCCTACTAGAATAGGAGAGTCGACCTGGGCAGACCCATTAGGGTGTCTGCTTGGCAGGGGCTTTAGGCTGAGGAGTGGATGCAGCCCTGCTCATCCCTCTTCTGCCTCTCCCTCTGAAGAACCCCCTCTGAGAAAAGGAAGAAGAGGCCAGTGCTTGGTAAAAAGGCCTTTGAAAAGGCCTGCCCCAGCCCCTAGACTGCTGCCTTTGAGGAGTTTCCTGCCTTTCCTTGGCCTGAGCACTCCTGTAAGTGGTCCTGTACTCATCCATCTTCTTCATGTAATTCTCGGTCTGCTCCCCAAACAGAGAATTACCCACTACAGGAAAATCCATGGCCTTAGCCTGGGTGTCCTGCGAGAGGCTAGTACATCTGAGCCAAGCCATCCTCCAAAGAGCCACAGATGTAGCCATGACACTTGATGACACATCACTGGAGTCCACAGCAGCATGAAACTGAACCTTAGATGCCTCAATCCCATCTGCAGCCACCGCCTCCAGCTCCTTGGCTAGCTGGGGGGGAGGCCTGTTTAGCCAGTGCCAGTACAGTGTCCCACCCGGACTTCTGGTACCTAGCTGTATAGGCCATGTAATTCGCCTGCACAGGTCCCAAAGAAGATGCCATGTACTGCTTCTTCGCCATGGCATCAATCTTCCTGGAGTCCTTGTCAGGGTGTGAAGCCAAGGGAATATTTGCCTTGTCACAGGCAGCAGCCTGCACTACCCCAACATGGCTGCATTGCTGATATAAGAACTCCGTGTCTGAGCCTGAAAGTGTATACCTCTTGTCCATTCTTCTATCCACAGGAGGTATAGTGTTAGAAGACTAAGATTTTTTGTGTCCGTTTCCCAAAAGATTTATGGAGGGAAACAGACAGTCTCCTGGACTGTGGGATGTCCATCATCTCTACATAATCAGGCTCCTCTTGATCTTCCACAGCCTCCTCCATAGGAAGCTGGAGGGTTTCAGCCACCTTTCTGTAAAACATAAAGTGAAAAGGGGACTCAGAAAGCTTAGGAGGGGAAAAACACGAAGGTCTGTCTGGGGAGATGTCCGGTTCCACAGGCACATCCAGACCTTCACTTACATCATCATCCTCAAATTCCCCTTCCTCTTCAAATTCCAGTTCATAAAAATCTTCAAGGGTATACTCTTGAACCGGGGGAACCAACCAAACAGAACCCCTGCCAGAAGGAGCCGGATCGGTCGGAGCGATTCCACAATCTGAATAGTCCTGGCTATCTCTTAGGCGGTCAGAACATGAACCTCTGGATCCGAACCGGTCGATTAATCTTTGCATTTCCTTTTTGTCGGAACTGATCGGCTCTCATTTGCCTGAAGAAGTATCGCCCTGGTCAGAGGGTACTACGTCTGGTTCAGTCGAAACCGAACCGGGCTAGCCATCCGGGTCAGCGGACTTCTCGGCCTCCTTTTCCCTCAGTCTACCTAATCTCTTCTCAAGGGTAGATTTGGGAAAGTTTTTACATATTTGGCAGTCTGAATTGAGGTGCCAGACAATAAACACAGGTGGTATGGGGAATCGGCCTTAACAAAGACCTCCCCACACTCACTGCAGTGTTGAAACTGAGTGGGCCTGTTTTTTTTCTTGGGTTTCTCAGACATGGCCAACCTAATCAAACTTACCCTTTTTTCAGCAACCGACAGGCAAGACTCCCTTATCGGTTCCTAACTGTGTCACGGTTACTGTAAAAATCCGGATTAAACACGTTTTTTTTAGAACCGATAAGAATCGGTAACCACACACTAAGTAAACAAACAAATTTCACTAACAAATGGCCGGTTCAGCCGAACCAAGCCACACTTTTACAAGTTTCACACAGAAAAACAGAACAATTCCTATCTAGTACTCACGACACCACAGACAGAGACTGAACCGACTATGCGGATACCTTTTTCGGTTTAAAAACCGACGGAAACTGAAAACTTTAACTGACTTTCGAACCGAGATGAAGGAGAAATCTCTGGAGCGACCGTTCAGTGAGGCGGAGTAAAGAATCTGATGGTTTAGGTTTGAACCACTCCAGACAGAGACTTCAACCGAGCTCGAGCTCAGCATTCTATGCCCCACATAGAAAGTTAACTATTTGTTCTCCGGGGCAGTTCAAAGGTTGGGAATCACTGCAATTGTCAGAATACAGCAGGACTTCATGTTGTTTGAATGGAGTGTTCGTCTTTAGAGGCAATCTAGAGGAGAAAAAAATGGCCATAGGCTGAAAATAGGCGCAAACACTGTGATGGAGCTTTTGTGGAAACTGTGCTTGCAAGTCGACGGCAGGAAAGAACTTAGGAGGGAGTGGGGCTGCCCACATCTATATAAGGTTGCTAACATCGATGGACATCATCAGCATGGGTGACCCCAGCTGTACTGCTGAAAATCTTCCATGTGGATTCCCCGTGTCTGATGGAGAAGGTTCCTACGGTGTAACCTGATGACTGAGATACCCCAAAGAAGATCTACTGCAGTCCGTGACCTGTGTTGAACTGTTTAAGAGAAAATGAAACATATGCAAATGAAGAACCATCCATTGACTCATGCCACCATTCAAACTGCTGCCCTTACCAACTGCTGCATTCTATAATGCTCAGATTCATGGGAGCCTGCGGGGTAAGACCCCCCTTAACTAAGCTATTCTAATAACAACAATTAGTAAATCCCCTATAACATGTCTCACATATTAAACCAGCTGAACCAGCATAATATTTTGTGGTGATTTGTATATGCAGCCCATGATTCTTTGCACTGTGGGGGGCATGTGTGATTTCATATTTCACATATTAAAGTCACATAGGACCAAAGAGAGAGACAGAGACAGAGAGAGAGAGAGAACACCACCACCCTTCTGGTTTCAAAAATGTTTGTGAACACAACTAGGGTGTAAACCCTCAACAACAAAGTAAATCCAGCTGTTGTGCCCAACTGGTTCTGGAAGGGAGGCAAGGTGGGAGATCTAATCATACTGAAGAATCCCTTGGAAGAAATAAGATTACTGTGGTGAGTAAATACAGGTTACTCACCTGTAACAGGAGTTCTAGGAATGGTATATGTTGTTCATCCACACTTATTGGCAGGTTCCTTGCCGGAAGGTCTTCAAGCTGGCTCCTCCCACCCACCCGGGTGGTAAAACTCACGGCTCCGCCCCATGACGCCAGATCTAGCCCGCTGGAAGCCAGGTTGTGCGTCGAAGTAGCCAGGAAGGTCGGGTCGTGTGGATGAACAACATATACCATTCCTAGAACTCCTGTTACAGGTGAGTAACCTGTATTTCTAGGGACATGGATATGTTGTTCAATCCACACTTACTGGCAGACTCCTAGCAGTTCTCCGGGAGGAGGGAGGCAAGGTGCACACCCCCGATACTTACTTGGGAAAAAGAGACTGGAGAACCGAGGCCCCAAAACCAGCATCCCGGCGTGACTCAAGGTCGATGTGGTAGTGGGTAATAAAGGTATGTGGCGACTTCCAGGTAGCAGCCCGGCAGATATCCTGGATAGTGACATCCCTGGATGCAGCGGTATAGCGGGTAGAATGAGCTCTTATCCCTCTGGGAGGCTCCATGCCCGCCAACCTATAGCAGAGCTCTATGCAGGAGGTGACCCACCTGCTTATCGTCCGCTTGGCTGCAGGTCTGCCAGGTGCGACTTCAGCGTAGGTGACAAACAGCTGTCGAACCTCTCCCCGAACTTCAGCTGTTCCCTCCTTATAATAAGCGAGCGCTTGTCTAGGGTCCAAAGTATGGAGCCTATATTCGGCCTCGAGTGTGATTGGGGTAGAACACCGCAGAGTCAACACCTGGTTAAGGTGAAACTCCAACACCACCTTGGAAGGAATTTGGTGGGGCGAGGACAACCTTGTCCCTGTGGAAGACCAGATAAGGAGACTCGATGGAAAGCACCTGGAGCTCTCCCATCCTTCTGGCTGGCAGTAGCCACCAAGAAGGCAGTCTTCCACAACAGGGTGAAATATCGCACCTGTGCATCGTTCGAATGGCTTGCCATGAGACCAATACCAGCAGTACATCCACGGGTGGAGGTTCTGCACGGAGGGGAAATGTGGTCAAGGCCTTTGAAAAGCGTCAACCACCTTCTCCTCGCCACCAACTGCTTCCGGCCCGCGCCAGTAAGCAGAGATGGCTGCCAGGTGCACCTTAAGGGTCGTGGGCACGAAGCCCTTGCTGAGAAGGGACCACAGGTAGTCTAGAATGCTTGCCAAGGACAGGCGGAAGGGTCCAAGCCCTTCCCTGACACAAATGGAGAATCTCTTCCATTTGAAGGCGTAGCATTTCCTGAGTCGACTCATGCACGGACGTCTCAGCGGCGTTGAGGACCTCGTCGGAAAGACCCAAGGCCTGGAACTCTGGCAGCTCAGGAACAGGCCGTCAGGTGCAGGGATTGAAGGTCGGATGGAGAACCTTCCCTGGTTGACTGAGATCAGGTCGGGTGGGCTGGAAGCCGCCTCGGGAGCCTGGAGCTGAGGCTGAGGAGATCTGGATACCAGAACTGGCAGAATCACCTGCGCCTTGCCCCTCCTCGCCTTGAGAAGCACCTTGTGGATCAAGGGAAATGGGGGAAAGGCGTAGAAGAGGCCCGGGGTCCACGGCCTCGAGAAGGCATCCCCCTGCAGCGAGCCCTGCTGAGGGGGGCGGGCATGGAACAGACTCAGCTTCGCATTCTCCCTGGAGGCAAACAGGTCCACCTGAGGTGTGTCCCAGTGGGAGAACAGGTCTTGTACTACCTCCGGCAGGAGAGGCCACTCGTGAGACGCAGTCCCTATCCGGCTTAGGGCATCAGCCAGGGTGTTGGAGGCTCCTGCCACGTGAATGGCTAGGAGATCCACCTCCAGGCTGCGCACGAGGGACCATATGCGGAGAGCTTCCTTGCATAACAGCATGGAGCGCGTCCCGCCCTGGCGGTTCAGATAGTACATGGTCGTGGTATTGTCCATCTGGATCTGAACCACTTGACCCCATAGAAACAGAGCGAAGGTGGTGAGAGCTAGATGGACCGCTCGGAGCTCCAGCAGGTTGATATGGCATCGGGACTCCCGAGGGGACCAGAGGCCATGCGCTCGTGTTCCCAGATGGGCACCCCAACCCATCAGAGATGCATCGGTCGATAGAGCGACCGTCGTCTCAGGGCGGACGAACGGAATGCCCTTCTGCAGATGTGCCGGAACGATCCACCATTGGAGAGCATTCCACATCTCCTGGGTCAATGTCACGGGCTGGTCCAACGGATTGCAGCATTGTGACCACTGGCTGGCCAGTCCCCATTGAAGGGGACGCATGTACCAACGGGCCCAATGGACCACGCTGGTGCAGGCCGACATGAGGCCCAGGAGGCGCAGGAAGTCCCGGGCAGGGCGCAATTGCCCAACCAGAAATGATTGGGCAAAGGAGGAAAGAACCTCGGCCCTGTCTGCCAGGAGCCATGCTCTGGCTCGTAGAGAGTCGAGCTCTGCCCCGATGAATAGTATCACCTGCTTTGGCATGAGTTCAGACTTGGCCTCGTTGATGAGGAGGCCAACCTAAGAGCAAACCTGGAGGGCTAGATCTCTGGACCGCTCCGCCTCCACTCTGGAGGGGGCTGCAATCAGCCAGTCGTCCAGGTAGGGGTACACCCAGACCCTTCGGCGCCGCAGGAATGCTGTCACCACTGCCATGCATTTGGTGAAGACCCTGGGAGCTAGGGAGAGGCCGAAGGGCATGGCCTGGAACTCGTAAAGGGATCCCTCCGCTCTGAAGCAGAGGAATCTCTGATGGGACGGATGGATTGCGACGTGAAAGAACGCATCCTGGAGGTCCAGGGAACAGAACCACACGCCTTGTTCCAAGGATGGGATTATCTGAGCCAGAGTGACCATCCTGAAGGTCCGAGACCTTAGGAACTTGTTCAGGTCGTGCAGGTCGAGAATGGGGCACCAGCACCCCGTCCGTTTTGGGACCAGGAAGTACCTGGACACAAACCCCGGGTCTGGAGGAGGATCCGCCACCTTCCTGATCACCTCTTTTTGAGAGCAGGGCAATATCAGCTCGGCGGGCTGACAGCGAGGCTGCGGACCCCGTGGACCCCAGAGGCGATAATAGAAGGGGTGGAGCCTGCTGAAGACTCCAGAGGCAGGCCTTTTCCTACCCTCCAACACCCAGCGGTCCGTGGTGATAGCGGACCAGGCAGAAAGGAAGTGGCAGAGCCATCCCCCCACGGGGGGGAACCCGGGGGGGGGGGAGTGACGAGGCTGGGGGCGGCACCCCTCAACCCGTAACTGGGCAGACTTGGAGGAAGAACCGGCCGAGGGACCTCCTGGGCCTTTACTTCCTTGCTTCCTGTTGGAGGAAGCCGCAGGCTTGGGTTTGGGATGCCAAGCGCAAGCCTGCTGGCCCTGTTGCTGGTGCTGCTGGGCCAGTCGAGATGCAGGGGCCGAAGGATGAAAGGACTTCTGCTGCTGACGGAGGCCTTTGTCCCTCTGGGCGGAGGTGACCGAGTCCAGGGTGGCATTGGACTTCTCGATCCGCTGGAGGTGTCCCTCCACTCCAGGGCTGAAGAGGTCAGTCCCCAAGAAGGGGACATCCGCCAACTTGTGCTGGGTATCTGCCGTGAAGGTGGATATCCTCAGCCACGCCCTGCGGCGCATGGCCACCACGGCCGCTACTGACCTGGCACAGGAATCACCTATGTCCAGAGCAGTCTGAAGCTGCTGCTTCGCCACCGCCCCTACCCTGGTCCCTCACCTGGTGGACCGTGGTCTGCAGGTCAGTCGGGAGATGAGGAACAACCTCATCCAGGGAACCCAAGAGAGCGTGGGAGAAGTGCACCATCAGCACGGCCGAGCTGGCCTGTCGGAGGCCAAGGGAGGATGCAGTGTACACCTTGTGCCCGGAAAAGTCCAGCTTTTTGGACTCTTTGTTGGGGGGCTTATCCACATCCCGAGCGTTACCGGAACGCCGGAAAACGCTGTCGGTGACTAACCCCTTGGCAGATGGGTGCTCCGAGAAACCGGGCAAAGAGCCGGTAGGGACCGCATACTTCCTGGCCATCCTGGCTGAGGGCGCAGGACAGGAAGCAGGCCGCAGCCAAAGCTCCAAGGCTGGGCCGACAATGGCCTCAGCCACCGGAAAGGCCTCTGTGGGGGGAACACCCTCGGTCCAGTATCTCCATCAGGGGATACTTGGCCCGTTTGGACACGGGCTCGAGCTGCATCCCCGGTGGACTCTGAGATGAGTCGAAGCAGACCCAAGAAGGACGATGGGCTATCGTCCAATGACTGGTCCCCGGAGGGCTCCAGGTCGACCTGCCTGGAGAACAGGGAGGAGTCGTTGTTGGATTCCGAAGAGTCTGCGAAGAGCTGCCTCGGCCCTGAGCCACCCTTCACCTGCCGAGGACGGTCGGGAGTGAGGGTGACCGACAACCTGTGGGGCAGGCCGTGACCCGACCGAGAATCCTTTGTCGGTGCCCCCGACTTCGGTTGTGGAGGTGGAGGTTCCACCACAATCGGTGGAGCAGCTGGTTTTGGCTGAGCAACCGGCCCTGGAGCGGGCAACTCGACTGGGGCGAGTGGTTGCTTCGGTCGTTCAGGCGACAGCCACTTGATGGCCGGGGGCTGGATCGGGGTCGGCTTAGGGCCAGACAACAGCAACTGCTGCCACATAAGCTCCCTCGTAGCGCCGGCATAATTTACACCGAAGCCTCCCCTCATCCGAGGAAGAGGACAAGGAGGAACGGTGTTGCCGCTTACCTCGGTTTTGAGACCGAGACTCGCCGATGTCGAGGGAACAGCTAGACCGAGAAGAGGTCCGAGACTGAGACCAAGACCCTCGGGGGGACCGAGGGTGGGTATGGGAAGGGGCGGGGACACCCACTCTTCCCTCAGCTCGGGCACTTTAACCGGGGACTGTGGCCCAGAAGGCACAGGCAGATCCTCGGTATCCACCGGGGACCGGTGAAGGAGGGTTGTCGGCTTCTCCAGTCGACAGTCCGTCTAACGGATCGAGAAAAATCTCAACTTCGTCGATGGGAGTCTCGGCAGGCTGGCCTGACAGGGGCACCGTGAAGCCAGTGGCCACAGCCGCAACCTCGACCGAAGTAGACAGTCGACTGTCGGAGGAAGGGGACCTCTCCCGCTCCCACGAACGCAGATGGTGGGACTTACCTTTCGACCCCTTCTTCTTGGGCCGAGAAGAATGTCCCTGATGGCCCCTCTCCCTTCGTGGAAAGAGACTGACAAAGCTCCTTGAACGAAGCCGTATACAAGGAACTCAGAGAGAGTGGGATAAATGCCGCGGCCGAGGAGGAGGAAGATGCGGCCTGGGCTGCCTCCTCCTCGAGGGTGATCATCTGCTCGAGCTGCTCAGCTGAGCCAGCCGCCGTGGACACCACCCAACTTGCCTCTTCCCAGATTTTACCAGCGGAAATGTTCTCGGCGCCGAGCTTCAATCGGGCAGCGCGATCGCCCAGGACGCTAGCGAGAAAGAGCGGCATAACCGCAGGCTCATGGTCGTGATTCAGGCCTAGGCAGTAGACGACGTGAGTGCGGATCCGTCCTGGACATTTTCATACCGCAAGGGCACTTCTGAAAGCTAGAATAGATTGGTCCATCGCAGCCGCGAGGGAAGATGAAAGACGGGTTTCAAAACTTCAAAACCAAATTTTGGACGAACCAAAGAGTTAGGATCCAGTCTAAAACGAGTGCTAAGGAGGGAACCTGAGCTTCGCCGTAAGGAAGATCTGACGTCATGGGCGGAGCCGAGTTTTACCACCGGTGGGTGGGAGGAGCCAGCTTGAAGACCTTCCGCAAGATTTAAAGTGGCAAGGAACCTGCCAATAAGTGTCGATTGAACAACATATCCATGTCCCTAGAATTTTTTCTTCTAACCCCAGGAATTCTTCAATATGATTAACTACTGTAGACTATGAAGCAATACCTTTGGAGGAGGGTACAGAACCTACTTGGGAAACAGGCTCTGCAGTACTGCTGTGCCAAATCTGGCATCACTTCTGGACCGAGTGTCCAAACAGTAGTGCTTTGTAAAAGTATCTACTGTTTTCCATGTAGCTGCTTTTCAGATTTCCAAGAGAGGGATATCTCTGGCTATTGTTGCAGCTGTGCCCCTTGTGGAGTGGGCCTCAGGCCTACTGGGGGCTCCTTACCAGCTTTACTGTAGCAGAATTGGACACATGCTACTATCCAACGTGCAATGCACCTTTTAGAAGCTGGTTTTCCTCTTCCCACCTTCTATAGGTCAGGAACAGCTGCTGCTTGTCCTGCTTGTGGGTCCTGGAGTGGTCAAGGTAGTAGCTCAGAGTTCTCTTGACATCCAGGCTGTGAAGTCTGCACTCACCTCAACTAGAGTGGTCAGTGAAGAAGATTGGTAAGGTGATTGACTGGTTTAAATGGAAATCAGAGACTACTTTCGGAAGGAATTTCCTATTAATCCTGAGGAGCACTTCATCCCTGTGGAAGGAGATATAGTTTAGCTCTATGCATAGGGCTTGTAGCTCACTAATCCACCTGGCAGAGGTAATAGCCACCAGGAAGACAGTTTTCCAAGTCACAAATCTGAAATGTGCTGTGGCTATGGACTCGAATTGGGGTTCCATGAGCCTGGTAATACAGATATTGAGGTCCCATAATGGCACTGGTTCCTTGTGGGGAAGGTGTAAGTGAACCAGCCCCTTGAAATACTTTTTGAAAATGGGGTCAAAGGCCATAGAAACACCCTTACCAACTGAAATATAGGTTGAGACTGATGCCAGGTGGACCTTAAGTGTAGAGGGCTGTAGACCCAGTGAATGCAGGTGGGTAAGAGAGTCCAGCAGGACTGATAACCCCACCTGAGAAGGCACTATACTGTTACTGTCACACCAGATGGAAAACCTTTTCCATTTGGAAACAAAGGTTTTCCTAGTGGAGGGTTTCCTTGAACCCATGACAACATGAAGGACACTCCTCAGAGAGATGCAAGTCTGCATACTCTAAGTGGCACAGGGTCATGACAGTGAGGGACAAAACCGCGCACAACAAGACTGCACTGTTACAAACAGCATGCGTCAAGACTAGTAAATACTTTGTTTTTCGGTTGGCTTTGTTCCCCTCCTCCATGTCCCCGGAACTATTATAACCAACTCCGAGGGGGTGTGGACACAGGGGTCAAGAAGTAAATAATAATTACAAAAATTCTCTTACAGGGAATCAAACCGCTCCCCCCCAACCCCATCCACTGCAGAGTTGGGTGCTCTAGTCACTCCACCATGGGAGCAGCTTGACCGAGGACCTAGCCCACAGTATCCAAATACACTTCCTTCTTCCGGGTGAGCGACAGGGGGTAGCGATACTTCCGTATCACTGTAATTCCCCTGTCGCTATAAAGCAGTTAGCTCTAGTCAGAGCGCGGTTTTGCTGTGCTCGGTATTGTCTGTGCTATTCTCACCTGGTACCCTATAAGTCCTCAAGAGTCAAGCTCTTAGTTTGAGGAACCCGAGTTTCTGGTAAAGGACCCGCCCCTGTGAGGAGGTTAGGAGGTTGCGAGTCTTGGAGAGGTGGATGGCTTGGCCACTGAAAGAGACAGAGAGAGAGAGCAGAAGGGACTAGCATGACTGCCTGGCCCAGTCTGGAGCTATCGGGATCATTGTGACTGGCTGGGATCTGAGCTTGATTAGGACCCTGAGCAGCAAGGGAAATGGAGGAAACGCATACAGGGTCCTCCCCGACCAATCCAGCATCAGGGCATCCACAGGCACTGTGCCCTTTGCTGGGGGCCTGCACCAGAACTGAGGTAGCTGGTGATTTTCCAAGGAGGCAAAAAGGTCTATATACCACAGAGTGCCCCACTTTCGGAACACTGCCTCCAGCACCTGTCTGTAGTGGTTCTGGCCAATTCTACTGAGGGCATCTGCCAAGGTATTGTTCATTCCTGGCAGATGGATGGCCAAAAAGGATACTTGTAGGGAGTAAGCCAGACTCCAAACTTTCATTACAACTGTACACAGCAATATGGACCTTGTCCCTCCTTGCTTGTTTATGTAGTACATTGTGGTGGTGGTGTCTGTCTGGACTTGTACCACCTTGATTTTTACCAGGGATGCAAAGGACTGCAGGGCGAGAAACACTGCTCTGAGTTTTAACAGGTTTATGTGCAAGAGTGGCTCTGCAGGGGACCATGTGCCATGCACTGTGTGCTCTTCCAGATGTGCTCCCCATCCTAAAAAGGAATGCATCTGTTGTGAGGACCAACGCGGAAGACTCCTTCTGGAATGGAACCCCTTCTCTGAGGTTGTCCCTGTCCTGCCACCACTGTAGCGCCTGAAGTAAGAGTCTTCGTCACTGGCACAAGCTTTGACAGCGAGTCTCTCCTTTGGCACTGATGTGCCCTTAGGTGAAACTGAATGTACTTCATTTGGAACCTGGATTCTAGCACCATTCCTGTAGCCACAGCCACGTGGCCCAGTAACTGTAGGAAGTGCCTTGCTGGCCTTGGTGTGTCGAGACAGAATGAACCTGCAATCTGCAGAATGCTGTCTACCCTATCCTGGGGGAGAAAACCCCTTCCCATCAGAGTATCTAGCTCTGCTCCTATGAAGTTTAATACTTGAACAGGCCAGAGCACTGACATTTGGACACTGATCAGGAACCCCAGGGACTCTAGGATGCTCTGAGTGAATGAAAGAGATTCCATTACCTGTTGAGACTGACCCATGACTAACCAGTCATCTAGGTAAGGGAACATTGTGATGCCTTGTTGTCTCAAGTGTGCCACCACCACTGCCAAACACTTTGTGAAAGCTCTGGGAGCAGAGGTTAGGCCAAATGGCAGAGCTGGAAACTGGTAATGACCCAAAGGTAGTCTGAACCCTAGGTACTTTCTGTGGGACTCCCTGATGTGGATATGAAAATATGTGTCCTTTAGATCCAAGGATACTAGCCACTCTCCTTGCTGGAGTGCAGGAAGAATCATTGCCAAGGTTACCATCTTGAGCCTTGGCTTGGTTAAATGCTTGTTCAGAACTCTTAGGTCCAAAAATGGGTCGCCACTCCCAATTTTTCTTCAGGGTTAGGAAGTATCTGGAGTAGAACCCTTTCCCCTCTGGAGGAGGGGAACACGTTTTACTGCCATTGTCTGCAGAAGGTTGGGCAATTCTGCCTCCAGAAGAGCCCTGCCTGCTAGGGAAGTTGGTTGGAAAAGTCTTGCCCTCAGTTTTGGGAATGACTTGAAGCTGAGGGTAATGCCCTGGCTCACTACTTCTAGGACCCACTTGTCTGTGGTAATGTTTTTCCAAGCCTGGAAGTACTGAGTCAGCCTGCCTCCTACAGGTAGTGAGGAGGTGACCCTGACAAGCACGTCAGGCCAGGGGTTCTGCTTGGTCTGGGCCTTAGTTTGGTGGGCTGGATCTGAGCATCTAGAGCCCCTCCTGCACCTGCTCTTGAAGTACCCTCTCTGCTGCTGGTAATCAGAGGTAGCCTGAGCCTGGAAGAATGGTCTAATATAGGCCGCCCCACCTCCCCTTCCTTGTGGTCTATATGAAGTGGAGGGCTTCTTCTTTGCAGCATTACCTTTGTAAGTTGTTTTATACTCATCCATCTTTTTCATGTAGGCTTTGATCCTATCCCCAAACAGAGAGTTATTCTCATATGGGAAGTCCATGGCTTTGGTCTGGGTATCCTGAGAGAGGTCTGTGGCCGGGAGCCACGCAAATCTTCTCAGTGCCACTGTTAGCGCCATCCATCTGGCAGCGGTGTCACTGGCATCCACTGCCATATGAAACTGGTACTTAGTGGCCTCCAGTCCACATCTGGTGGTCTCTGCTAAGTCAGCAGCTAGCCCTTAAGGAGCTTTTCCAACTACTGCCAGCACTGAATTTCCACAGTGATTTCTGATATTGGGCAGCATAGGCCATTTAATTTGCCTGCCTTATAGCGAGAGAGGCAGCCAAATACCCATTTTTGCCATGCTATCCATTTTTCTGGAGTCTTTCTCTGGTGGATGAGATGACAGTGGAACCCTGGCTCTATCACATGCTGCAGCCTGGATCACCCCTTCATGGTCAGGATGGGAGAAGAGAAACTCTACTCCTGACCGGGCTAGCCAATACTTTTCTTTTTGTCTATGGGCAAGACAGAATTTGGAGTTTCCAGTATCTTTAAAACCCGCTTCCTTAATGACTTATTTATGGGGACCAGTAGCCGTTTGGTGGGTGTTAACCCCAACATGTCCAGAAATTCAGCCTCCTCCTCCTCCTCATTCTCCAGTTTTGTGGGTAGGGAGATCAAGGGCTTCCACCATCTGCTTGACAAAAGTGTAGTAGTATAGTTGGAGAATAATCCTCTGGTAACCCGAAGTGTCAACCTCTCGGTTCTATTGCCCCCCTTAATCCTCCTCCTCAAATTCCTCATAAGAGGGATCCTGGGAGTATGGAACCGAAAGTGGAACAACTGAGGGAACAACTACTAGTACAGATACTGGAAATGTAAAATTACGACACCTAACATAATTCCCCAAGTGCCACCATATCTTGCCCTCCTTCAGGCTTACCAAGGCCCCCTCCAATCCACCTGTCCCCTGACACTCCATCCTCATATGGCACCCACACCCAGGGTAACCTGGCATAACACTTCCTCAGATGGGTCCCCCTCCTCCGAGGGGGAAGGCACCAGCCAAGTGGCTGCAGACCGGCACAACACTTGGCCCCGAGGTGCTGCTGAGGCGGTGGTAGGGGCATTGGTGGCATCGGAGAGCCAGGCAGTCGTCATCTGGGTGAACGTGGGGTGTTTTCCTCTTTTTCCTGTGTTGGTCCCTCCTTACATTGCATCTGCAGTGCTCCTGGTCTCCACCAGAGGCCGCTGCAGCGTGATGTTATCCCGCTACCCACCCCAGGAAAGGAGAGCAGTCCTACAGACGCTCAATCCTGTCCTTCCCCTGCCAGACCCCAGTGCCAAGAGTCTATTCCCGAACCTGGGGTGCTGGGGTGATACGAGGTGTGGTGTCCAGTGCCTCAACCCTCAGTGACTCCAGGACGGCTTCTAACATAATTCTTGATCTTCCTGTATATCTTCATCATTCATCACTGGTGGATATCAGCCGAAGGTGCAGGACCCCACGAGAAGCTTTGCTTTAGAAAAAGCTTATCTGCTTTGGGGGAGGTGATGTCAGGGATGCACCGCCCTTGAAGCCAATGCATTGTGTGGTGCTCACGGGTTTGCCAGTAACTGATGCCGTCCCCTTCACTCCCTCAGTTCTGCTCACTGGAGAGGAAATTAGATAAAAGAAAAATAAGGGTGGAGGGTGGGCAAGGAAGTCCAAAGGGCTAGTAAAAGGAAAGGATATAAACTGAAACAGGAATAAGCTGACAGGAGAGGACGGTTGATAGATGTTGTGTGTGTGTGTGTGTGTGTGTGTGTGTGTGTGTGTGTGTGTGTGTGTGTGTGTATATATATATATATATATATATATTGTTTTTAATTGAGGGCCTAAGAGGGTGTGGACCGGGACCCCAACCAAGAAGAAGAGGACAGGAAAAGAGGTAGGCGTGGTGTGAGGATAACAATACTCCCTTGCACCACTCCTTTTGTGTCAGAACAACTGAAGTGGACCGGCTTTGCCCTCTTGTCGAGAAGCTGCAGTGCTCACCCTTTTTTTTTTGTGGGAGAGTCACAGGGCACAGCTCAGAACTGGGCATCTCAAACAGAGGAGAGGGAATCCTTACCCTCACCAACAAGAGGGTTGGCAGGAGGCACGGCGTACAAAAACAGTTTAGGCCCACTAGGGAAACACAAGGTTTTAGTGCTCCCTCAATTCTCTGGCTGGGGGGATCCAAGAAGTAACTCCCCCCCCCCACCAAGTTAACACAGGATCCTCAAGGACCTGGGGTAGATGGGCGATCCTGAATCTAGCCCCACCGAGGAGGTCAGGAGGACGCCCCAACAGTTCCCACCTGGCTCTTTGGGAGAAAAACTGGGCCCCTCAGAAAGGCGAGGCAGTAATCCTATGCCAGACCAGGGGTGACAACAGGGATAGGTGAAGCCATGCCGTCCGCCTAATGCAGACCACTGATCCCATTAGTCTGGAAGCTACCATGCTGGCATCATTGGACACTCGTGCCTGGTGTCACTAGTTCCAGACCCCTTGTGGTGATGACAATGGCTCACCTGGTAACCTCGCAATCAGGCAGGGCCGCAAAAAAGGTTCCCTCTGTGGCCCAAAGGTGCCTCTTATAGGTCACCACGTGTGCCTGATGTGCTGCTGTTGCTAAAAGGAGACGTGCTAAGGCAAAAACTCTCCTGCTCAAGTGATTAAACTCTGCAGAGTCCGCATCCAGAGGATGGTCTCCTGTAAAGCGCAGACACCCAGAAGGGTTGTCCAGCCACTACAGACCCAAGGTGGGGTGGAGAAAACACCCTGGAGACCCTGAGAGGGTGCAATACCAACATCTGCAGTCTCCTGGGGCGGGGGAAGTGGAGGCGGGTGACTGCCAGGTGCTGAACAACTCCTCTACAAAAGGTTGCGGGCACGGAGGGATGACAAGTGACTCCAAGCTGTATTCCACAAGGAACACCAGAGTCACACTATCGGTATTGCGGCTTTGTTCAGGTGTTAGATTGAGCTCCCCCAACATCGTTGATAGAAATCGCTGCTATGCAGTAAAATCAGCAACCGATGACCGGTATGATAGAGGGTACTCTTCCTCCAAGGTGGAAGATGAGGAGACGGAGGGGCTCCACATAGGGAACAACAAAATCATATCAGGAGATACAAAGACCATCTCATCCATAGCCTTGTAGTATTTACTGTGGGAATGAATCTGCCACAGCGCTATACTCTTCCCAGGTGAGGGGCCCAAAAGGACCTGGGAGATAGGGAGGAGGATGCAAAGTGGACCCGGGCAGGGCACTGTGGTCCTGAGGGACTTGATTTGCTCCACTAGGGCCAGGGGTACGAACGGGGACCACTCTACCATGATAGAGATGCGCTGCCCAAATTCCACCTTCTGATCAACCATCCCCAAGCCAGCAGGTGGAGACCCTAAGAGGAAAGACCTCTGGTGGGGAGACCGGAGCCCAGCATGCCCAACAGTGAGGCCACTGTCCTCATTTGAGGCAGGACTTCATCCCCCAAGCGAGGAAGGGGTGGCTGAACCAACTCTGTGGCTCCACTCCTGGTTGGCCGAAGCCATCCGAGCAGAGAAAGGAGAGGCTTGACCCCCTCCCAACCTCCCCGGAGAGATCAGAGACCTGCCCCTCGAGTGAGGTCCCCTAGCAGCAAATGACCTAAGTGAATGGGGGAGTGAGAAGCTGGCACCCAGGTCTGCCTTTGTCTCCCCCCCCCCAGCAGCACCGAATAGGGAGCCGGCAGCTGAATCAGGCTATTTCACGGAGACGGTCCCTAAAGTAGCATTGTCACTGAGGGTGGTACTCAGAACGGCACCAGACCCCTCCATAGCACTGATATCGGAGGCACCACTTAATGCAGCACCAATCACAGCCCTGGCACTGATGCTTGAGGCAGCACCGACAGCAGGGACAGCACTGGCCCCAAGGCAGCACCGACCATGATGCCGGCAGTAGCTGCGCTGCACTGACCACAGCACCATTACCAGGCGTGGCACCATTCCCAGGCACGACACCGCAAGTGGTATCACCACCCAAGGTGGCACTGATAATGGCACCAGGGTCCCTTGCAGCACCAGCCGCGGCGCTGACAGAGACATGGGCATCACCAAGCTCAGGGTCAATGTCCATATTGGATCCTGTAGAAGACCCCAAACAGAATCCGGTGGGTGACCGCCCCAAAAAGTCAGGTTGCCACTCTGAGCCCTCAGAGTCATTCTCTGAATTTGAGGAGGTGACTACAGAGACGTCCAGAGAAGCAACCCCTGTCACCCTACCAGTACTGGCACCGAGAATGGTGTCAGGAAGTGACTCCACGGCAGCAGGAGGTGGGTCCCCATTCACCAACCCCATAAACTGTGTCAGGGGCCGAGACTGCCCCCCCCCCCCAAGGGACCTCCAGCATAGGCCCCGTGTGTAGATGAGGCCTCGACACCGGGGTCTGCAGGTTATCCAAAGGAGAATCAGGCCTGGAGCGGTCCACATTTGGCTCCCAGAGTAGGCTGATCATACCCCCAACCGCTCTCCCAGGCACTGGGGCTCAGCCCGATGTGAGCCCCCAGCAGCCTGCTCTCCCCTGATGCATGTAGCCTCAGGGAGAGGCTCAGCGGTCAGGTCTAAAGACCTTACCATGGCAGCCCGTATGTGCTGCTTGCCTCCGAAGGTTGGGGGGATTGCGGCTCAACCTTGCCATGCGCGGTTCCAGGGTGCGGTAACCCATGCTGAAGCAGGCATCACACATCTGTACATATCATGATCCAGCCCCAAGCAGGTGAAACATCGATCATGCGGGTCCATTATTGTGGACCAACCTCCGCAGTGGCACAGACACATGGGGAAGTCCCCGCCTTGGAAGATTTACACCCCAAACCTGACATGACTTGATCTCAACAACAAAAATAATAAAAAGAAAAAGCACAATGCTGAACTACGAACGGTGTCTAGTATGGCATTGAATAATGATGAAAAGAATGACTGAAAACTTGTTTTTCAAAGTGACGCAGCTGAAAAGTTCAAACCGTCCCATGAAGCACCTGACACTTGGATGGTGGGAACAGCAGAACTGAGGGAGTGAAAGGGACGGCGTCAGTTATCAGCCAACTTGCGAGCACCATGCAATACATCAGCCTCGACAGCGGTGCCATCCCAGATGTCGTTCCTCCTCTTAAAGCAGCGTTTTTCAGCAAAGCTCTCAGGGGTCCTGCGTCTTCGGCTGATACCCAACAGTGATGAATGGTGAAGACTGATACAAGGAAGATCCTACGGTTTAACCGGTACCTGCTGAGCCATAACCAGGTAGAGTCTTGCGAGGTGGCAGATTGCAAAGCTCGTAGAACCTTAAGGGCCTGTGCAATTGCTTCGGCCAATGGCATGGCCAGTTTCTCCACTGAGAGCTCCTTTGCTTTTTCAGCAGGAGGTGCAGTGACATGTATTTCTTTCTTTCCTTCCTTCCTTCCCTCCCTCCTTCCCCTTCGTTTTTGTTTACTGGTTAAGTGTGCTAGCCAAAAAATTAATATTTTCAGACACGACCCAGGAAGTTACAAAGCTAGACAGTACAGTGAAAATAACAATAGGGCGTGAGATACAGGGAGGAAACATTTCACAATGAGCAGTATAGACAAATATCAGTAAAATACACAGCAAGGAACAGGCATATAAATTACAGTGAATGAGCTACAAGTGGGCCAGAATAATGATGATAATCATAATAATAATAATAAAAATGGTTATAATAAAATATTGACATAGTAACTTCATGCAAACACATGTGAACTATGATAAAAGGTTAAAAGTACGAGGCGAGTCTCAAACTGCAGAGTTATAAGGGAGGGCAGAGATAGATGATCTGGTGGAGCATGTCGGGGGGTCAAAACAAGTAAATAGTTCAGCTTCAGACAGGAAATGACAAAGTTCCTTCTTGAAAGTAGCATGAGAGGGGGACTGACTAATATCTAGAGGAAGAGAGTTCCAATACTGTGCAGCATGGAAGGAGAAGTCACAAGTTTCTTTAGAAGTCTTGCACCTAGGGACGTAAATGAGAGATTGTTCAGGTGAATGAAGGCCATAGGAAGTTGGTTGAGAACTCAACATAGCAGCAAGAGCGAATGGAGTTTGTGATTTCACAATATCGTCCACTAAGGAGACGAAAGCGTGGAGTCTGGCTGCAGCAGGCGAGAGCCAGTCGAGATTGGTCTATAGCAGGCAGTGGTCTTTAAGCCTTGGGGATGATGAAGCATATCTGCATATTATTATTATTATAAGTGGTGTCCCATTTGCAAAGAGAGGACTTGGGTACTGCTGTATAGGTAGGAACACCAGAGGTCAAGGCTGGGAGAAGGATACCCCGAGCTATAGCCATTCTAGCAGAGGGGGTAAGACATGGCTTGTCTTGCAGGCAACTTCAAGTTCTGAGCTGACAGATTTGCATGAGATGTGGAAGTGGAGGTTGAAGTCAAGCAAGTGATCCAGGACAACACCCAGATATTTAAATGAGGAGACAATCTCAATAGGAGAGCCATCTAAGCCAGTTACAAGGAACTGGTCCTGACAGTGTCTGAGTTTGGAGGTAGTGCCAAAGAGCATGGCCTGGGTTTTGTTAACGTTTAGAACAAGCTTATGCTCAGACAGCCAGGTTTGGATAGATCTGAAATCAGAGGACAGGTGTTGGCTAATGGCAGACATAGATCGAGAACTATTGTACAAAAGGAGATCATCAGTGTAGAGGAGGGCAAAGCAGAAAGAGGAGCAAGAGGTGATGCTATTAATAAAAACGAGAAAAGGAGGGGCCCCAAGATGGAGCCCTGTGGAACCCAGATATTAATAGTTGTTGGTTCCGATATAGCAGAGTTGAATTTCACCACCTGGACCCTACCCGATAGATAACTATTGAACCAGGTAATGACTGAAGGGGAGAGGCCCATATTCCTAAGCGTATCAAGGAGTAGTGGTTGGTTAACAAGGTCAAATGCCTTCGTTAAATCAATAAAGAGGGCCCAAGTCCGAAGTCCGGAATCCATGGCAGAGAGCGTAGCGGAGATAAGTTCGAGCAGGGCAGTGGATGTGCTGTGGCCTTTTCGGAAGCCATGCTGAGCTTCTGAAAGGAGGTTATTTCTGTGTAGAAAGGCAGCTATTTGGGTGGCTACTAGCTTTTCCAGAAAATTGCTTAGAACTGAAAGGATAGCTATAGGCCAGTAATTCGTGACATCTTTGGGATCCCTTTTTAAAGACCGGTGTTACTCAGGCAGTCTTCCATATATCGGGACTTGACTAAAATTCTATCCAAGGGAGCCAATGGGGGCGGCTAATTTTAGAAGTCTCAGTTCCAGATAGTTGGATCCTGTACTTGTGTTCTCAGATACAGTAGATAGAAGTTTTAGTACATCAGTCCTGGTTATGGCCTGAAAGCAAATGGCTGAGTCCCTGACTCGTAGCAAGAGGAGGTCCCGAGGGCGGTTGATCGCAATGAGTGGGAGGAGATGGATTATTTAGATAAGTCAGAGAAGTGCTGATTGAAGGAATTAGCGATTGTAAGTGGGTCATTACAATGAATGCCATTTAGCACCCTATCATTCTTTGATTGCAATTTTGTGGACCCCAAGAAAGTTTTTACATGGATCCAGAATTTTCTGTGGTCACCAGCAGCATCTAGCAAAATGCCTTTGCAATATGAGCTTTTGGAAATTCTGGTTTGTTTCTTAAATGCGTTATGTTGGGCTCTGTAGTGATTATAATCAGCTGGGTCACCAGTTGTCTTGTAGCGTTTCCAGCTCTTAGCTCTCTGATGGAGTAAGGCAAGTAGGTCTTTATGCAACCACCTTGTTTGTTTGCCCCCAACTCAACAAGTGACTAGGGAAGAGTGGGTATCATGTATAACACTGAAAGCTGTTAGGAAGATACTGAGAGTGGAGTGAACATCCTTGGCCAGGTACAGACTGGACCAGTCAATTTGGGAGCAGTCATGAAGAAATTTACCATGATCAAACCCTGCAAAGTTCCTAAAAGTGATATAACGTGGTGGAGGAGGGGGCAGCCATGGGACCCCATAAACAAAATATAGGAGAGTGATCACTTACCCCATCAACAAGTGTTCCAGAGACAGGGACGTGATCTACATGGTTGGTTAGAATCCAATCAAGTAGTGTGCCAGTGTTAGCCTGTGATGTAACCCTGGTGGGCTCGGTTAGGGTTTGATGTGAGTTGTGGCTTCGTATCAGGGAAAGGAGGGCACACTGAGTTTTGCTCAACCAATTTAGGTTGAGGTCCCCTAGAATTAGGACTTCATTTTGTCCTACATCTGACGAAGTATGGTCAAAGTAGTTCTTCTAGTCCTGCAAGACCACCTGGGGGGGTTGTAAGCAGAGACAATGTGTAATATTTTGACTCCTAAGGAGAGTATGGCATGAATCGATTCACATATGGAGGATGAAGTGGTAGGAATAGTACAGAGGTTTAGATGTTCTTTATAGAAAAGGGCATCGCCACCCACCCACTCTTTTCAATGAGGGCCGCTCACACCATATTAGGCTGTAGTTGGCCAGGGAACAGGCTGAGTCCGAAGTAGAGGGCTTAAGCCACGTTTCAAATAGGCAGAGTATGTCAGGTTGATACAGCACCACCTATGCCTCAAATTCAGCATAGTTGTGAACCAGGCTTCTGATGTTATGATGGGCAATGCGAAGCCCTTTAATGTTGCTAGAAACTAGATCACCATGGATAAAGTGGGTCTGAGGGCCAGGGTTTGATTCGATATCACCAGAGAGTAGTAGTGCAAGAACGAGGAGGTACCAAAGTTTGCAGTGAATGAAAAGGAAGGGGAGTAATGTGAGAAAAAACTTTTCCTGAGGGTATGAACAATAAGGTAGATAAGATCCCTGATTGGTAGTAGAGGGGTGGAATCATGTTGCTGCGGTGACAGTACGATCAGGTTAGAGAAAAATAAATCTTTCAGAGTAAAGCAGTGAGGTGTAACTGGTTGGGAGCAGGAGAAAGATAAGAGCCTAGAGAGGGCACAGAGTGCGAGGACAACAGACAGTGACACTGAGGTGCGGTGGGGAGCCATGCGTGCTAGCCTAATCTCAGAAGCGCCGAGAGAGAGAGTGTTGGGTTCCTCTAAGAACCAAGCAGTAAAGCAGAGTCAGAAGGATTCCTGTGGTCTGCACCTTGAGGACGTACAGAATTTATTAAGTGCCTGGTTAAGCTGCCAAGAAGTGGTCGGGTGGTAGCCTATTAAGAAAGAGCCCTTAGAGGCCAGGTGCTATAACGAGCAAATGGAAAACAGGGCACTTAATTATTCAATAGGGAGCACCTATAAAAGGCAGTGTCCTCCTTGAGTGGGTGGGTGGGAAGCTGGCACAAAGTGCTGGCGGGGTTCTAACTCCGTGTAACAAATAGAGTGAAGCAGCAAAAATTTGCACCGGAGCAGCTAAAATTCGTACTCCGAGATTGTTCTAGTAAGACAGTGTGGCAATCACTTTAAAACAGTATAATGGATATAGTTGTTAGGTTTAAGGAAATATTTAACCTATCTAGCAGGTAATCTGGCTTTAGGAAACCAGCACTTTACAGTCTTTAGGTAACATTAATGTCAGCAAAAAGCAGAGATAGAGTAAACTACCCATAGCGCAGTAAGCAGCAGTCAATCACAGAGATGGCTCCTGTGGAGAGCACCAATCGGTGAAAATGTGCTAGAAATTAAAAACCTAGAGTTCTTCTAGCTCCAGGCTAGTGGCAAATATACCTCCCAGAGCAGGCAGTGTGTCACCGAAGCACCGGTGAGGTTTGGGGTGAGAAGCTTGTCCTTTTCCTTGGCTTGCCTCAGTCAGTCGACTCGGGAGCGTGCCCTACCGCCAACAGGCACCACCTTAAGACCCCAGCTGGTCGGTGGAGTCCAGTCCTTCCTTGTGAGCCCGCAGGAGCAGGCTCACCTTGCGGCACCCACCAGGGCAGCACAGCCTACCAGGGCAGGCAGTGAGTCACTGAACCAACAGTGAAGTTAGGGGCGGGAAGCGGGTCTTTTTCTTTGGCTTGATTCAGTCGGTTGTCTCAGGGGAGCGTGGTCTGCCACCAACAGGCAGAACCACCTCAAGTTCTCAGCTGGTTGGTGGATTCCAGTTCTTCCTTGCGAGCCCGCAGAAGCAGCTCAACTTGCAGCATCCACAAGGGCAGCCAAGCTTTTTCTTAGCTGGAACAGACTCTGTGATTGGTTCCCCAGTACATTTGGGTTTAGAGAACTCACCCTTTTCTGTAGAAGGCGATTCAGATTCCTTGGGTTTATCCCTTTTGGAGGAGGAAGGGCTTGGTTCATCAGTGGACTGTTCAGTAGGAGCCGTGGGAGTAGATATTTTCTTTTTAAACCATTTGGCTTTTTGCTCCAACTGTTTTTGTACCAAAGGTTTTGCAGATAGCACAGTCTGCCTCGAAGTGTGAAGCACCCAGGCAAAATAAACACAGGTCATGTTTGACAGCTTTGGTGAACACTTCCCCATACTGTAAACAGTTTTTAAAACCAGTAGGCCCTGTTCTCTTTTCAGGCTATCTGACATAACCTCCCACACTTCCTTATTCAATTTGAGGAACTTAAAGTTGGTCCCCGAACCGAAATTTAAGATTCAATTAAACAAAAGTCGGTTCCACTCAGACTCACTACAGAAGAAACGGTCAGTTCTCAAACGGGAAAAAAACATAGTCTGACAAAAAAAATTTAACCAACCTCTAGAAAAACAGAACGGGTTCCAAAATTAAGTTAAATACACAAAAATTCTAAGAAACAATGAACAATCTTCTGGTTCTTCCACTGTTATGCAGAACCGCTGAGGAACCACGAACTGAGGTAAAAAAACAACTAAAACTAGTGCTAACTAAATAAAACTATAATATAAGGGCAGCAATAAAGTCAGCAATAAAACAGTTTATTTTCCCAAGGAAAACAAATAAAAAATCGGTCAAGCTGAGAAGCCATCTCTGAGATGTCTTACTTAGGCAGGTGGAGTATTGAATCTGAGCATTATGGAACGCAGCAGTTGTTAAGGGCAGCAGTTTGAATGGTGGCATGAGCTAATGGATGTTGTCATTTGGCATATGTTACATTTTCTCCAGAGCAGTTCAAAACAGGAGGCCGACTACAACAGTTAATTATACTGAAGAATTCCTGGGGTTAGAGCACTTTATTTTAAATGTCATTAACTACACTGTAACTACTGTATAATTACTATGTAACTACTAAGTATTAGTTAACTAGTTTCACATCTGCATGTTGTATACTTATAGAATTTACATGAAGTAATAGTTACAGGTGTAACTACTACTGTCTCCCTTTCAGCACAAATCAATTCATTCAGACAAGTACACATTTAATAGCTTTTGCAAAGTATAACAGAAAATCTGTTGTGCAACTACCACTGTATCTGTTCTGGCATTGCATAATTTGTTTTTACAAGGGCAATTACACATGTAACAGCAAATCTATTGTGTAACTACGTTACGACTTTTTGCATTATTAAATGTGTTCTTACAGGTCTAACTTCACGTGGATGCAGGTCCTGTGCACTGTTTCAACAGTCTATGTCTATCTGATATTTATTTTAAGTGTAATCACACAGAAAAATGTAAGTGTAATCAGAATGGTAACTAAAATATGATTACAACATAATTTCAGTCTGCCACACTTCAATGCACTGACTGGCAACTCTAGATGATGTTCCGTGTCTGTATTCCAGTTTTTCATGAACTTACTGATTAATAAACATGCAGTTTAATATTGTAAATTGATAGCCGGCCTGGAGGTGCCGAGGGTTGAAGGGCTGGACGCCACACCTTGCACTACGCTGCCAACCCGAGTTCGGGAGCGAGCTCGGGGTCGGCAGAGGAGAATCGGATTGAGTGCCAGCGTGCTGCTCTCTCCCAGGGGAGGGCACTGGGATGCCCGGTGCTCCGGCAGCCCTGGTGGAGATGGAGGCGCTGCAGAAGCGCGGGCGACGCAACAGCGTGCCCGAAGCTGGCAGGGTTGCCATGCACCAAGCGTCAGGGGTGTGTGCATTGAGGGGCCAGAAAGGAAAACACGGCTTGCAGGGATATGTGATGGCACCCATCTCCATGCCTAGCTAGTTAGACTCTCGCCGGGCCCCGCCTCCGCCAAGCAGAGTCTGCCTTACTAAGAGAGCTCAAGGAAGGAGTCGGCTACCTCCCCGGTGGTCAAACCGGGGTTCTGGCAGCGTGGGGGAGGGCACAAGACCGCACAGAACCTCAGGTGGGCAGGCACAAGGCGAGGATGCCTGAGAGAGTTCCCTTGAGCCATGACTGGAGGGAAAAAGACTTAAAATAAATTAAAAAAAAAAAATATATATATACACACACACACACACACACATACTGTATATATATATATATATATATATATATATATTGTAAATTGATATACAACTATGCAAAAAGAAAAAATTACTCACCTTAGTAATGTTGTTTCTTCTAATGGAGTCTTGCTATATTATGACAGTAGCAGTTTGTCCCACCACTAGAACTGCTCGGAGGTGAAATGGTTAATACCATTCCAAAATAGAACTTTGAGCACGAGCTCTAAGAAGCAGCTCTATCTGTGTTATTTCAAACCTGAACTGTCAGATCTACGAGCAAAAACTCACTAAGGTCTGTGTGAAGCTGTAACCTACACTAGCCAAATGGCTACCTAAATATTAACAACCATTGCTGGTCCCAACACCCAAGACTCAAGTCAGGGACCAGAACTACTAACACAATTCTAACAACATGAGAATAAAACAACAGTATAATAAAACACACACACAAACTCCCAAAAGGGAGAAAACGCTAAAAGGCATAAAATAGTGCCCTACACTAAGTTGCCCACCACCCAAGTAGAAGTTCTGAGAGGGGCATTGGGGAGGTCATAATGTAGCAAGACTCCATTAGAAGAAACAACATTACTAAGGTGAGTAATTTTTTCTTCAAACAACATGAAGTCTTGCTATATTATGACAGTAGCAGACTACACAGCAGTACCTCCATGGAGGAGGGCAGAACCTACTTAGGGAATAGGCTCTGAAGAACAGCTGTGCCAAACCGAGCATCTCTCCGGCCTGGACATCCAGGAGTAATGCTTGGTAAAGTGTGTACCGTTTTCAAGTAGCAGCCTGGCATATCTCTAATATAGGATGTCTCTGGCAGCAGCCAGAGACGCAGCTGTACCCCTGGTAGAATGAGCCTCAAGCCAGAGGGGATCTCTGCCCAGTTTCTGATAACAAAATTGGATACAAGAGACAATCCACCTGGCAACTGATCTCTTAGTAGCAGGTTTGCCTTTCCCAACTTCACCATAGGTAAGGAAAAGTTGGAGGATTGAACCTGTGACCTTTAGTACGCTCTATATAGTAACTAAGAGCTCTCTTAACATCCAGGCTGTGCAACCTCCTCTCACCAGAAGAGGAGTGATCAGTGAAAAAATACTGGAAGGAGATAGATTGGTTAAGATGGAAATCTGAAACCACCTTAGGTAAAACTTCCTATTAGTCCTAAGGACTACCTTATCCCTGTGGAAAGAAATAAAGTCAGTTTCCACTGACAAGGCTTGCAACTCACTTATGCGCCTAGCAGAAGTGATAGCCACCAGAAAAACAGTTTTCAAGTTAGATACTTAAGCTCTGCAGAAAACAGAGGCTCAAAAGGGGTTGCATTAACTGGGCAATACAAACATTAAGGTCCAGGCAGGGCCGGTTCCCTAAAAGGGTGAATTAGTATGGAGTAATCCTTAAAAACTTGGAAAACACAGGGTGAGTGGAAAGAGGGATGACTTTCCTGCTGACACAAAAGCAGATACAGCTGCCAAATGGACTCTCAGGGTAGCTGGTCTGAGACCCAAGGAATTAAGATGGACCATGTAATCTAATACAATGGGCAAATCAGCAGATTCTGAAATATTTTTCCCAGCACACCAAATGGAAAACCTTTTCCATTTAGAACTATAAGTAGCCTAGTGGAAGGCTTTCTGGAAGCCTTTAGATTTCAAGAACACCTTGAGAGAGGTGTAAATCAGCAACTCTAACTCCTCAAGAGCCAGGCCTTGAGGTTGAGGGATTTGAGGTCCGGATACCAAACCCTTCCTGGGCACAAGTTAACAGGTTGTGAATCCTGGGGAGGCAAAGGGAAGATGGATTGTCAGTGACAGCAGGAGTGGGTACCAGGGCTGCCTGGCCCAATCCGGCAATCAGAATCACCCTGCAAGGCTGAGATCTGATTTTGACTAATACTTTGAATAGGAGAGGAAGGGAGGGAAACATAAAGAAACTTCCCTCCCAATCCAGGAGAAGGGCATCCAGGGGACTGAGCCCAACACTGGAGGCCTGCAACAGAACAGAGGAAGTTTGTGATTGTCTGGGGCTGCAAAAGATCTATCTGAGGGTGCCCCATCTGGCAAAGACTATCCCCAGCACTTGAGGATCCAGGGACCATTCGTGATGGCCCTGGGAAATCCTGCTGAGAGCATCCGCTAGGACATTGTCCTTCCCTGGAAGATGAACTGCTATGAGGGAAGTGTTCAGGGAATAGGCCAGAGACCACAACTTCATTGCCTCAGTGCACAAGGCCGAAGACCGCGTGCCCCCCTGTTTGTTGATGTACCACATTGTTGTGGTGTTGTCTGTTCTGACTTGTATCATCTTGTTGTGGACAGATGCAGAAAATGCTTGAAGAGCTAAAAAGATAGCTCTGAGTTCCAGCAAATTGATGTGGAGTAGAGATTCCCAGGGGGACCACACTCCCTGAGTGGAAGGTAAGCCCATGTGGGCTCCCAACCCAGAAGGAAGCATCTGTAGTGAGAGTCAAATTGTGAGCAGGGGAATGAAGGGGACCCCAATCTTAAATTGCTCTGATCCTGCCACCACTGGAGGGCCTGGATCAAGGTTCGAGTCACTGGGACCAACTTGGAAAGGGGGTCTCTTCTCTGAGACCAATAGGTTCTCAAGTGAAACTGAATGTCTCATCTGAAATCTTGCTCCCTGCACAACAGCTGTGGATGCAGCCATGTGTCCCAGGAGCTGCAGAAAGTGTCTTGCTGGTCGAGAGACCTGCAGGGTGAAGGAGGAGGCCAGAGTCACTAAATTCGTCACCCTTTCTAAGGGAAGAAAAGCTCTGGCTAGCTTTGTGTCCAACTCTGCCCCTATAAAGGTGAGTACCTGGACTGGTTCCAGAACCGACTTTGGTAGATTTAGCAGAAAGCCCAGGGAGGTGAGAAGCTGCTGGGTAACTTGCAGGTGAGATTTTACCTGTTCTGGGGACTGGCCTACAATGAGCCAATCGTCTAGATAGGGAAAAACAGCAATCCTTTGCCTCCTTAAGTGAGCCACTGCTAGACACTTTGTGAATACCCTTGGGGCAGAGGTAAGGCCGAAGGGCATTGCTATGAACTGGTAATGACCTGAGGGTAGTTCGAATCTGAGGTACTTTCGATGGGAGCTTCTGATTAGGACGTGGAAATAGGCATCCTTGAGGTCCAGGGAGGCTAACCAGTCCCCTGGCCTTAGGGAGGGTAAAATCATTGCCAGAGTTACCATTTTGAACTTTGGTTTCAAAAGATGCTTGTTCAGATATCTGAGGTCTAATATGGGCCGCCATTCTCCTGTCTTTTTGGGGTAAGGAAGTATCTGAATACAGACCCCACCCTGGTGCGGGGAGGAACCCTTTCCACTGCTCTGAGAGCCAACAGGGTTGAGACCTCTGTTTCCAGAGCAAGGGTCTCTGAAGCACTTGCAGGTAGAAAAATCTGGTTCTCAACTTGGGAAACTTTTGAAGCTGAGAACCAGACCCCTGCTCACTACTTCCAGAACCCACTTGTCTGAGGTTAAGAGCCCAGTTCTGACTGAAGTAAGCCAGCCTGCTCCTCACCGTAAAGGAGAATCGCCCTGGGCACCCCATCAGGGTGCCTGCTTAGCAGGAGCTTTAGGCTGAGGGGTGAGCAGGCCTGCCCACCCCTGCGTCTGCCTCTGCCTCTGAAGAAGCCCCTCTGAGCATAGGCAGAGGAGGCCTGAGTCTGGTAAAAAGGCCTGTGAAAAGGCCTACCCCTACCCTTGGGGGTATGCCTCTGAGGAGTGGCTTGCCGCTCCTTAGCTTGGGCACTTTTGCAAGTAGTCCTATATTCATCCATCTTTTTCATGTAATTCTCCGTCTGCTCCCCAAACAGAGAATTTCCCACCACAGGAAAATCCATAGCCTTAGTCTGGGTATCCTCTGACAGACTAGTACACCTGAGCCAGGCCAACCTCGAAAAGCTACAGATGTGGCCATGACCCTAGAGGAAACATCATTAACATCCACAGCAGCATGAAACTGTACCTTAGAAGCCTCAATGCCATCAGCAGCCACCTGTTCTAGTTCGCTAGCCAGCTGGCCATGGGCTTGCTAGCTAATTCCATAACAGTATCCCATCTAGATTTCTGATACCTAGCTACATAAGCCATATAATTTGCTTGCCTGAGTCCCAGAGAGGCTGCCATATACTGTTTTTCGCCATGGCATCAATCTTCCTGGAATCCTTGTCAGGAGAGGATGTGAAGCCAGGGGATATTAGCTTTATCACAGGTTGCAGCCTGAACTACCCCAACATGACTGCATTGCTGAGAAAGGAATTCTGTATCAGGACCTGACAATGTGTACCTTCTGTCCATCTTTTATCTACAGGAGGCACAGAATTAGGTGCTTTTAAAATTTTTATTGTTTGCTTCCTAAAAGACTTATGCAAAGGAATAGACAATCTCCTAGACTCTGGAATATCCATCATTTCTACAAAATCAGGCTCCTCTGCTCATCCACAGCTTCTTCCAAGGAAGCTGGAGGGTTTCAGCAACTTTTTGTAAAACATAAAATGAGATGGGGACTCAGATAGCATAGGGGAGATTCTAGAGGTCTGTCTGGGAAATGTCCGGTTCAATGGGCACACCAGACCTTCCCAGCCACATTCATACTGTTCATAATCATCCTCCCCCTCCTCCGGTTCATAAAATTCCTCAACATCATATTCCTGAACCACTGGAACCAGACGAACCGACCTTTTGCCAGATAATAGCGGTTCGGACAGAACCTGAGACAGTGACTGGACAATTTGTATGGCTTTTGCTATCTCTGCAGCAGTTGGAGAAGGGGTTTTGGACTCCAAACCTGCTGACTTTCTTGTTTTCTTTACTGGAATTGGTTCCTCAGAACCAGCTTTTCTTTGGCCCGAGGAAGTCTCGCCCTGGTCAGAGGACACTCCCTCCGGTTCATTTGGCACCGAACCGGGCTGGCCATCCGGGTCAGCGGACTTTTTGGCCTCTCGTTCCCTGAGCCTGCCCAATCTCTTTTCCAGGGTGGCTGCAGGGAAATTCTTACATATCTGGCAGTCTGACTGGAGGTGGTCAAACCCCAGACAATAGACACATGTGGTGTGTGGGTCAGCCTTGGCAAAGACTTCCCCACAGACATCACAGTGTTGAAACCCAGTGGGCCCGGTTTTTCTTTTGGGTTTCTCAGACATAATGCCAGCCTAACCAGAAAACTTGCCCTTTAAACGGCAGTGCCAGGCAAGAAACCCTTATCGGTTCCTAACCGTGTCACGGGTATTGGAAAAAACCGTAATAAAATCCGTTTTTTAGAACTGATAAGGACGAACCGCACTCTAAAATGTTAAACTTTAAAGTTAATAAGTTTTAAACCCAGCTGATCGGTTCAAAACCGAACCGATAAACTTACAAGTTCCACACAGACAAAACCTTTAATTTACTACGATTACCACAGACAGAGCTTGAACTGAACGGTTTTATGTTAAAATAAAACTATTCTCGGTTGAATCGAACCGAGAAAACACTGTTTAAACCGAGAAATGAACTGAGCAGTAGGAGAAATCTCCGGAGCGACTGTTCACTGAGGCAGAGTAAAGAATCTGACAGTTCAGGTTTGAAATAACACAGATAGAGCTGCTTCTTAGAGCTCGTGCTCAAAGTTCTATTTTGGAATGGTATTAACCATTTCACCTCCGGAGCAGTTCTAGTGGTGGGATAAACTGCTACTGTCATAATATAGCAAGACTTCATGTTGTTTGAATATTTCATTTGCATAATTACTCACTGGCATTGTAACAATACTGTGGCTAAGAAACACAGGTTACTCATCTGTAACAGTAGTTCTAGGAGTGTTATATGTTGTTCATCCACATTTGTTGGCAGTGTCCTTTCTTCTTTAAGATGTGCCGGAAAGTCTTTAAGCTGGCTCCTCCCACCCACCCAGGTGGTATATCCCTCAGCTCCGCCCCATGATGCCAGATCTTGCCCGCTGGAAGCAGAGGTTGTGCGCCTGATCCAGGGGATGTCAGGTAGGTCCATGTGGATGAACAACATATATCACTCCTATAACTACTGTTACAGGTGAGTAACCCGTGTTTCTAGGGACATGGATATGTTGTTCTATGTACACTTGTTGGCAGACTCCTAGCAGTTCTCCGGGAGGAGGGAGGCAAGGCACACTCCTCATATTTAGGAAACAGAGATTGGAGAACTGAGGCCTCAAAACAAGCATCCCGGCATGACTTGAGGTCAATGTGGTAATGGGAAATTAAGGTGTGTGCTGACTTCCAGGTAGCAGCCCTGGATAGGGACGTCCCTAGAAGCAGCCACCGATGCAGCGGTATGACAAGAGGAATGAGCCCTTAGCTCCATGGGAGGCTCCCTACCCACTAAGCTATAGCAGAGATCAATGCAGGAAGTGATCCACCTGCCAATCGTCCGCTTGGCTGCAAGTCTGCCAGGCGTGGCTTCAGCAAAGGTGACAAACAGATGGTGAACCTCTTCCCAAATTCCAGCCATGTACCATTTGTGATAAAGCGAGCGCTCACCTCAGGTCCAGAGTATGGAGCCTGTGTTCGGCCTCTGAGGTGCGATTCGAGAAGAACAGCAGAACAGTCATCACCTGATTCAGGTGAAATGCCGACACAACCTTCAGGAGGAACTTTGTGTTGGGGCGCAGGACAACCTTGTCCTGGTGGAAGACCAGGTAAGGAGACTCTACCAAAAGTGCCTGGAGCTCACTGATCCTTCTGGCTGATGTGCTACACACCAAGAAGGTGGCCTTCCACAACAGGTGAGACATGTCACACCTGTGCACTGGTTCGTATGGCTTGCCCATGAGCTTTGCCAAAATGAGCAACAAGTCCCACGGGGGTGGTGGTTCATGCACTGGAGGAGAAATGTGGCCAAAGCCTTTGAAAAAGCACCAGACCACCTTCTGTGCCATCGACAGCTGACCATCCCATGCCCGGTAGGCAGAGATGGTACACTTTAAGGGTCGTCAACCGAAGTTCCCCTTTGGATAGGAACCACAGGTAGTCCAAAATGCTAGCCACTGGACAGGTCAGAAGGTCAAACCCCTAACCCCGACACCAAATGGAGAATCTCTTCCATTTGTAGGCATAGCATTTTCTGGTCGATTCCTTTCTAGATGCCTTCACCATGGTGAGGACATCTTTGGAGAGACCCAAAGTCTGGAACTCTAGCCACTCAGGAACCAGGCTATCAGATGCAGTGACTGAAGATCCAAGTGGAGTACCTTCCCCTGATTGATGGAGAGCACGTCGGGGTGGAGTGGAAGACACTTCGCGAGCCTGTCACTGAGGCTGTGGAGATCGGGGCACCAAAACTAGCATGGCCAGTCCGGAGTCACTGGGATCACCCATGCCTTGTCCCTCCTGACCTTGAGCAGCACCTTGTGGATCAAGGGAAATGGAGGGAAGGCATAGAAGATGCCTGGGGTCCAAGGCCTCAAGTTGGCATCCCCCTGCAGTGAACCCTGCTGAGGGGAGGCGAGCACAAAACAGCCTCAGCTGTGCATTCTCCCTGAAGAAAAATGGGTCCACCTGAGGGGTGCCTCACTGGGAGAATAGGCTGTGAACTACCTCCAGATGGAGGGACCACTCGTGAGATGTCTCACCTACCCAGCTGAGGGCATCCGCCAGCTGACTGGAGGCTCCTGCAAGATGAATGGCTAGGAGGTCTGCCTACAGGCTGCACATGAGGGTCCATACGCAGAGAACTTCCTTGCACAAAGGCAGGGAGTGCATCCTGCCCTACTTGTTAAGGTAGTACATGGTCGTGGTGTTGTCCATCTGGACTTGGACCACTTGACCCCGGATATATGGAGCAAATGCAGTCAGCGCCAGCTGAACTGCCCAGAGCTCCAGCAGGTTAATGTGCCATCAGGACTCCTTGGTGGTCCAGAGCCTGTAGACTCTGTGTTCCTCAAATGGATTCCCCAGCCCATGAGAGAGGTGTAGGTCATCAGGATGACCATCAGCTCGAGGCAGACAAAAGGGATCCCTTCCTACAGATGCTCTGGGACTAGCCACCACTGGAGGGTGTCCCACATCTTCTGGGTCATAGTGACCAGCTGGTTGAAGTGACCTCTGCGCTGAGAGTACTGTGGCTGGCCAGTTCCTACTGCAGTGTCAACAGGCCCATCGGACCACACTGGTGAAGGTCACCACATAACCCAGAAGGCGCAGGAAGTCCTGGGCAGGGCACAATTGCCCAACCCGAAATGATTGGGCAAAGTAGAAGATAACCTCCACCCTGTCAACTGAGAGCTGGGCTATGGCTCGGCAATAGTCGAGCTCTGTACCGATAAAGCTGAACACCAGCGAGGGCACGGGTTCAGACTTGGCCTTATTGACCAGGAGGCCAAGGGAGGTGCAGGTCTGGAAGGCCAGATCCCTGGCCCACTCCACCTCCCGCCCGGACCCCTAGATGCCTCAGGTAATCTACCATTACTGCTATGCATTTGGTGAAGACCCTGGGGGCCGAGGAGAGGCCAAATGGCATGGCCCGGAACTTATACAGGGTTTTTGTGGCTCGAAAATGGGGGAACCATCTATGGGGCGGATGGATTGGGATGTGAAAGAAAGTGTCTTGAAGATACAGGGAGTAAAACCACATGTTCTGCTCTAGAAATGGCAAAATCTGAGACAGAGCTACCTTCCTGAAGGTGAGCGACCCGAGGAACTTGTTCAGGTCATGCAGATCTAGAATAGGGCACCAGCCCCCTTCTGTATTGGCACCAGGAAATACCTGGAGACAAACACAGGGTGTTCCCAGAGGATCCACTACTCTGACCATGGCCTTCTTGCGAAGGAGCTGGACTGTGCCGCCTCGAAGAGCTGACCGAGTGTCTGCAGATGCCAAGTGCTCCCGTGGGGTGTGGGCTCGGCTTGGAGAGTACTGCTCAAATTCCAGAGGCAGACCTGACTGACCACTTCTATAACCCACTGCCTGTGGTGACAGTGGACCAGACGGAAAGGAAGTGGCAGAGCCGGCCCCCCACAGGAAGACTCAAGGTAAGCCTGACAAGCATGAATGGTGACACCCCCTTCCCCCTCACAGAGCAGGCTTGGAGGGGGAGGACCCGGCAGAGGAGCCACCGGGTCCCTTCCCTCCGGGTTTACGGACCACAAAGGCCACTGACATTGGGCGTGGGACACCAAGAATGAGCCTCCTAGCCCGGCTGATGCTGGGCTGGTTTTGCCGCAGGAGTGTGGAGTACTGAAAAGGCTTTTGCTTCTGCTGCCTGGAGCCCTTGTGATCCTTCTGAGCGGATGTTATTGAGTCCAAGGTGGCACTGGACTTCTCGATATGCTGGACGTGACCCTCCACACTGAGCCCAGACAAGTCGGTGCTCAGGAAAGGAAAATCTGCCAGCTTGTGCCGAGTGTTTGCCATGAAGGTCGAGATCCGCAGCCAAGCCCTACGGTGCATGGCGACTGCAGCTGCCACCAAGCGGGCACAAGAATCTCCCAGATCCAGAGACGTCTGTAGTTGCTGCTTGGCCACAGCCAGGCCCTGATCTCAGACCTGCTTGACTGTGGTCTGGAGCTAGGTGAGGAATCATCTCATCCGAAGAACCCAAGAGAGCACAGGAGAAGTGTACCATCAAGACGGCTGAGCTTGCCTGACAGAGACCGAGTGAGGAGGCAGAATAAACTTTTTCTCGCTGAATGGTCCAATTTCTTGGACTCCTTGTCTGGCAGCTTGTCGACATCCCTGATATTGCCCAAGCACCGAAACACAGACTTGGCCACCAGCCCCTCAGCCAAGGGGTGCTACGTGAAACCTGAGAGGGTACCAATGGGCATCGCATACTTGTGGGCCATCCAGGCTGAAGGTGCCGGGCAAGACGTGGGGTGCTGCAAAAGCTCCAGGGCTGGCCCGACAATGGCCTCGGCCACTGGAAAAGCCTCCGTCAGAGTCCCCTTTGTCCAGAATCTCTGTAAGTGGATAGCAAGCCTACTTCTGGACAGGCTCCATCTTCATCCCCATGGACTCAGAGGTGAGGCAGAGGATGCCCAGGAAGTGGGCCCTTCCTCCCTCGAGAGATCCCCCACAGACCCCTCGTCATCTGGACAGGAGTGCAGTGAGGAATCCTTGGACTCTGTGGAGTCCGCATAAAGAGTCCGATCACCCATGTCACCTTCAACCCTCCGCAGGTGGTCCGGTGTGACTGTGATCGATAGCCGATGGGGAAGCCCCTTGGCCAGCCAAAGACTCCTTAATTGGAGAGTCAGCCAATGGCTGCTTGGGCAGCGGCTCCACACAATAGGCGGAGGTGCCGGCTACAGCCAAACCAAGACGGTCTCGACTGGCTCCGCTGTGGGAGGAATGGTCTCGACCGGCCCCACAAGTGGAGTCGAGGTCGGCCTGTCGGGCAACAACCAAGTGATCGCCAGTGTGGGAGCAGAGGTTGGCTTCAGACAGACGAGCACCTACTGTTTCTACATGAGGTCTCTGAAGTGTCGATGCAATCTGGTCCAAAACCTCTCCTCGCCAGAGGAGGACAAAGATGAGGAATAGTAGCAACGCCGAGAGTGGAAGCACTGATGACAGCAGGAGCTGCTTGACCCATTGTAGAAGAACAGAGATCTCGTCTGCCGTGGGTGCAGATGGGGGATCTTGGAGGGAGCAGAGGAGTGTCGCAGCTCCTTCTGGTCTGGGCCGGTGACCAGAGGGTTCTGCTCAGTGGACTGAGCAGCCCCCTTCTAAGGTCACAGGCAGGACCGGAGTCCTGAAGAGAGAACTGTCAGCTTCTTACGAACATATGAAATTTGGCAGCAGACAAAGGCCTAGTGGCCTATCAAGTCTGCTCAAATGTGCAGCTATCACCCCTCATTCTGCATCTGCCCCTCCTTCCCACTCTCCCCCTCCCTTGAGGAATACAGATGACAACCAGTCGACATGGCTGAAAATAATCTTGGCTGCATCACTGGCCACGTCTCGACCAACTGGCCAGTCGTGGTCTCCGTGAAGCCAGCAGAACTGTGGTCAAAACCTGGGAGTCCTGAGACCGAGAATGTTTCCGATCCCAGGAACGCTGACGGTGAGTTTTCTCTTTCTTCGACTCCTTCTTGTCTTTGCGAGAGCTGGAGCTGTGAGATCCAGAAAAAGTAGAGCCCAACTGGAACGGAACGAAGGCAGAAGCAGAGGAGGACTGAGCAGCGGCCCGAGCCACCTCCTCCTTGAAGGCCGTAAGTTGTTCCAGCTGCTCAGCAGACTCCGCAGCCATGGAGACTACCTAATGGGCATCTTTAGACTTAACCAACAGATGTCGTTTTTACAGGCAGCCCAATTTAAGGTGGGCAAGGCGATCCTTGAGGACTGTCGCATGAAGCAGACAACTTTTGCAGGCCTGGGTATCATGTTCGTGGCCCAGGCAGTAGACACATGTGGCATGTCGGTTGGTATGCAACATCTTCTACCCGCACGGGTACCAAAGAAATCAGAGCACGGACTTGTCATCCATCACGGTTGAGAGCTCGAAGATGAGTACCTAAATGGTAATGAATTTTTAGAAAGCAATCCCAATAGATCAAAAGCACTAGGGCCTGCAACATGGGAGCGTGAAGGAGGGAACCTGCTTCTTCCAGTGGAAAGGGAGATCTGGTGTCATGGGGTGGAGCAGAGGGATGTACACCCGGTGGGTGGGAGATGCCAGCTTGAAGACTTTTCAGCACATCTTAAAGGGGAAAGGACACTGCCAACAAGTGTGGATAGAACAACATATCCACGTCCCTAGAAATAATGGTATTGTTTTCACAGTTAATGCCTAGGTAAAGTACGGTTATGTAAGAACTTACCATAACAGTAGATCGAGAAAGGCTCTTGCAGTAGGTAATTACATATAGGACTGATGTCGGTGGGACTTCCAGTGATGTCATCGGCATCACGGAAGCCTAGTCAGAGAGCTCCCTATCCCTGAGCCCATAAATCGATTCCCACTCAGCTGAACTCCGGCTAATTTTGATAAAAATGGAGAAATCAAATCATGGGAATGCATCTAGAAGGAGATCCCAGTCCAAAAACTCCAAAGAAAAGCAGGATTGCCTGAGATTGAGCCCAGCAAGCACAGCCATGAGCGGGAGAGAATCACCGCTAAGCGAGGTTGGTGGCGACACAGAAACTGAAATGGAGACTCTCTCTAGGTCGAGATTTGAGACTCTCCTGGCAGAAATCAAGCAATTCCAAGGTGAAACAAAGCTTGAATTTAGTAAACTACACACGGATCTAACTAAGTTAGAGTCCCGAGTTATGGGAGTGGAGGATCGAGTGTCGATGGCGGAGGATGACTTATGGCAGATTTCTAGAGCAGTAGAATACCTTGTACAGCAAAATGAAAGCCTCTCAGCCAAATGTTTGGACTTAGAAGCGCGCTCCCGAAGAGATAACATCAGGATATATGGCCTCCCAGAATCAGCCGAAGTTGGGGAGATGAACGATTTTATTGAAAATTTGCTGAGGCATGTTGTGGACTTACCGCAGTCGTTCACGTTTAAAGTTGAGAGAGCACACAGAGCGCTCGTGCCTAAGCCAACCTCCCCCACAGCCAGGCCTCGCTCAGTAATTGTAAAATTTTCAAGTTTCAAAGATAAGGAAAAGATATTGCGAGCAGCGTGGAAGCAGGGTCAAGTATTATACAATGGGGTCAGACTTATTTTCGATCAAGATTACCCCCAGCTGATTCAGCAGCAACGACAGGCATACGCGCCCATCCTCAGAAAGCTGAAAGAAAACAAGATTAAATTTCAGACACCATATCCCTCGCGGCTGCGGGTGAACTGGGACACGGGAACCGAGCTTTATCACACAGCTGAGGAGGCCCTCCAAGCCCTTGGAGATCAAGGGCATAATATATTAGCTCCCCGACGCAGAATCCCACAGCAGGTGATGCAGAATCCCTGGCAGAGGAGTAGCATGCGAAGGAGTAACAGACGGGGAAAGGAACTGGCAGATTCAACATTACAAGACATTAAAAAAACACTATTCCATCTAACACACTCTCAGGGAATGGAAGACCCTCCATGGAACAACCCCTCGGACACCTGAAGGAACATCTGTCCTTGTGAGTTTCTTCTTTTCATGACGTGCGGGACTCTCGGTTAGTTTCCCCTCTCTGCGAGGTTTTTGGATTACTAGAAGCTTTTCACGTTAATGACTCTGTTACTAATAGCATTTAAAATTTAAAATGTTGTCATTTTAAATAAAAGAAGCATTGACTCTGAAAACCCATGGGAAAGCGGGAGGCGGGTGGGAACTTCAGAGCTCTGCTGTTGAGGAATGGCACGGCGCAACATGGGAAGAGTTTGCAATGCATTCCTCTATTTTGGAGAGGATGTTCTGGTAGGGTGTTTGAATTGGGTCTAGTTGTGTAGGGGAACAAAACAGAACATAGTGCAGAGTCACGGAGGGACACCTTGCCATTACTTGGGATGAGGTCAAGGGAGGGAACCTCGATCATGTGGATCTGGGGGTGGAGGGGTGGTTACCACTTGCAGCAGCTCAGTTATGATACCAGTGCCGCTGTACCCGCACACTCGAAGAAGCTGACAGACCCAGCGAGGAGCTATAGAGGGCAAATATTAGCAATACAGGTATACCATTTTATAAGTTTGGGATACTAATAAGTTGCTTCTGCTCAGATGAAAGTTAACAGTCATTGGATCAGCATAAATCCCCAAGTAAAATGTCGTAAGCATCTTCAGAGACCCAAGGAGGACTTTTTACTAATGTTTCCTCGCTTTGGAGAGGGATGTGGGGGAGGCGGGTTCGTAGGGGCAGAATAGCTCGGGGTTATTATACTCTGATGGAACACACTTAGCGGGATATGGGGAAGCGAACCTGCGGGGAAAAGGTCAAGAGGAATAGGGCTCTCAGATAAGAGGAATCTATAGTCCATATCAGCGCAGTTTAAATATGGACTTGGGGAGGGGGACAAAAGGTTAAACTGAGAAAGTCTAAAATAATGCGAGGTTGGTGCAGTAGGGGGATACCCCACATTTTTTCGATCTTAATGAAAATGATGCTGTTGATGATATGCCATTACACCTAGCCAGGACTCAATGGATCTAGAGTCCAGGAGGAACGGGTTGTATATACAGCCCCTCTCCTTCCATTTCGAGTGATGCTCACTCGATTTTGCAGGGAGCAGAACACTCTGCTCTCCTACCTTGGGAGTCACACTGTAAATAGTGTTTTTTGGGAGGTTCAGGTTGTCCAGTTGGGGGCGCTTCCCAGGTTGTATGAAGTTGTATATTTTCGTTTTGTTGATGTGAGGTTACACAGTTTTCTATTGCACATACAGATACATAGGCAGATCGTTTATATATAATCAGGAGAAGTTTCATGGCCTGCTGCACCCTTCAGGGCAGTGGAAAGTTGGTAATTGGGAGAGAGAGAGAATCGAATGGAAAGAGAAATGTTAAAAAACTCACTGGGGCAGGGGAAAACATCCCTAGTATATGGGAGAAACAACATACTAGCATATATAAATGGGAGATGGTAAAAGGATTAAAATTAGTTCACATAACATCAATGGTCTCAATAACCCTGTGAAGCATTACAGAGTTATGTCCACCCTAAAAAGAGAAAACCCCTCTTTTATCTTGTTACAAGAAACACACCTTAATAGATCTGAGCATCAAAAACTAGGGAAATTTGGTTATGGTATGATTGTAGTGGCCTCTTTTGGAAAGGGGAAGAGAAGGGGGCGGCAGTACTGGTGGCTAAAGGGACTCAATTTCAGAAAACCAATAGTTACGCAGACCCAGAGGGCCGTTTGGCTATCCTAGTGGGAACCCTAGAGGGGGCCCCTATCACCTTGGCTTCCATATACGCCTCGCCAGGTTCTTCAAAGGAGGCTATGAGGTCCTTATTTCATAGAATTCTGGAATATCAGGTTGGAAAACTAGTGGTGGGAGGAGACCTGAACCAGATCTGGGATCAAAAAGACACCTCTAGAGATCAGGTGTTTAAACAGACCCCAGCTGGAAAACTAATTAGGAGACACTTAAAGGGAGCATTCTGGATAGATGCATGGAGACGTCAGAATGCTAACAAAAGAGAATATACCCACTACTCACACCCACACGGCTCGTATGCTAGGATAGATTACATCTTAATTTCAGGAGAACATCAAGAACAGGTACTAGATTGTAGGCACATTCCATCGGTCCTATCGGATCATGCCCAGGTGTGCCTGACCCTGAGCTGGACAACTAAAAGGGGTTTATCCCTTTGGAAATTCAATAATTATTTTTTAAACCTGAAAGAATTTACGGATATGGCAAAGAATAGGCTTTCTCAAATCCAAATGGATAACGAATCCGAGGAAATCCCTGATACGGTGTTATAGGACACTATTAAGGCGGTGTTCAGGGGGGGTTGCATTAAATTTGCCGCTCACTTTAAGCAACAACAAAATAAGCATATGGAACAACTGCAAGGGCAGTTGCAGAGTCTGATGGATCAAGATGCAGCGGGGAAAGCCTCGATGCAGCCAGAAATTCAGAGGGTCAAACAACAGATCCAAAAAATCATTGACATAAAAACAAAACAGGCTCTGCAACGCCTAAGGCAGAGGTATTATGAGTCTGGCCCCTGAGCATCTCGCCTGCTCACACATAGACTTAGACGCCAGACAGCGGAGAACACAATTACACAGATTAGGGACCCCAGGAAAGGAGGCCTACTAAAAACCTTGGAAAAATTCTTGTCGAGCATCAGGGATTACTATGCACAATTGTATAGTTCAGAGCATTCACCAGAACGAGATCAGACTAAATCCTATTTAGACAGTTTAAATTTGCCTGAGTTACCACAGGAGCTTAGAGACACCCTTGATTCACCTATTTCTTCAACAGAGTTGGTATGTGCAATTAAACGGTTAAAAACTAGGAAGTCTCCTGGACCGGATGGTTACACTCCTGAGTTTTTGAATTCTTTCATAAGGAGTTAAATGCCCCACTTTTAAGGGCCTGCAAATTAGCACAGTTGGGGGAGGTCTTTCCGGATTCCTGGAACTATGCAGTCATACTGAGTATCCCCAAACCAAGAAAAGATGCCACCCATTGTGGGTCGTATCATCCTATATCGGTATTGAATATTGATTATAAACTTTATTCTTCGATACTAGCGAGGAGGCTGGAGGGGATCCTTCCCAAGTTAATTAACCACGATCAAACAGAGTTTATTCCAAGCAGGCAAACACAAGATAATATTAAAAGAACACTACATATAATTCACCATGCCGCTCGGTCGAGGGCCTCTTGCATGATCCTGAGTTTGGATGCGGAGAAGGCCTTCGATCGAGTGGCATGGAAATTCCTGGGGCTGACTTTGCATAAATTTGGCTTTTCAGGGGCGTTTGTAAACACCATAAACAGGATATACTCTAATCCAAAGGCCTATGTAAAAATAAATGGCAGGGTCTCCCGCCCTATATCTCTGCAACGTGGCACAAGGCAGGGGTGCCCTCTTTCTCCTCTCCTCTTTGCCCTTTACCTTGAGCCTTTGGCTCAGGCCTTGAGACAGAAGGAGGAAATACGGGGTTGGGAGGTGGGGGGGGGGGGGGACACATAAACTTGCACTTTATGTGGATGACCTCCTGGTTTACCTCCAAGACCCGGAACAGTCTCTGGAGGGGCTATGGAATGTCTTGACAGAATTCGGTCAGTTAGCCGGATATAAGTTGAATATCTCCAAGACAGAGGCGTTAAAAATGCACTATGAACCATCAGATAAAGTCAAACAGAGTTCCCTTTTAGGTGGAGTCTTCCTCACATTAAATATCTGGGGGTACAAATGGGGTTTCAAATAGATAATCTATTTTCACTCAACTTTGCTTCAATCCTAACAAAGTTTAAGCTGGAATTGGAACAATGGTCAGCTATTCCTATCACCCTGATCCAGAGAGTGGAAGCTATAAAAATGATAATTCTCCCAAAATTTTTATATTTAGCCCAGACAATTCCTACCAGAATACCAGATTCATACTTTGATACACTGAACAGGATGGTCTCTCGCTTCCTGTGGGGCCCACATAAACCTAGGATCCGGCTATCAGTCCTTCAAATACCAAAAAAAGGTGGGGGGCATTCATTAACTATATTACCTTGCAGCTCAGCTGCGGACAGTTATGTATTGGTTAGATAATTCATATTTTTCAAAATGGAAAAAACTAGAGCTTTTAGATGGGGTCCTGCCTGATCTGAATAGCGTGCTTCTCGAGCAGAGGGGAAGGTCATGCCAGGGTCAGTGGGAGAATCCCCTCACAGCGCTAACCCTAGAAGTATGGTACAGTATTCTGAGAGACAAGAGGGCTGGAAACTGGAAATTCCTGTTGTGGTCTATCCCGCACTTAGCCAACTTCTCCCCAGGGGCTTGGGATAAGGGGTTCAGGGGTTGGGAGGCGAAAGGTCTGCACCTAGTCTGGCACTTCCTGGATGGTGGGGGGTGGGGGACTGTTTCCTTTGAGACACTTGTAGACAGATACAATATTCCTTGGCAGGATAGAGTTAGATACTTTCAAGTTAAGAATTTTATAAAAGAGCTTATCTCTGAGCTTAACTGGGGAACAACTGCACCTCCTCAAATCGCCTCCACTTTTAAAACTGCGTTAGAAGGGACACCCATCAGAGCACATATTATTTCCAAAGTATATAGAACTATTGACTGGAAAGGGACTCCACGGAATCCATAGAGAGAGCCTGGGAAAGGACTTGGGCAGTCAGACAGAGAGAATTTGGCTCTATGCCCAATCCAAATCACATTGGGGGCTATCAGCTGTAGGTTGGCAGGAATTTTCCTGGAAAGTTTTTGCCAGATACTTCCATTCCCCAAAGAGGATGGGTCAGATGCTAACCAAAGACCATGTAGAGTGTTGGCGGAATTGTGGCCAAACACAGGCATCATACTTATACATGTTATGAACCTGCCCAGTGCTTTCCACTTTTCTATCGGAGCTGCAGCAGGCCCTAAGGAAAATATTTATTTCAGACCTGACACTATCTCCCATGTGTTACATATTTCTAGAGATTCCACAGAGAATTAGAGACCCATTGTCAGTGAAGTTTCTGAGAATAGCTTTCCTGGCCGCCCAGAAGGTGACAACTAAGAACTGGAAATCTCATACTCCCATCTCCTTAAATCAATGGCAGGATATTATGATAAATAGATATAGGATGGAAGCATTATCAACCACTTTGAATAAAAAAGTCCCTCAATTTGAAATCTTGTGGAGACGCTGGGTCCTGTATATGGCAGGGGAGAGACCTGACTTTACTCCTTAGGTTGAGAAACACCCAGGGGGAATATATGGGCCCACACTGAAACTTAGGGTCCTCTTAAGCAATCTACTAGATATGGACTATGAACCCCCCAGCTCATGTTTAACTTCTAGTCCTCACAAAAGAATACTAAAATAGAGGAGATAATTGATGAAGTTAGGATCCCCTCTATGTATGGGAAACTGGCTGATCCATATGATCAATTTAATATTTTTATTGGCCCAGGAACTCCTGATTCACCGTTTGTATACACTGAACTTGCCTATGAACTCTCTCCTGTAACTATGTATGACAGAAGGATGAATGTAATCTGTGTGTATCTGTATTTATAAAATTAATAAATAAAGAAAATTTACAAAAAAAAAAAAAGGACTGATGTCGGCAGGACCTCACAGAAAAAATTTCTAGCTAGCAGTCTCTGGCGAGGGACCGCCCCCACGTCAGGTGACCGGTGTCAGGAGACGTTGGTATAAAGGGGCGGTCCCTCATGCCCGCCTTCCAGTTCTTTTCCTCCACAGGCCACGTGAGACCGGACGAGAAAGAAGTGGATATTTCCCTCACTGTAAAAGGAGCTGAAAAAGCTTAGGGGGATGGAGGGCGGGAAGGTATTACCTACTGCAAGAGCCTCCCTCGAAGATCTACTGTTACGGTAAGTTCATACGTAACTATACTATCTTACTTAGAGAGGGCTCTTGCAGTAGGTAGTTACATATAGGGCTGAGTCCCATGCAGTCTGGAACAAGAAGCAGCAGACGGGAGGAGGACAGCTACTCAAAGCAAATCCTCTAGCTGTGAAGGCCTTAAGAGAGAAGGCCTTGCAGAACAGTGAGCCTGAAGCCTGCTCTACGGCGAGAGGCAATATCCAAACTGTAATGTTTCGTTAATGTATGGACAGAAGTCCAAGTGGTGGCAGCACAAATGTCTGCCACTGACACATTCTTGAAACATGCCGCAGAGGCAGCAAACCCTCTGGTGGAGTGACCTCTTATTTGACCTGGAAGGGTCCTGTTGTATTTGTCATAACAGAAGGTGATGCAATGAGCCAATCATTTAGACAAGCATTGCTTGGAAACAGCACTACCTTCTCTTTTGGGGCAAAAGAGACAAAAAGTTGATCAGTTTTTCAGAGATCCTTTGTTCTGTTAGTGTAGTATCTCAGAATACCGTGAACGTCCCTAGTGTGAAATAGATACTCCCCCTGACTGGAGTATTGCGTAAAGAAGGCGAGTAATTCTATGGACTGGTTCAATGTAGATTCCGCTACCAACTTGGGTAGAAACTTAGGATTGGTGCATAGAGCCACGTGTTCCTTGTGAAAAATCAAGTACGGGATTTTACATATCAGGGCCTGGAGCTCGGAAATCCTCCAAGCAGAGGTAATGGCCACTAGGAAGAGCGTCTTCCATGACAGGAACTTCATGTCTGCTGAGGCCGCCGGTTCAAAAGGAGGCAAAGTAAGTTTCTCAAGAACGAAGTTCAAATCCCAAGGAGGGGCGAGAACTCAGATAGAGGGTCTCAAGTGAAGGACCCCTCTGAGGAAAGTCTTAGAGACTTCCAGTTGAGCAAATGTCCTATCTGCGAAGGGAATATGGTAGGCCGAAATGGCCGCCATATGTACCTTCAGAGACAAGTGACTAAGATCCAGGTCAAAGAGGTGACGCAGGTACTCCAGCAGTCGCCCAACTGAGCAAGAGAAAGGCTCAAAGCCTTTTGAAGCTGCCCAGATTGAGAACCATTTCCACTTCATGGCATAAGTAGACCTAGTGGAGGGCTTCCTAGCATTCACCAAGATCTCAGCCACCTGGGGAGAAAACCCAAAGCAGGCTTGAGCTATGTCTGCAGGAGCCACACATGCAGTTGAAGGGACTTGAGACCTGGATGAACCAGGGTCCCCTGATCCTGGGTCAATAGAATACATGACAGCAGAAGAGGAAGAGGAGGCTCCTCTGAGTATTGTTGCAGTACAGAGAACCAAATTTGCCTGGGCCAGAAAGGAGCGATCAGAATCATTCGTGGTCCCTCTGAACCTAGTTTCTGCAAGACACGCGGGATCAGAGGAATCGGTGGAGGGGGGAAGGCATAGATGAATCTGTCCCTCCAATCTAGAGACAGAGCGTCTCTCCAGAAAATGCCTCGCTCTTGAACGAGCGAGCAGAAGTCGGGAAGCTTTGCGTTTAGAGGTGAAGCGAACAGGTCCACCTGAGGTGTTCCCCAACGTAGGAAGATATCATCTAGGACCCCCTGATCCAGCTCCCACTCGTGAACTTGAGCAGACGAGCGACTTAGTTTGTCTGCTAAGGAGTTCTCGACCCCTGGAACATGAATTGCCATGAGGTGAAGGTCATGCTGTGCTGCCCAATTCCAGACCCTCATCGCTTCCCTGCAGAGGGAAGGACCAAGTCCCACCCTGCTTGTTGATGTACCATACCACACACATATTGTCCGTCTGGACGGCTAGGTGGCCTGGAAGATGATGCAGGTGGAGGGCCTGGAGAGCATACAGCACCGTCCGAAGCTCGGGCACACTGATGTGCAGTGATTGCTCGAGCTTGGACCAAGAGCCTTGGATCCGATGTGGACCGAGATGGTCTCCCAACCTTCTGTGGTCAGAGTCTGGGAGGGAGGAGGAGGAAGGAAGACTGGAACTCCCCGAAGAAGGTTCCCTCTGACCATCCACCACTGTAAGTCTTGAATCATGGGAGAGAGGAGACTAGGACCAAGTGGTCCAAGTCGTCTACCAACTGATCCCATTGAGAGCGAAGCGTCCACTAAGAGACTCTCATGTGGAGCCAAGCGCGAAGGACTGTCTGGTTAGCAGCCGCCATAAGCCCGAGAAGGCGAAGAAGTGACCTTGCACTGACCTTTCTGCGGCCAGACAACAGGCTTATCTGATTCTGGAGTGTGGCCGCCCTGTCTGGAGGCAGAAAGGCCTTGCCTAGGGTCGTGTCCAGTATCGCCCCAATAAACTGAAGCCTCTGGGATGGGATCAAGTGAGACTTGGAATGGCTGATGGTAATACCCAGACAGGCAAAGACCTGCTGAGTGAAGGAGAGGTAGTGCAGGAGTTCCTCCCAGGACAAGGCCGCCAGGAGCCAATCGTCCAGGTACAGGAAAACCTGTACCCCTCGGGTATGCAGGTAGGCCGCCACCACCACAAGGCATCTGGTAAAAACTTGAGGGGTCGAGGAGAGGCCAAATGGAAGTGCCTTGAACTGGTAGTGGTCCCCCTGGAAAGCAAAACGAAGATATCTGCGGTGAGAAGGGCGAATAGCTATGTACAGATAAGCGTCCTGCATGTCCAGAGCGCACAGCCACTGGCCCAAGTGAAGGAGGGGCACAAGACTCTGCAGTGAGAGCATCCTGAACCTCTTGTACTCCACGAAAAGGTTTAGGGAACTGAGATCTAGAATAGGTCTTACATCTCCTGTCTTCTTCGGGACCAGGAAGAAGTGGGAATAGTAACCCGCTCCTTGCAAGGGAAGGGGGGACAGGTTCTATCGCCTCTTTCAGCAAGAATGCTGAAATTTCTTCCCGGACCAGAAGAAAAAATTACCCACCTTAGTAATTATGTTTCTTCTAGTGGAGTCTTGCTATATTCTGACTAGTGCAGTTAGCCCCAGTCTTTAAACTGCTCCAGAGAACAATGAGTTAACTTTTCTATGCAGGGCATTGAATGGTGATCTCGTGCTCGGCTGATGTCTCTGCCTGTTGTATTCTGAATTGCAACTGGCAGACCTTTACGAGCAAAACTCACTAGGTGTTCTGCGTGGAAACTGTAAAATTTTTACTAGCCAACTGGCAGAAAAATAATCTTTTGGATCTCAAAGGAAGACTCAAGTCAGGAAACCCAAAACACAAAAACCAATAAAACTGAAATAAAACCTCATCCCACGAGTAACAGAGGGTGAAAGGGGGCACCCCTGGGGTGCCAACACTGCACCTGCCCACCCACATCCCAAAAATCCAGGTTCTGAGAGGGGAGGCAGAGGGGGAGGTCAGAATACAGCAAGACTCCACTAGAAGAAACATAATTACTAAGGTGAGTAATTTTTTTCTTCAGACATGAAGTCTTGCTGTATTCTGACTAGTGCAGACTACCAAGCAGTACCTCCATGGAGGAGGGACAGAACCTACTTTGGGAATAGGCTCTGAAGTACTGCTGTGCCAAATCGAGCATCACTCCTAGCCTGGATATCCAGGGAGTAATGCTTGGTAAAGGTATGGACTGTTTTCCAGGTGGCTGCTTGACAAATTTCTAAGAGAGGGATATCCCTGGCAGCAGCCAGGGAAGCAGCTGTACCTCTTGTGGAATGAGCCCTCATGCCTGAGGGTGGAGTTTTCCCAGTTTTTCATAGCAGAATTTGTATACAAGACACAATCCACCTGGCAATAGATCTCTTGGTGGCAGGTTTGCCCTTTCCCAATTCTCCATAAGTGAGGAACTGGAGGGAGTCAAACCTGTGACCCTTGGTACGCTCTATGTAGTAGCCAAGGGCTCTTAACATCCAAACTGTGTAGTCTCCTCTCTCCTGAGGAAGAATGATCAGTGAAGAAGACTGGGAGAGACAGACTGATTCAGGTGGAAATCTGAAACCACTTTAGGCAAGAACTTTGTTAGTTCTAAGGACCACTTTATCTCTGTGAAAGGAGATGAAATCAGGTTCCACTGACAGGGCCTGCAATTCACCGATACGTCTAGCAGAAGCAATGGCTACCAAAAACACAGTTTTCCGAATCAAGTACTTAAGCTCTGCTGAGGACAAAGGCTCAAAAGGGGGTTGCATAAGCTGAGCAATGCAAACATTAAGATCCCAAGCAGGAGCAGGATCCCTAAAGGGGGCTCTGGTGAGAAGCAGTTTCCTTAGAAAAACTTACAGAATACAGGGTGAGATGACAGTGAGGAAGACTTGCCTACTGACAGAACAGCAGAAACAGCAGACAAGTGTACCCTGAGAGCAGCTGTTCTGAGGCCCAGGCTATTAAGATGGACCATATAATCCAGAACTGCAGGCAATTCAGCATTATCTGGGGAGATATGCCTCTTGGAACACCAAATGCTAAATCTCTTCCATTTGGAGTTATAAGTCTTTCTGGTGGAAGGCTTTCGAGAAGCTTTGAGACTATCCAGAACTCCCTGAGACAGATGCAAATCTGCAAACTCTAACTCTTTAAGAGCCATGCCTTGAGATTGAGAGACTGAAGACTGGGGTACCAAATCCTCCCCTGAGAGGAGGTTAGCAGGTTGTAATTCCTGGGAAGAGACAAGGAAGATGGACTGCTAGGGACAACAACAAGGGGTACCATGGCTGCCAGGCCCAGTGTGGAGCAATCATAGTCACTTTGCAAGGTTGTGACCTTATCTTGACTAGAACTTTGAAGAGGAGAGGGAAGGGGGGAAAAGCATACAAAAATTTCTCTTCCCGGTTCAGAATCAGAGCATCCAGGGGGACTGAGCCCAAGACTGGGGGTATGCAACAAAAGAGAGGAAGTTGGTGATTGTCTGGGGCTGCAAAAAGATCTATCTCTGGAGTGCCCCATCTTGAAAAAATCACCTTCAACACAAAAGGATCCAGGGCCCATTCGTGATGGCCCTGAGATATTCTGCTCAGTGCATCTGCTAGGACATTGTCCTTCCCTGGGAGGTGAACTGCTATCAGAGAGGTTTGCAGGGAATAAGCTAGGGACCACAACTTCATTGCTTCTGTGCACAAGGCCGTAGACCGTGTGCCTCCTTGCTTGTTGATGTACCACATGGTGGTGGTGGTGGTGTTCTGTTCTGACCTGAACCACCTTGTTCTGTACTGATTGGGGAAAAGCCTGCAGTACCAGAAACACTGCCCTGAGTTCCAGGAGATTTATGTGTAGAAGAGATTCCTGAGGCGACCAGAGTCCCTGGGTGGTGAGGTCCCCCAAGTGGGCTCCCCAGCCCAGAAGGGAAGCATCTGTGGTAAGGACCACTGAATGAGACTCAGTGGCAAATGGAACCCCTTGCCTCAAATTGTCCTGATCCTGCCACCATTGCAGGGCATGGATCAGAGTTCGAGTCACTGGGATTAGTTTGGTAAGGGAATCTTTTCTCTGGGACCAAAAAGCTCTTAAGTGGACCTGAATGTCCCTCATCTGGAATCTTGCACCTTGGAACACTGCTGTAGAAGCTGCCATGTGGCCCAAGAGCTGAAGGAAATGCCTTGCTGGTCGAGACATCTGAAGGCTGAAAGAAGCAGCCAGCTCCATGGGAGCTCTTGCTCTTTCCAGGGGAAGAAAGGCTCTTGCTTTTACTGTATCCAGCTCTGCCCCTATGAAGGTGAGGAGCTGCACTGGTTCGAAAACTGACTTTGGTAGGTTGAGAAGAAATCCTAAAGAAGTGAGCACTTGCTCGGTCACTTGCAGGTCTGACTTGACTTGATCTGGGGACTGGCCCACTATGAACCAGTCATCCAAATATAGAAAAATGGAAATCTTTTGTCCTCTGAGGAAGGCAACAACTACTGCCAGGCACTTTGTGAAAACCCTTGGAGCTGAGGTTAGGCCAAAGGGCATTGCTCTGAACTGATTAGTGGCCTGAGGGCAACTCGAACCTGAGGTACTTTCTGTGGGAGCACCTGATGGGAATGTGAAAGTAGGCATCTTTGAGGTCCAGGGAGGCTAGCTAGTCCCCTGGCCTTAGAGAGGGAACAATAATTCCCAGAGTTATCTTGAACTTTGGCTTTAAAAGATGTTTGTTCAGATATCTTAAGTCCAGGATGGGTCGCCACTCTTCTGTCTTTTTAGGGGTCAGGAAGTACCTGGAGTACAGTCCTTTGCCCCAGTGTAGGGTAGGTACTCTTCTATAGCTCTTAAAACTAGGAGAGAAGAAACCTCTGCCTTTAGGGCAAGGGTTTCCAAAAGATTTGCAGGTGGAGAAGATCTGGTTCTCGTCTTTGGAAATTTTCTGAAGCCGAGAACCAGTCCCTGGCTTACTACTTCCAGGACCCACTTGTCTGATGTAATAGACATCCAGTCCTGGACAAAGTGGCCAGCCTGCCCTCATACTGGGATAGGGAGAGTCGACCCGGTAGACCCATCAGGGTGTCTGCTTGGCAGGGGGCTTTAGGCTGAGGGAGTGAATGCAGGCCTGCTCATCCCCTTCTGCCTTTCCTCTGAAGAACCCCCACTGCAAAGGAAGGAGAGGCCTGTGCTTGGTAAAGGCCTTGAAAGGGCCTGCCCTGCCCCTAGACTGCTGCCTCTGAGGATTGCCTGCCTTTCCTTGGCCTGAGCACTCCTGTAAGTGGTCCTGTACTCATCCATTTTCTTCATGTAATTCTCTGTCTGCTCCCCAAACAGAGAATTACCCACTACAGGAAAATCCATGGCCTTAGCCTGGGTATCCTGTGAGAGGTTAGTACATCTGAGCCAAGCCATTCTCTGAAGAGCCACAGATGTAGCCATGACTCTTGATGACACATCATTGGAGTTCACAGCAGCATGAAACTGAACTTTTGATGCCTCAATCCCATCTGCAGACACCCCCTCCAGCTCCTTGGCAAGCTGGGGGGAAGCCTGTTTAGCCAGTGCCAGTACAGCGTCCCACCTGGGCTTCTGGTATCTGGCTGTATAGGCCATATAATTCACCTGCCTGAGTCCCAAGGAAGATGCCATGTACTGCTTTTTTGCAATGGCATCAATCTTCCTGGAGTTCTTGTCTGGGGGTGTGAAGCCAAGGGAATGCTTGCCTTGCCAACATGGTTGCACTGCTGATAAAGAAACTCCATGTCTGAGCCTGAGAATGAATACCCTTTGTCCATTCTTCTATCCACAGGAGGTATGGAATTGGGAGACTTAAGAATTTTTTGTGTCCGTTTCCTAAAAGATTTGTGGAGGGGAACAGTCAGTCTCCTGGACTCTGGGATGTCCATCATCTCTACAGTCAGGCTCCTCCCGATCCTCCACTGCCTCCTCCATAGGAAGCTGGAGGGTCTCAGCCACCTTTCTGTAAACATAAAGTGGGAAGGGAACTCAGAAAGCCTAGGAGGAGAAACACTTGAAGGTCTGTCTGGGAAGATGTCCGGGTCAATAGACACATCCAGATTTTCAACATCACCATATTCATCTTCTAACTCTCCTTCCTCCTCAAACTCCGGTTCATAAAATTCTTCCAGGGTATAATCGTGAACCGGGGGAACAGACTGAACCGAGCCCCTGCCAAAAGGTGCCAGATCAGCCGGAACCAGGCAAAGCAATTCCACAATACGAATCGCTTTGGCTATTTCTTCGGCGGTCAGACTATAAGATTCTGTTCCAAACCATACGATTTTTCTTTGCGTTTCTTTTTTGCTGGAACCGACCCCTCGGGATCGGATCTCCTTTTGCCTGAAGAAGTATCGCCCTGGTCAGAGGGCACTCCTTCTGATTCGGTCGGAACCAAACCGGGCTGGCCATCCGGGTCAGCGGACTGCTTGGCCTCCCTTTCCCTCAGTCTACCTAATCTCTTTTCAAGGGTAGATTTGAGAAAATTTTACAAATTTGGCAGCCTGAATCGAGGTGGTCAAACCCCAGACAATAAACATAGGTAGTGTGGGGATCGGCCTTAGCAAAGACCTCCCCACACTCACTGCAGTGTTGAAACCCAGTGGGCCCGTTTTTTTTCTTGGGTTTCTCAGACATGGCCAACCTAACCAAACTTACCTTTTATTCGGCAATCGCCAGGCAAGACTCCCCTATCGGTTCCTGACTGTGTCACGGGTCTTGGAAAAAAACGTATTAAAAACCGTTTTTTTTAGAACCGATACGGATCGGTAACCACACACAAAGGTAAAATACCAAATTTACCTGAAACGATCGGTTCAGCCGAACCGATCAACACTTTTTACAAGTTCCACACAGAAAACAGAACAAAACCTATCTAGTGCTCACGGTACCACAGACAGAGACTTGAACCGACTATGCAGAAACTAAATTTCGGTAGAAAAACGACCGAAAAACCGACACTTCAACCAACTTCGAACCGAGCTGCAGGAGAAATCTCCGGAGTGACTGTCCAGTGAGGCGGAGTAAAGAATCTGACAGTTGCAGTTCAAAATACAACAGGCAGAGACATCATCCGAGCTCGAGATCAACGTTCTATGCCCTGCATAGAAAGGTTAACCCATTGTTCTCCGGGGCAGTTTAAAGGCTGGGGCTAACTGCACTAGTCAGAATACAGCAAGAATTGATGTTGTTTGAAGATGTTCCTGAGAGTACGACGACCTTGGGGGAGGGTAATGAGGTGGTTTCTATAGAAACTCTATTGAGTGACCTTCTGCGATTAGCTGGAGCACCCATGAATCTGACGTTATCCTCTCCCAGCCCGGAAGGTGAAGGGAAAACCTCCCTCCTACCAGTTCCTCCAGGAAGCCCAGAGGTAGTGGGAGAGGGAAGGAGTCAGGTGCTGTGGGCCAGCGCTGCAGCTGAAGCTCCCGCTGCTTTTTTGGGTGGGGGGGTTGGCAGCTGGGGGGGCCCCAACATTTAGTGGCCCTCTTTCCCGGTGGTCTCGCTTTGGGCCGATTCCGTCTGCGAAAGGGATGGTGCTGCGATTGATGGGGATGGTACATAAGAGTCAACAGACTATAGTGCCATCCCTTTCTCCTGCAGGTTGGTGATGATGTCCTTGACATCACCGCTGAACAGCACCGAACCCCAGAAGGGCGCTTCCTGGATAGCGGACTGCACTTCCGGGACCAACCCTGACACTCGGAGCCAAGCGTGACGCTGCAAACCTGCGGCGAAAGCGGAGCTCCTCCCAGCAGTGTCCACTGCATCGTATGTCACACGAAGAATGTGCCGACTGGCTGAACATGCAGAGTGGACGAGGTCAGCCACTTCCTGCTTGACCCGAGAGTCAGGAAGGGAGTCCAATTTCGATTCCACCTCACTAAGAATCGCCTTCTGGTAATCCCCCATGTGGCCAACATAGTTCAGGGCCCCAATACCCAGGGTGGAAGAAGCGAAAATCTTCTTGCCATACTGGTCAAGAAGGTGGGATTCCTTGTCAGGTGCAGACGAGCTAAGATGTTTGGGTTGAGCTGACCGGCCATGATCGGCGCTAATCACAACCGAGTCAGCACGAGGGTGGGAGTCTAAAAAGTCAACACCCTCTGGAGCCTGGTATAGCCTGTTTGACTTCCTGGGAAGTGGGGCTAAGGCCAACGGCTGTTTCCATATGGTGGTAATAAGGTCGGCATGAGGCTTGATCCAGGGTGGCACCAGAGTGGAAGCTGTCACGGGCAGATCCAGATGCTCAGCGAGTTTTTTACGCTGGGGGTCTGGCTCCAAGGATTGCCACTTATGTACTTCCTGGATCTTCCATAGCAACTCCGTAAAGGAAGGATCCTCTGGAGGGGACTTCGGAGGAGTCCTTGGCCGGGGGCTTGGACGGAAAGCGTGGCTCGTCATCTTGCTCGGCACAACCGTCGGAAGGATCCGAGGTGTCCGAGGAAGACTCCCTCCCCCAACAAGGGGGAGGAACGGACCCCTTGGGAATCCCTCAGGAAAGCGTGTCCTGCCCCTCTCTGGACCCAGAGAATTGAGCCCTGGCGTCTGGAGGTGGGGAGGGAGTGTGTAGTCACGGACGTACAGGAACCGGTACTGGCACCGTCGTCGGAAGACGACTCTCCACCTCTCTGGTGAGCTGAGCCTTGGCCTCAGCCCACCAGGAGGCCAGAGTCTCCTGCAAGTCCACTAGTGGCTGAGGGGGCGGTGGAGGAGGAGGGGATACGGGTATGGACTATACCCAAAGGGTGCGTATCCATAACCCGAGGGTGGGAAGCCCGGCATTGGGTATTGAGGAGCCGAGTATTGCGGCATCGGATATGTCTGCGCCAGGTACTGTGGCATCGGATACTGCGGTCACAGGTATGGAGACTTCGGATACGATGGGGCCGGGTACCTGGGAGCTGGGGGAGCTGCTTGAGCAGATGGTCCGGCCGGAGGCCCATGGGTGGTTCTGGAGCAGAAGACCCGGGAGGGCCCGGGTCAGGGCGACATCGAGAGATGGGATGTTGTCCGGCGTTGGGACCGGCGGTCGAAGAGTCGGCGTCTGGGCCGCCGTCCGGGAAACCAACGTCAGATCCGTCAGTCCAGAAGGTGGATGGTCTCATGGAGGTGGACCAGAAGCCTCAGCATTGCCCGGGATGGAAGGGAGAAATCCACGGGTCGGGCTGAGGGAGCTCAGGATCCCGAGACGAGAGGCTGCGGGGCCGGGAACGACGGAAGTGGGGGGGGGGTCCGGCGTCGGCTCATCCACTGTGTGGACGTCAGACGAACCAACGTGAGTCGTAGCAGTGGGATCTGGGCGGACACCAGAGAGGCCGGCATCCGACTTAACGGACCCTTCGCCGGAGGCAGGCCGCGATGGAGGGGTGGCCTGGTCGGGCGGAAAGGGGGCCGCATGCTGTCCCAAAGGGTCGGATAACTTACTGACCTTCTCCATGGGCGATCTGAGGCCGACATCAGCTTATGGACCAGGACCAGTAGAGCATGAAACCCGACTTTACTGAGGCGGAGACCTCCATGAGCCCGGAGGCACCCGAAGGGCACGAGCGCCAGCCAGACAGGCGGGCCGCCGCCTCCTTAGAAGCCTCTAAGGTAGCTGTCGTGGAGCGGTCCCCTGGGGGGGATGTTACCTGTTGCAAGGCGACTTCCGAGAAAGATGCAGTGAGAGAGGAGCCCTTGTCCCAGTGTCTTTCCTTATCCTTGCGATGGCCTTCAGGGGAAGTTGACGCCTGCTGAAGCTTTTTCAGTTCTTTCTCCATGGAGCTCATTTTCTTTTTAAAATGTGGGCTTCCAGGGACTGCTGCCGCCTTCTCCGGGTGGCCTTGTTCAAGCTGAGGCAGTGCTGACACTTCTCCACCGGATGGTCGGGGCCTAGGCAAAAAAGGCACAGGGAATGGCCGTCCTTGTGCAGGAGTTGGGCGCCACATGAGTCGCACTTATTTTTGTGCTTGGAGGGTGTAGGGGATGACATACACTGACGGGTACCTGACAATGACTGAGAAAAAAAATTGAAACTACTCAGTAAAACTACCGACGAAGGGCGGATAAGCAGGGAACTTTTCCATGAGGCTCTGGCATAAGTTAACAGTGGGAAAGAACTGGAAGGCAGGCATGAGGGATTGCCACTTTATACCAACGTCTCCTGATGCCGGTCACCTGACATGGGGGCGGTCCCTCGCCAGAGACTGCTAGCTAGAAATTTTCTCCGTGGGGTCCTGCCGCCTGATGACGTCAGTCCTATATGTAATTACCTACTGCAAGAGCCCTCTTGAAGTAAGATAGTGCAGTTATGTAAGAACTTACCATCAAAGTAGATCTTTGAGAGAGGCTCTTGCAGTAAGTAATAACCATGAGGACTGCCCCCTGGCATCAGAACCAGATGGAAACTTTAGCTAGCACTGCCTGTTGGGGGGGGCGCCCACCCGATGTCATGTGACCGACGTCAGCGTGACACTATATAGTGGGCGGTCCCTATGCCAGCTTTCCAGTTCTCCCACCGGAGACTTCCGAACGAAGAGACAGAACAATGGAAAAGAGGCTCCTGGAGCCAAAATAAGTTCATAGAGGAAGAGCAGCAGAAGCTGGGGGAAGGAGGATAGGAAAAAGGTTACCTACTGCAAGAGCCTCCCTTGAAGATTTAATGTTAAGGTAAGTTCTTGCGTAACTGTACTATGTTACTTCGAGAAGGCTCTTGTAGTAGGTAAGACCCTTGAGGATCGAGTCCCAAGAAGTGGGAATCAGAAGGAACTGAAACATGGAAGGTAGGAAAGGTCTGCAGAGAGGCAGAAAACTTAGGACACAAGGCCTTGGAGAATGGCTAGTTCAAAACCAGCCCTGTGCCTAGAGGCAATGTCCAGACTGTAATGCTTGGTGAAAGTGTGGACAGAACACCAAGTAGCCACCATGTAGATGTAAGCATCGGACACAGTCCTGAAACAAGCAGTAGAAGCAGCAATGCCTCTGGTAGAATGCCTCTTAACCTTCCCCGAAAGGGTCTTACCATACTTCTGGTAACAGAACATAATACAGTTTGCCCGCCTCTTGGATAAGCACTGTTTGGAAACTGCTGCACCCTCTCTTTTGGGTGCAAAAGAAACAAAAAGCTGATCCGATTTTCAGACAGACTTGGTATGGGTAGTGTAGTAACGCAAAACTCTGTGAACGTCCAAAGTATGCAGAATTGCCTCATCTTGACCGGAATACTCAGGGTAATACAATGGCAGATGAATAGACGGATTCAATTTCAACATGAACTCGAAAAACACTTTTGGAAAAAACTGAGGATTGGTATGCAGAGCCATCCGGTCTCTGAAAAATCAAATAGGAATCCTTACCCATTATGGCCTGAAGCTCGGAAACCCTTCGAGCAGAAGTAACGGCAACTAAAAAGAGCACTTTCCAAGACAAATAGTGCATATTGCAACTAACAGTCATTTCAAAAGGAGGCAGGGTAAGTTTATCTAAAATAAAATTCAGATTCCAAGGTGGTGAGGGACAGCGCACCAGGGGTTTCAGGTGGAGGATCTCTCAGAATAGTTTTGGAGACCTTCACCTGAGCCACAGCTTTGCCCTCCACCAAGGTGTGGTAGTCAGACATAGCAGACAGATGAACCTTTAAAGAACAGTAACTCAGGCCCAGGTCGGAGAGATGCAAGAAGTACTCCATGACCTGAGGAACAGGGCATGAAAAAGGGTCCCAACCCTTCAGAGTGGCACAAATGGAGAAACGCTTCCATTTCATAGCATAGGTCATCCTCGTGGAAGGCTTTCTAGCCTCCACAAGGCTTGAGCCACTCTGGAGGAAACTCCATAGCGTGATGCAGTGACAACAGAAGGTGCCATGCATGAAGGTGAAGGGACTTCAGCCCTGGATGGACCAACATGCCTCTCTTCTGGGTCAGGAGATCGTGGCAGAGGAACCAGAGGTTCCACTGCAAGCTGCTGGAGAAGTGGAAACCATATCTGGTGAGGCCAAAACGGGGTGATCAAAATCATGTGAACCTCCTCCACTTGAAGCTAGCACAGCACCCTCTGCAGAAAAGGAAAGGAAGGGAAAGCGTACAAAAACTTCCTTGTCCAACAAAGAGAATATGCGTCTCACCAGAAAGCACCATGCCCAGAAGCAAGTGAGCAAAACCTGGGTAGCTTTGCGTTGTACGGGGAGGTGAACAGATCAAGGTCTGTACAACCCCATAGGTTGAATATGTCTTTGACTACCACTTGCTTGAGCTCCCATTCATGGGCTCTTACTCTAGTGTGGCTGAGACTGTCCACTAGGGTGTTTTGCATGCCCAGAACATGGACCACCGTGAGGTGTATTTGATACAGAACTGCCCAATTCCAAACTCTTGCAGAGTGGATATGAGTTAGTGCCTCCTTGCTTGTTTAAGTACCGGACCAGACACACATTGTCTGACTGGACTGAAAGTGGGCCCTGGCACAGCAACTGCTGGAAGGCTTGAAGAGCACACAGCACCGTTCTTATCTCCAACACATTTATATGTGGGGAGAGCTCCAACAGAGACCACAGCCCTAGAGTTCTATGGGTGGCCAGATGAGCCCTCCAACCCATTCCTGAAGCATCTGCTAGTCAGGGTCTGGAAGGGGGGATGGGACTGGAAAAGGACTCCCTTGGTCAGGTTGCTGAGATCCTTCCACCACAGGAGATCCCGGTGCATCAAGTTGTAGGCCACGACCATGTGGTCTAGGTCGTCTGACCACTGGTCCCACTGCACCCTGATCGTCCACTGCAAAATACACATGTGGAGCCTGGCCAGAGGAACAGTGGGGATGGCCACTGCCAAAAGGCCAAGAAGCCGGAGAACTGACCTGGCTGAAACCCAGCTGCTGGAGGCTATTAGGTGAGCCTGCTTCTGTAAGGCTTCTGCCCTGTCCTGAGGGAAGGAAGCCTTACCCTGGGCCATATCTAGCACTGCTTCAATAAACTGGAGATACTGTGAGGAGGCAAGTTGGGATCTGGGGCAGCTGACTGTAATCCCCACCTTCGCAAAGAGGTCAAAGGTAGCAGAAAGAGAAAGTTCCAGCAGCTCCCTTGACGGAAAAGCTGGAAGCCAGTCGTCGAGGTAGGGGAACACAGTGGTCCTGGTGTCTCAGGGCCGGCACCACTACCACAATGCACTTGGTGAAAACCCGAGGTGCCAAGGACAGGCTAAAGGGGAGGGCCTTGAACTGATATTGCTCCCCCTGAAAAAAGAACCTGAGGCAGCAGCAATGGGCTGGAAAAGACGGGATATGCAGGTAGGCATCCTGCATGTCCAGGGCGCAGAGCCACTGACCCTTGCGCAGGAGGGGCAGCAGAGCTGGGTAAGTCAGCATCTGGAATGGTTTGTACTCTATGCACAGGTTTAGAGTGCTGAGGTCTAGAACTGGACGCAGATCTCCAGTCTTCTTTGGAACCAGGAAGAAGTGGGGGTAGTACCCCTTTCCTACCTGGTCTGCCAGAACAGGCTCTATGGCTTCTTTTTGCAGAACAGCATAGACTTCCTCCCTTATGAAGGGAATGTGTGTCTTTGGACAGTGAGGAACCCCTGGAGGCTTGTTTGGGGGTCTCTCTAGAAGTTCCAAAGTGCTGTGTTGACTCACCAGTTGAAGGAACCACAAATCTGTGGTAACTGCCTCCCATCCCAGTAAGAGACTGGCGAACCTTCCGCCCACCAGCTCCCTCAACGGAAGAGGAGGAGGGGGGTGGGCCACAAGTCAAGAAGCAGAGGGAAGGTTGGGAAGGGCTGCCCTTGAGGCTCTCTGAGCTTTGGCTGGAGGGGTAGCTGCAGCTAAGGTGCCATACGTTTGGTCTGACATCTGGCTGTTTGCTGCTGTTTTGTCTGTTGCTTGGTCTGGCAATGAAAGGGCTGCCTGGCCTTAAATCTGGGGTTGTACATTGTATGGAATGACCATAAAGCCATGCCTTTATCCTGCAGGTTGGTGATTATATCACGAGCATCCCCCTCAAAGAGGACAGAACCCATGAAGGGGGGATCCTGGACATCAGGTGCCGAGCCTGACACCCTTAACCAGGAATACCTTCTGTGGCAAACAACCATAGCGGTGCCCCTGGCTGAGAAGTCCACCACATCATGTGTCACCCTTAAAGAGTGGCGACAGGATACCTTAGCGGACCTGATGGTGTCAGCCAGGACAGTCTTGGATTCGGAGTTCGGTATGGCCTCAATGACAGGCTCCAATTGACGAAAAAGAGGCTTCTGATACGCCAGCATGTGCACGCCACATAACTGAGGGTGAGCATAGCCAATGTGGAGGATGAACAGAATTTCTTCTCAAATTGATCCAGCTGCCTCAACTCCTCGTCTGGAGAGGAGGTGCTCACATGTTTTGGTTTAGTGGACCTGTCATGAGCCACCGTAACAACCACTGAGTCTGCCATAGGGTAGACGCTGAGGTGGTCTTTACCCTCTGGTGTCCTGTATGTTCTTCTGCCTTCTTTGCCACCACTGGGATAGAGGAAGGCAGCACCCAAATGGTAAAGGCAAATCCTCATGAGGCTCTAACCATGGGTGTGTCAGGACAGGAGCGGCCTCCTGAATACCCAGGTGCTCTGATAGTCTTTGACGCTTAGGGTCTTGGGTATCAGTTTTCCATTCGTAGACATCCACAATCTTTTTCAAGAGGTCTGCAAAGGAGAGGTCCTCCGGAGGCGATTTGGAGGACTCCTTGGGCATGGACTCTTCTAGAGGAGGAGTCTCATGACCCAAAACTGAGGAGGAGGACCTGGATTTGTAGTTTAAATCTGAGAACTCCGGAGGACTGACGTCAGGGCGAGAGGCCCCTTGAGGACTAAGAGGCATACTGCCCATCGTCGGCCCCTTTGAAGGCCCTTTCATTAAGCTTGATGAAGACTGGCATGGTTCCAGCAGACAGGCAGACCTGGAAGTCTGATCTGGGTCAACCAGAGTAACTGCCTCCGTCGGGCGTCGGCTGTCCAGCTCCAGGAAGAGCTGTTATTTGGTTTCTGCCCACCAGGACTGGAGGATGGCCTGGAAATCTGCCTGAGGCTGAGGAGGCGGAGGGGGCTGGTAGATGGGATGAAACCCTGAAGCAAACCCTGGCATCTGGTAATCCGGCAGGAAGTAGGCCGGTGCATATCCTGGCATCGTAAAGCTTGACATCGAGTAGCCCAGAGGGTAACTAGGTGCATAATGTGATGCTGGGTAACTGAGGGGAGGGTAGCCTGATGGAGACTCTGATGGGGATGCCATAGGACCTGACCGTGGACCCGGAGGGGGCCTAAAACTCAGCCCAGAAGGACCTGGAATGACAGTGTCAGGCATGGGACCAGTGGGAGGAAAGCCTGACGTTTCAGTTTGGCAAACTTTATGGGGCCTAACGACTGCCTTATCGACCATGGCTGTGCAGACACTGGAGTCCCTGGTACCCGACTTATCGGCCCCGGCTGGGCACTCGTCAGGGTGTCCGACGAGCGACTTATCAGCCCTGCCTGACTGCTTAGACCCCTTGGAGGAAATGGGTCTAAGAGTGGTGGAGGCCTTGGACTCTGCAGAGGCACCCTCAGCCACCATGATCAGTGGCGGCTGGGGGAAGGCCAAAGGGCTGCTCCTGGGAAGGTGGAGCAGACTTGGCGGCAGCAGCAGTCTTCCCGAAGGAAGGGGGCCGCTGGTTACCAGAGGGCGGCTGTGAGTGAGAGGGAGACCTGTCCTGGTCCTGGTGCTTCTCCTTGTCCCTCTTCTTCTTGTATTTGTGGGAGTTCGTAGGAGAGGATGAGGTGCTCCTCAGCTTCTGCAGCTCTTTTTCCATGGTAGTCATCATCTTTTTTAGCAAGTGGGCCTCGAGTGCCTGCTGGCATTGCTTCCATGTGGCCTGGCTGAAGCTCAGGCAGGCCTCACAATCCCTGGTCTTGTGCTCTGGGTCTAGGCAGAAGAGGCACAGAGTGTAAGCGTCCTTATGCGGGAGCTGTGTACCACAGGAATCACACTTATTTTTATGTGACTTGATGGAAGACGGAGAAGACGTATACAAAAATTAGGTTTTGAATAAAGAAAGAAAAGAAAAAACGGATACTCATCCGAGAAATGGCGGTCAAACAGAAGCAAGGAATCTGCAAGGTCCGATGTGCACAGGTCAACGGTGGGAAAGAACTGGAAGGAGGGCATGGGGACCACCCACTATATAGTGTCACACTGACGTCAGTCATGTGACATCGGGTGGGCTGTCCCCTGCCATGGACTTCTAGCTAAAGTTTCAGAATGGTCCTGATGCCAGGGGGTGCTGTCCTCAAGCTTATTACCTACTGCAAGAGCCCTCTCGAAGTAAGATCATGTATTTGCAAGTGTGCACACTTAGATTTACCAAATGTCAGTACTGTAGCTGTGATGCAAGTTCTTATTCAAAAATCAGTCTCTCATGAACTTACTGCTTATTAAGCATGCAATCTAATATTGGACCCTATTCACATAGGCAGCAGGGACTGTGTCAAATGTGCATTCCCAGGCCAAGCGATCAACAGCAGCCATCCAATCAGATGGACTGTCCACCAGAAGACTGGATCCTGCACTCTGAGTGGAGTGGGAAATTGTAGGATATGGCTGGTCCTCACAGTACTGCTGTTTTCCAGTAAGGGGACCTACTGATCTACCTGTGTTCACCACCATGCCCCTGCACTCATAATATAGTCAGACGGCCGGTGTAGCTTGGTGTGAAGGATGGTGCCATAGCCGCCACCCCATTCAGCTGGTGGGAAGGGCATGTAATGACTAAGGAAGGGTCCCTGCCTATGTATCTGGCACCACCCACCACCACTCCACACAGCAAATCGGGCATAAAGCATGGCATGCAGCCATGCCCCACCCATAGCCACCCACTTGCGCAGCAGCAAGACAGGTGTGTGAGTGCAGAAGAGGTACGGGTTAATGCCACAGAAGCAGCATAGTTACAATTGGGTAAGTACACAAAACGCATTGTGAAACCAGTTAAGAACTACATAGTAGTGCAGTTACTGTGTAGTTTTACAGTAGTTACAGCAGAGTTAGCTTTTTTGTTTTTAGATAAGGAAGTGTCCCAGTACACCGATATATTGGTACATGTCTATTTTTCCTCCTGTAAGATGCCATGGACTAACCTCCTGTTGTGGGTGGTTTTTGCTCCAGGACAGCGGTCTGATGCTGGATTCAGATCCTTAACAGACCAGAGAGAGGAGGATCTGCATTTTGCTTTGAAGTCAAGTGGTCCTGTGACTTCTATGACTTGCACTCAGTTTGTGAGTTTGGAAGGCTGTCCCGGGTACATGCCGCAACTCAGACTACAGTAATGGACTTTGAGCGAAGAGCACCTGTGTTTTGCTTGGAAGAGGGCAGGGCTGTGCTCTGTGTACCACTAGTGAGTCTTCTGACTGGGTGCGTGCCGCAGTGCTGGTTCGGGTTGTGGCTCAGGTTTGCAGCGATTTGTTATAGAGGCCTGCAGTAATCTGAGGCTGGTGGTGTGCTGGCTGGCGACTGAGGGGAAGTTTATAATCTCTCCCCATTTGAGGACCACAGAACTGAATTGTCGATAGTGCTGGACTGTAAATCCGGTAAATGGCCAGGAGATCAAGCAGCAGTCTGTGAAACATCACAGCTGGGAGCGCGGGTTGCCTTTTGCCTGAAATCGACCGAGGAGTACAGCTTAAACTTCCTGCACCTGAAGGTACTGTTAACTGTATCCTGGTTTGTTTGATACTGGTTCACCGAGATTGGTGAGAGCATTCAAGGGGAATAAAACTGTATTCACTAGCGTTATTTTCAGAGGTTGCGAGATAGCCTGTACTTGTTTGGACATATTTTGAATATTCATCTGGTTACTGAAGGTAATGAAGGGGTGAGATCCCCATGACTTTTTCAGAAAACGTCTTCATTGTCGGTGATGAGAGCCCCACAAAACAACTTTTCAGTTTCTGGATTAAAGTGTTGGGACTGACTGGTGTATGTGGGACTATTAAAAATTATTTGGACTGCCTGGGATAATTATATCTGCCAGCTGGGTTGGGAGAGAGGATGGTTATGATTATATGTTGTGTGTATGTGGAGTGTGAATGGGTGAATGTGATTGTATGATAGTATTGTATTTTTAGTAAATTTGATCATTAAAATTGGAGTGGGTTGATTATTTATGGGAGGTGTGGGGATTTTACTATTTGGAATTTGTTGATATAGTGACAGTCAGGATGTCCCAGTGGTACAGGCCCTTAAGGTACAGTGACTCTCCGGCCTGTCTGCATGGCCTCCGACCTTTTGATCCCTTCCCTTTGCCCGCAGAAACATATGTGGGGTGTAGGGCTTTGCAGGTTGTGCGGGGTCGGAAGTATGTGTGGAGGGACAGGGGAGGGACTGTCGGGGAATCAGCGATTTGGGTGGTGTGGCCCAGGGGGCACCCTGGGGCAAAATGGGTACTGGAAAGGGGTCATATCCCTGCCTGGTTCCCATACCTAAGGGTTCCACTATGGATAGTGAGCAGGTGGTTGTTTGTCCAACAGCTCCCACTCATCAGACCCGGGCTGTGCTTTGCAATGTCAGGTCTATGAGGAATAAGACAGCTATAATGGTGGACTTTATCTCCTCGGTAGACCTGGCTTGCATTACAGAGACCTGGCTGGATGATAATGCTGCACCCACTTTGGAGGCAGCAATTCCGGCTGGGTACTCAGTAGTACATAACCAGAGGAAGGATCACAGAGGTGGGGAAGTGGCCATTTGTTTTAAAAATAGCCTGGGTCTCACGGTGTTACCAGTGGGCTCTACCAGATCTGTTGAGAGTTTTGCTGTGCAGGGGGGTCCTGGTGCAGGTTACAGAATCCTTATTTACCGACCACCTGGCAGGGAGAGGGAGTTCTTGCTGGAGGTCAGGGCGTTCGTTGCTGGCCTGATGTTGGAATCTGCCAGATGGTCCGTTCTGGGGGATTTCAATGCTTGGGTCAACAACAGGCTCTCACCTTCTGGGCGTGACCTCCTCCAGAGCATGGAGGCTCTGGGCCTGTCGTAGGTTGTCACTTCAGCGACCTACTCGCACAGGCACACATTGGACCTAGTGTTCACACTGGGTCTTTGGGTCGACGACCTCAGGACTGATCTGGTCATTTGGCCCCTGAAGAGTCCATCCTATGTGGAGATGGCCCGGTACCGCCCTTTATGGGGCTTGTCCCCAACTGGACTCCAGGCGGTGCTGGATCTATCAGGTATGGAAGCTGCTTGCATGGTGGGTGCAGAGGAGGTGGTGGCAGTCTATAACAGGGCTGTTACTGTGGCCTTTGACTATCGTACCAGTCTGTGTCCAGCCCTCATCTACTTACCGGAGGTCCCCCTGGGGAACTCGGAGTTAACGATTAAGGGCCAGAGGTTGGAGCGAAGCTTGAGGAGATCAGGACTGATTGAAGTCAAATTGGCTCTGAAGTTGCATTATGGTGACTATTAGAAGGCAATCTCCTGGAAGAAGGCAGATTTTTCTGTCAAGGGAGATTGCTGCGGCGAGGAATAGACCGGCTCAGCTTTTACGTATGGTGGATGGGCTGTTGCACCCAGCCTGTCTTTTTACTGGGGGAGCTAGTTCAAGCACACAGTGCGATGAGTTTGCTCTATTCTTTGCCGACAAAGTGTCCTCTATCAGGACTGAAATCTCCTCCAGTGCCGCTCACGGAGCTTGGAGGGTTGGACCGGGGACGTGCCAGGACATCCCTCCTGTTTGGGGTGAGTTTAATCCAGTTGGAGTGGAGAAGGTGACTGAGGTGTTCTCGAAGCTGCGACCTACCCATTGCGATCTAGATCCAGGTCCAACCCAACTTTTGGTGTGTTGTGCGGACCTGATTGGACCTGTGGTTGCTGGGATTGTCCACTGTTCTTTGAGGAGTGGTGTCTTCCCAGTGGCCTTGAAAGAGGCATTGGTGAGACCCCTTTTGAAGAAACCCTCATTGGACATGGACTGTCTCACCAACTACAGATGGTCTCAAACCTCCCATTTTAGAGAAGGTTTTAGAAAAAGTGGTGGCCGTTCAGCTCGAGGCTTGTGTTGCCTACTCTGCCACTTTTGAGTGCTTCCAGTCTGGATTTAGGCTTGGGCATAGCATGGAGACTGCCCTGGTGAAGGTGCTTAAGGATCTCCTAATAGCGAGAGATGTGGGCAAGCATACCATCCTTGTTCTCCTGGATCTCTCTGCAGCATTTGACACTGTGGATCATGCGGTGCTATTGGATCACCTGCGCAACTGTTGTGGATTAACCGGCACTGTAATCATCTGGGTTAGATCTTACCTCATGGAGAGAGTGACAATAGGGTTATCCTCATCTAACACAATGCCCCTGCACTGCAGAGTTCCACAAGGTTTGGTCCTGGCACCTCTGCTGTTCACGGTGTACATGCTGCCATTGGGAGATGCTATCAGGCGGTATGGGCTGGGTTTTCACTGCTATGATGGTGACATCCAGCTATACCTGTCCTGTGCACCTTGAAACCAGATGGCGGCTTCCGTGTTTAACACCTGCCTGGCCAAGATCCAGAATTTGATGACTCAAAACTAGCTACGACTCAACCCAGACAAGACTGAAGTACTGGTGGCGGATCCTGGTCAGCGACGGGGTTGGTGGAGGACTGAGGGATGATTCTGGCTTGAGGCTAGTAGGTGTCCCTTTGATGCCCTCCAATCGGGTTAGGGATCTGGCCGTATTCCTTGATGATGGTCTGATACTTGATGCTCAGGTGTCAGACATTGGCCAAAATGGCTTCTACCATCTGAGGAACATTGCCTGGATCCGAGCCCTGTTGCTGGCCAAGGACCTTGCCACCTTGGTGCATGCCTTTGTCACATCTAGGTTGGACTACTGTATTGCTCTCTACCTAGGGCTATCTGGAGGGGAAGGTCCACCTTCTGCAGCTGGTGCAGAATGCGGCAGACAGGCTGCTGACAGGTGCATTAAGATCTGATCATCTTACACCTGTTCTCCACAGACTGTACTGGCTGCCGGTAAGGCAGAGAACTGTCTTCAAGGTTGGGATACTGACCTATAAAGCCCTACATGGCTGGGGACCAGACTACCTGCAGCACATTCTGGTTTCTCATTGCCCGATCCACTCTATTCCATTCCTTCAAGGGTTGCCTCCTAGTGGTTCCCAGGGCTAGGCTGCAGCAGTCAGCTGATCGAGCTTTCTCTGTGACAGTGCCAGCTCTGTGGAATTCACTGCCAAGTTATTTGAAGAAAGCACCCTTGGTGGAAACCTTTAAAAAGAGCCTGAGACATTTTTGTTTGGTCAAGCCTACAAGCTGAATTACTAATATAACTACATGTTTGTTGACTGTCTTGTTTGATAGGTAGATATGTCGCACATAATCTGTTTTTAGAGTTATTCGAGTTTATTGTTATTTATCCTGTAAGTTGATTGATGCTGCTTTTGTAAGTCTATGTAATGTTTTTCTATTTGAGATGTGTTCTATTGGATGTTTTTATGAACTGTGCAGCGCTTTGTGCCTCCAAGAAAGAGCACTATATAAAGTATCTATCTATCTAGTTAGCGACACTTACTACCGATGTATGTTATCCTTCAGAAATCATTCCTTCATGAACTTATTGAAGTATAGTGTAGTGGTTAAGAGCACTGATCTCTGACTATATTATGAGGGCTGGGGGCATGACGGTGAACATAGATAGACCAGTAGGTTCCCTTACTGGAAAACAGCAGTACTGGGAGGACCAACCATATCCCACAATTTCCCACTCCGCACAGAGTGCAGGATCCAGTCTGCTGGTGGGCAGTCCATCTGATTAGATGACCGCTACAGATCACATGGCCTGGGAATGCACATTTGACACAGTCCCTGCTGCCTATGTGAAAAGCATCCAATATTAGATTGCATGTTTAGTAAGCAGTAAGTTCAAGAGGGACTGATTTCTGAATGAGAACTTACATCACAACTACAGTACTGACATCTGGTAAATGTAAGTGTGCAAACTTGCAAATGCCTGTTACTTAGGCATTAACTGTGAAAACAATACCATTGTCTTAGCCACAATACTATCACAACACCAATTAGTAATTATGCAAATGAACTATTTTTGTGTTCAGTTGTATATCAATTTACAATATTAGACTGCATGTTTATTAACCTGTAAGTTCATGAAAACTGGAATACAGACATGGAACCTCTTCTGAAGAGTTGCCAGTCAGTGCATTTAAAGAGGACAGGAAATTATTTCTAATTGACAGCTGCTTATAATGTTCCCATTTACAAAAATGATATCCATAAGCTTAACAAGTGATCCATATGTAACTCTATCTGAATACAAAGTGATGTGAAAAAATAGTTTCCTTTGTTCTGTTTTTATGAGGCACATTCTGCTACAGTACTCTTCACAGAGTCCATGATCTGGAGTTTAAACTATGTCACAATCTGTGCACAGAACTCTGAGCATGGTTTTGATAGGACAACAGTTCATACATAGCATTCTGTACACAAAATGTGACATAGTAAAAACTCCAATTACTGGTTCCATGAAGAGAAGTGTGCAGAATGTCGTTTATAAAAAGAAAACAATTGAAAACACAATTTTTCACATTAGTGTTTATTCAGGTACAGTTAAATATGGCTCAGTTGGAAGCAAGGTTTTCATTTCTGTTACTACATAGAAACACAGAATTTGAAGGTAGATAAGGACTGCATGGCCAACCCAGTCTGCTCATTTTGCCTATCTACTGCAAAAATCGTGGACCCTAGTTGATCCTCGGTTTACCCTTTTATTCCCCTCGTCAGGGTACCTTTTCGTCTATCCCATGCATTCTTGAATTCCCTAACCGTTTTTGACTCAACCACCTCTGTCAGGAGGCTGTTCCAAGCATCCACCGCTCTCTGTGTGAAAAAGTACTTTCTCACGCTGCCCGAGCCTACCCCCTCTAGCTTCATGTCATGCCCCCTTGTCCTTTTACATCTTCTTTTCTGAAATATGCTATCTTCTTGTACCTTGTTTATACTCCTGAGGTACTTGAATGTTTCAATCATATCCCCCCTTTCTCTCCTCTCTTCCAAGGAGCACATATTGAGTTCTCTCAGCCTCTCTTCGCATGGCTTCTCATGCAGACCCTGAACCAACATGGCAACCCTCCTCTGTACCACCTCCACTCGATGTCCTTCTGGAGATGTGGTCTCCAGAACTGGACACAGTAGTCCAGCTTGACAGAATGGATTTGTGGCAAAAGGGAGGAAGTAGCAGTAGCACGTGTAACTATTTCTTCATGCAAACTGTGTAACTACATAACACACAAATGTGAAATTAGTTATCAACTACATAGTAGTTACATATAACTACATAGTAGTTACAGTGTAGTTAATACTTAAAATAAAGTGTTACCATTATTTCCATGTCTAAGATGTCCAGAATGCCCAGGAGTTTCTCCAGCTCCAAATGACGAGCAGGCAATACTGGATCATCTCCGGGCGGCTGGACAGCATGGCAAGAAAACAAGGTCCACCGCCAGGACAGGCCCGAATCATCCCACACCAGGTCCTGCTGAGACATACCAGCTCCCTTGAGGAATCTGTGATCCAGTCCGAGATCACAGATGATTTATTTCTCAGGGATCTGGTACTATACAACATGCCACAAAAGGAAGGAACTGGAATAGCCAGGCCATTCACTAACAGACCCCTATTTGGGTCCCCTGAGGATCAGGATGAGACAAGGAAAAATTCACTCTCATGAGAGTCCACCAGAATTTGAATTTCTGGATATTGCATACTTTATTACTGAAGATATCTGACTGGAAACAGGCTCTTTACCCCTTTAGGCTTCATCTGACCGTACCACACTTTCTGGTTGAAGTTATAATCCTCTGCTACAATCTCAGGATGGAGATCATATAGTTTTTCTATGGCATTACTACTGGACTCATGTTGTTAAAAGAATCGAGTCTGTGACAACTGGTTGTGATGTCATAAATAGACCATGGAACATGTTTTTAAATATGGTCCAGCAAAACAGATTTTTTTAATTTTTTTATTTTCTCTTTGAGGAATGCATTCAAAGTTCCTTCACATTAGGGGAAAAAAACTCTAGCAACTACTAGGAATGATTAGTCAAAAATAAGAGCACCCACAATGGCTTTATGTGATAACGGTGAGTTTTATACAGTGCCGACCACGTACACCGAAGAAAATACCGCCCGGGATCAAAAGAGTGACCACGATAACAACGACCACCACAACAGCTGAAATAAAAAAGAAACATATGTATGCGGGGGCAAGCCCCCTACACCCCCCAAATAAAAAAAAAATAATCAACTCCAGGGGAGCAGACATACGGGAAAAAACAAACATTAAAACAAAACAAAAACATTTCACCCATAGGCTGACCCTGAACCCTGGTCCACCAGCTCCAGTGGCTGTGACTCAAGCCACTTCACCAAATGGTCAACTTAGCAGCGCTTGGCCGAACACAGCCCCACAGCCTGTTATAGTGGGTGTACTGTAGCTCACTGCTACACTCACTATACTCGACTCCTCGCTATTCCTATGGGCAGTCAAATTGAGTCACTCAAATTGAGCAGCTCAATTTCATTCACCCACAACACTGCATCCCCCTCAGTATAGCAGTTATATGACAAATGGAGATCACCCGGGTAGACCTAGTGGCTGTCACGGAAACATGGGCCATGGAGAACAATGACTGGGACCTCTCGGTCCCTGGGTATACACTCTATAAGTAAGATAGGAAGGGAGCTGGTGGGTGGGGGGGGGTAGCTCTATATGATCGTGATGGAATCATAGCAACCTCTTTAATGCCATCAAAAGGAAGGGTGTAGAGTCCCTGTGGGTGCAGCTCAGGGTGGATTCACATAATAAGATCTACATAGGTATGACACACAGACCATCAGGTCAAACAGAGGAAGGGGATTCAGCACTCTTAGAAGAAATCAGAGATGCGGTAAAAAAAAAAAAAGGGGAAACTGTGGTGGTCAGTGACCCGAACATGCCAGATGTAGACTGGGGCGTTCAAATTGCTAGAATCTCGAGAAGCCAGACTATGGCAGATGCCTTACAGGACTGTCTGCTCAACCAGATGGTCAGCTCCCCCACCAGGTCAAATGCCATCCTAGACGTGGTCCTCACAAACTTAAGAGATAATTGGAGCTATGAGGGTTGGAGAAACGCTGGCAAATAGCAACTACAACTTTGTTTGGTTTGAGTTGTTCCCAGGGGATGTAAAATCTCAATCTCGTGGGCGGGTAGTGACATTCAAGGCAGCAAACTTCGAAAAAATTAAGCCAATGCTCAGGGGCAAACTATCCAGGATACAGGAAAAAATGGAGGTGGAGGACAACTAGGGGTTAGTTCAACAGGCCATAACAGAGGCTATAAAACTCTGTGTCAGGCAGTGACTAAATGCAAAACACACAAAAAAACAATATGGTTCACAGACCAGGTCAGAAGTGCAATTAGAATTAAATGGGAGGCATTCCGTAACCATAAGGAGCTATAGAGCAATGATAGTTGGGATAAATTCACCCAAAAGAACAGGGATGCAGAACATTGTGAGGCTAGCAAAGGCAGAGGCAGAGCTTAGGATTGCTGAGGGAATCAAATCTGGAACAAAACAATTCTTTTGATGCATCAGGGGAAAAAAGGAAGAAGGGGGGGTAGTCAGATTCATAAAGGGAGGCACGAGTATAGAGGATGATGGGCAAAGGCCACTGTTCTGGGCTGGCCTGCGGCTGGTTGTATTTCAATTGTGGCGCTAACAACCCAGGTTTGGGCACGCCAGCCGGGGAGAAGGATCAACATCCTGGGGACTCTCTCCTTCTCCGGGGAGGGTGAGGATGAGTGTCCGCACTTACTGACCCCTGGCCGAGGCTGGGGATACCACTGTGACCAGCGCTGTTGTGTTGGGGGGGTGGGGCAGATGCAGGACGTCATTGCATGTCCCTTCCCCCAGGAAGCAACAGCATGAAAAAATCTGGCCCCCCCCCGGCATGATGACCCACTCCGCCCACTGCCACCACCATCAGCCAGGGGGTGCCCCGCTCCCATGGCCTCGACCTGGGGAATAAGCCGGGGATTGCCAAAATTGTCCGTTGGGAGGAGTCCCTCGGTGTCCCCTGGGGGACAAGCCTGGGCATGCGGCAGCGAGCGGGGCGGGTCAGAGATAGGAGGAACCGGGAGAAAAAAAAAAAAAGGCCACTGTACTGAACAGCTTTTTCTGCTCGGCGTTCACAAAAGAACACAAGGGTTCACTGGCTGAGGGTGACACTAAAGTTGCAGATGGAGAGAAACTGCGTGTGATAACTCCATCCATCACCACAGACAGAGTTAGAGAGGCACTGCTAAATCTAAAAAACAGACAAAGCACAAGAACCTGATGGGATGCACCCGAGGGTACTAAAGGAGTTGGTCACTTCTAACAGGTGATGTGCCGAGGGATGGTTGATGAGCAGATGTGGCTCCCTTGCACAAGAGGGAAAACACAGAAGAGGCTGGAAATACAGGCTGATCAGCTTCACGTCAGTGGTGGGGAAACTTATGGAGACCATAATTAAAGGGGAACTGTCAGCAATAAGAGCCTCACACGCAAGTCTGAGGTGGATCCCAATTAACACTTTGTGTGCAAAAACATTTTTATTTACTTACTGTTTACTGAAGTACTGTATAGTAGATTGTATCAGGCTAATTTCGCTGCCTTGTAAGGTGACATTTCCTGTAACCAGAAATTCCAGAATCCCCCCTGTAACTGACATCAGAGGAAGGCTGCAGTAGTGGGAGAGTCAATAGACTGCAGTGAATGTTAAGAGTTTTTATAAGCTGTAGTCTTCTGTTTGCAGGTCTGCTGTTCTCCTGGGGCCAGGTACAGTCACAGAGGACTGTACTAAAGCCCAGTGAGCACAGCAGGACCAGTAAACATCTGATTTCAGCTTACAAAATCTTTAATGTATATACTGCAGCTACTGAAACTCCCAGTTCTGCAACCCTCTTCTGATGTCAGCTACATGGGATTCTGGGATTTCTGGTTACAAGAAATGTCACCTTACAAGGCAAGGAAATTAGTCTGACACAATCTACTACACTGCAGAAAACAGGAGTAAATAAAAATGTTTTTGCACACAAAGTGCTCATTGGGATCAGTCTCACACTTGGGTGTGAGGCCCTTATTGCTGACAGTTCCCTTTAAAACAAGATCTTGTAAAATATCTTGAAAGGAATGACCTCCAAGATATCAGGCAGCACAGGTTCATGGCAGGCAGGTTGTGCCAGACAAGCCTCATTATGTTCTTCGATTGGGTGACCAAGGAATTGGACAAGGGACTCCCAGTAGATCTCCTATATTTTGACTTCAGCAAGGCCTTGGAGCCAGACAACCGTCTGTTAAAGTTAGAAGACCTTGGCACTGCCGAGACCAAGGTCAGGTGGGTGGAAAATTGTCTCAGAGATAGGAGTCAAAGAGTGGTAGGCAACGGGCTGAGGTCAGATGACGAAGAAGTCACTAGTGGAGTTCCTCAGGGCTTGGGCCCAGTCTTATTTAATATGTTTATCAGTGACAATGGAGTAGGTATTAAGGGCAAGCTCAAACTCTTTGTGGATGACATGAAACGAGGCAGCAGAGTTGACAGCAGGGAGGCAGTCAGGGACTTGCAGGAAGACCTAGAGAAACTAGAAAGATGTTCCAATATTTGGCAGCTTAGGTTCAATGCAAAGAAGCACAAGGTGTTGCACCTAGGTACAGGAAATCCCAGAAGAGAGTACTGGCTCAGTGGGGTCCAATTCACAACCTCACAGGAGGAGACGCACCTGGGGGTCATAAATGACACCCTGAAGCAGTCAAACCAATGCAATAAAGCTTACATCAAGACAAGTAAAATATTGGGGTGTACAGGGAAAGGAACTGACAGTAGGAACAAGGAGGTGATCCTCCCACTCTACAGGTCCTTGGTGAGGCCCCACCTGGAATACTATGTCCAGTTCTGGCAGCCACACCTTAAGAAGGAAAGGGACAGGCTGGAGACTGTGTAAAGAAGGGCAACAAAAATGGCACGGGGCCTCCAAGGATTTTCGTATGAGGAACACCTACAAGCACTAAACATGTACTCACTGACTAGAAAAGAGAGGAGAGATATGCTAGACATTCAAATTCTTGAGAGGTATCAATAAAGTTCCCTACTAAGAATTATTCAATGGGGTAGACAGCTTAACTACTAGGGGGCACGAGTGGAAGCTGTGGGGGAATAAGAAAGTACTACTGAGAGTCATGGGTCCACGGAACAGCCTGCCATTTTAAGTGGTGGATGCACAGACCGTGGTAGCATTTAAGAAGGGTTGGGATATGACAAGGGCCCAGGTAGTAACAAATGGGTCAGAAACCATCAAAAGTCAGGTGGGGGGCTAGATCCTGAGGTCAGTAGTGGATCTCACAAACTCTGGGCAGATTAGATGGACCATTGATCTCCTTCTGCTATCACCTTCTATGCTTCTATGTTTCAATAAGAGAGACTAGCCCCTCTCTCTACTTTTCTCTCTCTCTGTCTTACAACTAAGGGGCCTGAGATACGTAAAATGTTGTTCAGGTGAAGGGTAGCACAAACCACTATAAAACAAGTTATCAGTTGTTCCGATAGTACTAGCTAGAAGTGCAGACTACAGCAGCCTTTCCCCTGCAACAACGATGTGTACTTGGGGATTTTCCCCATCCTGGGAGTCAAGCACCCAGTGACCTGACAACTTAGCTGTTCAAGAACAGAGTAGGATAAACTTTGTATTACTGATAGGGCTAAAATAAAGTGGAATTAGGTTGAAGAGACAGAGACAGAGAGAGAGAGACACACACACACACATAGAGGGAGACAAAACAGAGAGAGAGAGAGAGAGAGAGAGAGAGAGAGAACCCTGTGTTGGCCAGACAGGGGACCCACAGGAAAGGATGAGCTATCCTGTAGCCCGAGCTCAGGCCGGGGGCGGATGGTGGGCAAGTGAGTGGTATTCCATGGAGAAGTTTTTCTGAAAGATTTTCAGTTACAGTAGGTACATAACTTTTCTACCTTTCGAGGATCATGCTTCTCCATGGAGTCCCGTTTTGGGTCCAGTGTACCAAACTGCCCCTTCTGCAGAGGAAGAGCCTGCTCATGCTGAATTTCCAGAGAAATAGCCTCCACTCTCTTGGTCTGGAAGGACCAAGGACTGGTCAGGTTAAAGCAATGGCCACTGGGACACAAGAAAGGGAGGGTCCCCGGAAAACTGCTGCCTCACCTGAGGGTAGAAGAAATGAGCCCCTGGTAATACAAATTGAGAAACTTGTGCCAAGGCAGAGGTGCTAGTCAAGAGAGGTAGAAGAAGAATAATCAGCATTTACAAGCAATGCTAGACTGGTAGTGAAGTGACTGAATGTGTAGTGGCAGCCATATTTCACATCAACACCCACACACAGCATGGACAATTGCATAAACTGATTTTACGGGAAGAGGAATATTGGCCAGGACAGTGGGAATGTCCTCTACTCTGTGCCGAGGGTTCTTTTACTTCTACCTGGACACCCACCAGGACAATACCAGGATGGGTAGAAGGGACCTCAGTTTAACATCTCATCTGAAGGACGGCAAACCCCAGCAGTACAGTGCCCCTCTTAATACTGCACTCAGATGCCAGCATTTAGGTGCAAGTCCAAGCCCAGTGTGGGACGAGAACTCATGACCTTCTGGTCCAGAGGCAGATGTGCTACCAACTGAGCCACACTGACACAGGTACAACAGCAGGATATCTATCTGAGACAAATGGCTGATCCAACTAATATAAGTCACTTTGCTGGCATCGTGTAATGCCCTGTGCTGCCTCCAGACCTTCTATGGAGATGTTCATGGCCTGCTGAATGACTTCACAGTCAGGCACTGCAGTAAGCATCATGTGTATCTTCCTCCACATACTGTGATAGTAGGCCACCATGTGAGCCTGATGTGACCCAATGCAAAACAGAGAAATTGCCGAGGAAAACACCCTCCTGCCCAGTGCACTGAAGCCAGAAGAGTCCTGACTGGGAGGTCAGTCATGTCTGGGGTGCTGTAGAATGGTCTGGCTCTGGAGAACCTGAAGCCCCAAAGTGGGGTGAGGTATGGCTTCTGCAGACCTAGAGGGGCACAATACCGGATAAGAGGGTACCTGGAGGGTGGCAGGTGTGACAAAGGGACTCGTCCATAATGCCCGAAATGCCTCCTCCATGACTCTGGCCCAAGAAGAAATAATGCAGATGTCAGTACTGGGAACCCCAAGAAGTCCAAATGGTAAGGCTACAGGGCTCATGACCGAAACAGCCTAGAGTATCCAACACAGACAACATTTCCCTTACAAATCTGTGGTACAGAACATACACAGCAAATAAAGCTAGGTGCAGAGATGACTCATCCTCTGCAGAGACGGTTCAGAGAAATGAGGCATGGAAAGAGCCTGGGTTAGCCACCAGGGAAGGGGATCTGAACTGGGCCTTGCTAGAATCCCTGTGCAGCATGAGTCTATGGCACCAGCCCATATGTGGTTCTATTCCATTGTCTGGGGCCCAGGAGGCCTAAAATACAAGAGCATTCTATCAACCCATTACTGAGGCACCTGAGAAGATGGCCTGATGAGGGATGGAACTGCATGCTGAGCTGTGGAACCCATGCCTTGGGAAGGGCCCTGAGGTTCCGGTGACACCTTCGCCCTAGGGGTGGATCAAGCAGAACCTCTTGCTGATAGCAGTCTTATGACAGAGGAGATGGTTGAGTGATGGCCTTCACGGGAAACCCAGCACAGACAGAAGAAGCCTGAAACAGAGCAGATCCCTCCAAGGGGTCTGGCTGAAGTCCAGCGTCGGTGCTACTGTCAGAGCTAGGGAAGGACCCACCACCAAGACTGTTGTTGCTGCCAAAATCAGCACTGTGAAAGGCACCAGGCATTTGGATAGACCAGGCGCTGCGACTCTGCTCTACATTATTTTTTATTTTTATTTATTTAGTTTTTGTTAACCGGGTAGGTGCACTAGCCAGCAAGTGACTATTTTTAGGCACAACCCGGGAGGTACAATTACAATACAAGTAGAATGGTGCAGTTTATACAGTACAAGTACAGGTACATAGATACAAGCATACAATTTTTTATAAGTAAGCAGAGGGTACTGGAGGAAGGACAGATTTTGGATTAGATTTGGGGAAACTGATGGGGGGGATGCGGGCAGGGAAGGGTGAGTGCACAGCTCAAGGTAGTTGGAAGGTGGCGGGGCTGGAACCAAGGCAAGAGAACTCTGCCAACTGTTTTGGCCAAGAATCTTAGAAGAGTGTAGGGTGGGACAGCGAAAAGGATTACGGCTTTAGCGGCAGGAGGCAAGAGTCTATAACCGGGCTCATGGAACCGATTCCCGGTATGAGAGGCTCAGGTGGGGCGTGGTGGCCAGGGGTAGGCTGGCCGGCGATGGGTAGGAAGGAAAGTGTATAGACTACAGGGGCTGGAGACAGGGAAGGGGTAGGGTTACATAGGGAGTTGTGCTGAGAACGGCAGGAGCAGGCGTGAGTACGGCTGATGCGGGGAAAACATGGAACAGCAATCACACTCATGGGAACCTTGGGTCGGAATGAAAGGCAGGGGCCTGGCTGGAGGGAGCCCAAGCTGGGCAGGGTTGGCATTCTGGATGAGCGAGGGTTCCAGAGCTAGACAGGTTTGTTCATGGAGCGGTGACCCACGAGGAGGTCGATGGAAGGCTGAAACCGGTGTCAAGACAGGGATCAGGGAAGCGGAAGATACGGCATTAGTGGTAGAATGCTGCAGTCGGCGTCCGGGCTTATGGAACTGTGGCCGGCAGGAAAGTAGGGGACTGTCACCAGGGAGATTACTGACCGCTGCTCTGACTTTAAGCGAGAAAAGGTGCGAAGTGGCGACCCAGTGCTGCGAACTGATAGCCGCAAGAAATACCAGGGTAGTCGTGTGGGGAGGGGGAGAAGATGAGAGACTAGTACAGTTTTCAATAAATACATACGTCAAGAGATTAGTGCAAAACAGCAGGATGTTTTCAATACATACGTCAAAAGATTAGTGCAAACAGCAGGATGGGAAAGCAGGTACCACAATCATAAGGTAATTGGCAATTGTTACACACAAGATTGTAACAATAAGGTGACTGAAGACATTTGTAATACATAACACAGTAAGTAAAAGCGGCAATTGTCATAACACAAGGTTAAGAAAGGTAGAGTGATGAGGCATATATAATACATCAGACAGTAGAGCCATATAAGTTTCTTTGTGATCATAAAAGAAAGTGCAAGCAGTCCAAATAACCAGTATGCAAGGCATCAAGTAGGGTGTAGGTAGAGCGAATGGGCATTTAGATAGGGGAGGAGAGGTAACATGAAGAAAGATTTAGGTAGGATCAAAACAGGCACATTGGTCCATAGAAGCAAGGTGATTCCATAGTTCTTTGAAAGCAAGGCGTGAGGAAGCCTGCCTTAGGTCAATAGGCAGTGAGTTCCACGCTTGGGGGCAGCATGCCCAAATGCACCAGCGCCTTGGAAGTGCAGCAGAGGGGAACTTTCAGGAAAGACTTATCAGACGATCTCAGCTCACGCGGGGGGATAGCAGGCTGGAGCAGCTCAGATAGTGTAGCAGGTCTAAACACTCTGATTATGGAGTCTGAGAGGCAGCAGAGATAGTACTGTCTAGTGGAGGAGGGGGAAAGCCAGCCTAGGTCTGCTCTACATCATCAGCAACCCCAGAAACTGGTGTTGACATCATGCTCGATGCTGGCCTCTTCCTCGGCTTCATGAATGGTGCGGAGTTCAAGGTTGGTAGTTGACCCCAGCGCCAACCTCAGTGTCGACACTGTGAAATTTGTGTCACTCTTAGTGATAGCACTGTCAATAGTGGCAAATGCCCAAGTGACATCAAAAGTCGGCATCGACACCTCTACATCAATGGACAAGGCAAGAGACCTGAACCTCAGAGCCAGGGTGGTCCATTGCACAGGCTAATGGACCATGATAGTTCTCCACTGACAATACAGAGGAAGCCAGTGGTCCACCCGACACTATTAAAGGCTAGAGAACTCTGTACCTCCTAAGATGCTGAAGTGCAGGGAGGGGTCCCGAGGGAAAAGTCCGAAGTCCTACCTTAGGGTCTCCTAGTCCGCTGCCTACTACCAAAGGTTGGATTGGATGGCCCAGCTTCATACAATGAATTTCAAGGGGTGCGGCAGCTGGAAGAACAGGTATCACAGGAGTCCGTGCTGTGGCCTGGAGAAGCACTGTGAATGTCCATCACCATGGTTTATTTTTCCGCCATATATGCAGAAATGGAAAACAGGGCTCTGATACTTCCTTTTGGACGACTGTCATTCCAAAAAAATAATTACACAAAGGTTTAAGAAGCAAATGTAGGTGAACTGAGGTAACAACTCACTCCCACAAAGATGGCAAATGAAGAAGTGAATGTAGGTGAACTGAGGTAACGCGACTCAGTCCTAACATGAGCACATAATGGCAGGAAAGAAAAAAAAATACTTACTGTAGTAATGTTATTTCTTCAAGGTATTCTACAGTATCCTTGACAGGTGCAGTATTCCAGCTGGATTCAGCTGCCCCCGAAGAGTTAACGCTAATAATTTTTGGCATTAGCCAATCAGAGAACATGAAGAGAGAGCGCTGCCTGAGCTACAGTGGTATGTCAGTCAGACTCATTTCGAAGCTAAAGGGCAAAAGGCCCCAATAGTACTTATCAGAACTATGAAAATATTGGAACAATACATAGGAACTACAAAACACCCATAACTATAATGCTCTAATTATAAAGTTCACAGTGAAATTTGACCCAAAGTATGGACTGCAAAACTACTCAGTCAGGTTATGTAGGGGACGATGGGTGAGAGGTCAAGCATATTGAAGAATACTTTGGAAGAAATAATATTACTACGGTGAGTAATTTTTTCTTTTCACCCCAGGAATTCTTCAGTATGCTTGACAGGTGCAGACTACAAATCAGTGCAGCTGGGAGGCGGGTACAGAACCTACTTTGGAAAGAGATTCTGCAGGACTGCTGTGCCAAATTTGGCATCTCAGCTGGACTGTACGTCCAAACAACAGTGTTCTGTGAACATGTGCACAGTCTTCCAGGTAGCTGCTTTTCAGATGTCCAGCAAGGGTATGTCCCTTGCAGCTACCAAAGAGGCTGCAGTGCCCTAGTGGAGTGGGCCCTGAGGCCTTGGGGAGGCTGCTTGCCAGCCTTACTGTAACAGAACTGAAGGCAAGAGACTATCCAAAAAAAAGACCGTAATTTTAGAGGCACTCCTGCCTTTCTCTACCTCGCCGTAGGTAAGGAAAAGCTGAGTATGTGAAGTCCTGAGCTGCATGGTGTGCTCCAGGTAGTAGGTCAGTGCCCTTCTCACATCCAAACTATGGAGCTTTCTCTCACTAGGAGTGGATTTGTCTGTGAAGAGGACAGAAAGTGCTATGGACTGGTTCAGATGGAACCCTGATACCACCTTAGGAAGGAATGTCCTATTTGTCCTGAGAACTACCTTATCCGAGTGGGAGATGATGTAGTTACTGTATGTTCTGTGCAGGGAGCCTGCAGCTCTGAAATTCTTCTGGCTGAGGTTAACTGCCACCAAAATACAGGTTACTCACCTGTAACAGGAGTTCTAGGAGTGATATATGTTGTTCATTCACACTTACTGGCATGTTCCTTGCCGCTTTGAATCTTGCCGGAAGGTCTTCAAGCTGGCTCCTCCCACCTACCCGGGTGGTAAAACTCTCGGCCCCACCCCATGACGCCAGATCTAGCCCGCTGGAAGCCAGGTTGCGCGTCGAAGCCGAGGAGGTTGGGTGGGTTGTGTGGAACAACATATACCACTCCTAGAACTCCTTTACAGGTGAGGAACTGTATTTCTAGGGACGTGGCTATGTTGTTCAATCCACACTTACTGGCAGACTCCTAGCAGTTCTCCAGGAGGAGGGAGGCAAGGCGCACACACCCTACTTAGGGAATAAGGACTGGAGGACCGAGGTCCCAAAACCAGCATCCTGGCATGACTCAAGGTCGATGTGGTAGTGGGTAATGAAGGTGCGTGCCGATTTCTGGTAGCAGCCCTGCAGATTTCCTGGATAGGGACGTTCCTGGAAGCAGCCACAGAAGCAGTGGTATGGCGGGTAGAATGAGCTCTTATTCCTTTGGGAGGCTCCATGCCCGCCAACCTATAGCAGAGATCTATGCAGGAGGTGACCCACCTGCTTATCGTCCGCTTGGCTGCAGGTCTGCCAGGTGTGGCTTCAGCGTAGGTGACAAACAGCTGGCGAACCTCTCCCCGAACTTCAGCCGTCTGCTCCTTATAATGACAGCGCTCTTCTAGGGTCCAGAGTATGGAGCCTATATTTAGCCTCCGAGGTGTGACTGGGGTAGAACATCGGCACAGTCAACACCTGGTTAAGGTGAAACTCCGACACCATCTTCGGAAGGAATTTCGGGTGGGGGCGCAGGACAACCTTCTCCCTATGGAAGACCAGATAAAGAGACTCGATGGAAAGCACCTGGAGCTCTCCCATCCTTCTGGCTGACGTGATAGCCACCAAGAAGGCGGTCTTCCACAACAGGTGAGAGATGTCACACCTGTGCATCGGTTCAAATGGCTTGCCCATGAGCTTAGCCAATACCAGCAGTAGATCCCACGGAGGTGGAGGTTCTCGCACCGGAGGGGATATGTGATCAAGGCCTTTGAAAAAGCTTCTGACCACTTTCTCCTGTGCCACCGACTGCTTGCCAGCCTGTGCCCGGTAAGCAGAGATGGCTGCCAGGTGCACCTTAAGGGTCGTCGACCGAAGCCCTAGCTGAGAAAGGGACCACAGGTAGTCCAGAATGCTAGCCAAAGAACAGGAGAAAGGGTCCAACCCCTTACCCTGACACCAAATGGAGAATCTCTTCCATTTAAAAGCATAGCATTTTCTAGTCGACTCCTTAAGGGATGCCTCAACGATGTTGAGGACCTCGTCAGAAAGACCCAAGGCCTGGAACTCTAGCTGCTCAGAAACCAGGCCGTCAAGTGCAGGGATTGAAGGTCCGGGTGGAGTACCTTCCCCCTGTTGACTGAGATCAGGTCCAGGCGGGCTGGAAGTCGCCGGGAGCCTGGAGCTGAGGCTGAGGAGATCTGGATACCAGTAATCTCGCGGGCCAGTCTGAGGCTACTAGAATCACCTGCGCCTTGTCCCTCCTCGCCTTGAGAAGCACCTTGTGGATCAAGGGAAATGGAGGAAAGGCGTAGAAGAGGCCCGGGATCCACGGCCTCGAGAAGGCATCCCCCTGCAGTGAGCCCTGCTGAGAGGGGCGGGCATGGAAAAGCCTCATCTTTGCATTCTCCCTGGAGGCAAACAGGTCCACCTGAGGGGTGCCCCAGTGGGAGAACAGATCTTGTACTATCTCCGGCAGGAGAGACCGCTCGTGAGATGCAGCGCCTATCCGGCTTAGGGCATCGGCCAGAATGTTGGAGGCTCCAGCCACATGGATGGCTAGGAGATCCGTCTCCAGGCTGATCACGAGAGCCCAAGTGCGGAGAACCTCCTTGCACAGAGGCAAGGAGTGTGTCCTGCCCTGTCGGTTGAGGTAGTACATGGTTGTGGTGTTGTCTGTCTGGACCTGGACCACTTGACCCCATACAAACGGAGCAAAGGTGGTGAGGTCTAGTCGGACCGCTCGAAGCTCCAGCAGGTTGATATGGCATCGGGACTCCTGAGGGGACCAGAGGCCGTGAGCTCTGAGCTCCCCCAGCTGGGCACCCCAATCCATCAGAGAGGCGTCGGTCGTCAGAGTGACTATCTGCTCAGGGCGGACAAACGGGATACCCTCCTGCAGATGAGCTGGAACGAGCCACCACTGGAGGCTGTTCCACATCTCCTGGGTCACGGTCACTGGCTGGTCCAGAGGACCAGAGCGCTGTGACCACTGGCGGGCCAGCCCCCATTGCAGGGGACGCATATGTCAGTGGGCCCAATGGACCACGCTGGTGCAGGCCGCCATGAGGCCCAGAAGGCACAGGAAGTCCCGGGCAGGGCGCAATTGCCCAACCAGAAATGATACGGCGAAGGAGGAAAGGACCTCAGCCCTGTCCGCCAGGAGCCGTGCTCTGGCTCGAAGAGAGTCGAGCTCTGCCTGATGAAATGAATCACCCTGCGATGGCATGAGTTCTGATTTGGCCTCGTTGATGAGGAGGCCAATCTGAGAGCAGACCTGAGAGCCAGATCCCTGGACCGCTCCACCTCCAACCTGGAGGGGCTCGCAATCAGCCAGTCGTCCAGGTAAGGGTCACCGGACCCCTGGCGCCCGCAGGAGTGCTGTCACCTGCCATGCATTTGGTGAAGACCCTGGGAGCTGGAGAGAGGTCAAAGGGCATGGCCCTGAACTCATAAAGGGATCCCTCTGCCCTGAAGCGGAGGAATCGCTGGTGAGACGGACGGATTGGGAAGTGAAGGAACACGTCCTGAAGGTCCAGAGAACAGAACCACACGCCTCGTTCCAAGGATGGAATGATCTGAGCCAGAGTGACCATCCTGAAGGTGCGAGATCTTAGGAACTTGTTCAGGTTGTGCAGATCGAGAATGGGGTGCCAGCCCCCCATCCGTTTTGGGACCAGGAAGTACCTAGACACAAACCCTGGGTCTGAAGGAGGGTCCGCCACCTCTCTTCTGGAAGAGCAGGGCAATGTCGGCTCAACGAGCCAACAGAGAGGCTACGGAAACCGTAGCCCCCCGTGGGGCGATGGCTCGATAGGATAGAGGCTGCTTGAATTCCACAGGCAGACCCTGGCCTACCACTTCCAACACCCAGTGGTCTGTGGTGATATCGGACCAGGCGGAAAGGAACTGGCGGAGCCGTCCCTCCACTGGGGGAACCCGGGGAGGAGTGACGAGGTTGGGGGCGACACCCCTCAACCCGTCACTGGGCAGGCTTGGAAGAAGGGCCGGCCGAGGAGCTGCCTGGCCTTTTCCTCCCGGCTTCCTGCTGGAAGAAGCAGCAGGCTTGGCTTTGAGGTGCCAAGTGCGAGCCTGCTGGTCCTGTTGCTGGGCCGGACGTGTCACAGGGGCTGAAGGGCGAAAGGGCTTACGCTGCTGCTGGCGGCCTTTGTCATTCTGGGCAGACATGACAGAGTCCAAGGTGGCACTGGAATTCCCGATCCGTTGGAGATGACCCTCCACCCAGGGGCCGAACAAGTCGGTACCCAGGAAGGGGACGTCTGCCAGCTTGTGCTGGGTATCTGCCATAAAGGTGGAGATCCGCAGCCAAGCTCTGTGGCGCATGGCCACTGCGGCCGCTACTAACCGGGCACACGAGTCAGCAATGTCCAACGAAGTTTTGAGCTGCTGTTTGGCTACCGCCCTTCCCTGGTCCCGCACCTGCTTGACCGTCGTTTGAAGGTCAGCTGGGAGATGAGGAATCACCTCATCCAGGGAGCCCAAAAAGGCATGAGAAAAGTGTGCCATCAGGACAGCCGAGCTGGCCTGATGAAGGCCTAGGGAGGAAGCATCATATACTTTCCACCCTGAGTAGTCCAATTTCTTGGACTCCTTATCGGGTGGCTTGTCCACATTCCGAACATTCCCGGAACGCCAGAAAATGCTGTCGGTCACTAACCCCTCAGCAGAGGGGTTCTCCGAAAGACCGGAGAGTGAACCTGTAGGGACTGCATACTTCCGAGCCATCCTGGCTGAAGGTGCTGGACAAGAAGCTGGCCTCTGCCACAGCTCCAGGACCGGGCCAACAATAGTTTCGGCCACCAGAAAGGCCTCCGTAGAGGAATCCCCTCGGTCCAGTATCTCCGTGAGGGGATACCTGGCTCGTTTAGAAACGGGTTCAAGCTTCATCCCAGTGGATTCTGAGATGAGTCGAAGCATTCCTAAGAACGAGGATGGGCTGTCATCCACCGACTGACCCCCAGTGGACTCTGGGTCAAGTGGCCTGGAGAACAAGGAGTCGTCGTCGTCAGACTCAGAGGAGTCTGCAAACAGCTGCAGAGCGCCTGAGCCACCATCCACATGCTGAGGCTGATCAGGAGTGAGGGTGACCGACAACCTATGGGGCAAACCCTGACCAGACCGAGAATCCTTGGTCGGGGCCCCAGTCTTCGGTTGTGGAGGCGGAGGTTCCACCACAATGGGTGGTGCAGCTGGTTTTGGCCGAACAACCGGTGCCGGTTTCGGCTCCTCGACCACTACGAGGGTTTTTTTTGGCCACTCCGGTGACAGCCACTTAATGGCCGGAGAAGGCGACGAAGTCGGCTTATTCAGAACAATAAGAGCTGCTGCCACATTAAATCCTCGTAGTGCCGACGCTAACTGGCGAAGCCTATCCTCCGAAAGGACGACTACGAGAATGGCGGTGCCGCCCGCTTTCCATGGTGCGAGATCACGACGGCTGGACCTGGAAGGGGTCCAAGACCTTCGGGGATTCCAAGGGTGGGTCAGAGAGGTGGGGGAAATCCACTCCTCCCTCGGTTCAGGGGCCTTAACCGGGGACTCCTGTACAGGAGGCACAGACAAGTCCTCGGTTTCCACCGGGGGAACTGGTGAAGTAGGGTTGTCATCTTCTCCAGTCGACAAACCGTCCGACAGGTTAAGAAAAATCTCGACTGCGTCGATGGGTGTCTTGGCCGGCTGACCTGACGGGGACACAGTGAAGCCAGCGGCCTTAGCCGCAACCTCGACCGATGTCGACTATCCGGGGACGGCGATATCTCCCGCTCCCACGAACATCGACGGTGGGACTTATCTTTGGAGTCCTTTTTGGACCAACTGGAATGTCCCGATGGTCCTTCTCCCTTGGTGGGCAGGGACTGGCAAAGCTTCTTAAAAGAAGCTGAATACGAAGAGCCCAAGGAGAGTGGGATAAATGCCGCGACCGAGGAAGATGAAGATGCGGCCTGGGCCGCCTTCTCCTTGAGGGCGATCATCTGCTCCAGCTGGTCTGCCAAGCCCGCCGCCGGACACAGCCCAACGGGCCTCCTTCGACTTAACCGGAGGACAATGTTTTTCAGGGCGTCCCAAAAGCAGCCGAGCAGCACTGTCCTCCAAGATCGAAGCCGAAAAGGATTTGCATAAATCGCAAGCCTGCGAGTCATGTCCGAGTCCTAGGCAGTAAACGCACATGGAGTGCGGGTCGGTCTGGGACATCTTCTGCCCACAGGGGCACCAACGAAATCCGGGAGTCGATTTGTCCATCGCAGCCGTGAAGGAAAAAGAAAACCAAAGTCTTTTAAATTTTAGAATAAGTTTCGGATTAACCGAAGAGTGTGGATCCAGGCCTAAAACGCAGATCGCTAAGGAGGGAACCTGAGCTTCCAAGCGGTAAAGAAGATCTGGCGTCATGGGGAGGAGCTGAGAGTTTTACCACCCAAGTGGGTAGGAGGAGCCAGCTTGGAGACCATTCCGGCAAGATTTAAAGTGGCAAGGAACCTGCCAGTAAGTGTGGATTGAACAACATATCCACGTCCCTAGAAAAGATAGTTTTCCAAGTGAGGTACTTTAGCTCTGCTATGGCCATGGGCTCAAAAGGAGGCTCCATGAGGTTGTCTATGCAGAGGTTCAAGTCCCAGGATGGGGTAGGTTCCCTAAGAAGGGGTTGAAAGTGTAACAGTCCCTCGAAACATTTCTTAAAGATGGGATGGTAAATTAAAGACTTTTCCTTCTCAGCCGAAATATAAGCTGACATAGCTGCTAGATGGAATTTCAAAAATGAGGCACATAGGCCCGAGGCCTGTACATGTATCAAGTAGTCAAACACTGAAGAGAGAGAGAGAGAGAGAGAGAGAGAGGCTTTCTGTGTGTGAGTACACCTGTCCTTACATCACAGGGAAAATATCTTTTCCATTTTGAAGCATAGGTCTTTTTAGTACTAGGCTTCTTAGTCAAGTGAAGAATCCTTAGGCCTGTTCTGAGTATTGAGAGTCTGGGTACTCTAGCTCTTCAAGTACCAGGCTTTGAGGCGAAGAGACTATGTTGGGGTATGTTATCCCTGTCAGAGGTAGAGTCAGTACACTGTGGCTCAACAGCAGTCGAACTGGTTGCTTGGCGGCCAGGAGTAGGGAATACCACAGTTGTCTCACCCAGTCTGGTGCCACTAGAATCATGGTGGCAGGCTGGGTTCAGGACTCCGAGGATCAGTGGGAAAGGAGGAAAGGTGTACAGGAACTTCACTGTCCAATCCAAGTTTAGGGCATCCACTGGTACTGTGCCTAGAGCTGGAGGCATGCAGCAGTACAGGGGTAGCTGGTTATTCAGGTTGGAGGAAAACAGATCTATCTATGGAGTGTTTCACCTCCTGAAAACTGCGGCCAGTACTTGTCTGTTCAGGGCCCACTTATGGTGGCTCTGCTTGATGCGGCTCAGAGCATCCACCAGTACACTGTCTTTGCCTGGCAGATGAATTGCCGGTAGCTGAATTTCCAGAGAATAGGCCACAGACTAAAGTTTCATGGCCTCTGTGCAGAGCTTTGTGGACCTTGTGCCCCCTTGTTTGTCGATGTAGGACATAGCTGTGGTGTTATGTGTTCTGGTTTGAACAGACTGGCCTTTTAGGAAAGGGGCAAAGGTTTTTATTCCCAGATAAACTGCTCTGAGTTCGAGGAGGTTTATATGGTAGGTGGACTCCTTGGGGAACGACCATGTCCCACTTATAGACTGATCTGCCAGGTGCCCCCATCCTAAGAGGGAGGCATCCTTAGTGAGTACTCTGGATGGTTCCCTTTGCCGAAAGGGGACTCCTTCCCTGAGATTCTCTAAGTCCTTCCACCAGTCTAGGGCTTGTAGCAGAGTCCTTGTGACTGGAATGAGTTTTGAAAAAAAGTCTGTTTCCAAGACCAGTGAGCCCTTAAGTGATACTGAATGCCCCTCATTTGAAAGATGGCGCCTAGTACCACAGCTGTGTTAGAAGCCATGTGGTCTAGAAGCCTCAGGATGTCTCTGGTTGGTCTCGGCTGAACCAGGACGAAAGAGTTTGCCAGGTTCTGCAGGTTGTGTGCCCTGTCGAGGGGGAGCAGGGCCCTTTCCTTCTGTGTGTCCAGTTCTGAACTGGTTGAAAGTGAGATTTCTGAGAATTGATTAGGAACCCTAAGGATTTCACGGTAGTCTGAGTTAATCTGAGAGAGACTCTGACCTCCTGTTGAGACTTGCCCACTATTAACCAATCATCTAGCTAAGGGAAGACAGACATCTGTTGTCTCCTGAGATGGGCTGCCACTATTGCCAGTTTGTGAAGACCCTAGATGCAGAAGAAAGGCCAAAGGGCATTGCTGCACACTGGTAGTGGCCTGAAGGCTAGCTGAACTTGAGAAAGTTCCTGTGAGACTGCCTGGTTGGAATGTGGGAACAGGCGTACTTCAAGTCTTGGGAAGCTAGCCAGTCTCCCTTTTGCAGAGATGGAATCACCACAGCCAGAATGACCATCTTGCATTTAGGATTGACAAGGTGTCTGTTTAGGTACCTGAGGTCTCAAATGGATCACCAATCCCCCTGTTTTTTTTGAGTTAGGAAGTATCTGGGGTAAAGACCCTTTTCCCCATTGGTAAGGAGGAACACTCTCCACTGCTTTTTCAGACAGACGGACCTTACTTCTAGCTCCAACAGTAGCTTTTCTGTAGGAGTTAAGAGATTTTAGTGATTTCTGACCCTGTGGAAAGGGGAACTTTTTGAACTGCAGGATAAGACCTTGACTCACTACCTTGAGTACCCACTTGTCTGTGGTAATGAGGTGCCAATGAGGGAGGTAGCAGGACAGCCTTCCTCCCACAGGGGGAGGGGAGGCGATCTGTGTTTTGCAGTCAGGAGATTTGTTTGAACTGAGTATTAGAGGGAGGAAAGGAGCCAGCTCATCTCTGGCCTCTCCTTCCCCTTCAACAACCTCTCACCTAAGAGTAGTCCAGGGGCATGGGCACTGGCACAGGGTAGAAGGCCCTGGGGTAGTAGCCTCTGTCTCTATTCCCTCTACTCAGACCTTTGGCAAGTGAAGGCTTTTTCTTTTGCTGTATTACTCTGGTTGGTGGTTTTGTATTCTTCCACCTTTTTCATATAAGCCTCAGTTTTGTCCCCAAAGAATGAATTATTCTCGCAGGGAAAATCCATAGCTTTATTCTGGGTATCCTGCGAAAGACTGGTTGTCCTTAGCCAGACAATGCGCCTAAAGGAGACTGCCTGGGACATGGCCCTAGAGGTAGTGTCATTAGTGTCCTATGCCATCTGAAACTGGTACTTTGTGGCTTCTAAAGCTGATTTTACAGTTTCTGTCTAGGTCCTGAGCCACTTTGTCTGGGGCCTGCTGACTGACAGCTAGCACTGAGTTCCAGAGAGCTTTTTTATACTGGGCTAAATAGGCCATCTAAGTAGATAGGCGAATCAGCAGAGAGGTTGTTGTATAAAGATTTTTTCCCTATAAAATCAAGCCTTCTAGATTCCTTTTCAGGAGGCTGTGAAGAAAGGGGTGCCTTACCCTTGTCACAAGCAGCAGCATGCACTACACCCTCGTGATCAGGGTGAGTATACAGAAACTCTGCATTATGCTTTTCCAGTTGATACTTTTTCTCAATTTTCTTGTCCGTTCCAGAAATGTAAGTGGGGTTTTCAAGTACTTTAAAAGTTGTCCCTGTGAAGCGATTTATGTGTAGGCAAAAGCAACTTTTTGGAAGGAGGGAGACCAATTATGTCTCAGATGTCTTCCTCCACCTCCTGGTCAGTGGTCTCTTGAATGGCGAGATCCAGAGTACCCACCATATGTTGAATGAAGGTAAAATGTGAGGAACAATCCTCTTGGCCTTTGGAGGGACAGCCAAACTCTTGGTTAGGAGGAACCTCTGGTTCTAAGGGTTCCTCCCCTAACTCATCACCATCACCCTCAAAATAAAAACTCTGGGTATGTCCAGAGCTTGATGTGTGAGGGGTAGTAGGGTTAGGAGGGGGATTTAAGATATTGGCCATAGCCTGCACCATTTGGTTTAAGTGCCAAGCCTTAAACAACTCTTCATCAGAGAGCATAATTTGTTTGAGTCACTGGCGTCTCCCTTTGCTTTGTAGTGGGAGGGGCAGTGATTTGGGTTTTTTTTGCTTCTTTTTATCAGGCACTTCATCAGAAACCTGCTCACTACGTCTCTTTTTGGCTTGGTCGGAAATATTTTTGTCTGTTTTATTTCATTGAGAGTCTTTTATCAGGTCTCCCCTTAGCTTTATTGAGGAAGATCCCTCCCCAGAATTTTTATTTTAGGGGGAAGCTGACTGAGAAGCCATACTATCCAAACTTATGGCTCTATTCCTAACTGTTTCAGAATAAAGTTTATAGCCAAGTTCACAGTTATGGTCTGAATCCAAACAGTTACACTTTATACTATTTTTACAAACAGAGGGATCAGTTCTTCTTTTGGGTCTATCTGACATGCCAAATTGCCAAAAACCTTAAAAAAGTTACCCCCAAATGGGAAAAAGACTGAAAAGCTGTTGGTTCCCAAGCACTATGGAACCGCTTAAAATGGTTCCACAGAAGCGCTAAAACTAAAAGGTTCAATGTAAAATCGTGGTTCCAATAAAAAAAAGGGAACCACAAATTAAACTGAGAACTGCAGTTAAGTTTAGTGAGAAAAACATTAAAAATTCTCCTCAGAAAAGAGTGGGAACAGCAAAAGGAACCATGAGGAGAGAAATTCGGGGCTCCTGGGAACCGAAGGAACCATGGTATGAAAAACCACAACGGGAGGGGGCGGAGCTAGCCAGTAGCCTGAGCAGACGTGTTTCAGTATTGCTCTGCACTTTGGCCCCTTTTTCAGTAGTAGCAGTAAAAAAAAAAACAGGGTACTCACCTGTAACAGTAGTTCTAGGAGTGGTATATGTTGTTTATCCACACTTCTTGGCAGTGTCCCTTTCCTTTAAGACAGACGGAGAAGTCTTTCCTTGGCTCCTCCCACCCACCCAGGTGGTATAACCCTTAGCTCACGCCCATGGCCAATGCCTTGGCCAGCTGGAAGCCAGGTTTTTGTCCCCGGCCGGGAGGTCGGGTGGGTCCATGTGGATGAACAAAATATACCACTCCTAGAACTACTGTTACAGGTGAGTAACCAGTTTTTCTAGGATCATGGATATGTTGTTCATCCACACTTCTTGCCAGACTCCAAGCAGTTCTCCAGGAGGAGGGAGGCAAGGTGCACACCCCCTCTGATACTTACTTAGGGAAAACAGGTTGGAGAACTGAGGCCTCAAAACCAGCATCCCAGTGTGACTCAAGGTCAACGTGGTAATGGGTGATGAAGGTGTTTGCTGTCTTCCAGGTAGCAGCCCAACAGATTTCCTAAATAGGGATGTCCCTGGAAGCAGCGGTATGGCGGGTAGAATGAGTTCTTATCCCTCTGGGAGGCTCTTTGCCCACCAACTCATAACACAGACCTTATGCAAGATGTACTCCACCTTGCAATTGTCCACTTTGCTGCAGGTCTGCCAGAAGTGGCTTCGGCGTAGGTGACAAACAGCTGGTGAACCTCTCCTTGAATTTCCGCCGTCCTCTCCTTATAATAGGAGAGAGCTCATCTCAGGTCCAAGGTATGGAGCCTGTATTCGGCCTTCGAGGTGTAACTGGGGTAGTACACTGGCAGAGTCAACACCTGGTTAAGGTGAAACTCTGACACCACCCTTGGAAGGAATTTCAGGTGGGGTGCAGGACAACCTTGTCCCTGTGGAAGACCAGATAAGGGCAGTCCACCAAGAGCTCCTGGAGCTCCCCTGTCCTTCTGGCAGACGTGACAGCCACCAGGAAGGCCGCCTTCAATGACAAGTGTGACAACTCACACTTGTGCACTGGTTCGAATGGCTTGCCCATGAGCTTTGCCAGTATCAGCAGTAGATCCCACAGAGGTGGAGGTTCACGCACCGGAGGGGATATGTGATCGAGGCCTTTGAAAAAAGCACCCGACCACCGTCTCCTGCACCACTGTCTGCTGACCGGCCCATGCCCAGTAAGCAGAGATGGCTGCCAGGTGCACCCTAAGGGTCGATGACCAAAGACCCCCTTTGGAGAGAGACCAAAGGTAGTCAAGAATGTTAGCCACTAGACAGGACAGAGGGTCCAGGCCCTTGTCCTGACACCAAATGGAAAACCTTTTCCATTTGAAGGCATAACACTTCCTGGTCGATTCCTTTCTGGATGACTCCACTACCGTGAGGACATCCTCGGAGAGACCCAGAGCCTGGAACTCTAGCCGCTCAGGTACCAGGCTGTCAGGTGTAGGGATTGAAGGTCTAGATGGAATACCTTCCCCTGACTGACTGAGATCAGGTCTGGGCGTGCAGGAAGCTGCTCCGGGGGCCTGTTGCTGAGGCTGAGATCATCAGGGTACCAGAACTGGTGTGGTCAGTCTGGGGCTACCAGAATCACCTGCTTCTTGTCCCTCCTCACCTTGAGAAGCACCCTGTGGATCAAGGGAAAAAGTGTAGAAGAGGCCTGGGGTCCACGGCCTCGAAAAGGCATCCCCCTGCAGTGAGCCCTGCTGAGGGGGGCAGGCATGAAACAGCCTCAGCTTGGTATTTTCCTGGGAGGTAAACAGGTCCACCAATGGTTTGTCCCCGTGCGAGAACAGAGTGTAAGCTACCACTGGATGGAGAGACCACTCGTGGGAATGTCTTGCCTATGTGGCTAAGAGCATCCACCAGTCGGTTTGAGACTCCTGCCACGTGGATGGCTAGAAGATCCGCATCCAGTCGGCTTATGAGTGTCCAGATGCAGAGCGCTTCTCTGCAAAGCAGACAGAAATGCATGCTGCCCTGTTTGATGAGGTAGTACATGGTTGTGGTATTGTCCATCTGGACTTGAACCACTTGACCCCGGAGCTGAGGAGCGAAAGCTGACTGTGCCAGTCTGACTGACTTGATCGGCTCCAAAGGAGTCGGCTTCGGCCTGAGAGGTGAAAGCCAAGTAATGGCCAGGGAAGGCTTGTGCCCGGTCAAAATCAACTGTTGCCACGAGGTCCTCATAGCACTGACAAAGCTTCCACCGGGGCCTCTCCTCATCCGAGAAGGACGGGGACGACCGATTGAGTCGCCTCTTTTAGAGTGCTTATGGCCCTTCCCCAACCTATCAGTCAAGTGAGTCCGAGACCTTGATCAAGATCGGGCAGGCCGACTTGTCGCTTGGGAGACACCGGTGGGACCGATGACTTCCCGGGGTCGGGGACCACTTCCTTGACAGGATTCCCAGCAGGCTGAGTCTCCTCATCAGGGAAAACAAGGACCGAAGTCCGAGCAAAAGTGTCGTCGTCCGGAGTCAGTGACAAAGGGTCGATTATTCTCAACCCAATCTCAATGTCTTCGACTGACACTTCGGTCGACTGGCCAGTCAGCAGGGCCAAGAGGTCGTCAACCGAAGAGGCAATTTCAGCTGAGGCCGAAATAGTCTGTTCCTGGAACGGAGATCTCTCCCGATCCCAGGAACATCTCTGTTGAGACTAAGACGATTCTGGGTCCCTCTCCTTTTTACGGGAGCGAGAGGACTGCATGACCGCCGGGCCCTCACCCTTAGTAGGGAGAGACTGGCACAACTCTTGGAAGGAACCCGAGAAAGTGGAACCCAGATTGAGCAGAACAAAGAAGCTTCAGGAGGAAGATGCAGCGGCACAAGCTGCCTCCTCCTCGAAGGTCTGCATGTGCCCCAATTTCTTGGCGGATCCTGCGGCTGCGGAAACCGCCCACTGGGCCTCCTTTGATTTCACTGGCAGGTTCTGTTTTTCGAGCCTCCCCAGCTTGAGGCACGCAAGATGATCGTCGAGGACATTAGGTTAGAACGCGAGGCAAAACTCGCATGTCATGGTGTCATGGCTGACACCCAGACAATAAATGCACGCGGCATGTGGGTCAGTGCACGACATCTTCTGGCCACATGGGCACTGGCAAAATCCGGGGGAAGACTTGTCTTCCATGATCAAGAGAAAGCAATCGCAATTGCTAACGTGGCGAATTTTTGGAATAACCAAAGGTTTTGAAGCCAGGGCCTACAAAATGCGACAGCTTGAACAAGGCAACCTGAATCTTCCAGCGGAAAGGAAGATCTGGCATCATGGGGTGGAGCAGAGGGTTATACCACCCGGGTGGGTGGGAGGCACCAGCTTAAAGACTTTCTGGCTGTCTTCAAGGGAAAGGGACACTGCCAAGAAGTGTGGATGAACAACATATCCACGATCCTAGAAATGTTTATTCATGAATCACTTTATGAATTGGATAGACTCAATTGAGCATTGCTCATTTACAATGAGATCCTTAGATCTGTTTGGAGTCTTATTCTCCTCTTTTTTACTTTCTCCCGGTGGGATTTACTTGAGAGTGTTTAGATATTACTATTTGCTAAGATGGGCCCGAAAAAGGCAGAGAAAAATCCAGTCTCCCATGTGAAATCAGTGGAAGAGTATATGCTTCCTAAATTAGGCCTAGCAGCAGCAGTGCAGCCTGTGATGCAGAAGGATCCTAATATTGGGCAAATATTCACTATTCTGCAGAAAACTGAAGACAAGGTAAACCAGACTAATACTTCTCTTTCGGTGATGGACCAAAGGGTAACAAACTTGGAGCAAGCGAGAGAAGAGAACTCAAAGGCGGTAGAGGAGCTTGCTGCCCGTCAGGAGTGTTTGGCAGCAGCACAAGCACGGCACTCTAAATATTTATCAAATAAAGTGGAAACACTTGAAAACCAGCTCTGTGCGACTAACCTCCGTGTGGTCGGGCTTCCTACTACTATTCTGATCAAGATCTTGGAACTGCTGTGCTGGAATTGCTAATTGACTCCTTGGGACTTTTGGCAGATTTAATCCATACTAAAAAGGTGACATATTGCACCTGTCACGCATACTGAAGAATTGCCCCAACCATTCCCCCAGCTCCTTCGGGGTGAGCATTCTTCCAGGTTTGATGGTATGGTATGGGTACTATATATCTAAGTGAGAGCTGTATCTTTCTGGGGAATTTTGCTCTTGTGAAATTCTCAGTCTGTGTACTACTATGGTCTTGTGTATCATACTTGTTTTGGAGAATGTTATCGTCTCTGCCTGTATGATGAGAAAACTTCAATAAAGATTAAAATAAAAATAAAAAAATGCAATAGTAGAAAAAATTACTTAAAATTCACTAAGGCAGCACAAATAAAAGGTTTACCAACTTAAAGAAATAAATCAACTTCTTCAAGCAAAGTGAGAGAGGGAGAGGGAGAGGGAGAGGAGAGGGAGGAGAGAGAGAGAGAGAGAGAGAGAGAGAGAGAGAGAGAACTCCAGGGCAGTGTTGTCCAGTCAGCAGAGAAATGAATCTGACTGACCACCCACTCTAGCTCAGGCAGCACTCTCTCTTCCTGTTCTCTGATTGGCGGATGCCAAAAATCCTTAGCATTAGCTCCTCCTCCAGGGCAGCTGAATCCAGCTGACATACTGCACCTGTCAGGCATACTAAGAATTCCTGGGGTGAGAAAACAGAACTAAGGTAGGCAAGGGGGCTGGCAACAGTTATTGGCAGGCATCTGTCACCATGTGGTGTCAAGAAGGTGCCATTAGCAGTAACCATCACTGGCCCCTTGAACAAATAATTTGCTCCCATGGTGCCCTAGGAGACTCTCAGTCCATGGTCTGGCACAAGAGTCTCCTGGCAGGGTGTCCTGCTCTGGAGAACGAGCACAGAAAAGCTACAGCTTCACATTTTCCCCAATATGCAAACAGGTCAACTAACCGTGTTCCCCATGCAAAGCACACTTGGGATGCTGCCTGCTGGTGTAGCGACCCTGACACAAGACGCTTTTACCACATGACCAAGGGTGTTCATGTCCACCACGCGGACCACTACAAAGTCTACCTAGAGTGAACAAACCAATGGCCACGTCCGCAACACCAAGTGCTGTCCTGTTTTCAAGTAAAATATGGTTGTTGTGTTGTTTGTGTTGACTTGCTCAGCCTGGCCCTTCACCAGCACAGCAAATTCCAAGAAAGCTAGGTGAACATTTCTGAGCTCCAACCAGTTGACGTGCATAATGGTGACTTCTGTTTTCATGAAGTTGTGAGGCTGCCCCCCAAAATAAAACACGCACACACGGGTCTCTATATACCCATGATGCTTTGTGCTGGATATGGGGCTTTAGAGTGTGTGTGTTTATTATTTGGAGAGAAATACAGGTTACTCACCTGTAACAGGAGTTCTAGGTATGGTATATGTTGTTCATTCACACTGCCTGGCAGGTTCCTTGCCACTTTAAATCTTGCTGGAAGGTCTTCAAGCTGGCTCCTCCCACCCACCCGGGTGGTAAAACTCTCTGCTCCGCCCCATGACGCCAGATCTAGCCCGCTGGAAGCCAGGTTGTGCGTCGAAGCCGGGGAGGTCGAGGGTGCTGTGGGATGAACAACATATACCATTCCTAGAACTCCTGTTACAGGTGAGCAACCTGTATTTCTAGGGACATGGATATGTTGTTCATCCACACTGTCTGGCAGACTCCTAGCAGTTCTCCGGGAGAAGGGAGGCAAGGCGCACACCCCCTACTTAGGGAATAAAGACTGGAGAACCGAGGCCCCAAAACCAGCATCCCAGCGTGACTCAAGGTCAATGTGGTAGTGGGTGATGAAGGTATGTGCTGACTTCCAGGTAGCAGCCCTGCAGATTTCCTGGATAGGGACATCCCTGGAAGCAGCAACCGATGCAGCGATTTGGCGGGTAGAATGAGCTCTTATCCCTTTGGGAGGCTCCATGCCCGCCAACCTATAGCAGAGATCTATGCAGGAGGTGACCCACCTGCCTATCGTCCGCTTGGCTGCAGGTCTGCCAGGTGTGGCTTCAGCATAGGTGACAAACAGCTGGCGAGCCTCTCCCCGAACTTCAGCCGTCCGCTCCTTATAATAAGCGAGCACCCTTCTAGGGTCCAAAGTATGGAGCCTATATTCGGCCTCCGAGGTGTGACTGGGGTACAACACCGGCAGAGTCAACACCTGATTAAGGTGAAACTCCGACACCACCTTCGGAAAGAATTTCGGGTGGGGGCGCAGGACAACCTTGTCCCGGTGAAAGACCAGATAAGGAGACTCGTTGGAAAGCGCCTGGAGCTCTCCCATCCTTCTGGCTGACGTGATAGCCACCAAGAAGGCGGTCTCCCATGACAGGTGGGAGATATCGCACCTGTGCATTGGTTCGAATGGCCTGCCCATGAGCTTAGCCAATACCAGCAGTAGATCCCACGGAGGTGGAGGTTCTCGCACCGGAGGGGATATGTGATCAGGGCCTTTGAAATAGAGCCCGACCACCTTCTCCTGCGCCACCGACTGCTTCCCGGCCCACCCCCGGTAAGCAGAGATGGCTGCCAGGTGCACCTTAAGGGTCATCAACCGAAGCCCTTGCAGAGAAAGGGACCACAGGTAGTCCAGAATGCTTGCCAAGGAACAGGAGGAAGGGTCCAGGCCCTTGCCCCTGACACCAAATGAAGAATCTCTTCCATTTGAAGGAGTAGCATTTTCTGGTCTACTCCTTACGGGATGCCTCAATGACGTTGAGGACCTCGTCAGAAAGACCCAAGGCCTGGAACTCTAGCCGCTCAGGAACCAGGCCGTCAGGTGCAGGGATTGAAGGTCCGGATGGAATACCTTCCCCTGATTGACTGAGATCAGGTCCGGGCGGGCTGGAAGCCGCCTCAGGAGCCTGGAGCAGAGACTGAGGAGATCTGGATACCAGAACTGACAGGGCCAGTCTGGGGCTACCAGAATCACCTGCGCCTTGTCCCTCCTTGCCTTGAGAAGCACCTTGTGGATCAAGGGAAATGGGGGAAAGGCGTAGAAGAGGACCGGGGTCCACAGCCTTGAGAAGGCATCCCCCTGCAGCGAGCCCTGCTGAGGGGGGCGGGCATGAAACAGTCTCAGCTTCGCATTCTCCCTGGAGGCAAACAGGTCTGCCTGAGGCGTGACCCAGTGGGAGAAGAGATCTTGTACTACCTCCGGCAGGAGAGACCACTCGTGAGACGCAGCCCCTATCCGGCTTAGGGCATCAGCCAGGGTGTTGGAGGTTCCTGCCACGTGAATGGCAAGGAGAACCGCCTCCAGGCTGCGCACGAGTGACCAAATGCGGAGAGCTTCCCTGCACAGAGGCATGGAGCACGTCCTGCCCTGGCGGTTTAGACAGTACATGGTCGTGGTATTGTCCGTCTGGACCTGAACCACTTGACCCCGTAGAAACGGAGCGAAGGCGGTGAGGACTAGACGAACCGCTCGAAGCTCCAGCAGGTTGATGTGGCATCGGGACTTCTGAGGGGACCAGAGGCCGTGTGCTCTGTGCTCCCCCAGATGGGCACCCCAACTCATCAGAGAGGCTTCGGTCGATAGAGAGACCATCGGCTCGGGGCGGACAAACGGGATGCCCTCCTGCAGATGTGCCAGAACGGTCCACCACTGGAGAGCGTTCCACATCCCCTGGGTCACTGTCACTAGCTGATCCAACGGATCGAAGTGCTGTGACCACTGGCCGGCCAGTCCCCACTGAAGGGAACGCATGTACCAGCGGGCCCAACGGACCACACTGGTGCAGGCCGCCATGAGGCCCAGGAGGTGCAGGAAGTCCCAGGCAGGGCGTGATTGCCCAACCAGAAATGGTTGGGCAAAGGAGGAAAGAACCTCGGCCCTGTCCGCCGGGAGCCGTGCTCTGGCTCGAAGAGAGTCGAGCTCTGCCCCGATGAAAAGTAACACCTGCTTTGGCAAGAGTTCCGACTTGGCCTCGTTGATGAGGAGGCCAATCTGAGAGCAAATCTGGATGGCCAGATCTCTGGACCGCTCCACCTCCACTCTGGAGGGGGCTGTAATCAGCCAGTCGTCCAGGTAGGGGTACACCCGGACCCTTCGGCACCGCAGGAATGCTGTCACCACTGCCATATATTTGGTGAAGAGCTAGGGAGAGGCCGAAGGGCATGGCCCGGAACTCGTAAAGGGATCCCTCCGCTCTGAAGAGGAGGAATCTCTGATGAGACGGACGGATTGGGACATGAAAGAACATGTCCTGGAGGTCCAGGGAACAGAACCACACGCCTTGTTCCAAGGATGGGATTATCTGAGCCAGAGTGACCATCCTGAAGGTCCAAGACCTTAGGAACTTGTTCAGATCGTGCAGGTCGAGAATGGGGTGCCAGCCCCCCATCCGTTTTGGGACCAGGAAATACCTGGACACAAACCCCCGGTCTGGAGGAGGATCCGCCACCTTCCTGATCACCTCTTTTTCGAGGAGCAGGGCAATATCGGCTCAGTGGGCCGCACAGCGAGGCTCGGACCCCATAGCCCCTGAGGGGCAACGACTGAAAGAAAAAATTACTCACCTTAGTAATTGCTTTTCTTCTCATGGAGTCTTGCTATATTATGACTAATGCAGTTAGCCACTGCGCCGAACTGCCCAGGAAGAGTTAACTCCAGGAGTCTGGAGTTCTACATGTGAGGCAGCTATGCCAAAAGCTCTATCTGGGCAGTTTCAAATTAAACTGTCAGATCTTTTGAAGCTAACACTACAACAAGTCTGTGTGGAAAGCTCTACACTAGCCAAATGGCTACCTATTAGTAGAAATAACAACAATATAAACAACAATAACAATGAATAATAGTATTATTAGTTACCCCTGACAAGCACCATTAGACCCCCTCCCCAAAGACTCAAGTCCAGGAAGTGGGCCAATATATACCTAAATAAAATAACTTAGTTCCCTAACCCTAAATAAAAGAAGGTAAGGAAAAAACTACAATGGCATGACACAGTGCTTGCACTAATTTGCCACCTACCCAAGTAGAAGTTCTGAGAGGGCAGGAGGGAGGGTGGATTAATATAAAGACTCCATGAGAAGAAAAGCAATTACTAAGGTGAGTAATTTTTCTTCAAACACCATGAAGTCTTGCTATATTATGACTAATGCAGATTACACAGCAGTACCTCCATGGAGGAGGGTCAGAACCTACTTAGGAAATAGGCTCTGAAGCACCGCTGTGCCAAACGAGCATCTCTCTGGACTGAATATCCAGGGAATAATGCTTGTAAAAGTGTGAACTGTTTTCCAAGTAGCAGCTTGACAGATTTCCAGAATGGGAATATCTCTAGCAGCCGCTAGAGATGCAGCTGTACCCTGGTGGAGTGAGCCCTCAGTCCTGAGGGGTTCTCTACCTAGTTTTTGATAACAAATTGGATATAAGAGACAATCCACCTTGCAATTGTCCTCTTAGTGGCAGGTTTCCTTTCCAACCTCGCCATAGGTAAGGAAGAGTTGGAGGATTCGAACCTGTGACCCTTGGCGTTCAAATAGTAGCTTAAAGCTCTTTTGACGTCAAGCTGTGCAGACTCCTCTCACCTGAGGAAGAATGCTCAGTGAAAATACTGGAAGAGAGATGGATTGGTTCAGGTGGAAATCTGAAACCACTTTAGGACAAAACTTTCTGTTAGTCCTGAGGACTACCTTATCTCTGTGGAAAGAGATAAAATCTTCTTCCACTGACAGGGCCTGTAGTTCACTTATGTCGTCTGGCAGAAGTGATAGCCACTAGGAAAACAGTTTTCCAAGTCAGAAACTTGAGCTCTGCTGAGGACAGAGGCTCAAAGGGGGTTGCATTAACTGAGCAATGCAAACATTCTGGTCCCAAGCGGAGCTGGTTCTCAAAAGGAGGGTTGGTGTGAAGTAACCCTTTAAAAACTTGGAAAGCACAGGGTGAGAAGAAAGGAAGCAGGCTTCCCTGCTGACAGAAAAGCAGAGACAGCTGCCAGATGAACCTTTAAGGTAGCTGGCTTAAGGCCTAAGGAATTTAAATGGACCAAATAGTCCAGTAAATGGGCAGATCAGCAGATTCTGGATAATCTGCTTCTCAGAGCACCAGATGGAAAACCTTTTCCACTTAGAATTGTATGACCTAGTGGAAGGCTTCCTGAAGCCTTTAAAATATCCAAACACCTTGAGAAAGGTGTAAGTCAGCAATTCTAACTCCTCAAGAGCCATGCCTTGAGATGGAGGGATTGAGGTCGGATACACTCTCCTGTGCACAGGCCAGCAGTCGTGGACTCTGGGCAAGCTCAGGGCAGGGTGGACTGTCAAGACAGAAGCAGTGGGTACCAGGGCTGTCTGGCCCAATCTGGGGCAATCAGAATCACTTTGCAGGGCTGAGATCTGATTTTACTAGTACCCTGAAAAGAAGAGGAAGGGGAAAGGCATGCAGAACTTCCCTTCAATCCAACTGAAAGGCGTCCAGGGGGACTGAGCCCAGCACTGGAGGCCTGCAACAAAACAGAGGAAGTTGGTGGTTGTCTGAGGCTGCGAAAAGATCTATCTGAGGGGTGCCCCATCTGGCAAAGACCGACCCCAGCACCTAAGGATTCAGAGCCCATTCGTGATGGCCCTGAGAATCCTGCTGAGGGCATCCGCCAGGACATTGTCCTTCCCTGGAAGGTGAACTGCTATCAGGGAGGTGTTCAGGGAGTAAGCCAGAGACCACAACTTCATTGCTTCGGTGCACAAGGCTGATGACCGAGTGCCCCTTGCTTGTTGATGTACCACATTGTTGTGGTGTTGTCTGTCCTGATTTGAACTACTTTGTTCTGGACAGAAGCTGAAAACGCCTGAAGAGCAAGAAGACAGCTCTGAGTTCCAAAGGTTGATGTGGAGCAGAGATTCCTGAGGAGACCACACTCCTGAGTGGACAGGTCGCCAATGAGCTCCCACCTAACAGGGAGGCATCCGTGGTGAGGGAGGGAAACAGGAATGAAGGGAACCCCTTGTTTTAGATTGCTTTGATCCCGCCACCAGTGGAGAGCCAGGATCAGAGTTTGGGTCACTGGAACCAATTTGAAAGGGAGTCCTTCCTTTGAGACCAATAGGCCCTCAAATGGAACTGAATGTCCCTCATCTGGAATCTTGCTCTGCACTACAGCTGTGGAAGCAGCCATGTGCCCCAGGAGTTGCAGAAAATGCCTTGCTGGTCGAGAGATCCGCAGGGTAAGGAGGAGATGCCAGGCAATGAGTCTGTCTACCCTTTCCGAGGGAAGAAATGCCCTGGCTAACTTTGTGTTCAATTCTGCACCTATGAAAGTTAGTACCTGAACTGGTTCCAGAACTGACTTTGTAAATTCAGCAGGAATCCCAGGAAGTGAGAAGCTGCTGGGTGACTTGCAAGTGGGATTTACCTGATCTGGGGACTGACCCACTATGAGCCAGTCGTCCAGGTAGGGAAACACAGCAACCCCTTGCCTTCTTAAATGAGCCACTACCACAGCTAGACATTTTGTGAATACCCTTGGCGCGAGAGGTAAGGCCAAGGGCATTGCCCTGAACTGGTAGTGGCCTGAGGGCAGTTGAACCTGAGGTACTTTCGGTGAGAAGGCCTGATCAGAACATGAAAATAGGCATCCTTGAGGTCCAGGGAAGCTAGCCAGTCCCCTGGCCTCAGGAAAGGCAAAATCATTGCCAGAGTTAACATTTTGAACTTTGGTTTCAAAAGATGCTTGTTCAGGTACCTTAAATCTAGAATGGTCCGCCATTCTTCTGTCTTTTTTGGGGTAAGAAAGTATCTTGAGTACAGCCCCTTGCCCTGATGGCAAGGAGGGACCCTTTCCACTGCTTTGCAGTCCAGAAGAGAAGAAACCTCTGCTTCCAAACAAGGGCTTCTGTAGGATTTGCAGGAGGAAAATGTCTGGCTCTCATCTTTGGAAACTGTTTGAAGCTGAGAACCAGACCCTGGCTTATTACCTCCAGAACCCATCTGCCCGAAGTTAGGGACACCCAGTTCTGGCTGAAATAAGCCAACCTGCCCCCCACTGGTACAGGAGAATCGGCCCTGGGCACTCCATCAGGGTGCCTGTTGCAGCAGCCTGCGCTGAGGGGAGGGGGACGGTTTTACTTGTGCCCAAATCACCTCTGCCTCTGAAGAAACCCTCTGTGCAAATGCAGAGAGGCCTGAGATTGGTAAAGGCCTGTGAAAGGCCTGCCCTTACCTCTGGGCGTGCCTCTGTGGGAGTGGCATGCCTCCTCCTTAGCCTGGGCACTTTTGTAGGTAGTTCTGTATTCATCCATCTTTTCATATAGTTTTCTGTTTGTTCCCCAAACAGAGAATTACCACTACAGGAAAATCCATAGCCTTTGACTGAGTATCTTAGGACAGATTAGTGCATCTGAGCCATGCCAACTCGACGGAAAGCTACAGAAGTGGCCATGACCCTCAGAGGAAACATCATTAACATCAACAGCAGTATGAAATTGAACTTTAGAGGCTTCAATGCCATCAGCAGCCACCTGTTCCAACTCACTAGCCAGCTGGCCATGGGCCTGCTTGGCTAACTGCAATATCTGTCTCATCTAGATTTCTGATATCTAGCTACATAAGCCATATAATTTGCCTGCCTGAGTCCCAAAGAAGCTGCCATATACTGTTTTTTCGCCATGGCATCAATCTTCCTGGAATCCTTATCAGGAGGATGAGGCCAGGGAATATTAGCTTGTCACAGGCTGCAGCTTGTACCACACCTACATGACTACATTGCTCAGTGAGGAAGTCTGTATCAGAGCCTGACAAGCATACCTTCTGGTCCATTTTTTTATCTACAGGAGGGACAGAATGAGGATTTTTAAAATCTTTGTTGTTTGCTTCCCAAATGACTTATGCAAAGGAATAGACAACTCCTAGACTCTGGTATATCCATCATTTCTACATAATCAGGCTCCTCTTGTTCATCCACAGCCTCCTCTAAAGGAAGCTGGAGGGTTTCTGCAACCTTTTGTAAAACATAAAATAAGAAGGGACTCAGACAGAATAGGAGGAGATTCTAAAGGTCTGTCTGGAGAAATGTCCGTTCAATGGGCACGCTCAGACCCTCCCAGCCACACATATATTGATCAAATTCCTCCTCCCCTCCTGTGGTTCATAAAATTCCTCAACATCATACTCCTGAACCACTGGAAACTGAACAAACCAACCTTTTACCAACTGTTGGTGGTTCGACAGGACCCTGAGACAGTGACTGGACAATCTGTAGCTTTAGCTATTTCTGCAGCAGTTGAGAGACAATTTTGGACTCCAAACCTACTGATTTCTTTGTCTTTTCACTGGGACTGGTTCCTCTGAACCAGCCTTCCTTTGCCCGAGGAAGTCTACGCCTGGTCAGAGGCACTCCCTCTGGTCCAGTGGGTGCTGGACGGGCTGGCCATCGGGTCAGCGGACTTTTGGCCTCTCGTTCCTGAGCGGCCCAATCTCTTTTCCAGGGTGGCTGCAGGAAATTTTTACACACCTGGCAGTCTGACAGGAGGTGGTCAGCCCCAGACAATAAACACAGTGTGTGTGGGTCAGCCTGGCAAAGGCTTCCCACAGACATCACAGTGTTGAAACCCAGTGGGCCGGTTTTCTTTTGTTTCTCAGACATAATGCCAGCCTAACCAAAACTTGCCCTTTTGATGGCAGTGCCAGGCAAGACACTTTTATCGGTCCTCAACGTGCATCGGGTATTTGAAAAACCTAATTTTAAAGCAAGGTTTTTTAGAACCGATAAGACAGGAACCGCACTCTAAAGCCCAACCAACACTTTAAAACATTAATTTCAGCAAACCGATCGGTTCAAAACCGAACCAATAATTGAATTTCCACACAGACTTTAATTTTGTACTTACGGTTTACCAGATAGAGCCTTTAACCAAAATGCGGTAAAATAACTTTTTGCCGGTTCAAATGAACCGAAAATACTCGCTTGAACCGAGAAATGAACCGAGCTGAAGGAGCTGATCTCCGGAGCGACTGTTCAGTGAAGCGGAGTAAAGAATCTGACAGTTTCATTTGAAACTGCCCAGATAGAGCTTTGGCATAAGCGCTCTCGCGCTGTAGAACTCCAGACTCCCTGGAGTTAACTCTTTCCTCTCCGGGGCAGTTCAAGTGCAGTGGCTAACTGCATTAAGTCATAATATAGCAAGACTTCATGGTGTTTGAAGGGTGGGGTCTGCTCGAACTCCAGAGGCAGGCCCTTTCCTACCACCTCCAACACCCAGCAGTCCGTGGTGATAGCGAACCAGGCGGAAAGGAAGTGGCGGAGCCGCCCCCCCATGGGGGGCACCCAGGGGGAGTGACGGGGCTGGGGGAGACACCCCTCAACTCGTCACTGGGCAGGCTTGGAGGAGGGACCGGCTGAGGGACCTCCTAGGGCTTTACCTTCTGGCTTCCTGTTGGAGGAAGCCTCGGGCTTGAGTTCTGGATGCCAAGCGTGAGCCTGCTGGCCCTGATGCTGGTGCTGTTGGTCCGGACCTGCCACAGGCGCAGAAGGACGAAAGGACTTGTGCTGCTGCTGACGGTGGCCTTTGTACTTCTGGACGGAGGTGACAGAGTCCAGGGTGGCACTGGATTTTTCGATCCGCTGGAGGTGACCTTCCACTCCAGGGCCAAAGAGGTTGGTCCCCAAGAAGAGGACATCCGCCAACTTGTGCTGGGTATCCGCCATAAAGGTGGATATCCGCAGCCATGCCCTGCGGCCCATGGCCACTGCGGCCGCCACTGATCTGGCACAGGAGTCCCCTATGTCTAGAGCTGTCTGGAGCTGCTGCTTCGCCACTGCCCTACCCTGGTCCCGGACCTGCTGGACCATGGTCTGGAGGTCGGCTGGGAGATGAGGGATCACCTCATCCAGGGAGCCCCATGAGGGCGTGGGAGAAGTATGCCATCAGCACGGCCGAGCTGGCCTGGCGGAGGCCAAGGGAGGACGCAGCATACACCTTGCGCCCGGCGCAGTCCAGCTTTTTGGACTCCTTGTCGGGGGGCTTGTCCATGTCCCTGGCATTCCCAGAATGCCGGAAAATGCTGTCGGTGACCAACCCCTCGGCAGAGGGGTGCTCCGAAAACCCGGGCAGAGAGCCGATAGGGACCGCATACTTCCTGGCCATCCTGGCCGAGGGTGCAGGGCAGGAAGCAGGCCGCTGCACAAAGCTCCAAGACAGGGCCGACAATGGCCTCAGCCACAGGAAAGGCCTCCGTGGGTGAATCCCCTCGGTCCAGTATCTCCGTCAGGGGATACTTGGCCCGTATGGACATGGGCTCGATCTGCATCCCGGTGGACTCTGAAATGAGCCGAAGCAGACCCATAAAGGACGATGGGCTTTCATCCAGTGACTGGCCCCCGGAGGACTCCAGGTCAACCTGCCTGGAGAACAGGGAGGAGTTGTCGTCGGACTCCGAAGAGTCCGCGAAGAGCTGCCTAGGGCCTGAGCCACCCTCCACCTGCCGAGGACGGTCAGGAGTGAGGGTGACCGACAACCTGTGGGGCAGGCCTTGAGCCGACCGAAAGTCCTTGGTTGGTGTCCCCGATTTCGGTTGTGGAGGCGGAGGTTCCACCACAATTGGTGGGGCAGTAAGTTTAGGCCGAACAACCGGCCCAGACACGGGCATCTTAACTGCCACAAGAGGTTGCTTCTGCCATTTGGGTGACAGCCACTTGATGGCCGGAGAAGGCATCAGAGTTGACTTAGTCCCGGACAAAAGTAACTGCTGCCACATCAGCTCCTCGTAGCGTCGACGCAATTTGCGCCGAAGCCTCTCCTCATCCGAGGAGGAGCGGCATCGCAGCTTACCTCGGTGCCAAGACAGAGACCGCCGATGTCGGCGGGATCGGCTGGACCGAGAAGAGGTCCGAGACCAAGACCGAGAACCTCAGTGTGTCTGAGGGCAGGCCTGGGAGGGAGCAGGGGACACCCACTCTTCCCTCGGCTGGGACGTCTTAACCGGGGACTGCTGCACCGATGGCACAGGTAAATCCTTGGTTTCCACTGGGGGAAGCGGCGAAGATGGGTTGTCGGCCTCACCAGTCGACAAACTGTCCGACTGGTTGAGAAAAATCTCGACCGCATCGATGGCTGTCTCGGCCAGCTGACCTGACTGGGACGCCGTGAAGCCAGTAGCCTTAGCCGCAACCTCGACCGAAGTCGACAGTTGGCTGTCCAGGGAAGGGGACCTCTCCTGCTCCCACGAATGCCGATGATGGGACTTACCCTTGGGATCCTTCTTCTTGGACCAAGAGGAATGTCCCGATGGCCCCTCTCCCTTCGTGGAAAGGGAATGGCAAAGCTCCTTGAACGAAGCAGAATACGTGGTACCCAAGGCGAGCGGGATAAATGCCGCGACCCAGGAGGAGGAAGATGCAGCCTGGACTGCCTCATACTCAAGGGCAATCATCTGCTCGAACTGCTCAGCCGAGCCAGCCGCCGCGGTAACCGCCCAACGGGCCTCTTTAGACTTAACCAGCGGGTAGCGCTTCTCGGGGCACCCGAGCTTCAAATGGGCAGCGCGGTTCTCCAAGACGTTGGCCGAGAACGAACAGCAAGACTCGCAGGCCTGCGGGTCGTGTTCTAGGCCAAGGCAGTAGACGCACGTGGAGTGCGGATCCGTCCTGGACATCTTCTGCCCACAAGGGCAAAGCCAAAAACTGGGAGTCTATTTGTCCATCGCAGCGGTGAGGGAAAAGGAAGACCGAAGTCTTGAAAATTTTAAAACGAGTTTCGGACGAACCGAAGAATTAGGATCCAGTCTATCACGCAGAGTGTTAAGGAGGGAACCTGAGCTTCCAAGCGGTAAGGAAGATCTGGTGTTATGGAGCGGAGCCGAGAGTTTTACCACCCGGGTGTGTGGGAGGAGCCAGCATGAAGACCTTCCGGCAAGATTTAAAGCAGCAAGGAACCTGCCAGACAGTGTGGATGAACAACACATCCATGTCCCTAGAAACAGACAATTTGTAAAGTTGGTCTCACCATGCATCCTTTATGGATCATACATATTGCATTTCTAAATGGTCTCTGGTAGTCCATCTAGGACTGTACTATATGCCTAATGCAGAAAAAAAAAAAGAATTTTGACACACAGTGCAGTAATATTACGATTACTCATTTACCTGGAGCTGTAGAGTATGCATACAAGAAGTCTGCCTCTACGGGTATCCTCTGAAGGTTGCCTTCTTCCACATCAATGGCACTATCTGCCTCAATGCCTGAATCAAACTCGTCTCCTCTGCAGGCCTGTTAAATTAAGACACTGTCTCAGTAATTGTAAGGTGACACATTTTAATACACATGCTGTCATAATCAAGAATTTTAGTATGTTGCTGACAAATGGCAACATCATGTTGGCATTTTAATGGAAAACCTACACAGTTGTATACATTATATATAAATACTTGTATCAAACATACCTCAGTGGCAAACAACTCATATCTTATTACTGGTATAATTATTCACACCACGATCCCAGTCTAGGAAACAACTGGCATATAAAGAAATGGCCATCCAGCATAAAAAAAAAAAAAGAAAAAAAAAAAAAAACAAGAAAAGGGTATGTTTGTTCTTTAATGGAACAACCACTACTATTCTCCAACGAAGACTGTATACTCCGACATATCAGTACAGCGTTCATTCTAGGAACCAAATTTGGTGGGCCAAATGACCCACTGGCCACTGAAAAGGTGGGTCATTTCAGGAAAAATGTGGGTCATACATGACATTTCTTTAAAAAATTATATACAGAATTTTAACTAACGCAGCATCAGTATCATAAGCTGCTGAACTATTACAGCAAGTGCAGATTAACACGGGAGGTGTGAGTTGTGACTCAGAAAATAAATGGCATTTACATGATGTCAGAGGTGGATAGCAGTTTACAAGAAGGCACTGACATCTCTGTCACTGCCAAGCATCAATCAAGATCATAGGCCTGAGACAACAGCCAGAGGTCTTGTGTCCATCTAGTAGCAGTGTCTGTTCGCAATGTTGTAAACTGAATTTTTGCCAGCAAAAAAAAAAAAATGAGAGAGAGAGATATAAGAGATATTAATAATTTTGGAAGAATACACAGAGGCATTAATAAACAGCCCTAGTTAGAGTCCTGATAGCAGTTACATATATAAGGTTATCAGGCTAACTATATTAAGATATGTATAACCTATTATTACTTTAATATGTGGCATGATATCAAGAGGGATAAATTAAAATATCAGTCACAGTTCGGTTATGTGCTGAACTATAAGTCAGCCAGTGCAGTTCCCCAAGCTGGAATAACCTCCTCTGTTTTTTTCCCCTCCAAATATTGATTGCAAAAAGAAAATCAAATTCAGCCTGACAAGGTCCCTCAACCACAACAATCAGCAGATCACTGACTCTAGTAGCAGACAGTCCATTTCTCATGCTAGTATTTACACTGTTCCGGGCACTGAAGCCCCTCTCACAGTCTGCTGTATGGACTAGGGCAGTTAATGCCAATGCAGCCAGTGTCAAAAGATTTGGGAAGTCTGACTTATGATATTTGTTTATGAACCCCCAAAGAGTATGCATGTTGTCCCTCCGGTATCCCTCTCTCACAACAAGTGGCTTCAGCAGTTCCCATTCTGCTATGGTGCAGTCTATATCCATAAGTGGTGGTGCCACTGTCTCAAACTGTTTGTGTCTCTGCTCTTGACCGTAATGATCAAGCAGCACGTGAATTTGTTCATTTCCCCAGGTTTCAAGATCGTCTTTAGAAAGGCTGCTGACAGGCCTAAGACCCAGTACTCCAAAAGCAGCCAACTTTGTTTCTGTCATACCCAGGGAATCTGTCTTTTAAATTTGCAACTAACTGGTCAATTAAATGGTCCTTGATTGAAAGGTTTTTGCCTCCCCTTAGTATGTGATGCCCCTTGAACACCAGCCTTCCCTCCTCATCTTCCTGGATATCCTTCTCCACTTCATGTAGATACATTTTTTCCTTTGTTCCAGATTTTATTTCTTCTAAATCAGAGAAGCACTTCTCCAGACTGACATGGACCATCGAGATGTCCAGATCTCTTTTCTGAAACACTACACTAAGCTGGGTAATTACAGCAAGTACATCCATTAGTATATAGGCTATCATTATAAAGTCATATTTGGACATTTTTAAGGCTTAACCTTTTGCTCTAGCATCTGTCTCATTGCAGAAAAAAGTGAGAAGGGAGTCTAGGGTGTAAACTGCTATCCATCTCACATCATGGACCTCCTTCACTTTTAGAGCTGGTTCCTCCAGCATTTCTTGTATTTGTTTTAGTTTGTCAACTCTTTTGGCTGATCTTTTAAAATGGTAGAAAGTACCAGTTAGCACCTCTTGGTATTCTTTTAGGTAGGGGACAGAGTCTGCAGCTTGTGAACTACATAGTGCAACCCTATGAGCAACACAATGTATATTTACTAGCATTGGGTTTTCACGCAGCATGTGCCCAGTGACTCCCTCATCAGTCCCTGACAAGACTTTTGCTCCGTCACTTCCCAATCCCATTACTTATTTCATGCTAATTTTTTTCCTGGCTAGGAACTGTTTTAATTCTTTAGCTATCCCTGCTCCAGTGGCATCAGAGATCTGTAAGTTCTCTAGAAAATGAGTAGATGGAACAAACTTTCCAGATCAAGCACTCTTGCATACAATACTAGTTTTCTGGCAAGGCAACAGTGATGTCTGTGCTCTCATCACAAATTAATGTGATGTATGGGCTATTTTCTAATTTTTTACTTGTCTCCTGACTAATTACCAAGGCTATGCATTCGAGGATGTCATTGGCTGTAGTTTCTGATGAACACGAGGCATTCTTGGCCACAGTTTGTCAACAAAAGGACAATCTAAACTAGACAAAAATTCCATTAAACTTGTATATTTATGAACTGGTAAGTTTTCTTTGGCCATCCAATAAACACTCTTCATGGCAACTAGAATAGCTTGTTCTTTTTCAGATATAGCTTTTCTGAAGGCATGCTGCAAATCTCCCTGCATATTTTCGGCTGCCATAGCATCTCTGTGGTCTGCCGACTCAGCATGCCTAGTCAGGGTGCTTGTCCTGAAATTGTCAGTGCCAGAAGTCAGAGTATTTTGTTTCTTTCTACTGATGCACACAGCACAAGTCATCACATTTTTTTCTGAATTATATCTCAACCACCTGTACATTGTGAGCCAGCGACCCTGAAAATTATGTTTAATACTGGCCACATGGGACTGGCTACTAAGTAGTTCACAAGCAGCAGACTCTAAATCAAGTTAGAACTGGCTAGCACTGTCACCAGGTCCCAACTGTGTGTCCGCCACAGTGACGGACAACATAGTCTGCTTCTCAGAGGACAGAACTGGCACCACATTGCTCCCATTTGAATTTTTAGAAGACCCTGATCCTGATGCAGCAGTACATAGTCTCTTAGATGCAGAAGACCTGAAAAATGTTTTAATGTTCACTTGTTTTTTTTTGCCATGACTACTTTATTTTATAAAAGCTGCAGCAAGCCTTGTTTTTTTTTTATATTCTAGTTCTTACGAGGAGAGCGACTGAGGAAGTAAGTAAGAATACCGAATAATGGGGTTGATGTGTCACTGACAAATTGTTTTAATAAAAAACAATTTCTGACAAATGTCCTGTGTCTGAGTCTTTTATTTTTACATTAATACACCATATGCAAACAAGGTAGAGAGTACAGTCAGAGGGAATTCAGAACACACACTATAGCAGTCAGTCACTGTCTGCTTGCTCCTTCATTTTTTTCTGTCCCACCCACCCTGCTTTTTCCTAAAATTAAAGTTTCTGCTGTGTCTTATTTCCTTTTCTAATTGCAGATATACATATTGTTTTTTACCGTTCCTTTAATAATGCAGCTCTCTGACTTTCCCCATCTGACTCCAATGTGTAAAAGCAAAGACAGAGCCCTGCCCCTTGCTTCTTTACTTCAAGTTCACTTCTTAGACTCACTCTTAATAAATCTATTTCTCTACCTGCAGTAAACTACATGAGATCAGAAGTTCAAGATTCAGCCCCCTCACTTCTGTGAGGGGACCCTGTGGGAGTCAAAAATCTTCAGGAGGGCCGGCACCGGGATAGGACCATGCATGCGCGGCACCGCAAGGCTATCTCGTGCCTGTATAGTCTATCTCTGTGTCGACCCTCCAACTGCCTCAGTTCCTTTTCTCCTGCCGTCGAGTGTGCCGGAATCAAGTCTTCGTCTATACGACAGCAGCTTTAGCCGTTCAGTATTCGTTTAGATTAATATTTTAGTGTTCTTTTCTTATTTAAAAAAAAAAAAAAAAAAAGATATGATGAAGAAGAAGAAAAGGAAATTCTCACCTGCCATCAGTGGAGTCAACCTTAAATGGTAGCATTCCGCTCCTTTGATAGGGGTATATAGCCCCCTTGTGATTCCGCCCCTATGGTGGCTTCCATCAGGAACAGGTGATTTACATCTCCTCAGCCGTTATTATTGGTTCGGTCTTCAGTTTAAGTTATGGATGCTCAGGCTCCTTCTGCCCCTCAGATGGACATCATCGCCATTCTTGAAACAGGCAGTCTTTTCAAGGTAGAGGCCTAAGAGTCTTGTCACTGTTTAAAAAAACACATCTCAGCAGAAGGCCTAGGTCGAAAGGATCCAATATCATCCTTCTGGATTCGACCCAGGCTCTGCCTTCAGCTCCTGAGGCGGTCATCTCTTCACAACAGTTGAGGGCACCTGACTTCTTTTATTTTAAGGGGAAGTCCAATCCAGCGGAGGTATGGGTCATCAGGTTTTTCCGAGAGGGATTCTTTCTTACTTCAGAGATGTTTCACAGACCTGGGCAGTGCCCAGTATGTTGTTTTTTTTTCTGTCAGACTCTCTTCCTTGGATCAGGGCCTCGGAAAAGAAGAAGCAACTCCACAGCGAGTCAGAACACAGGTTCCTACTTCCTTGCTTGCTTGCTTCCAAGCTAACAGACGGCATGCTCCCTCTCTCAACCTTAAAGGTCAAATAGGTCCTTGCTCAGGAAGCAGTTTTTGGTATTCGAACCTTCACTTCCTGCACACTGGCTCTGTGTCAGTCTCTCTGGGCTAGACTCTTTGGAAGCAGTTGTCTCTGCTTCCTCTCCCTTCCCCAGGAGGGGTTTTTCTTTATTGGGCAAGGTGTTAGTTCCATCTTTCCAGCAGCTCCTTCTCATAGAAGCTACCCTAAATTCCTCAGGATGAGGGAGGCCATCTGTCACAGAGTTATTTCACTTTGGGTAGATGAGAAAATTGTAATGTTTTTGTCAACAAGCAAGGTGGAGTGATTTTTTCCTACCCCCTGTAAAAGAAGGACATGGTGGGTAGTGCCTTGAGCACTCCGTGCCAGTTTCAGTCATTGTACAGTCACTTCAACGACTGGGGCAGCCCCAGTCTGGTCCTTCCTGCGTCCCCTCAACGCAAGTCTGCCCCTATCCTGCTTCAGAAATCTAGACCCTGGTGTTTTCTGTCAGGATTATTATCGCAGTAGACAAGTTCTCCTGTACTTTTTTCCCCCTCTTTCCTTGGTTCAGAGAGTGCTGCTCGAGTTGAAGGCAAATTGGGGCAGAGCAATTCCTAATCGGAATGGAAGTGGGTAGACTCTGGTTCTGCTAGACCTTCGCAGATGTCCTTTAAGTCACGTATAGGCCTTCTACCTGGAAGGCTTACATGGCTAAATGGAGACTCTTCTCCATTTGATGAATAAATCCCACCCGGACCCTTCGGTGTTCACCAAGTAATGTGTTAAAGTGCCTCTTGGACCTATCTTTCGCAGGTCAGCCATACTTGGTGGTGAGGGTACACATCTGCGCTTCTTCGGTCTAACTTGAACCAGTAGACTTTCCTCTGGCTCTTACTGTTAATCAAGTTTTTGCCTCAACTCCAGAAGGGAAAGGTGAGTTCCCTTCTCTCTCTGAATGTTAGGCCAGTTCTGCGATTTTCTTCGACAGAATAAAATTGAAAAAAAAAAAAAAAAAAAAAAGGCTATACTTCGAGCAATTTTTGTAGCTTCAGCATGCCTCAGCTAGATCAGCTTCTGCTCGAGATGTTTTCAACTAGCCTAGTAGCATGTCTTCGACACTACTATCCTTATCTCAGACCAAACCGTAAGGTCAGTTTCACACCACTCTATTGGAGTGGTGGCAGCTTCCGGGAAGAGATTCATAAGTGTCCTTTGCAATCTTCTGCAAGATAGTAAGTTGAAGCTCAGTACATGCCTTTATAAAGCACTATGTTCCGGATGTCCTTCCAGACCATTCTTTTTTGATGGGACAGTCCCTTGGACTTCCGCTCTGAGTGAGCCCTATCTCTGACCGCCCTGCTCAGGGTGGGTTGGTTTTAGCTTGGTACTCTCCTATAACAGTGAATAAGTGGTGGAGATCTGAGTCCAGGAAGATATGGAATTTACGTACTTACTGTACTTCTTGATCTTCTTGGATGCAATCTCCACCACTCATTCACACGCCCACCCACCATCCCCCGGGCTCACTCGTTTTTGTTTGCTTGGTCTTCACTGTCTTGTTGTTCAAGCTGTGAAGACTTTGTTCAATTGACCCCTCTTGCATGAGTCATCCAGGTCTTCACAGACCCGGAGGTTTAGGAAAGCTATTTATTTTCATTTGTTACGCTGCACCTCCTCGGTCAAAAAGGTACTGAGGCAGTTGGAGGGTCGACACCGAGACAGCCCATACAGGTGCAAGATAGCCTCATGGTGCCGCGCATGCGTGGTCCTATCCCGGCACCAGCCCTCCTGAAGATTTTTGACTTCCGCTGGGTCCCAGCGCCCATGTAGTCCCATAAGTGTGAATGAGTGGTGGAGATTGCATCCAAGAAGATCAAGAATTTTGGTAAGTACATAATTTCCATTTCTTGGAGTGGTATATGGTGCACATCCACATGTTGGCATACTTCTTTTCCCTTTAAATCCAGCTAGAAATCTTCAAGCTAAACTCTTCCCACCCGCCCAAGAGGTATCCTCCTTGACACTGCCCTGTGATGTCAGATCGTGCACGCTGGAAGCAGGGATGTGTGTGCCACTTGCCAGGAGAGGTTAAGTGGGTTGTGTGGATGTGTACCATACCCCACTCCTAGAGCTACGGTTACAGGGGAGTATCCCTCATTTCTAGAGACGTGGATATGGTGCACTAACCACAAGTGGCTGACTCCTAGCAGTTTTCCAGGAGAAGGGGCAAGGCACACACCCCTACTTAGGAAAAAGGGATTGGAGAACCGAAGTCCAAAAACAAGCATCCGAGCCTGACTCATGGTCGATGTGGTAACAGGAAATGAAGATGTGTGCTGACTTCCAGGTAGTAGCCCTGTATATTTCCTGGATAAGGATGTTCCTAGAAGCAGCCACCAAGCAGTGGTATGTCTGGTGGAATGAACCCTAAGCCCTGCGGGAGGCTCCCTACCAGCCAGTCTATAGCAGAAGTCAATGCAGGAGACAGTCCACCTGCCAATCATCTGCTTAGCTGCCAGTCTGCCATGTGTGATTTCAACATTAAGTGACAAAGAGCTGGCATACCTCTCCCTGAACTCCAGCTGTGCACTCTGTATAGTAAGTTGAGTACAACGTATGGAGCCTGTGCTTGGCCTCCGAGGTTGGACTGGTGACATACACCGAGAGGTTAATCACCTTGTTAAGGTGAAACTCCGAAACAACCTTTGGGAGGAACTCTGGGTTGGGGCAGAAGACAACCTTGTCCCTGTGGAACACCAAGTAAGGAGACTCCATTGAGAGAGCACCTGAAGCTCACTGATCCTTCTGGTGAAGGTGATAGCCACCAAGAAGGCGGTCTTCCACAACAGGTGAGAGATGTCACACCTGTGCCTTGGTTCGAATGGTTTGTCCATGAGCACTGCTAGTACAAGAAACAAGTTCTAAGGAGATCAAGGCCCTTAAAGAAACACCTGGCCACCTTCTTCTGCACCACCACTGGCATACCAGCCTGCACCCGGTATGCCGAGATGGCTGCCAGGTGCACCTCGAGGGTCATCGACCTCTGGCCTGACAGAGAGGGAACATGGGTAGTCAAAGATGCTAGCCACTGGGCAGGTTAGAGAGTCTAACTCCCTGCCCTGAAACCAAATGGAAAAGTGCTTCCATTTGAAGGCACAGTACTGGCAGGTTGACCCCTTCTGGGAGGCCTTCCACAACCCAGAGAACCTCCTCAGAAAGACCCAAAGCCTGGAACTCTAGCCGCTCAGGAACCAGGCTGTCAGGTGCAGGGACTAAAGGTCCGGGTGTTAGACCTTCCCCTTGTGACAGGAGAGCAGGTCCTGGCATAGAGGCATGCACCCCGGAGGCCTGCTGCTGCTGAGGCTGAGGAGATCTGGGTACCAGAACTGGCATGGCCAGTCTGGGGCTACCAGGATCAGCTGCACCTTGTCCCTCCATACCTTGACCAGCACCTGGTGGATCAGGGAAAAGGGAGGGAAGGCGTAAAAGAGTCCCAGGATCCAGGACCTTGTGAAGGCATCCCCACCCCATCAGTGTTTCACACTGTGGGAGGTGGGCACAGAGCACCCTCAGCTTTGCATTCTCCCAGGAGGCAAACAGGTTGATCAGTGGAGTGCCCCACTGGGAGAACAGATGGTTCACCACCTCTTGATGAAGAGACCACTTGTGAGATGCCTCGTCCACTTGGCAAAAGGTGTCTGCCAGCCGGTTGGAGTCTCCAGGCACATAGACTGCCAGAAGATTGGCATTCAGACTGCGCGCATATGGGTCCAGATGTGGAAGGCTTCCCCACACCGTCAGAGGGAATGCATTCCGCCCTGCCTGTTGAGGTAGTACATGGTTGCTGTGCTGTGCATCTGGACCTCCATAACCTGACCCCGAACTGAAGGAGCGAATGCCATCGGGGCTAGACACACAACATGGAGCTCCAGCGGGTTGATGTGGTATCAGGACTCCTTGGAGGTCCAGAGTCCGTGGGCTCTGCAGTCCTCCAGGTGACCTCCCCATCCCACCAGCGACGCATTGGTCACTGGAAAGGTCAGCAGCTCTGGGTGGATGAAGGGGGTCTCCTTCCTGCAGGTGGTCCGGGACCAGCCACCACTAGATGGCATCCCACATCAGCTGAGTCACCAAGTTCAAGTTTATTTCACTAGGAAAACTCAGTTGAGCGAGCTAATTTACAAGGAGGTCCCATACGGACAGGTAACATACAATTACAATGTAGCTGTATAATAACAGAAAAGAAATACAAAAATCCTGGAGCCAAGTACAAGTAGTTTCAAGGTGCCAGCCTTAACTTGGATTCTTTGCAAAAGAAAACCAAGCCTCAGCTTTAGCTTCTTTGAAAGAGCTTCAATGTGGGAAGAGAAGGAGAAATTCTGGTCCAATATGAAGCCAAGATATTTAAACTTACCCAACCTCTCCAGGGTGTCATCTAACAGTGTTAGGATAGGCAGTGGGGAAATGGAATTTTTGGATACAGCGGAGTAGTTATTAGGTTTGAAGAAAATAAATGAAAATTACGTACCTACCGTAATTCTTGATCTTCTCTTGTATCTTCACCATTCATTACTGTTGGGTGACAGCCAGAGGTGCGCATCCGCCACGGGAGTTTTTTTTATTTTTATTATTATTATAGAGGAGTCGGCGTCGACAGCGCCGCCCCCTGGAGTGATGCTGAGCGTGGAGCGTGAGGGGTGGCCATTAGGCGTCGCAGACTCCTCCTCCATCCCAGTTCTGTTAGCCAGAGAGGTGAAATAAGGATTAGAAGAGAGAGTGAGGCAAGAGAGCCGAGGGATAGAAAGAAGGAAAGGATATAAACTGAAAAAGGAATAAGCCAATAGAGGACAGAAAGAAAAAATGCCTACCCTAAGGGACCGAAGTACCTCACTTCTGGGGCGGCTCTAAGGGAGGAACAGATAGGTAGGAGGAAGAAGAAGGAGGAGAGGGAGAAAAAGAGAGAGAAAAGGAGGGGATGCTAGGAGGGGGGAATTCTGCCGTTGGTAAATTGGCTTAGGGTTATAAGCTCAGAACCACAAACAAGGGAGCAAGGATCCCATTTTGAAATATCGGGGAGATGCTCAACCGAACCTCTGGCACAGGTTGGACACCAAAGGCAGATTTCCTAAACCTCCCGCCTTCCCCAATTTTCTAGACTCCAGCTGGGAGCTCTCCAACTACTAAGGGGGAAAATCTGTGCCAAAAGAGAGCTGCCAACTAGAAAGGGAAAGAAGCCCTCTAGCACCTTGTTAAGTGATAACACAGTACCATGTGCAAGAGGGAGGGGGGGGCCTACAGGGGGCACTACTATATGACACAGACAGAGTGGGAACTCAATTGGACTCCCTAGAGGCAAGGCAGAAAAACACCCCTTACGGAAACTGAAGTGCCGGACAGCACCAACCAGTAGAGGCTGACATAAAAAGACTAGGGCCTGCCAGAAGGGGTCTGGGAAAGAGAAGTCGAGCCACTTAAGGGACCGTCTCTTTAATTGTGAATTGAAAAACATGGCTGGGGAAAAGCCAAGAACTGCCTAGTTAGGGTAGTCAGAAAGAGTTCCCTCAGGACAGATAAATCTTAGCTCATTTCTCCTATTCTCAGAGGGAGGGATCCGTTTAGCAGAATGGAAGAAAAGCATGAATTTTTTTTTTTGCTTAACAGCCAAAGGAGAAGGGGTATGAACGAGCAGGGAGGGGGAAGACGCTGAAGGAGGAGACCCTTGAGGGGATGGTGGGTGGGATTCAGTAATGAATGGTGAGGATACAAGAGAAGATCAAGAATTACGGTAGGTACGTAATTTTCATATCTTCCCTTGTCTATCTTCACCATTCATTACTGTTGGGTGAGTACCAAGCCCCCCCACCCCGAAGAGGTGGGGTAGAGTAAACCCTGAGGGAACAGATCCCTTAGCCTCCTACTGGTGACAAGTAGAGAGGGGAGACCCTATCCAATAGACTAGGAAGTCTAAAGCGGGTGATGAGGAGGCGGGCCCCCCAAGGGGCTGTGGGAGGGGAGTTGCCCCTGAAGACGCCTCCTCGCCCAACGGGAAAAAAGGCGGTTCCCCCGTTAGGCAGAGCCAGTCACCCTACGCTGGGCTATGGGTGACAGTCAGGAGAGATGAAGCCAACCGTCCACCTAATGCAGATCGCTGTCCTCACTAGTCTGGATGCCACCTCGCTGGCATCGCAGGATGCCCGCGCTTGGTGCCTTGCAAGCCCCAGACCCTGCGCAGAGAGGGCAATGACTTGTCTAGACTGCTCTGAGTCAGGAAGCAAAGCTAAGACCTGAGCCAGCATCAACCACAGATGCCTGTTGTAAGCAGAGTGGTGAGCTTGATGGGAAGAAATGCACAACAATGCACGACCAGAAGAGAAGACTCTTCGTCCCCACCAGTCGAACTCAGCAGAATCCGAATCTGGAGGCCTGTCGTTCGCCAGGTGGCGAAACCGGAAGGAGTATCCAGGGGCGTCAAACCCGAAGGTGGGTGAGGTAGAACCTAGAGACTAGTGGGGCACAATGCCGTCTCCTGGGGCTGGAGACTGCCAGGTCTTGAGATGAGCGTTTCTAGAGGATCAGCCAGGAAGGCACCACCGAAATGGCGGGCGCTGAATTCACTAAGGAAAGCACGATCTGCCGCCGGCATTGTCTCCACGGACGAGGGGAAGACGAAGCTCGAAACTATCCTCGAGGAAACGCTGACAGTCGGTGAAGTCAGTGTGAGAGTAAAGGTGGACAGAAGGTTCCTCTTCCTCAGTGAAGGAAGATGAGGAGGAAGTGGAGCTCGAATGCTCAGAAGACTCCTGCGGCGGGGAAGACAGGTGAAAGACCTGTTCGTCCATGGCCCTAACATAGGACAGGAAGGCCGCCGCAGTAGCTCTGAACGTCTCCCAAGATAATGGCCCAGTGGACACCACATGGCCCAGGAGAGAGGGAGGTGGTTGCAGAGGGATGAGCGAAGGGCACCTAATAGCATGTGCTCGACCTCTGCCAGGGCTCTGGGATCCAGGTAGCGATGCCGCCAAAACTGGGGACCCTGAGATCATGCCGGGTTGTGCAGTACAGAGGGAAGGAGACAACTCCAGAAAGAGCCCTGAAGGGGAATCTCCCCTGTGGCACGCCTGGGATTGCATGAGTCCAGAACGGCAACCCTCAGAACTGCCACCAGAAGATGCTTTAGAGACCTTCAGAAAGAGGCGAGAATCAGCGCAACGACTCCTCCCCACACCCCGCAGGGCGGTGGGGGCTCGTCGCTGCTCTTGACCCCCTACCCCTCAATCTTTCAGACTCCGAAGCAGCCCTCTTCCTTGTAACCAGTGGTGGAGGTCCCTGCTGAGCAAGACCCCAAAGGGCACCCTCTGAAGCAGGGTCCTCTTCCCTCTGCTGAAGGACCTTAGTAGCACTGGGAATGGCTGCTGTCAGGGACCTGCAAGAAGAGGGAATCCTCTCTCGGACATCCGAAGGGTCCACCACTGAAGGCTCCAGGCCACTCCTAACCATGGAGTGATCCAGGCTAACCAGCTCCGGGGAGTCTAGGAGAGGAACACTGGACCGTCTAGCCCTGCAGCCTACAGGAGGTTCAGAGCTAGAAGACTCTAGCTGCTGGTCTGGGTTCTCACCTGAATCATTTCCCTCTGAGGAGAGGTCAACAAGGGAAGACTCCATTCCAACAGCCGCAGGAACCTGCCCCGAGGTGGCACCAGGCCTGGTACCGCCGTAGGCCGCGACAGTTAACATGTCTGCAGAGTCATCCGCACCCCTGATGGCGCCAGGTTCCCGGGCCGCACCTCAAACGGTGCCGCTCGAGTCCCCAACACCACCAACGGCGCCAAGATCCAGCACGGCACCGTGAATGGCGCCGAGGCCCAGCACAGCACCGCTGATGGTGCAAAGGCCCAGAGCGGCACCGGCAATGGTGCCGTCCAAATCCCCGGCACCACGGACAGTGCCACGACCCAGAGTGAAATCACCGATGGCCCCGTCCGAGTCACCGGTGCTGTGAGCTGCGCCAGACTCTATGACGAGGACAGACGGGAATGAGGGCCCACCAGAGCTGGGCCCCATAACCGGAGGCCGTGACACTGGGGGAGCCTGCACCTCCGCGGAGGTGACTGCCAGGACAGCCCCAACGGCGCGACCCCGGGAGGGATGACACCGTTCCTCCGGCGACGAAGAAGAAACCTCCTCCTCGGCTAGGCTAGAAGTGGAAGAGGCTTCCTCCTCGCCAGGCCGTATAGACCCAGGAGGGGAACCGGAGGAAGGGTCGAGAGATCTGACCTAAGAAGCCCTGGGGCGACGTCGTCCTCCGAAAGTCCACGGAGCTCGTCTGACTTGAAATGCGCGGACTTCTAAAACACAGCGCTCCATGAAGAAGCAGGCGTCGCAATGATCCTTATCATGGTAGGGTCCCAGGCACCAGAGACAAACATCATGACGGTCCATGACGGAAAACTGACGGTCACAGGGGCACCGACGCATAGGGGCATGGCCTACCTTAGATTTACGCTTTGCCCCCGAACCAGACATGATGCTAAATAATTAAGGAAAACACAGAAAAGACTCGGTGTCTGTTGTTGTTTGAACCCAAACTGCCAGATCTTTACGAGCTATACTCACTGGGCGTCCTGTGTGGAAACTGTAAACTCACACTAGCCAACTGGCAACTAGATTTAATAAAAGGTTTTTTTGTTCCAAGGCAAAGACTCAAGTCAGGAAATCCAAAAAACAAAACACAACACACACCCAAAAATAAGACAGTGAGGAAAAAGGGGGCACCTCTAGGGTGCCAACACTGTTCCTGCCCACCCACATCCCAAAACCCAGGTTCTGAGAGGGGAGGCGGGGGGGAGGTCAGAATACAGCAAAATTCCATTAGAAGAAACAACATTACTAAGGTGAGTAATTTTTTCTTCAAACAACATGAAGTCTTGCTGTATTCTGACTATTGCAAACTACCAAGCAGTACCTCCATGGAGGAGGGACAGAACCTACTTTGGGAACAGGCTCTGAAGCACTGCTGTGCCAAACAGAGCATCACTCCTAGCCTGGATATCCAGAGAGTAATGCTTGGTGAAAGTATGTATTGTTTTCCAGGTGGCTGCTTGACAAATCTCTAAGATAGGAATATCCTGGCAGCCAGGGAAGCAGCTGTACCTCTAGTAGAGCGAGCCCTCAGGCCTGAGGGTGGGATTCTGCCTAATTTTTCATAGCAGAATTGTATACAAGAGACAATCCACCTGGCAATAGATCTCTTAGTGGCAGGTTTTCCCTTAACAACCTCACCATAAGTGAGGAACAATTGGAGGGAGTCAAACCTATGACCCTTGGTGCGCTCTATGTAGTAGCTAAGGGCCCTTTTCACATCCAGGCTGTGAAGCCTCCTCTTCCCAGAGGAGGAATGGTCAGTGAAGAAAACAGGAAGAGACATAGACTGATTAAGGTGGAAATCTGAAACCACCTTAGGCAAAAATGTCCTATTAGTCCTGAGGACCACCTTATCTCTATGGAAGGAGATAAAATCAGGCTCCACTGACAGGGCCTGTAACTCACTTATGCGTCTGGCAGAAGTAATGACTACCAAGAACACAGTTTTCCAAGTCAAGTACTTAAGCTCTGCTGAAGACAAAGGCTCAAAGGGGGGTTGCATAAGCTGAGCAATGCAAACATTAAGGTCCCATGCAGGGGCAGGGTCCCTGAAGGGAGGATTGGTATGCAGCAATCCCTTGAAGAATTTACAGAATACAGGATGAGCTGAAAGGGAAGAGGGCTTGCCTGCTGACAAGAAGGCAGAGACAGCTGCCAGATGCACTCTAAGTGTAGCTGATCCGAGTCTCAAGCTATTGAGATGAACCATATAGTCCAGGACTGTAGGCAACCTAGCAGACTCTGGAGAAATATGCTTCCCAGAGCACCAAATAGTAAACCTTTTCCATTTGGAGTTGTAAGTCTTTCTGGTGGAAGGCTTTCGAGAAGCCTTTAGAATATCCAGAACACCTTGAGAGAGATGCAAATCAGCAGACTCTAACTCTTCAAGAGCCAGGCCTTGAGATTGAGAGATTTGAGATTCGGATACCAAACCCTCCCTTGAGAATATGTTAACAGGTTGTAATTCCTGGGAAAAGACAGGGGAAGGTGGACTGCTAAGGACAGCAAGAGAGGGTACCAGTGCTGTCTGGCCCAGTCTGGAGCAATCAGAATCACTTTGCAGGGTTGAGACCTGATTTTGACTAGTACCTTGAACAGGAGAGGGAAGAGGGGGGGAAGCATACAGGAATTCCCCTTCCCAATCGAGAACTAGAGCATCCAGGGGGACTGAGCCCAACAGTGGGGGTCTGCAGCAAAAATGGAAGTTGGTGATTGTCTGGAGCTGCAAAAAGAACCATCTGTGGAGTGCCCCGTCTGGAGAAGATCACCTTCAAAATTAGGGGGATCTAGGGACCATTCGTGATGGCCCTGAGATATCCTGCTGACAGCATCTGCCAGGACATTGTCCTTCCCTGGGAGGTGCATTGCTATCAGAGATGTATTCAGGGAATAGGCCAGAGACCATAACTTCATTGCTTCTGTGCACAAGGCCGTGGACCGAGTGCACCCTTGCTTGTTGATGTACCACACTGTGGTGGTATTGTCTGTCCTGATCTCAACTACTTTGTTCTGAACAGACTTGGAAAAAAACTTGAAGTGCTAGAAACACTGCTCTGAGTTCTAGGAGATTGATGTGAAGCAGAGATTCTTGAGGTGACCATAACCCTTGGGTGGTCAGATCCCCCAAGTGGGCTCCCCAGCCTAAGAGGGAGGCATCTGTGGTAAGGATTAGAGAAGGAGAATGAGTGACAAAGGGGACTCCTTGTCTTAGGTTGTCCTGATCCTGCCACCATTGCAAAGCCTGGATCAGAGTTCGAGTCACTGGGATTAGCTTGGTCAGAGAGAATCCTTTCTCTGGGACCAGAAGACTCTTAAGTGGAACTGAGTGTCCCTCATCTGAAATCTTGCTCCTTGGACCACTGCCGTAGAGGCAGCCATGTGGCCCAGGAGCTGTAGAAAATGCCTTGCTGGTCGAGACACCTGAAGGGTGAATGAAGAGGCCAGTGTCACAAGGGTCCTTGCCCTGCCCAGGGGAAGGAAGGCTCTTGCCCTTATTGTATCCAGCTCCGCCCCTATGAAGGTGAGGAGCTTCACTGGCTCTAGAACAGACTTTGAAAGATTCAGGAGGAATCCTAGAGAAGTGAGCAGTTGCTGAGTTATCTGTAGGTGTGACTTGACTTGGTCTGGAGACTGACCCACTATGAGCCAGTCGTCAGGTATGGAAAGATGGAGATCTTTTTCCTCCTTAGGAAAGCAACCACTACTGCCAGGCATTTTGTGAACACCCTCGGAGCTGATGTTAGGCCAAAGGGCATTGCTCTGAATTGATAGTGGCCTGAGGGCAACTCGAACCTGAGGTACTGTCTGTGGGAGCATCTGATGAGAATGTGGAAATAAGCATCCTTGAGGTCCAGGGAGACTAGCCAGTCCCCTGGCCTTAGAGAGGGTAGAATTATTCCCAGAGTCACCATTTTGAACTTTGGCTTTAAAATGTGCTTGTTTAAATATCTGAGATCCAGGATGGGCCACCATTCTCCTGTCTTTTTGGGGGTTAGGAAGTACCTGGAGTACAATCCTTTTCCCTTGTGTAGGGGTGGAACCCTTTCTATGGCTCTGAGAGCCAAGAGGGGAAGAGACCTCTGCCTCTAGGGCAAGGGCCTCTGAAGGATTTGCAGGTGGAAAGGATCTGGTTCTCATCTTGAGAAATTTTTTGAAGCCGAGAACCAGTCCCTGGCTTACTACTTCCAGGACCCATTTGTCTGATGTTAAAGACATCCAATCCTGGTCAAAGTAAGCCAGCCTGCCCCCTACGGGTAGTGGAGAATTAGCCCGGGAAAATCCATCAGGGTGTCTGTTTGGCAGGGGCTTTAGGCTGAGGGGTGGTAGCAGGCCTGCTTGTACCCCGTCTGCCTCTCCCTCTGAAGAACCCCCTCTGGGCAAAGGCGGAAGAGGAGGCCTGGGCTTGGTAGAAAGGCCTATGAAAAGGCCTGCCCTTGCCCCTGGAATGCTGCCTCTGGGGAGTGGCTTGCCTTTCCTTGGCCTGAGCACTCCTATAGGTGGTCCTGTACGCATCCATTTTCTTCATGTAGTTTTCTGTCTGCTCCCCAAACAGAGAATTACCATTAACAGGAAAAATCCGTGGCCCTAGTCTGGGAATCCAGTGACAGGCTAGTACATCTGAGCCAAGCCATCCTACAAAGGGCCACAGATGTAGCCATGACTCTAGATGAAACATCATTAGAGTCCACTGCCGCATGAAATTTAACCTTGGATGCCTCAACAGCATCTGCAGCCACCTGCTCCAGCTAATTGGCAGGCTGGCCAGGGACCTGTTTAGCTACAGCCATCACAGTGTCCCATCTAGACTTCTGGTATCTAGCTGTGTAGGCCATATAATTTGCCTGCCTGAGTCCCAAAGATGCTGCCATGTACTGTTTCTTTGCCATGGCATCAATCCTCCTGGAGTCCTTATCTGGAGGGTGTGAAGCCAAGGGTATATTTGCCTTATCACAGGCAGCAGCCTGCACTACCCCAACATGGCTGCATTGCTGGGAAAGGAACTCCGTATCCGAGCCTGAAAGAGTATACCTCTTGTCCATTCTTCTGTCCACAGGAGGTATAGAATTAGGAGTCTTTAAAATTTTAAATGTCTGTTTCCCAAAAGACTTATGGAGGGGAATAGACAGTCTCCTGGACTCTGGGATGTCCATAATCTCAACATAATCAGGCTCCTCCTGATCCCCTACTGCTTCCTCCATAGGAAGCCGGAGAGTTTCAGCCACTTTTTTGTAAAACAAAGTGGGAAGGGGACTCAGAAAGCCTCTGAGGAGAAACACCTGAAGGTCTGTCTAGGGAGATGTCCGGGTCAATGGGCACGTCCAGACTTTCATAATCACCATCACTATCCGCATACTCATACTCTCCCTCCTCCTCCTCCTCCTCCGGTTCATAAAGATCCTCTAAATTATAATCTGGAACCGGGTGAACCGACCGAACCGAGCCCCTAACCGATGGTGCCGGTTCGGTCGGAACCGGAGTTAGCGATTGAACAATCCTTATCGCTTTGGCTATTTCATCAGAGGTCGGAGAAAGAACTTGTGGATCCGAACCGGCTGACTTATCCCTTCTTTTTCTTTTAACTGGAACCGACTCCTCAGAGTCGGTTCTCCTTTTGCCCGAAGAAGTTTTGCCCTGGTCAGAGGGCACTCCTTCTGGTTCAGTTGGAACTGAACCAGGCTGGCCATCCCAGGTCAGCAGACTTTTTGGCCTCCCTTTCCCTCAGCCTACCTACTCTCTTTTCCAGGGTAGCGGTGGGAAAACTTTTACAAATCTGGCAGTCTAAATCGAGGTGGTCAAACCCCAGACAATAAACACAGGTGGTGTGTGGGTCAGCCTTAGCAAAGGCTTCCCCACACACACTACAGTGCTGAAACCCAGTGGGCCCGGTTTTTCTCTTGGGTTTCTCAGACATGGCCAGTCCTAACCAAACTTACCCTTTTTTCGGCAATCCACCAGGCAAGACACCCTACCCTTATCAGTTCCTGACTGTGTTACGGGTCGTGGAAAAAACTGTTATGAAATCTGTTTTTTTAGAACCGATAAGGACCGATTACCACACTCTAAAAAGCAGAACAAACTTTTTTTTTTTTTTTTAACAAACCTGATCGGTTCAAACCGAACCGATCCGATGTTTACAAGTTCCACACACAGAGCTAATAATAATAAACCTATCTAGTACTCCCAGTACCACAGACAGAGACTGAACTGACAGGTTAGATAGAAGAAATTTGGTTGAAACCGAGGGAAGAAACTACACTTTAACCGACTAAATTGAACCGAGCAAAGGAGAAATCTCCGGAGCGACTGTTCAGTGAGGTGGAGTAAAGAATCTGGCGGTTTGGGTTCAAACAACAACAGACAGAGTCTCAACTGAGCTCGAGCTCAGCATTCCATGCCTAGCATGGAAAGTTAACTCTTTCCTCTCCGGGGCAGTTCAAAGGTTGGATATCACTGCAGTAGTCAGAATACAGCAAGACTTCATGTTGTTTGAAACAGTATTCCACGGCCCCACAAGTTTAACTTGCCCCATGAACCGCTCCCCCCCTCCCGAGTAGGAATCCTTAAGTCAGAGGGGTGCAAAGCCCACTGCAAAAACAAAACTGATGCCATTTTTGCCATGCTCTTCAAGCCGGCAGCATTGTGATCGGCTATGTTCCAATCCAGTGCCAGTCAATTGCTGCAGTCATGAGGCGGAAAATCCACAGCAGACTGTGGACAGACGCAGAGGACGGATTCCTGAGCCACCATATCTCCAACAAGGTCTCATCCTGGGAGGGTGACAGAAATACACTCCCTATGTTCATGTTGAAGACTGCCCCCAGGAGCTCCAAGGTCTGAGATGGTTCGAGGGAGCTCGTTTCCCTGTTCATTATCCAGCCATGTGATTCCAGGATCCCCTGAGTACTGACCTCCTTGCTAGATGCAAGGTCGGTGCCCGAATTAGCAGGTCATCTAGATAAGGGTAGACATGATGCCCCTCCTGTTGTAGTTTAACCACCAGAACTATCAACACCTTTGAGAAAACTCGAGTGGCTGTTGCAAGGCCAAAGGAAGCATCTTGTACTGGAAATGTTGGCCCAGTATCGTGAATCTGAGGTACTTCTGGAGAGATGGATGGTTGGGGATATGAAGGTGAGTATCAGTCAGGTCTGTTGAGGCCAAGAGGTCCACCGGCTGAACAACCCGGGTTATTGACCTCTGAGACTACATCTTGAAAGTCTTGTGGTGGACAAACTTGTTCAGATGCTTCAGATTCAGAATAGAACTGAAACCCCCGGATTTTTTGAGAACTATAAAAGAGATGGAATAGAGCTCTTGACCCTGTTCATTTAAAGAAACTGGTACAATGGCACTGATTTGAATGAGATGTGCCAGGGTGTTCGACACTACCTGGCATTTTGTCACTTGCTTTAAAAAAGGGGACAGCAGAAAATGTCCCCTTGAGGGAACCATTAAAAATTCTATGGCATAGCCCAGTTGAAAGATTTCCAGAACCCAGGCATCTGACGTTATCTGGGACCATCTTGCAAGAAACTCCTGGAGTCTTACACCAAGGGAAAGAGGGAAGTGATGGGCCCGCGTATCTTCATTGTGAGGTACCAGGCTTTTGTGCTCATCCTCCTCTGCCCCTCTATTGCCGTATCCCCTGCTGCCCGAGTAGGCATCTGTTTATTTGGTTACCAATGTTCCAAAAGGGAAGAAACCCCCCCTCGGGACTGCCTGTGACAGCCATCACCTTGTCCCAGTTGAGGTGCTGTGGCCTTGTGCTGTTGTGTAGGCACTGGGAGGATTGCCCTTCTTATCCTGCACATCCACCAAGGCAGAATCCAGACCAGAACCGAACAATAAGCCTCCTTCAAATGGAAGGCTAAACAGCTTCGCCTTTGAAGTCTGCTCAGCAGACTAATGTCTGAGCCACATGCTCCTCATGGCCAACGCAATGTGGTAGGCTGAGCAGGTTGACATGCGTAAATTGCCACTGTAGAATCACCAAGAAAAGTGGATGCCATGGCCACCAACTGCAAAATGCTCACACCTTCCAAATCAGGTGGAATGAAATTGGTCAGTGTAGTAGTCCAGAGGTTTTTGGCTCTGGCAACAATAAAAGAAGTACAGGAGGTACGAATGTTTGTTCCGGTAGAGGCGAAAGCCCTCCTACATGCAGTATCTGCCCTGCTAGTGCCAAAGCACCTTCAATTGGAATGGTAGTGTGTTTTATAGAATTATAAACTGCCTTGTCTGCCAGAGAGACCTTTACCTGAAAAAAGGATAATTCCTAGTTTTAGGTTTCAATTCCAGAACAGATGGTTGATTGTTCTTTTTGTAACATCCTTGTTGGTCCAAACAGCTTTAGCTTTCGGACCAACAAGTCCTTCTTTGGAAGCTTAACTTTTAAGTTTGGGAAGATTCTTCCTCTGGTCCACACCTGCCAATTCTTACTCAATAATTTGGTCACAATGAATAAAACCTGGGAAACATTCTAGAGCAGAGGACGACACAAACAAAATTGGATTAACATCCACTGTCTCCACAAGCCTCAACTGTCAAAAAGGACAAGGACTTACTGTCAAACAGGGGCGGAATTGGAATTCTTGACTTGGGTTCTGTCCACTCCACTTCCTCTACCACCTCCTCGGGGGAACATTCTCCTCATCTCAGAGTAATTTTTTTACGTCATAAGTTTCCCCAAGATCCCTGAAATTCTCATCCTGGCCTTCTAAGAAGTTACGGGTTGGGGTCTGCCTGCACATCTGATTCTGCAGCCTGCTCTTGTTGCGTTGCACCTGGACGTGTCTGGATGGGGCCACCCCCTCACCAGAGGGGCCTGGTCTGGGGTCGGGTGTATCCACTGGGATGTCCTGCAGGACATCGGGGCTCAGAAGCTCACAGAGCAGCAATAAGAAAGATTGTTGCAATTCTGCTTTGCCACTGCCAAGAGACGGACCAGATGCCCCCCCCCCCCCAAGCTCGGAGGACTGACTGGGGGGAGGGGGAACTGTGAGAGAAATGGTATGCTGAGTAACTCAGTGAGGGCAACAGGTACCCATGGGGGAGGGCCTCATCACCCTTTTGCAGGTCTTGCATCGTTCTATAATTAATGGTCTCCTGTAAGCCATGGTGCCAGTAAGAGAACAAGCATTTGTCAATGTTGAAAGTTTGCTGTTGGTATTTCAGTTGTACATGTTGTGTTTTGCTGTGGTACATGCAGTGTTTCTTATGTTCTCCCAGCACTGGTTACTGTAATCAGGATTCTGAATCCCACAACCACGTTTGGACCCCAAGCAAGGCCCGCTCCACTACATTATTGCTCATCCTGACCACATCCCTGCTCCACAACACTGCACAGTCCTCAGCACACACAATATCATCCACACAACTAGCAGCCAACCTAACTGACAGACTGAGCTAGAGAAAGAGGACTGAGGGGTTAATTTTAAAAAAGGTGATGAGACAGCATTTCTCTGTTCTGCTGCTCTCTGTCTTTCACACAAGGCACGAAAATATATATTTTTTTAAACTTTCTGTTTATTGTTTCAACCAACAATATATACAGTTAAAAATTCTAAGCAAGGACATTACACATACACTGAGGGCGCCACTCCTCTTAATACACTCAATCTGACCATCCTAAACTTTTTGATACGTCTATGGAGGGGATAACCTGAAACATATCCAGAATTAAGTACATCTTGGGCTGTAATCCAAGCCCATGAGCTGCATAGTTTTTAATCTAAAAAGAAAAGTCATATACTAAAAGTTCCAATACTTTCCACCCATCCAGTAGGGGAGTTAAACACCATGCTGTCTGTAGTGCACATAAAGATGAAATAATGCTACTGCTATGCACATTTACAACATAAAAGAAAGTTGAAAAAACAACTAAGCTAACCTGTACTCTAGGCACTTTAATCCCCAAACTGTAAATGGTCCCCGTGTGGAAAATAGGAAACAAAGCCTAGAAGGCTTACCCCAACTTAAATTCTTTACACAGCAAAAGTACAAGGTTTTCAGGCTGCAGTTCCTAGCTGTTAAATATGCAAAGAGCAACTTAAAATATATGCAACTATGGGAGCTAAACATTGCTCCAGTGAATTTAATGAAAATAAGGCAATAAGCTTGCAACATTTTAAAGCAGACCAGAGGACTTTATGGGATCACCGTTACATAAAAAATAATATGAGTTTACTAGCAAATTAAGACCCATAGCTTACTGCTACTTGTAAACTGCTTAATAATGTGTCTCTAAGACATCTCAGACAATTGCATAAACATTATTGAACAAAATAAGCAAAACAGCAGTCCGTAACAAGCTGAAGGAGCGGTAAAGAAGGACTCCCCCTATAGTGGTATCTCACCGTTCCGGAGCAGAGAGAGAAAACGCACTGCAACAGCTACCAAAGTCTCTAGTCCTACCAAGGAATGGCAAACAAATTCACCAACGTCCTCCGAAGACATGTAACCTCACGTCCCTTCAGGTCTTTTCTTCTTCAGATGATCGAGCCTCCTGAGCATTCACCCTGGTTTCCAGCAACGCATATTTCTGGCTCCACTTCAGAGCTTCAGACAGTTCCGTGAACAGGTAAATTTTTCCTTTACAGGGGATCCGAAGTCGAGCTGGAAATATAATCCCATACGGGATGTGGGTGGGTCTCCCGGAGCATAGCCCCTACCTCATCACATTTTTTTTCGCTTTTGTCTCATGGCAAAACCAATGACTGGGTAAAGGCGGACTTATCAACCATCATACAGTAAAGTTCCTTTTTGCCTTGCCATCGCAAGCAAAAAGTCTCGAGTGCCTAGGCCACTGGTAACCATCACAGCTGTACATGGGGCATCCGGGTTGTCCTGGCAGCCTCGTGACATGATCCTGTAGGTCTTCTGCAGGGACTTGAACCTTATGGGATATCTCCTCTACCAGCTGCTGGACTAGCCACTCTTGCAGGAACAAGATCAAGTGGTCTCCTTCAAACCCCTTAGGTATTCCCAATATACAAATATTTGCCATCCTTATCTGGTTCTCAAGCATCTCCAGCCGTGATTTTAAATATATGTGCTCTCTTGGTTCACATTAGTTATGGCTCCCATTGCTGCATCAGATCTCTTTGTGGAATCTGCGGTGGCATTCTGTATGGTCTCAACTGTTGTTTCTAGAGTTGCCACCCAATTTGTTAGACCACCAAATTTATCGGAGAGGCCAGCCACTGTACTGATTAATCTATTAATCTTCATGCCCAGAGTTTGCAGGGTCGCTTCCCCAGGTTTGTTCAAGAGATCTTCAGTGTGGCCCAGTGCCAACCTCGTGGTGGGCGCCAAGGGAGCATTTTTCAGTTTAGCTCCTGTGCCATGTAGCTGATCTTTTCTGGGGTTACCCATCTTAATCCTGGAGGGTTCCGATGTAGTTGGGTATCAACTCTAGCTCGATATTTGACAAAAAAATTAACTTTCTAACAAGAAAATAATAGACTGCAATTCTATGCTTAGCTAATTAGCAGCCATCTTGCTTGGACTCCACAGCTCCCCCGCCAAGGCTGGAAAATATAATGGAACAACTAATTGTTAGCAGGTAAATCTCTACACACACACACACACACACACACACACACACACACGTCCCTTTCTGTCTCGTTCTCTCTCTCATCTGGATGGCAGAAGTCAATGATTTACTTTGCCAGCCTGTCCTTGCCCTGTATACACAGCCACTTTGAAGCCAGGAAAAAAAAAAAAAAAAACTTTTATTTGGGATTTCTAGGTCTGTTAAATTTCTCGTGGGCCCCCCGCAATCTCTCTCTCTCTCTCCTCTTTCTCTCTGTCCTCTGGATGGCACAAGTCAAGGATTTATTTTGCCAAGCTGCCCTTGCCCTGTACACACAGTCACACTGAAGCCAGGAAAAAAATAAACTTTTATTTGGAATTTCTGGGACTGTTAAAATTGTCGTGGCCCACCGAGACCTGCAATCTCTCTCTCTCCTCTGAATGGCTCAAGCCAAAGATTTATTTTGCCAGCCTGCCCTTGCCCTGTACACACTGCCACACTAAAGCCAGGAAAACAAAAACTTATTTAGGATTTCTGGCTCCGTTAAATTTCTCGTACCCCTGCCTCCTCCCGCGTAGTGTGTCCCTCTCCCCTTTGGATGGCACAAGTCAAAGATTTATTTGGCCAGCCTGTCCTTGCCCTGTACACATAGCCACACTGTGCAATCTCTCTCTCACCTCTAGACGGCACAAGTCAAAGATTTATTTTGCCAGCCTACCCTTACCCTGTACACAGAGCCACACTGAAGCCAGGAGAAAAAAAAATAAATAAATAAAGAACATTTTATTTGTGATCTCTGGGTCTGTTAAATTTCTCTTAGGCCCCCCGCAATTTCTCCGTCTCTCTCTCTCTCTTCTGGATGGCACAAGTCGAAGATTTGTTTTGCCAGCCTGCCCTTGCCTTGTACACTCAGCCACATTGAAGCTAGGAAAAAAATAAACTTTTATTTGGAATTTTCGGGACTGTTAAATTTGTGCTGCAAAATAAAATGCCACAGGTGCAAACACAAATTTTGGATAGCATTTCAAAAATGACAGCTGTGACATACAGAAGCTCAGGTAATAAGAAGACTATGTTGAAAGTCTGGGGTGAAAATATTCAAGATTTCCGCAGTTACAAGCGTGCATACCGAAATTGCAACGAATGGACATAACTTTGTCATTTTTTCATATTTTAACACCAAATGTTGAACAGTCTTCTCATCACCCCCACCTCATGAACCCCATAGGTGAAAATTTTCAAATCCTTGGGAAAACGGCATTCAGCGCCACAGGTGCGAAAACACATTTTGGGCAGGATGTGAAAAACAGCAGCTGTACTGTTCATGAGGTGGTGTGATAAAATGGCTATACTGAAAATTTTGAGTGAAAATATTGCAAATGATCAAAGATATGCGTGTGTGTAGAAAATTCTGAACGCTCGCATGTAACACGGCCATTTTTAGGAGTTTTTTCACCAAATTTTCAACATGGCCTTTTTGGGACCCCACCTCATGAAGAAGAGCACCACTGTCATTTTGTTCACTGGTCCTGAAAGGTGATTTCGCACAGCAGACTGCGCTATGCTGCACCACAGGTACGAAAACACATTTCAGGCACGATATGAAGAATAACAGCTGTACTGTTTATGAGGGGTGTGTGAGAAAAATGGTAATGTTGTGAATTTGGAGTGAAAATATTAAAAATTGTCTAACTTATGAGCGTGCGTAGAACAATTTCAATGACCACACTTAACTCTGGTGTCTTTTGGTGTTTTGGCACCAAATTTTCAACATGGCCTTTTTGGGACCCCACCTCATGAGCACTGGCACTGTTTTGTTACTTGGTCACGAAACGTGATTCTGTGCAGTGACTGTGAAATCACCTTTCTGAACCGAGTAACGAAATGACAGTACCAGTGTTCATGAGGTGGGGTCCCAAAAAATCCATGTTGAAAATTTGCTGCAAAAATATTGAAAAATGGCCAAGATATCAACAGAAGTTGAAAACACAATTAACAGCCATTATACGGTACTTACCTCGATCCTTCAGTTCGTGGTTCGCTTTGAAGAGTGCCGACATGTCCCAGTCCACAGAATATGACAGCCACCAACCTCAGATGATAAGTATAGGGCATGGGGGTTGCTCAATGGAAGGGTTGGGATGGGGGAGGGGGTAGACGATGAGGGACCGTTTTCTTGTTCACGGGGAAAAATGTTGAGGCTGTTTCTTTTTTATACAGAGACGGATTACTGGTACATTTTGGGACACTGGGAATGGGCTCCCCAGTGTCCCACAGTACAGGGAAGGGGGCTTCTAGTACCGATACAAGGACTGGGAGTGGGGGCATCTGACACCAGGAGTGGGCATCCAGTGTCAGAATACATAAAAAAAAATAAAGTAAATACTGGGAAGGGGGGGGGGCTCCTAGTACCGACACAGGGATTGAGCCCCCAGTTGTCGGCTTTAGTAATGAAGAAACGGGAAGCAACCAATTTAAAACAGAAAATGAAGCCTGCAGGCACGTAGGCAACGGAACAGCACTCCCCAAGAAGAGATACGATTGAGGAGCCGCACCGCAGCTACAGGCGAGCCCCAATGGGCTGTATAATGGTGGGTGGTGGTGGTGGTGGGGGCAGCACAAAAGCAAGCAAGGAGAGCCATTTGGACATCACCGATCAGCTGTTTGCTGGGCGGTGTTCCTCCAGCACATCCAAGAAAAAGCCGCCATATGATTGATGCAGCTTTTTCTTCCTAAGTAGAGGATGTTTCTGCCCAGGAAAAAAAAAAAACAGTGTCACAGTTAGCCTGCCTGATAATTGGTGTGGCACTGTCGAACCCCTTGCAGAGCACTCTGCATTGGACAGACAGTGTCATACCCCTCAAAAGGCACTTATAGCAAGAAGTTCGCTGTGCGTGCATGCACAGCGAACTTACAAATATGACAGGAAAAAAAAAAAAAACGGTTTAAATGTGTTAGTGTTTGTTTGCTATCAGTCAGCCAAACCAACTACCAGATTTAACCACAGTACTCAAAAAATGCTAGACTGAGTGTGCGCATGCCTGACAGGGGCACAGGAGCGTTAACACACTTGTGTGTGCAGGCATGCGCGCAGTTGCGTAATACACTTCAATGGTAATGGCACTACGCATACGTGTTTATCGATACGCATGCACGCACACCTTGGGTGCGCAAGCTAGACACTGGCGGGAAGCCCAACTGATCAAGGAGCATGTGCCCAGCCCTAATGGCGGCCGTGCAAACGGGAAAAACGGAGGTTGAGGTGAAAAACCACCAAAACACCTCAGAATTACACAAAATAGTTGTAAAACACTGCCAAACAGAAAGCCTCAAGCTTGTGTGGGGGGGGCGGGGGCGCAAAGGGAACTGACAAAGTCAAGTGACCCTCCAGAGACCATAAACTATTAATAAATAAATTTGTACCTACCTGTGGCCCCTTTTTTCTTTTCTTTTTTAATGGAGACCATTAAAACACCCTAGCAAGGCAGAAGTGGCTCCCAATCCACACAGGGAATGAGAAAAAAGGCAGGTTATTAAATTTTATAGCCGTAGCTTAACAGGCACAAGCAGCAGTGCAAGAAAATGGTGAAAATGTTGACCTATATTTTTTTATTCTATTTTAGATTGCCCCTTATCTGCTGACTTGTATGATGCCCTTCTTTCCACAATTTTAGTCCAATTTAGTACTTTTTTTCACACCTGAAATAATAAAAGGAGTGCTCCTTTTAATATGGCTTGGAGCAGGATTTCATCAGTGTTCTCAGCTATTTTTGTACATCAATTGTCAAAAATCACTTCTGTTGTGACTAGAATGAAGTAGCATGCAGTGCATCCCATACCTTATAGAACTGCAGGTGTTTTGAAACAGCTGGGAATAGTGATGAAAAACTGGTCTGAGCCATATTAAAAGGAGTGCTCCTTTTATTATTTCAAATGTGAAAAAAAGTACCAAAAAAGGCTCAAATTGCGGAAAGAAGGGTATCATACAAGTCAGCAGAGAAGGGGCAATCTAAAATAGAATAAAAAAGTATAGCTCAAAATGTTCACCATTTTCTTGTACTGCTGCTTTACATTTAGGGGTGCTCCCTGAAACAAGCAGCCCTAACCTGCAGAGCAGAACTGCAGCCCCAAATAAAGCCTTGAAATCTTGAAACCTGAAATTCTTGAGAGAAGAGAAATGTAGTTCTGTCCCCTTTAAGTGGCACAGCTCAACTGGGGAGCTGCTGCTGCATGGAATCCTCATATGCCCAACAATCTAAAGCCTGGGTTGTGCCATTCCCCTGGTAGGGGTGCACTATACCCATTTGTTTTGATTACCCACTGACAATGGGCAGCGTTACAGAAAAGGAAGATCTGATGCCACACGGTGGTGCCAAGGAGGATACCACCTGGATGGGTGTGAGGAGCTTAGGCTGAAGGGGTTCCAGCTGGATTTGAAGGTAAGGGAAGATTGCCAATGTGTGGACAGTATACCATATCCACATCCCTAGAACTAATTTTTTTTTTTTTTTTCTTTTTTTTTTTTTTAAGTGGGAGTCAGATCAACATGAATGGGTCATATCAATATGGCTTTTCATGTGCCAATACATGTCAATTCATGTTGATAGAATGTGTTAGTAAACACATATATCCATGCTATTTTTCCCCCATTTATGTGTTATCCCTGTCGGGTACATTGAATCACAAAAAGGAGAGGGTCCTGGACTTCAGGATAGCCGATTTTAAAAAGATGAGGGAATGCTTCAGGGATGCCCTGGTAGGGTGGGGGTGGGCTTGGGGGAGTAGAGGAACATTGGGCAAATCTAAAAGGATGGATAGGGAATGAACCAAACCTCTGCATCAGACAAGTAAGCAAGAGCAGGAGGAACAAGAGACTGCTATGGTTCTCAAAAGAGGTGGCCGGGAAGGTAAGGGAAAAAGTTGGCATTCAGGAACTATAAGGAGACGGGGCGGGAGAGAGGTGTATCAAAAGAAACAGAGGTAGGCAGGGAAGGCAATTAGAAGCGCAAAGGTTCAGATGGAGGAGAAAATAGCCCAGGCATTGCAGACAGGGGGACAAGGTATTTTTTCAGGCACATAAGTGAAAAGGGAAAGACCAGGGAGGGATAGTAAGGCTTAGCATGGAAGGAGGGGAGTGTGCGGAGGGGAACCAGGAAAAAGCAGACATCTTGAACAAGTACTTTTTGTTCAGGAAAGGGAAGGCGACAGACTGCAGAAAAAGGCCAGGAACATCGAAGGAAGTGAGGTAGACTAGCCCATTTACAGAGAGGGTTCTGAAGGAATTTGCAAATCTGAAATTGGACAAGGCAATGGGGCCAGAAGGGGTGCATCCTAGGATACTGAGGGAGCTCAGGGAGGTGCTAGCTTCACCTCTGACACTTCCCAGGGACTGTTTGTAGAGCTCAAATCCACCCTAATATTGTGAAATCTAAAGCGGTATTGCATCAGTACAATTTACCGCTTTTAGATGCTTACCTCTCCGTTTTCTCCCTGCCGGTCAGTTTCGCCTTGGGCTTAGGGGAGTTTAGCAGTTTTCCTTTTGCAGCGTCTTGCATTTGAGATATGATGGGGCTGGAGGGCGGACCTTCTTTTAAGGAAGGTCGTGCAGGGTGGATCATTCTTCGGTGTGGCACCTTCCTGGAGTGCGGTCCCAACTCCCTTCCCCCTGCCTTTTCCAAAGATGGGACCCGGTCTGGTACGAGGACTGGTGCTGTGGGGCTTAGCACTCATATGTCCTACCTCGGATCTCTCCATGGATGGTGGCCTGAACGCCTCGCATTAAGATAAGTGCCAAAGTTTTAACTGTGTTCTGGTTATATTGCCCATACCACTCCTCTACTTAATAAATTACTGCTGTTTCTTTTCCTTTTTGTTTTTGCATCGTAGGGGAGGTAGCAATTTCCTTAGACAGTGAAGAAAAATGATACTGTCAGACTGTTAAAGACTCGTAGTTACCCCCCTTGAATACTGCTTTGTTAGATTACTGTTCATTTGTTTGAAGTACGAATAGCGAATATCTATCATCCGGTCATAGCAGAGTTATGTCCTCACAGTTGAATCCTTGGTTTTATGTTATATGGGGATCATTAGGATGTGGATGGGATAATCTATGTACTTGTACTGCACTTGGGTGAGAGTCCATGTTGGCGTAGCCCCCCCCCCTTGGGGTGGTCCTTGTTTTCTATGCTGATTCAAAGCGAGGGTAAAAGTTTTATTGTTGCACTTGATTCTCCATTAGTGATGTTTAAGGTTATGCTGTTATTGTTGGAGAACCAAAGAGTTTTTTCCAGCCCATCCTGGAAGTTTCATAAGGAAAACAAAAAGAGGGCACGGGTTGTGGTCTTCTAGTTTTTCAGGGAACCCCTAACCTTTTCACTCCTAGGAGAGTGTTGTTCCCTTTTGGGGGTGTAGTTCTTCGCCCCCCTCTTCGCGCACGCTGGGGTGATCTCTATTACCCTTGATGGACGCTTTGGCTTTTAAGCCACACAAGATCAACGGCTTTATGTCGTTGAGCTCCTTTATAGGAGCAAAGATTAGTATTATGCTTGTTGCATTTAAAGTTACATTGCACCTAATGTTTTTCTGTATTGGTTTATTGTTTTCTGCTCTACTTCTTTTCTATACTTATCTTTCCTTCTTTTTTCCTGAGAGAGGATTACTTTTTGTTGCATGGATTTATGGCTGTGGGAGTGAACGCAGGTTGCCCATATATCCCTGGAGTCTCTCCAAATACAGACAATGGCTGACTTGACAATATGGTCACTCAATGTAAAAGGAATCAACAATGTAATTAAGCGAGCTAAAGTTTTAGCTGAATTTAAAAGGGAGAAATGTGACATTGCCTGTTTACAGGAGACCAAGTTGACCTCAGGAGAGTGCATGAAATTGCGAAGGGCTTGTGTGGGTGTAGTATGTTCGGATGAGCACCCACAAACTAAAAAGGCGGGTGGCGCCATCTTATTTCGTAAGGGGCTTCCTTTTCAAATTCAGTCCGTTGTTTAGTCAGGCTAAACTAATAGTCTCTGGCATTTATAAGGGCCGGGTAATATATCTGATAGGAATTTATGCCCCTACTCCACCTTCTGGAGAATTTTTCCGCTCCCTTTTTAATTCCGTAGTCAGATTGCACCCGGACAGGTAATCCTCGTGGGGGATTGGAACTGTGTAGAGGACATTAATACAGACAGAAGCTCTACTAAAACTCCGGGATCTAAGCCCTGTTCTCGATCACTTCGCAACTTATGCGTAGAGGCAGGACTTGTGGATCCGTGGAGACAGTTCAATCCCTCCACGAGAAATTTTACTTTTTTTCCTCCGGCCTCAAATATGTACTCCAGGCTAGACAGATTTTACACTCATAGAAATGCTCTGCACATGTTTAGGGATATTTCCATCCTCCCAATCACGATTTCTGATCATGTCATGGTTAAGGCACAGCTTTGTTGGGATACAGCGGTGGGAGGTGGATTCTGGAGATCTGACCCAGGTTTATTAAATGATAAACAGTATAGAGAATCCACTAAATGAGTTATCCAGTGCTACTTAAAAGAAAACACAGAGGCACTTTCTAGACCCAAATATCTGTGGGATGCTCTAAAGGCCGTGATGCGGGGACACACGATAGTGTTTGCTTCTCATAGGCACAAACTGCATCAAGCCCATATACAAGAGGCCCTTACGTCTATTGCTAACTTAGAGGCAACACATAAATGTACAGGGTCTAATCTCACCATCAAAAAACTGAGGGAAGCCTGAGACACCTATAATTCTTTAATACAAAGACGGGTAGAGAATTCCCTTAGATATGTTGGGCAAAGGTACTATGAGAGAGGAGAGAGGGCAGGTAGGTTGCTTGCACAAAGACTTGGGAAGCAGGCGGGTGACAGATATGTGGCGAAGGTCAGTTCAGGATCATCCGGTCCAATCTAGAAGATTCTCCCTGATGAGATAGCACAGGAGTTTGCTAATTTCTATAAGCAACTTTATGCAGCGGAGGAGATACAAGACCATGGTGAGAAAGTCTCGAGTTTTCTACAGAGATTGGAGCTCCCTGTCTTGTCTCATACTCAGAGAGTCCTTGAAGGCTCCTTTCACCGAGAGCGAGGTGGGTGCGGCTATCAAGGCTCTCGGGTCTGGCAAGGCTCCCGGCCCGGACGGATTCACATCGGAATTTTACAAAGGATTTCAAGATGCGTTAACCCTGCAGCTTACCAAGGTTTGTAATGTGGTGCAGGAGCCGGGGGCCTTACCAGACACTTGGGGGGGAAGCCCTCATATCAGTATTGCCCAAACCAGGGAAGGACCCTGCCTTATGTGCTGGCTACCGGCCTATCTCGTTGCTCAACCAAGATGCAAAATTCTTTGCAAAGATTATTAGTGAACGATTACAGAAGGTGGTCCCCGTTCTCGTTCACCTGGATCTAACTGGGTTTATACCCGGTAGACACATCCAGAACAACATTAGATTGTTGCTGAATGTCATTTCATCGACCCAGCTCCCCATGGATTCTCCACTCTCTGCAATTTTGTCTTTAGATGCTGAGAAAGCATTCAGTCATTTAAATTGGCACTATTTGGACTTGGTCCTGGGGGCCTTTGGGTTCGGGGATAAATTTTGGTCCTGGATCACCAATCTGTACACCAGACCTAGGGCAAAGGTCCGGGTGAACGGGTCAGTTTCCACCCAGTTTGGGATCGGGCGGGGTACCAGGTAGGGCAGCCCTCTCTCCCCTCTCGTTCGCCCTCAGTTTGGAACCCCTCGCAGCATACATTCGACAAACCGATATCTTTCAGGGTCTCCGAGTTCAGGGGTGGAGGTTAAAATTTCTTTATATGCCGACGGCACCTTGTTATATATTTCGAACCCGGTGGTGCCTATTCCCAGGATTTTTGACCTTCTCTCCGAATTTGGAGCCCTTTCGAGCTACAAGGTAAATTTTGATAAGTCTGAACTATTTCCCCTAGGTGGCCCCTTAGGGCAATGCCTACCAGAGGTGCAGCGTGTCAAGTGGTGTAAATCTGGGTTTAGATATCTGGGGGGTCTGGGTTCCCAGGGACTATAAGACTCCACAAATCATTTAAGGGTGCTCAAGGAGATTCTGGAGGACTGCAACAGATGGAGGGAGCTTCCCCTTTCCATCTCTGGCAGGGGGGAATCTATCCGCATGAATATCCTTCCTCGCCTGTTGTTCATCCTGGGTGCTATTCCGCTTAAACCCCCAAGGAAATTCTGGCAGGATCTGAATTCCACTCTCTCCAAATTCATCTGGTCCGGGAGAAGGCCTCGAATAAAATGGAGGGTCATGTTGGCCCCCAAGGAAAGAGGGGGCTTTGGGATTCTGGATATACAGAAGTACTTCTGGGCCTCCCAGCTACAACCTCTGATCACCATGGTTCGGGACTCCCCTCCTAAGTGGGTTCACATTGAAATGGCTGACTCTCCCTTAGGCAACATTTCAGATTTAATATTTCTGGATATCTCCAGATTGTGTTTGCTAGATTTCAGAAACCCCTTCATGAGGGTAATCTCTCAGATGTAGAGGGACATGAGTCAAAAACTTGGCTTATCTCTAAAGATTAGCCAATCCACGACAATACTAAATTGTCATGACTTCGGCCCTCTGAAGTGGGATCTGGGTTTTCGCCATTGGGGTAGAAATGGTGTAAGCACCCTGGGTCAGTGCTTTAATGGGAACCAAATAAAATCCTTCCAACAATTAAAGGTTGAATTTAACCTCCACCACACAGATTGTTTTCGTTATCTCCAGCTTAGGCACTACATCCGTCAAAATGAAATAGAGCGAAAGTTTGGAGAGGGGCCAGTGGATGATCCAGTACAATCCACTCTGATTTCCCTGATTAAAATCCCCCACCAAAAAAAATTTATTTCGAAAATAGTGCAGGGTATGAATTCGGGAGAGAGGGACCCCCAGATACCAGTTAAGGATGCTTGGCACAGAGACCTTGGAGTGGTCTTATCAGATATGGATTGGACTTCCATTTGGAAGGGCATCCAGAGCACTTCAGCATCCATTTTCTGGCGAGAATTTCGATGGAAATTGGCTGTTAGATACTTCAGACCTCCAGTGGTGACAAAACATTTTGGGTTATATCACTCTGACCTTTGTTGGAGAAACTGACAGTCAACTGGATCCTACTTTCACATTTATTGGGAATGTAAGGTTATTCAGGAATACTGAGAGGGAAACAAGAGACATTATGGAGAAGGTTTTTGAGACCGTGATGCCAGAGGCCCCTCAATACTGGTTATTGGAGTTGTCCCCACCCTCTCTCAATTCTAGATCCTCCCGCTATCTGTATGGGATTTTAGTGGCGGCAGCCCTCAAGGTCATCAATTTGTTGTGGCTCATCCCAGACAAGCCTGCAACTACCTCATGGTACGATATTTGTATCAGGATCTTAGATATGGAGTACCTGACTGTTAAACTGAGATTATCCTTAGATAAATTCAAAGGGAAGTGGTTGCCATTTCTGCATTTCATGGCTTCTCGTGGGGGAAACCTATTCTAGACCTGTTGGCCAGATATGTTTAGAACTTTACTCTAGGTGCAGCTGAGATATACTAGCTGAAAATGTAATAAGGAGGTCACCCCCCCCCCCGAGGCCTACATATGTTATGTCATATTTTATATGGTATATTCTATTTATTTTTTATATTTAATGCACTTGCACCTTCCTTGTTTTATTCCTCTTTGGGTCTCCTGCATATGTAGTTGTATTTATATTGGTGAGAGTCATCTAGTTTTAGGTAGAAACCATATTGTATGATCGATAGCCAAAAAATTATTTTACTCCTTCTTCATCTCCTTTTCTTTGGTAGTAAAGGTACTCTCTCTTCTCTTCTCCCCTTTCTTTCTGTTTTTCTTCTCCTTTGTCTTTCTTTCCTTCTCTTTTGATATTAGTTTATTATTGTTTAAGAGGTTAGAATTTGGTTTAATGTCTGTTTGTCTATATACGTACTTTTTTTTGTCAATCTTTTTATTTGATTTTTCTTTCAAAACAAAAACTGTTACATGGAATATTTTCAGTAAAGAGGATAGTAACAGCTATCATAATACAACACATATAATAAAAATAATAAATAAAAAGGGAGGTAAATAAAATAGAAAAATTCAACCTTAAAAGGAAGATCATTTGCATCCTATTCAAAGGTGTTAAAAAATATAAAATAAGCTATATTGAAAGATTATCATTTTTCATATATCTAAACAATAACCACTCTATTAATATTGTATCTATATAAAAGATAACAAAAGGTATGAAATATTACATTATAAATAAACAGTATACATAGTCTCGCATTCACTACCTATAAATAGTACAACAAATTTCTATGTCTAAGTCAATATATCGTGGTTTACATTCCCCTGTTGTTCTTTTTGAAAGTAGCATCAGCTCCTTAGTAATAAAAAGAAGAAAGGAGTAAGGAAGGAAGATAAGTATAGAAGTAAGTAAAGGAGAGAGAGAATACAGAGAATTTCTTTGCAATCCAATATTCCTTTGAAATAGTAGCATATATGGAATACTAGGAATCAATTCCTTTTGATTAACCATAACCTATTTTCATAAGAATGTTACTTAAATAAATCTATTTATTAGTAAGAAAAGTATAGATCATACCCCATTTATGTTTAAACACGTGCTTCTGACCTATTATGGAATGTGCAATTTTCTCTAGACGTAAAATTTCTAGGCATTCATTCCTCCACTCGGACATAGATGGTGTTTTATCATCTATCTAGTTCCTAAGAATGAGGAGATCATTTATGGACTAAAGAACACAAATTTACTGTTCAGGTCATATCAGCTTCAGTCTATATATGTACTTTAATGGAAAAATTCTCCAATAAACTTTAATTTAAAAAAAAAAACAAAACTGAAGATTCCAGACAGCGGGAACATTTCCGTTCCCAGGATCGACGACAATGAGTCTTCTCTCTTTCTTTCTTGGACTCCTCCTTGCGAGAGATGTGCGACTCAGTGGGACTCTGCCCTTTGGTCGGAAGGGACTGGCATAGCTCTTTGAAGAAGGCCGAATAAGTGGAGTCCAGCTGGAGCGGAATGAATGTCAAGGCAGAGGAGGACTGCGCGGCGGCCGGGGCTGCCTCCTCCTCGAAAGCCTTGAGTTGCTCCAACTGCTTGGAGGACCCTGCTGTTGTGGAGACCACCCAGAAGACGTCCTCAGATTTGACCAGTGGATAACGTTTCTCCGGGTGGCCCAACTTTAGACAGGCAGCACGGTCATCAAGGACCAACGGGTGAAACAACTGACAAAAGTCACAGGCCTGCGGATCGTGATTGCGGCCCAGAAAATATACTCATGTGGCATGGGGGTCGGTACATGACATCTTTTACCTGCATGGGAATGGCCCCTTACCGAGCCCGGTAGAGGTTTGTTATGTTTTTGGTAACAGAACATGATACAATGCATGAGCCATCTCGAAAGAGATTGTTTGGGAACTGGAGCACCCAGCATCCTATGGGCGAAGGAGACAAAAAGCTGATCAGATTTACGGTGTTACCTGGTTTTGGTCAGGTAGTATCTTAGACACCTATGCACACTGAGAGTGTGCAGCAAAGCCTCTCCTCTATTGGATTATTTTGGAAAGTACACTGGTAGGTCGATATCCTGATTTAGGGTAAGGGGTGAGACCACCTTAGGCAGAAATTTTGGATTTGTCCTTAGGGACACCCTGTCCTGGTGAAAAACCAAATAAGCTTCTTTGCACATAAGTGCATGTAGCTCAGAAATCCTTCTGGCCGAAGTAACAACAACTAAAAATAACGTCTTCCATGCCAGAAGATGTAGCTCGCAATCAGCGGCTGGTTCAAAAGGAGACAGCGTAAGCTGCTTCAGGACGAAGGGTAGGACCCATGGAGGAATGGGATCCTTAATCGGAGGCCTAAGGTGGAGAACGCCTCTCAAAAAGGCACGTGCGGTTTCCAATTGGGATATGGGCCGTAGACCTATAGGTACGTGATAGGCCAAGATGGCACAGAGGTGTACTTTTATCGAGGAGTAGGCCAAGCCTGCCTGAAATAGGGACAGGAGGTAGTCTAATACTGAACCCTCAGAACAACCAATGTGGGGAAAGTCCCCGTGCTTGAGCCCAGAGACAAATCTCGCCATTTCATGAGTCATTACATAGTGGCGGTTTCTAGCAGCCGCTAGAACATCTGCTACCTCTTCGAGACCCCATAGCGCATGACTGCTATGTCCCTAGGAGCCAGGCATGCAGGTTCAGAGAGTGACGGTCTGGATGGACCAAGGATCCCGCCTCCTGGGACAGTAAGTGAGAGCTGATTGGCAGAGGCACCGGTGATTCCTGAGAAAGTTGGTACAACAGACGGAACCAGATCTGCCTGGGCCAAAAGGGCGCAATTAAGATCAGCGTCGCCTGCTCTCTGTGGAGTTTCAGAAGAACCCTCTGGATCAACGGGAAGGGAGGAAATGCGTAGAGGAATCTGCCCATCCAGGAGAGGGACAACGCATTTTGCCAGAAAACACCAGGCCCTGGATCAAGCGAGCAGAAATTGGGCAGTTTTGCGTTGGATGGGGCCGCGAAAAGGTCCAACTCTGGTGTCCCCAACTGCGAAACAGATCCGCTATGACCTCTTGGAGTAGTTCCGATTCATGGACTCTGGCCTTAGAGCAGCTCAGACAGTCTGCGATAACGTTGTCCACTCCTGGAACATATACAGCAATAAGGTTTGCGCCATGTTGAAGTACCCAATTCCACACCCTCATGGCCTCCCAGCAAAGAGGGTAGGAATGAGTGCCTCCTTGTTTCTTGAGGTAATACATCACCGTGGTATTGTCTGTTTGTAGCAGAAGAGTACCTGGTGGAATCTCCAATTGGAAAGCCTGTAAGGCATAAAGGACCGCTCTCATCTCCAAAATGTTTATGTGAAGATGAGCTTCCTGGGTCATCCACGAGCCCTGAGACCCGACACTGTTGAGGTATGCTCCCCAACCGGACCCCGAAGCGTCCGTAAAGAGTGTCACAACCAGAGACGGCGCAACAAAGGGGACTACCAATGACAGGTGCTCTGGGTCGAGCCACCATTGCCAATCCCGGATGACAGCGTTCGTGATCCTGATTGGATGCTGCAGATGGTGTTGCTTCTGATCCCACTGCACCCATAACATCCACTGGGTCACCCACATGTGGAGACGGGCTAAAGGGACTGTTGCAATAGCTGCAGCCATGTGACCGAGCAGGCAAAGGACCAGTCTTGCTGGGACGGTCTTTTTCGCCAAGATATCCCTTATGAGAGATCTGATGGGCTTCGATCTGTCCTGGGGCAAAAAAGCTTTCCCCTGGATGGTGTCCAGGACTGCGCCTATGAACTGCAGTCTCTGAGACGGAACCAGGTGCGACTTCTCCCAACTGATGGTGATGCTTAAGGACCCAAAGAGGGAATGAGTACAGTGGATCGCGGACATCAGAACCTCCCGAGAGGGGGCCATGAGAAGCCAGTCGTCCAGGTAGGGGAACACGTAGTGGCCTTGTCTCCTGAGAGCTGCTGCTACTACTGCCATGCACTTCGTCAATACCTGAGGTGCCGAGGACAGTCCGAAAGGGAGGACTCAGAACGGATAATGGCGACCCAGAAACTCTAAGTGCAAGAATTTTCTGTGCACCCGAGCTATCGGAATGTGCAGGTATGCATCCTGCATGTCCAGTGACGCTAAGAAGGCGCCCTGCTTGAGCATGGGAATTAGTCCCGGAAGAGTCACCATGTGGAAGTGTTTGTAAAGCATCGAAGCGTTGAGGTAGCTGAGGTCCAGAATCGGATGAAGGTCCCCTGTCTTCTTGGGAACCAGAAAGAAGTGGGAATAATATCTTGCACCTCTCTGGTTCCACAGAACGTGTTCTATGGCTTCCTTGTCCAGAAGCGCTAACACTTCCTGCTGAATGAGCAGGGTGTGCTGTCCCAAGTAACGGGAAAGCAGAGGAGGCCTTGAAGGTGGGTGGTCGAGGAATTCGATAGAGTGTCCTCTCTACCAATTGTAGGACCCACCAGTCGGTGGTTATCATCTGCCACCTAGAAAGTTGGTGAGAGATGCGACCCCCAACCTTGTCTTCCCTTTGATCCAAAGGGGCGGGGGCTGGGAAGGAGTCATGCTGTGGTGGCGTTGCCTCCCGCAGGCTGGGTCAGTTTGGTATATCTCTGACCTTGGCCTGGGGAAGACTTAGGCTGGGCCTTACAGTTGAAGGTGCCCCTTTGCTGCTGGCCGGAACGTGGCTGTTGCCTTTGTTGCCGGCCGCGAAAACGATTCTGGTTCCTATGAAAGGAACCAGATTTGAGCCTGTACAGTCCTCACTGCCTGCCCGGTGTCCTGTAACTTGGTGATCACCTTCTCAGAATCCTCACCAAACAGGACCTAGCCGTTATAGGGGACGTCCAGGATATTTTTCTTGATGTCCGGGGTAAATCCGGAGACGCAAAGCCAAGAGTGTCTTCGGAGACAGACGCCTGAGGCTGCTCCCCTGGCTGCAGAGTCCACTGAATCGTAGGCTGCTCTCAAGACTTGGGTCCCCACGTCTGACCTAGTGTGAAGGAGGTTCAAAAGCTCCCCCTTCTGTTCACCATCCGGAAGTGCTTTGACTAGGTTTTGACCCGGTTCCCATAGGGCGTTCTGAAACTGAACCATGTGTGTCAGATAGTTCAGTGACCTGACGGAGCATGTCGCAGCCATGTACATGCACCTACCCAGTGAGTTCAACTGCTTGGATTCCTGGTACGGAGGTTGTGTGCTCAAATGCTGCGGTTGTTGAGACCGATCATGAGAGGCTGTGATGACCAGTGAGTCTGTCAGGGGTTGATGTGCCAGATATGGGTCCTCCACAGGGGCCCTGTACAGGCGGTCAGTCTTCTTCGGCATGGCAGGAGTGCAATACGGACATTTCCACAAGGCCTTGGTGACGTCCGCGAAGGTGTCCACCAAGGGTGGTACCACCACAGGCTTAGGATCTTTCTGCCGAAGGTAACGAGCTAGGCACTGTCGCTCAGGGTCTAGGTCTTTAGTTTCCCATCCCATGTTTTCCTGGATGTGTCTCATGATCTCAGAAAAGGAGGGATCATCCAGAGGTGACCTGGGGAGGTCTTGTGGGTCTGGTGATGGGATACTTATTGGAGAAGGAGACCTGGAGGTGTCCGACGAGTCTGGTCTAGAGTCATCCCCCTCGGAGTGGGCCTTCTTCCTCTGGGTCGCTTGGGACTGGGAAACCCTGAGGGGGGCCTTCTCCTGTCTCTGGATCTGCCCCTAGGAGGTGGCGTAGGCTCCTTGGGGGTCGGGATCTTCCTGCTGGACCCTGAGGAGGAGGAGGAAAAGGTTTGACTGGGACCACGTCCCTTTTAATCATGTCCCACCAAAAGGTAAAGAGGTCTTTTACCTCTTGAATATTCATACTGGACGACGGTCCTGGCGTCGGGGTTGGTCTGTTGCTGGTACGGTGCGTCGGGTCTGAGGGCGTCGCCGGTTCAAGCGAAGGCTCCTGTGGAAGCCCGGCGTCCTCACTGTCCCCTGCCTGGTCATCAGACAATGTCAGGTCCTCCTTGGAAGAACCCCGGCGACCAGTATCCACCGGTGAATGGGGGGCAGTCGGCTCCGTAGGATGCTTGACCGACGTCGGATGCTGAACGGACGTCTGGTCCGACAGGCGTCCCGAGAAGGTCGGCAGCCCGCTTAGGGTTCAAGCGTCCGCTTAAGGGAGCCAGGGTCCTTAGTCTTCCTGGGAGGGGATCTGGTCCCCTACGAGGCTGGGAAGCCGACCTGGCGTCGGGCTCCCGGCGTCTGTCCGAGGAAGCAGAGGTAGACTTGGAAGAGGACTTGCACCAATGATGGTCAGCAGACTTCGTGGAAGTCCGGGAGGGTGCTGGAGAAGAGTCCGAAGTCCTGGAAGTCTGAAGAGGATGGAGAGAAGCCAAAGAACTGCCCAAAGTCCTAACTTTAACAGGAGGAGGCTGCGAGCAAGCCCTGGAGGGTGAGCGGTCTGAGCTTGTGGAGCCTGAGCTGGTGCATGAGTCCGAGGCCCGGTTCAGGGATCTAGACCTGGCCTTCTCCCGGTGTTTCTGGGCCTTGGAGGTAGACTCACCTCTGGTGGTAGAGTCTCTATCCATACTTTTTAATTTTTCTTTTTTTTAGTAATTATATTTTTTATTGATTACGTCAGAGTACATATTCAATACAGTATAAATGGTTCCATGTACTATAAGGTTACAGCATGCAAGTCTTCTACAAAGGATAGTGAACATTTCATCCTCTGTTAACATCATTGAAGGGTTAGCAAGTATAGATTTATGTTTGCTTATGTAAACATTTAAATTCTAAATATATTTTAAATAGCTTCTTTGCCACGACCATGGACTTTATTCTAAATAACTAAGCCCTAAAAGTCCTTGAGTGCGAACACTCATAGATGTGGTCATAATGGCCTATCTTAGTCCATGCAGAAGCTATAATTTATCCCAAAAAACATTATGGAGACGTCAAACGACACATTAGCCCTCTAAAACAGTAGATACAAACAGCAATATCACCATTTTAATTCAGTTAACAGATTAATTGCCTGAGAGACAATAAATGGTTTTAGGGCAGTAATGCACTCTAGTTGTGCCCCACCCAGCCCTATGTCAGCACGGTTTAATAATCCCCTCAGGTCACCATTTAACTCTTGAACCCCTTATATAGTTAAGTGGCCCACATTAGATAACTTTAAGACATTCTAGTCCCCTTCAGAGTCTGAGTCAACAGGCTCCCTGCGTTTTGCAAAGTCTGCTTGAATTTTCTCGACTCTCTTCCCCGCTTCTATTGGGTTGTTGAAAATAAAAGATTTTCCTGCATACTGTACACGCAGTATTGCAGGGTATAACAAAACATTTGCTATCCCTAGTTGACGCAGTTCAGATCTTACTGCTTCAAAGGCCTTGCGTCTCTGGCATGTAGCAAAGGCAAGATTGGGGAAAAAATTAATTCTTGGGCCATTCAATAAATGTAGTTGTCCCTTTTCCTTGGCCGCCTGCAAAATCAGTTCCTTAATGGTTGGACCAGCCGTGACCATAAGGATCGTCCATGGAGTCCCCTTGATCTAGGGTCGGCGTCATGGAATGATCCAATAAGCTTGTCTGATATCCCCTTCCACCGATATAGCTAACGTAGATTTCACCAGGGCAACCATGTATTCTATCAGATTATTTCCTTCGAGCATCTCTGGAATCCCTAATACCCGCACGTTGGCTAAGCGGGCTCCGTTCTCTAGGTTCTCCAAACGCTGTCGCAGCAAGCAGTTCTCACTCACCAGTCCCGCGGTGGCCGTGACAGCCTTTTCAGACATCGTATGTGATGATTTACTTTGTATCGTTACCGCTTCAAGTTTAGTTTTCACCACCCTCGAGGTGAAACCATACACTTTCTTATCCATCTCCTTGACGAAGGACTCAAGGTTCTTTACTGCTTTCAGGACGGCTGCGTTGGAAGGCTCTGTGTCTGAGCCATGTGCTGGGCCCTGTTGTTGCGGGTTCTTTGATCTCCCCATATTGCATCCAACACAGCTGGCGAAGATATCGTTATTTTGCTAAGATTTTTATATTATCCAGTAGTAGGACACACAAGGAGTCTCGATCAGTCCTGTATTTTACCAAGAGTTAAGTTTAACAGTTTTAAATCGCTAAAGTTTGATCCCTAGAAGAGAGCTTATATAGAAGACGTCTTTCTCAGTCAGCAGCTAGTCACGCCCCCACTTTTTAATTTTTCTTCTAAGAGGAACCCCTGGAGTGCCTTCTGATGGTGGACCCTGGTGCGGCTGTTGAACTGCTGACAGAAGAAGCAGGCTTTGGTGTCATGCTCCGGGCTTAGGCACCGCAGACAGGCCGAATGAAGATCCTTGAAGGGGATCTGTTTGCCGCAGGTACACTTGGAGGGTGTCCTTCTGTGGAAGGAGTAGGAGATGCCGACATTCAGTAAATAAATGCTGGAAGTTCAAGTTGTCGTTCGCTGAAAACAGGCATCCATGAGGCCAATGCTGGCGAGCTGATGGCGGGAAAAGAACTGGGGATTCTGGGGGACCGCTCCCTTTTGTATGATGCCCGACGTCGGGGGGGCGGGGCCGACGTTGGGGGGTGGTCCCCGCTGGATACTGCTAGCTAGAAAATTTTCGTGGGGTCCTGGCGCCTGCCGGCTTCAGTCCTAATGGTGTAACCTGCTGCAAGAGCTGTTTCTCGAAGCAAGATCAACAAATCCACGTCCCTAGAACCTCCCTTTCCAAAAGAGGGACAACACAGCGTGCCAGAAAACTCCAGGCCCTGGATCGAGCGAGCAGAAAAGTGATAGTTTTGCATTGAGTGAGGACACAAAAAGGTCCAACTCAGGATGGCCCCACCTGTTGAAGAGATCTTCGACCACCAAGGACAGGAGTTCCCACTCATGCATTCTCGACCTGGAACGGCTTAGACTGTCGGCAAGGCATTTTGGATGCCTGGAACATTGACGAAAGAGTTCCAGGTCGTGCTCGATGGCCCAGTAACAGACTCTCATGGCTTCTCGACAAAGGGGGTAGGAGTGTTTGCCCAGTTTGTTGAGGTAGTATACCACAGACATGTTGTCCGTCTGTACCAGTAGCAGGCCAGGAAGAATGCGGGTCTAGAAGGCTTGCACAGCATACAGAACTGCCGCATCTCCAACACACTGATGTGGTGATGCTGCTCCAACTCGGACCAAGTCCCCTGGGTCTGACAGTTGGCTAAGTGAGCACCCCAACCGAGGCCCGAGGAGTCTGTAGTGAGAACCTGCTGTGGGGATACAGCGTGATGTGGGACCCCTCTCAGGAGGTTAATGAGGTTCTGCTACCACTCCAAGGTTCTCCTCCCTGGGTTGAAAACCATCACCGGCTGATCCAGCTCATCGTTGCATTGGTCCCATTTAACCTGAAGAGTACCTTGGGGAACCCTCATATGCAGGTGGGCTAGGTGAACCATGGCTATAGCTGCAGCCGTGTGCCCCAACAAATGAAAGTACGCTCTGACTGGTACCTGGCGCCTGGAGGATACCAATTGGGCTTGCGCTATTAAGTGCTCTGCTCTGTCCACTGGCAGTAAGGCTCTGCCCTGGGATGAGTCCAGGACCGCTCCTATATACTGGAGGCATTGGCTTGGAGATAGACAAGACTTTGGTAGGTTGATAGTGATCCCTAGGGTCTGGAAGAGCCAAAAGGTACCTTCCAGTGTCCACAACAAGAGATCCCTGGAGGGGGCTGTCAGCAGCCAATCATCTAGGTAAGGCAACACATAAAAGTTCTGTCTCCACAAAGCCGCAGCTACCACTGCTAGGCACTTGGTAAAAACCCAAGGTGCTCAGGAAAGGCCAAAAGGGAGGGCCCGGAGCTAAAAGTGGTCCCCCTGGAAGCAGAAGTGGAGGAAGCGGCAGTGGGCCTGGAAAACCTGGATATGGAAACAAGCATCCCGTATATCCAGGAAACAGAGCCAGTCCCCCTGGTGAAAGAGGGACAACAGCCTTTGAAGGGTAGCCATCCTGAATCATTTGTATTCTATGTAGAGGTTCAGGTGGCTGAGGTCCAACATTGGCCTCAGGTCCCCTGTTTATGTGGGGATGAGGAAAAAGTTTGAGTGGAACCCCTTTTCTCTTTGAACCGGAGGGGACAGGCTCTATGGCCTGTTCATCCAGGAGGGCCTGAATCTCTTCCCGGATGAGGGAGATGTGGGCCTGAGGGTAATGGGACAGCGAGGGAGGGCTTTCCGGAGACAGCTCCAGAAATTGGAAGGTGTGATCCTGTAATAATCTGCAGCACCTAATGATCTGAGGTTATTGTTCACCACCCGTCTAGGTATAGGGAGAAGTGACCCCGACTGCCTACCCAAAGTCCTCTGCTGGGGGTAGGGCAAGAATCAGGCAGTGGAGTCAGTGGGGGGGGGGCAAAACGGCTGTGGACGCTCTGGGGGACCTAGGGGCAGATCCCCCGGCTGGCAGGGTGTTAGCATTGCGAGTAAAGGTTCCCTTCAACTGTTGGCCTTTGGAGGACAATCGAGAGGACCGGCAACAGGACTGACGAGAAGACTGCACTTGGGACCGGTACATGGAATGTACCGATCAGAGGGCCTGCCAGATTCCTGAACGCGGGAAATGATATCCTGGGCATCTCCCCCAAACAAAACAGAACCCCATAAAGGGGCATCCATGCTTTTGGCCTCAACATCAGGTGCAAAACTAGACACCCTGAGCCAGGAATGGCAGCGAAGGCAGATGCCTGCTGCCACCCCATGCCCAGAAGGATCGACAGTGTCACATGCTGCCCTCAAGCACATGGTTGTCCACATCTGCTCCGGAATTTTAAATGTTGGGCCAACTGCATTTTAGTGGGATCTTCGGGTAGGGTTTGAACCAAATCCCTTGCCTTATCCCAGAGGGCATTCTGGTACTAGACCATATGGGCCAGATAGTTAAGGGCTCAAATGGCCAGTGTGGCAGAGGAATACATCTGTTTACCCAACTGGTTCAGTTGGCGAGATTCCTTGTCTGGAGGCTGGGAGCTAAGGTGTTTAGGCTTTTTAGTATGGTCATGGGCCGCGTTCATGACCACTGAGTACACTGTGGAGTGTTCGCCAAAGAACATTTTACCCACCAGCGCATGGTAGAGGCAATCAACCTTCTTGGCAAAGGCTGGGGTGAATGAAGGGTTGCTGAATGCTGCCTTAGGGACATCAGCATAGGAATCAATTAGAGGAGGCACCACCAAAGGGAGGGTCTCCCTCTTCCAGACGTAAATAGCCAGATAACGGTGCTCCAGGTCAAGCTCCTCTGTCTCCTGACCCATATGGGATGGTATATGGTGCATTACATCAAGGAAGGAGGGATCATCAGAGGAAGACTTAGAGGTCTCCTAAGGAGGCTCCTGACCATCGGAGGAGCTCTTCGAATCCTCCAACGACTCTGAGGAGGAAGAAAAGGAATTGTCCCGAATGACTGTCATCTGGGACCAGCGTCTGTTGGCAGCAGTCGTCCATATGCTGATCAGAGGTCCCCTTGTGGCCCCCAGAAGCCCCTGTGGGGCAGGGGTTGCTAGGTTCCACCCAATGTGGGTCATCCTGGGGAGGAGGAGGGGGAAGGGGAAGGCCGCCTGGGTACATCCCTTTTGCATAAAGGTCCACCAGGTCGTAAATAAGGCTGTATAATCCACCAGTGGGTAGGATTGTAGGGTGGATAAGGATATTGAGGAGGAGGGTACGGGTATGCTGCTGGCGGAGCTGCACACGGTACTATGGCTAGGTCCAGCAAGTGCTGGCTGGCGGTCGCTGGGAGGGCCAGTGGGCATCGGTTGGGGCTGAGGTTATGATAGTTGAGGAGTCGTTGGCATAGCTGGCACCAGCCTGACAGGCGAAGGCTGGCATTGGTCCGGTGAAGTAGCCGACGTGGGCCCCAGAGGCGAGGCTGGCACCTGTGTGGAGGAAGAGGCGAGCACTTGCTCTGGGCGATGCCTGCAAGGGCTAGTGCCGCCCGGGAGTCAGGGACCAATCAAGGCAATGCCTTGATCGGGGGTGGCGATGAGGGTGAAGACCCACCACTAGTGTTTCCAACCCCAGTCAAGCCACCTGTCAGAATACCCGTGGGAACTAAGGGCCTGAACATCAGGGGCTGTGAGGCAGGGGACGAAGTCCGCTGCCCCGAGGAGCTGCCACCCATAATGGGAATGATGGAGGGGGCAGTACCAGTGAAGGCTGTTGGGGATGCAGGGACTGACCTATTGCGGGAGGAAGACCCAGAGGCAGAAGTTTGTGCAGTGACCATGAGCGAGAAGCTGACCAAGGACAGTCCCGGTGCTCATGCTTCCCGCTAGACTTCTCTTTCTGGGAAGAAGAAGATGCCCCAGAAGATTGAACTGGGGAAGTGGAAGAGCTTTTAGCCTGAAGCTCCTTCTCTACTGTGGCCAGTTTTTGCTGAAGCAAGCAACTTTGAAGGGTCTTCAAGTGGTGTCTCCATGTGGCCTGGTTGAGGTCCTGGCAGGTCTCAGTGTAGTGGTTGAGGCCTATGCAGAGCAGGCAGGAAGAGTAACCATCTTTGTCGGGTATCTGCTTGCTGCATGCACACTTTGTAGGCCAGTTGGAAGACCAGACTGGCGAAGAAAACAAACAAGATGGAGAAAATACAGAAAAATCGATGTTAATACTAAAGGAGAAAAAGGAAATAAATCGTGGGTAAACATGAAAAAACTGGCAGTTGACTGAAGCAAGCATCCATGGAGGTCTGACGTGCACGGGTCGATAGTGGGAAAAGAACTGAGGTAGGTCTGGGGTACCACCCCCTATGTAGGATAGGTGGATGTTAGCGTGGGCGGTCCCCTGTGATAAGACTGTTAGCTAGAAGCATTCCGTGTGGTCCTGGCAGCTTCTGGTGTTGCCTTCTGCAAGCGCCACCTTGAAGCAAGATCTGGAATATCTGGCATATGTCGCCACTCGAGACGTAGCCGCTTACCTGGATTGGGGGCTGAAGTCTCGAAGGCCAGGGCAGCCTCCATATTCTTTAACAAGGTCTAAAAGGAACAATCTTCCTGAGGAACTGGAGAAAGTGAAGACTTATCCTCCAGACTGTAAAAAAATGTCATCATCCTTGCCCTCAGAAAGGATGAGGTCAGGGTCAGATTTGTCCCCCTCTATATCCCCTTGGAAGGAATAGGAAGGGGGAAGATGGACCCAAGAAGACATATCCCTGACCCAGGTGTAGGAAAAACAGGCGACATCAGCACTGGAGGGGGGGTGGTGGAGGAGTCGGCACCAGCACCGAAGAACGCAGCACCGAGCCTGGCTCCACGCCCAAGGATCCCAACACTGGAGGTGGCACCGAGTGAACACCTAGGTTAGAGGAGGCAAAAGTCAGGCTCAAATGTGACACTGGGGTAGGTCTCAGAAGGCCTAAGTCCAGAGCCAGGCCTGCACCAAACTTCAAAGGACCAGCTGGCCCAGAAGAGACTGGAGATGGTACCAGTGCCGATCCCCTGTGAGAAAACAGATTGCAGGAGAATGGCACATGGGATCAGCATTGGCATCGCGGCCCCCGTCAAAGGAAAAGACTCCACTGATGGAGGCAAACGCTCTGCCAGACTCGAACTCCCCCGTTCAGTCCCAAGGAATCTAAGTCCGAAGACAGAGGAAGACGAGACAGATGCTGATCCTACTGTTCCATAACAGCTGCCCACTGATGAAACTGCTCCTCCCCTGGGGGCAATGCTAACGGACAGAGAGGGCTCCATGTCCGAGACCTCGAGTGATCATGAACAGAGGGCGACAAGAAGCCCGTCGCTGTCAGAGAAAGCCCTCTGCCTGCAGCCCTAAAAGCTCTCTTAGCCGACATACCAGCGGGCAACCCTGAGCAGTACCGTTTCTTCCCCTTCTAGAGGGAAGAGGAAGAACCTGATGTCGAGCGGTGCTGGGTCCTGACCTGGATTGGGAATGGGCCCGCTTCTATTTGTGTTTACAGGAGGACAGTACCCCCTCCCGAACACCAGACTGCCCGTGGTTGGACTCACCCCTCAGTAGAGGGTGGCGGACTGGACTCAGCCCAGCTGCCTGAGCAGCCTTTTAATGGAGACTCCCTACTGTCACCATCACCATCACCATCCATGGTCGATTCCGTTGTTCAGCAGGGCTGAAGAAATTAATTTTTTTTTTTATTGAGGAAAATAAATACTAAATACTGAAACAACTAAACATTGTGGTCGTATAGATGTTAAGATCCGACTCCCAGCGGGCGAGCAATGTCACTGAAGCACACTCAACGGTAGGGGAAAAAAAAGAACTGAGGTGGTTGGAGAGTTGATGCAGAGCTAGCCTATATGGTGCAAGCCAGCCTTGTGGTGCCGTGCATGCATGGTCCTACCTTGGCGCCGGCCCTCCTGAAGATTTTTGGCTCACACAGGGTCTCAGTGCCTCCGGATTGAAACAGAGCAGTATGAATAACAGGTGAAGACTTAAGTTCGGGAAGATCATCCTTCTTGCACTGTTAATGACTGCCAAGTTAAGGGTGCAAATTGACATCCAGCTACAGCACTTTGCTGAATTAGCTAAAGCGGATGACTTTTTGAGTACCCTGAAATAATTTTGTGCTTTAAGGTACTGTAAAACAAAACTGTGCTGTGAAACTTCTTTGTATCCAAGACTCCCATGCATCTGGGACTGCCAGATTTTCTGACATGAGAACTGGCAACTGAAATGACTACAGGAAACTGCTATGAGACAGTATCTCATAATTCACTTGGGTAGCTTAGAGGATAGTGCCACCTAAAAGTACAGTTATGTAAAAATTTACTGTAACAGTAGATCTTTGAAAGGATCTCTTGTATCAGGCCACACCAAGGAACTGTAGCTGTCGGGCACTAAGAACACACAGAAACATTTTAGCTAGCAGTCTGCCAGAGGCTGCCCATGATGACATCAACCAACGACGTCCTTCCTATATAAACGTGAGCGGCCTTGCGCCCTCCTCAGTTTGCCCTCCAAAGACCACATGCAGAGGATCTTTTTCTTGGGAACCGAAGGAGCGTCAGTGGTTCCTGCCACTAGCAAGATGAAACAGAAGGTAAACTGTCCGAGAGAGAGACGGGGGACCCCATAGGCCAAGGGGACAGAGGGTGGATGAGATATTTTGATGCAAGAGATCCACTCGAAGATCTACTGTTATTGTAAGTTCTTACATAACTGTACTATCTTCATCAAGGGTATCTCTTGCATCAGGCCACACCTATGGAATAAGTCCTTAGCAGTACTAACAGAGAGACAGTTTGGCTGGCTGGAGGCTATAGGCCTAATACAGGAGGCCTTGAAACACAGACAGACCAAAGCCTGCCCTTCTACTGGAGGCAATGTCCGAACTATAGTGTTTAGTGAAAGTGTGGACAGTACTCCAAGTGGCAGTGTCACAGATTTCAGCAGCTGACATTCCTGAAACAGGCAACAGAGGTGGCCATGCCTCTGGGGGACTGGCCAGGCACACCCCCAGGAAGTTCCTTACCATACTTCCTGTAACAGAAAATAATACAGTTGGCCAATCATTTGGACAGGTGCTGTTTAGAAACTGATACCCCCTCTTTCCTAGGGGCGAAAGAAACAAACAGCTGTGTGGACTTCCTGCTGTCCCTCGTGTGATGATCATAATATTTGAGTATTCCATGTACATCTAAATTATGAAACAATGTTTCCCCTGGATTGGCATGCTCTGGGAAATAAACAGGCAGGTGGATGGTTTGATTCAGGGTAAACTCAGACATTACCATCGGTAAAAACTTAGGGATGGTACGTAAAGACTCCCTAGTCTTTGTGGAAACCCAAATAAGGAGACTCGCACATCAGAGCCTGAAGCTCAGAAATCCTTCAGGCAGAAGTGATAGCAACTAAAACTGACACTTTCCACAACAGAAAGCGTAGCTCACATGTCACAGCCGGCTCAAAAGGAGCCAAAGTAAGTTTCTCCAACACAAACTTTCAGTCCCAAGGTGGGACTGGATTATGGATGGGAGGCTTCAGATGAAAAATGTCTCATAAATGTATGGGACACCTCCAGCTGTGCCACCGTATGGCCAACAACGGGTACATAGAAGGCTGAAATTGCAGCCAGGTGCACTAGAAATGGAAGAGTATTACAGGCCAGAATCGGATTCACTGGACAAGTAAAAGGATCCAAATAATAGGCAGCCTCCCATAGAGTGAAACGCTTCCATTTCATGAAATAAGTGGTCCTCGTGGAAGACTTCCTAGCAGCCACCAGGACATCAGCCACCTGCTAGGATACCCCAAATCTAGCCATGGCCTGTATCTTCAGGAGCCAGGAATGAAGGTGCAGAGACCTGAGATCCAGATAAACCAGGGTGCCCTGCTCCTGGGAGAGCAAGCTTTTGCACAGGGGCAGAGGTACTGGAGGTTCCACCACCAACTGCTGCAGTAAGGGGAAACCAGATCTGACAACGCCAGAAAGGAGCAAAAAGGATCATGGTTGCTCCTTCCATCTGAAGTTTGATTAGCACCCTCCTCAAGACCATCTCCACTCTGTCTACATCCTTCGGAAGATGTGGTCTCCAGAACTGGACGCACTGTACTCAAGGCGGGGTCTTACTAGTGATCTATACAGGGCCAATACCACCTCCCACGTTCTGCTGGTGACACCCTCCCTATGCACCAAGAATACCACTAGCCCTCCTAAAGTACAGTTACGTAAGAACTTACCGTAACAATAAATCTTCGAGAGAGAGAGAGAGAGTCTCTTGCAGTAGGTAACTACATATAGGACTGATGCCGGCGGGCGTCAGGACCCCAGGAAAAATTTCTAGCCAGCAGTCTCTGGCTGGGGACCGCCCCCATGTCAGGTGACCGACATCAAGTGATGTCAGTATAAAGGGGCGGTCCCCCACACCCGCCTTCCAGTTCTTTCCCACCAAAGGTCAAAGGCGAGACGAGAGAGAAGCAGATATTTCCATCCTGGAAAAGGAGCTGAAAAAGCTTAGGGGGATGGAGGGCGGGAAGGTATTACCTACTGCAACAGCCTCTCGCGAAGATCTACTGTTACACTGAGTTCTTACATAACTGTACTATCTTACTTCGAAAGGGCTCTTGCAGTAGGTAATAACATATAGGACTGAGTCCCAAGCAGTCTGGAACCAGGAGAAGCAAACGGGAGGAGGAAAGCTACTCAGGAGCAGATACTCTGGCTGTGAAGGTCCTAGGAAAGGAGACCTTGCAGAACAGCCAACCCGAATCCTGCTCTATGGTGACAGGCAATGTCCAAACTGTAATGCTTTGTAAAGGTATGGACAGAAGTCCAGGTGGCGGCTGCACAGATGTCGGCCGCGAACACATTCTTGAAACAAGCCACAGAGGCAGCAACCCCTCTAGTGGAGTGGCCTCTAACCTGACCCGGCATGGTCTTGTTGTACTTGTCATAACAGAAAGTGACACAGTGAGCCAACCATTTAGATAGGCATTGCTTGGAAACAGCATTGCCTTCTCTTTCAGGAGCAAGAGAGACAAACAGTTGATCAGTCTTTCTGAGATCCTTCGTCCTGTTGGTGTAGTATCTCAGAACTCTGTGGACATCCAAAGTATGTAGGAGGTACACACTATGATTAGAGTGCTGCGGAAAAAAGGCAGGCAACTCTATGGATTGATTCAGCGTAGATTCCGCTACTGCCTTAGGGAGAAACTTAGGGTTGGTACGCAGAGCCACACGTTCCTTGTGAAAAATCAGACACGGGATTTTACACATCAGGGCCTGGAGCTCAGAAATCCTTCGGGTGGAAATAATGGCCACTAGGAAGAGAGTCTTCCAAGACAGGAGCTTTAGGTCTGCTGAGGCTGGCGGCTTGAAAGGGGCCAGAGTAAGCTTCTCCAGAATAAAATTTAGATCCCAAGGAGGGGCAGGGACCCGGACAGGGGGTCGCAAGTGGAGGACCCCTCCAAGAAAGGTCTTGGGAGACCTCTAGCTGAGCAACCGTCCTGTCTGCAAAAGGGACATTGTAGGCCGAAATGGCCACCATGTGCACCTTTAAGGACGAATGACTGAGACCTAGATCAAAGAGGTGTCGAAGGTAATCCACAAGCCGCCCAACAGAGCATGAGAAGGGCTTGGAATCTTTGGAGGCGGCCCAAATAGTGAACTGTTTCCATTTCATAGCATAAGCTGATCTGGTGGAGGGTTTCCTGGCCTCCACCAAGATCTCAGCTACTCGGGGGGGGCCGAATCGGGCCTGAGCTACGTCTGCAGGAGCCACGCGTGCAACTGAAAGGACTTGAGGCCTGGATGGACCAGGGTCTCCTGATCCTGGGTCAGCAAAAGCTGTGACAGAGGAAGAGGAAGGGTCCTCTGAGTACTGTTGCAGAAGAGGGAATCAAACTTGCCTGGGCCAGAAAGGAGCGATCAGAATCATTCGAGCTCCTTCTGAACTGAGTTTCTGTAAGACCCTCGGAATCAATGGAATCGGGGGGGGGAAGCACAGAATACTCTGCCCTTCCAAGCGAGAGACAGAGCGTCTCTCCAAAAAATGCTGCGCCCTGGAGCGAGCAGAGGTCGGGAAGTTTTTCGTTTTGAGAGGAATGCGAACAGGTCTACCTGTGGTGTTCCCCAACGTAGGGAGATATCGTCTGCCACCCCCTGATCCAGTTCCCACTCGTGAGCTTGAGCAGATGACCGACTAAGTCTGTCTGCCAAGGTGTTCTCGACCCCAGGACGTGAATCGCCGTGAGGTGAAGGTTGTGCTACACTGCCCAATCCCAAACTCGCATCACCTCCCTGCAAAGAGGGTAGGAACGAGTTCCTCCCTGCTTGCTGATGTACCAGACTACACACATATTGTCCGTCTGTACAGCCAAGTGACCGGGAAGCAGACGCAGATGCAGAGCCTGAAGACATAACATTGTTGTTGTCAGCTCCGAAATAATGCACTACTTCAAAACAGCCAGTATACATACAGCTCGCAGGGTCGCACACGCTAGCCTACCATAGTGCATTGTGGGAAACCTGTCTCCCAAAACAAACATGAAGGGCGTTAGTTTTTTCATGCAAATAGGTATTTTTACTGAAAATAATATTTAGATAGTGATTTCTAAACTAGTAACCAGAAGTCACATTGACAGATGTAGTCTGGGTTGGTGAATAATTTTTTTTTTCTCTCCAGACAGTTCGTTACACTGCTGCTTTAAATAACTTTTTAATTTGACAACACTATTCAGCATTGTTTAGTACTGGCCTTGTAGATAAGCAAAATGTTATGTTTAGACAATCTGGGCAGACTAGATGGATCATAAGGTTCCCTTCTGCAGACACATTCTTATGTTCTTAAAGAGGACCTTCCCTGATGGTCCAAACAGTTACAGCTTGCAGTCATTATATGCAGTACTAGACCTGAAAAGGTGTATGCATTTGTTATTTCTGGCCAAGGTTTACTCTGCCTTCCATAATTTGGATTTGTTTTTGAACCCTGCTGCACTTGCCTTTGCTGTTCAGCTGCTGGGATGCTAGCTCCTGATGAGATCACTGTAGGATAGAGCAGTGACTCACACTGTGCAGTACCACGCAATTGCAACAATGTTGCAAGGGAAACCTACCAGTACTCGGTGTACATACTGTGTTCCCCCTTCCCCAAGACACCCTGTTAGCAATGCATTATGCCAAAATCTAAATGCCTTCTCTGTATTTTTTTTTTGTGTGAAATTGACTCTGCCCTATAAGGATATAAGCAGTAAAACCCTGGGCCGACAATAACACCAGGCTTGCTATAGAAGCTCTGGTATACCCTGAAGTTTTTAGCAGCTCAGAATGCGAAAACTAACTGCAGCAGACAGTAATGAAATATAATTCCAGAATCAATGCAAGAATGGGTAATTAATGCATGAAAGTCAAAGTGACTGGGGAAGGTCCTCTTTAAAGGATGCTCTGTGCAGCACAGCTGCAAGGCTATAAGTAAGCATTAATCCCCGCTGAAGGTGGCATCTAATGGGGAGTTAATGCATGGTTGGGACCGGTGTGGCATGAGGCCAGAGGCCGAGGGTGCAACGGACCAACCATGCATTAACTCCGATTATGTTCACCTTCAGCCGGATTAACGCGCTTTAACAACTGTTAAGTGCGGCCGAGGTAACCATTACACTTGAAAACTTAGCTCTTCTGATGGCCTCTTCTACTCCTGTGTCTCCGTTTCTGCGTGTGATTCCTGCCGTGATACTAGGTCCGTGGTGGAGGGCAGTCGGCTATTGGTAGAAGAGCAACACGGCATTATCGTCTCATAATGCCGTGCTATCTCCACCTGCCGATACCCGTCTACCGCCTATCGGCGTGGCGCCCTGACACAGCTCTCAATAATGCCGTGTTAAGGCAACAATTAATCCAAGACGAAGGTGGCATCTAATGGGGAGTTAATGCATGGTTGGGGCCATTGTGGCACAAGATGCCACCTTCGGAGTGGATTAATGTACTTGTAACATGGCTTGTGTTATGCTACTGTTCTGTGGCTATTGTTTTCCTTGTTATAACACACTCATCACTGCCACTAATTATGTCACTTGCTCATTTATGCTTTATATCTTGTTCTTTGTAACTCTCTGTGTAAGTGCCACAACTGCAGACATTCACTTCCATAGCGTGTACCAACTTCTGACACATTATGATTTTCATTAACTTTGCAAGATACAGATAACATTATTTTGTTAATTAGAAACCTCACAGTTCCGATCGGCTGTTCTACTCGTATATTTCCTTTTCCACTCATATTGCTACCCGGGTGCGATGTGGGAACTATCTGTTGACTGCATAGTTTACTGTCCCGAAACACTAACAGCACTTCTGTACTCTGAGTGTTTACAGCTCCGCTGATCTTTCCGACCAACAGCTAGCACTAGTCCAACAGCAGACCACTTTTGCTCTTTTTCTCAACCCCGTCATTTACGATCTTGTACTTCTGCTATCCGATTGTGCTGCCAGCATTGCTCTTTACGTCAGGTCCCGTCCTCCGCTCCCAACTGCACACTTTCAGCTGCCACATCTATTTTCTTTACTCCCTATCTCTCGGCGACCTACACCTCAGTCAGGAGTCTCCTTCACACACGTACTCCATTTCCGACCAACAGGTGGCAATCTCGTTCGCACTCCTGTGCCATTACTAGCTCTCTCCTCTGCTGATCGCGCCACCTCTTGGGTCGATCTAGCGATGTACCTACTGCTGACCACATTTCTCAAGGGATTTGTGCACGCATGAGTTCAACCCAGCATTATCGTCTCATAATGCCGTGTTGCTCTTCTACCACCTGACACTCTTACACCTATCAGCTTTGTTCCCTACACTCCTATTATTTTTGCCATGTTACAAGAAACAATGTATCTTGAAGAAGGATGCCATTTTGTGAACAAGATAACAGTACTTTACGATATGAGACCATCTGTGTTTGTGCATGTCCTTTTATGTGTATGATAAGGTGGATAAAATATTGCTGAGACCAGGGAAAAAGCCAACAGGCACCAAAAGGGCCACATTTGCAACCTGATCAGAAATTACCCCTCTTCCTTCAGACAGTAGGTCCAGATTGATGCAGCCACTCCATAACAATATCTAAAGGAATGTAAAAGGAACTGTACAAAATCTATTGATTAGGTTTTGACCCAGTAGGTTCCTCTTTTGAACCACATTTTTTACACCAGTGGGTCCAATTTGACCCATGTTTTAATTCCCCAGTGCTGTCTCTGGCTGAGACAATATATGTTCTCATGAGAAACATCCTGCTGAAGGCAGGCACTATCCAGCTTTGTTGTAAACAACTACTCTATATAAGCAGGGGATTTCTGAAGTACTTTTGCTATCCAGATTTTGGCATAATGACGTCACCCGCTCCTCGCTGGGTAAGCCCAATCTAAGTATTAGGCTTCCTCACAGACTGTATAGCCCAGGTGGTTAGGCATGTTGTAACACTAATGCTAATGTGTTTTGTGCTTTTCATCTCTGCACTTACATTGTAGTAGTCTCAGTAAACAGAAATGCTATAATGAGTTCCCGTGTCTGTATCTGATCTGTACCTAATATTTATAAAGTGTTCATTTTACTATAATCCAACATATGGGAAGGAGACTTCAATTTGATTAAGGATGCTGTACTGGATGGATTTTCCAGTCGTCCCTATCAACTGCATCAAGTGGGGAAGATGGTTCAACAGCAGGCAGCGGATATGGGATGGCTCCACCTGAGGCCTGTGTGTATATGTGTCTGTGTGTGTATGCCAGTGGAACTCTGAAGAATTCTAAATTCATGTATTCCATGTTACCATTCCGTGTGTGTGTGTTGGGGGGGGGGGGAAGCACTCTACTACTGGAATAATGCAGAGCTTTGAATTCTTCTATTTCATGGTAAACAATCACACAATCTATTCATATGGAAAAAGACAGGTGAAAAACATCTGTGGAGGGACTATTTCACATAATTTAGCCTCATTTAATTGTATTTTTTGCGGCTTTGAAAACTTTTAGAGTGTTTGTTTTTGAAAAGTAGCCTATGGGCCCATTTTATATAAGCAATAAGGCACTATGGGGCGTTGCTGGTACAAGTTTCCCCACGGTCAGGGGGCTGAAAGGCACCAGCTTTGCCTCATGCCTCACTATGCCCCTGATTGTGGGGAACCCACACAACACCCTGTCACTTTATTGCTTAAACCACACCCACCTGAAACACATGTCATTGACTACAAGCAGCCCCCTAACCTTTCTAACATAATAATTAGCAACAAACTCCCAGCAGATCAAAATAACCGGGAAACGAGAGGGACAACACAATGTAATTGGCAAGATGTAAGACCTGCACCCACACATGCACGCAGACCACCATCAAGACAAGCCAGAACAGCACAATAAAAATAAATGGATCCTACATATCTTAATCCAGCAACGTGGTTTACTTAATTTAGTGCAAAAAGTGCACAAATAGGTGCTATATAGGGGAAACAAGACAACTACTACAAATCAGGATGAAACACCACTGACACTCAGTAGTAAACCAGACTATCAGCACACTAGTAGGACATTTTTCATAAATAGACTATTCCCTCTCAGACCTATCTGTCCTGATACTAAGAGGCAACTTCAAAAACACACAGGCGAGAAGGACACGGGAACTGAAATATATTAAACAATTTAATTCTCACTTTAATGGACTGAATTAGGACATTGGATTTATGACACACTATGGTAAACTAATTCTGTACGGTACTGTTTACTAAAACAAAAAAAGTTCCCCCACCCTGTGTATTCTTAGGTCTTTCTAATCTATGTTCTTGTCTGGTTACTTTCCAACTATCTCTCCTAAACATTATATCAGCCCGTCTTCCTATCATCCCCCTACAGCTTTAGACTTGTTCCTATTCATTGCCTACCTACCCCCTGTTAAGTTCTTCTCACATATTACTTTAAAACAATACATCACAGTGTACACAGACCTTACACTCTGTTTATCTCAGGTCTTTGTTGTTCTGTGTTCCTGACAGGATACCCTTCCAATCATCACGTCAAAGCTTCCATTCAACCTCTCCTGTGAATATCTTACCACTTCCTGCCAATCAACCCTTCCTGTTAAATTCCTTTTATAACATGGTTTGGCAAAAATATGCAACCCAATAGGTGGAGTCACTCTGTGTGCCCATGGATTAAATTCCCTCTTTAATCCAGTTTCACAGAATGACTCCTGCAAAGTGCCACTGGGATTTGTTGTGTGCTGCAAAAAGAGAAACTGAGAGGCAGCCATTACAAATGGGTGAATTCAGAAGACAGCGAGCTGAGTGTGCTCCACAGCTGGCTGTCCCGCCATGGTCCCAGGCACAAACACAATCAAAGTGTATATTTACAGAGCGAGGGAGCGAGTGTGAGATGGTCAGTGTCCCGATGATTGTTGCAGCAGATTGGTGTGCTGCTCTCACTCTCTCTCTCTAACGGCTGCAGCAGCACATCAGCTAGGTAGCACAGGACCGTAACTTAAAAATTGCCAAAAAAAAACGAATACATTCCTTTTGTGTCCATGCTGTCACTTACCGTCATAAAGCAGACCCAGAGGATTGCCGCTATATCCAGATCCACGCCATGTGTGCAGAGACAGAGCAAAAGTGAGCAACTGACGTTTCAGTGTGTAGAGAGAGCAACAAAGAGCCAGTTACACTGGGACAGAACGACGTTTAGCCCAAGGCAACATGTAGTCATTTGTGTTCACAGTAGTAGCGAGACAGTGAGAATGGTACATAAACATTTCTGCCCTGCAGTCACCGGGGGAAATTCACTCTCGCTGCCTGTCTGCTGACCACAATCCAGCCGTCACCCTCCCCAAACTCTGTCAAGTTGTTGCGCACCCCCTCCCGAACACCCATACATATATGCTATGTACAAGAAATGTAAGAAATCATACTACTGTAATGGTATATTTCTAGTATTTGTGTGTTCATAACATAACAGAAATATGCAGTACTTTTCCACTCGGCAGGATATAGTGACATTTCTTCTCTTTTAAGAGAAATAAAACACTTTCCCTTAATTTATTTCAGTTTTGTAATTAACCCATGTTATATAGAGATTAATCACCCTGGTGCTGTGACACCCTTGTCATGGCCCTCGGTACTCACAATGCACCCGTGTTGATTAATCCCTCAATAACCTAAATACCCCATCATGGGTCATTGCTTACCTTAGTTATTTTAAAAATTGTATCATTTTGGGGGGGGGGGGGCGCTAGAGAGTCAGCTTCTAGGACAGATGGCTTTGATGTCAGCTCTCTTCTCGAGCTCAGCTATTCACCCCCAAAATAAAGAAATAAGGAGGAAAACAACTCATCCCTTGATAGAATCATATTCCTGAGGACCTAAGCAGCAAAAGCAAACATTTTTGACAATGGGGCACCCAAGAAAGCAACAAGGGCAACAAAAGCAAGCCCAGACAGACAGAAAGACAGACAATGCCATGAATGTACCACAGCACAGTAGTGATGGAGGTTCTGAACCTCCCTGGCAAGAAATGGTGGAGACAATAAGGGCGGTGGAGACAATAAGGGCAATGGATGCCAAAATGGAGCACACTCTGAATAAATTGGAATGTCATGATGTGGCCATCAAAATGTTATCAGAAGCTGCAGTGAAGCAGGAGAAATGGACTATTTCTACTCAAGCAGTGGTGACCACTATGACAAAAGAGAACTCCCAGCTCTGTGGAAGAACTGAAATGCTCAAGAATGAAATACGGGCCGGGAATCTGCAGCTGATCGGTGTCCCAGAAAGGGTCGAGGGCACCTCTGCTTTATTTTCTAATGGAGTGGCTCCAAAGTTTGAATCTTGTTCCCTGACTGCTTCCATTGGGAATCGCTGAGGTCTGCATACAGGGTGAAGCCCAGAATATGACCACAGAACACATCGCAGCCTCGGACTGTTCTAATACATATTGCGGGCTCAGAAATTCTTGATGTAGTGCTTAAATATGTCAGAGCTGCATACCCTTTATCTATCAATGCATCAGACAAAGTTCTTTCCGTATTTATCTTTCCAAATGAGGGCACGCCATAAGAAAGTCAACGGAGTCAGAAAGCGCTTGACATTTCTGGAAATAACCCACCCTTTCTTCGTACCAACCAGACTTCGCATAGTGTATGGGGGGAAAAAATACAGGTTACTCACCTACAACAGTTCTAGAAGTGGTATATGTTGTTCATCCACACTGTCTGGCAGGTACCTTGCCACTTTAAGATGGGCCGGAAAGTCTTCAAGCTGGCTCCTCCCACCCACCTGGGTGATGAAACTCTTGGCTCCGCCCCATGACGCCAGCTCTAGCCCACTGGAAGCCAGGTTGTGCGCCGAAGCCGGGGAAGTTGGGTGGGTCCGTATGGATGAACAACATATACCACTCCTAGAACTCCTGTTACAAGTGAGTAACATGTATTTCTAGGGGCATGGATATGTTGTTCTATCCACACTGTCTGACAAACTCCTAGCAGTTCTCCGGAATGGAGGGAGGCAAGGCGCACACTCCCTACTTAGGGAACAGGTACTGGAGAACTGAGGTTCCAAAACCAGCATCCCGGCATGACTCAAGGTCGATGTGGTAATGGGAAATGAAGGTGTGTGCTGACTTCCAGGTAGCAGCCCTGCAAATTTCCTGGATAAGGATGTCCCTAGAAGCAGCCGCCAACGCAGCGGTATGACAGGTGGAATGAGCTCTAAGCCCTATGAGAGGCTCCCTACCCGCCAACCTATAGCGGAGATCAATGCAAGAAGTGATCCACCTGCCAATTGTCTGCTTGGCTGCAGGTCTGCCAGATGCGGTTTCAGCGTAGGTGACAAAACAGCTGGCGAACCTCTCCCCGAACTTCTGCTGTACGCTCTTCGTAGTAAGCGAGCACTCTTCTCAGGTCCAAAGTATGGAGCCTGTACTCGGCCTCAGAGGTGTGACTGGGGCACAACACTGGCAGAGTCAACATCTGGTTCAGGTGAAACTCTGACACCACCTTCGGGAGAAATTTTGGGTGGGGGCGCAGGACAACTTTGTCCTTGTGGAGGACCAGGTAGGGAGCTTTGATGGAAAGCACCTGGAGCTCCCCAATCCTTCTGGCTGATGTGATAGCCACCAAGAAGGTGGTCTTCCATGACAGGTGAGAGATGTCACCTGTGCATCGGTTCGAATGGCTTGCCCATGAGCTTGGCCAATACCAGCAGTAAATCCCACGGAGGTAATGGTTCAAGCACCGAAGGGGATATGTGATCTAGGCCCTTGAAAAAGCACCAGACCACCTTCTCCTGTGCCACCGACTGCTTGCCGGCCCGTGCCCGGTAAGCAGAGATGGCTGCCAGGTGCACCTTGAGGGTCGCTGACCGAAGCCCTTGCTGGGAAAGGGACTACAGGTAGTCCAGAATGCTAGCCAGTGGATGGGATGAGGGGTCCAATCCCTTGCCCTGACACCAAATGGAGAATCTCTTCCATTTAAAGGCACAGCATTTTCTGGTCGACTCCTTGCGGGATGCCTCAATGATGTTGAGGACAGTGTCGGAAAGACCCAAGGCCTGGAACTCTAGCCGCTCAGGAACCAGGCCATCAGGTGCAGGGATTAAAGGTCCAGATGGAGTACCTTCTCCTTGTTGATGGAGAGCAGGTCTGGGCGGACTGGAAGCCACCTCGGGAGCCTGGAGCTGAGGCTGAGGAGATCTAGATACCAGAAATGGCGAGGCCAGTCTGGGGTTACCAGGATCACCTGAGCCTTCTCCCTCTTGATCTTGAGGAGCACCTTGTGGATCGAGGGAAGGTGTAGAAGAGGCCTGGGGTCCATGGTCTGGAGAAGGCATCCCCCTGCAGCGAGCCCTGCTGAGGGGGCGGGCATGGTACAGCATCAGCTTGACATTCTCCCGGGAGGAGAACAGGTCCACCTGAGGTGTACCCCCGTGGGAGAACAGGTCTTGTACCATCTCCGGCAGGACACACCACTCATGAGATGCATCGCCTATCCGGCTGAGGGCATTGGTCAGACTGTTGGAGGCTCCTGCCACATGAATGGCTAGGAGATCTGCCTCCAGGCTGAGCACGAGAGACCAAATGTGAAGAGCTTCCTTGCACAGAGGCAAGGAGTGTGTCCCGCCCTGTCTGTTGAGATAGTACATGGTCGTGGTGTTGTTTGTCTGTCTGGACCTGGACCACTTGACCCCAAACAAACTGAGTGAAGGCAATCAGGGCTAGCCAGACCGCTCAGAGCTCCAGCAGGTTGATGTAGCATCAGGACTCCTGAGGGGACCAGAGTCCTTGGGCTCTGTGCTCCCCCAGATGGGCACCCCAACCCATCAGAGAGGCGTTGGTTGTCAAGATGACCATCGGCTTGGGGCAGACAAATGGGATTCCCTCCCGCAGATGAGCTGGGATGAGCCACCACTACAGGCCGTTCCATATCTCCTGGGTCACAGAGACAGGCTGGTCTGGATGACCTGTGCGCTGAGACCACTGGCAGGCCAGCCACCACTGCAGGGGGCGCATATGCCAGCGGGTCCAACGGACCACGCTGGTGCAGGCCACCATGAGACCCAGAAGGCGCAGGAAGTCCGGGGCAGGGTGCAATTGACCAACCAGAAATGATTGGGTAAACGAGGAAAGGATCTTGGCCCTGTCCGCTGGGCTCTGGCTCGGAGAGAGTCGAGCTCCGCTCCTATTAACTGTATCACGTGCGAGGGCATGAGTTCTGACTTGGCCTCGTTGATGAGGAGGCCAAGTTGAGAACAAGCCTGGAAGGCCAGAACCCTGGACTGCTCCGCCTCCTGCCTGGAGGGGCCTGTTATCAGCTAGTCATCCAGGTAAGGGTAGACCAGGACCCCTCGGTGCCGCAAAAATGCTGCCACCACTGCGATGCATTTGGTGAAGACCCTGGGAGCTGATGAGAGGCATGGCGTGGAACTTGTAGAGGAATCCCTCTGCCTAAAAGCGGAGGAACCGCTGATGAGACGGACAGATTGGGACGTGAAAGAACGCGTCCTGGAGGTCCAGGGAGCAGAATCACATGCCCTGCTCCAGGGATGGTATTCTCTGAACCAGGGTTACCATCCAAAAGGTGCGTGGCCTTAGGAACTTGTTCAGGTCGTGCAGCTCGAGAATAGGGCACCAGCCCCCGTCTGTTTTGGAACCAGGAAGTACCTGGAAACAAATCCTGGGCATGGAGGAGGCTCCGCCACCTCGCTGAGTACCCCCTTGTGGAGGAGCTGGTTGATGTCATCTTGGAGAGCTGACTGGGAGGCTGTGGACCCAGTAGCCCCCCGCGGGGTTTGGGCTTGAAAGGGAGGGACCTGCTTGAACTTCAGAGGCAGACCCCTGCTGACCACTTCCAGCACCCAGCGATCCGTGGTGATAGCGGAGCAGGCAGAAAGGAAGTGGCTGAGCTGGACCCCCACGGGGGGACCCAGGGGAGGTGAGACGAGGTTGGGGGTGGCACACCACAACCCGTCACTGGGCAGGCTTAGAGGAAGAGGGACTGACCGAGGAGCTGCTAGGGCCCTTCTCCCTGGGCTTCCTGACCGAGGAAGAGACAGACTTGGCTCTAGGGTGCCAAGTTTGAGCCTGCTGGTCCTGCTGCTGGGCAGATCTTGCCACAGGAGCGGAGGGACAAAAGGGCTTACGCTGCTGATGATGGCCTTTGTCCTTCTGCGCAGATGTGACCGAATCTAGGGTGGCATTGGATTTTTCAATGCACTGAAGGTGGCCTTCCACACCGGGCCCGAACAGGTCGGTGCCCAGATAGGGAACATCTGCGAGCTCATGCTGGGTGTCTGCCCTGAAGGTTGAGATCCGCAACCAAGCCCTGCGGTGCATGGCCACTGCGGCTGCTACCGAGCGGGCACAACAGTTTCCAATATCGAGTGCCATCTGGAGCTGCTGCTTTGCCACCGCCCTTTCCTGATCCCAGACCTGCTTGACCGTGGTCTGGAGGTTGGCCTGGAGATGAGGGAGCACCTCATCCAGGGAGCTCAACAGGGTGCGAGAGAAGTGTGCCATAACAGCTGAGCTGGCCTGGCGAAGGCCCAAAGAGGTGGCAGCGTACACCTTCTCCCCCGAGTAGTCCAATTTCTTGGACTCCTTATCTTGAGGCTTGTCCACATCCCTCGGGTTGCCCGAGCACCGGAAGACAGAGTCTGCCACCTACCCCTCGGCCGAAGGGTTCTCCGAGAAGCCGGAGACAGAGCCTGTGGGGACCACGTACTTGTGGGCCATCCTGGTCAATGGCGCTGGGTAGGAGGCTGGACACTGCCAAAGTTCTAATGCCGGGCCCACAATGGCCTCGGCTATGGGGAAGGTCTCTGTGGGGGAGTCCCCCTTGTCCAGAATCTCTGTAAGGGGATATCTGGCCCATTTCTGCACAGGTTCGAGCGGCATCCCGGTGGACTCCGAGATGAGCCGAAGAATACCGAGGAATGAGGTGGGGCTCTCATCCACAGAAAGCCCCCGAGGATTGCAGGTCAACTAGACGGGAATGCAACAAGGAGTCTTCGAACTCAGAGGAGACCACGTACAGCTGTTGACCACCTGAGCCACTATCCACTCGTCGAGGGCGATCGGGGGTGAGAGTGACCAACAACTGATGGGCAAACCTTGAACCAGCCAAGAATCCTTGGTCGGTGCCCCATTCTTCGTCTGAGGAGGTGGTGGTTCCACCACAATAGGCGGAGCAGCCGGTTTTGGACAAGCCGTCAGCACCGAAACAGAGTCCTCGACCGGGGAACCGGCGGCAGGAGTCTGCGTCAGCCGTTCGGGTGATAGCAACTTGATTGCAGGTGTAGAAGCTGGCGTCGGCTTGCTACAGGCCAAAAGGAGCTGTTGCCACATTAAATCCTCATAGTGCTGACGCAACTTGCACTGGAGCCTCTTCTCAGCCGAGGAGGATGAGGAAGAAGAGCGGCAGGGCTGCTTTTTGCGATGTTGGGACCGAGACCCCCGACGGGATTTCCCCGATGCAAAGGTGGATAGATACAGAGATCCTGACCGGCGGCGGACCGAGGAAGGAGCAGGGGAAACCCGCTGCTCCTCCAGTTCAGGGTCCTGGGCCAGGGACTTTGGCTCAGCAGTCTGAGGCAAGTCCTTGGAAGGCATCGGTGTCTGAGACAAAGAGTTGTCAGCCTCCTCGGTTGACAACCTGTCGGTGGGCTCGAGAAAAATCTCGGCCGTGTCAACAGGCGTTTTGGCAGACTGATCTGACGGGGACACCGTGAAACCAGCAGCCCGGTCCGTAACTTCGACTGAAGTCAAGGGTCAACGGTCCCTGGAACAAGATCTCTCCCGCTCCAGAGAACGTCGACAGTCTTTTTTCAGTTCCTTTTTTTCAGGACAAAGAATGAGTCCCCGAAGGACCCTCCCCTTTAGTTGAGAGGGGCTGGCACAGCTCCCGAAAGGAAGCCATACAGGAAGATCCCAGTTGGAGCAGAATGAAGGCCGCAGTCGAAGAGGAGCTTGCCATGGCCTGGGCCACCTCCTCCTCGAGAGCTGTTAGCTGCTTTAGTTGCTCCGCAGAGCCCGCCACAGCGGACACCATCCAATTGGCCTCCGATTTGACCGGGGGGGTACCATTTCTCTGGTCTTTCCAGTAGAACTTGGGCAGCGCGGTCCTCACGCACTGAAGGAGAGGACGACAGGCACATCTCGCAAGCCTGCAGATCATGGATGTGCCTGAGCCAATAAATGCACGAGGCGTGGGGGTCATGCACAACATCTTCTGCCCACAGGGGCACCTTCAGAACCTGGGAACGGTCTTGTCTTTCATTGCAGTCGCGAGAGAAGAGGGTGAAGACTGAACTCGAACGAGTTTAAAGAAAGTTTTGGAAAAAATCCAAAGATTTTAGAGCCACGGCCTGCAAAACGTGAGAGCGCTAAGGAGGGAACCTGATGCTTCCAAGCGGTAAGGAAGATCTGGCGTTATGAGGTGGAGCCGAGAGTTTCATCGCCCAGGTGGGTGGGAGAAGCCAGCCTGAAGACTTTCCGGCCCATCTTAAAGCGGCAAGGTACCTGCCAGACAGTCTGGATAGAACATATCCACGCCCCTAGAACTCGCAGTTCTCGGACCCATCAGATGCGGGTATAAGGACTGAAAAAAATGGAGGCCGAATTTGCAGCAAGGGTCAGACAAAATGAAGGAGAAGACGACTCAGAAGAAGAGGGATAAATGAGTGACCCGACTAGTGAGTTATAAAGTTTAGACACTGCAGTGACTTTCAAGTATCTCTTTAGTTATTAATTCCTTTCTGGAGCTATTTTGGGCGATAATGTCTCTTTCTCGATTCGTTGTATATTTTTTTTTTTGTTTAAGAGTGCCTAAAGATCCTTTTTTGGTGGGTAAAAGGATTTGATTTTGGGGTCGTCCTTTCTACACGTGGCTTCAGCCATTTTAGTGCATGACTCGAGAAGAGAACAGGTCGGGGCACGACTGAAGTACTGCACATCCACATAATAAAAGGCAGGGAAAGTTTCTTTGGGTTACATGTTTAAATGTTTGTTATAATCCTGCTCAAATCTACGTAATATCACTACAAGGTGGGTGGAATGCTGAGTTTGTGGGAAGAGACATAAATCGGAGCCAACACATCCCTTATGTTTCAAGTTCTCTAAAATGGTTAATAGCAAACCTAGTGCGTTTGCGTTTAAAGGTTTATGGTTAAAACAAATCTCTTTGGGAAGATACCAAGCCACTGAAGTGGCTAGCAACTCTTGGATTCTTGTATATGCATGTTAATTCATGAATCCCCCACTCCTACTATACCAGAATATAAAGCCAGTTTATACTGTACCCAAAAATCTGTAAAGGACTTATAAATGTTGTAATAGCATCCAAACATACCTGGTGCTTTATATGAGGATGATATTGTCATTATGAAAATAATAAACATAAATTTTTAAAAACTGCTTCACAGTGTGTATAAATGCTGCTTATGTTGCTTAGTTTGCTATTCACCTGAAGAAGGTACCTGTGAGGCCTTGAAAGCTTGTGTAACTATACTATCTTTGTACAAGACATATGTTGGCCCAATGAAAGGTATCAAACCTTCCAGCGGCAGTAGTATACCCAGAAATTAATTACACACAGTGCACAACAGCATGGAACAATGCATAAAATAAACTGTTAGCTCCAATTAGATATACATTTTCAGTATAGGCAGACTGCACACAGAATACACAGTATGATATCTCACTCTGAAGATGGGTGACCCCAGGTGGCAGTGCAAGCGAGCGAGCGTCTCTCAATGGCACTGTGAGCATGCACGCGTACTGACATCACTCGCCGCCCTAGCCCACAGGGGACCCAGGGTTTTGGGGAAAACAGCACCAAGATAAGTGCCACTCAAGACTTATCAGGATGGTATGGTGACCCTCTGCAGGCCCCACACCGCCTATTGGGCACCGCACCGCCATCTGAGTTAAACTCCTGAGGGGCCTGGAAAACCCCAAAGGCTAATAATAGTTCATAAATTAAAGACACACTTATTTTCTACATTGTTTTGTTTTTCAAGTAATTTTATAACATATAAACAAACGGATAAAATAACGCTTGTTGTTTATAATGTAATAAAATTATTTGAAAGAAACAAGAGACATGGTGGTGACAAAGTATGGGTGTGTGTGCTACAGTATTATGAACCATTTACTTGGAAGCTACTGGTTAAGCACCACAATCCTTGTGTGCACTTTTGTGAAGCAAAACCCCAAAGACCCAGTCATGGGGATAAACCGTGGGGCACTAGAGGCAGATGGCTAAGTCTCAAAGATGGCCAGTCATGGGGCTGGGGAGAGTGTCGGCAAGAATGTGGGCCGCCTGAGAAGAGGGGGTGCAAAAAAAAGGCAGGCAGTAATGAAAGTTTCAGCACTAATTAAGTATAGGAGCTTGTTAGTAAGACCATAAACACTGGCACCTCTAGATTATCAATTGTGGTCAGCTGCTAGGATTAGGAAGGGGAACCACCGTATCATTGGGGTACACCACATTTGAAAGTGTAGACAGGAGAGTCACAGAGCTCAACAGCAGGTAGCTACCGGGTACGGGCAGACACACCAGGGCCCTGTTACATAGGGGTTGACTAAGGAGGGAGGACATTTCTAGGTGGCACTTTGTACCCACCAAAGGCTGGATTTGTAATTGGCACTGTGCATCGTGTCAAGGGGGGAGCTCCTCCGCCTAGAGATACGAGTCTTCTTTATTACATAGTACTATCATATGACATGTAACAGAGTGGATCTTAAATCTAACCATTTTGTGCTTCCCCTATGTCTCTCCCCAAACTTCTTTTCAGGACAACAAGAGAACATTACTTACCATAGTAATCTTGTTTCTTCCCAGCGATACTCAGGTATTCATAACTTTCTGCAGCAAGCCTTCTAGGTAGGACTGCCCGGAGAGAATAGAACACATGCAAATGAGGGAATTCTTTGCATGTGACAACTTTTCAAATGCTGCCCTGTATTAACTGCCAATGTTCTGAACTCTTCAGCTATCCTAATAGCTTGGAAAGGCAGACCCATGGAAGTAGAATACTATAAGTATTAATGATTAATATAATTAGAATTTGAAAAATCCCCAACCTCCTAATAAAAGATCTCAAACTGGAGGAAGAACACAAAGAAACTCCAAAATGTCAGAAACACCTGAAAAGAGGGGTAAAACACAATGAACCCTATTGCTAAGATTTGTACTTGGATGTGGCATATATATATATATATATATATATATATATAAAATAGTTAGGGTTGAGGAGCCATTTCTATGTTAAACCCCAAAACTTTGCACCTTAATAACTTGCAACAGTTTGATGGATTTGCCTGAAATTTGGAATTTATCATCAAGAACCATAGGCCTTGGGATCTGCCAAGTTTCGTACTGGTCGGATATACGGCTGCGGAGTTATTAAGTGTGATCTGTGCGCGCGTTTACGCTTTTCTGGAATTCTGTGGTCACGCCTACAGGTCGTACGGTTTGCGTGATCGGTCCAAAAATCTTCAGGGAACGTGCAGCCGGGTCCCTAATGTGCCTTTCAAGATTTCGTGAAAAATATTAAACGGTTCAAAAGTTATTCAAAAACAGTTTCCATTATAAGTCAATGGGAAAAGTTAACAAAAGTTCAACACTTTCGCAAATGCATTTTACTTTCGCAAATGGGCCTGTTATCGCAAATCGGCCATTTTGTTTTCAGTTGGTGATCAGAAAAATGGTTGGCATTTAAATTTGGGACCTCTAGCAACCTAATTTTTTTGTATTCACCTAGTCGGCCCCGAGGATGCTTGCCATGTCTTTATTTTGTAGAAACACCCCAGAAATATGTTTTTCAAATTTCTGAAAAAGTACTTCAAGAATTACTTGCTCACTTAAAGTAAACAAGAATTTTTGCGAAAGCTTTCAGAATTGAGACAGTAATTTTCTAGTCTGTAGGAAAATGACAGCAATTCTTTTTCACTACACTGCAAAACAACTCGTTGGGAGTTTTGGGCTGAAATTTGGAGAAAACGCAGCCGATATCTCACAGATGTGCCTTTCAGTGTTGTATTGAAAAATATTACACGGCGGCAAAGTTATGGCACTCCAAAGTTGACAGTTTTTCCTATAGGATAACATTACGGCGCTCAAGCATTACAGGAATCCTTTGGCACCCTGCTGCAAAATAACGGTTTGGTCTTTTTTCCTGAAATTTGGAGGAAGACAGCCAACAGCCCACAGATGTGCCTTTCAGTAGTTTGGTGAAAAACATTACAGGGAGGCAAAGTTATGGCGTCTCAAGTTTTCTTTTTTCCCATAGGATAACTATTACGCGCTCACGCCAGGCTCGATCTCTGAAACGGTGCGTAGATAATGGACTTTTCTGTCGGAAAATTTCTTAGCCCACAATGGGGCTAAGATTCAAATTAGCCAGACAGTTGTAAATAATATGACTTTTAAATTTTTTTTCAGTCGACGGTTCCTGACCTATAATGTATTTAGTATTCCAAGATCTCATTTTCGCGCCGATACTCATTATTTTGCATACATTATTTGTATCACTGTCTTTCTCAATGCAGGTTTTGGGGAAACCAGCCTGCGCTACATTACTGTTACTGCCTTTCCGCTATGGATCCGCACTGCTTACTCTCACCATTGACGCTCTGCGCAACCATGTGCTGCTATCCTTTGCTTTCATTTGCGCTATGCTCTGTTATTTTTGCCATTTCTGTCTACAGTACTGTTTATCTTACTGTTTCACTTACATCGCCATGCCCACTGACATTTCTGTTTGCAGGCACCATGTTACTATGTGACAACACATCACGTGGCAGACCATTCCCGCTTCACGCCACCATGTGGCTAATCTTTCTGTTCTCATTCGTGCTTGTGTTACCATGTAGCGCCACTGTTAGCATTTCTGTTTGCGTTGCTGTCCCTGTTAGTATGCCACAACACATCATGCAGTGGAGCGCGGGGCCCGCCCCGCCAACGCCATGTCAGCGGGAGGCCCCGCCCGCCGATGCATTACATTCACTATTTCTCGTTATCATTCTCAAAAGAAGGGAAATTAGAGGCAAAACTCCGTTTAATGCATTAGTTAGGGTTGTCCGACAAAAGGTGAAATTCCTGTTAGGTACCTTCACCTCACCCCCCACCGCACTTGGTGCATTGATCGTGGGTCCCAACTCTCACCCCATTCTCCCATACTTCTGCTGCTTTACACATGTCATGGGGTGAGAGTTAGGCTGACGATCCCAATGCGCACCCCAATGCCAGTTGGGGTGGGTGGGGGTCCAAGGGGGTTTCAACCCTAACAGCGTAATTTCCTCACTTTTTGTCGCTGTGGAACAACCCTAACTAATGCATTAAACGGAGTTGCTCTTATATATATATATATATATACACATACATACATACACACACACACACACACACACACACACACACACACACACACAATAGGGGTGAGTGGTAAATGAGTGAGATAAAACAGTGTATCATCCACTGCAGTGTGATATTTTTACCCTCTGCTCTACTGTGATGATATGAGACATTTACACACACAGGTCACTGATATCATCACCCTAGGCAGCTTTCCCCTCAGCATGAAAGAAACACCTGTGCTGTTACCATAGGCACAAATGCAGAACTACCGAGAGGTCTCACTGCTGCCTACAGCTAACTCAGTGAGCATTACAAAACACACCTATCCCCCACCAACTTCCAGCTCATTACTGTGATGCTCTCAACTTGATGCAGCCAGAATTCCAAACAGCACAGCTTCACAGAACAGTCTAAACTACTGCCTGCAGCTAACTCAACTACCACTGAAACACACTCTCACTTGTTCCTTAAACTCTGATTCTCACCCATTACAATTACAGTGACAATTTCAACTTCACTGCAGCCAGAATCCTAAAGAGTACAATTTCACAGAACACTGCACTCTGCCTGCAGCTAACTTAATTACCACTGAAAACAGTATCAGCTGTTCTGACACTCTGCCTCTCAGTTCATTACAATTACTGTGATGCTTTGAACTTCACTGCAGCCAGACTGCTAAACAATACAGCTTCACAAAAGTATGTTTCTCATTCCTATCTAAAACCAACTCATTTAGCATTGCAAAACACACTCATATGTATCTCAGAGTTTATAACACTGCCAGCCCATTCAGAAAAGCTCACACACAGAATGAGCAAACACATTAACAGGAACAGAACACAAGACAGCATAACAAAACTTCTGAAACTCTTGGTCCTATTGTATATCGAATACATGATGGCATATCGTGGCAGCAAAAGTCACCTCCGCATCGTGAGCTTGGATATCCTCACTGAGTGCTGCACAATATTTGCCATAGCACACTCATGCCCATCATGTATCCTATATATACATACATACACACATACACATACATACACACATACACACAATATATATATATATATATATATATATACACACACATACATATATATACATATATATATACACACACACACACACACACACACACATACATATACACATACACACACTTTTCTGGTAGCACAGCATGCGGGAGTGCAGAGGCTAAGGTTCTGGAAAGGGAGGCAGGGCGGGAAGTTATGAATACCTGAGTATCACTGGGAAGAAACAAGATTACTATGGTAAGTAATTTTTTCTTCTAACCCCAGTAATACTCAGGTATTCATAACTTTCTGCAGACTACCAAGCAGTACCACTGGAGGTGGGCACAGAACTTTATTTTGGAAACAGACTTCGCAGGACTGTTGTGCCAAACCTAGCATCACTCCTAGATTGAACTTCCAAGTTGTAGTGCTTTGTAAAGGTGTGTACTGTTTTCCAGGTAGCTGCTTTACAGATATCAACCAGTGGAACATCTCTGGCAGCTGCTAAGGTAACAGCTGTCCCTCTCATGGAGTGGGCCCTCAATCCTGTTGGGTGCTCCCTACCAGATTTAGTGTAACAGAATTGGATACATTGAACTATCTATCGAGAAATTTACTTTTTGCTGGATTACCCTTTCTCACATCCCTATAAGTCAGGAACAGCTGTTTTCTGTCCTGCCTATGGTCCTTGGTGGCTGTCATGTAGTAGCTGAGAGCCCTCTTGACATCCAGACTGTTAAGTCTTCATTCACCAGACCTGGAATGCTCAGTGAAAAAGACAGGTAGGGTGATGGACTGGTTAAGGTGGAAATCAAAAAACACCTTGGGGAAGAATTTTCTGTTTTTCCTCAGGACTACCTCATCCCTATGGAATGAGATGTAGTCCTGTTCAATGCAGAGAGCCTGAAGCTTGCTGATCTTTCTTGCAGAAGTCATTGCCACTAGGAAAACTGTTTTCCTTGTGACATATTTTAGATGAGCTGAAGACAGGGGCTCAAAAGGAGGCCCCATGAGCTTGGCTATGCACACACTGAGGTCCCATGCTGGCATCAGCTCCCTGTGAGGGGGATGCAAATGGGCCAGACCCTTAAAGAACCTCCTAAAATTAGGTTCTGAGGCTACTGTTACCTTTGCTCCAGCAGAGATACAAGCAGACACTGTGGCCAGGTGAACCTTCAAGGAACTGGGCTGCAACCCAAGGGAATATGAGAGAGGCAGTCGAGAACAGCTGACACCCCAGCCTGTACTGGCACCAAGCCTCTAGTTGAACACCAGATTGAAAACCTCGTCCATTTTGACGAATAAGTTTTCTTAGTGGAGGGTTTCCTGTACCCTCTCAGAATGCCTAACACTGCTTCAGAGAGGTGTAAATTGGCATATTCTAGGTCCTCAAGAGCCAAGCTTTGAGACTGAGAGACCTGAGGTTCGGGTACAGCAGGGTTCCCTGGTTGGAGGTTAACAAGTTGTGCCTCCGAGGGAGAGGTACTGGTTTGGCTACAGACATGGAGAGCAGTAGAGAGTACCATGGCTGCCTGGGCCAATCTGGAGCTATCAAGATTAGAGATGCTGAGTGGGATCTGAGCTTGAGCAGTACTCTGAATATCAAGGGAAATGGAGGAAAGGCATACAGTTCTCTCCCTGACCAATCCAGAGCCAGGGCATCCAAAGGTAATGTATCCTGATTTGGTGGTCTGCAGCAATACTGTGGCAGGTGGTGGTTCTGGTGGGATGCAAACAAGTCCATCTCTGAAGTGCTCCACCTCCTGAAGATCACTTGCACCACTTGCCTGTTCAGGGTCCATTCGTGATGAGCCTGGTTGATTCGACTTAAAGCATCTGTCAGGATATTGTCCTTTCTTGGCAGATGGAATGCCTGCAGGGATACTACCAAAGAGTAAGCCAGGGTCCAGATTTTCATGGCTTCTGTACAGAGAAGACCTGACTTGGTGCCTCCCTGCTTGTTTATGTAATACATCGTGGTGGGGTTGTCTGTTCTGACTTGTACCACCTTCCCTTGCACCAATGCTGAAAAAGCTTTTTAGCACCAGAAACACAGTGCTGAGTTCTAGCAAGTTTACGTGCTGAAGGGACTCTGCAGCTGACCACGTGCCCAGGGTTGTTATTCCCTAGACGGGCACCCCAACCCAGGAGGGTTGCATCTGTTGTGAGAACTACTGAAGAAGAGACTCTATGAAAAGGAAACCCCCTCTCTTAGGTTGGATTCCTCCTTCCACCACTGGAGTGCTGGTAACAAAGTCCTTATTACCGGGATGGGCTTTGAAAGAGAGTCTTTCCTTTTTATTTATTTAGAGTGGGATTAATACCTTTGAGTCAGAGACTCATTTTCAAAGGTTCCAAATCAAGGACAAAACAATACAATACAATACAATACAATACAATACAATACAGATTGGCAGAGATCACAGGGTAAGCATCATGATATCAAATACTTTGACTCCAATGAGCCCTGAGGTGGAATTGGATGTCTTTCATTTGGAACGTGGAGCGCAGGACTGTGCCTGCGGCCATATGGCCCAGTAACTGCAGAAACTGCCTTTTAGTTTTGTGTTTGTGCAATCTGAATGACTCTGCAATCAGCTGGAGGTTTCTGGCCCTGTCCAGAGGCAGGTAGGCCCTGCCTTGCAGGGTACTGATCTCTGCCCCTATGAGCTGCTGGATTTGTGCAGGACTGAGGACTGATGTTTTGTGATGGATCAGGAACCCCAGAGACTCCAGGAGCCCTTGGATGATCTGTAGATATTGTGTGACTTGGTCTGGTGATTTCCCTAAAACCAGCCAGTCATCTAGATATGGAAATACTATGACCCCTGCCTTTGAAGGTGTGCCAGAACTGCTGACAGGCACTTTGTGAACACCCTTGGGGCCGAAGAAAGGCCAAAAGGCGGGGTTGAAAACTGGTAATGGCCTGAAGAGAGTCTGAACCTGAGATATTTTCTGTGGGACTCCCTTATGGGGATGTGGAAATAGGCGTCCTTTAAATCCAGTGATGCCAACCAATCTCCTTTTTAAAGTATTGGCAGAATCAATGTCAAAGTTACCATTTTGAACTTTTTTTTTTTTTTCAGATGCTTGTTTAGAGCTCTGAGGTCCAATATAGGCCACCACTCCCCACTTTTCTTTGTGGTGAGAAAGTACCTGGAGTAAAAAAATCCTTCCTCTTAGAGGGGTTGGGACAGGTTCTACTGCCCTTAGCAGTAGCAGGTTTCAAACCTCTGCCTCCAAGTGTTTATTTTCTGCTAAGGAGGGTGAACTGAAACCCCTGTTTTTTTGAGGAGGAAGGGATCTGAAGTCCAGAGACAGACCCTGACCCACCACCTCCAGGACCCACTTGTCTATGGTGATGTTTAGCCAAGCCTGGAGGAAGTGGGACAGTCTGCCTCCGACAGGGAGGGAGAAGGCGGTCTGTGCATCAGGTGTCTGCTTTGCTTCGGGCTGAGGCTGGGCCTGTGACCCTCGCCTAGAATCCTTCCTACCCCTGTTGTGGATACTGCTGGTACAGGGGTGTGGCCACCAGTTGGAAAACGGGCCTGGTGTGGAAGGACCTGCCCCCCATCCTCCCCCTTCCATAAGGCCTAGTGGATGATGAAGCCTTCTCTTTGGCAGAGTTGCTTCCATAACTGGCCTTGTACTCATCCACCTTTTTCATGTAGGCCACAGTGGATTCCCCGAATAGAACATTCCCTTCTAAAGGGAAATCCAGTGCCTTAGACTGAGTATCCCGAGTGAAATTTGTGGCCCTGAGCCAGGCAAATCTCCTCTGTGCTACCATGATAGCCATCCATCTGGCTGCAGTATCATTAGCCATTTGGAATTGATATTTAGCCACCTCCAACGCAAACCTGGCAGTTTCAGCCAAGTTATCTGACAAGGGCGAGGGGGCTTTCTAAGCCATGGCCAAAAATGACTGCCACAGTGACTTTTGGTACTGGGCGTCATAGACCTAAAAATCTGCTTGACGAATGGCCAAAGAAGCTGACAGGTACCTCTTTATTTGCCTTACTGTCTGTTTTTCTAGAGTCCCTGTCCGGAGGATGTGAAGACAGAGGGACTCTAGCCTTATCACAGGCAGCCACCTGCACAACACCCTGATGGTCAGGATGGGAAAAGAGGAACTCTGCCCCTTCCCTATCCATCTGGTATTTTCTGTCCATCCTCTTATTAAGAGGAGGGATGGAATTTGGAGTCTGAAGGATTTTGAATGCATCCTTCTTAAAAAACTTGTTCACAGGGAGGAGGAAAGCTTTGGTGGGGGTTAACCCCATCACCTCCAGATACTCAACCTCCTCCTCATCTTCAGTCTCTTCTGTAGTAGTGATGTCCAAGGCATTAGCCACCTTTCAGATGAAAAAGAACTGAGAGGAGGAGTAGTCCTCAGATACCCTGGGGGGAGAACCAAACTTCTGCTCAGGGGATACCTCGGGCTCAGAAGGTTCCCCTTCATCCTCCTCTAGGAAAAAAGATTTACCTGAACTGCCAGCCTGGGTACCCAGGGTCAGGGCACGTGGCTGTTGTGGAGGTGTAACAATACTCTATAAGGCCTGAATGATTTTAAATATCTGAGCAATTTCCCGAGGTGAAGGCATTGTAAGGCCAGATACAGAAGTGCCCGGTCTAGAAGGCGAGGGTTCAGTGTGTTTAAGTTTCTTGGGTTTTTTTACAGGGGACCGGGGAGTCAGCCGGTCACTAGCCCTCTTTGTGCCCTTGTCACCCGTCTAAGGGGTAGAGGCAATAACAGATCTGGTTTCACCCACATTAGCAGGGGGTTATCGGCTGGTCAGAGCCAGAGGGACCCCTAAGCTGAGGAAGCTTCTTTTTCAGCCATTCCAGGCGTTTCTCAACAGTTTTTTCTGGGAATGTTTTACATACATCACATTCCTTTTTTAAACGTTCATAGCCCAGGCAGGCCACGCACAAACTGTGCTTGCCTGTGCCTTGGCAAAAACTTCCCCATTGAGAACAGTTCTTAAAACCGGGCTCACCAGTTTTCTTTTAAAGTTTTCTGACAATTTTTTTTGGGTACCTTCTGTAGCAGCCCCATCAACCAATCCCCTAGCCCCGAATTGCAGGCTTACCTTGCCCAGCCCAGGAGGCGGGCGCCTCACGGGCAATCGGGTCTTCATCCTGCTGCGGCGTATTTTTCCCAGGGCCCCAGGAGTATGCATGTATGCATGCGCGTGGAGGCGCGCATGCGCCGTACAGCCTCGGTTACGACCCCTTTCTCCCACCCCATGGCCTAATGCCTGGGCACCCTCTGAGCCCCATGCTCTCCCTAGCCTCCACTGGAGGTCACCATCGGCTGAGGGAGGCCATACTACCTCCCCAGAGAGGATAGCTTGCCTGCCAGCAGCTCCATCCATCTCCACCCCCCCCATTAGTGACCTCAGACGACCTGGGCTCGTTTCCGAACCTGGGTCACAGGCATGGGTCGAGGTTAGGCGCCAGTGCCTCAACCCTCTACACCAAAGGGTTTTCTGACAGTTTTTGTCAAAAAATAGAGAAAAACAGTAACTTCTAAACAATTTTTACATTTTAAAACAAAAATTAGTGTTTGCTATCGGTTTCCGGAACCGAAAAGGAACCAGGGAACTGAACCGATAAGAAAAAAGGGAACCGGGATTAGCAGTTCGGTAACTCAGGTTATCGGTTACAAAATACCAATTTTTATTTAATAAAATTTAGTAACTAAGGGTTTTTTTTTTAGTCAGAAAACCCAGACTAACAGTAAAACTAACCTGGTTCCCCCACGGTTATACCTAATCAAGAGGAACTGGGAAAAACAAAACTAACCAGCGCTAAACTAAGTTAATAACAAACAAGCATTTGTCAATGCCGAATGTTTCTTGCTTGTATGTGCTGTTTAGGTATTTGGAAGTCATTGGAGTGCAAATATTGAAAATTCGCGAACTTACGAGTGTGCACAGGAACTGCGCAACGCACGCTCATAAAACAGTCATTTTTAGGAATTTTTTCACCAAATTTTCAACATGGCCATTTTAAGACCTCTGCTCATGAACAGTGTCACTGTGATTTTCTTAATGTGTCCCATACATTGATTTCACACACCGACTGCGCCATCGCCGTTCACTGAAGCAGAAACACGTTTTGGGCAAGATGTGAAAATGACAGCTGTACTGCTCATAAGGAGGTGTGGTAAAATGGCAATGTTGAAAATCTGGCAGCAGAAAATATTGAATTCAGCGGACTGGTGCGTAAGAACATGTAGCGCCACGCTCGTAAAGTCATTTTCAGGAATTTTTCACCAAATTTTCCAACATAGGCTTTTTAGAGTCCACCTTATGAACAATGGCAGTGTCATTTTGGTTAATCAGTCCCGAGAAAGGTGATTTCGCGCAGTGACCGCAGGGAAATCACCCTTGGGCCAGATGTAACCATGACAGTGCAAGAATTCATGAGGAGGGGTCCCAAAACCCCATGTTGAAAATTTGAACTAAATTCCAAAATGGCTGAGAAATGCAACAAAGTTAGAAAAACCCTATTTATTCCATTATACAGCTTACCAGCATTTCCTCAGTTCGCGGTCGGCTTTGAAAGGTAGAGCGTGTTCCGGTCCACCGATGATCGTCGCGCTGAGCTCCGGAGGTAAGTATGGGGTAGGGGGGGGTGGGGGGAAGGTGCGATGGGTGGAGTGCGGGTTTTGGGGAGCAGGGAGACGGCGAGGGAACGTTTCTTGTTTACAGGTTGTTGTTTTTAAATTAAGACGATGTGGGACATTTGCCATGCTGGGGTGGGCTCCCAGCATGGCAGCTGGAAAGGCTGTTTGGGGGCTGGAGCTGATGGGGGTTGGGCACCCCGTCGGCTATAACCACACTTGCACGCTGGGGTGGGCTCCCAGCGTGGCACCTGCTTTGGGGCGTGTGAGCTGTGGGACCCAGAGGGATTAGGCACCCCGTCGGCTATAACATTTTGCCATGCTGGTGGGCTCCCAGCGTGGCACCTGGACAGCTGTTGGCGTGGAGCTGACGGGGATTGGGCACCCGGCCATATAGTGTGCGTGGGGGAGGAGCATCAGCACGCACATGCGTGCTTGGCGTGTGTGTGGGGGAGCTCTGCTCACTGAAGCGAGCTCTCCCTTCAACTGTATGCCACTGCATTGACTGCTGTCACAGACAGCTGCAGCAGTCATTGGAGAACTGCGGCCGCCTGCCAAACTCACTGACTGAATTGAAAGACGGTGCCACACCTCAGAAAACTTGATGATGGCACTATGTTTCTTGCACATGCGTGCAAGCAACATAAAACACTCCAGTAAAGGCAGCAAATGAAAATAAAGGATATATATATATATATATATATATATATATATATATATATATACACACACACACACACACACACACACACACACACACACACACACACACACACACACGTAAGTTTCTTCACGTAGATGAAAGGTAGGTGAGTGACACTCCAGTGATCAGACTTTTCAGGCGGATTGTGATCCGAGGAATTTAGAACATTGGTAGTTAGTACAGGGCAGCATTTGAAAAGTTGTCCTGTGCAAAGAATTCCATCATTTGCATGTATTCTATTCTCTCTGGGCAGTCCTACCTAGAAGGCTTACTGCAGAAAGTTATCAATACCTGAGTATTACTGGGGTTAGAAAAAAAAGGGTTTTTGTTCTCTACTGCAAAGCAGGTAAGTTAGTCCCCACTTTACTAAGATGTAAGACAGAAACAAATGTTCACTGAACTTGTTTAGTATTACAATTACAAGTCCAAAATATTGACTAGATAAATAACGAAGGGTTTAGCTATTACTGTACCTGAATAAAGAAGAGCTTCGGTTTGCCAACCAGAGATCTGCATTTGTCTCCTCTGAACAGGCTTGTTATTTTTTTTATTTCGAAACTCCCATCTGTTCCATAAATGAATCCTTCCTCTCCATGACTAAGTAATACACAGGCAAAGCAGGCATTCTTGCTGTGATCTTCCATAGATGCTTACAAAACATAAGAATACAACAGTTAGTGCATTCTCCTTGGTGGGTACTACTGTTACATAATGAAAATGTTACATTTAAGCAATAGGGCACGACAGGGTGTGGTATATCATGAGATGTCGTCATGCCATGGGTGGTTGGGCACGAGGCTGCAGGCCGAGTGCGTCCAACCACCCAAGAAGTGACTATATCCCATGATATACCACACCCTGGAGTGACTTATTGCTATTATGAACTGAGTTTCAAGTTTTTTAAAAATCAAAAAAAAAAAAAAAAGAAAATTACATACCAACTGTAATTACTGATCTTTCTGTGTATCTTCACCATTCATCACTACTGGGTACTGCGCTGGAGCTTGGACCCCACAGGAGACTTTCCTTTCCCACTATGGGCAGAGTTGACGCAGGGCCGGCACCACCCTCGAGGCAGACGTTCCACGTGGTGCTCGCAGGTTGGCAGTTATCTGTTGACTCCACCCTGGCCTCAGTTCTGAGATGCCGGAGAGTGTAAGAAAAGGGATGGAGGGGTGGGGCAAGGAAGCCCAAGGGATAGATAAAAGGAAAGGATATAAAAACCAAAAGGAGAAATAAACAACAGTAGAGACAGAAAGGAGAAGAGATTCGAGGGACTAGAGAAAAGGGGCAGGGGCCCCAATCTGTGGAAAGGAGGAAGGGAAAGAAGAGGAAAAATAGAGGGATGAGGGGGTTGGGGAGAAGAGAGGACTGCACCCTTAAGCCGGTCCTGGATCCCAGGGCTTTGAGCAAACTGATGGCAGACCAGAATCGTCTGGACCATGTAACTTGGTTAAAAAGCTGCCAGGCGGCAAAGCCAATTTAAATAAGCAGCAGTAGCCCGAGAAGGGCCAAAACCTTAAGGAGAGGGGGTCAGGAATAAGGGTGCCTCTCTCCACTCCCCCAAAAAAATAAAGGGAGAACCTTAACAATGTTAAGGAGGGATAGCCAAGGGGATATCCACTACGGGACAAGGAAAAAACAAGGCTTTTTTTAGACCAAGGGGAAAAAATGGGGGGGGAGGTTCCCTCCGACCCGTCACCTCACTCCAGAGAAAGGAGGTGAGGAGAGACAAGGCAAATGAAGGGGGAGGACCCCCACCCAAAACAAGAACCCCTTACAGGAGAAACTCCTCCCTGCGTGCCTCCAGAGTCCCCTTCCTCCTGACAGCAAGGGAGAGGAGAGAGGGAGAGAGAGGAGAACAACAATAGGGAGACACACAGAGGGGAGGGGGAGCCCAGAGACTGAGGCCCCATGAGGAAGGTGGGCGGGATTTAGTGATGAATGGTGAAGATACACAGAAAGGTCAATAATTACGGCAGGTACATAATGTTCATATCTTATCTGTGTCATTTATCAGTACTGGGTGAGTACTGAGACCCCCGAAGGGGGCCCAATACTTCCCTAAGGGACTAAGTCCCTTAGCCTCCAGCAGCGGAAGACACTGGAGGTGAGAACCCTTACAGGCCCGGGGAGGCCTGAGACTGGTCTGAGTGAGACGGGGAGCCCCCAGTGGGGGAGGGAAAGCTCCCCGGAAGTCGCCGCCTCACCCTGCGGGAGAAGAGGTGGATTCACCAGTAGGCGGAGGAAATCACCCTATGCCGGGCCAGGGGTGACAACCAGGATAAGCGAAGCCATGCCGTCCGCCTAATGCAGATTGCTGTCCCTGTAGCTCTGGAGGCTACCTCACTGGCATCTTAAGATGCCCTTGCTTGGTGCCTTGCTAGCTCCAGGCCCTGAGCAGAAAGGGCAATGGCTTGCCTGGTTTCCTCCGTATCAGGCATTGAGGCTAGGAGCTGTCCTAGCCTGGACCACAAGAACCTATCGTAGGAAGCAAAGTCAGACTGATGTGAAGCAATGGAAAGAAGGATCCGTGCCGAAGAGAAAGTCCTTCTCCCCAAAAAATTGAAGTACGCAGAATCCAGGTCTGGGGGTCGGTCACAGTGCAGGGCACGAGGCCCAGAGGGAGTGTCCAGGCAAGTCAAACCCAAAGAGGGATGAGGCAAAGTACCTGGAGACCCGGGGGGGGGGCACAATACCGTTGGCGCAGGTCCCCCGGGGCTGGAACAGTGGAGATGGGACATAGCCAAAGCCGATGTGACGCTTCCTAGAAGCGGACAGGCCAGGTGGGAACCACCAGGTTGTCCGCACTGTATTCACCTAAGAAGGCACGCGTCACATGCTCGGGATTGCTCACAGGGACCAGAGTAAGATGTAGCTCATCTAGCATCCTCGTGAGGAAGCGCTGATACGATGAAAGATCAGACGCTGGGGAGATGTGGACAGACAATTCCTCTCCCTCCAAGGAGGAGGATGAAGATGCAGGTGAGCTCAGAGATTCAGGGTTCGGTTGCACAGGAACATGGTGGAACACCTGTTGTTCCGGGGCATTAAGGTACGTAGGGAAATGTGCAGCTGAACCTCTGAACTTTTCCCAGGTGAGACGTCCCCTAGGACCGGGAATGCCTGGGATAGCCAGGGATGGAGGCAGAGGCACAGGGTACAAGCTCCTAGCAGCAGGAGAACGGCCTCCGTCAGGGCAGGGGAGTCTAGAGGAAACTCCCCGCAGGGAGGGAGACCCGAAGGTCCCAGCAGCTAACAGCCGTTCAACCGGATCGGAACGGTCAGAGCTGTGCCCATGGGAAGAAATCCCCCATGAGATGACCAGGACCATGCAAGTCCAGACGAACGGCCCCTGACCTCCGGAGCTAAAGTCCTTCCCGAGGACCGTTCCAGGGAAAAGCGAGGGTCTGCACTGCAGTTCATCCCAGAACCTGGCTGGGTCTGCACTGCAGCTCATCCCACACCCTGACTCCTCAACCCTTCCGAGTTCGAGAGGGACCTTCATAGCCACTAGCCTAGGTAACTGACAACTCTTGGTAGAGTCCGAAGAATCCACCCAGGGAACAGTACCCTCCCCTTCCTGGGGTGACCCAGGCTGTTCCAAACTTGGACTGTCCAAACACACCACAGAAGGGAGTGCCCCAGCTGAAGGAGCAGATGTGCCAGTGGCCCCGGGATGCACAGCAGTGGCCACGTGGACCACTGCTGGCTAGTCAGTCCAACTGACCCCAGAACCTACTGGCAATGGCTGACTCCCAGAGGGAGGCTGAGTGGGGGCCGATGTGCTGGACACCAAGGAATCAGAGGTTTCCGAAGAATCTGGGATCCAATCCAGATCAGACCCAGAGTACCCCTCCAAGGAGGTAGACCCAGAGGCCCGATGCCAGATCACCCCTCGATCTCTACCAGTTCCTGGACCATGAGCCATACCACCTTCAGCCCCGACACCACAGGCAGCACTGGAGCCAAGCAGACGCTGCTACCCTCCTCAGTGCTGCGAACAGCGGCCAAATCAGGAACGACACCGAGCGTGGCACTGCACTCCACCCCAGCGCCGTGAACAGCTCCGGAGCCAAGGTCGGCACTGACTACAGCGCCGCTTCATCCCAGTCCCACGAATGGCACGGGCTGAGCTGGCGCCAACTCCAGCCCGCCGCACGCATGGCACCAGAACCAGAGAGACCCAGAACCTGAAACAGCACTTCCCACAGCGTCATCGACATCCCTGGCGCCGTGATCGGTGCCGGGAGTGACAGCAACACAGAGGGATGGCCCGGCGTCGACTACGGCGCCACACTGCAAGCCTCCGGCGACGCGAACGGCACCACCAGTTGGTGCCGAGGACTGTGCCGGCCCAGGCCCAGAGGGCCCAGAACACTACACTGGGAGAGCCTTCACCTCCGAAGAGGCGACTGCCGTAGTGGTGCCTCCCCCCTGCCCTCCCCCACGAGGAGCAGACTGGGCCTCCTGCACTGTGGAAGGAGCCCCCGCCGCGGCAAGCCTGAAAGTGATGGCGGCCCCCTCCTCCACGGGCCAAATAGGACCAGGAGGGGACCCGGAAGAAGGATAGAGTGTCCTGACCTTGGCCCGCCAACTGCGAACCCGCCCCCCCCCGATAAGGCACTGTCCTCACCACACAAGAGGAGAATAAACAAAGTTAAAAAAAAAAATAATAGCAAAAAGGAATGTGGTTTACTAGCCAAACTGCCAAAAATGGAAATGGTAGCCATGTAGGACATTCTCAGCTTCCTGGGAATTAAAAGAGAACTGGAGAAACCATAATTTACAGAAAACCCTAGCTAAATGCAAGAGTAATCAAAAAAAAAACTGACTAAAATACACTTTTTGAAATAAATTACAAAATAAAAACCCAACTGGAGAACCTGCCATTACCAGAACTCACTACGGGGCAACTGATCTCTTCAGGCGGAGAAACAGATATGAGCAACGGCTAGAGTGGAGCACAGATGCAGAATTTCAACCTACATTCCAAATTCTAAAATTTGCACAGGTTCCATCTCCAGGGTGTCACTCTCAGCCGAGTAAGAGATTCCTTAGGTTAAAACCTGCTTTTCTCCACTGAAGCTATAACAATATGTTTAATTTGCATTATGCAATCAAACATAAAAATGTTATTCCTCTCACTTCCCCTCACCAGGACACACACACACACACACACAAAATACACCATGCACTGTAATGGAAAAAAAAACAGGTTTATAGCGAGCAGGCTAGCGGCACCACAGCGTGGATCACAGTCAGCTAGAAACAACAGTATATTATGAACAACCAAGAGCATAAGACAGCACAACAGCCAGCATCACTCCGGCTTTTTCATCCACTCACACCCTCCCTTTCTGTCTCTGTCTCTGTTGTGCACATTCTTGCTTCCCAATCTCCCAACAAATACTACCTACCTGGCACAGTAATGACAACGTAAACCAGTTACAATACAGTCTACAAATAAAAGGTGACAGTTACAAAGCTCATCTCGCAGCTTCTCCAGCGCTTTCTAGCAGTCACTCCTGCAGACCGGAGAGACCATGTTGATTTTTACTTCAGATTATTTACTTTTATTGGTACTGCAGATATCATATTCTGGAAGGATTCTGAATTTAAAATTATTACAGACCCTATAGACATTGTTGAACAGGAATGCTTTGCAAAACAATATGTAATGTTAGCCTTTATGTACATGTCCAGAAAAGCCCAGGATACTAGATGTTAGGGTTCAGAATGGAGTTGGTGCTACATATTCATACCTCTCAAGTTATATTTATTTTTACCAATTTGCAAAACTAAATAAGTAACTTAATTCAATCAATTTGTCACTGTTAGCTATTTTATAAATCTACGTCCAGCTTTGGGGGATGTACAAAGAGACGATTCTTAAAGAGAGACTCATCCTGGCATAAAACCATGCCCTAATGAAAAATAAGCCTAATTTCTGGAACACAAATGTGTGCAGCCCCTCCATCATTACTGACAGAGCCCCAGCACCAGTTATAAAATGAGGCACATCACTCATCCAAATAGGAGCTAGATGGCATGACAGATTGGTGAACACAGGAAAGAGGCAGGCCGACTGCACATCTATCTATTAGGGTCACAGTTAGAGACAGAAAAGTGGGACACAGGGCATCATTTACTGAAGGACATTCAATGGCAAAGGGCATCCTTTGGTAAACCCAGTCTGCATCCAAATCCTTATTCCAGGGATAAATGATTATCCTTCCCTCCTCCCATCTCAGCAATGTTCTCCCAAATGATCACAGACCTTCTACTTTTTTCTTCTTTAGGGATTTTCATAATTTGATGGCCTGTTCCCTTCTTGACCAGCCCCATCACCCATCTTCAGAATTTACTCCGTCTCAGACACATGACTTGTCTCTCCCAGGCAGGGGCTTCTTCTCTGTTGCCTCCAGAGTCTGGATCACAAGAGAGATGGGAGCTGTAGACAGCAGTGTGGGCCCTGCGGTGGGCCGGTCTTACGAACACACAAAAATGCTAGCAGAAATGTGGCCTCACGGTCTACCGAGTCTACTTGAGTTGTGCAGCTAGCCCCGCAACTTGCAGCTGCCCCCCACCCTCCTCACAATTACCATCCTCTTAAACCGGGCTTCACCGTGCTGCAGACTAACACCTCCTCGGCAGAGTATTCCACTTATCTCATACTAGGTGATATAACGGAAGAAGGCTTACAGCCCATATATACTGTTCCTCACAATCATGGGCCTATATAGTTTTATTGACCAAAATCCAATTATCCAATAGATTTTTAAAGCTATTTATGGAACTAGTATCCACTATATTTTCAGGCAGTTTGTTCCAGTCTCCCTGTTGTATTCAGGAAAGAGAAATGCCTGTTATTATTTCTAGCTGTTTCCATCCTGACTTGTTTTTTGTGCCCCCTAAAACCTGAGGGCTTATCCTGAAATGCTATTGCCATCTATCTCGTTAATCCTGAATCGTTCACACATTTATAAAAGGTCAACAAATCTCCTCTGGTTCTTTGTTTGAAGGAAAAAGCCCTGTTTTCTGAAGTCTAACCTCATAACTTTTTGTTTTAAGGGATCCCATTAGTTTTGAAAATTGCCTCTGGACCCTTTCCACTCAGATTCACTCTCAGTATATGGACTCCAAAGTTGGGATGCATAATCCAGGTGAGGTCTTATGTTTTGTACAGTGGAAACATATGTGCTATACTTTTATTTATAAAACTCCTTTTGATGTTTATCAAAAGGTTTGTTTTACTAATTATATTAGTTCTATGATTCTTGAAATTTAACTTCTTGTCCACCAATACTCTGCAGTCCCCTTCCAATACACTGATCCTTAGGCCTTTCCCACTTAATATGTATGGTTGTAATGCACTGTATATTCTCAGATGCATTACTGCAGATTTATCCACACTTAGTGGCATTCTGTTCCTATCTGCTCAGTTTTCTATTTAATTCAGATCTGCAATCATGGTTGATCGTTGCTCCTCACTCGATACTGGTCCGCCTATTTTATTGTCATCAGCAAACTTAATCACCCTGTTCTTAATATTCTGATGTAGATGTAAATCACTTTACACACACACACACACATATATATATATATATATATATATATATATATATATATATATATACACACACACACACACACATATACATACACACACATATACATACACACACACACATTATATATATATATATATATATATATATATATATATATATATACACACACACACACACACACACACACACACACACATAACAGAGAGAGAGAGAGAGCAAGAATAAAACTGGACCCAAAACTGAGCCTTGTGGTACCCCACTGGTCACACTAACAGATTCTGAGTATTCTCCTAATATTCTCACTTTCTGAGTTCTGTCATTGAGCCAGTTTTGGATCCATCTTACTATTATACTATCTATGCCAATCTCCTCAAATTTTTTTTTTTAACAAACTATGCAGTACCTTAGCAAATGCTTTCATAAAATCAAGATAGATTATATCCATGGGAGTGTTGTTATTCACATTTTGACTAATGTATTCATAAAAGCACAATAGGTTTGTATTACATCCCCTGTTCTTTTTAAAGCCATGTTTGATGTCTTCTCACCCTAGAATCCTTAGATTCTCTTCTCCACATCTGACTGGAATAATGTCTCCTGACTTCTCTCCTGAATCTCCCCCCCTCCAATCTCATTTGGTGCCCCCTCGTGACCCTCCCCCTTCTAATCTGGAAAATACCTTCTTTACTAGCCTTGTTAATCCCCTTGAAATATTTAGTGGTTTTGATCATATTCCCCCTATCCCTCTTCTCCTCCAGGGAATACATGTTCAGCTTGCCCTGCCTCTCCTCATAGGAGTATCCCTCTAATCCCTGGATCATCTTTTGTCACCCTCTGCTGTACACACCTTCCAACAATCTGATGTCCTTCTTCAGGAACAGGGCGCCAGTACTGCATGCAATATTCCAGGTGTGGTCTGACCAGTGACCTGAAAAGGGGCAGGATCACCTTCCTATTTCTGGAGGAGAGTCCCCTCACTATACACCCCTGCATCCTGTTGGCTTTTGCTGCCACCTTCCTGCACTGAGCCGAGTTGTTCATACTCCCTGTTATAAGCACCCCTAGATCTTTTTCCTCCTCGGTGCACTCTAGCTGTACACGCCCCAACTGATAGCACCTCCACTGGTTGTTAGCCTCGAAGCACAAACCTTGCACTTTTTGGCGTTAAACCCCATCTGCCATGCATCCAACCACTCATGTAGTTTTGTTCAGGTCCTCCTGTAGCCCCCTCCACCCTTCAATGTCATCTACCAAGGCACCCATCTTTGTGTCATCTACGAAGAGACTGATCTTACTCTGGACCCCATGGGAAATAACAGCTATGAATATCCCAAACAACACCAGTCCCAATAAGGATCCCTGCAGCACCCCGCTCGTCACATCCCTCGATGATGAGGGTCCCCCACCACCACCACTCTTTGCTGCCTTTCCTTCAGCCAACTGGTGATCCAACTTACCATCTTTGTTCCCACCCCAATATTACTCCAGCTCCCCCTCCTCCCCCCAGCCTCCCACGTGGCACGGAATCAAAGGCCTTGCTGAAATCCAAATAGAGGACATCCACTGCATGGCCTTTGTCCAGTTCCTTTGACACTCAGTCACAATAATCATGTTTGTCTGGCAGGATCTTCCAGAGACAAAACCGTGCTGCTGACCATCCCGGAGACCACTGATCTCCAAAAGGTCACCAGCCTCTCTTTTAGGATGGTCACCATGAGTTTCCCCACAACTGTTGTGAGGCTTACTGGTCTGTAGTTCCCTGGTTTGTTCTTGGGTCCACTTTGATTAATGGGTACCACGTGGTTTATCCTCCAGTTCTGTGGTATGCATCCAGTGTCCAAGGATGTATTGAACAGGTCAGCCAGTGGTCCTGCCAGGACCTCTGCTAGCTACCCAAGTACCCTAGGGTGAATGCCGTCTGGACCTGGTGCTTTATCTCCCCCTCAGAGCCCTTAATCCTTTCAGCACCCTATCCTCTATAATCCCTATATCAGTCACCCCCTGCCCACTCCTCCTCTCCCAGGTGGTATATATCCCCCTTTCTGCCTAGTGAACACAGAGCAGAAGTACTCATTCAGTGCATCTGCCTGGTCCTCCCCTTCTCCACCCAGCCCATTCTTTCCTAATGCTCACAATCTGATATTTGTTTTTCCGTCTTTCACTGATGTATCTGAAGAAGTCCTTTTCTTTGTCTTTTATTCCCTGCGCCAATCTCAGTTCCTTGAAAGCCCTGGCCACTTTGACCAGCCTGGTAACCTCCCGGGACTTCTTCATATACAACTCCCTGTTATTCCCCCACCCCCATTTCTTGAGTCTCCGAAATGCCTTTTTTTTTTGGCACTCATCCCTTCAATGACCTCCTGCTTCAGTCAACTGTTTTTTTTTGCCCATCCCCTCTTGCTCCTTCTTCTTGTACATGTCCCAGTCACCTCCACCAGCCCTTTCTTAATACCCATTTTTGGCTAGCATCCATGCGTTGCTGAACTTCTGCCAGATGCCTGCCCAAAATTTCCCCCATCCTTTTAAAGTCCGCTCCCTTAAAGTCCATCACTCTGGTACCCGTACCTCCTGCTTCCCTGCGCATGTTCAGCGTGAACCATACCATGTGGTGGTTACTCCCAGCCACAGGGTCTTCCACCTCCAGATCTCTTATAGCCTCACCATTTGATAGGACCAAGTCCAGAGTCCTATCCAGTCTAGTTGGCTCACTGACAAACTGCACTAGGAAGCTGTCCTGAAGTGCCTCTAGTAAAACCTGCACCTTTGCACTCTTGGTGATTGGGGCCACTCCACCCCCAGTATGTTGAAGTCCCCCACCACCACAGTGTTACCCTTTCTACAGACCCTCCTGATTTGCTCAGCTAACTCCCTATCCAGATCCTCCCCTTGGGCTGGTGGCCTGTACACCACCCCCCATGCTCAATGTCCTACATTTTGAGTCTTGAAGCTGAAACCATAGGGCCTCTGTTCCGCCTTCCTTCCCCTCCTCCCTTATGCACCTTATCCCCTCCTATACATATTTATTTATTAAATTTTGGTGACCGGGTAGGCCCACTGAGCCCGGAAGGTCCCTTTTTCAGGGGCGACCCGGGATAACAATACAAGTTATAAGAATGAACAAGGACATAAGGAACATTTGAGGCATTGTGAGTTACATCATGAGGTGGTTACAGTAAAGAAAAATAGTGGATACAGGCATGGTTACAGGCACGGTAAAAGAAAAGTAGTGGATGCAGGCATGGGTACAGGCATGGTTATCATCATGACATGTAAGCAATTGGTAGTACTTTGCATATAGTTTATTCAGGGTTACCGTGGCCTCTGGCGAATCAGTCTGTATAAGGCAGGTAGTAGGAAGGTTAAGCTAGAGAGGCGGGAGTTGGAAGGCGGAGTACCTTAGGAGCTTTAAGTGCCATGACAGTGGCATGCGCTGAGGTCAGCAGATGGGACTTAAGCCTGGTGCGAAGTTCATGAGTGAGGAGGAGGCCTGGACCTGGGGAGGAGCTTGTTCCATTGGTAGGCTGCTTGGGAGGAAAAGGATCTTCCGTTTGTCCTTACCCTAGGGACTTCTAATAGCGTTCTATCTGAGGTTCTTAGGTTCCTTGGGTTGTGTTTGAGGTTATGGTCCGGCAATGCTTAGCGGGCGTTGGGTTTGAAGCTTGTAGGCCTGGACAAGCAAGGGTGTACAAGTGGACGACCAATGTAGATCCAACGAAGATTGGCCAAAGTGTCACAGTGGTGATGTCTGCGGTGGTCTAAGGTTTGAAACGAGCTATTTTATTATATAGGGTTTGCATCCTGGTAATCTCTTGTTTAGCCATGCCCTGTATAATAGGGCCTAAAGGTCAGGTTGGGTAGAAGGGCTGGTAGCTGAAGCCTGGCTTCGGGGATTGAGTTGGTCCCTGAGTCAGTACAGGGTGCCAAGTTCCGATGTAGGGTCCTGGTGACCTGGTCCATGTTCCTTGTATGTGATATTCTGATCCAACGTGAGGCCTAAGTATTTAGGGAGGGACTACGTTAATGGCTTTACCAGAGAGTGAGGTTAAGGAGAGGGATGAGGACCTGTCAAATCCCAGGGATCTTGGCCCGAATATCATTGCCTTGGTCTTGTCGCATTTAGTACCATTCTGTTCTTACATAGCCAAGTCTCTAGTGAAGTGAGATCCTTTTGGAGTAGAGGACCTAGGGCAACCATGTCACGCAGGGGTCAGAAGATGACAGTATCATCAGTGTACTGCACAACCGAGCTCTCCCCGCAGTGGGTACGCAGGTCGTTGGTAAACAAGGAAAACAGGAGGGGGCCTAGAATTGAGCCGAGGTACACCCTGGTTTAGGGGTAGTGGGTCAGACATGGTCCCTTTCCATGAGACCCTCTGTGCCCTGCCTGATAAGTAGCTCCCAAACCACTTCAGGGCATGATTGTCTAGGCCTATATTTTGCAGCTTCTGTAGCAGCAAGTTGTGGTCGACGAGGTTGAACGCCTTGGATAAGTCTATAAAGACTGCACCAGTGGGTATCCCTTTGTCCGCTGCCCTGAGAACTTCATTCGTGAAGTTAATGAGGGCAGTTTCAGTACCATGGTTTGTTCTAAATCCATGTTGGGAGAGGGCAAGGAGCTGATGAGCTTCCAGGTAGTCCCTGAGTTGAATGTAGATGACTCTTTCTTGCACCTTAGCAAGTAAGCAGAGGAGGGAGATGGGCTTGTAGTTGTTGAGGTTTTCCCTGAGCCCCCCTTTGTGAATAGGGACAACATTGGCATGTTTCCACGGGTCAGGGACTGCTCCATCCCTCAGTGATCAATTGAGGAGCATGGTTATAGGCCAGGCTAAGGAGGTAGCTCCTGCCTTGAGTAGCCAAGGGTTGATACAGTCGGGTCCCCTGACCCTTTCGGTTTCAGGTTCCTTAGGAGGTTTAGTACTTCAGTGCGTTTAGCCAGTCTCAGGTGAAATGGGGTCTTTCCATGTGAGGTGGTTCATCTGAGGTAGGGGGGAAGAGTCTGGGGAGACAGGCAGGTCTTGTAGGCCTCGAGGTCTGAGAAGTGCCTGTTAAGGGCAGCCGATATTTGAGAAGGGTCAGTTGTGAGCTGACCATTAATCTCCATGGGACAGGACTCAGGCTTTTTGCTGCCCTTGATCAGGCCATCGATATGATTCCAGAATTGCTTGTTGCCACACACACACTACTCCCCTTTTCACTTAGCCCTATCCTTCTTGAATATTCTATACCCTGGAATCATCATATCCCATTCCTAATACTGGGTTGCCCACATTTCCATGATGGCCACAATATCCACCCTTCTCACTGCCAAGAGAGCCTGTAATTCCACTGATTTGTTACCAAGGCTTCTTGCAATTCAGTGAGACCACTCTCCAACCTCTCCCTGCCCTCCCCCCTCCCTGAATGACCCCCTTCCTAATCCCCCTTCCGTGCCACTGCTCCAAGTTCCTCCCTGCTAACCTGGGGAGTAACCTTGTTTAGCTCCTCTCTCTGGGATCCCTGCCTACCGTCTGTCCATTTGCCACCCACCCACCTAGTTTAAATCCACCTTCGTAGCTATGTATTCCCCTACCCTCTGCTTTAGTATCCCCTTCCCCATGCAAATGTAGCCTATTCCCTGCATAAAGTTCATTGTTGTCCCAGATTCTGTCCCAGCCCCCCACCAACCCGTACCCCCCTGGATAGACACCATTCCCTCAGCCAGGTGTTGAACTCTCCAATCCTTATTTTCCTCAATGTACTAGCACAGGGTACTGGGAGCACCTCTGAGAAAGCCACCAATTACCCTTGTTCCCCACACAGCCTACCCAGTTCCTTGAACCTCTCCCTCACTATTTCCACCGTCTCCCCCGCCAGATCATTCATACCCATGTGCACCACGAGATGCGGTTTCTTCCTACCCCTCCTAGCACACTTAAGAATCGACTGCCCTGCCTGCAGTTAAGCCAGGCATGGACTCCACCCAGATGCGACTGTGCTGTTCCCCCTTGCCACTCCATCTAATCCCTTTAAGTATGGAGTCCCCCAGCACTAATATCCCTCCCTTCCTCACCCACCCTATAACCTTGGTATCTTCTGCAAGAGTTCGCCTCAGCTGAAACCCTGCCCTTCCCTCCCATTGTTCCCCCTCCCCCAACCTATCACCATTCCCCTTACTGTTCCCTCATTCTCTCTCATCCTTCCCCTCCACCTAGGGCACCCCTCCCTCCACTAAGTCCCCACTCTCTGCTCTAGCACTGCTCCTCATGAGTTTACCCTGCTCCTTTCGTCCATTCTTCTGTTTGTGCCCCTTACCCCTACCACAGTCCTCTGCCTGACCACTGACCCTTGTGCTATCCTCCGCTCCCCTTACCTACCCCTCCTGAGGTCCTCACCTCCCCTCCTCCTCGATGTTGCCAACATGGCAAACCTATTACCTGCCCTCTTGGTCGTGCTGGTTGTGGGCTCCCTCCTCCTGCCCTTAACCCCCCATGATAGGCCTCCTATTTGTAATGCTTCTGCCCCTCCCCAACAGCTGTTCATCCCAGGTGGTGTCCTCCAGTTATCCTTTGCCCCAGGTCTCTTCTCCTCTGCTCCCAACCTCCCCAACTCTCTATCAAGCCACTGCACTTCTTCCGCGAGTCTCCTCAGCCTGTGACAAATCAGAAACCCTCCTAGCTTCCACAATACATTTATCCAGACTGCCACCCCACAACCACTGCAACCCACTATTCTACCGACAATGGCCTCTCTAGCATCTTGCTGCCCCCTGTGCCCTCCTCCTGTGTTGTCCACATCCTCCTCCTCCATTAGTGCCACCCCACCCCCTAGTGTGCTCTTCCCCAGCTCCCCTCATTTGCCGCCTCAGCGTCTCCATGACTACCCCCTTGTAGATAGACCTTATCTAGCGTATACTTACCAACCCCCTGCCCTGCTTCCTACAAGACCCTCGACTTAACAACCCTTCCCAATGCAGTGACAGTAGACTGAAGCTCCCTGTATGACCCCAGCAGTGATTCTTGTGAAGACAGTAGAAGATTGAGTACCCCTCTAATGCAGCACGTACAACTGACTTCCCCCAGAATAACATAGGACATTTGGAGTACGTAATTGTTGATCACTTTAAGCTCCCCTTATAATACAGAGCCCAAACAGTTTCAGTGTCTCCCCCCCCCCAAAAGTGTCAATTACAGTCACAGTGCACCCGGCTCTGTAGCACATCCTTCAGAAATGGAACAGTACCCTGTTCCTGACACAGCCACTGTGCCCTGACCCTGTATTAAAGCCCCTAAATTGAAAAGACACAGTACCTTAGACCAGAAACGTTGCCCTTACCTCTGGATGTAACTCTCCGTCGAGCTCCTCCAGCTGCCCTCACCTGATAGATGCTCCTCCTCCTCCTGCCATCCACCAATGCCCAATCCCCTCAGGTAGTGATCAGCTGCTTTATGGTATATTTGTAAACCTCTTCCTCCCTCTAGAGGGCGGCAACCCTTCCCTGGCATGTTGGTTCACCCTGGATCAGGCTCCCACTTCCTTGGGTACTTAATACAGACCGGGGCTGGGGAGGTTGGGTGGGTGGGACAAAAAATACCTCTCTCTTCTATCTCTCCCTTAGGGTCTTTCATCCTGCTGTGGCAGGGCTGGTTTCTCCTCTCTGATCCCCTAGGACAGTGGTGTCCAACTTTTTCTTGGACATGAGCCACATTTAAATTTCTGATTAAACATGAGCCCCAACAATGCACGGCCTGTACCATACCAATATTTCGCAATATTTAGGAGTTAAAATAACAATACTCAGTTGTCTGCGGCTGTGGTAGGGCTACAGCTCTCGGTGCCAGCGACCAGGCGGCTGGGGAGGAGGATTGGCGCCCAGGGCTGCTCTCCTCCCTCCAGGTAGGGTGGGATGCAAGTCCCGCTGCAATACCGCCACCTGGGTGACCATGGGTGGAGGTGCAGCGAGACAGCATACAAGGGAGGGCGGATGTCTGCCGGGAGCCGGAGTGTTAGCACGTCAAGACGTGAGTCACTCCTTGGCCCCCCTTGCGTGCAGACGTCTGAGGGGTCAGGACCAGAGAAAAGCGGAAAGAACCCTGCGCTGGGCTCCTGTAGACGGGACCTGGCTGTCCCAAGAAAACCCTTAACCAGGCTCCATAGATGGGGCTCACGAGACCTTCCGACACAGTCTCTAGGTGTGAGAGAGGGACTAAGGGAGGGGTCCCCCTCCTCCCGCCCAGGGGTAAACATGACAGGATGGGGAGAAGCTAGCCAAGCACCGGAGGGAGGTACCTGAGGCGGGACTACGGGAACCTACAGCCTAGGAGATCCCCGAAGAAAGGAATCCAGTGCAGCGAGGAAGGGGGCATAAAGAAAAAGTAAAAAAAAAACAATACTCAGTTGTCAGTAGTCAATAATCCTATTTATTTATTTTATTGTATTTTTAAAATACAGTTGTATTTTTTAAAATAGTTATTCAGAATAGCTCTGGGGCAGCGGGGGCAGTTTGACTGTGAGTCTGAGTGTACTGTTAGCAGAACTTATTTACAGTGGTGGTTTGTTACTGTAATTTACTGGATCAGAGAGCTACTGGGGGGCATTTAACTCTGTGAGCCTGAGTGTCTTGTTGGTAGAGGTGATCGTCCAGTTACTCATCGCTCAAATGCATTATCAGAGTGGATTTTAAAGTGGCAATCAGTGAAGGTTTGAACAGAAGTTTTCAGCGAATGGGATTGGGAAGCAGACTCATGAGCCTGAGTGTCTTTGTTGGCAGGCGAAGGAGGGCTTTGAAGTGGGGGGCACAGCTTGACTCTGTGGCTTTTTCAGCTCCCAGGGACGTCCATATTGTGTCTGCTGGCATACCATACCGTTCATGAATCCACTGTTTTGGTCCCGGTTTGGTCCTGCTTCAGCTGTGTTGTTTTTTGACACTTGGGCATCAGGACGAAAATCAAAGACGCCATTGGAGACTATGACACGTAATTGACAAATTACCCAATTCTTTTTTGTAAATACAGTTTTTATTAAAAAATTTTCCAACTTTACATAGTCATAGCTCCATTCATCATTAAACATGCTCTTAATTAATTTGACAGTAGTATATGTTATATAGTAGTGCATATTGGCGGAAGTTAGTGCATATTCTTACACCAGCAGAACAACATTTCATTCATTTGCATTTTACTTTTATCATAGTGTGGCCCTCTGCCTCCCTCTTCCCACATAACTTACAGGTCCCAGGGACTCCCTTCCCTCTCCCCTATCTGTGTAGTAAAGCCCAACCTGCGGGTGAGCTTCCCTTATGTCATCCCTATAAGGGGGGATAAGGGTGCCCAAGAGATCTCAAACTTCATCTTTGTGTTCTAAGGGACAAATCCTGGGTCCTTAGCCATGGCATATATGAACCATCTACTCCATTTCATTGAACATAGTGCTGCCTTATCTTTCAAGGAGTAAGTAATCCTCTCTGCTTTGTAGACACCATGCACTATGGATCTCCAGGATTCTATGGATGGGACCATAGTGGTAAGCCAGCATTTAGTTATTTGCCTTTTTCGCAGCAAGCAACATGATTCCCAATGGGGGACGGTTGTATGGGCCTCTTAATTCTCAGGGGAATACATGTAGCAGAAACAGCTCCCCTGTCCATGGGATCCCCGGTCCCCAGATTTCCGCTAATTCTCTCTGGAGGATCTCCAAAAATGGTTGCAATTTAGGGCACAGCCAAAAAATGTGTGAACGGTGGGCAGTCATCTCCTCACTGCTGCGCCAACAGGAGGCCGATGCGGCACCCCTGAAGTGGGAGGTAATGGCCGGGGAGCGAAAATACCTAATGAAAAGCTGCCAGGCAGAAAGTCGCCACATGTGTGAGCAGGTAAGTTTGGAGGAGGTATGGCAATTGGAATCCCATATTGCCCTAGTGAGGTGGATTCCCAATTCTGAATTCCATCTTTCCATAATTAGGTATTCTCCCCCGAGGTCTCCATCAATGATTTATATATAACAGAGATGGCATGTGGTAAGTCATTAGTTCGGAGCACCTGCAGCAGCAGCTTCATCAGGTGTGGGTATCCCTCTGGGTTATGTACGGTGGTGGGAAGGGAGTTGATATAGTGTCGTATTTGTAGGTACCGAAAAAAGTCCACGTGCCATAGTCCAAACTCCTGTTGGATTTCAAAAATGTTTTAAGTTGCGGTCCCCTGAAGAACTGTGTTAGGTTACTGAGGTGTAAATGTCTCCATTCACTAAAGGTGTGATCAATTCGTCTGGGGTGAAAGTCTTCTAAGAGGCCTATTAGGGTTAATAAAACTAGGTATTGGGTGAGTTGCAAGGCTTTGCAAATAGTGTGCCAGGCCTGGATTTCGTGTTGGATCCAGGGGTTCATGGCACTCCGCTTGAGGGAGGGGGGAAGGTTTCGATAAAATAGTGCTTGTTCCCATTCTGAATTGGGCATGATGCCCTCTTCCATCTCCCTCCACCTGGATAGTGTGGTGGCAGAGCTTTTCAGATCAGGAACGCTGTATGAGAGGCCCAGTTATACAATTTAAAGTCGGGGAGTGCCAATACTCCCTTTGATCTGGGCAGGGTTAGGGTTTTGAATCCAATTCTGGGTCGCTTGTTAGCCCATATGAATTTGGAAACCACAGCATTCCATCTCCGAAGCAGTTTTATTGGAAGCCTAGCAGGTACATTTTGAAAAAGATGTAGGACCCTCGGGAGTATGACCATCCTCATCACTTCCACCTTTTGTATCAGGTTCAGAGGAAGAAGGGCCCATTTCTCCAAGTACCTTTCCATCTGTTTCAAAAAAAATGTCATAGTTATGACGAATCGTGTCTTCCGCTTCATGCATCAGGAAGATGCCTAGGTATTTTAGTTTGTCTAGTTTCCATCTAAAGGTATATCTGTTCTTAAACCTCTCTGGCGGGTCAAAATGGAAGACAAGGGCATCAGTTTTGCTAGTGTTAAGTTTATATCCTGAACAGGCCCCAAATTCCTCCAGTATATTAAACACTACTGGTACAGACTCTGTGGGGTTGGAAAGAAAGAGAAGGATGTCATCCACATATAGAGCTATCCGGTGTTCTGTGTCTGACACCTTCATACCAGTAATCCCCGGAGCCATTCGTATAGCTTGTGCCAGTGGTTCAATAAAGATAGCAAAGAAGCCAGGGGATAGGGGGCACCCCTGCCTTGTGCCTCTTCCGAGAGGGAAGTAGTCTGAATGGTGCCTGGAAACCTTTATACACGCCTATGAGAACGAATATAGAGCCTTGATGATGCCAGTGAAATGTGGGGGAAGCCCATCCTTTGCATGGTGGACAAGAGAAAGGGCAAGGACACCTGATCGAACGCCTTCTCTGCGTCTAAGTTGAGAAGTGTGCTCGGTTCTCCGTTGGTTTGCATTTTCTGAACCAGGTGTAGGGCTCTACGTGTGTTGTCTGTAGTGGACCTGGTGCTCACAAAGCCTGTCTGGTCCAGATTGATCAGGGTTGGTAAGACTGCATCGAGTCTTCAGGCCAAGATAGATGTAAAGTATTTATAATCCGTGTTAAGGACTGAGATGGGCCTGTATGAGCTACATTGGAGAGGGTCCTTTTCAGGTTTGGGGATCAGGGAAATGGTCGCATATGCCCAGTTTGGGGGCTCACCCTGCACCACCTCATTCAAGGCATTTAGCAAAAGGGGGTTTATAGACTGTAACGTGCACTTATAAAATTCTGCCCCATACCCGTTGGGACCGGGGGCCTTCTGGGTTTCTGATTGGGTAATCGCTGCAGTCAATTCTGGGGGTGTGATAGGAGCTACGAGGGAGGCCTGTTGGTCTTCAGAGAGCTTAGGGAGAACTAGTTTGTTCAAAAAGGTATTGATTTGATTAGGATCTGGCTGATTTTCAGGTGTGTAGAGTTCTTTAAAGTATTTTATAAATGCGTGGGAGACATCCTTAAGTTTAATTAGATGATTGCCCATGGTGGGATCCTTAATGGCTGCAATCGTGGATGCCTTGCGTTGTCCCCGTAGCCTGTATGCCAATAAGCGAGAGGCCCTGGGGCCTATCTTGCCATATTTCTGTTTTAAAAATGTTAAGGCCATTTCAGTTTGTTGAATGCATAAATCATCCAACTCTTTTTTAGTTTGTTTCAGCTGGCCCAACACAGAGGTGTCACCCGGCTGATGAGCCAGCTGGAGGAGCTGCACTGTCTGCTCCAGTAGTGCTTGCTTTTCTAGTCTAGCTTTGGTAAGGTGGGCCGTGTACTTTATTAGGTGTCCCCTAAGGACCGCTTTCAGGGTGTCCCACCTCATCACCGCCAAGGTACCCGGGTGCATGTTATCTACAGTGATCTCCTCAATTTTATCTTTAAGGAATTCCCTGAAGTGCTCACTTTTGAGGTGTGCTGGATTAAACCCGCACCTTGTACAGTGTCTCTCTGCCCCCCCCAGCGCCAGGCAGTCACCACCGGAGCATGATCTACATGCGCAATGGCTCCCACTTTGGCATCAACCACGTTACCTAGATTTTCTTTTTGTTTATAACAATGGTCTATGCGTGTATAGGTGCCATGAACTGCTGAGTAGTATGTATAGCTTCTGGCACCGGAGTGCAGGGACCACCACACATCCAGCCACCCCATCTCCTGGACAAATTGCTTAAAAAACTTATTAGGAGCAGGCTGCCTACCTCTCTGGACCTTTGTGGCGTCTAGGGAAGGGTTAGGGGCTATATTGAAGTCACCTGCTAGTAGTAGAATCCCCTTGGTCATAGCAACTACTTTGTCCAGCAGGAATTTAATAGTTGAGGTGTTTGCCCCTGGGGGGAGGTACATGTTTGCCAGTGTGACCTCTTGTTCCTGCAACCACCCTTGAGCGATTATTAGCCTCCCCTCCGGGTCTGCCCATTCTTTAACTAATCTGAATGATGTATGAGATGAAATGAGGATGGCCACCCCTCTCCTCCTACCCCCATTCCCCACTGTTGAAGAGTATACCTTATCGAAGCCTCTCCTCTTTAATTTCCCATGTTCAGTTTGAGTCATATGCATTTCCTGGATGTACACAACCTCTGCTTTAGTCTTTTTTAGATGAGTAATAACCCTAGCCCTCTTAATGGGGCTGCCCAATCTGTTAACATTCAAAGAGTAAACCGTTATCTGCAGATTATTCATTCTTAGAAAGTTGTAGAGATTCGGTGTTCTGACATCCACCTAATAATACATTAATCATTATGACTCCTGTCATGGACATTAGATACCTGTGACCAGCTTTCTTTTGCTTATAAGGTAGCTGCTTTGATGCAACCAGTGCCAAATGGCAACTTACTTGTTGGTACAAACCTTGGAGAAGAATCCGGTCACTAAATCCATGACCATTAACGAGAACTAGTTGGGAGTAAGTCTCCCCATCTCAGTGTGACCGTAGAAACATGTGGGCTAACTGGGCCAACATAACCAAACTGGTCATAATTCGTGAGATGCAACTTCCATCTTGGTGGTCGTATATCATGACCTTGGTGTGTGTCCGAGACACTCAACTGTGCTCCTGTTGGTGTGGAGAGAGTTAGACACCTCTGGTGCCACTAAAGGGGGGGTGGGTAACGGGTGTTAGGGATGTTACTTGTACTCCCATTCCTCCCCAGTGGTTTGTCTCAGGTGTTAGAGATGTGTATGGGTCTGGAGGACCATGGTGGGGGGTCAGTTATTCAGCCGATCCTGTCATGTGGACTGCTCGCCTGGACCAAGCCCCGTGTCAGCTGGGAAGGAAATACCCAAAAAGAAAAAAGGGGGGGGGGGGATTGCACTTTGGATCCCTTTTGTTGTGCACCAGTAGTTCGGTAGTTCACTTCTCTCCCCTCTTACTTGAGACTAACTAAGGCTGCAATTTATATTAACTAGGTGAACCCCAGATCCCTCCCCTCCTCCTCCAGCCATGTTAGTAGTTGGTAAGCAGGTAGACATAAATCTCTGTCCCAGTCAAGTTAGAAAAGTGCTGGCCATTGCCTTCATTACCTCACCACTAGGGGGATAACGATGTGCTGGCTGAGGCCTTAGGAAGAAACAGAGGAATGGGGAGGGTCAGTAATGTAATTTAGTTGGGGGGGGAGGGGAAGATCGTAAAGAGAGCAGCACTTCACCTCACACCCTTATTCTTAAGAATTATTAGTATGAAAAGAAAAAACGAAAATTTTAGTAAGACAGGGACTTATCTGTGTGATTGCAGATAAAGAATGTTCCTGGAAGTCCAAGTTCGTTGCTCTGGTTGGAAGTTGACGTTATCTGCCAAGTCTGGGACACTTCACATGTCAAGGCCCATCAGTCCTCGGAGTCCCATAGGTAAGTTTTCCCCTTCCATCAGTTCGGTTTTGCAGAATTTCAATGAGGTAGTCTTCTGTTAGTTGTCTGCATAGGACGCATGTCTGATGAGGGAGAGTTCTGTGGTAGTTGGCGAAGGGTGCTGGTGATCTGTTGAATTGCTTCTTGCCCCTGTCGCCTACGAGCTTCCCTATTACTCTTATTCCAGACACGCTGCGATAGTTTAGATGCCAGTGATGCTTTCGGACTTGAGGGACCCTGCTGTACCGCAATGCTCCTATTCTTGAGTTCAGTCATGGCATCCACCGTTTCAAATGCCTGGGCACCTTCTGGGAATTGGACTATCAATTCCGTCGGATAAGGGGTGCGGAACCGAAGCCTCGCCGTCTTGAAGGCCCGCATGATGGGAATGTGTTGCTTCTGCCGCTGCATTATCTTGGGGGCATAATCATTCTCCAGATAGATTCATTGCAATTGAAAGAGCACTACCCCCTTGCCTCCATGCCGTGTGTAAAATGGTCTCTTTTTCTTGAAAGCGAAGGAACTGCGTGAGGATGGTGAGAGAGCGGGCTTCCTGTGCTGGCTTGGGGCCTAGGGTACGGTGCGCTCTCTCCAGCTCTAAAGTTAGGGTCTCTGGGAGTTATATGGCTTCTCGGAGGAGTTGCTTGAGAAATCTGGTCATTTTTGGTCCCTCCGCACCCTCCGGGACCCCAGAGATACGAATATTATTCCGTCTGGAGCGGCTCTCCGCATCTTCCGCTCTTGTCTGCAGCCCCTGGATTTCTTGGTGCAGCTGTCACCGTTGAACGCATCTCCTTCCGAAAATCCCGTAGTTCAGAGAGCATCAGGGCCATCTGTTTTTGTATTGTGGTGAGAGGTAACTGCTTAGCCTTCGGTCTGCTATGGCACGAGGAGGCCAATGCCTGAGAACCCTCGCTACTAGAGTCCCCATCAGTCAAATCTGCCCTCATCCCACTCCCCTTCTGGCTCAAAGATAAAGTTTTCACCTCTCTTCAGCATTTTTTGTTTTGTCTCCTTGCAGGTCCTGTCGTTTTTTCCTGGAAATCGCTGCGATTTGGAGATACTTTATTGGGGAGATTCGGGAGCTAACAGAATTATGCTGCCATTAAAAGAGTGACGTCACCGGACGTTCACAAATTACCTAATTCTGACTGTGTCTTCAGTGGGTTCTCGTGAGCTACATCAAGCTGCTTCACGAGTAACATGTGGCTCATGAGCTACAGGTTGGACACCCCTGCCCTAGGACACCGCTGCAGGTCCAGTACAGTGCACGTATGAAGAGTGTGCTGTGCGCACCTGCAGCAGGCAGTGTTCCCCCATATACCAAAGTGTCTCCTACTGGAGCATCACCTGAGGAAACCCAGGTGGAACTGGCAATGCAGAGATCACACTGCTTTTCCCGAAGAAGAGAAGCATGCACCAAGATGCTCGATCCTCCTTCCACACAGCTTGGACATTTAGAAAGCGTCAGAGTGATGTGAAAACATTTGGCATCTGGTGAGGGGTGCTGCTGCTACTACTGTTTTTAAAAGGATTAATATAAAAAAAAAAAAGTTTAACTGTGACCAAGCTATGTGGTCTGTTTGTATACTGTTTACCATAGTAGCCCCGCTCTGTTTGTGTATACATTGAATTCTGACACGGTGGCACCGGTTATTATTTCATGTAGGCTTCATATTTGCTCCTCCTTCCCCAGTTCGTCCTTGGCCACATTAACCTGCTTCTGAACCAGTCACCAGCATGGCAAGCGGTGGTGCTGCTAATGTGCCAAAAGGCATACAGTGTACCTCATGCTGGGATAGTTGGGGGTACCAGTCAATTGTGACCAAAGTTTGCTGCTCATTGTACTGTAAATTAAGCAGTGTCTGACTTATACTTGTTATCCTGCAAACAGTGCTCTTACTGTACCCTTTCTTATGCCTGATTATGCTGTACTTTTCCCTTTGCATGCTCAATATGCAATTAATCCTGGGTTGCCCCTGAAAAAGGGACATATGGTCTCAGTGGGCTTACCTGGTTATTAAAATTAAATAAATAAAAAAGAATACCCTCTGCTTTATAACTAATAATTATTCTTCACACCTTCCAACTCAGCAGTTTCCCCAAAGTCACTACAGACCCACTCTGCAGTTTCCCACAAACCACCAAACTCTCCATTTTTTTTTTTCAAAACATTCCTCCTGTCTGAGTTGTTCACCCCTCCAAACCACCGCACACTGTTTTTTTTTTTAGTGTGTGTGTGTGTGTGTGTGTGTGTGTGTGTGTGTGTGTCTTTCCACCCCAAACTGCATACAGCCACAAACCATCTCACACAACAATTAGTGCACAGGACCAGCTACTGATGGGCACTCTAATATCTGAACATAATAGTATTCAAATGTGTAAAATTATAGCTAAGGCTTACCATTTTTAAAACGCTGAATAATCTGATCAGAGGTCTGGTCATTGTACACTTGACACGTAAATCCCAAGTTCTGGAATGTCTTCTGGACATTTCCTGCATCCACATCTGTACCAGACCGATGTGACATTCCTTTGGAATAAAAGAGCAGGGATTCATTTAAAGGTACCATGGTAGAATGAATTATTTATTTACAAGTTATTGACTGGGAAATGCACATTGAGCTGAAGCTCATTTATAGGGGACATGTGTGTGTGTGGGGGGGGGGGATTACAGTGGGAACCGTAACACAGCAAAACAATCAAAAAGTACAGAGCATACATTAGAAATAAAAGTAATATTTATATGGACAATATCAGGCAGTAAAGTGCAGCAAGTTTACTAAAACAAGATACTAACAAGCTGGCCCAGTGGCTCGGAGGGTTGGTTTCTGGGCACCAAACCTCCCACCACTCTGGTAACATAAGTTCAGAAATGAAGTTGGGTTTTCTGGGGGTTAGCTGGGGAGGGAGAGGATTGACTGTCCGTCTGACTTCTCTTTCATGCTGGGGAGGGGGGGACCAACCGCACCACTCCTATTCTGCAACCATCTGGAGGCATGACAGTAAGAAATCATTAAAGCATCTGAGCCTAACAGTCATCCCCATCACAACTATACACACCCTCTGAAAGACCTCAAGAGTGGATCGAGAATGCTGCAGCACCAGAACCGTGAACTAATCTGATTCAGGCATTCCTAGAAAAGAAGGCAACTCATTCACTTGGCCAGCATAAAAAGATGATACTGTACATACTTAATTTGATTGCAGCTGAAACCAGAGAAACTAGCGCCGACACTGTGATGTCATCTAGTGTGTGACATAAACAAGTGGCGATGTCATCACACATGGATATGTATAAACGGAGTGGTTCACACTTGGCTCACCCACTACACAAAGGTGTGGCAGCAGTTGCTCCAAACACCATGTAATGCACAGAGGGATGGTAAATGTGTTTACCAACTTACAGAAAGTCTAATATTAAGAATTTACTACATCAGGCCACCGATTATTAGCATGAGATTTTTTTAATAATACGAGCACCCACTCTGGTTAAACACATAGTAAAAAGCTGCACTGCATTTAATACAATTTTAAACTGAATCACCACCTTGAACATGGCAACAGTCACCATACGGCAGCAGCACCAATACTGGTGTATTTACTAGTTGTGCAACAGAGACTAAAAAGTTGTATTGTCATCTTTTTCTCTCTTGCCCTGGCTGGCCCCCGTCTCATCAACCCCCTAGCCTAATCACCCAGTTTCTCCCAGACTTACCTGCCTGATACCTGCACGGCTGACAGCTGCCCCCATTCATGTACCAAAGACGGGGACCTGCCTTGCCTCTCCGCCAAGATATTTTGGACATCTGGGAGAAACACAGCTGAAGGCCATGAGACATTGCCAGTACCACACTCACTGCTTCCCTGCACATATCAATAAGCGACTGAGGTTGAGGTTTTCTTTGAAGCCTTGGAGACCAAGAAGAACAGTCCTCATCTCCAGAACATTGATGTGGAGATCTGAATCCAGCTCAGTCCATGACCCCGGGTCTGAAAGAGACCCAGATGGGCATTCCAGTCCGACCCTGGGGCATCAGTCGTGAGGCACTGCACTGGAGTCCAGTAGAAGAATGGGACACCTTGCAATAGGTACTGCTGGTCCGTCCACCATACCACAGCACTGCAGAGAGGAGATGTGACAAGGACCATCTGTTTCAACTCATCCGTCAGTTTATACGAACATACGAATGTGCCAGCAGAAACAGACCACCCGGTCTATCTAAGTCCGCTCGAGTGTGCAGCTAGCACCCCTAGTTTGAAGTTGTGCCTCCCCCCCTTCCCTTTGTCATCCCAATGCTGCCCCCACCTCCCCCACACTCACTCTCCCTGTCGCATGCCCTTTTAAAGCTGTTCACAGATTTACATACCACCCATTCTGGTAGTGCATTCCATTTTGCTACCACCCTCTCTGTGAAATAGTGTCTCCTCATTTCCCTCCTAAATCTTCCCCCCTCTAGTCTCAGCACCCTAGTGTCCTTCCTCCTCCTTAGCTTTAAGACCCCATCTGACCCATCCTTATTTATTCCCCTCAGATACTTGAATGTCTCTATCATGTCCCCCCTGTCCCTTTTATCCTCCAGGGTGTACATATTCAGGTCTCCCAGCCTGCTCTCAGTCTCTCCCCTCCATTCCACATATCATCTTCGTTGCCCTCCTCTGCACCCCCTCCAGTAGCCTGATATCACGCTTCAGGTATGGCCTCTAAAACTGCACACAATACTCCAAGTGTGGCCTTATCAGTGACCTGTAGAGGGGCAAGATCACATCTCTTCACCTGGACGAAAAACCCCTCGCTATGCACACCAGCATTTTGTTCGCTTTTGCAGCTGCTCTCCTGCACTGGGCAGTGTTGTTCATGGTCCCTGTTATCATTACCCCTAGGTCCTTCTCCTCCTCAGTGATCCCCATCTTAACCCCTCCCCCCAGCTAGTATTCTCTTCTTGGGTTCTTCGCCCCAAAGTGCATTACCTTACACTTCTTTGCATTGCACCCCAGCTGCTACCTCTCTGACCACTCCTCTAGCTTACTTAGGTCCCCCTGCAGCTGCTTCCATCCCTCCCCTTCATCCACCACTGCTCCCATTTGTCTCTACCATGCTGGTTCGACATCTCTAATGTCAACCGGCGTTACAGTGACAGGAATCATGTTGACCGCAAATCAGGGTCAGCATGATTCCTTGCAGACCCTGGTCCTGTTTCTTTATCGAGGGGCAGCACCCCCAACTAAAGGATTTTTTTTTTTTATTCAAGTTTATTATATGTTGATGAACAGGTTCAAAATACATTCTGCATTTCACAAGGTTCCTCCAACCATACATTTGTCTCTTCTGGGTAGTATTCCACCCATCACAGCCTTTTTTATCAATAGGCTACGTTACAATTATACATCATCATTCTCATATATTCATTTCAATTATTATCAATCATTCTTTAATAGATTCTCTATTCCTCCTCTCTCCTTACCTAACCTTCCTCCCCACCATCCCCTCTTTCTGGTGTGTATTCTTTCCATATTGTCCATGAGGTCCATTTTCTAATATATACTTAAGTACAGAGATTGTTCCTCCATTTCCTGTCTTTCTTGGATGAGCTCCATCCATAGCTGGATTGGGGGTCCGTTTTAGCCAATTGCTTGTTATTGCTTTATGTGCAGCCGCTATTAAAATATTCCACAGATATATCTCGTCCTTACCCCTAAGATCCCCTGGGGATATTCCCAAGACCAGGTGTCTTGGACCCAACCCCTCTTCCACCAACGATATATCCTGGATCGCCCGTTTAATCTGGCCCCAGTAATTCAGCAGACACGGCACTGCCAGAATATACGGAAATGGGTGGCTCTTGGATCCCGACAGGTCCTCCAGCATGCTGGTGAGTGGGTTCTATCCCGCTTACTCTTCATCACCGGGGTGACGATAAAGCGAGTTCTCACCTTCCACTCATATTCTCTCCAATGAGGAGAGCAGGTAGTTCTATTTGCCAGTGAGAATACTGTCTCCCACTCCACCTCTGATAGTTCCTCTCCCATTTTATTTTCCCTTCTTTTAAGGGGCTCTATGTGTGTGGACCCTCTATCCCTTAGGGCACTATACAGAACTGAAATATGTCCCCTAAGTCCCTGATGTGCCATAATTTCTACCATAGCCTTCAGTAGGGCATTTGAGGAGTGATCCCCCGTTTCCCTTATTCTGAGGGTATTTATATATGTTCTGATTTGTAAAAATCTGAAGTGGTCCTTTTGTCTTAACTTGTATTTTTCTTTAAGTTGGTTGAATGTGAGAGTGTTATCTCCTTCCATAAACTGTCCTAGGGTACTCAGTACCAGACCCTTCTATCTTCTGAAGGTTAGGTCCTGAGAGGCTGGTATAAAGTCTGGGTCCCAGGCAAACAACCTCAGTGACCACAGTTCTCTTTTTAGTTTTTATTTGGACCAAAGTCTCCTCAGAGTCCCCAAAGTGTTTCTTACTGTCATCAACGTTATAGTTCCATCCTGTTGTGTTCATCTAGGGTCCACACTCCTGGCACCCAGAGGGGCCCCTCCTGTATGTATGATCTCTGTGTTTTTCCAGTGGGCCCCATATTTTTGGTCTGACCAGAGGAGAGCACTCCTCAGATTTATTGCCAGATAATAATCCTCTACATTACGTACTGCCCTTCCCCCATGCCTTTTACTAATTAACAAGGAGGCATTCCTTATTCGAGTCCTTTTATGCTCCCATATGAAAGTTGTGAGGATCTTTTACCAAATCTGAAACCAGTTGTGATGAATGTTAATGGGGAAACATTGAAAAAGGTACAAAAACCTAGGTAGAATATTTATAACTACCACTTGTATTTTATCATAAAGAGGGAGGTTAAGGGAATCCCATCCTTTCATGTCCCTCCTAATCTGGTTCACCAAGGGTTCAGAATTATTTGTAAATAATGTAGCAGTGTTTTTAGTAATTGTGGTGCCTAAATATTTATGTTTTTGGGAGTTCCAATTTAGGGGGGTTAGTTGAGAAAATTCAGACAAGGGGTTATAATGAAACTTAAGTACCTGTTTTTTGTTTATTAAGGGCATATCCCGAATATCCTCCAAAAGTATCTAGGAGCTTCCATAATCTGGGCAGTGAGACTTCTGGTCTAAACAGGTAGAGTAGGACGTCGTCCACATAAAGGGACACCTTGTGCTCCGTGTCTCCGACCTGCACCCCATGGATCCCTGGGTCCTCGCTAATAGCCTGTGCTAGAGGCTCAATATAGAGGGCGAGGGGGGTGGTGAGAGGGGACACCATTGATGTGTGCCCCTCCCTAACCTAAACCTCTGAGAGACAGCCCCATTGACCTTCACGTATGCTTGCGGGGACGCATACAAAGCCTTGATGGACCCTATGAATGCTTGGGGGAAACCTAGTTGTTCCAGGACCAGAAATAGGAAGTTCCAGGTGACCCGATCAAGGCTTTTTCGGCATCAAGGCCTATTATACAGGAAGGCTTTTTTCGTTTATTACGTCTATTATATTAATAGTTCTTCTCACCCCCTCAGGGGCCTGTCTACCTTCTATAAGGCCTGTTTGATCTAAATGTATTAACCCTACCAATACAGGATTTAAACGAGTGGCTATTACAGCTGTAAAGACTTTGTAATCTACATTTAACAAAGAGATTGGCCTGTACGAGCCACATTCTTTGGGGTCCTTACCCTTCTTTGGTATAACCGTGATAGTGGTGTAGTTCCACGATGAAGGAACGATCTCCCTCTCCTGCCAGAGCAGGTTATATACATTCTGTAGTAGAGGCGTTGTTTCTGCCTGAAATGCTTTATAAAACTCACTACCAAAACCATCGGGTCCTGGACATTTCCCTACCTTTAGATTTTTCATGATACACTTTATTTCCCTCTCTGAAATCGGTACGACCAAAGCTTGCTGTTGTTCTTGAGTAAGTTTAAGAAGGTGTAACCTTTTGAGGAAACCTTGTGCTTCCTCCGGGTGTGTTTCTTTTTGTGGGTGGTACAGGGCCTTGTAGTAAATGACAAAGGAATCTGCTATTCTCTCCCATTTATGGGAAAGAGTTCTCTGGTTAGGATGTCTAACAGTAATCCCATTAGCTCGAGCAGCCCAATGTCAAAGCCTGTAAAGCTAAAACCTTAGCAGCCCTTGAGCCCCCCTCATAATAGGATTGCTTCAGGTATAGAAGTGCTTTTTCTGTTTCAATCTTATTGATGGTTTATACTTTAGTTTTAATAATTTTTATTTCTAAGTCCCTGTCCTTCCTTCATTTCTGTTTTTGTAGGCTCTCCTCTGTCCTACGTTGTTCATATAACCTGTCCAGTTGTTTCCTTCGTTCTTTTTTTTTGTAGGTGGCTCTGGATATGAATTTCCCTCTCACCATCATTTTAACTGTGTCCCAGAATATCTGGGCCAAAGTCTCTGGTCTGTCATCGATCTCTATTGTTTGTTTTATAACCTTTCTGATTTCTTCCCCTTACTTCCTTATCTTTTAGCAGGCTAGTATTAAGTCTCCATTGTGTGGGTTTCTTTGGCATCTCTAACTCAACCTCTGCTAGTATTGGCTGGTGGTCTGAGAGCATGGCTGTACCCACCTGCATTGAGTTAAACAAAGATATACTTTTGGTGAATGTAAAAAACATGTCCAGTCTAGAGTATATCCTGTGTCTAGCAGAGTAGAATGTGTATTCTTTAGCATTAGGGTATTTAGTTCTCCATATATCGATCTGTCATCCCCATGTTTCTTAATGCCCTGGAAAAACCCTTGGCCAGTCTACTCTCTGCCGTGGGAATACCCGATGTACAATCTAGTTTTCTATTTAAAGTCACATTCCAGTCCCCGCTATGACCACTCCTTTAGCCTTCTCTGATATAATCTTGAGAAGGTCTATATAAAAACTAATCAGTGAGCCCGGCAGGGCATAAACATTAACCAATGTCACTTGAACATCTTGCAGGTTCCCCACAACCAAGACGCAACAAGCTCCGGGATCCATCACCACCTCAGTCTCCTCAAATGGCAAAGAGGACGAAAGTAAAATTGCTATCCCCCTCTTCGTTCCCCTCTCCAGGGAGGCATGAAATCATTTTGGATATCTCTTAGATTTTAATTTTAAGACCTCTGTAGGGTTTAGATGGGTCTCCTGAACGAAGTTGATATCACATCCTTGATCTCTGAGGAATTTCTGTAGCTGCTTCCTCTTAATTGGGTGGTTAATCCCATTTACATTATAAAAGACAGAATTTTAGTGTTAATTTGAGCCACTATGCATCCCGGAGGTGGCTACGTCCGATTTATTCTGCAACCCTATCTTGCTACAGTAGTGCCCCCTTTCCCCTTCTTCCTTTAAACTTCCTTTATTATTTTGGTGTAAAATAGTGAATGTTAACCAGAATAACCAATACCCTACATATGACTGCAGTACCCCATGCATTTGTATTATAAATCCTTCCTTGTGCATACAATATTGAAATAACATTAAAACTTTATAAGCGTATGGTATGACATTGTTAACGTATTCCCAACTTTCCCCAGTAGATGGGGGTAAAACCATTATCCAACTTCTAAACCTGTGCTTCATTCCTACATAGATACAGCAATAATCTAAACTGATTAGCAGATTTAAGTAGTTTATAACTATAAACCTTGTTTTAGACTCTCTCCACCCAAGGTTAAAAAATTTCTTATATCCCAGATGTGCATTCTTAGAGCTATCTAGTCCCAACATAATAACCAAACTTATTGTGACCAACTTGCCCCAATCGCTGTAACTTTGACAAACACTGCTTCCTAGGTCAGTCCCTACAAGTAGTGGACTGGTTCGTGCCATACTAATGACACTGGGCCCATTGTTGTATTGTTGGGCTTGCCCCACTTTAGAGGTATCTAGGAGGTGGTATCCTCCTCCCCTGGGCATTGCCAATGCCAGCAAAAGTGTGACAGCTAGGCTATACTGAACCATTGTGTCAAACATTTCTCTCTATCCGCTCCCTTATTTTCCCTTTGGTGAGAGAGGGAGATCCCCCACTCCCAGAGTCCTCCCTCCCCCGATTATAGTGCGTGTCATCCACCTTTACTTATTAAATTCTGGTTCCCAGAGATTATTCCCTAGGGTGCCCATTTGCCCTTCCTTTCAAATTTTCAGGCTACCCATTTCAAGGGTCTTCTTTTTCTCCTATGTAAACCTTCAGGTATTCCCTTTCTCTTCCTCGCTCTCAAGCTGGGCCTTGTTGTTTTCATATAGCCCACATCTCACTATCTGTACGGTCAGCACTCGTTTATCTGACTCGCATTTTACCGGCGCACGCATGTATCCGTCATCAACCGGTTATTATTTCCCACCCCATTGTGTTATCACCTGTTTAACCGTCACTTGCGTTATCCGTTTCCGTCACTGATCCTGCATGTTGTCTCCTATGCAGCTCACAGTCTCCACTCTCAGATAACCGACCTTCCGCGAGACTATGGTGTGGAAACATCGCAGTTTTTTAGCACGACTTCTAGGTGCTCCAAGCAGACCAATCGGAAGAAGCAGTACATCAAGGAGGATGCAGCCACGTCGGGAGAGCTCTGTAAACGCGCCATCACAAACACCATTGTGAAGATTAAGAAAACTACTGCACTGTAGTGTACATTACATTATTGTACAGTACTTAAATAAAATCTTTTGCCTATCGTGCCCCCAACTGGCTAAATACTCTCAGCACCTCTATTACTGCCTCTTGCTCGTTAGGTGTTTTTAAATCCAGACTATTCTCTCACCTAGCCACCTCAAACTCCTGTGACTGTATTTGTTAATCTCATAATCTATTCTCCCTCCTCCTCCCTGCCCTACTACTTGACATTGGCCTAGTAATGGGTCTTCATCTCCTACTAAGGTCTGCTCCTGTCCTCCTCACCCTCCACCCCTTTTTTTTTTTCTCTTTTCTCCACTGTTAATTCCTACACTTCCACTTACCTCCCTTTCATATCTTTCCCTCCTCATTTGTTTTCTATACTGTTGATAGTGCTTAAGTTATTATCTGCTGTACAGTTATATTACTAGTTTTAGCTATTTGTGCAACCCTGTACCTCATTCTGTCTGTAAATGTGTTTGACGCGGAACTTTTGTAAAAGAGCCTTGGCTCAAAGGTATTAATTCCTAGATTTTACAATAAACAATAAAATAGAAAAACAGCACAGGTACAGTAGTACTGTACAGTAAAACCTGTACAGTACAGAACCTGTGTAGTGTAATTTGCACCTCAAACATTTTGTGCAAACTGAAGCAGGTAAAGCAGCCACCAATCAAGCAACCATAAAGTAAGCGTTAGAGCACCACTTCTTGTTAAATGTGGGGTGGGGGGGGACAGAAGGCAGAGGAGGGAGTACAGTGACTTTTTCTGCCACCAGTCAAGCAGCCATAAACTAAATGTTGGAGCACCACCTGCTGTTTCATGGGGGTGAGGGGGACAGAAGGCAGAGGAGGGGGGTACAGTGACTTTTTCTGCCACTACTCAAGCAGCCATAAACTAAATGTTGGAATACCACCTGTTGTTTCATGGGGGGGGAGGGGAGAAGGCAGAGGAGTGGGGTACAGCTGTGCAGTACAGTAAACAGCAACCTTTTTTTACAGATTGAAGGTGGTTACAGTAGACTGTAATCTGCATAGCACAGTATGTACAGTACTGTAAGATGGAGCCTGCAAACACAAGGGCCAGGACAGCCATTGCTGCAAATGTGAAACGCAGCATTTGTGTTTTCCATACCCAGAATCCAAAATGCTCAAGGTCTGACATAGTTGCCTATGTTTTAAAGAAGCATAAACTGTCAATAGGAAAATCCACAGTTTCAGACATTTTGAGAGAAAAGGACAAGTGGTTAGCCTGTTCGTCCTCTGATGCCTCAACTAAAGTAAGAAAGCCTCAGCATAAACAACTAGAGGATGCCCTGTTTTTATGGTTCATAGATGCCAGGATGCAAAAAGTAACCATAAGTGATGATGTCCTGTTAACCAAATCAAAATCACTTGGCCAGCGTCTGGGTGTGCCAGACTCCTTTTCCTATTCAGTGGGGTGGCTGCAAAGATTTAAACAGCGTCACAACATTAGGCATTACAAACTGCATGGTGAGGCTGCAAGTGTAGATGAAGGAGTTGTGTCTGATGGGCGTCTGCAGTTGCAACTTGTTTTGAAAGAGTATGACCCTAATGACATTTACAACATGGATGAATCTGGTCTATTCTTTCAGATGGAACCCAATGCTACACTTTCAACAGGGCCAGTGTCTGGAAAAAAGAAAAATAAAGCTAGATTGACAGTGGCACTATGTGTCAGTGCAAGTAGCACAGACAAATGTAAGCCACTGGTCATCTGGAAATTTAACCGCCCTCAGTGCTTTGGAAAGGACTTTGATCCTAACAGTTTCTGCTACTGGTACACTAACAGAAAAGCCCGGATGACAGCTGCAATTTTTGAAGAATGGCTAAAGGAGTTTGACCGATCTATGCATCTGCGGAGACGTCGTCTGATTTTGCTGCTTGACAATGCTTCCTCGCTCTCCAACACAGTTCGCCACCGTAATGTCACCCTTCATTTTCTCCCTACAAACACTACCTCTAAAATCCAGCCATTGGATGCTGGCATAATCCAGAACTTTAAGGCTCTGTACCGACGACTGCAACTGCAGCACTATGTCAACTGCCTGGATGATGGCAAACCAGCAGATGTTAACATCTAGGAGGCTCTGTATTTCATACGGGACAGTTGGCACGATGTGAACACAACAACAGTCGTCAATTGCTGGAAACATATGGAAATTCTGTACCCTGTTGCTCAGCCGTCTACTGAGAACAGCGCCACCCAAGAACAACCTATGAACTCCACTGACTCTATGGTGCAATGCAGCTCCTCCATTCTTGACCAACTGCCTGACACCACAAATGTCAATGCGGTAGATATCCTGCGGGCTGATGAGAATGTTGAAACCTGTGCAGCACTAGATGAAGAGGAAATTGTTCAGATGGTGAAACCATCCAATGAAGCAGAAAATTCCGATGAAGACACTGACAGCATCGATGGCACAGAAACACCTGTCACCCGGACAGCAGTGGATGCTCGTCGAGGACTGGAAGTTGCCTTGGGATATGCCTAACAGAATATGGATTTCTTCAACATAAAGGATATTGACTGCATCCGGGCCCCAATTTCAAAGACTTTTGTGGTGGGTCAGAAAAAGTCACGTCAGACTGTGATCGCGCAATTCTTTAAAAAAGATCATGAAGGCAGTGAACTGTGAGGGACTTCAAACTGAGTCAGTGCATTTCATTTTCAACTGTGATGTTATGGCACTGTTGGTAAGTCCAAGAACATGTGGGGGATTGTCATCTCTTAAATGAAAAAAGAATGCCATGCTATGGGTGAGGGGTGGGGGGGATGCCATGGTTTTGTGATGGTGTGGTGGAATTTTTTTCCTCAAAGTTACCATATGCCATGCTTACTCTGGGCATGTGGGGGACTGTGGTTTCTTAAGTGGCAAAAATAATGCAATGCTGTGGGGGGGGGCATGGTTTGTGATGGTGTGGCGAAATGTTTTTCTGAAAGTTAAAAAGGTGCCATGTTTTACTCTGGGCAGTGGGGGACTGTTGTCTCTTAAATGAAAAAAAAAGAATGCCATGCTATGGGTGGGAGGGGGGAATGCTATGGTTTTGTGATGTGTGGTTACACATATGCCATGCGTATTCTGGGCATGTGGGGACTGTGGTTTCTTAAGTGACAAAAAGAATGCAATGCTGTGGGGGCATGGTTTGTGATGGTGTGGCGAAATGTTTTCTGAAAGTTAAAAATGTGCCATGTTTTACTCTGGGCATGTGGGGGACTGTTATCTCAAATGAAAAAAAAAAAAAAAAAAAAGCCACGCTATGGGTGTGGGGGGGATGCCATGGTTTTGTAATGGTGCGGTGGAATGTTTTCCTGAAAGTTAAGAAGGTGCCATGTTTTACTCTGGGCATGTGGAGGACTGCTGTCTCTTAAATGAAAAAAAAAAGAATGCTATGGGTGGGAGGGGGTAATGCTATGGTTTTGTGATGGTGAGGTTACACATATGCCATGCGTATTCTGGGCATGTGGGGGACAGTGGTTTCTTAAGTGACAAAAAGAATGCAATGCTGTGGGGGGGGGGTGGCATGGTTTCTAGGTGGGAGGGGGTATGCCATGATTTGTGAGGGTGTGGCAGAATGTTTTCCTGAAAGTTAAAAAGGTGTCGTGTTTTACTCTAGGCATATGGGGGACTGTTGTCTCTTAAATGAAAAAGAAAGAATGCCATGCTATGGGTGTGGGGGGATGCCATGGTTTTGTGATGGTGTGGTGGAATGTTTTTCCTCAAAGTTACACAGATGCCATGCTTTATTCTGGGCATGCGGGGGACTGTGGTTTCTTAAATTACAAAAAAGAATGCCATGCTGTGGGAAGGGGAGGGGGTCATGATTTGTGATGGTGCATGGTGGAATGTTTTCCTGAAAGTTAAAAAGGTGCCATGCTTTACTCTGGGCATGTGGGGGACTGTGGTTTCTTAAGTGACAAAAAAAAAATGCCATGCTATTGGTAGGATGGGGGAAAATGCCATGGTTTGTGATAGTGCAGTGGAATGTTGTCCCTGAAAGTTAAAAAGGTGCCATGCTTTACTCTGGGTACAGTATGTACTGTATGTGGGGGACTGTTGTCTCTTAAATGAAAAACAGAATGCCATGTTATGGGTGAGAGGGGGGGAAATGCCATGGTTTTGTGATGGTGAGGTGTTGAAAGTTAAACAAATGCCATGCTTTATTCTCGGCTTGTCGGGGACTGTTTACAGGTACAGAACTGCACAGTGAAAAACAGTGCTAAAATACGAAAAAATAAGAAATAAAGACCAGTTTACATTTTAAGCCGTATTTTATTAGTGTTTTACTTAATATCTAGAGTCATTAAAGTATTACAAGCTCACCAGAAACTCTTCCTGCATTTCTAAATGGTTTCCATGAGTTCTGACATCAGACAGAAAAAGATGAATTTAACCGTTTCTCTCACATATCCGTCACCATGCCTGGGAACCAAGGGAGACAGATATCTGAGTGCTGACTGTACATCTGCAACAGTTAAATTATCATCGCCTCTCCTCCCAGAAGTCCCCAAGTCCCTTCAGTCTTTAGAGCTAGTCAACTGTTCCTTTCAGGGCCTTTATGACTCCAGACAGTCCAACATTAGGCCTAAGGCTCCTGTAAAGAAAAAGAAGCCGGTAGGCCTATGAAGACCCCAAACTGCATCAGGATCATCTTGGTATGCCTTGTAGCTGTCTCTCCCCAACTACACAGGATCAATCCCGTTACGGCCGATCATGGGAGCACGTAAAATTAGTGTCTCAACCTTCTGAGGCCGCTGTGTAGAGAGTGCGGGGGGGGGGGGGTCCGATGTTTCAAAACATGGTGCCTACCTACTAAATCATTGTCCAGAGCCTCCTGCGGCCACTTCCATCTCTTCTTGGGGATCAGTAGCATTATGGGGGTCTCGTGAGATTTCCCATCAATCAGGATCGGGGATCTATAATTCTTCAGGACCGTGCAGATGTCCGCTCTCAGTGTTGAAGCTTGCAGTGTTCGGATGTGCTGTTGCTTTCATGTTCCCCCTCGTGCCACCACCCAGGCTGACTGCAACAGCTCCTTCTCGAGGCGCTCCTTGACAAGATGTGGGACGGATATTCCTTTGCCTTCCAGGAATCGGGCTGCTGCTACCAGGTCCTCAAATATTTTAGATCCCTGCTCAGTTTCCACTTTTAAGCAGGCTGGAAAAGGTATTTGGGCTCTGATGCTTTTTGCTTTCAGTTGCTTGAGAAAAGGCCACATCATACGTCTGCGTTCCAGTACTGTATTTGTATTATCATTATCAATAGAGATACGTTGGCCCTCAAACAAGATTGTCTGGGTTTTCCAGGCCCTGTGAAGGATCTCTTCCTTCGAGCTGTAGGAGGTCAGTTTGGCAATAATGGACCTGGGACAAGCATTCGGATTATTGGGCCGCTGCACAAGGGAGCGATGGGCCCTGTCCATGGAGAGATCAAGTTCTGATGGTAATTTTACGGATTCTCAGAGTATTTTTTTGCAAAAATGGGATCATTTTTTGAGGACTCCGCTCCGAGCCCTCTGGAACTCCACAGACCCTGATATTTTGTCATCTGCTTCTTCCCTCTAAATCATCCATTTTCGCCGTTAGTTCTCTTTCCCGAGCCAGGAGAAATAATAGCAGTCTAGCGTTGCAGTCGGATTGTTCCGACACATTCGCTAAGTAAAGTTCCAGTTGGTCTGCTCTGTGCTCTATTTTATTAATGTCTGCTCTTAATTTCGTTAATGTGGCATCTATTTTGTTGACCGTCTTGGCGGTCTGCAGGATCGAAGTCACTAGCTGCTGTGTTTCTCCCTCCGGAGTGTTAGGAAATAACACATGGGCCTCCTCTTCTCCCAGGTCGAGCATTGTGGATGATTTCTCAAGCTGTAACAGTTGTTGCAGTTTCTGAACTGGGGTATGAGTACCCTTTGTGAGTAGGACTTTCGACCTGGTAGATTTTGCAGGTGAATGCATAATATTATGCAGTGGATGCCACCAGATTATGCTGAGAGCTTCTCGGAGAAAATCCCTAAGCTGCCATCTCTTCTGCTGATGTCACCGGAAGTCCCCCAACTAAAGGATTCTTAACTCCAGTTGGAGTTAACTCGGGTTGGGGGTGCAGGACCGGGAGATAGCATGCCCCTGTCTTGGGCACGCCAACACAGCGACCTGTTGGCAAAGTGTCGATTCTGTTGACAGGAGCATAGTTCGCTGTGTTGGTGTTGCCATGGGGGGGGGGGGCATACCTTCCCATTTTGGTGTCCTCTGCGAACAGACTTACCTTGCTCACCACCCCATGTGCAATGTCTGATATGTACAGCCCAAATACTGATCCCAGCATACAGCCCTGTGGCACCCCACTTGTCACTGGCCTTGGAGCGGACAGCTCCCTCCCACCATCACCCGTTGCAGCCTTCCACTCAGGCAGCTTGTAATCCACTGCGTCATTTTGGCCCCAACCCCAGTTAGCTCCCCCCCCAAACCGCCCATGAGGCAGAAGACCTTGCTGAAGTCCAAGTAAAGAACATCCACCGCATGACCCTTACCCAGCTCACCTGCCACCCAGCCACAATACTGTATCAGGTTGGTTTGACAAGACTTCCCCGAAACAAACCCATGCTGCCTCACATCCTGGAGGCCGTTGTCCTCTAGGTATGACACCAGTTGTTCCCTTAGTATTTCCATGAGTTTGCACACTATGGAGGTGAGACTTACCAGATGATAATTACCTGGTTCATCCCTTGGTCCGCTCTTGTGTAATGGCACATGTGCCATCCTCCAGACCAATGGCACACATACCGTCTCCAGTGAGGTGCTGTACAGATCCGCCAACACCTCCATGATCTCCCTCAGCACCGTGAGGTGGATACCATCCGGCCCTGGTGCCTTGTCTACCCTAAGTGCCTCTAGGTCTCTACCTCCCTCAATTCTTCCATCTGTCACCTCCTCTCCCCTTCCCCACCCTCCCAGCCCATGGTGGTAACAGTCCCCCTCCTCTTCTGAGAACACTGAGCAAAAGTATTCATTCAGTGCTTCCGCCAGTTCCTCCCCTTCTGTCCACTCCTCACCCTTTTTATCCTCACTATTGTCTCCTTATACTTCCTTTTCTCCTGATGTATCTGAAAACCTCTCCTAATTCCCTGCGCCTACTTTCAGCTCCCCTGGGCCTTGGCGTCTCACTTTCGGGTCACCTCCTGTCCCCTATACCTTTGGTGTGCCTCTTGTTTTGCCCTCACCACCTCCACTTCCTCATTGTTCAACCAGCATGGTTTCCTTGCTCTGCTCCTCTTACTCCAGGGTTTTAAATAATTGATTAGCAGTTTTTGTTTTTTTTTTGGGGGGGGGGGGCATTGCTAACTGTATAGAAAGAATTCATATAGGTTTTCTAGAAGTGTTATGTTTGTTAAACACAGTGAGGCAAGTGCTATGCATTTTCACAATGTTTTAGCAGTTTTATGAGCAAAACGCTTATCAATTTTTAGTGTTAAATAAAACCACATACTCTTCGTCTTGGTGCAGGCTTCCACTGCCTCTGTAATCCCCATTTAATAATATCCCATTTCTGCTCCACGTCCATCTCCTGCCTTATGCCCTCTCCCGTTTCCCTTTCAGTACTTCCCGCATCCTCCCAAAGTCTGCCCTCCTGAAGTTTACCACCCAGGTTACTGATTTCTCTGTCTCTCCGCACATCATGATATTAAACCACGCCGTTTGGTGATCGCTGTCAGCTAGTGGGTCCTCCACCCTTACTGCCCCTCCATTTGACAATAGCGGATCTAAAGTGTTCTTTAGCCTAGTAAGTACACTGATCAACTGTCAGGAGATCCTTCTGGATCGCATCCAGGAGCACTTGCTCCCTAGCACTGGAGGTGACCAGAATGCTCCAGTCAACACCAGGCAAGTTGAAATCCCCCATGATAACCACCTTCCCTTTTCTACATACCTTTTTTTTTTTTAACTCTATTTTTATCCCCCCAACGCCTCTTTTTCCCCCTCAACTTCTCTACGCAATCTGAACTCCCAATGCTGCAAGCATTACCACCTACCCGACTTTTAAGGTCTGCCCCTAGAGCACCTCAGCTTGGCTCCCCTACTACCTGAAGGGTCTAGATTATCCCCCCCAGGCGGGGTGAGGACAAGTTCCCCCTTATCTTATCCCTGAGAGTTCCACAGGGAGAGGGCCTTGGCACAGCGGAGTCTGCCCTGAATCTTCATTGGTGGTGGCCTGCCTGCTTGTTGGGGAGATCGTCACCTAGGAGAAGTGAAGGATTTTCCTCCACCCCGATGGCGGAGTGCAATGGGGAGCAAGGGTCAGGCGCACGCAGAGACGTGCATCCGCCTCAGTCCCCTGCCAGCGTCGACCCACTACGATGCTGTGCTTTCCCCTGTGCATCAACGTCCACCCAGTTCACCGGGAGGTGGCGGTATTGCGGCAGAGAAGAAAAAATTACTCACCTTAGTAATGTTGTTTCTTCTAATGGAGTCTTGCTATATTATGACATATGCAGCGAGTCCCAACCTTCGAACTGCTCCAGAGGTAAAAGAGTTAACTTTCCATGCCAGGCATGGAACTTTGAGCACAAGCTCGGTTGAAAACTCTGTCTGTTGTTCTTCAAACTCAAACTGTCAGATCCTTACAAGCAAAACTCACTAAGGTTCTGTGTGGAAGCCGTAAACCTACACTAGCCAACTGGCTACTAAACATAGAAACACATTTTTGGTCCCAAAACAAAGACTCAAGTCAGGGATCCAAAAATGAAAACACATACACCAAACACCCAAAAGGAGGGTGAAAAACAAGGTGGGCATCTACTAAGTGCCAACACACTGCCACCCATCCAAAAGCAGAGGTTCTGAGAGGGGCAGGCGGGGGAGGTCATAATATAGCAAGACTCCATTAGAAGAAACAACATTACTAAGGTGAGTAATTTTTTCTTCAAACAACATGAAGTCTTGCTATATTATGACATATGCAAACTACACAGCAGTACCTCCATGGAGGAGGGACAGAACCTACTTAGGAAATAGGCTCTGAAGCACAGCTGTGCCAAACCGAGCATCACTCCTAGCCTGGATGTCCAGGGAGTAATGCTTGGTAAAAGTGTGAACTGTTTTCCAGGTAGCTGCTTGACATATCTCTAGGACAGGGATGTCCCTGGCAGCAGCTAGAGATGCAGCTGTACCTCTGGTAGGTGAGTCCTCAGGCCTGAGGAGGAACCTTACCCAGTTTTCACAGCAAAATTGGATACAGAGACAATCCACCTGGCAATGGATCTTTTAGTGGCAGGTTTCCCTTTACCAACCTCACCATAAGTAAGGAACAGTTGGAGTAGTCAAACCTGTGACCCTTGGTACGATCTATGTAGTAACTAAGGGCTCTTTTGACATCTAAACTGTGCAGTCTCCTCTCACCAGAGGAGGAATGGTCAGTGAAGTAAACAGGGAGAGACACAGATTGATTAAGGTGGAAGTCTGAAACCACTTTAGGCAAGAACTTTTTTTTTTTTTTTATTTAGTTGTTTAACCAGGTATAGCACACTAAGCTGAAAACTTTTTTACAGGAGCGACCTGGGAGCACAAGGAGGTTAAGTGACTTGCTCAGGGTCACACAGTATTCAAGTGGAAGCTGTGGGATTCAAACCCAGGTCTGGTCTGCTGGATGTCACCAAATTTGCAGCTCAGAGCCTTAGACCACTGCGCTATACTGCCTCTTCTCTGCCTCTAACTTTCTGTTAGTCCTGAGGACCACCTTATCTCTATGAAAGGAGATAAAATCAGGCTCCACTGACAATGCTTGTAATTCACTTATGCGCCTGGCCGAAGTGATGGCTACCAAAAACACAGTTTTCCAAGTCAAGTCCTTAAGCTCTGCTGAAGACAAGGGCTCAAAAGGGGGTTGCATAAGCTGAGCAATGCAAATATTAAGATCCCAAGCAGGGGCAGGGTCCCTGAATGGAGGGTTGGTGTGAAACAACCCCTTGAAAACTTGGAGAATACAGGATGAGCTGAAAGAGAAGAGGGTTTACCTGCTGATAAGAAAGCAGACACGGCTGCCAGGTGCACTTTTAGGGTAGCTGGTCTCAGCCCAAAGTATTCAAATGCACCATATAATCCAGGACTGTGGGTAAATCAGCAGATTCTGGGGAAATATGCTTGCCAGAGCACCATATGGAAAATCTCTTCCATTTGGAATTATAAGTAGCCCTGGTGGAAGGCTTCCTAGAAGCCTTCAAGATATCCAATACACCATGGGAGAGGTGTAGGTCAGCAAACTCTTAACTCTTCAAGAGCCAGGCCTTGAGATTGGGAGATTTGAGATTCGGGTACCAAACCCTCCCCTGAGCACAGGTTTTAACAGGTTGTGATTCCTGGGAAGACACAGGCGAAGGTGGACTGCTAAGGACATAAGGAGTGGGTACCAGGGCTGTCTGGCCCAATCTGGAGCAATCAGGATCATCTTGCAGGGTTGAGATCTGATTTTGACTAGCACCTTGAACAGAAGAGGAAAAGGGGGGGGAGCATAGAGAAACTTCCTTCCCAACTGAGAAGGAAGGCATCCAGAGGGACTGAGCCCAACACTGGGGGGCTGCAGCAAAAAAGGGGAAGTTGGTGACTGTCTGGGGTTGCAAAAAGATCTATCTACGGGGTGCCCCATCTGGCAAATACTACCTCCAGTACTAGGGGATCCAGTGACCATTCGTGATGGCCCTGGGAAATCCTGCTGAGAGCATCTGCCAGGACATTGTCCTTGCCTGGGAGGTGAACTGCCGTAAGGGAGGTGTTCAGGGAATAAGCCAGAGACCACAACTTCATTGCTTCGGTGCACAAGGCCATAGACAAAGTGCCTCCTTGCTTGTTGATGTACCACATTGTAATGGTGTTGTCTGTTCTGACCTGTACAACTTTGTTCTGAACAGATTGATGTGGAGCAGAGATTCCTGAGGGGACCACAATCCCTGGGTAGTGAGTTCACCCATGTGAGCTCCCCACCCCAAGAGGGATGCATCTGTAGTAAGGATTAAGGAGTGAGACTGAGGGGTGAAGGGGACCCCCTGTCTCAGATTGCTCTGGTCCTGCCACCACTGAAGGGCTTGGATCAGGGTTCGAGTCACTGGGATCAATTTGGTTAGAGGGTCTCTCCTTTGAGACCAAAAGGCTCTCAAATGGAACTGCATGTCCCTCATCTGAAATCTTGCTCCCTGCACTACTGCTGTAGAAGCAGCCATGTGCCCCAGGAGCTGCAGAAAATGCCTTGCTGGTCGAGAGACCTGCAGGGTGAAAGAGGAGGGCAGAGAGAGACCAGGGTCCTTGCTCTTTCCAGAGGAAGGAAGGCTATGGCCTCTTTTGTGTTCAGTTCTGCACCTATGAAGGTGAGAAGCTGGACAGGCTCTAGAACTGACTTTGGAAGACTGAGAAGGAAACCTAGAGATGTGAGCAGTTGCTGAGTTACCTGAAGGTGTAGTCTGACTTGTTCTGGAGACTGGCCTACTATGAGCCAGTCATCCAGGTAAGGAAAAATGGCAATCTTGCCTTCTTAAGTGGCAACTGCTACTGCCAGGCATTCTGCTAGAATACCCTCGGGGCAGAGGTGAGGCGAAGGGCATTGCTCTGAACTGGTAATGGCCTGAGGGCAGTTCGAATCTGAGGTACTTTCAATGGGAGCTTCTGATAAGAACATGGAAGTAGGCATCCTGAGGTCCAGGGACCTAGCCAGTCCCTGGCCTGTAGAAGGTAAAATAATTCCCAGAGTCACCATTTTGAATTTTGGTTTTAAAGGTGCTTGTTTAGGTATCTGAGATCCAGGATGGGCAGCCATTCTCCTGTCTTTTGGGGTAAGGAAGTACCTGGAGTACACCCTTTGCCCTGGTGTAGAGGTGGAACCCTTTCCACAGCTCTGAGAGCCAGGAGGTAGAAACTTCTGTTTCTAGGGCAAGTGCCTCTGATGGATTTGCAGGTAGAAAGGACCTGGTTCTCATCTTTGGAAATTTTTTGAAGCTGAGAACCAGTCCCTGGCTTACTACTTCCAGGACCCACTTGTCTGATGTTAAAGACTTCCAGTCCTGGACAAAGTAAGCCAGCCTGCCCCCTACAGGTAGTGGAGAATGGGCCCTGGCCACCCCATCAGGGTGCCTGCTTGGCAGGGGCTTTAGGCTGAGGGGTGGAAGCAGGACTGCTTGTACCCAGTCTGCCTCTCCCTCTAAAGAACCCCTTCTGGGCATAAGCTGAAGAGGAGGCCTGGGCTAGGTAAAAAGGCCTATGAAAAGGTCTGCCCATGCCCCTGGAAGGCTGCCTTTGAGGAGTGGCCTGCCTTTCCTTGGCCTGTGCACTCCTATAGGTGGTCCTATACTCATCCATTTTCTTCATGTAATTCTCTGTCTGCTCCCCAAACAGAGAATTACCCACAACAGGAAAATCCATGGCCTTAGTCTGGGTATCCTGTGACAGGCTAGTACATCTCAGCCAAGCCATTCTGCGAAGTGCCACAGATGTAGCCATGACTCTCGATGACACATCATTAGAGTCCACTGCAGCATGGAATTGCACCTTGGATGCCTCAATACCATCAGCAGCCACCTGCTCCAGCTCGTTGGCAAGCTGGCCAGGGACCCGTTTTGCTAGAGCCATAACAGTATCCCATCTGGATTTTTTTTTTTTTGTGGGAATCCTACCACCAGGTATCCGCCCTGGTCACGGACCCACGGTCTTCCCCTCCATGCCGACCGTAATCCCCCGGTCACCCCTGGCTTTCCCCAGAGGATGGGGCCCGCGGGCTGGCGCCACGCACCCAGCCCACGGTCCCTGTAACTAGTTGGGGATCGGCGACATATGACAAGGAAACCCGGGGAGGGCTTCATAGAGGTAGAGGTCCCCTATTTTGCTTATATAGTATGGCCCACTGGAGAGCCGGACATGCAATGACGTCCGCGCACTTACGTGCAGACGTCTGCCGGCTTCTCCCCCTGTCAGATGCGCTCGCTACTGTCAGACACCCAGCCTCTGCTGGGTGTCACTGTAGCGCCGCATGTACCCCTCATCCGCCCCGAAGGAATGAGAGCTGTCGCGGGACGCTCGATCCTTCCTTCCCCCTGCCAGCCCCCGGTGGCCCGGGTCTGTTCCCGAACCCGGGTCACCAGCGTGGTGCAAGGTGTGGCATCCAGCGCCTCAACCCTCAGCACCACCGGGCCGGCTTCCCATCTGGATTTCTGATATCTAGCAACATAAGCCATATCATTTGCTTGTCTGAGTCCCAAGGATGCTGCCATGTACTGTTTCTTTGCCATGGCATCAATCCTCCTGGAGTCCTTATCAGGGGGGGGTGTGAAGCCAAGGGAATATTTGCCTCGTCACAGGCTGCAGCCTGCACTACCCCACCATGGCTGCATTGTTGTGTAAGGAACTCCGTATCAGAGCCTGACAATGTGTACCTCTTGTCCATTCTTTTATCCACAGGAGGTATAGTGTGAGCAGTTTTTACAATTTTTACTGTCTGTTTCCCAAAAGATTTATGCAAAGGAACAGACAGTCTCCTAGACTCTGGGATATCCATCATTTCTACATAGTCAGGCTCCTCTTGATCATCCACAGCTTCCTCCATAGGGAGCTGGAGGGTTTCAGCCACTTTTTTATAAAACATAAAATGAGAGGGGGACTCAGAAAGCCTAGGGGGAGACACTCCTGAAGGTCTGTCTGGGGAGATGTCCGGTTCAATGGGCACATCCAGACTTTCAAATCCACATTCACTCTCCTCATACTCCTCTTCCCCCTCCTCCGGTTCATAAAATTCTTCTAAATCATATTCTTGAACCGGTGGAACTGACCGAACCGTATGCTTACCTGATGGTGCCGATTCGGTCGGAACCGGGGAAAGCGACTGGACAATTTTAATCGCTTTGGCTATTTCTTCAGCGGTTGGAGATGGAAATTTTGGCTCCACACCTGCTGATTTTCTAGTCCTTTTGCTGGAACAGACTCCTCCGAGCCAGCTCTCCTTTTGCCGAGAAGTCTGCCCTGGTCAGAGGGCACTCCCTCCGTTCGGTTACAACCGAACCGGGCTGGCCATCCGGTCAGCAGACTTCTTGGCCTCTTTCCCTGAGCCTACTATCTCTCTTATCCAGGGTAGCTGCAGGAAAATTTTTGCAAATCTGGCAGTCTGCATTGAGGTGGTCAAACCCCAGACAATAAACACAGGTGGTTTGGGGTCAGCCTTGGCAAAGGCTTCCCCACAAACACTGCAGTGTTGAAACCCAGTGGGCCTGGTTTTTCTTTTGGGTTTCTCAGACATAGTGCCAGCCTAACCAAAACTTGCCCGTTTATGGCAATCCGCCAAGCTAGACTCTCTTATCGGTTCCCAACTGTGTCACGGGTCGTGGAAAAAACCATAATGAAATCCATTTTTTTTAGAACCGATAAGAACCGGGAACCGCACTCTAAAAGACAGATTTAATGTATTTAAAACAACCTGATTGGTTCAAACCGAACCGATAATACCGTTTACAAGTTCCACACAAAGAAATGTAAAACCTATCTAGTACTTACGATATCACAGACAGAGCTTGAACCGACCGGTTGCGGTTTAAATTCGGTAAAAACCCGACAAATTAATACTTTAACCAACAAAATGAACCGAGCAGAAGGAGAAATCTCCGGAGCGACTGTTCAGTGATGCGGAGTAAAGAATCTGACAGTTTGAGTTTCAAGAACAACAGACAGAGTTTTCAACCGAGCTTGTGCACAAAGTTCCATGCCTGGCATGGAAAGTTAACTCTTTCACCTCCAGAGCAGTTCGAAGGTTGGGACTCACTGCATATGTCATAATATAGCAAGACTTCATGTTGTTTGAAAGCTGCAGAACTCCCACGGAGAAGGAGAGCAAGCTGTTGGGTGCTCAATCCTTTTCCCCCCGGCCAACCACCAACGACCAGTGCGTTCCCGGGCCGAATTACGGCTGGCGTGGAGCGAGGTGTGGCGTGCAGCGCCTTAACCCTCAGCGCCACCAGGCCGGCCCTTCTACATACCTTTCTGGTTTGTCCTGCTAATTCCCTAGCAAGCTCCTCAGACTGGGACAGCAGACTGTATACCGTCCCAAACCTCAGTTTCCAACCCCTTCAGTTTAGAAGCTGCAGCCAGATTGCCTCTGTTCTCTTTTCCTCCCCCTCATCCTTGTGCATTTGATCCCATCCCTCACATAGACTGCTACCCCACCCCACTCTCCCTTCCGGTCCTTCCTGTATAATTTGTACCCTGGGATAGCCAGATCCCAGTCCCGGTGGCCCACATTTCTGTGACAGCTGCAATATCCACCCTCCACACTTCCAAGAGTGCCTGTAGCTCAGCTGATTTGTTGACCAAGCTTCTTGCATTCAGCGAGACCACCCTCCATCCTGCCCCCTTCCCTTCCCACTGGACTCAAAGAATCCACTGTTGTATGCACATATGGAGGCAGCAAAGGGGACTGTCACTATGGCAGCAGCCAAAATCCTAGGAGACACAGCATCATCCAAGCGTACAATTAATGACTCCTGTGTATCAGCTGATCCTAGGTAACCAGTGGCTCCACTATCTGTAGGCAGGAATGCACCGCCACGACAAAGGACTGGCTGGTGCATCAGAATAGCTATAGCACTCAGTAAAACAACCAAAGACTAGCAGAACACAAAAGTGGACTGCGCATAACAGAAGTGCAGTATTAAACAAATTGCTGCAAAGGGCTTACTGTGAATAACAAAAAGGAAGCACTACACCCTGACGCTTATAACCTCTGCAGGTTCTTCTTCAACCCCCACCCCCATGGAAGAACCTGCAGAGGTTCGAAACACCATGGTGTAGTGCTGCCTTTTTGTTATCCACAATAAACCTTTTGCAGAGATTTACTTTGTACTGCACTTCTGTTACGTGCATTCCTCTTGTGTTCTGACAAATGCACTGTCCACTGCCGTGTCCAGCACCACACCAATATACTAGAGATGCTGACAAGGAACCAGTACAGATTTCAATATGTTGACTGTAAAACCTAGTTCCTCAAACACATTTTTAATTCTAGGCAATGTGTACTGAACCAGTGAGGATTTTTTTACAATGCTTGCATGTTTCAATAAACTTTCATTCTGGGCAACGTGTATTGAACCAATGAGGATTTTTACAATGCTTGCATGTTTCAGTAAAGGGTTTTGTAACTTTGTAGAAACTTTTGACATGCACCGTTCTCTGTAAATACCCAGAAGTGTTTACAGCAGCACCCACCTTTCTCATGAGCACACAGTCTTGTGTTTGTCTATGTTTAACCACTTTCATAGACAGGCCCTTTAGAAGCCAGACATCCAGATATGGGAAGACATAAATCCCTTCTCCTCCGAAGGGCTGCTGCCACAATCTTGAAGCATTTGGTAAATACCAGCGGTGCCAAGAATAATCCAAAGGGCAAGTTTCTGAACTGATAACGGCTGCCCTCTTGTATAAAAGCGGAGGTACTGCCTGTGTTATTTTCAGATCTTGACAGGAAGGTAAGAAACTCATTTCCAGCGCATAGAACTAATAAACCTTTTTGCAGCAGGGGAATGAGAGCTTGAAGACACCCCATTTGAAACTTTTTGTAGTTGATGAACTGGTTTACGTCTCTCAGGTCCAGTACATGACAAAGATCTCCTATCCACTTGGGAACCAGGTAGTACATGGAAAAGAAAGTACAGTTATTTAAGAACTTACCGTTAAATTTAGATCTTCCAGAGAAGCTCTTGCAGTAGGTAATCACCGTTGGGACTGAGCCGTCAGGCGCTAGGACCAAACGGAAAACTTTGGCTAGCAGTGTATAGCGGGAGACTGTCCCCATCACATAACCGGCATCAGCCAGACACTATATAAGGGGCGGTCCCCATGCCTGCCCTCCAGTTCTCACACCGGAGACCTGAAAGGTGCGACAGGAGAAAGGATTGGGCTCCTAGAGCCAACAGAAAGGCTGAAAAAGAACTGTAGGAGGGAGGGAAAAGTCTACCTACTATAAGAAAATACAAAATCACACATTACCATAAGAGCCTCTCTCTAAGATCTACTGTTACGGTAAGTTCTTGCGTAACTGTACTATCTTACATTGAGAAGGCTCCTGCAGTAGGTAATAAACATTAGGACAGAGTCCCAAGCAGTGTAAGTCAGACATAGGCTGAACACGGGAGGCAGGAAAGATCTGCAGTAGGCACAAGTTTAAGTCAGGAGGTCCTGAAGGATGGCTAGTCCAAAGCCTGCCCTGCACCTAGAGGCAATGTCTAGACAGTAATGCTTAATGAAGGTGTGGACAGAGCTCCAAGTGATTGCCGCACAAATGTTCGCGGCAGAAACATTTCTGAAACAAGCAGTAGATGCAGCCATGCCTCTGGTTGAGAGCCCTTTGACTTCCCCTGGAAGCGGCTTGTTATACTTCTGATGATAAAACAAAATGCAGTTTGCCAACCATTTGGATAAACATGGTTTGCAAACTGCCGCGCCCCCCCTCTCTTTTGGACGCAAAAGAAACGAAAAGCTGATCTGTCATACGAACTGACATCATCTGAGTCGTATAATAACGCAAAATTCTGTGCACATCTAAGTTGTGTAGAATTGCCTCCCCCAATTGGAATTCACAGAGTAATACACTGGCAAGTATATAATCTGATTTTAAAGTAAATTCTGAAACTACATTCGGTAGAAACTTAGGATTTGTAAGCAGAGCCACCCGGTCTCTGTGGAAAATCAAATAGGGCTCCTTACACATAAGAGCCTGAAGCTCAGAAATCCATCAAGCAGAAGTAATGTCAACTAAGAAAAGCGCTTTCCCAAGACAGATAGCGCAGGTTGCAACTCATGGCTGGCTCAAAGGGAGGCAGAGTGACTTTCGAGAACAAAGTTCAGATGCCACGAGGGAACAGGGCTCCTCACTGGGGGTTTCAAATGGAGTATCCCTTTAAAAAGTTCAGGACACCTCGAACTGAGCCAAGGTTTTGCCATCCACCAGGGTGTGGTAGGCAGAAAAGGCAGACAATTGGACCGTCAGCAAAGAATAGCTGAGCCCAAGGTCTGAAAGGTGCAACAGGTACTCTGTGACCTGCGGGACAGGGCAGGAGACAGGTTTCCAACCGTTAGCGGTCACCCAGATGGAAAACTGTTTCCACTTCATAGTATAAGTAGTTCTTAAATGGCTTTCTGGCTTCCACAAGGACCTGAGCAACTCTGAAAGACTCCAAAACACAATGCAGCTATGTCAGAAGGTGCCACGTGTGAAGGTGAAGGGACTTGAGGAGCTGTATGAACCAGCCTGCCCTGCTCCTGGGTCAGAAGGTCTTGGCAGAGGGGTAGAGGGATCGCAGGCTCCACCGCTAACTGCTGGAGTAGAGGGAACCAAATTTGGCGAGACCAGTACAGGGCGATCAGAATCATGTCAGCCCCTTCCACCCGTAACTTCAGGAGTACCCTCTGCAGAAGCAGAAAGGGAGGAAAGGCATACAAGAACCTTCCTGTCCAGCAAAGAGACAGAGCATCTCACCAGAAAGCACCAGGCCTGGGAACAAGCAAGCAGAAATTGGGTAGTTTTGCATTCTATGGGGAGGTGAACAGATATAGACCTGAGCCACCCCTGAGGTCGAAGATGTCTTTGGCCACCAACTGACTCAGTTCCCACTCGTGGACCCTCACTTGGGTACGGCCGAGATTGTCTGCTAGGATGTTCTGAATGTCCGGGTTGTGCACTGCCGTGAGCTGGAGGCGGTGCTGGACTGCCCAGTTCCAGACATGCATCGCTTCCCTGCACAGGGGATACAAACATGTGCCTCCTTGCTTGTTGAGATACCATACCATGCACATGTTGTCCAACTGGACAAGTAGTGTGCCTGGGAGGAGAAAGGACTGGAATGCCTGAAGGGCATACAACACTGCTCTCATCTCTAGTATGACTTCTATACTTAGCTGCTGCTCATTTCTAAATTGGACTTGTCCTCTTACTTGATTTTTCGGCCCACCCCCGACCTTTATTAAATACACTAAAATTCCGCCCCATCTACCCGCTTCCATCCATTGCCTTCTTTGTGTTAGTAAACCCTTCAACCTATCGTCTGCCACCATATTTCTATTCCAGACCAGGAAGCTGCTCCTTCTGAGTTCCATTATGGCCTGTCTCCATCTATTTGAACCGTTTCCTTCCAGCATGGTTACTTCTTTCTCTATCCAGGCATCCTCCCTGCTCTTATCCCCCAACAACGCCCCTCCTCTCCCTTTAATCAGGCCCCCCCCCCCCAATACCTTCAGCTTTCTGCCTTCGCCCATCATGAAAAAACAATCCTGTTAGTCTCATGGACCAGACATTTTTATGTCACCCTTCCTCCAGTCCCCCTCTATTCGATATAGACTATGTTTGTTCCTCTTGTCAGGTGATACTGAACTGAACCCCGGCACCTGTATGGACGCCAAGCAAAATCTCTTTACCTTGTGCCCTTACTGGTCAAACTTAAAAGGGCTCAAGATTGCCCATATGAATATGCAAAGCATCAGGCGTAAAATGGCTGAACTGGAGGCCTGGGCTCTTCACTACAAGCCAGATGTCCTCTGTATTGCCAAGACCTGGTTAAAACCTTCAATCCCAACACATGAGGTCTCACTACCTGGCTTCTCCTCTTTTAGAAGGGATCAACCTACCAAGCGAGGTGGGGTGCACTGATATACACCAAGACCGAGCTGAATGAAATACACTTCCACCCTGATACTGATTCATTCATTCATTCTCTGATTACAATACCTTTGAGCACATAACAGCTCTTTTGCAAAGGTTCCTCGTCAATGGGAAGGGTGACAGACATACGACACATGGTATTACATAAAATTCTGACAAAGTATTTAAGATAACAATATGATATTGACATTGTAACTAAAATTAAAACTATGAATCGGTAGGAAATCAAAAATAACCTAATAAAAGGAGGTAGCCCAAGGCGCTTTGTCAAAAAGGTATAGGTAGATTTGGGTGAACACAAGTTCAGGGAAGTGAAGATAAACAGTGGCAAGAAGGTGGAGGGGTGAGGTGAAAGAAAGATCGGGGAAAGAGGCAGGAAATAGGGCAGAGTGGTTAGGGTGAAAGTGGTCATTCACAGAGAAAGGGGGAGAGGTAGGTACACAAGGATGTGTCAGTACTGCTGAGGTAGTGCCATGTCAGTTGAAACAGTCACAAGAACTGTTAGCTGTAAGATGCTGACGAAGAGTGGCTTTAAATGGCCCCAATTTTGGTACGGAAGAGATATCACTGGTCAGCGCATTAAATCACAGTGGTGCTCTATATGCAAACGATCTTTGACCTTGTGTAGTCCGGCATCTTGGGACAGAGAAGAGTTAGTTGACTGAGCTACACGTGTGCTGCGAACTGTAAGAGGGGTTAAGTAAGTTTGTAACACCAGAAGGCAGGAGCCCAAGTAGTGCCTTTTTAGTTAGCAAACAGGTTTGACAGTGAATCCTCCCATTTAGCTGAAGCCAATTTGTTTGCGCATACAGTTCACATGTGTGGGTAAGGTGTGCTGCTCCAGTAAGAAGTCGGCATACTTTACTGAGTGCGACTGATATTCTGTGGAGGGTAGTGGTGGAAGCTGAGCCAAAAATAACCAGACCATACTCAACAATGGATACTATGGAGTTATAGATAGCTAGTATAAGGGCGTCAGGCTTTAGATTGTGTTTATGTTTATGGAGTAACCAAATTTTGATACTGGCAGACCTGGCAACATTCTCAACATGCTGGGCATTAGGGTTGTCATGGTATACCGGTGCGACAGTATACCGCGGTTTGAAACCGTATGGTATAGGCACCATGACAGTTTTTCCAAACCGTGGTAACTGCTGCTCAAGGTAAACCACGGTGTGTGCCGATCTACCACATTTCCTGCAGTGTGAAGGGGTGCAGACATGCAGTACATGGGCAGCAGTATGCCCTTTGAAAAGCTTTTTTTTCTTCATGATTCAATTGGTGGAGATTGAGGGAACTCAGCCAATCGCTTTCCACCATCTGAAAGTGGGCGTTCTTCAGTGTGATCTGCTTGCAGGCTTCACATGCAGAAGGAGAGAAATCCAGAAGAAGCAGCGAGGACAGAAGAGCAAGTTTGCGACCAGGAGAGCACTAGTGAGGCACAGGTACTAAATTTAGGCCCACTGACCGGACGGAGGCAACTTTTGTAGTCCAAGTGATGGAGCCTCAAGTTCCCAACCGAGCAGTCGATCCTCCGAATTCCCGATCATCTACCTGCATCCCCGGGTCCCTCCCTAAGTCCCCAGGCCACCAGAGAGAGTTGGGAGACAGAGTGAGAACCTCGCCAGCGGTGGTGAGTTGAGAGAGTCAACAAGGAGAGGACTGTAGGAGCCTGAGGCTACCTTGCTCCTACCCAGGCCAGTTCTTGCTGTTCTTTTATTTATACAAAAGTGGGGTGGTGGGGTGGGTAAAACAGCCACAGGTGGAGGCACATGGGTGGTGGAAGTGGCACTAACTCAGAAGGAGTTGGGGAATGGAAGCCAAGGGAATAGAGAAATTATAATTTATTTATTGCTGTCCTCATGTCCTGTTGTGCTGTATGATTATGTGCATTCTTCTGAAATCCCTACTATCCTTGTTGGGAAGGGAAAACTAGCATGATGTTGAACGAAGTTGGCTAAGGCTTGTTAGAAACATAGAAACATAGACTTCTGATGGCAGATAAGGACCGCTTGGCCCATCTAGTCTGCCCATTTCCCTACCTACAGGATAAGCTGTAGATCCTAGTTAACCAACAGCCTATTTCTTCCTACCCCACACAAGAATTGCCTTATGTCTGTCCCATGCATTCTTGAATTCTCCCACAGTTTTAGACCCCACAACCTCCTCAGGAAGGCTGTTCCATGCATCCACTACCCTCTCTGTGAAATAATACTTCCTCACATTGCCCCTGAACCGCCCCTCTATCTTTAAATTGTGTCCCCTTGTTCTTGCACGTCTCTTTTTCTGAAAGATGCTACCCTCTTGGACTTTGTTGATTCCACTGAGGTACTTAAACATTTCTATCATGTCCCCCCTCTCCCTTCTTTCCTCAAGGGTATACATATTAAGCTCCTTTAGTCTCTCCTCATACGCCTTCTCTTGCAGACCCTGCACCATTTCGTTGCCCTCCTCTGGACTGCCTCTATCCTGTCTATATCCTTGCGGAGATGGGGTCTGCAGAACTGGACACAGTACTCCAGATGGGGTCTCACCAACTGTCTGTACAGAGGGATAACAACTTCCTGTTTTCTGCTGCTGATGCCTCTCCCTATGTATCCCAGTTACCCCCAGCCCTCCATACTGCCTTCTCACATTGCTTGCTAACCTTAAGGTCATCTGATATGATTACCCCCAGGTCCCTTTCCTTTTTGTTGTTGTTACTATCCCCCAAATTGTGTGTACTCTTCCCTGGGTTCTTGTTTCCCAGGTACATTATTTGCATTTCTTTGCATTGAATCCTAGCCGCCATACTTCTGACCATTCCTCCAACCTTGCCAAGTCCCTTCTCATCCTTTCCATGCCTCCTTGTGTATCAACCCTGTTGCAGATCTTTGTGTCATCTGCAAAGAGGCATACTTTTCCTTCCAGTCCCTCTGCAATGTCACTTATGAAGACATTAAAAAGGACTGGACCCAATACTGAACCCTGCGGTACCCCACTAGGTCCCCTCTTTCTTCAGAGTGGACTCCATTTACAATTACCTTCTGTGTCCTGTTGTCCAGCCAATGTTTTACCCAGGTTACCACCCTGGGACCCACTCCCAGGCTGGTTAATCTGACTACTAACCTTTTGTGTGGGACTGTGTCAAATGCCTTGCTAAAGTCTAGGTAGGCCATGTCCACAGCCCCTCCCTGGTCTACTACTTTGGTCACCCAGTCAAAGAAATCTATTAGATTTGTCTGACATGACCTTCCCGCTGTGAACCCATACTGCCTTGGGTCCTGTGCCCCACTGGCCTCTAGGTACTCAACTATTCTTTCCTTCAGAAGTGACTCCATCACTTTCCCTACTACAGAGGTCAGACTGACAGGCCTGTAGTTTCCTGCCTCTATCTTGGTCCCACTTTTGTGAAGGGGAATCACATCCGCCTTCCTCCAGTCCTCGGGTACCACACCATCCTCCCATGATTTATTAAAAAGAGTTGCCAGTGGTTTCACTAGTTCCGCCCTTAATTCTTTTAGAATTCTGGGGTAAATTCCATCAGGCCCCATTGCTTTGTCCACCTTCAGTTTTAGGAGTTCTTGCAGAACCCTTTCTTCTATGAAAGGACTGGGATCGACCCCCCTATCAAGAGTGCTTCTGTTAACTGGATTAGGCACTTCCCCCTCCTCTTTTGTGAATACTGAGCAGAAATATTCGTTCAGTATCCTGCTTTTTCACTGTCCCCCTCTGCCCACCCACCGTTCATTCTATTCAGCCTCACTATCCCTCCCTTTGTCTTTCTACGCTCGCTGATGTACCTATAAAAGGTTTTATCCCCCTTCTTAACTGAGTTGGCTATCTTTTCCTCAGTTTGGGCCTTTGCTATTCTGACTTCCTCCCTGCTTCCTTCTGCCTTAACTGGTACAGCTCTCTGTCCTGCTCTTTCTGTGTTTGCTTATACTTCCGAATGCTATCTTTTCTTCTTACTTTCACAGCCACCTCTTTTGAGAACCATAGTGGCTTTTCTTTCGTTTTGATTTGTTTATTTGCTTCACACAAGGCTTGTTGCCTCTGTGATGGCAGTTTGATGATTCCCCATTGTTGTTCCACCTCCTTCTAGCCTGTTTGCTAGTGCTTTTCTGAGGCACTCTCCCATCTTGCCAAAGTCAGACCTCCTGAAGTCCAGTACCCTCACTTTTGTATGGCATGACTCTGTAGTTGAGTTTAACGTGAACCACAATGTTTGATGGTCACTTGTTCCCAGATGGCAACCCACTTCTAGATCTGAGATCCTCTCACTGCCCCCGTTTGAGAGTACGAGGTCTAAGACTGCTCCCTCACGAGTGGGTTCCGAAACTAGCTATCTGAGGCCTGCCACCTGTAGGGCATCAAGAATGGCCCTGCTCTTGGATGTGGCTGCAGCAAATGTGCTCCAGTTAACATCTGGCATATTCAGGTCTCCCATCAACAGTATCTTCCCCTTTCTCTGCCATTCTAAGAATGCCTTCTATCATATCCTTGTCCATTCCCTCCCCTGGCGTGGGGTCTGTACTCAACCCCTGTGCGGATTGTGGTGCCCTTTCCAGTCTCAGGTGACCCACAGTGCCTCCCTCTCCTCCTGTTTACTCTTTTGTTCAGTTGCTTTTATCCCTTCCTTTACATGAGAGCTACTCCTCCCCTCTTCTCCTCTGCCTGTCTCTCCGTAGGTTATGTACCCTGGTATGTTAACATCCCAGTCATGGTTTCTCTTACCATGTTTCTGTGACTGCTACGATATCCAGGCATCCCTCTTCCATCAAGGTCACCAGCTCAGGGGCTTGTTGCCCAGACTACTGAGCATTGGTACTCATTACCCTCCATTTCCTAATGGCCTTACTTCTTTTGCCCCATCCCTGTTCTTCTTGCCTTTGTCACTTTCTCCATTTACCCCTGCCCTTCTCCCTATCGACACCTCTATGTTGGTGTTTACGCACTTGCTACCGTGATTTTGGGGCTAGGATTTCCTGCTCCTTTCCAGTGCCTCCTCTTGGCTATTTAAGTTGTTGTGTTAACTTATGTAAACTTGTAATGAATTGACTATATACCATTCCATCATTGTAAAATAAATGTGAGAGACCCAAAGGAGGACTTAAGTTCACTGAGATTGGGTGGGTTTTTTTTTTTGGGGGGGGGGGGATAATACTTGAAGTTGGAGGAGGAGGAGGATGATGGATCCTTGGTGGGAATTGGTAGGGAAGGGAAAATCTGGCCTAATGGGAAATTAGCAGTTTATTATTGCCTTCCTGATTGATAAGTCACTGGCTGCCATCATTCATGACTGCAGGGACAGGGAGGGAGTTGGATGGATCGGAGTTGATGGGGGGGGGGGCGACTGGCTGAAACTGAATGGATCCAGTCCAGTTGATGGAAATGGGAATTGGGAAACCTGGCCTGAAGTTGAATTGAAAAAAAAAAAAAAATGCTTTCCCCATCCCAAAGGTGCCACGCCAGCTGCCCAATGCCCACTGTCTCTCTGACAGTGTCAGTGCCCATAGGGAGAATGGCTGACTGAGATTAGAACAGCAAACAATGCATGGCATTGGCAACTGGAAGGCATTGGCTGGCACTGGCAACGTGGTGGGCAGTGGCCTAGTAGCCGGTGGGTGGCAGTGGCATGGCAGCACTGTCACACGTGGCACTTTATCTAGTAGTTTTTATTTTTTTTTAAATGTCACCAGTCAGTCAAAATGAAGGTGAAGGGGAGCATTACAGGTTAAACTTACAGCGAGCTGACCTGATGCATCATACTGCAGGTAGCAGTGCAGCTGTGCATCACATTCACAGTTCAGATCGACTTGAGTGACGAGTCACACAAGTAGTGCCCGGCTCAGCTCAGCTGCCCACCTGCCAGTGTACCACTGCCAGTGCCAGATGCCATCATGACTGCTTTGCCTGCATTGCTGTAGTCCAGACTAATGACTTGGCTGGCAGGCTTACTAGTCTTGGTGGCAGTGGCACAGGCAGTGGCAGACTGGCATTGCAGTGCATCTGCTGCTGTTTGTTTTATGTTTCTGCTTCTGTGATTTCACTGGCAATTAAGCCAGCCCATTTCTCTCTCAGATGCCAAATGCCATCCTCTTCCCAGCATGCCAAGAACCAAGCCAGTGGGGGCCTGTGCTAGTGTTGTGGTGAGTGTGCAACCCTGCATGACTGCATGTATTGTCACGGTCAGGTCAAGTTGAATCATCAAGCCACCTCAGGGTTGGCAAGTGGGGATGAGTCACGACCACATGGTCTTGGTCATCATCACTGTGTCCTTGGTTTTGTGTGTGTGGTCACATGAGTCCGACGAGGTCAGGTGGTCTTGGTGAGGTCTGCTCAGTCAGTGCCACTGCCAGCAGTGGTACCCATTTGATTTGTCAGCAGCTGCAGCAGTAAATACAGGTTACTCACCTGTAACAGTAGTTCTAGGAGTGGTATATGTTGTTCATCCACACTTATTGGCAGGTTCCTTGCCGCTTTAAATCTTGCCGGAAGGTCTTCAAGCTGGCTCCTCCCACCCACCCGGGTGGTAAAACTCTCAGCTGTGCCCCATGATGCCAGATCTAGCCCACTGGAAGCCAGGTTGCGCATCGGAGCCGGGGAGGTCGAGTGGGTTGTATGGATGAACGACATATACCACTCCCAGAACTCCTGTTACAGGTGAGTAACCTGTATTTCTAGGAAGTGGATATGTTGTTCAATCCACACTTATTGGCAGACTCTAGCAGTTCTCCAGGAGGAGGGAGGCAAGGGCACTCTAATTAGGAAATAACTGGAACGAGGTCCCAAAACCAGCATCCCGGCGTGACTCAAGGTCCATGTGGTAGTGGGTAATGAAGGTGTGTGCTTACCAGGTAGCAGCCCTGCAGATTTCCTGGATAGGGAAATCCCTGGAAGCAGCCACCGAAGCAGCAGTATGGCGGGTAGAATGACCTCTTATCCCTTTGGGAGGCTCCATGTCCACCAACCTATAGCAGAGATCTATGCAGGATGTGACCCACCTGCCTATCGTCTGCTTGGCTGCAGGTCTGCCAGGTGTGGCTTCAGTGCAGGTGACAAACAGCTGGTGAACCTCTCCCCGAACTTCAGCCATCCGCTCCTTATAATAAGAGAGCGCTCTTCTAGGGTCCAGAGTATGGAGCCTATATTCGGCCTTCGAGATGTGATTGGGGTAGAACACCGGACACCACTTCAGAAGGAATTTCGGGTGGGGGCGCAGGACAACCTTGTCCCTATGGAAGACCAGATAAGGAGACTCGATGGAAGGCGCCTGGAGCTCTCCCATCCTTCTGGCTGACGTGATAGCCACCAAGAAGGTGGTCTTCCACGACAGGTGAGAGATGTCACACCTGTGCATCGGTTCCAATGGCTTGCCCATGAACTTAGCCAATACCAGCACTACATCCCACGGAGGCAGAGGTTCTCGCACCAGAGGGTATATGTGATCAAGGCCTTTGAAAAAGCGCCCTACCACCTTCTCCTGCACCACCTACTGCTTGCCGGCCTGCGCCCAGTAAGGAGAGATGGCTGCCAGGTGCACCTTGAGGGTCGTTGACCGAAGCCCTAGCTGAGAAAGGAACCACAGGTAGTCCAGAATGCAGCCAATGAACAGGAGGAAGGGTGCAACCCCTTGCCCTGACACCAAATGGAGAATCTTCCATTTGAAGGCATACCATTTTCTGGTCGACTCCTTATGGGAAGCCTCAAAAACGTTGAGGACCTCATCGGAAAGACTCAAGACCTGGAATTCTAACTGCTCAGGAACCAGGTCATCAGGTGCAGGGATTGAAGGTCCGGATGGAGTACCTTCCCCTTGTTGACTGAGATCAGGTCCAGTCGGGCTGGAAGCCGCCTCGTGAGCCTGGAGCTGAGGCTGAGGAGATCTGGGTACCAGAACTGGTGGGGCCAGTCTGAGGTTACCAGAATTTATTTATTTATTTAGATTTTGGTAACCAGGTGAACCCACTGAGATCGGAGGTCCCTGTTTCAGGGGCGACCCGGGATTTGTTACAATGCATACATACATCATACGTACATACATAGGTATAAAATGCAGTAATTTATGATGAATACATTTTTAGTTACAGTGAGAATATACATAGACATTAGGGTACAGAGGAAAGCAGATACATTTTGGGGAATAGGTGTCACACATTAGACAAGGAGAACAGTAGGCATCACCTGCACCTGGTCCCTCTTCACCTTGAGAAGCACCTTGTGGATCAAGGGAAATGGAGGGAAGGAGTAGAAGAGGCCCGGGGTCCATGGCCTCGAGAAGGCATCCACAAGACCTTAGGAACTTGTTCAGGTCGTGTAGGTCGAGAATGGGGTGCCAGTCCCCCGTCCGTTTTGGGACCAGGAAGTACCTGGACACAAACCCTGGGTCTGGAGGAGGGCTCGCCACCTCCCTGATCACCTCCTTCTGAAGGAGCAGGGCAATGTTGGCTCGACAGGCCGACAGGCGCTGGAACCTGTAACCCGTGGGTCGGCCGGCTCGATGGGAGGGGACTGCTCGGTCAGGAGGCAGACCCTGCCTACCACTTCCAACACCCAGTGGTCCATGGTGATATCGGACCAGGCGGAAAGGAAGTGGCGGAGCCGTCCCCCCATGGGGGGAACCTGGGGAGGAGTGATGAGGTTGGGGGCGACACCCCTCAACCAGTCACTGGGCAGTCTTGGAGGAAGGGCCAGCCAAGGAGCCGCCTGGGCCTTTCCCTCCCAGCTTCCTGCTGGAGGAAGCAGTAGGCTTGGCTTTGGGGTGCCAAGTACGAGCCTGATGGTCCTGATGCTGGTGTTGCTGGGCCGGACGTGCCGCAGGGGCTGAAGGACGAAAGGGCTTACGCTGCTGCTGGCGGCCTTTGTCCTTCTGGGCAGACGTGACCGAGTCCAAGGTGGCGGTGGACTTCTCAATCCGTTGGAGATGACCCTCCACCCCGGGTCCAAACAAGTCGGTACCCAGGAAGGGGACGTCTGCCAGCTTGTGCTGGGTATCAGCCATAAAGGTGGAGATCCGCAGCCAAGCTCTGCGGCGTATGGCCACTGCGGCCGCTACTGTCCGGGCACATGAATCAGCGATGTCCAACGAAGTTTGGAGCTGCTGTTTAGCTACCGCCCTTCCCTGATCCCGCACCTGCTTGACCATCGTTTGAAGGTCAGCCAGGAGATGAGGAATCACCTCATCCAAGGAGCCCAAAAGGGTGTGTGAAAAGTGTGCCATCAGAATGGCCGAGCTAGTCTGAAGAAGGCCTAAGGAGGAAGCGGCATAAACTTTCCACCCTGAGAAGTCCAATTTCTTGGACTCCTTATCGGGTGGTTTGTCCACATTCGGAGCGTTCCTGGAATGCTGGAAAACGCTGTCGGTCACTAACCCCTCTGCAGAGGGGTGCTACGAGAAACCATAGAGTGAACTTGTAGAGACCGCATACTTCCGAGACATCCTGACTGAAGGTGCTGGACAAGAAGCTGGCCGCTGCCACAGCTCCAGGGCCAGGCTAACAATGGCTTTGGCCACTAGAAAGGCCTCCGTAGAGGAATCCCCTCAGTCCAGTATCTCCGTGAGGGGATACCTGGCCCATTTTGAAACAGGTTCGAGCTTCATCCCAGTGGACTCTGAGATGAGTCAAAGCATTCCTAAAAACGAGGATGGGCTCTCTGCCACCGACTGACCCCCTGTGGACTCCAGGTCAAGTGGCCTGGAGAACAAGGAGTCATTGTCGTCAGATTCCGAGGAGTCTGCGAACAGCTGCCGAGCGCCTGAGCCACCCTCCATGTGCCGAGGTCGATCGGGAGTGAGGGTGACCGACAACCTATGGGGCAAACCCTAACCCGACCGAGAATCCTTGGTCGGGGCCCCAGTCTTCGGTTGTGGAGGCGGAGGTTCCACCACAATGGGTAGAGCAGCTGGTTTCGGCTGAACAACCGGTGCCGGTTTCGGCCGCTCAGGTGACAGCCACTTAATGGCCAGAGAAGGCGACGGAGTCGGCTTATTCCAGACAATAAGAGCTGCTGCCATAATAAATCCTCGTAGCACCGACGCAACTTGCGCTGGAGCCTATCCTCCGAAGAGGACGATGAGGATGAGCGGCGCTGCCACTTTCCATGGTGCCGAGACAGAGACCGCCGATGTCGGTGGGACCAGCTGGACCTGGAAGAGGTCTGAGACCGAGACCTTCAGAGATTCCAAGGGTGGGTCAGAGAGGGGACGGGGGAAACCCGCTCCTCCCTCGGTTCAGGGACCTTAACCAGGGACTCTGGCACAGGAGGCACAGACAAGTCCTCTGTTTCCACTGGGGGAACCGGTGAAGTAGGGTTGTCGGCATCACCAGTCGACAAACCGTACGACGGGTCGAGAAAAATCTTGACTATATCAATGGGTGTCTCAGCTGGCTGACCTGACGGGGACACCGTGAAGCCAGCGGCCTTATCCGCAACCTCGACCGAAGTCAAAAGTCAACCATCTAGTGAAGGGGATCTCTCCCACTCCCACGAACGTCGATGGTGGGACTTACCTTTGGAGTCGTCCTTTTTGGACCGACTGGAATGTCCCGCTGGTCCTTCTCCCTTGGTGGAGAGGGATTGGCAAAGCTCTTTAAAAGAAGCTGTATATGAAGAGCCCAAGGAGAGCGGGATAAATGCCGCGACCAAGGAAGAAGATGATACGGCCAGGGCTGCCTCCTCCTCGAGGGCGATCGTCTGCTCCAACTGATCCGTGGAGCCCGTTGCCGCGGACACCGCCCAACGGGTCTCCTTCGACTTGACCGGAGGATATCATTTTTCAGGGCGCCCCAAAAGAAGTCGAGCAGCGCGGCCCTCCAAGACCGAAGCTGAAAAGGATTTGCACAAATCACAAGCCTGCGAATCGTGGCAGAGTCCTAGGCAGCAAACGCACGTGGAGTGTGGAGTGTGGGTCGGTCCGGGACATCTTCTGCCCACAGGGGCACCGACGAAATCCGGGAGTCGATTTGTCCATCGCAGCCTCGAGGGAAAAAGAAGACCGAAGTCTTGTAAATTTGAGAATAAGTTTCGGATTAACCGAAGAGTGTGGATCCAGGCCTAAAATGCTGAGCACTAAGGAGGGAACCTAAGCTTCCAAGCGATAAGGAAGATATGGCATTATGGGGCGGAGCTGAGAGTTTTACCACCCAGGTGGGTAGGAGGAGCCAGCTTGAAGACCTTCCAGCAAGACTTAAAGCAGCAAGGAACCTGCCAATAAGTGTGGATTGAACAACATATCAACGTCCCTATAAATCGATCAATTTTTTTAGGTAGCTATAGCTTGTTGCTGGTCGTCTCATCATCTCATCTATTTTGTTTCAATTTCATGAGCTGCTGAAAATTGTAATCTTTCTTATTGTTAAGTTACATAAGGGAGGTAACCACCAGACTTGGTATTGTAATTGTAGGACTGAGAGTCGAAGAAATTGATCTATCTTGAAATATGGCAGATGTGGAGTTGGTACTGTTATTGGAAGAGTTGCAGCAGCAGGAGGAAAGCCAGAATCAGAATAGTAGTCAGAGCCAGAACTGTGACCTTGACCCGACTCAGCAACAGCGTCAGATCCCCCCACCTCCTTCTCCAGTCTCTGAGACCCAGAAAGAGTCTGATGGGAAAGTGAATGAAAACTGTGAGCTTTTCCCGCCTAGAAAAAGAATAAAATCCACAGAGTGGACCTACTTTGGTTACAAAAAAATAGTGACGGTATCGTGCATGAGGATAGGAAACATATCTGCCATACATGCAAAACAAGAGTTGCAGCTCGTAGAGGGAACACTTCCAATTTGTTTACCCACCTGCGGGATTATCACCCACTTCAATACAGAGAAGCTCAGGTATCAGCCCGGTTGGTTTCTGACTTGTATGATTTTAAATTGAACTAACTAAATCGTTATCGCACTCCAGAGAGAAAACAAAATAGAATAGTAAATGGATAGGGCCGAGCAGCCGGGGCCACTGCTCAGCTGCCCAGTGGTGCCCCAACTGCCCGCCCATGCCCACCCACTGCTCTGGAGGGGGCAACCAGGAAGGGGAGGGGACATAACTACTAGGTACAGAATACGAGTTAAGGAGGATCATCGGGGACCAGTGGACATGTGCACCTGCATGGTGTGCCTGGGTGGTGTCGTGGGGTGCTGGGTACACTGCCGGCTCTGGGTATTAAGGATCAGGAATTGGGATTTGGATCTCATCAGTTGGTGGAATTGATAGGATATATACCAAGTAGTTCATGGTTGGACTTGGATCATGATGGGAGCAGGAGGGGAATGGGATCATGGTCTGTTCTGGGTGGGTAGGAGGCAGAGCCAGAGGCTGGGTCTGGGAGCGAGAGAGGGACGACGACAGGACAGGACAGGGGAGGACAGTAGGACACACAGATGGGAGGAGTCAGGATGAATGAATGACAGCAGCCAGCAGCACAGTCATTCTTTCTACAGCAGAGCCGGGATTTGGAGGGAGTGGGACCATCACGATTCACGGATGTAGTGGTAGTGGTAACTGCCCATGCCCACTGGAGTTAGGAGGATTAGGAAATGGGGGAGGACCTCCCTGTATCCCCCACCAGTGTCAACTTACTACCACTTCACAGTAGTGCTGCAGTGCCACTGCAATCCATGCCATGCACACCTATTGTGACATGATAATAGACAGACAGTGCATTAGTATTGTGATGTGTTGAGTGGTAGAAAACACTGGTGGGGGACGGGTGTCCTCTTGTTTCCTATCATGGCCGCATCCCACGGGCACAGGTCTGGCAGTCATGCTGCCTGGGTGCCTGCTACACCCCGGGGGTCACTGTAGAAAGAATGATTGTTCTGTCCTTCCTTTTCCCTGGTCTGACTCGTCCTCTCTGTGTGTGTTGTTGTTGTGTCCTTCCTGATGAGTCCTCTACTATCCAATGAAGTCATCTCGTCAACTCATACTGTGATGTACCTCCTCTTGCTCCAGAGTTCTCCTGACTCCCAGCTACCCAGTCCTCCAAACCATCCATGATTCATCATTCCATGATGATTCATGATTCCAAAATGAATCATCCAATGTAATGATGATTTTCTAATTCAGCTGCTAATGCTTAGTTATTGCCCACTGCTGCCCTTTCCTTGCCCATTTATGCCTACTGACCTTGCCCTGGCTGCCTGAGTCATTACTGTTTTGTGAAAGGGAAGTCATAGAGAACTGTGATGCATACTCCCTCAGTGATAGTTTAGTTAGTTATCAAATTTCTTTCTTGTTTTTTAATTTTAGAGTAGTGGAGTGAGTGCTAGTCCTGGATTAGGAGGACGGCCAAGTGGTGGTGGCAGCACTGGCAGTGGTGGGGGTCATCAAGACGGTGCAAAACTAGCCAGCCAGCCAAGTTTGGTTGCAGTTCTTGAAAGAGGGAAAAAATGTGATGCCAGTTCTAAGCAGGCCTTGGAAATTAATGCAGCAGTGGCTTACCTTTTGGCTAAAGACATGCTGCCATTCCACATAGTAGAAAAGCCTGGCTACTGTAAACTGCTGCAGAAATTAAACCCTAAATATCACCTGCCATCCAGAGCTTATTTCACTGGTAAAGAGGTGCCGAAGTTATTCAATGAAGTAAAAATGCAAGCTGAAAAATCATTGCTGGGTGCAACATGGTATGCTGCCACTACTGATATGTGGACTAGTCATGGCAGAGCTGGTGAGTCATACATGAGCTTAACAGTGCATTACAATACTTCTGATTGGAAAATCAAGGCTCACTGTCTGGAGACTACATTCGTACCACAGGATCACACGTCTGAAAATATAATTGAAATCTTCCAAGGCATGCTTGACGAGTGCAAAATCAGCAAAAACAGACTAGCCGCTGTAACTACAGATAATGAAGCTAACATGAAGAAGGCATTCGGGGAGCTGCTTACTGAGGTTACCTGGCTAAGCTGCTTTGGCCATAACTTAGGTATCGGAAAGGCTCTAAAGATCAGTAAAACTGATGCTGCCATCAGAGCTTGCAGACATCTTGTGCAAGGTTTCAGCAGAAGTTGGAAGAAAAGACGAACTCTGAAAGCTAAGCAGGCAGACTTGGGTCTTCCACAACACTCTCTGATTCATGATGTCATCACATGGTGGGGCTCCACGTACAACATGGTATCAAGATTTCTGCAGTAACAAGCAGCAGTTTGCACTGTTCTTGTATCTGACAGAAACACCTGGCATTAAATGCCTAAAGATACAGACGTCAGTATTCTTGAAGATGTAAGTCAGGTGCCTGGACCACTGAATGATTTCACGGACTCTCTTGGTGCTAATTAGCATGACACAATGTCTGCCTTGAAACCAGTACTGCATCATCTTATGAATGACTTGTTGATGCCCTTACCTGAAGACAGCACTCTGAAAAAGCAAATGAAACTCGCTATCAGAACTGATTTGGGTACCAGTTATTCGTGTGAATACAAACAAAATATAATTGACATTTCCTGTTTCCTGGACCCATGATTTAAAGCTTTCTTTAGCGATGACAAAGACTCTGTAGTGGGCTTAGTACATGAAGAGGTCATGTTTTGCTACACTGCTGATCACCTCTTGGACTGTGCCTCTGATGATGGCCCCGAGCCCCGCGGCTCCCGCCCATCCCATCTTCTTACCATAGTGCCCGTGCCAGTCCCACGACCCCCAAATGTACCTGCTTGTCCTGCTAATGCCATTGCTGGCATTGGCATAAACATCAGTGGCGACAGTGTCACTGAGGAGCAGTCATTATTTTATTTTGTGAGTGAAGCTAATGAGAAGGAGCATCTGGAGCAGCAGCAGTTTACTGAAGAAGATCCTGTCTTGTCTCACGATCATCACTCTCGTGAATCTGATTCAGACTCAGAAATTAGACCACCACCTACTCCATGACGAGCATGACTGCTGGCGCCACCACCACCAACAGTACAGGGAAAGGGAAGGAAGAAGTAGAGGACAAGTTCAGGTTCATCATCTAGCTCTTCTGCATATACCACAGAAGGCACAGTATCCAAATCCATATCCAGTCAGTAGCAAAACCCAAGTCTTATTCGTCTACCTCCTTCTACAGCAACAGCTGCACAACAAGTGGTGGTAAAACCAAAAGGATTAACTGACCTACTAAGGCAGATTACAGGCAAACAGTTGTCAGTGGAAGGGTGTAATGATGAGGACATCACATTGGACATCAAAGTCAAAAACAAAATCTCTCTATTTAGCATTGCCGTGTCTGCACACAGACGGCGAACCATTACAGTAGTGGAGTGAACATGCCTCAAAACTACCACTGTTGTCGAACTTAAGAAAATACCTATGCATTCCTGCAACAAGCATACCATCTGAGAGACTTTTCAGTTCCAGTGGTCAAATTCTCACACCATTTCATTTAAGACTATCCCCAGAGAAAGTTAACATGCTTGTCTTCCTCCACAGGAACTTACCCTGACTACTCTGACTGATGACCAGTACAGACTTAGAGACTAGTTCACTCCTATCACACGACCACACTAAACATGTCGTCGTGTGGAATTTTGAATGAATGAATGAATCTTATCTGATATGATTTGGTAGAGCAGGCCAGACCACATAGGCACTGCCATTGCAGCAGTTGCACCACAGTGCTATCTAGTAGTACCTTTCTTGTTCGAACTAAGTTGGGGGGAATGGGGGAACCGAACCAACAGTACTGGTCTGGAATCATGGTGGATGATGTCTGATGCAATTTAAGTTGCAATTTGGTAGTGGTCGGCAGTCCAGTCCAGTCGCCGAGTTGCTCATTTCTCTCAGCTCTCACTTTCATTCCTCTGTGTCATGTGATGCGCGTCTGTCGTGTTGTGTGGGACTCGGTGTGACTGTTATTTACAGACTGAACTGCAGACCGAGCAGCACTGCTGGGAGTGGGAAGGCAGGGTATATTAGTACTGTGGGCCCCTGAGTGAGCGCCGCACCTGGCCTGGCCCATCCATATCATAATCAAATCAAGGTTCAATTATTCAGTTTTCAGTTCACTCACGTATATCTTCTCATGATCTCATCTATTGCATGAGGGTACAATTTTCAAAATGCAAATAATGCGTCACGTTCCTTGATGAGGTTTACTTTATATTCGATATCTATATTGTTTCAGCATGGGCATGGCATCAGGGCAGTGGCAGTGGTGACCAGGTTGGCCAGCAATGGATGGGCGTTTTGTGCTATACTAACTACTGGGCAGTGGGGGGCAGGGGCACTGGGCCTGGGGTGGTTGGGTGGACGTAGCTGACAGTGTGCTTGAGGGGCAGTGGGCACTGGGGAGAGTGGGCTGGGCAGGACAGGTAGACTGGAAAAGTACTGCATTTGTACTTCACAACTTAAGTGTTTGCAGATCTGCAACATCTACAGATGCAGCCGTGCAGGCTGCAGCACAGTCTAGTTTCTGCTGCTGCTGTAGCAGCAATGTACTACTACTACGCTACTGCTGATGATGAAGCTCATGCTTGGTGGTGCTCGAGTGAGTTGCACAGCAAGCAGAGACACAGTGAAGCAATCACTGCAGTTCTGATTTGAAAGTGCAGCAATGCAATGCAAATATGGGGTGGGGTGGGGTGGGTCATGGGTGGATCTGTGTCATCATATCATTCACGGTCACCGACACAGACATCCATTCCCAGTTCCTCCTACAGCTGGCACAAGCCAATTGGGCCAAAGTGCTGTCAGCAGACTATCCATTCAAAATTCAATATGTGCCGTTCACGCCACTTCAAGCCCAACACTGCTCCCACAGTACTGTCTAGCAGCCCAGCCTCAAGCACAACACTGCCCCCACAGTACTGTCTAGCAGCCCAGCCTCACATTGTCCGACTCAGATGAGTCGAGACATGATGTGATGAATGATCAACACATCATTTGCCTGTTTGCCTAATGTAGTTACCTGTTGATGACCGTTGCTGCTTGTTTTTGTCTTAACCATTTCTCTCTCTCTCTCTCTCTCTCTCAGGCACAGAGTCAGCTAGCTTAGTACAGCAGCAGGGTTGTTTAGCAGCAGCATGCAGGTGCCAGGCAGGCAAATCTACTGCATCATTAGTGAGCTTAGCTGACAGGCGGCGCAGGCAGTCTTCCTTGTTCATTCAAGTTTTGTGGCTAATGTGACGTGACGTCTCTGCTCTCTACTGCACTGCTACAGATTTTTATAGCAAGGTAAGGTTAGGTGTCCTCACCTGTTCAATCCATGAGTGGACAGTGGACTGATGATGTTGGTTGAACTTGAAACTAAACGCAAGTCAGTCTTTTGACTTCTTCCTTCATTTTTTGAATTTTCAATGTTCAGTTTCAGTAAGTTTTTTAGTCATCATCATCACGTAATTTGTGCATCACACACACACACACACACACACACACACACACAGTGCCACACAAGGCATACAGAGGCCAAGTGAGTATTAAGCTACCGGGCAGTGACACTTATAACTGTTCCTTAATGGTAAATGGCAAGGACAGGCCATGCGCAACTGCGCACAAAACTGTCAGTGAGCTAGTGCGAATGTGATTAACTGCATCACTCAGTGAGTCGAGTAGTGTACAATGCACAGTCATGGACTGCACTTGCCTTGCGCAGTGTGCAACTGCACACTGAGTCACTGGCACTGCTCAGTGCAGTGCAGTACACACTGAATGCAGCAGCCTTGCACAAAAAGCCACACTTTTAAATGTGCACAAAACTGCACTTCATTACTGTCCTCTCCTCTGCTATTCTTTTGGAACAGAAACAGAAAATGATGCAGCACTGGTTTCAGAATGAGTGACATGATGATGACATCCCTGTTCCTTCCAGAAAAGTTAAACAACAACTAAACACTCTTTTGTTGTAGATTGGACTTGAGCAATAGGCATGGAATAGGGGAGAGGCAGGGATTCAGCAGCAGCACCCAGGCCCAGCATCAAAATTCTGTTATTATGTTAAGTTGTTAAGACTGCTAGTAACACTGTAACGCAATGTCTCTCTGTCTCATGTCCTATTGTAATGATCATCATCATGTATGTTACATGTTCTTATCTATAGGGTATTGGGTAACAAAGTGTGTGCAGTTGGGGACAGGTTGGCTGTCACTGTCATCATCATCACTGACATGTGTGTTGTGTGTGCAGACTCAGACTGCAGAGTCGGAGTCGTCATCACTGTCAGTCACCTTACTGGCGGCAAGGTCAGTGAGTGACAGATAATCATGAGACAGCAGTGATCATTTCATTGACATTACTGTTATTGTGCTGCTGGTGCTGTTTCAAGTGATCATGCCATGCGTGTTCATGTTCATTCAGAATCACTGTAAAAATAGTAAGTAGCTAGTCCTGTCAGTCTGTCAGAGGAACAAAACTGTAAAGGTTAGTCAGACAGAGAATGGAATATACACACAGAGAACTTTTTCAAGTACATTTTTTATTGTTTAATTATAATACCGTAAAAATTTGATTTGTCATGAATGATGCCAAATGCCATTTGCAAAACACACAGTTTTAGTGACTGATAAGAAATGGCAGGCACTAGTCTGTTCCTTCAGTTTTCATTCCCAGGTGTTCCCAAAGCCCCTTCATCTGTCCGATTCTGCAACAGTTACTGCTGTGCAGTACACCTGCGGTGTAGTGATTAGAATAAGTCATTTTTATTTGACGCCCGCGCTCCAACACACGCCATATGGATGGAGTGCACTCTCCGCTTAGTAATCCAAATTCTCTCCGACTCTGACATCTGCTGCTGTTGCTTTCTGAATTCTGAATCTGAGTCTGAGTGCCCTCTTCCTCTCCCTGTCCTTCTGATGTGATTTGTGATGAGTGACTACTTCGTACTCGGCATTGGCAATGGCAATTCAGCTGAGCTTGCACACTTGGTGAAGCTGTTGTCTCTTCTTGTCTCGTCTGCTAAGTTTGTCTGCTTGATGCCCCCCAAAGTCCTTCCAGTAGTCTAGTTTCACTGGGGAACACTTCCTATCTCTGCTCACCTGACGGCTGGCTGACACCTCCAGTACAGTGGTCCCTGGGACGGAGCGAGTCAGACTCCTGATGAGTCCTCCTCTCTGAGTGACTCTGTCATCTGTGTCACAAAATTTTGGTTGGCTCAGGATGGCTCAACTGAGCTCTTGGCTGACTGTGGCTGGGGGCTGCCTAAAACAAAATCAATAAGAAATTACTCTATTACATTTTGCATTCATAATTAGCAATATTAACAATAGCATAACTGCTAGCTTAACAATCAGTCACGTCCAATTTCACTCAGTCAGCACCAGCCACAGCAGCCACCAAACATGGCATTGAGGATATATAGGGTAATTCCTTTAATGCCAACCGATGACCCAGGACTCCAGTCCTTCTGACTCACTCTCATCATCAATCACGGCTCACGAGTCACGACTTCAGTCTTGATTTAGGAGTCTTGAGTCCAAGGCAGCGTCTGACAACTTGACTGAAGTCACTCGGCCGGGCTGGGGGGGTCTAGCTAAGACAAAACCCATGGGAAATACTAATCTATTGATTCCTAATTACTTATTATAGCTAAGCTAGTAGTAGTACTTTAAAAAACAAACAAAAAAAACAGCCAGTGAGTGCCTGCCACTGCTATGATGACATGGGCCTGGCAGTGAGGATATATAAGCTGATTCCTTTAATGCAAAATTGGACTCGTGTCACATCACATGACACAACTCGACTAACCACAATAAGGCATGATTCACTCACTCAACCCAAGCAATTAGTCAAACAGGCTTTATTAACTCACATTTACATTGGCTCACTGCTTCAGCTGGAGGCTACTATAGTGTAGCTATTTACTTAGCTAAATATCTATTACCAAAAAAAAAAAAAGCAGCCAGCTGAGCCACCGCCCACCATGGCATTTGGGATATATAGACAGATTCCTTTAAATGCCACAACAGCGACGGTGCCAAGCCAGCTCTGACAGTTGGCTCAACTCAGCTGATTGCCTCTGGCAGCTGTTGCCTTGCCTTGGTGGACTCAGACTCGGAGTAGTCTCTCGAGACTCTGACACAGTGAGTGGCAGTGGCATGGCAAGTCACTTGTTTGCATTACAGGCAGGAGTTGTGTCAGACTCAGACAGTGTGGTTGTGGTCTGGTAGGGTTAGGGACGGGGTACTTTGGTACAAATGAAAAAGTAAATATGAACCTCTCTCCAAATGTATTTGCACTAGTAGTACAACTTACTGTTATTTTTACTACTAGTCTAACTTCACTTGAGGAGACTGGGTTTGGGAAGGAGCCTAAGGCTGTAGGTGAGGAGGACAGAGGTAAACTCAGCCTAGATCCTAGCCTACCTCAGCCAAACAGACAGTAAGCCTTGATTTTCCAATCAGAAATGTTCTAATTCTGTTAGTACTAGTATTAGTACTGCTGTTGCTGTGCCTGCTTCTAAGGCTAGCAGTAGCAGTACAGAACAGCACACTTTCAGCGTAGTGCAGTGCAACTCTGTCCTGTATCATCAGTGCATCTGCTCTAGACTGCAACTCTAATCTACTCAGTCTGCATCGCACCACCACTAGGAGTGGATGGAGTGAACGTGTGGAGGAGTAGTCTGTGGACGGACAACTGTACATGGACATTCCTTTCATCATCTCTCATCTATCTGGACTGCAAGTTAAGGACAATTTCACATTACATTAACACAAATGTAAATCAAATGACCGACTTATTACTCATACTCAGACACACAGTGTGCATGTGCTGCTATTTTTGTATGTTATGGTTCTGGTAGGGTACTTTTGGACTTGGTATTGGTTAACTTGGTACTAGGTAGTAGCTGTAGGTAGGTACTGTGTGGTACTGCATTTTGAGCTGCTGTAAAAACTAAGACAACAGTACACTAAACAAACACTTTACTATAATGTATGTCTATGCCATGTCACGTCACTTGTCTACTCCAATGAAATGGAAAAAACAAATAAATACTTATAGTGCTCGAAGCTCCATGTCTATCATCAGGTCAGGAGGCATATGACTTCCAGTCAATAAAAAAATGTATTTCTCTTGCACATACTTGACTCATCTTTCTTTTCTCTCATAATGTGCCATTTACTAGTATTTTAACTGCTTTTACGTGTAAAATTTGGTTAAAATTGCATTATTTTTGAATATTTTAGGTTTTCCCATTGGAATGCATTATACCGTGGTACCACGATAACCGCGGTACAACACACCGCGGTTATCATACCGTCAAAATTTCATACCGTGACAACCCCACTGGGCATATGATAGTGAGCTATCCACGGTTACCCATAGATACTCTAAATGTTGAATATGTTCAAGCAGGACGCCAGAGGACTTCCTGATGGTTAGGGCACTGGATCTGTGTTTGTTGCGAACATCGTTGAACAATACGACTTTCATTCTTTTTGTAGTTCAGAATCAGCTTGTGTTTCCTGAACCAGTCCTCCACTTCCTCAAAGCTGAGTTGAAGTTGGTGTTCCAGTGGTTCAGGGTCCGTATTGCTAGTGTATATGACCGCATCATCCACACAGAGGAGGATCTGCTGGTGATAGGAGCGAGAGAGATTGTTAAGAAAGATTGAGCAGTTATTTAACTCAATTACCCTTGATTGAGTCTTACGCCTAACTATAGATGTGTTTACATGCCCCCAGGACTGTCTCTGCAACCTTTTCAGACCTCCTCTCCTGTCTAGACTCTCTCTCCCCCAATGATACCATACTCTATGGTGATTTCAATCTTGACTGGATGGGACCAAATTATGCCCAATATCTAGATGCTCTCACGGATGCCAAACTTGAGCAACTAAATGACCAGCCAACCAGGCTTAATCAAAAATCTGGAAACCACAGTCTTCTGGATTGGATGTGCACTGACAAGTCCCATATGAAAATCGAAGGGACACTTCCTGATGCGCTCATTGACCACTGTCCCACTTTCTGTGTTTGGAAAAACAACTTCCCTCACACACCTCCGAAACAATTAAGTCAAGGGCTCTATCTAATTTCAACCACATGGCTTTTCGGCAAAGCCTGGCTTCTGTCGATTGGTCCCCCATCACCTCCCTTACTAATATAAATCAGGTCCTGGAATACCTCATTACCACCTTTAATGCAATCCTAGACTCCCATGCCCCCAACAAACTGAGGCGTGCCAAAGGTACTTATTCCCCCTGGCTCTTTCCGGACCTGAGGCATCTAATGCGCTCTAGGGACAAAGCTTAGAAGTCATTTAAGAAATCTGGTCTACAATCACACTGGATCATCTACTGCCAACTAAGGAATACATGCAAGGCCAAAACTAACAAATCAAAGACGGACTATATGCTTTCGATATAAGGTTCAAGTCTCTCCAACCCCAAAAGTTTTAGGACTCAAAAATAAATGCCCTCATCAAGGGCAACAGGAGGAGCACCCCCCCATACCATGAATCTGAATGGCAACTTAACACATTCACCTCTGGAAATGGCCTCCAGTTTTAATCATTTCTTCACCGAACCTAGGAGCGTACAAGGCTGGTTTACCAACTTCCCAGTCTACTCGACTCCACTCACCTCTAGAAGCCTCTCGTTCACTCTTCCACTTAAAACTCACCTCAACTATGGAAGTCCTCAATCTCCTCTTGGGCCTCAACCCTGATAATTCTCTGGGATGTGATTCCCTGCCACCTAAATTCCTCAGGATTGGAGCCCTCGTTCTTGCTCGGCCAATCGCACAGTTAATTAACTGATCCTTCCTAACCCAATCTATCCCTGACAAATGGAAAACCGCAATTGTTGTCTCAGTTCATAAAACCGGCCCAACAAATCTTCTGGGGAGCTACCAACCTATATCTAGCCTTTGTCCTATCACCAAGGTACAGGAAAGACTTGTATACAACCAACTCTACTCTTTTCTCGAGCAAACAAGTGCCCTCACCAAATACCAAGATGGCTTCCGAAAATCGCACGGGACTGAATCCGCCCTTCTGCAGGTCACCTCAGATTTATATCAGGCCATGGATCTTGGACGGGCCACAAAGTCTGTCTTTATTGACCGTACGAAGGTCTCTGATCTAGTTAATCACCTACTCCTCCTCTCAAAGCTCCACTGTCTTGGCCTTGATTCCACCTCTCTGACCTGGTTCTCTAACTATCTATTCGGTAGGTCACGATGTGTTAAATGGTCTGGCGTTCACTCCTTTTTATCTCCTATTACTGATGGGGTCCCTCAAGGGTCAATCCTTGGGCCCCTCCTATTCTCTATCTTCATCAATGAGCTGCCTACGAACTGTGGTGGGGCCTCGGTCCAGCTATATGCAGACTATGCCATTATATATAGGTCTAACACTGATGTCTCTTCCATTAAGACTGACCTTCAATACGATTTCCAGAAGCTGGAATACTGGTTGAAGGAGAATCTGTAGTTTCTGAATAAAAAAGCAAAAAACTAAAACCATGCTGTTCCATCACACCTCCTTCGATACAACTTCATAGCCCCCCCCACGCCCAGTAATCCACACACCTCCTCTAGTGAGCCACTAGAAGAAGTGAGCTCCTTCAAATATCTGGGACTAACACTGCATGTGCATCTATTCCTTGAATCACACAAAACAAACATCCTCAAGGTAACAAACCAAAAACTTGGTCTGTTATACCGCATTGCCCCTATATCTCACCCCATGCTCAAAAGACCATTGAATCAACTACTCCTCTCCCTGGGCTCTTCTCTGCTGCCCCTATTACTCACTCAGCCAGGACCCCTATCCAGGCAAAACTTAAGCAGGCCCATCACACAGTCGCCGGCTTCATGGCCTACTCCTGCTCTCATGCACACCACTGTGATGTTCTCTGCATACTGAATTGGCCATCCTTTGAGGGCAAAATGGACTTCCCAGTACTATGTACCGTCTTTACATTAATCCGCCTTCTCGCCTCTCCTCCCATCCCATCCAGTCTCCTCTCATTGAAATCCTTCTCTAGGACACTTAGATCCTCTCATTCCCCTCCCTCATTACAGGGATTTATTTAACTCTAAAAATTCATTAGTGTTTTGCTCATAAAAGTGCTAAATCTTTGTGAAAATGTATAGCACTTGCCTCACTGTGTTTAACAAACACATCACTTCTAGAAAATCTATATAAATACTTTCTGTACAGTTAGTATAGTCCCAAGGAAAAAAACTGCTAATCAATTATTTAAAACCCTGTATTACGTATCCCAAAACCCCATTTAGCCATAAGCAACAGATCCTTCCATGTTGCTGCTCAAAAACGGAACAAACTCCTGCACAGATTACTCTTCTGCACTTCTCTTCCTCACTTTAAGAGACTCTGCAAGGAAATCTTCTTTCCTCCTCCTTAGCTGTCACTAATTTGCGATACCTTTACTGCCTTCACACTTTTTTCCTTCACCTCTGCTCTCCCCACTATCCCCCCGCCGGGTCGTCCAATCTCTGATCCCACTGGACATGGAGGGTCCACTACATGAGGACATGTGGAGCCTGGCTAAGAGGTTATGCTGCAGGCTGAGTTCCAACCTACTATACTTAAGGCAGAGACAAACTCCCCAACCAGTATGAATTTGATGTTTGATTTATTTTTTTTATTTTGCTTCTTTATGCCCCGCCTTACGTCCGGCTTCTGCTCCGGTCATGGACCCTGGAGCCTCAACCACCGGACATTACCGAATCCCTCTGGTCATCTCTGCTTACCCCCAGAGCAGGGCCGTGTTACCGACCCCGTATTGGCAGCGGAACTGTAACTGGTTAGGGGGAACGGCTCCGGTGGCCAATCAGGGCAATCCTGGGCAGAGCGTCATTTAGACGCTAGGCAGGGATTTTATCCCCCTATACTTCCCTTCCCTTGAGGAGGCGGGGACGTGCAATGACGCCAGCGTCCGCCCCGCCTACCTCGCCCCTCCCTCGCCACAGGCCGGTAGCGTGAGGTCTCCCAGCCTCCGCTAGGAGTCCTCATCGCTCCGGATACTGTCGGGACCCTCCCCCCGGAGAAAGAGAGCTGCCTACGGGCGCTCAATCCTTCTCCTCTGTCAGTCCCTCCGACGACCGGTCCGCTCTCGAACCCGGTCGACATGAATAATCGCTGCGCCATGTACGTTGATGTTTGATTTAATATTTTGTCTGCACTTTGTCTATTGTCCACTGTTTATCTGCAGTTTTTAATTGCTAATTTTATATGCGAACGCTGAAGAAGTGTCTGCACACACTCCCCTTGTACTTGTTCTTGTGAAGTGTCTGAGTACACTTCCTTGTGCTCCACTTATTACTCCTCCCCCAAGGTCACCCCTAAAAAAGGGACCGTGTCTCAATGGGCCCAACCGGCTACCAAAATCCAAATAAAATAATGCTGATGTGCAGAGAGCCCCCGAGACCAAGATCCTTGAGTCTTGCACTCTCCTGATGGGCTCCCCAGCCCTGACCTAAGGCATCCGTGGACAGGGTCTGGTTTGGAGCGCAGGGCTGGACCGAAACACCTCAGTATAGGTTGGTCAGTTCCTGCCATCAGAGGAGACCCTGCCGCATGGGACTGGACACCAGAACCTTGCTGTCCAGGTCGTCCAATCTCTGATCCCACTGGACATGGAGGGTCCACTACATGAGGACATGTGGAGCCTGGCTAAGGGAACAGTGGGGATGGCTGCTGCCATAAGGCCCAGGAGACGTAAAATGGCCCTGGCCGTTACGCAGTAGTTGGAAGCCACCTGCCTGGCCTGCTGCTTCAGCGTTTCTACCCTGTCCAAAGGGAGAAAAGCCTGACCCTGGGCTGTATCCAGCACCACCCCCCATAAATTGGAGGCGCTGAGAAAGGATAAGGTGAAACTTGGGGTAATTCACTATAATACCCAACGCAGGGGCTGTAGTTTCTGCCAAAGGAGTGGCTGAAGTGGAGGACTTACTCTCCTTTAATGGAGACATCAACCTCACTGGTGAAGCACGGGTTTTTATCTCTATGCTTGTGGTGGTGGCTGGAGAAGGAGAGTTTTGATTACAACTTGACTTTGTCTTTACCCTTCTCCAAAGTCCCTGCCAACCACAGCAGCAACAGTGTGTCAAACACAGGAGAGTTTCCTTCCTGGCGGCTGAGCATTAGGGAGAAGCTGGCTTGGTATTTGGTGGTCATGGTTTAAGCTTTCATGACTTTCTGGCAATGAAGGTTTCCAGAGCTTTCTTTCGGCATCCCTTTGTGACCCGGTTGAATCCCTGGCAGATCATGCAGGCCCAGACACTGCGGGACTGGCCCAAACAGCAAACATTGTCAGCATTATCCTTGTAAATCTTGTATCTGCAGTTACAAAACCTAAATAAAGCTTCTTTCAGCAGCATCCAACAAGGACAATGTCAACAAATTAAGACATGTTTGGACATACCCAGGCCCAAACGTATTGGAAGGGGGGGAGAGAAGTGCTGGAACAATCCCTACAGCTAATGTAAAGAATGGTAAACAAAATATGTTCAAAGTAAGATTTTGCAGATTTTACTGCACATCATTCATGCTTAGTAAAATGTCTTTAATGCCTCATAGTAAATACTGGAGGTTTGAATTACTTGGTGCAGGACTGTTTATTTATTTAGTTTTTGTTGACCGGGCAAGTGTACTAGACAAATCCTGCCTATTTTCAGGCACGACCCAGGGAAGGGGGATACAGATGAATGCCAACTGACCTTGAACCAGATTAAGCTGTTGGTGGTATCTTTAGTGAATGAGAGAAATTTGGCCAGGACACTAGGGAAATTCCGCTACTCTTTTTGATAACTGCCATGGGATCTTTAACATCCACCCAAACTACCACCAATCTAGGCAGATGGGTCCTTGGTTTTAACGTCTCATCTGAAAGACGGCACCTTAGAAGTGCAGCAACCCTTTTGTGCTGCACTACGGTGTCAGTACTGGCATGTTAACCCAAGTGCCAGATGTGGGAACTGAACCCACAGCCCTCTGATCTCCCGGCCTCAGAGGAGAGTGTGCTACCTACTGAGCCACTGACACTGTGACATATTTTATGCCAATGCCCATGCTTAACTGTGATCAGAGGTCAAAAAGGCCTGTGAGGGTTATCTGGTAAAACTTTACCAGATTCCTCAATGCTATATGCAGTATATTGAGAGACCTCACAGAGATCAGAAGCATCTCTTCACACAGTAAAAAGTGGCTCCTAATTGCCAAGAGTTTAATTTCCTATAAATTGAGGCAGGCATAGTTGCCAGATACTAAAGAATGAATCAATAAAAGGGACACCTTGGCTTCAAACAAATGAAAGACTGTATTATTATATTATAGATCAGCTTGACTAAAGTCCTCAAGTTTAGGAACCTTTCCTCAGCCTTCCAGATACAAAAAGGTTTCTTCCACATCCCACTGGCATAACTAAGAAACCCTTGATTATCCAGTTGGTGCCAAATGTGGCAGGCACCAGTAACATCATCACAGAGTCCAACAGTGATGTTGGCAGCGACATGAGGACAGCGGCCAGCTGCGACAACCAGCACTGGCACCATGAGGCCCCACTGAGATGTCCTCACTGAAAAAAAACTGCAGCTCTTCTTATGTGAGGAAGAAGACCAACAGTCACAGGAATCACACACTGAGCGCAAGTAGGGCTGACCTGGAATCATTACTTTTTATGACTCCGGCAGGACTGCCTACCCTCACAGGTGTGAGACAACCCAGTACTGAGACACTCACCCAGAGGGGGTGGTGTTCTGAAACAGACTCACTGCAGAAGTAACTATTCTTTAGAGGCACCCTACCTGATGTAACAGTCAGTGAACAAACTACTAGAACAAGGCAGGGTTGAAAGAACTTTTAGATCTGTGATGAAAAAAACTGTGATGGTGCCAGGAACAGCAAAAAAAAAAAATCAGGCACCCTGTGCCAAGAAAAAGTACAGTTACGTAAGAGCTTACTGTAACAGTAGATCTTCGAGAGAGGCTCTTGCAGTAGGTATTCACCAGTAGGACTAAGCCGCCAGGTGTCAGGGCCCCACGGAAAAATCTTCTAGCCAGCAGTCTCTGGCGGAGACCACCCCCGACATCACCCGACTGATGGCAGCACGCGTCAGTGTAAAGGGGCGGTCCCCACACCCACCTTCCAGTTCTCCCACCGGAGGCCAACAAGGCAAGACAGGAGAAGAGGAAATGGCCACTAAGAAAGGAAAAAACTCAGGGGGACGGAAAGTAATACCTACTGCAAGAGCCTCTCTCGAAGATCTACTGCTATGGTAAGTTCTTATGTAACTGTGCTATCTTACTTCGAGGGGGCTCTTGTAGTAGGTATTCACCAACAGGACTGAGTCCCAAGCAGTACAGAACAAGTCTGAATCCATGGAGTAGGAGAAACAATGTCCACATACAGAAGAATTCACAGAAGAGGGATCTCAAGAAAGGAGCCCCTGTAAGACTACCAAACCGAATCCCACCCTGTGGTGAGAGGCAATGTCCAAGCTGTAATGCTTTGTAAAAGTATGTACAGATGTACAGGTAGTGGCTGCAAGAATTTCCGCAACGGACACGTTCCTAAAACAAGCAGCAGAGGCAGCCACCCCTCTGGTGGAATGCCCTTTCATTTGACCCGGAAGGGGTTTGTTGTACTTTTTGTAACAGAAAGTAATGCAATTAGCCAACCACTTACAGAGGCACTGCTTAGAAATAGCAGTGCCTTCCCCTCTTGGGTGCAAAGTAAACCCAAAGTTGGTCTGTTTTCCTAAGATCCTTGGTTCTGTGAGTATAGTATCTCAGGATCCTGTGACCGTTGAGAGTATGTAAAAGATACTCTCCCTGGTTAGAATGCTCTGGGAAAAAGACCGGGTGCTCAATAGACTGGTTCAAGGTGGATCCAAGGAAGAGAACGTGGGTGGGTGCCCTTTGTATAAAGTAGTCCAAATGTTCCTACTGGGGGCTGGTTAAATGGTTGACTTCAATGTAGAAGAGAAAAAGTATCTGGAGATCAGCCACTCAGTTCATCATAAGAAATGTAGTTTCATTGTAATGTTTTCTTAGAACACCATGATCCCCTAGGTACGCCCACTGTTTCACCCAACACTAGGCTTCCTCAGGGACTTAGGATCTATTAGGGTATACAAATATGAGTATTACTGTCACACTAAAATAATTTTGATTAACATTTTTTATGAAAAGCATTTCTCATAATTGGGACAGTGCCAAAGCTGACCATTATATATTTTAAGTGCCCAGGATCAATACCATTAAAAATGTGAAATGGCATACCTTATTGTGTGAAGAGCACCCGTGGACTTCTGTTTGTCATTAAGAACTAAACTAAGATTTCAAAATATTATTTACATAAATTTACACTTGTTTATTACAAATATATATGGATTCTTTTATCTTGTGTTCCTAAATAAATTATTTCATTATTAGCATTAGAACAACTAGAATTCAGTTTCCTATTTGTCTGCAAATACAATTAATCTTATGTCAATCAATCCATTTTAAATTAAATCATGTTCAGGTTATTACTATATCATCTCATCCCAAGTTATAGCTAGGAATGTTATCCTAAATGCAGACTTGTATAGTGAAGGTTGCACATTTCTGAAGCAGATAACTGTCTAGTAGTCATTTGTTCTATCTGGTTATTCTTTCTTGGTAACATGATGTTTTTCTAGTATTCATTGGCTGTTCTTTTAAACCATTGCGACCTCTGACCCCTTACTCATGGTTATCATACCTTAGTTGAAACAGCTGATGCTGTTTCTTTACAAGTTCTGTTTGGATAAAGACTAGCACTAAATCCTTAGTTACAAACAAACAAATTCACATTTAGAATTCACTAGTCTGATAAAAGGTAATTCTTTCATTAGTTTACTTAAAAGCTTTCATAATAAAATACAGCCTGCACAGGGTGAAGTATCCCAGTTGTAAATGCTGTTCTACAGATAAACCAGTTCCATAGATAACTGATACTTCTCCCTGGTTATAACGCTCCGGGAAAAAGACAGAGCTCGACAGACTATTTCAAGGTGGATCCAGCCACCACCTTAAGCAAAAATTTAGGATTGGTACACGTGGCCACACTGTCTTGGTGAAAAATCAAGTACGGGATTTTGCACACAAGTGCTTGAGGTTTGGATATTCTCTGAGCCGAGGTAATGGCCACGAGGAAAAGCATCTTCCACGAAACTGAGGTCCCAGAGGGGAGCCGGCCTACGGGTAGGGGGTTTCAAATGAAGAACCCCTCTGAGGAATGTCTTGGAGACCTCCAGTTGAATGACCGACTAGTCCCCCACCAGAAGATGGTAGGCCGAAATGGCCGCCAAATGCACTTTCAGCGAGGAGTAGCTAAGACCCAAGTCGTAGAGGTACCTTAGGTAATCCAGGATCCTGGCCACCAGGCAGGAAAAGGGTTCCAAATCCTTGGAACCTGCCCAAATGGAAAACCGTTTCCACTTCATTGCATAAGTAGATCTGGAGAAAGGCTTTCAGGCCTCCACCAGCATGTCAGCAACCTGAGGGGAAACGCCAAAGCGAGCAGCGGCCAAGTCTGCAGGAGCCAGGCATGTAGATGGAGGGATATGAAACCTGGATGGACTAGGGTGCCCTGATCCTGGGTCAGCAGGTCCTGTGACATCGCAAGAGGGATAGAAGGCTCTTCTAAGAACTGTTACAGTAGAGAGAACCAAACATCATGTGTGCCATTTCCGTATGGAGTTTGTTCAGAACTCTCGGAATCAAAGGTATTGGAGGGAAGTCGTAAATGAATCTGTCCCTCCAACACAGAGACACCACATCCTGCCAGAAAACGCCACGCCCTGGAGTGAGCAAGCAAAAGGTGGGAAGCCTGGCGTTGCCAGGGGAGGCAAACAGGTCCATCTGTGGTGTCCCCCACTGAGCAAAGACGCCATCTATCACTTCCTGCTTGATTTCCCACTTGTGGGCTCTCACCGAGGAGTGACAGAGCATCTGCCAGAGTGTTTTGTACACCCGGCACGTGGACCGCTGTCAGATGTAGGTTGTGCTGTGATGCCCAGTGCCACACCCTCACTGCCTTCCGGCACAGGGGATAGGAAAAAGCTACCCCCTGTTTGTTGAGGTACCAGACAACACACATTGTCTGACTGTACCAGAAGGTGACCAGGAAGGATGAAGGGGTGAAGAGCCTGAAGGGAATGCAGGACTGCCCTCAGTTCGAGTACGCTGATGTGCAACTGCTTCTTGATGAAGGACCAGCTCCCCTGGGTCTTGTGTGACCCGAGGTGGGCTTCCCAGCTGGCACATCTGTGGTCAGAGTCTGGGAGGGATGTGCAGAGCAGAAGGGAACCCCTAGACTGAGGTTCTCCTGAACCAACCACCATTGAAGATCCCTGATCATCGGGTCCAAAATGAGGACTTCGTGATCCAGATCATCCTGGGTGTGATATCATTGGGCTCTGAGGGTCCTATGAGAGAGCCATATATGGAGTCGCGACAGAGAGACAGTAGGAATGCGGCTGCCATAAGGCCTAGAAGGCGAAGGACCTTCCGAGTCGAGATCCATTTGTGAGAGGTCAGGAAACAAGCCTGAAGTTGCAGAATCTCGATCCTGTCTGGAGGGAGGAAAGCCCTGCCCAGGGTGGTGTCCAACACTGCCCCAATGAACTGCAGCTGTTGGCATGGGACCAAATAAGACTTGGCATGACCGATAGTGATGCCGAGATTGGAAAAAATCTCCAGAGTGAGGGAGAGAGAACGCTGAAGGTCGTCCCTGGAAGGGGCTGCTATCAGCCAATCGTCCAGGTAGGGAAATACTTGGACCCGCCCCCCGGTGCGCAAGAAAGCTGCCACCACTGCCAAACATTTGGTAAACACATGGTGAGCCAAGGACAGGCCAAAAGGAAGGGCCTTGAACTGATAGTGCTCCCCCTGAAAACAAAAACAGATGAACCTGCGGTGGGAGGGACGTGTGAGGATATGCAGGTAGGCATCCTGCATGTCCAAAGGACATAGGTATAGTCCCGACCTCAGCAGGGGGAAGAGGCTCTGCAGAGAGAGCATTCTGAACCTCTTGTATTCCACATACGTGCAGAGATCCAGGATGGGCCTCAGATAGCCCATCTTCCTGGGCACTAGGAAGAAATGGGAATAGTAACCCATCCCCCGGTACAGCTGATGGACTGGTTCCATCGCAGTCTTCCACAGAAGGGAGCTTATTTCCTCCTGCACCAGAGGAATGTGCAGTGGAGAATAAGAGGACACGGGAGTAAGTCTGTTGGGGGGGGGAGGGGTTGAGTGAACTGTATTGAGTGTCCCTCTGACATTAGCTGGAGCACCCAAGAGTCTGTCATTATCCTCTCCCATTCCAGCAGGTGGAAGGAGAACCTTTCCCCCCACTGGCTACTCTGGACTGAGGGCCAGAGGAAGAGGGAGAGGCAATAAGTCAGGAGGACGAGGGCAGACTGGCAGCCGTAGCTCCAAAAGCCTTACAGGACTTGATCGCAGGGGCTTTGGTTGCTAACACAGCTCTACGTTTGTTTGGGCATCGTGACTACGTCTGCTGTCGACGATTTTGACATCGAAAGGAACATTTCTGTCCTTAGGGAGGGTTGTACATAAATTGCACCGATCTCAAGGCTTTACGATTATTTTGAAGGTCGGTGATGATGTCTTTGACATCACCACTGAATAGTACAGACCTCCGGAAGGGGGCATCCTGGATGGCAGTTTGCACCTCGGGTGCCAGACTGGAAATATGGAGGCAGGAATGGTGACGTAATCCAAAGGTGAATGCCAAACTCCTGCCAGCCGTGTCCACTGCATCATAGGTAGCACGGAGCATATGCTTACAGGCAGATCTAGCTCAGCAAACAAGGTCCCCCAGCTCTTGCTTTATTGAAGACTCTGGAAGAGGGTCCAATTTAGACTCCACCTGGCTGATAATGGACTTCTGGTAATCCCCCATGTGGGCCACGTAATTGAAGGCCCTAATGCCCAGGGTAGAGGAGGCAAAGACCTTCTTCCCGTACTGATCCAGAAGCTTAGATTCCCTGTTAGGGAAAGAAGAGCTCAGGTGCTTAGGATTAGTGGTTCTGTTGCGTGCAGCACTGACGACAACAGAATCCACCTTAGGGTGAAGGCTAAGAAAATCCTTGCCTTCAGGGAATTAATAGAGCCTGTCCTCCTTGCAAGCTAGTGGAGCTAAGGAGGAAGGCTGTTTCCCTATAGTTGTGACCAGATCTTCGTTGGGTTCGATCCAGGGTGGAATCAGTGTGGGTGAGGTTTCAGCCAAATCTAAGTGTTCGGCTAACCTCTGCTGTTGGGGATCTTGCTCCACGGTCTTCCAGTCATAGACTGCCTGGATCTTCTTCAACAACTCCAGAAAGAAAGGATCTTCTGGAGGGGATTTAGGAGAGCCCCTTGGTTTGGGGGTCTCTGGAGTGTGAGGCTCGTCTCCTGGGTCCGAGGGCTCTAAGTCACTGTCAGAGGACTCCTGAGAACTTGAAGAGGTTACCAGAGGAAGAGGAAGCCTGACCGGTCTGGATGCATCCAGAGGACGGGAAAACTCCCTGGGGCGAGTGTCAGTGAAAGGTTCTGGTCAGGTGTCCGGTAAAGGTGGCGGGGTCTCTGCCAGCTGACTTCTGGGGCCCGGCGTTGGCTGACGCTTATCCAGTTCCGAGGTGAGCTGGGATTTGGCCTCAGCCCACCATGAGGACAGGACCACTTTCAAGTCCACCTGCAGCTGTGGAGGACTCATGAAAGGGTAGTTCGGGAACCCATAATATTGGTAGAGGTCAGGAAACAAGCCTTAAGTTGTGTAGCGGAGTGGAGGCCTCCTTTGCCCTGGAGGCTGCCGTCGGGCCCGAGCGCAAGCCCGATCGCGACGCATGTTTGGACACCACGAAAGCAGCAGTCTGAGAATGGCCCCCCAGTGGGGAAGATACCTGCAAGGCCGCGACTCCAGCCGGAGTTGGCGGGGCTGTGGATGAAGAGTCCCTGCCCCATGCTTCTCCTGGTCCTGTTTTTTCTTGTGGTGGCCTTTGGGAGAGGCCAATGTTTGCCTACGTTTTTTCAATTCTTTCTCCAAGGAGGCCATCTTTTTCTTCAGAATATGGGCTTCTGGTGACTGCTGCCGCCTTTTGCAGGTGGCCGAACTGAATTTCTGGCAGTGGTCATAGTCCTCCACGTGGTGGTCCGGACCTAGGCAGAAGAGGCACAGGGAATGGCCATCCTTATGTGGGAGCGGAGTTCCGCACGAGTCGCACTTATTTTTATGCGATTCGGAGGGCAATGGGGACAACATACACAGCCGATAATGTAGAACAATTTAAAGTCCCAAATGAGATGAAAAAACTTCGAAGAAGTTGAAATTTGGAGTAAATACTCATCTAAAATGGCGATGCTAGTAGCACTGTTCTTCCGCGAGGTACTTGTCATAAGCTGACAGCGGGAAAGAACTGGAAGGCGGGCATGGGGACCGCTCCGTTTACACTGACGTGTGCCAACTCTGGGGACGGTCCCCACCAGAGACTGCTGGCTAGAAGATTTTTCCATGGGGTTCTGACGCTTGGGGGCTTAGTCCTACTGGTGAATATCTACTGCAAGAGCCCTCTTGAAGTAAGAGCATGACATACTGTAAAAAATGAGCACAAATTACAGACTAAAAGACTTACGTAGGTGAGTCCCTAAATTCTGTCCGTCTCCCAAAAGAAGGTTCTTTTGGTTTTTTTTTTATTTGTATATTCTATTTATGCTCCTTACTTTCTCCATCCTTGGACTCTTTCTCCAGTGTGGTTGCTCAATCTCCGCTTTCTCTCGCCCAGTCTGAAGTCTATTCCTCCTCCTCCGGTGATAGGACCACTTCCTTCTGGACCGCCAGACCCCCCCCCCCCGGCTCCGAGTCCCCCAAGGTGGGACCACCTACTCCTTTTCCTGGTGCTCTATCTGAAAATCTGATAGAGCGACCAGACAGCGAACCACCAGATGAGGCGTGAGACATGAAGGTGGGCATAGGTGCGGAGTCCCTGAACCCACCTTCGCCTACCAAGGATAGCGCCAGTTTTTTCCTTTGTTCCTTCCCCTATTGACACGGACGTGCACTGGCATCAGAGCGTGACAGGGTTGCTCCTGCCCCCTCCACAGACACCTGCCACTGCCAGCATCTCATCGGTTGCTCTCGCCAGAGGTGTAATGACTCTGGCTACCACCAGAAGCCACCACCAGTTGGGATATCCCCAGGAACCCACCCCAGGAGAGGAGAGCTGTCCTCCAGTCACCTTGACACTCTTTTCCCCCGCCAATCTCCAACGGCCTGAGCTCACTCTCAAACCCGGGTCGCTGTGTTACGTATGGGTTATGCCCCCTATCGTCCCACACACACCTCACATGGGCACCCATCGTAAATGCATGAGTGCTAGGAATGTGCTTTGCTGCTAAGATACGGTAATATTGTCATGCTTGATTCACTATACCTCACTATAATACATTTATCTAGATTATGTCTGTCTTGTACATTTATTCCATATATAATCTACCTAATCACCGACAAGATTACTCAGATGGATCATCAGTGATTACTGTATACTTATATTCTCATATAATTATGTGTAATGTGTTTTACACTCAGATATGCCACGTGTAATAGTGCCCTGTCATCAGTTCTCTTTGTCTAAGCAAGCTGACAGAGACAGAAGGCCTTGTTATGTCTTGTGTTTTATACTGTATGTAAGCAAGAAATGGCGCATGTAGTTTGAACTGTCAGCATTTCTTTTGTCTAGGCTATAATGCTAATGGAAGCATATTCTGTCTCATATCATACTCATTAGTAATTCGGTTTCCCAAGTCATTCTCCAATGGAGAATGACCTGGGATCCAATACATATTGTTTCTCATATCTGTAACTATGTTGTAATCTCTGTTGCTATGCCGTTATCTGTAGTAGTTAGCTGCCCGCAACCCACTGCAACTTCTCTAGGAGGGCAGAGAGCTGGAGTTCGGGGAGAGCAAGAACAAGATCTTAGAGAACCTAAGATCTACAGTTCTGGAGATTATGTACATTCTTTAGGAGTTGTGAGAAACCCATCTCCCTTGTGATTTTCTCTGTCACATGCTTGGCGTAAGGAGTATAATAAACTTCATTAGTACTCCTTGCTTGTTTACGAATGTTTCTTGGCAGACTCCGAGACACAAGAATCTGTATTGTTATTATTTTTTAATGTTTACCCTACACACCAAGAGTGTTTAGACAACATAAAGGCGACCGCGGCAGGGCTCTGGATGTTTTTGCCAAGTTTCATTTTAATTTCCTCTGTAAATTACAACACTGGGTGAGAAATCCCCAGTAACAAGCAACTGAAAGTGTCTTAATGTTTAATTTTTTGGTCTGTTGTGTGTTCCACAGTGCAGACAAAACAATCTATTGGCAGATATTCAATTTCTGTGTAATGAGTTGTTTTATTTTGGTTTTTTTTTTCCTATGCTTTCTCTGTGGAAACACAGTTGTAAAGTGATCCAAATACACAGACATATAGACTGCCTTCTTGTAGATTCAAATCCTAATGGGTGTTTACTCATCTAGGTGCCCACATACAACAAAGGCTGTGTGTGTGCTTTCATGAACTGTGGTTGCAAACAAAGTTTTTTTTTTTGTTTAATAATTTTATTGTGTTTTTGCAAGCAAAGCTTACAGCACATTTACACAGGAGGGCAGCACTGTACAAAATAAGAATTTCCTCTTACAAAGGATTTATGCAAGACACCCCCTCTAAAGATACATCATGGGGGGGGGAATACTTATCTAGGTTTAAACAACAAAAAAAAAAGAAAAGATTGTGTAACCCCCCTGCAAATGGGGGTTCCCAAAAGACTTCCAGGAGCTTGCTTGAATGCTCCAAGCCTGAATGGTGTTTGCCGTTTAAGCCATTTATCAGTGAGTGTTTTTAGAACCTCTGGTACTGTCTCTTTAAGAGCGGTCTGCTTGCAGACATGATTAGTTTGTATGGGGGACTGTGCGTTTCTTTGATTGAGTACCACTCGAGCTGCTGCCAATTCACTCCATTTTTGCAGTCACTAGGAGTGCAAAGGAACCTATCTGAAAGATGTAACTGTTTGCCAGAAATCATTTAGAGTAATAATGAAATTACAGTTTGTCTAACCTGCTTTTTTGCAGTCAGAACAGTGTCTGCCTAGTTCCCCATTCTGGTTTTGAACTGCTGAACTGGACCAATCAGTGTGGGGTAAGCTAGCTCTAAATGGTGCCTTGACGAATCAGAACTTGGACTCATAATCTGAGCCAGCCACAAGAGGATTGTATGGGTAGTGACTCTGGGAGATGTAGTTTAGACTTGCGCCTTTTGGACCAACAGGAGCAGTCTATTGTGAGTGACAGCCAATCCAGTCAAGAACTGGGAGGAACTCAAAGGAAGTGCCCGGTTTTGTCTGTTGGAGTTTCAGTTGAGCTCTGGCAGTAGAAGGAAGGAGCCCTGTGCTTTTTCAGTGTGCAGTTTTAGTCGGGAAACGGTGTAAGGCCCAGAGTTCCGGTCTGCAGCTTGTGTAACTGCTTATTAGGACTGAACTGGCCCTGTGAAGAGAATCAAAGGATATCTGAAGAGTAGAAACCAGGCTCACCCTGTAGAAGACTGGAGAAATTGCTGAATTGCACTCGGTCTGTCAGGAACTGAATCTGCTGTGTGTTCTCCCGGGTATTGTGCAGTAATTGCGATCGGGATAGAGAAGCAGCCTGCCTGGTATAGTACTTTCTGTTTTACCATATAAATGTGTGAAGAGGCTTGGTTAGCTCAAGTGAATCCTGCTGCCATTAAAGGACTTTTGCCTGTTACTGTTCACCATATAAATGTGTGAGGAGGCTTGGTTAGCTCAAGTGAATCCTGCTGCCATTAAAGGACTTTTGCCTGTTGCAGTTTGCCATATAAATGTGTGAGGAGTCTCGTGGAGCTCAAGAGTAGCCCTGCTGACATTGAAGGACCCTATCTTGTTTGGAGGTCATGAGTACTAATTCAGGGTCGCTCCCTGTTGAATTGCCACATTGAATCCAAATGGAATCACTGTACTGCTGACTGTTTAAACTAATTTTCTTTCTCTGTGGAAAGGGCCCTACCAGCTGCCACGGTTTGGACTAGCCACTAGGGCTTGGGTACCCAGGGACAGTAACTGGTAGGGATAGGCCTAGCACAGAGCCATAGGTAGATGAGTAAAGTGATAAGCTAATTAACCTGATTTCCCGTCCTTGTTATATTCCCTAAATAAATCAGAGCTGCTTGTTTCAGCAAAGTTATACTGCCTGAGGTATTTGTCTATGTTAAAGTATTGTACTGTGATTGGTGCACTGTATCTTATTTTACAGGAGGTCCCAGTGCCTGAACCAGCCCTGGGGGTAAGTGTATACTGTGAAGGTAATTCTGATATATTGTGTGGGCCACTAGTGGGAAGAAAGGGGGGTTGCAGTGTCCCAGAGGGCTGTGACCAAGTAAGTTTAACTATTGCAAACCCTGACCTCTGGGTGGAGGCACCCACCATTGGATCCAGGCCCCTCAACCTGTTAGTGGCAAATCAGGCAGGGGTAGTAGCCCCTGGGATAGCGCCATCTAGGGGTTACAATTGCATGCAGCCTGGAAGCTCCAAGGGGATTCTTGAAAAGGATGAAGGAAAACAATGCCATTTTACCACAATGACTGTACCAGTCTGAGTGAATCCTCCAATTCTACAATAACCAATAAAATAGTAAATAAAATTTATAACACAACCTCCCAGGAGTATACTGCTCAATATACAGATACATTATACATATAAAATTCAAATTTTAAGACTGCTGTTCTGCCTCAATATCCCTCTGCCCTTACAATGTACTGCCCAATAATGTCCAGAGTCTGTCGTTTTGTTTTTTAGTTAGATATTAGCTTAGGCAATCAAGACCCCTCAAGTCTCAAGGCTGAAACCTTGGTAACCAAATCTTAAATTCCCAGACCTGCCTTATAATTCAGTCTGCATCTGAAGAGTCGATCTCTTCCTCCTCTGCCAGTTCTGATTCGATTTTAATGACCAGTTTTTCTGCATCTCTTGCATCACTGAAGAGATACTGTTTCCCCTGCCAGACAACATGGAGTTTGGCTGGGAGCAGTAGCTGATGCTGAATTTTAAAGGCCCACAGGCGACCCCGAATTCCATCACAGGCCTTGCGTCGTTGTCGGGTGCTATAGGAGAGACCCGGGAACATCTGAATGGTGTCTTCTCCATATTTCAATGCTCTCTGACGCCTTGCTGCTTGTAGGGCTCTGTCCCTATCTCCGATACCAGTACACACACACAATCAAAAGAGTTTGTGGAGCCACATGATCCACTGTCGCTCTTCGGGGGGTAATCCGGTAGGCCTTCTCCAGCTGGAACAGAGAATCTGACTCCTCGAGACCCAGGATACCTGGCAGTACCATTTTGGCAAAAGACAAGGGGTCTTCACCCTCAGCCCCTTCCGACAGTCCCAGAATCCTCAAGTTATTTTCCCTCACTTGATTCTCTACCATTTCTAGACGTTGACAAAGAAGTGAATTTTCCATAATTAGTTTGGTAGTAGCATCCACCGTTTTTAACACAGAGGTTTCCGCCTGCTGTACCGTAGTCTCACACTGATCCATTCTATTCTCCAGAGCTGATACTTGTAGCGTGATAGCATCAAATTTTTTATCAAGCTCCTGCACTGATTTAACTAGCTGATGCAGAGTATGTTTGTTAAAGAGGCCTCCTCCGTAGTCTCCGATGCCCCCTCTGCCACTGCTCCGTGCTGCGTAGGCCTTTCGTCCCGATTGTTTCTCCTTGGACTGAAGAAGTCGCCTGCTGCATTCACCGCTCCCTTATTTTTGCCCATAACCAGGTTTCTTGGGGACAATAGGGTGATGTTGATTCCCAATCAGTTCTTGTCGGAAAATTTCAGAGTCTGAAGATATTATTTTTAACTTTAAAAGAAATTCCTCCCAGGAGCTTGGTCTGAATGCTGCTTCCTATTACGCTGCTCAGCAGTGCCCTCGCAAACAAAGTTTTTGATCCACAGACAGCTAAGGGTTTCTTATCTTAAGACATGTCTAAATCTATCAGTACTGAGTTGAGGCTGGATGCCTTAACAAGCCAAACTGCTAACAGTAGTTGGCTTGGTTTTGCTGAGGTAGCAGAATACAATGGTAGCCCTATAAGGGATATCATCATTACCCAGTATGAGGAATTAAAAAATGGTACCCATGATCCTGAAGGACTATTAGTTGCAACACTGTTTAATTGTTTTGATGCTGTTCTAAATAAGATATCTGTTTTGAAATCTGAGTATGCTGCTTGCAAAATGGAGAATTCTGCTTGCAAGCAGGAGACTAGTCTGAAGAGGGCTTCTCATACAGAAAAAATAGCTGGACTACTGTCTGAGCTATAATCTGTCCATCTAGAAAATGAGTATCTCTTTAATGAGAGAAGCAGCAAAGACCTGAACGCTTTAACATACAACGCTGAAAAGTCAAAACTTAGAAAAAAATGTTTTCAAACAAATGGTGTTCCGGCTAGTAACACTGATTCCTTATGTTTTAAAAACAAGAAACTTAGAGATAAGTCTGAAGTAATTACTGAAAAAGTTAATGAGCTGGTATTTCAACATCAGACCTTGACGGTACAGCATGATTAAGTATGTTTTAATTACAGCAGACTTGAAATGAAGGTTTTAAATATAAACTATGACACAGCTTCTGCTGATAAAAAGCAAGTTTTACAACAAGTGGTTATCTTGGAATCTGAAAACAATACACTTTAATAGCATGCCAACTCCTGTATCTGAGCAGTTACAATGTAGGAGTAAAAAGTTAGATATAGCGAACTTGTGCCGTCAGCCAGAGGTATTGGCAGAGCATACTAACTTAATGCCCAAAGACCTTGCCTCATCTGATGCTGAAGAGTTTGATTTTGAACACTCACGTTATGCTGTGGGGTGGACTAGAGCAAAGGCTAGCCACTTGTTTTTCTGTGATTCACAAAATGGAGAATTGTTAGAGTCTCAAAATGGTGGACACGTGTCATCAGGTTGCATCCCCGTACCATCCCCAAGATGGCCGCTCATGGTCATGTGATGGTCATGACACAGTAAGCCATGATGCCCATGAGGTGATCCAAAATGGCTGACCACCACACCATGGAGATTCGACCTTGCAGTCACAGGGACCTGTGATTGCTGCCATAACCAAACAAAACATATTGGAGTTGTTTGGCATAATTAATAATGTTATCAGTAACACTAGTGTTTCTGAGGGACAGAAAATTCTCATTAAAAATGATGTTGACATACTTTTGAATAAGGCTGATGTGCAATACGTCATGAAGTCAGCGGCTGATGCTGCAGAAACAGCTTATGCTGTTAATGTTTGCTTTATTAGCATGGCCTTGGTTAAAGAACACATTGCAGTTAATCACATAAAAGGTTAATTTCCTATGCAATTTAACATTAGCTTTCCCTGAGAAGACTGAACATACTGCTTTTCCTATGCAGTGCATTAATACCTTAAACTACAACATTAAAAACAATGTTGCTACCATCCAGCAACATTCAGGTGGGGAAACCCACTTTACATCTGATGGGGAAGGGGACAACCCTGATTCTGAAAGCCTCATGGCTGTGATATTTTCAGCATCACATGCCACGTTGGGGGGGAGGGTTACAGATTTGATTTCTGAACCTGAGCTGACAACTGTCAGTACTATTTTCTCCACCCCTGATGGCTACTGAAGCACAATCCATAACTGGAGAACTATGTGCAACTTACACACCACTTTTCTCCACTGTGCAGACACCCCTGATGGTGCCAGCATTCCCTGTACATGATGCAGAACCTCCTCCATCAGTGACACCTGGATCATCCCATACTGTGACTGCAATGGCAGGCACTACAGGTAAGAAGGTACAAGGTATCCTAATACTGATATCTTTTGGGATCACTAACTATGGTTCCAACATTGGTTAATCCTAACACAGTTTTAGGGCATTATTTTGAAACTGCCACATCAGATAAAGTACTCTCAGCAGTTTTAGCCCAAACATACAATGGACACATCAGACCCATTGCTTATGCATCCCAGATGCTTGCACCAGTGGAGCTAAAATACAACCTTTGTGAAAGGAATCTTTTAGCTACATACGGGGCAGTGAGATACTTTATGTACATCACTGGATATGCACCCATTGTGCTATATTCCAATCATTCGCCAACTTTCTGTTGTCAGAGTAAAAGATAACTCTGTATTCAATGCCAGACTTACACACTGGTCTCTTATTTTACAGGATCATGACATCACTGTCCTTCCTATCAAAACTTCATTCTTGTTGACCCATGGCCTACAGTTTGCAGGAGAGACCCATGATTGTTCACTCCAACCCCCTGACCTACCTGTCTCAGTGCCCTTTCTGACCAAACCTCAGAAAGTGTTAAAAGACACCACTGTGTGTCATGTTTTGACTGATGACTCAACCACACATACCAACGAGTGTCAGATAGCAGGGGTTGGAATTATTTTACATTCAGGTGATTCCAGTGTGTGCATGCCTAGTAACTGCATCATCATAACTGTACGATTCACAGGCAATGTTAAAACATGCCTGGCAAATTAAATGAAAATCAAGGAGGTGAGGAGTCTCCTAATTACCATAAATATTTGTGGATGGTTTACAAAGCTGGAATGTCCTTGAGAAAGACACAGCTTGTGTTAAGAAAGGAATAACAAGATTTTTACTTATGTAAAATACCAGCACTCTATAAAAGGGTTAAGTTCTGCCAACTTCAAGAAATGTCCTTGAGATATTTACAGAAAGCACTGCAAATACTTTGTTTTTATTACAGTTTCTAATTGGGTCTGTTTCTCTCTAAACTGAGTTTCTTTGGCAGAAGACAAACTTCTGCTCCAATTCTCTGATATTTCCTCTGAGAAATACAGTGACTTGCTTGTGTACGTCACAACACTAACCAGTTTAAATACTGTACATTCATATGGTTTGAGCATTTTGTATATATATTTTTTATGCTCCAAAAGAAGGACCCTCATTTAAGGGCAGTGTATAGGTTCCTTAATAAAGGAACTGAGGAATAACGCCTAGAAATAGCTTTTATAAGAAAGTGAAAATGACATTTACCTATTCAGTGATGGCCTACTCATTTGGAACATCACTACTATAACACTCATGAAAAGTTATGGGCAATTCCTGAACACCCGAGAGCAGATTTTATCTATTGAACACTATTTTTAAAGCTTTCAAATACGTAGTACTCCAACTGGTGGACACCAGTGAGTCAGTAAAAACCCTAGACAGACTGAAATCCTCTGTCTTGTGGCCACACGAGAAATGATGTAGAACACTACATTAGTAACTGTTTGATCTGTGCACAGAACAATCCTATACCAGCTAGGACAAATGCATTGTTACCCCAGAGGCAATCAGGCCCTTGGAACAACATCCAGATTGACTACATTGGCCCTATGCAAACCATTAAGAACAACTAGTTTGCCCTAGCGATCACCGACCTATTTTCCAAACGGTTTAAAGCTATCCCAAAACAGAACAACACAGTCAAAGTGACTGCATATGTCTTGGTAAACCAGCTGTTTAACAGGTAGGGCTTTACCCCTAAAGGTAAATTCTGATTACAGAGATCCAGCTTTATAGCCTAAGTAATGCAGGAAACTCTGGATCTGTCATGGGTAAAACAAAAGTTTTCTATCCCTTACCACCCACACCCATCAGGACAGGTGGAATGGGCTAACAGGCAGATCAAAGTTAGGTTATCCAAACTTGTTCAGAAAACCAAAAAAGGACTGGGATTAATTACTGCATTTACTCCTTATGGTAATAAGAGGGACACATTCTGCAGGTACACAGTGTACCCCATTTTGAAATCATGACCAGACGGTCCATGAGACTCCCAGAACATTTACTTCTGAATCTGTGTACTGCCACTGCTAATGGAGCATCAGTAGATAAATATGTTAAATATCTCAGACAAGACATCCAAAAAGTACACTTGTTTGATTCACAATGTATGGGCAAGGCAGAACAGCAAGCCCTATCCCATTGTAACCAAACTCAATCCAGCAGTCTACCAAGTTACACGGCCTCACTAGAACAGTCATTTATAAATGGATACATGCCAATCAAAATGAACCTGTTTAAAGGAGATTACTTTTCCATACCCCAATGGGCGGAATAGTACTAAACTATGTTTTTCTTTTCTCTTTTATTTTAGGTTCCAAAGAGACAGAGAGATGCTTGCTTTTATGCGTATGCTTTTTAAAAGTATGGGTCTTCTTACAAGCCCAAACTGCACATTTTATTGCAGATAAGAACCAGTGACCTAAACAGATTGTTGAGGCAGAATACCTCACAAGCCCACCTGATTTAACTGCATCCTGTGGAATTCACACTAAAGTCCTAAAAGACATGTTAATTGTCCAGAAGGGTAGTGAGGCCCTACTGAATGTTATGACCATTGCTTTGGATCAATTCTAAAAGTCAGACTTGATCTGGACTCCTGTTTACATTTTATTGATAATCAGGGATTTTGCATCCAAAAATTATATGGCAATAAAATCCACTAGACATTAAGGTTTTCCACCCAATGATGCTTCATAATTTGTGACACTTAATACTGAGTGCCCAAAATAGAACCCTGGCCCACCCAGTGGTCTAATAGTAACTTCTCAACCAGGTACCATAGTTAATAACGTGCAGCCTATACGCAACCCAGTGATTTTTAAATCTCACCCTTTACAACTTGAAGTGATTTATTATATATTTCACAACAAACATTTCCCACATTTTTTTTTTTTTTTTAATAGTGTTGTGACTGGATATTCATTAATGACTCCCTATACAGGGACAGATAGCATCACAAACACACTTCAGATTTTCACATTCTGATTGCTAGTGGTACATCTTATGACTGTAAACCTACCCAAACGCACTAGATGTTTTGTTTTTTATTTTTTTATTAAAAAACTACAACACAGGTTTAGACTTAGGCCTACTTGGCACTGACATACCTATTTAAAATATAGCTGATGTAGCCATTATTCAAGCACATATGTTAAAGGTTCATGATGGTATGAAATATAATATACTCCACCCCCCCCCCCCATTGCATGGTATACATGATTTTGCTCATAAAGAGTGATTTACATTTACAATATTAAGGATATTGTGAAGGGGGTTGACCTGACAAATGTTCATGTTAATAAATTAATTTCTACTCACATTAAGGAAGCAGATGAGCATCACATAGCTAGGAAAGTTCTTTGCTCTACCTACAGCTATTATGTTCTTACAACCCTCTGGCTATCTCTTCCGGGATCTGGAATTAGGATATATCCTTGATCTCATACATGAGACATATGGGTCAGTGGCACTGCCACATTTTGCATGTGTTAACAAATGTTTATTTAAATCTAGCACTATTCCCTTGTCAAAGGCAAGGAACCTTGGATATGTCACCACACACACACACACACACACACACACACACAGGTATTGCTCCATGTTTTGAAACTTATTCCTGCACAATCCAAGAAGCCATGTTTGTGACTCTCTCAGAGTCATTGCCGCATTTTCATCTGGTAACATCCTACAATCAAGCTCATCGTTATGTATACTATGAAGCTAGTCTGGGGTAGGGGCAATCCCCTAACTTCAGCAAGAAGACTCTTCTACATTTGATCTACAATCAACAAATCCATTTTCTTCACTGCTTGTTTTCTAAGCCTGGCGGGTGCCTCATACAGACAGAAAACTGAGTACTGTCATAAACTTTTACACTTTGTACAGCCGTGTGATCATCTTCCACTGAACACTGTTGCCATTCCATTGTAAACCTCAATGTGCAATCTAATGCACCCCCTGCTGAGGCCTATGAAAATACTGCTGCCTCCTGAAGATTTGGATCTACCTTTGAAAAATCTGAATGCATCAAATTTGAACTATGAATCTTCATTTAACACTTGAAGAAACCCTGGATTTATCCCTAGAACTGTTCGTAGTTTATGGCTTGTAGACATTGACAATTCGTGTCCTGTCTGACTTACCAACTGGAAAATGCCATCCTTCAAGGTGGTATATTCTGCTGATGTGGAACATTGTGTGTTGACCAACTATACATTCTTCTGATATGGACTAAAAGTTATGCAAAGTGAACTTTTCTAACTTCTGTTTCTACTCCCTAAACAGATAATAGCTTATACGGTAATCACACCTGTTCCCATCCCGGAACCAGATATCATTAAGTCTAGTCTTAACTATCTTGATGCTTTTATCTCAGTTTTTACTTATTTTTTAATATCCATACAGGTAACTTAAGTTTGTCTCTTCAATTTCTTTCCAAAAGGACAGATACATACTTGATACATATCAGTATTTACTGAATGTTTTGATATTGGAAAACCCCAATGTGAAGTTTTATTCCAAATGTTTATAGTAATACAAGGTTTACTAACATGTTCCCTTATAATTACATTTTGTTGTTTAAGGAAAACCCTGAAATAATTGTGTGACCAGTTCATATTTCTCTATCAGGTTCGTGCCACGGGCCTCTAGACGAAGGGTGCCTAACCTCCATCTTTTTGTTGTGCTGCCACTTTTGCAATTAGGGCAACAAAGAGGGGATTGTTATGCCTGGGATATGCCCCCTATCGTCCCACATACACCTCACAGTGTATTCCTGGTCTGTTATACTGTGATACTGCTATTTTGCACTAACATTGTAGCTGTTGTATACGCATGAGTGCTAGGAATGTGCTTTGCTGCTAAGATATTCTAATATTGTCATGCTTGATTCATTATACCTCACTATAATACATTTATCTAGATTATGTTTGTCTTACACATATATTCCATATATTATATATAAAATACCTAATCACTGATAAAATGACTCAGAGGGATCAGTGATTACTGTATACTTATATTCTCATATAATTACATATAGTGTGTTTTACACTCAGATATGCCACGTATAATAGTGCCCTGTCATCAGTTCTCTTTGTCTAAGGAAGCTGACGGAAACAGAAGGCCTCTGTTATGTCTTGTGTTTTATATTGTACGTAAGCAAGAAATGGTACATGTAGTTGAACTGGCAGCATTTCTTCTGTCTAAGCCATAAAGCTAATGGAAGCATATTCTGTCTCATATGATACTCACTAGTAATTCTGTCTCTCAAGTCATTATCCAATGAAGAATGACTTGAGTTCCAACACATATTGTTTCTCATATCTGTAACTAACTATGTTGTAATCTCTGTTGCTATGCTGTTATCTGTAGTATTTAGCTGTCCGCAACCCACTGTCGTTTCTCTAGAAGGGCAGAGAGCTGGAGCACGGGAAGAGCTAGAACAAGATCTTAGAGAACCTAATATCTACAATTCTGGAGGTTATGTACATTCTTCAGGAGTTGTGAGAACCCCATCTCCCTTGTGATTTTCTCTGTCACATGCTTGGAGTAAGTAGTATAATAAACTTTATTACTACTCCTTGCTTGTTTATGAATGTTTCTTGGCAGACTCCGAGACACAAGAATCTGTATTGTGATTATTATTTTTATTGTTTACCCTACACACCAAGAGCGTTTAGACAACAGCTGGCGTGGCATCCAGCACTTCAACTCTCTGCACCACCAGGCCCCAAAAGAAGGTTCTTGACAGCAGGCAAAAAAGGAATTGAGGTGGTTGGCCCTGGCAAGACCATTTCTGTTGTCACTGTGTGGGGTGCCATTCTTGGTGCCATGTGCTTGATTCATGCTGGCCCCAAAAATTCTAACTCCTACTGGTTCCTAGTGCCTCCCGCCCTAAGGTCCCAAGGAGTGTGGCTCTATGGAGAAGACTGATTCTTGAAAGATCTGGGTGCTTTTGTGCTATTTTAATTATACAGTTCAATTTTGTCTTCTGTGCCCCACAAATACTTTATATTAATCTACTATATTTTCCTGGATGTAAAATTCTAAAACTTAATAAAATCTTAATAGTAAAAGAAGAAAAGAGGAAGTATGACAGGTGAGGTGGAATACAGCAATGGGTAAAGTCACTCTGGATCCAGCTAGCAGACAGCAGGGAGATACACAATTGGGTACTTTATATGCCACCAAATCAGGAGGTAGCTAAGGATTAGGCAATAGGGAGGGAGATTAAGAAAGAAGTCTGGTCAGAATGGTGCTCAAAGTGGACTTTAACCTTCCTGATGCACAGTACTTTGAGAAACTAACTAAGCATGCAACCAGAAAAGTAGTCAATTTGTAGAAATAGTACAAGAAAACTCAGTGGCTGAGCCAGGTTTGGAAGCATTTGGGAGCGGGGGGGGGCATTCAGTTAATCACGGGCTTCACAATGGGCACTAAACAGTGAATAAAGATGGTGGTGGGGTGCCACTACTCACGCTGGGGTAGCCAGGAGGGGCGACTGCCCCCCAGCCCCCCCCGGCTCTGCCACTGAGAAAACTTAGAAACATAAAAATGTTTCAGCAGAAAAGGACCCCATTGACTGATCTTATCTCCTTCCCCATAAGTAGCCCTGGCCCTTCCACCCTGCACCTCCCCTATGTAGATTCCAGTCCCCTTTTTCCTGTTAGGGTACCTATCCCTCCCTCTCTTGTTTAAACCCATGTAGTTATCCCACGTTCTCTTGAACACCCCCTCACTGTTTTAGCCTCCACCCCCAGCAGTCTATTCCAGGGTCCCACCACCCTCTCAGTAAAGTAGTGCCCTCTCCTATTACCTCTGAATTTTCTGCCCTTCAGTTTTAAGCTGTGCCCCCGAGGATTTTCTTTCATCTTGAAGATACTTCCTTCTCTCACCTTGTTTATTCCCTTCAGGTATTTAAAAGTTTCAATCATATTCCCCCCCCCCACTCTCTCTCCTGTTTTCCAGGGGATACAGGTCAAGCTCCTCCATTCTCTCTTCACAGGTCTTCTGATGCATGCCATGTACCATTTTGGTCACCCTCCTCTAGACTCTCTCCACCCTATCTACATCCCTTTGCAGGTGAGGCCTCCAGAACTGCACCCCATACTCTAGGTGGGGACAGACCATGGACCTGTACAGGGGCAGTATCACCTCCCTTTTACTAATTGTAATACCCCTCCCTATGCATGCCAGCATACCGCTTGCCTTTCCAACCACTTCATTGCACTGGTTTGCCTCCTTAAGGTTGTCTGAAATGATAATCTCCAGATGCTCGTTTTAGTAAGTGAACCGCAAAGTCTAGTTAAACATCTCCTACTGTACTGGATGCCATTCTTCATTTGAAACACATGGGGAAAAATATAAAGCTGGAGCCATGAGTTTTGTGCTCAGTGACAGAGTGCTTAGAGATGTGCATTCAGGGTGGGAATGTGATTTCAGGAGGCAGAAGAATGGGCGCAGACCACTCGCTCCGAAAAGAATTACAATAATGGTTAAAAAAGGTAATTATTCTTAGTAATTGTATGTGCTGGGCCATTCTACACACTTATAGTCTGTGCCTACAGCCAAACTGGTCAAAGACAGACAGAAAATTGCAAAGGACAGCTAACAGTGTCCCTTTAAGCTGCACCATATAGGGGCTGTCCCTCTTCTTGAAAGGTAGAGAACTGTGTCTCACTTGTCCCTGGACATGGGGAGAGTGCTGGAGGACTGGAAGAGGGCAGACACAGTGCCTTTACACAAGGGAGGTAGTAAGGAGGTGAAGGGGAACTACCGACCTGTCAGCCTCACGTCAGTGGTGGGGAAGGTAATGGAGGCATTAATCAAGGCGAGGGGGGTGGATTACCTGGAGGAGAGTGGCATACAGGACAGCAGATAGCATGGCTTCATGAAGGGGAAGTCTTACCAAACAAACCTAATTTAGTTCTTTGATTGGGTGACTTAGGTGATTGACTGGGGTGGGGGTGGATGTGGCCTATCTGGAGTTCAGTAAGGCCTTTGACACCGTCCCCCATAGGAGGCTGGTGAGCCAAGATGGAAAGCCTGGGGTTGGGTGTGAAAATAAGCTGGGTGGCGGCCTGGCTGTTAGGAAGAACTCAGAGGGTGGTGCTAAACGGGGTGCAGTCTGGGACAGCGAGGGTGAAGAGTGGAGTGCCACAGGGGTCGGTTTTTGGTCTGCTTCTCTTCAGTATCTACATCAGTGATATTGCTGAGGGTTTGAGGGGAAGGGTGTGCCTATTTACTGATGATACAAAAATATGCAATAGGGTGGACATCCCGTTGGGGGGTGGAGGACATGAGGGAGGACTTAAAGATGCTTGAAAAATGGCCTGGGACATGGCAGCTGAAATTTAATGCCAAGAAGTGTGCTGTGACGTACTTGGAGAGCAGGAACAGAAGAGCAGAGTACACCCTAGGTGGGGAGGAAATTAAAGTAACAGAACAGGAGTGGGATCTGGGGATCATAGTCTCCTCGAACCTTAAGGTAGGAATCCAATGTAGCAGGGCGGCAGGAAAGGCCAATGGAATGTTGGCATGCATAGGCAGGGGCATTACTAGAAGAAAGGGGTAGGTAATAATGCCCCATTACAAAGCCATGGTGAGGCTGCACCTGGAGTATGGGATTCAGTTCTGGAGACCACATCTCCGCAAGGATATAGATGCATTGGAGAGGGTTCAGAGAAGGGCAATCACGATGGTGCAGGATATGCAGGGAAAGTCATACGAGCAGAGGTGTAAGGAGCTGAATTTGTACACGCTGGAGACAAGGAGGGAAAGAGGAGACATGATTGAAACTTTTAAATATGTAAAGGAGCTCAATAAAGTAGGAGAAGAGGGTTTACTTAAGAGGAAGGAGAGGATCAAAATGTGAGGCCTCAGACTGCAAGGAAAAAGGTACAGAGGCAATATGAGAGGGTGTTTCTTCACAGAGAGGGTGGTGGAGCCTCGAAACGGACTACCAGACAGAGTGGTGGGGGCTAAATCAGTGGAAGAATTCAAGAGGGTATGGGACAAGTATATGGGGCTGAGTATCAGGAAGGGCGGGGGCTGGCAGGGACTGGGAGGTGTAGGGAGGAGAAGGGCAGACTAGATGGTCGGTATGGTCCTTTTCTGCCGTCAAGCTTCCATGATTCTATGATTTGTTACTGGCAGCAGGGTTAAGCTTTGATTTAAAAAAAAAAAAAAGACAAAAAAAAAACAAAACTAAACTATTTTTCACAGAGAGGGACCCAAACGTGTCTGGCTAGTTACTGGTAGCAGGCTTAGGCTGCATTAAGGAACTCCAAAAGGGGAGAGAACTTTGATATAAAAACAAAACAAAAACTATTTGGTCACAGAGCGGGACCCAGATGTTATGTCTGACTAGTCACTGGTAGCAGGGTTAAGCTGCATAAAGGGGACTCTCTTGAAAGCGGAGAGAACGTTTGAAAATGAACTATTTGGTCACAGACGGGGACTGTGTCTTTGACTGGCAGCAGGGTTAATCTCAAAAAAATTTTTACATTTTTTGCTAGTGGTTTCCTTTAAGAAACCAGGTAAAAATGATTTGCTTTAGTAAGATGTGATTTACCGATCACCTGCCATTGACTTGTGGAACAAAAGAAACAAATCCTGGATTTACGTTCCCCAAAAAAATGTTTCAGCCTCTGCGCGCTCATGCTCACACTCTCACACACACACACACACACACACACACACACACACACACACACACAATATCACAGTACCATCTACTGATATATCCACCGAGGGTCCCTGCAGAAGCCAACACCAGGAAGCGAAGGCTATGCATACAGCAAAAGGTTGGCCAGACCAGCTGCAGTAATTTCCATCTCCAGGCTCTGTCTGTGGGGGCAAGTAATGATAGTAGTGGAATAAGTGCCAAAGGTTGTGTGTTTTATATTTGAGGGGGAGTTCACCGCATGCAAGACTGCTGGAGCTTGCTATAGATGACAACAGCTACTTCTATATTATATTGTATTTTACAGCAAACCACAAATGCATTGCAACCTTATCATTAAGAAAATGCCAAGGCAACGCAGCTGTTGTTAACTGTAGCCCACTCTTGTTTCAGTTTCTGGGTGTGTGTGTGTGAGCAGGGGGATGAGGAAGTGAAGCAGCATTTCATTTTTTTTTTTTTTTTAGTTTAAAATAGTTTTATTTTTAGGGCCTAGATTAAGATTTTTACTTCAGTGAGGAAAAACAGATGGCCGCCATTTGAAAGCTTCAGAGGGAATGCTGATATGACTTTGGTCATCTTTTCTGAGGAAAGAAGTGCAGAACCATTGGTTATGGTCTCACAGCCACATGGGTTTGGCGTGTTTGGGATGAAACTGTTCCCAGGAAATGTTCAACCCATTTTAGGAAAACACAGTAGGACACTTCAGTACATATAATTCAAACAACATGAAGTCTTGCTGTGTTCTGACAGTGGCAGAGAGTCCCAGCCTTCGAACTGCCCCGGAGATGGGAGAGTTGACTGTCCGTGCCGGGCATGGGGTGCTGAGCTCAAGCTCGGTTGGGACTCTGTCTGTTGCTGTTTAAACTCAAACCGTCAGATTCTTTACTCTGCCTCACTGAACAGTCGCTCCGGAGATTTCTCCTTCTGCTCGGTTCAATTTGTTGGTTAAAGTACCGCTTTTCTCGGCTTTCGACCGAATTTAAACCGTAACCTGTCGGTTCAGTCACTGTCTGTGGTATTTGTGAGTACTAGATAGGTTATATTTTATTCTATTCTGTGTGGAACTTGTAAACGGTTCATCTTTTCGGTTTGAACCGATCGAGTGTTAGAAAATCTTAATTTGTACTTTTAGAGTGTGGTTACTGGTTCTTATCGGTTCAAAAAAAAAAAAAAAAAAAAGGATTTTATTACGTTTTTTTCCACGACCCGTAACACGGTCAGGAACCGATAGGGGGGTCTTGCCTGGCAGATTGCCATTTAAAAGGGTAAGTTTGGTTAGGACTGGCACAATGTCAGAGAAACCCTAAAGAAAAACTGGGCCCACTGGGTTTCAACACTGTAGTGTGTGTGGGGAAGTCTTTGCTAAGGCTGACCCCCACACCACCTGTGTTTATTGTCTGGGGTTTGACCACCTCAATGCAGACTGCCAGATTTGTAAAAATTTCCCTGCAGCTACCCTAGAAAAGAGAGTTGGTAGGCTCAGGGAAAGGGAGGCCAAAAAGTCAGCTGAACCTGAATGGCTGGTAGCTGACCGGGTTCAAATCAACCAGAAGGAGTGCCCTCTGACCAGGGTGAGACTTCTTCGGGCAAAAGGAAAGCCGATTCTGAGGAGTCTGTTCCAGCTAAGAGAACTAGAAAAGAAAAATCAGCTGGTGTGGAGCCAAAACTTTCCTCTCCAACCGCTGAAGAAATAGCCAAAGCGATCAAAATTGTGCAGTCGCTTTCCCCGGTTCCGACCGAACCGGCACCATCAGGCAGGTGCTCAGTTTGGCTGGTTCCACTGGTTCAAGAGTATGATTTAGAGGAATTTTATGAACCGGAGGAGGAGGAAGAGGAGTATGAGGAAAGTGAATGTGGTTTTGAAAGTCTGGATGTGCCTATTGACCCGGACATCTCCCCAGACAGACCTTCAGCAGTGTCTCCTCCTAGGCTTTCTAAGTCCCCTTCCCATTTCATGTTTTATAAAAAAGTGGCTGAAACCCTCCAGCTTCCTATGGAAGAAGCTGTGGATGACCAGGAGGAGCCTGACTATGTAGAAATGATGGATATCCCAGAGCCTAGAAGGCTGTCTATTCCCTTACGCAAATCTTTTGGGAAACAGACATTTAAGATTTTAAAAACTCCTAACACTATACCTCCTGTGGATAAAAGAATGGACAAGAGGTATACATTGTCAGGCTCAGATACGTAGTTCCTTACACAACAGTGCAGCCATGTTGGGGTAGTGCAGGCTGCAGCCTGTGATAAAGCAAATATTCCCTTGGCTTCACACCCCCCGGACAAGGACTCCAGAAGGATTGATGCCATGGCAAAGAAACAGTACATGGCAGCATCCTTGGGACTCAGACAGACCAATTATATGGCCTATACTGCTAGGTATCAAAAATCCAGATGGGACACTGTTATGGCTTTAGCAAAACAGGTCCCTGGCCAGCTTGCCAAGGAGCTGGAGCAGGTGGCTGCTGATGGTATTGAGGCATCCAAGGTGCAATTCCATGCTGCAGTGGACTCCAGTGATGTGTCTTCTAGAATCATGGCTACATCTGTGGCACTTCGAAGAATGGCTTGGCTCAGATGTACTAGCCTGTCACAGGATACCCAGACTAAGGCCATGGATTTTCCTGTTGTGGGTAACTCTCTGTTTGGGGAGCAGACAGAGAATTACATGAAGAAAATGGACGAACATAGGACTACCTATAGGAGTGCACAAACCAAGGAAAGGCAGGCCACTCCTCAGAGGCAGCATCCCATGGGCAGGGGCAGGCCTTTCCATAGGCCTTTCTACCAAGTCCAGGCCTCCTCTTCTGCTTATGCCCAGAGGGGGTTCTTTAGAGGGAGAGGCAGACGGGGTACAAGCAGGCCTGCTTCCACCCCTCAGCCCAAAGCCCCTGCCAAACAGGCACCCTGATGGGTTTGCCAGGGCCGATTCTCCACTACCTGCAGGGGGCAGGCTGGCTTACTTTGTCCAGGACTGGAAGTCTCCGACATCAGACAAATGGGTCCTGGAAGTAGTAAGCCAGGGACTGGTTCTCAGCTTCAAAAAGTTTCCAAAGATGAGAACCAGATCCTTTCCACCTGCAAATCCCTCAGAGACACTTGCCCTAGAGGCAGAGGTCTCTTCCTTCCTAGCTCTCAGAGCTGTGGAAAGGGTTCCGCCCCTACACCAGGGCAAAGGATTGTACTCCAAGTACTTCCTTACCCCAAAAAAGACAGGAGAATGGCGGCCCATCCTGGATCTCAGATACTTAAACAAGCACCTTTTAAAACCAAAATTCAAAATGGTGACTCTGGGAATTATTCTACCTCTCTCAGGCCAGGGGACTGGCTGGTGTCCCTGGACCTCAAGGATGCCTACTTCCATATTCTCATCAGAAGCTCCCATCAGAAGTACCTCAGGTTAGGAGCTGCCCTCAGGCCATTACCAGTTCAGAGCAATGCCCTTTGGTCTGACCTCTGCTCCAAGGGTATTCACAAAATGCCTGGCAGTGGTAGTTGCTTCTCTAAGAAGGCAAAGGATTTCCATCTTCCCTTACCTGGACGACTGGCTCATAGTAGGCCAGTCCCCAGACCAAGTCAAGTTACACTTACAGATAATTCAGCAACTGCTCACCTCTTTGGGTTTCCTTCTGAATCTTTCAAAGTCATTTCTAGAGCCTGTCCAGCTCCTTACCTTCATAGGCGCAGAGCTAGACACAGAAAAGGCCAGAGCTTTCCTTCTCCTGGACAGGGCAAGGACCCTTGTCTCTCTGGCCTCCTCATTCACCCTGCAGGTGTCTTGTCCAACAAGGCATTTTCTACAGCTCCTGGGGCGCATGGCTGCTGCCACAGCAGTAGTGCAGGGAGCAAGATTTCAGATGAGGGACATTCAGTTCCATTTGAGAGCCTTTTGGTCTCAAAGGAAGGACCCTCTAACCAAATTGATCTCAGTGACTCGAACCCTGATCCAGACCCTACAGTGGTGGCAGGATCAGAACAATCTGAGACAAGGGGTTCCCTTTGTCACTTAGTCTCACTCTTTAATCCTTACTACAGATGCCTCCCTCTTAGGTGTGGGGGCTCACTTGAGCAACCTGACCACCCAGGGGTATGTGGTCCCCTCAGGAATCTCTGCTTCACATTAATCTGTTGGAACTCAGAGCAGTATTTCTAGCACTTGAAGCTTTTTCCAAATCTGTTCAGAACAAAGTTATCCAGGTCAGAACAGACTACACCACCACAATGTGGTACATCAACAAGCAAGGAGGCACTCGGTCTACGGCCTTGTGCACAGAAGCAATGAAGTTGTGGTCTCTGGCTTACTCCCTGAACACCTCCCTCACGGCAGTTCACCTCCCAGGCAAGGACAATGTCCTGGCAGATGCTCTCAGCAGGATATCCCAGGGCCATCACGAATGGTCACTGGATCCCCTGGTCTTGGAGGTGATATTTTCCAGATGGGGCACCCCACAGATAGATCTTTTTGCAGCCCCAGACAATCACCAACTTCCCCTTTTGCTGCAGGCCCCAGTGTTGGGCCTAGTCCCCTGGTTGCCTTAGTTCTCAGTTGGGAAGGGAAGTTCTGTATGCTTTTCCCCTTATAGCCTCGAGGAAAGGAGGGAGAGGGGACATGATAGAAACTTTCAAGTACCTCAAGGAATCAACAAAGTCCAAGAGGTAGCATCTTTCAAAAAAGGGTGTGCAAGAACAAGGGCACAATTTGAAGATGAAGTGGCTCAGAGTAATTTAAAGAAGTATTTTTTCACAGAGAGGGTTGTGGATGCATGGAACGGCCTTCCGGAATAGGTCGTGGAGTCAAAAACAGTGGTGGAATTCAAACATGCATAAGACAGTCATAAGGCAATTCTAGGGGTTGGGGGTAGAAAGAAGTAGGCTACTGGTTAACTAGGATCTGCAGCTTATCCAGTAGGCAGGGAAATGGGCAGACTAGGTGGGCCAAACGGTCCTTATCTGCCGTCAAATTCTATGTTTCTATCCCCTCTCCTGCTCAGTCACCAAAACATCCTCTCCTCCTAGTGTTTATGTGCCCTTTGGGTTCTTGTGCCCTGTGTGCATTATTCTGCTCTCTGTGGCATTAAATCTCAATTGCAAACTCTCTGACCACCCTTCTAGCTTTATCAAGTCCTCTCAACTGCTCCACCCCCCACTCACCCTGGTGTGTCCACCCTATTGCAGATCTCTGTATCATCTGCAAACAGCCACACCTTCTGATTCAGTCCCTCTGCAATATCACCAATGTAAATGTTAATGTTAAAGAGTATCTGCCCCAGTACTGACCCCCTGGGGTGCCCACTTGTCACTCTTCCCTTCCTGGAAAGAACCCCATTTACAACCACTTTGACCCCTGTCACCAAACCAGTTTTCCACCCAATTTGTTATTTTCTTCCCTACTCCGAGACTTCCCATCTTGCTCACCAGCCTCCTGTGATGGATGGTGTCAAAGGCCTTGCTGAAGTCCAGAGAGGCCACATCCACCGCCCCTCCCTGATCGCACACCCTTGTCACCCTGTCGAAGAATCTGATGACCTTCCCTCTGTGAACCCGTGCTGTCCGTTATCCTGTAGCCCATTATCTGCTAGATATTTTACTATCCTTTCTTTTAGGAGTGTCCCCATAATCTTACCTACCACTGAGGTAAGACTGACTGGATGATAGCTACTCAGCTCCTCCTTGCCCCCACTCTTGTGCAATGGCACCACATCCGCCATTCTTCAGTCCCCTGGAACTCTCCCTGTGTCCAATGATAGGTTAAACAGCCTCATTAGTGATGCTGCCAGCTCTTCCCTAAGCTACCGGAGCACCCTAGGATGCAGGGCATCCAGACCCATTGCCTTGTCTACCCTTAATTTACTCAGTTCCTCCACTACCCTGCTCTCCTTGAACGGGCTAGAGTCCACCTCCCTATCCTCCATGCCTTTTCCCTGCAATTATGGTCCCTTTCCCTCTCTTTTAACCATTAACACTGAGCAGAAATACCCATTTGGCAAGTCTGCTTTTTCTAAGTCCTCCTCTATCAGAGCTCCCCCCTCCCCTTCGAGTCTCATTATTCCCTGCTAGTTCTTCCATCTCTCACTGATGTATCTGAAGAACTTTTTGCCTCTCTTGCTACCCTCTCCTCAGTATCTGCTTCGCCCTCCTGATTGTCTGCCCTGCCACCCTTGGCTTTTCCCTATATACCTCCCTGTCCTTGTTTCCTTGCGTTCTTTTATATGTCCTGAAGGCCCTCTTTTTCTCCCCTACTGCCCTTTCCAGCTCTCTAGAATACCAAAGCAGCCTCCTCCTTTCTCTTTTTTCTTGTCTACCCTCCTAATGCACTGATCAGTGACACTCAAAGTCCCCCCTTATTGCCCCCCACAGTTCTTCCACGTCCAGCAGCTTTTTCTCGCATTCCTTATCAACCCTGAAAATCTCCCTCATTCTACTGAAATCCGCCCTCCGGATGTCCATTACCCTAGTGGTGGTTCAGCTCACTTTCGTCGCTGTCCTGAGCCTAAACCCAACTGTTCTGTGGTCACTAACCCCCAGATTGTCCCCCACTGAGACCTCAGCTACTCTGTCCCAATTTGTCAGTACTAAATCCAGTGCTGCCCTTACCAGCTGTTGTAGGAGTGCATTTTGCAGGGATTCCAGTATCTCCCTACTCCTTGCCAATGTAGCTGTTGGAATCTCCTGGTTCACATCAGGGAGATTAAAATCCCCTACCAGCATTAGTTCCCCTTCCTCGTCATCCTTTGTACCTCCTGCATTAACCTGTTGTCCAATTCTTGCCCTTGATTTGGTGTCCTGTATGCCACTCCCAAGCATACTGCCTCTCCAGTCCACTTGAGCAATGTGACCCAGTGGACCTTCGTCGACCCCAGACATACCTGCCTTGCTATCGCCTTTATCCCATCTTTTATGTACAGGGCCACCCCAACTGTCCTGTCTTCTCTAAAAAGGCTATCTACTTCCCAGTCATGGTTTTCCATCCACCAAGTCTCCGTTATGGCAACAAGGTCCAGTCCATCATGGCCTCTAAATCTGCCATTGTATTCTCCACACTCCTGGCATTTGCTAACACATCTCTCCACTAATTTCCCCATATCCTTTTCCTCCCTATATCCCCAGCCCCCTCCTGCGAAGGAGTGCTAACTAGGCAAGACCCTCCAGCTTCTTCCTCCATCTCTTCCTTAGTCTTGCAATCCCACTCTTCTACGTTTAAATCCTTTCCCAGGACCCCATATATATAACTTCACAACTTTCCCCTCAATACCCTAGCGCCACCCCTTCCCCCCATTTACATGGTTCCATTAAGTTTCATCGACAACAAAAGTTGTCGACGGACTTTACAGCAACACTAATTTGCTGATGACAATCACACCACCTGGCAAATGTGTCGACTGACTGCCAGGGTGCACATTTAGACTGTTTGCGGGGGGGGGGGGCGGCCAACTCCGGAAGTCGCTGTATCCATACAGCGCTCAGACAACCCATTCAACACTGTGAATGTCGAACAGATTGTGTCGCTGTTATGGATTCACTGTGGGGGGTGTCGCTCAAACAATGGTACACACATTTATATGTAGTAACTTCCTCAGACAGTGGGTGCAAAATGCCACCAGAAGGGAAGCAGTAAACAGATCTGGTACTGTGCAACTAAGATACAAATCATAAATATTAATAACATGGGGACCAGTTAGGGGACTGTGCAGAATACCCAGTACTATGGTCCCTGACTTTAGAATGACAGACTAAAATACAAAGAGAATGATAACAGAAAAGCAGTTGGAGGACCTGCACAAAATCTAGTCCAATCCAAGTTTATTTATGCAGTCCTTGATTTCAGAAACCCAAGTCTAAACTGGTAGACTGGCATTGCCAATACTGTTAAAGGGAAACAGTGAGCAGTAAGAACTCCACACTCAAGTGTGGGGATGGTCCCGATTTACACTTTGTGTGAAAAAAGAACAGGTTACTCACCTGTAACAGTAGTTCTAGGAGTGGTATATGTTGTTCATCCACACGCTCTGGCATGTCCCTTTCCCCTTTAAATCTAGCCGGAAAGTCTTCAAGCTGGCTCCTCCCACCCACCCGGGTGGTAAATACCTCGGCTCCATCCCATGTCACCAGATCTTAGCCCGCTGGAAGCAAGGTGGAGCTCCTAAAGCTGGGGAGGTTTGGTAGGCAGATGGATGAAACATATACCACTCCTAGAACTACTGTTACAGGTGAGTAACCTGTTCTTCTAGGAGCGTGGATATGTTTTTCATCCACACTTCTTGGCAGACTCCAAGCAGTTCTCCAGGGGGAGGGAGGCAAGGCGCACACCCCCTATTTAAGAAACAGAGATTGAAGAACCGAGGCCCCAAAACCAGCATCCCGGCATGACTCAAGGTCGATGTGGTAATGGGTAATGATGGTGTTTGCTGACTTCCAGGTAGCAGGCAGACATCTCCTGGATAGGGATGCCCCTGGAAGCAGCCACCAATCCAGCCGTATGGCAGACAGAATGAGCTCTTAGCCCTCTGGGGGGGTTCTTGCCCGCCAACTCATAGCACAGACCTATGCATGATGTAATCCATCTAGCAATGGTCCACTTCACTGCAGGTCTTGCAGGTCTACCAGAAGCAGCTTCAGCTTAGGTGACAAACATCTGGTGAACCTCTCCCCGAATTTCCGCTGTCCTCTCCTTATAACAGGAGAGAGCACATCTGAGGTCCAGAGTATGGAGCCTGAACTCTGCGTCCGAGACGTAGTAGGGGTAGTATACCGGCAGAGTCAACACCTGGCTAAGGAGAAACTCTGACACCACCTTCGGAAAGAATTTCCGGTGGGGGTGCAGGACAACTTTGTCCCTGTGAAAGACCAGATAAGAGGAGTACACCAAAAGCACCTGGAGCTCCTCTGTCCTTCTGGCTGACGTGATAGCCACCAGGAAGGCCATCTTCCATGACAAGTGTGAGAGCTCACACTTGTGCATGGGTTTGAATGGCTTGCCCATGAACTTTGCCAAAACCAGCAAGACATCCCACAGAGGTGGAGGTTCACGCACCAGACGGGATATGTCATCCAGGCCATTGAAAAAGCACCGGACCACTGTCTCCTGTGCCAATGTCACCTGACCGGCCCGCGCCCGTTAAGCACAGATGGCTGCCAGGTGAACCCAAAGGGTCGATGACTGTTGACCCCCTTTGGAGAGAGAGAGACCAAAGGTAGTCTAAAATGTTAGCCACAGAGCAGGATAAGGGGTCCAGACTCTATCCTGACACCAAATGGAAAACCTTTTCCATTTGAAGGCATAACATTTCCTGGTCGATTCCTCACGAGATGCTTCCACCACAGTGTAGACATCCTCAGAAAGACCCAGAGCCTGTAACTCTAGCCGCTCAGGTACCAGGCTGTGAGGTGCAGGGACTGAAGGTCCGGATGGAATACCTTCCTCTGGTTCAACTATATCAGGTCCGGGCATGTACAAAGCCGCTCCAGGGCCCTGCAGCTGAGGCTGAGGAGATCTGGATACCAGAACTGGGAGGGCCAATCTGGGGTTCCCAGAATCACCTTCGCCTTGTCCCTCCTCACCTTGAGTAGCACCTTGCGGATCAAGAGGAAATGGAGGGAAGGCATAGAGGAGGCCTGGGGTCCACGGCCTTGAGAAGGCATCCCCCTGCAGTGAGCCCTGCTGAGGGGGGCGGGCATGCCACAGTCTCAGCTTGGTGTTCTCTCTGGAGGCAAACAGGTCCACCAACGGTTTGCCCTAACAGGAGAACAGATTGTAAGCTACCTCTGGATAGAGAGACCACTCGTGGGATGTCTGGCCTAAGCGGCTGAGAGCATTCGCCAGCTGGTTCGAGACTCCTGCCACATGGATGGCAAGGAGATCAGCCTCCAACTGCTGACGAGGGTCCAGATTTGGAGTGCCTCCTTGCATAGCAGATGGGAATGCGTGCCGCCGTGTTTGTTGAGGAAGTACATGGTCGTGGGTATTATCTGTCTGGACTTGAACCACTTGACCCCGGAGCAGAGGAGCGAAAGCTGACAGGGCAGTCTGACTGCTCTGAGCTCCAACAGACTGGTGTGTCAACAGGACTCCTTGGGGGTCCAGAACCGTGGGCCCTGTTATCCCCCATGTGGGCTCTCCAGCCCATGAGAGTGGCATTGCTAGTCAGGACGATCGTCAGCTTGGGGCGGACACATGGGATTCCTTCCTGCAATCGATCTGGGACTGTCCACCATTGGAGAGCGTCCCACATCTTCTGGGTTACAGTGATCAGCTGGTCGAAAGTGACCATATCGCCGAGTCCACTGTGTGGCCAGCTCCCATTGGAGGGAGCACATGTGCCACCTGGCCCAACGGACCACCGAGGTGCACGCCGCCATGTAGCCCAGAAGGCGCAGGAAGTGCCAGGCAGGGTGCAAGTGCCCAACCAGAAATGATTGGGCAAAGGAGGAGAGAACCTCCGCCCTGTCCGCCGGGAGCCGAGCTCTGGCTTGACGAGAGTCGAGCTCTGCCCCGATGAAGCCCATCACCTGAGAGGGCATGAGTTCCGACTTGGCCTCATTGATAAGGAGGTTGAGTTGGGAGCAGGTTCGGAGGGCCAGATCACTGGACCTCTCCACCTCCTGAAGAAAGGAACCTGCCAAGAGCCAGTAGTCGAGATCGGGGTATATCCGAACTCCTCGATGCCGAAGATGGGCTGCCACCACTGCAGTGCGCTTGTTGAAGACCTAAGGGGCCAATGACAGGCCGAATGGCATGGCTCGGAACTCGTACAGGGTCCTTTCGACCCTGAAGCTGAGGAACCGCTGGTGGGATGGATGGACTGGGACATGAAAGAACGCGTCCTGCAGATCCAGTGAACAGAACCACATGTTTTGCTCCGGAGATGGTATGATCTGGTTCAGAGTTACCATCCGGAAGGTGCGAGACCTGAGATATTGATTCAGGTTGTGGAGATCTATAATGGGACGCCAACCACCCCCCGTCCGCTTGGGCACCAGGAAGTACCTGGACACGAAGCCTGGGTCTGTAGGAGGATCCGGCACTGGAGCTACCACCTCCTTGCGGAGGAGCTGAGCAATGTTGTCCCGAAGGGCTGACCGAGTGTGAGCTGAGATTCTTTCCTCCAGAGGGGTGCGGTCTTGGCTGGGAGGGTACTGCTCGAATTCTAGAGGCAGTCCCTGGATGACCACTTCCAGAACCCACTTGTCTGAAGTGATAGAGAAAGAAAGTGGCGGAGCCGGCCCACCACGGGAGGATCCGGAGCTGGCGTGATGGGTGTAGGGGTGGCAACCCCTGACCCATCACTGAGCAGGCTTAGAGGAGGAGGAGGAGGCTCCTGGACCAGCACCTCGGCCTCCTTTATGGTGCTGTTGTGGACCCTGCATGGGCCTGGGGCGCCAAGCTTGAGCCTGCTGTTGCTGCTGGCCTCCTTGATAGGAGGGCTGTCTAACCACAGGGGAAGAGTGCCGAAAGGGCTTCTTCCTGTGCTTCTGCTGGTTCTTGCCCGAAGAAACCTTTGCAGAGGTAGCATCCAAGGTGGCATTGGACTGCTCTAGTCGCTGGAAGTGACCTGCCACTCCCGGACCAAAGAGGTCGGTGCCTAGGAAGGGCATATCAGCTAACTTGTGCTGAGTATCCGCCGGAAAGGAGGATCACCTCAGCCAGGCCCTGCGGCGAATGGCCACTGTGGCTGCTAAGGAGCAGGTATAGGAGTCTCCAATGTCCAAGGCTGTCTGGAGCTGCTGTTTCGCAACAGCACGGCCCTGGTCATGGACTTTCTTCACCGTGGTCTGCACGTCCGCTGGGAGATGAGGAAGAACTTCACCTAGTGACCCCAAGAAGGCATGAGAGAAGTGTGTCATGATCACAGCTGAGCTGTCCTGACGAAGGCCCAAGGATGAGGCCGCATAAACCTTCCAGGCAGAATGGTCCATATTCTTGGACTCCTTGTCCGGAGGGTGGTCAGTGTCAGCTGAGCTACCCGTGCATCTAAACACAGAAACAGTCACAAGGCTCTCGGCCAAGGGATGCTCTGTGAATCCCACCAGGGATCCCATGGGTACCGGAAAGTTGCGGGCCATGCAGGCAGATGGAGCTGGGCAGGAGGCAGGGCGCTGCTGTAGCTCAAGGTCCAGGCCAACAATGGCTTCGCCACTGGAAGGGCTTCCGTCGGGGTATCCCCCCTCTTGAGGATATCCATGAGGGGGTATTCCGCCTTCTTTTGGATTGGCTCCAAGGGCATTCCGTTCGATTCAGAAATCAGGCGGAGGATGCCCTGAAAGAAAAAATTACTCACCTTAGTAATGCTGGTGAGGGCAAACCTGCCACTAAGAGATCTGTTGCCAGGTGGATTGTTTCTTGTATACAATTCTGCTACGAAAAACTGGGTAGAACTCCACCCTCAGGCCTGAGGGCTCATTCCACTAGAGGTACAGCTGCTTCCCTGGCTGCTGCCAGGGATATTCTCCTCTTAGAAATTTGTCAAGCAGCCACCTGGAAAACAGTCCATACATTCACCAAGCATTACTCTCTGGATATCCAGGCTAGGAGTGATGCCTGGTTTGGCACAGCAGTATTTCAGAGCCTATTTCCAAAGTAGGTTCTGTCCCTCCTCCATGGAGGTACTACTTGGTAGTAGTCTGCATATGTCAGAATACAGCAAGACTTCATGTTGTTTGAAGAAAAAATTACTCACCTCAGTAATGTTGTTTCTTCTAATGGAGTCTTGCTGTATTCTAACCTCCCCCGCCTCCCCTCTCAGAACCTAGTTTTTGGGATGTGGGTGGGCAGCAGCAGTGTTGGCACCCTAGGGGTGTCCTTTTTTCACCCTCTTTAGTTTGGGTGAGTTATTGTGTTTTGGATGTGATTTGTTTTTGGGTTTCCTGTCTTGAGTCTTCCTTTTGGAACCAAAAACCCTTTTATATAGATGTAGTTGCCAGTTGGCTAGTTTTGAGTTTTACTGTTTCCACACAGAACTTCTAGTGAGTACTGCTCATAAAGATCTGATGGTTGGAGTTTAAACAGCAGCAGACAGGGGCTTCAACTGAGCTTGTGGTGAACATTCCATGCTGGCCATGGAAAGTTTAACTCTTTGTTCTCCGGGGCAGTTGAAAGGCAGGACCTAACTGCATGTGTCAGAATACAGCAAGACTTCACGTTGTTTGAAAGAGGAAGGACCTTTCTCCAAGCCTGCCACTGATGACTCGTCATCCCCCGGATGCGAGTGCACACAAGTGGCATCAGAGTCGGAATATAAAGGTCTCCCACCTATGTCTCCCTCGATGCGCTGAGGTTGATCGGGGACAACAGTATTAGATGGAGGACAGGGGAGGCTGGTGTCTGTCCGGTCCTCTTTCAAGTGAGCCCCTCCCTGAGGCTGCTTAGGCAGTGGTTCCACCAATATCGGTTGGGAGACCGAAACAGGCAGAGCTGGAATGCGTGCCGGCCCTATGGGTGGGGGAACCGAGGCCTTTGGTTCCGGAGGGGTCGGCGTCGGCCTTACAGGCTGGGGCCAAGTAATTGCTGGTGTTGCCGGCGGACCCGGCTTTTGACCAGTCAGAATCAGCTGTTGCCACGAGATCCTCGTAACGTCGACGGAGCTTCCGTCGAAGTCTCTCCTCATCCAAGGAGGATGAGGATCAGTGGCGACGCCTCTTCCTGAAGTGCCTGTTACCTTTCTTCGTTTGCTTCGACCGAAGGGGCCCTGGTCCTCGATTGAGACTGACAGGATCGGCTTGTTTGATCGGGAGAAGCTGGAGTCAGAGAACAGAGGTTCTGGCACCTTTCCCTTGATCAGGACACCTGAGGGCTGGGTCTCCTCGTCGGGGAAGGAAAGGATAGGTGTCCTTTCCAAGGAGTCAGCGACAAAGGCTCGACTGGGTCGAGAGATAGCTCGTCCGGTTCAACCATTTCCTTGGCCTGACGGAAGGTCGGAGAAGCTGGTGGCTGAGGAAGCGATCTCGACTGAGGTCGAGACTGCAAGTTCCTGAGAGTCAGATCTATCTCGGTCCCAGTAACGTCTCCTTTGGGATGAAGAAGACTTGAGGTCCTAGTTCCTTTTCCTAGGGCGGGAGGAGTGAGTCCGAGGGTGCCCCACCCCTGGTGGGGAGAGATTGGCACAACTCCCAAAAAGACCCAGTAAAGGTAGAGTCAAGGCTGAGAGGCACGAAAAAACTTCAGCATGTCAAGTTTGAGCAGCTTTCTCTTCTAAAGCCGCCATCTGATTGAGCTGCTCAGCGGATCCCGCGGCCACGGAAACCGCCCACTTTGCCTCCTTTGATTTCACCGTCGGATTGCGAGGCTCCAATTTCCCCAATTTTAGGCGCACCTTGTGGTCGTCCAGGAAATTGGGATGGAAAGTCAGACAGATGGTGCAAGAGGTGGTGTCATGCATGACACCTAAGCAGTAGACACATGAGAGGTGGGGATCGGTGTGCGACATTTTCTGTCCGCAGGGAAATCGGCGAAATCTGGGGGATCTGTCCTCCATGTTCAATGCACTCAGATCAGAATCGTAAACTCTAATGAGTTTTAGAGAAAGCGTTTGCGGTGAAAACCGTTGTGGAGAATCCAGGGCCTACGAACTGCTTAAGTAGCACGAGGGAACCTGAATCTTCCAGTGAAAAGGAAGATCTGGTGTCATGGGGCGGAGCTGAGGTATTTACCACCCAGGTCGGTGGGAGGAACCAGCTTGAAGACTTTCCGGTCAGATTTAAAGGGGAAAGGGACATGCCAAAGAGTGTGGATGAACAACATATCCACGCTCCTAAAAACTTTTTTTTTTTTTACTTATTACAGAGCAATCCTCTGTGAATGCATGCAAGTGTGCATGTAGTTATTTATTACAAAAGTTTCAGCAAAAAATACATCCCGAGATTGTAAACAGCTCATTTCCAGATGTGTCCTTGGGGGATGGGGGGGAAGGGGAATACACAGTACAAGACAAGCAGTAAAAATACATTGTGTTAGGCGTAGTAATAAATAAGTACAGTAAAAATGAATACAATAAATTAAAATTAAAATATATACATATATATCGTCAGCCCGGTAGCACCAAGGGCTGAGGCGTTGGACACCACGCCGGTGACCCGGGTTCGGGAACAGACTCTGGTCGTTCAGGGGTCGGCCAGGGAGGTAAGAATTGAGCATCCAAAGGACTGCTCTCCTTCCTTAGGGTAGGGGATTTGTGTGCTGCGCGCATCAGCACAAGAGGGGTTCGACCCGCTCCCAGGTGTGCTTGTCTGCCTCTATGAAGGCGGAGACAACTGCTGCACCCACTGCACAGGTACGGGGGCAGAGGAGAAAAATGGAGTAAAATACCGGGACCCGGCAGGGTCCATGATTTATTTATTTATTTATCTAGCTTTTGTTAACCAGGTAAGTACACTAGACAATACATTTGCTTATTTTCAGGTACGACCCGGGAGAGTACAGGAAATAAAGTTCACATACATAGGCCAACATTATGCAGATACAGCCAGGTTACAGATTCAGGAAAAGCATTATATGTACAAAATAAGAACACATAGAAGAACATGTCTATAGAGATACATATAGTACAAAGATTATACAGTTAGAGGTGCAATAAATACTTTTTTCTACAACTAAAGGAGCCCCAAGGAGGAGTGCACAGTCAGGGGCATGCCCAGATAACAGGGTGGGGGCACTGAATGCAGGGCCAAACCCCACGCAGTCCGGCAAGTCAAGAAGAAAGTAGGGGAAAGTGCTGGGGGTCAGGTGCGATTAAGGAGGCTTGGTACAACCACATGCAGAGGAGAGCTTAAGGTGATTCCGTAGGGAGGATCAGAGGCATGCTTGTGAGGGGGAAGAGAGGACCGGAACTGAAAGAGTTCCACAACCTGGGTGTGCACGAGGCAAAATCTCTGTCTCCCATTTGTGCACGAGTGGCAGGTATCTTAAGGGCAGCCAGGCCCAGGGACCTAAGGGAATAGTGAGAGGAGGCATGATGGCCCCGATGGGCCGGAAGACGATTCTCCGGGGTGGGTTGGGGGTCGAGTGCTGCTGGGTCCACGGAGGAGTGGACAAAATGTGATAAAAATTATACACACACACACACACACACACACACACACACATATATATATACACACACTGTATATACATACATATATATCAGTGTGCAATCGTTCTATTCTAGTTCTTCTTGATTTCTCATCAGCTTTTGACATTGTGGATCACTTGGTGTTGTTAGCATGCCTGAGGTCAATTTGTGGAATATCGGGAACTGTTTTAAAATGGTTCACTTCATTCCTCACTGGGAAATCAGAGAGAGTTGTGTTGGGGGTTTATTCCTCCAGCCCAACTTCTTTGTTGTGTGGGGTGTCTCAGAGTTCAGTACTGGCAACCATGTTATTTGCAGTGTACATGCTGCCCCTCGGAGACATTATAAGATGGTATGGGCTGAGGTTTCACTGCTATGCAGATGATACCCAGCTACACCAGTCTTTTGCACCTGACCAGGATGGAGCACTCTCGGTGTTTAACAACTGCTTGGAAGAAATCCAAGGGTGGATGGATTCTAGTTGGTTAAAGTTGAACTCTGAGAAGACGGAGGTGTTAGTGGTGGACCCGGGTGGTCAGACAGTGAGGTCACATGGTGGCACGCCTTCGGGAATTTTTCTTGACAGTGTGTCACTTTTGCCCTCTGAACAGGTTCGCAACCTTGGGATTGTCCTGGACAATAGGCTGACCCTTCAATCTCAAGTGTCGGCCGTTGTCAGGCCCTCCTTTTACCATCTTAGGAATATTGCCAGGGTGCGTCACCTAGTTCCGTCTGACTCCCTACCAATGTTGTCCACGCCTTTGTGTCCTCACGCTTGGACTACTGCAATGCCCTTTACTTTGGGCTTTCTGGGGTTGAAATCCGTCACCTTCAGCTGGTGCAGAACGCTGCAGCCCGGGTATTGACTGGGACAAGGAGATCTAGTCATATTACTCAGGTGCTGCGCGAACTGCACTGGCTTCCTATACGGTGGCGGATCACCTTTAAAGTCATTTTATTGACTTTCAAAGCCCTTCACGATCAGGGCCCATCCTATCTGAAAAAACTTCTGGTGCCTTACAGCCCCGGCTGATCGCACCGCTCGGCCGACGGGGGGTTGTTAGAGATTCCAAGAGTGAATTTAAAATCTTCAGGTAGCACAGCATTTTCTTATGCCGCACCAACTCTTTGGAATTCTCTACCATGCCAGTTAAGGGAGTGCACCTCCGTGGAGATATTTAAGAAAGATCTTAAAACCTACCTATGAAGCTTAGCTTATCTGGATGATTAGTGGAAACTATTTATTATTATTTGTTATTGGGTTAGATGATTGTATGGTTGGTTTTAGCTAAATGTTATTTTAATGTATTTTTGTATGTTTTAAATTATTTTATATTGTGTTTGATGTAAAGTGCTTTGTTATTTTATACTGTACCTGATGTAAAGCACCTTGATATTTTTGAAAGGCGCTTTAGAAATAAAATTATTATTAATCATAGTTATAATATACAAACTACATTAAGAAACAAGTCTTAAACAGTGCAAAGAGCAAGGTAGATGGTAGAAGGATAATACCACCCAGACTACATGGTAAGGCTGGAAGTATTGTTCACGAACACAGATACCAAAATAGATATTAAGGCACAGTTAGTCTAGGGTGTGGGAGATTTCCTCATAGTCGGCCATGGAGGAGGGGCGGCGGGGTGTGTGTGTGGGACATGGGGAAAGTCTACAATACAACAGTAAGGAACACAAGGGGGATGTCAACAACAGGGGAGGAAGGAATACAAGGGTCATGGGTCAGGAACAGTTGCAGGAGGTGATGGCAAAGTCCTGCAGAAGGGATCTGAGGGTGGAGAAGGATGAAGCTGAGCAGACAGACAACGAGAGGGGGGACCAGAGTTTGGGAAAACAATAAGAGAAGGCAGCTTGGCCTTTGGAAATTTTCTGGGGGAGGAAACAATGCTAGTGGAGGTAAGGTGGGGGAAGGAGGGTAGAGACATGGGGAGGGAATGAGCCAAACCAGAATTTGGAGTGAAGGTGGCACAGTGAATGAGGCATCTATCTTCGAGGGAAGGAGAGGGAGAAGCTGAGAGAAGTGGTGTGTACAAGGGAGGGCAGTTAAGGCAAAGTGGCAGAAGAAGTGGCAGGTGGGATCGACTCTGGCAAGGGTCATCTAGGGGCAGCACTGTAGACAATGTAGCTGTAGTCGAAAATAGGAAGGATCATCTTCGTGACTAGCTCCCTGCAGGTAAGGAGGGGGATGCTTGCTTTGTTTCTTGCAACACATCTAGTTTTGGATAAAGCTTGTGATGGATGGCATCAATATATTCTGAGAAGTCGAGGTATCTGTCCAGGCAGACCCCAAGGTACTTAAACACAGGGACATCAACAAGTACAGTACGATCAAGGGCGTGGAAATAAGGGAGGGTGGCAAGCCTCTATTAAGAGGCAAATGTCAGAGAATGTTTTCTTGCCGCTGAAGGACAGAAGGCTTGAACAGAACCAGCGCTGTACACTGTCAAAGTCTTGTTGGAGAAGGGCAGACAGGTCAGCAGCAAAGGAACCAGAAGCAAACAGCATGGTGATAGATTATATGTGTATGTGATGGCTGCAGTGGAACAGGCAGATGGGAGGTCATTTAGGACAATGGAGGAGAGTCTTAGCCATTAAAGATTTGGCTGCAGGAGGACAGCGGGCCAACAAACAATCATAGCTTATAAAAACTCTAACATGTACTTCAGGCGATTTAATATTCCACAGCTGCAGTTCAACTCTGATATGGACAGCAGGGGATTCTGGGATTGTTGGTTACAGCAAATGTTAGAGTGGGAGTCAGCGAGATCAGTTAAATACAGTATAATACAGTGCAATAAACAGAAGGTTTAAAAAAAAAAAAAAAAGTACATAAACTGCACGCTGGGACCAGCACCACACTTGGTGGCCTACCAAACTGTGTGCATGTGCCATTATACATCTTTTTTAAAAGTAAGGAAATTCTCTGGCCCGTCAGCACAGCAGTTGGATTTCCGCCTGTGACACCAGTGACCCGGGTGTGAGTATGGACCTGGGTCATCGGAGAGTCGGCAGGGGGAGAATTATTAAGTGTCCCATGGACTGCTCTCCTTCTCCAGGGGAAGGGTACGGTGCATGACCGGTGCGTGATGGACCCCTGGCAGAGGCCGTGGGCACCACAGCAACCGGCACCAACAAGATTCTCAGGGGTGGGATGGACGCTGGCATTACTGCACGTTCCCACCTCTGCTTACAGTGGAGAAAACCTACAGTAGCTGCCAGTCACCCTAGTTGAAGCCAGCCCTTGGCTTCAATCAGCCTCCAGGACAGTCTTCTTGACCTATCCCATCATCTGCAGTACTGTATAGGGGGTCGGTGCCGGAGCGCATCCAATATGGAGGTGGAAGCAATGGCCGGTGACCCAGCTGAGGAATCGAGGACAAGCGGCTGCAAAAAGTATAAATTAAAAAAAAAGGAGTAAGGAAATTCACTGCAAAAAGTATGTTAATGCATCAGTTAGGGTTTAAACACAGCATCAAAAGTAGAGCAATGCGATATTAGGGTAAAAGGTCCTTAAAGGACAAATTAACATGCTTTGTTATAAAGTGCATCTTCAACTCACCCTTGGTGCTAACTCTGCAGCATTCCTTCATGTGATGGCCTCTGAAGACTTGAAATTTGTGAAATCAAGCTCAATTATTTATTTCAGCTCTTTTTATTTCATACGCTTTTGGCTCCTGTCTGTGAATCCACGCTAATGAGCCTGCTGCAATCACGCTACTCGCGCATGAGCATCTCGCGAGTATGACGTTATTGTAGCGAGTCCGAAGGAACAGCACACACAGTGAGAATGGCAGAGTCTGAGCTACCTGATTTAAGTGGCAGTTTTGACCTTCTTTCCGGGCTCAGCCCTACATCTTTGGGCCTCCGAGGTATTCGGAGATGTTGCTGAAGTAGAGGACAGTAACTCCGAGGAGGAATCTGACCAGTCCGAAGGCAGTGCAGGTGGCCACACTAGTCAGGCTGGAAGCCAATGGTAGGTGAACAGATTATTATTCTAGCAATCTCCCTAACTTCAATCCTGAAAAATGTGTTTTATTCATAGTTTTTTAGCATTATACAGCTTTAGATTGCACTGTTAAGTTTTGTAGGCACTGTATTATCTTGCAGGATTTTTTGTCCGTTTTCCCAGTTGTAAGACATGCAGAAGATAGAGTAGTGGGTAACTGAGTAGTCACCATGAGAGAAAGAGAGAAGCACTAAAGGGATGCAGAGGAAAAGTAGAAGGGGCTCCTTCTATCACACAAACCCCTGACTTAAATAATTCCTGATTTTTATGTTGATTTTTATGCTACGCGATTCACCAGAAAGGGGACAGACACACTTGACTTGTGTGTACCATATATGTACCTTGCATATCTTTAGATAGAGCTGCATATGGTTGACTTCAGAGCCCCCATCCTTCCTGATCCAGCTGCCCTAATCTACATATGTTGGGGAGCATGCAGAGGGTGTGGGTGGTCCAAGGGTTGTAGCAGAACTATGCTCTGGACATCCAGTTGTATGTCTGTATCAGCACCGGAGGTGTGCCCGTGCGCCATGTTGCTCAAGGGATTGTGGTATATGACTGTCCATATCCCTGTATAGGGCATACAGTTAAAAATATAAATGTAAAGGGTGCCTCCAAGACATCCTTGCCATGTCAAAGTGCTTGTAGAAACAGATGGGGGACCAGTCAGGTCTGACAGATTAACAATATGTATACCCTAGAGCAAAGGTGGGAGAGAGGTGATATGATCGAAACATTCAAACATCTTAAGAGCATTAACGAGGTGAAAGAGTCTAACATGTTTCAATATAAGAAAAACAGCAGGACAGGAGGACACAGCATGAGATTAGAGGGAGGCCGATTAAGGGGTAATGTAAGGAAGTTCTTTTTCACAGAAAGGGTGGTGGATGCATAGAACAGCCTACCTCAGGAAGTGGTGGATATGAATACTGTGCAGGGCTTGAAACAGGCATGGGATAGGCATAAGGGAGCAATACAGATGAGTATGAATAGATAGGCCATTGGCAGAATAAATGTCTATGGCACATTCATAAGGTGGAAAAAATGGGCGGATTGGATGGGCCTTGCGCCCTTATTTGCGGTTAACTTCTGTGTTTCTCAAAAACAGTGGCTAGTGTAATACTGTTTGCTGTCATGAAGTTGCAGCTGTAATGGGCAAATGTGAAGAAGAAGCTGTGTCATGCATCACAGAACTAGACTGCTTCAGAGAGAACTGTCTGAGTTGCAGTGTGATTCTGGTTTCCTATTATGAATATAAATTCACGGAGGGACCCATAGATGCCATTCTTCTCAACGAGTGAGTATATCATTAGGATTTTATTTCCTCAGCATCCTGGTGGCATTGAGGCAAGTGTGCTTTACTGTGCAGCTGGCAACTGTCACATTGCAGCTGCCACTCCCTCCTGTAACCCTATAACGTTGTCCACTGGTCACTTTGTTTCATCCCATTTTAAAATTGCCCACTCACTTACAGGATAACGCCTCTTCTGGTAGCACATTTCATATAGTCACTCTTTCTGCAAAGAAGTACTTCCTCATTCCCATCCTGAACCTGAACCTTCCACTCTCCAGTCTCAGACCATGTACTCTTGTGTCCCTCCCTCCCCTTATTTAACAAGCTGTAGCTACAGCCGATACGGCTACGACGAGCTACCAAATTACAAAAGGTAAATGTGTGCATAGAAAATATTGAACATCTGTGTGTACTTTGACCATTTTTTGCAGGTGTTGCAGCAAATTTTCAACATGTCCTTTTTGGGACTCCACTTCATGAAGAATGCCAGTGTCATTTTGTTCACTTGTCCCAAAAGGTGATTTTGCAGAGCGACCACGCCATTCTGCGCCACAGGTGCCAAACCATGTTTGGGGCAGGATGTGAAAAAATGACAGCTCTACTGTTAATAAAGAGTTGTGCAAAAATGGCAATGTTGAAAATCTGGAGTGAAAATAGTAAAAATTCTCAAAGTTAGGAGAATGTGTAGAAACTGCACAACACACACTTATAATGCAGTCTTTTTTTGGAATTCTTTCACCAAATTTGCAAAGTGTGCTTTTTGGGACCCCACCTCATGAACAGTGGCACTGTTGTTTTGTTAACTGGTCCTGAAAGGGGATTCCATGCAGAGACTGCGAAATCACCTTTCGGGACTGCGTAACGAAAGGACAGCGACAGTGTTCACTAGGTGGGGTCCCAAGAACCCCATGATGAAAATTTGGAGCCAAAATTACCCAAAAATGGCTGATTTGTCAACGTAAGTTGAAAACCCCATTGAATGCCAGTATAGCATGCCTACCTTTGATTCTTCGGTTTGCAGATCTACTTTGAAGAGTGAAGACATGTCCTGGTCCACAGAAGATGACAGCGTCAACCTCCGGAGGCAAGTATGGGGTGGGGTGGGGTGGGGAGTAAGTGGAGGTGGGTGTTCAGTGGGAGGGTGGAGAAGGGGAGGGGACTGGGCAAAAAGGGACGTTTTCTTTTTTATAGGGGGGGGGGGAAGGCAAACATTTGGGCACATTGATGTGGGCTTCCAGTGTGCTGCATATATTTGAGCACACTAGGGTGGGCTCCCAGTGTGCCACATGAGTTGTCGGGGTACATGAGGCTGACACGGGGACTGGGCACTCCCATGTCGGCACAAGAAAAAAAAATACATTTGGGCACACTGGGGTGGGCCCCTTCCCCCAGGACGTACCATGAGATGAGCATTTGTTGCTCAGAGTAATTTTCCTGGTGAAACTTTTCAATAAATAAATGTCTGCGATTAGGTCTGCGTTTCCCTCTGAAGAATATACAGGGTTCCAAGAACCCCGGCATGCTACGCAGGACTGTTAAGTACTGTATCTCAATACAGGATGTTCATCTGTTAAGTATTGGAAGTTAATGTTCCTGTTTATACTTTTTAACATTGTGAAGCTGTCTGTGGTTCACTGTACCAAACAGTACTCCCATGTATGTTGGCCGTGATTTCAGGACACTTTTTTGAAGTTCACAGTATGCTTTACCTTTGTTGTGACACAATCATTGGTTATCCAGTAACGGGTTCTTGTTTGTAATCACATATCACCGTGTGATCACAGTTTTCATCTTTCCATTTTATGAACTGGTCACAGTAACTGTAAACACTGATGAGATGTTCATCAAAGATGGTGGCAATAATTAGATCACCATTCACAAATGGTATGTAGTTAAAGGTGACATCAAAGAAGTATCTTAGCCTTCTCCAGCCCACACATAACTTACAATGTTGCTGCAGGAGTCAGGGGATGCTATGACCATAATTTTTTAAAGTAATCTTTTCATTGCAATAAACTGCCAAAACTCCATGCCAAACACAGATGCACATCATGATTCAGTGGATGCAAGCTGTTATGAGTATTCAACCCATTATGTGTCACCAATTACACCACTGCTCATATTGTGGCAACACTGGCGTTGCATGTAGTCCACCTTTGGAGTAATTTGTGAAGCCTGGGGGCCGTACAACTGAATGTGTGTATGGTACCTGCCCGTGCCAATCTTACTCATGGCGGAGGTGTGCTGCTCACCGGACTGTCCGACCTTTTTTATCCCCCAATTTATGCTGTTATTTAAAAATGGAGGCCCACAACAGTTCAGTATGTAGCTTTTACTCTATCATGCCACGACTCTGTGTAAATCTTGGTTGTTTGACTTTGCCATTGCAAGTTTTACATTTGTATAATGATGTGGCTGTATGAAAGTATGATGACAATTAACATAATGACAACATATTTTGTTGATGGCATTGTTTTCCATTTGTTTCCCCAAAAAAAGTTCCTCTGATTCATTAGCACACTGTTGATAAATAGTGGCTGTGATAATTTTTTATTTGGTTGCGAACATTATATAGGATACTGTATGGTTGCCCATACACAGCAACGCTATTCTAACACCGAGTGTTTTCCCTGACAACAAGGACCTTGAGCGCGAAACTCAAGAGGTCTCTCTGTCATCAGGGGAAACATGAGGTGTGAGAGTAGTAATGTTGTGTATTTGGACTACCATACACTATTCTATACAGTGTATGGTCCCAAATAAACAAAATTGTTTATTTTATGTGAACCGTCAGTGTCTGCTGTCCTTCTCCCGCAATTCATGGCCAGATGCCAGCCACTGCATGACCATTCAACTGCCACCCAGTGCCAAACAGCTCCTATAGGGACGCCTGCATTGCGACGTGCCTACTAATGCAGAACGAAAAGTCGTTCTGCGTTAGTAGCTATGTCACTACTGCAGAACAACTTTTCATGGTATATGGTTTTCTACACAGAACCACATTTGATAATATACTAGCTTAACAGCATGACCTTATTATAGTGTATCATACACTTTTAAAATTAAATCTGTATCCACTGGTGGATCCATGCCCACGAAAGGCTTAACCACCCATCCAGATTTTTATTTAGAAAGGCTCATTATTGTTGCACTGTCACCTACTGTATTTCTATTCAGAAAATTACAGGGTCTGGTAATATGGCAGTCGCGGGGGGGGGGCATTTTGTGTCACCGCACCATTACCGTCAATATAAAATATACTGACGTGAGCGATGCTGCACCTTTACAGTAAATTTAGCCCCCCAGTGTGCCATATTCCCCAATCCCAGAATTTTCAGGATATAAAGAAAGTGACAGCGTGACAACTCACTTCCCTTAATAAAAAGATGGATGATGGGGTAGGCCTTTCAGACCTGTTCGGTGTGTGTATGTATAAGTTTTCCTTTAATTACACAGATTGATTGCACAGTACATATTGCTGTGCTTGGTTTTATTTTTTTAACTCTATTTCTTCACCCACCACCGATGGCCTCTCTCAGGTGTGGAGAATCCGACTGGTGCTCTGCTGTCTGCCTGAAGCTCTCTGACGTGCTTTCTCCAGTCTGGTCCTCAATCATCAATCACCTCAGGCAACTTGATCACCCAACTGTGAGCCCCACCGGGTGTGGCCACCTTTTTCTCTGGTGTTCTATCTAGAATCTAGAGGAGCAGCCATCAAGGAAGAGGCAGACTGGATATACAAGCCGGCAGAGGCCTGTACTGGGCATGGTGTCCAGCCACAGTTCCCACCATTGCTTACCACCGCGGTATGGGGTTTTCCATGTTTGTTTCCCCACAACATTGCATGCAATGGCTCCAGAATGGCTACTTTCCATGCCTCTTGCTGCAGGAGCATGCTGACCTCCTTCCCTCTCTATGTCCTGGCACTTGTGTTGCCCCGGTCTCCACCAGAGGCCACTGCAATGCCGGGAAATTCCTGGATCCCTCCCTGGGAGAGGAGAGCAGTCCATCAGACGCTCGATCCTCTCCCTCCCTTGCGGACCCCCAATGACTAGAGTCTGTTCCTGAACCCAGGTTGCCGGCATGGCGCGAGATGTAGTGTCCAGCACCTCAACTTTCAGTCCCACCGGGCTGACCTAACTGCCATGCTACCACCAAAAACAGAATTCCATCTGTACGTACAGCATTGATTGTTACAAAAAAAAACAAAAAAAAAAAACACAGCAGGTCCAGACCTGCAGCAGTTGTGCTTCTGCTTACAACGCCGGTGACCCTTGTTTGTAAACAAGCTAGGGCTGTCGGGTGCTGGCAGGGGAGTGGGGAAGAGGAGGTTTGAGATTCTGTAGGACCACTCATCTCCTCCGGAGGGGGTGGATGAATGGCACACTACATGACCAATCTGTAGCAGAAGGTATAGGTTCTGCATGTCCGAGCACTCGGAAGTAGTGGGTGGAGTGCAATGGACACCAGCATAAGCTGGTGCATCATGCACCGTCGAGCTCCAGGGTAGCGTACACAGTAAAAGCTTGCTCATGGAGCAGCACCAGCAAGAGGGATGTAGAAATGGCTGTCACCAACCAGCGCACTGTACCGCTGTTGGAAGTACTGCGATGAAATTACAATGTACAGAAGGGGGTTAGTGATTGAGTATGGGTGCCCCTCTTCTACATCGTCCCCACCTGGGGTGTAGGAAATACCGAGCCAAGGAGCAAATAATCAGAATTATTTTAACCCACAAATGGGTCTAAAGGTAAGTGGGTTGGAAGACAACTATGGCAGTAGCACTGTTGGCCTGGGGATTGGGGCGTGGAACAGCACCAGGCATTTGTTGCTACGCCATGCCAAGACCCCCATGGCAATCAGAAGCCAGCATGTTGGTGGCCTCAAATCTTGCTTGTGCCAACTAGCATCTACCTGACGGATTTGTATTGCGTCTTAGCCACCAGGCAAATGCTCCTGGCAGCTAAAGCCAAGTTTTGTGCATAGCCATTTTAAGTGGCAGCTTGTTTAAACTGTGAATTTGTACCACCACCGACTGAGACTGTGTATTGGGGACCATGGTCTCTTCAGTCTTCTTTTACCCATTCTGCCAGAATAATTGTACACCCTCACCTGACATGTGTGCCTGCCTGAGGGGCTAAGTGCTGTGGTGTCTAGGTAAATGGAGTTGAGCAACAAAAGAAAGAACTGGGGTAGAGGTTTGTCCTAGGGAGAGGGGTGTGCCACGACCCAGGCTTGCAGTAGGCTAAAGGAATGGTCTGAGTGGTACACAGTAGGAAGAAAAAGAAAATTTAGATTAAAAAAAAAAAAAAAAATGTAACATCCCCCTGCTGTACTTTTGTTTTTTTAACTTTTTCCCCCTGCTTTTTTTTTTTTTTTTTTTTTAAATCCTTGGTTCCATCTGCCCCCCCCATTCTCCTTGTGTCCCCTCCTCATGGTTCCACGTCCTCCGTTCTACCATGGTTCCATGTGTCCCCCTCCTCCCATTGTTCCACAGTCCCTCCTTCCTCATGGTTCCCCCTGTGCCCTCTCACCACCACAGTTCCACCCATCCCCTTATCCCTTGATTTCCCCTGTAAGATCTCCCCCACAGCTCCCCCTGTACCCCCTTAAACCATGGTTCCATTGATCAGCTGCACTCCATGGTTCCACATGTCTCCCTTTCACCATGGTTCCTCTTGTTCCCTTCCCCCTCTGGTTCTACATGTCTCCCTTTGAACACGGTTGCACTTGTCCCCCTCCCCATGGTTCCATGTGTCCTCTGTTCCCAATGGTTCCACCACCACCTGTTCCCCTCCCCCATGGTTCCACCTGTCCCGCACCTCCCCATGGTTCCACCCATTCCCTCCTCCTTGATTTCAAATGTCCAGCTCCCCATGGCCCCCCATACCCCATCATACCATGTTTCCACATGTCCACTTTCACTTTATGGTACTACCTGCCCCTCCCCCCAATGTTTCACCTCCCCCTCCCTTCATGGTTTCCCTGTCCCCTCCCATGGTTTCCCCTGTACACCCCCCATGGTTTTGCATATCCACATTCTCCCCATTGTTCCCCAATTCCCCACTCCTACCATCATCCCACCTGCCCCTCTCCCACCCATGGTTCCCTGATGTCACAGACTGTAGGGCATGGGTGCAGGTATGCCACGTGTGCTACATCAGAACATCAATTTCCTCCATCCCTGCCATAATCCAGCTGCACCCCCATTTGTGGTCACCCAGTTAGCAGTACTGCAGTGGACTCCAACCCCCCACTGCAAGACAATATCATCTGGGACACTTGATGTGCCTCTCCTCAGCTGGTCATGCTCCAATCTCAGGATGAGAACTCAGGTCATCGACATCAGGGACGGCAGTCTTGCCACAGCACCAACAGGCTGGTTCATCATTTTTAAAGTAGCAGTACCCCTGCCAACCCAGTAGTGCACTGACAGTGTATTATACTGTCACCAGGGAGACCAGAGTTCCCAAGTGATTGGTAAAATCCCACACTGATGCAGGTAGGGGCCAGCTGTATTGCGATGTTGAGGAGCTTGGCTCCTAGGGAGGGAGGTGGCTGGATAGTCAGGCAGGAGCTCCGACTCTCCATCACGGCTGGAGGGACAAACAGAAAGATTAAGGAGTGGTGGCATGGTAGGAGGGAGTTGGGGGTGGTGCCTGGCAAGACAGAGTCTGATATGGGCATGGCTTATGGAGCACACCCCTGTGCTAGCACATTGTGATGTCAGAATATGGAACAACGTGGGGTGATTAGACACCATATGTGAAAAAGCAGTCATGTTTCTTCATTGAAGATTGTAATGAACATTTATGTACAATATTTGTCTGCAGCATCCCATATGTTCGGTAACAGTTGAAATCATTACAAAGATCGCAAGCAATAAAGAAAATTACTTTGACAAGTGCCACGTTTTGAAATGTTGTAAATGTATTGTCTGCAATAATAAACAATTTTAAGTAGAATATTGTAAAATTGTGTGTCTCTGAATAAATTCAGTTTCATCCATTAATAAGATGAGAAGGTTAGTGAAAGAAGCAATGGATGGTATTGGGGAAATACATGAAGTGGAGAAACTATGGAAGGCTGTTAGAGACCAGGTCAGGGAGGCCACACACACACACACACACACACACACACACACACACATATGAGGAGGGTAAGGAAGGGACCAAAAAGCAGAAGTCTGCTGTGGTTTAACAGGGATGTAGCAAAGGTGGTAGGGGCAGATGGAGGGCATTTAGGAAATATAAGAAAACACAGAAGGAAGAAAACAGGGAAGCCTTCAGGGAGAGGAGAAGGCTAGCAAGAAGGGAGATTAGGAGGGCAAAGACTGACACAGAAGAATGGATAGCGAAGCAGGCCAAGGTGGGGAAAAATTACTTTTTTCAGTTACGTGAGGAAGACTAGTCAAGGTATCACAAGACTCTGGGGGGAGGGAAGACACTAGAGGATGACTGCAAGTAAGCAGAAGAGCTAAACAGGAACTTCTGCTTGATTTTGATGAAGAAGGTGGAGGGTGGGGGGCTGGAGTTGACAATGGGGGGGTGCAGGGGTAGAAATAAGTCCCTTTTGCATAAAGAGAGTCAGGGAGGAACTGGGCAAGGTGAGGGTAGACAATGCCATGGGACTGGAAGGACTGCAGCCGAGGGTGATCTCGAAGCTAAGAGATGAGTTGGCTGCCCCACTGGCGAGGCTATTCGACCCATCATTGGACACTAGCATACCTCTCAACTGTCCCTGATTTTCAGGGACGTCCCTGATTTTGTCTCAAAATTTTACTCTGTCCCTCCTAAAAATTGTGTTTCCGTGACCAAACAGTGGAAGTTGCAAGCACAAAATAATATCAAACATTAAAGTTAAAGAGTTGTTCTTCCTTAGAAAATGCATTTTGCACTAAGCCCCACATTCTACCAGCTTCCTGAGTGGATACCATCAAGTTTGAAGTTGTGTCCCTGATTTTGGTCCTTTGTCCCGGATTTTTTGAAGCCTTGTCCCTGATTTATGAGGCCAGAGGTTGAGAGGTATGGACACTAGAAGGGTGCCAGAGGACTGGAGGCAAGCTAGTCATGCCAATACACAATAGGGGGAGCAGAGAGGCGAGCGCGAACTATCGGCCAGTTGATCTTACCGCAGTGGTGGGAAAGGTCATGGAGGCACTCATTAGGGATAGGGTAACACAGTACCTGGAGATAAACAGATTGCTGAACAACAATCAGCATGGGTTCACAAAGGGGAAATCATGGCAGTCCGGTCTAGCAGAATTCTTCGACTGGGTGACACAGTTATAGACCGGGGGGTGGGGTGGATGTGGCATACCTCGACTTCATGGGCCTTGACACCATGTACCCCACAAAGGTCGGTCAACAAATGGAGAAGTATGGGAGTGGGGGGCAAGATAACTAGATGGGTGGAAAGCTGGCCAGCGGACAGGACCCAGAGCGTGGTAGTTAATGGGATGCACCCTAGGATGCGGTGGGTGACAAGCGGGGCACCCAAAGGGTCAGTGTTGGGACCGCTTCTGTTCAGTAGCTACATATGCAACACTGCAGACGAACTGAAGGGATGTGTGGCACTCTCTGTGTAGGAAATGAAAATCAGCAGCAGGCTTGACACTGAAGGAGAGGTGGAAGACATGAGACAGGACCTGAGGGCACCGGAGGAGTGGGCAGAGACCGGACAACTAAAATTAAACATTAAGAAGTGTGCAGTTATGCACCTGGGACACAGAAACCTGAGGACAGGATACAAAATGAGAGGGGAGGAAATCAGGACTACGGAGCAGGAGAAGGATCTAGGTATAGTAGTCTCTAGTGACCTCAAGGTGAGGAAACAAGTGTACAAAGGCATATGGGATGCTGGCAAGTATAGGCAGAGGAATCGCAAGCAGGAGAAAAGATGTCCTAGTGCCCCTGCACCACGCTATGGTGAGACCGCACCTAGTCCAGTTCTGGAGGCCTTACTTGCACAAGGACATAGACCTGATTGAAACGGTTCAGCAAAGAGCAATCAAGATGTTGCAAGGGGTGAAGGGCAAACTATATGAACAGAGATGCACTGAGATGGGGCTGAACACACTAGTGATCAGTAGGGAGAGAGGAGACATGATAGAAACCTTCAAATACATCAAAGGGATAAACAAAGTAGGCCTGAGTGCTTATTCAAAATGAAGGACATCATTACAAGGGGGCATGACATGAAACTGCAGAAGGGACACGTCAGAGGAAATGTGAGGGGTCGATTGTTTACATAGAGGGTGGTGGATGCCTGGAACGGGCTTCCGGAGGAGGTTGTGGGGGTAGAGACAGTGTTGGGTTTTAAGGGGGCTTGGGAGAGGCATAAAGGGTTACTGGGGAGTGGGGTGGGTGCTCAAGGAGAAAGGTGGATAGCTTAGCAAGGGGGACAGGGGCAGACTGGATGGACCATGGGGTTCTTTTCTGCCGTCAAGTTCTCCGATTCTGTGATTCATTAGTGTGACAGATAACATTTTCCACAAAGTGTGGTAATTTTACCTATATGCTTGTTCATACAAGTATAAAGTCCTGTAGCTATACCAGCATCACTGTAAATACAGCATAATATGGTCAAGAACATAACTTAGGCAATAACCATGCAGTACTGATTTTGCAAACTGACATGTAATAACTGTGACAAACGGTTACAGCATGATGCTGAAGCATGACCAAGGAGGTTTTCAGAGACCCAACTGAAAATGCACAACGTAAAGGGACGCAGAGGAACAATATCCACTGCCTTGCAGTTATGGCCAGTATGTGGTAAGAAATGAATATCGATTTCAGAATGCTAACCAATTTTGGTGCTTATGGAGCAATGGGGTTATCAAATGAAGTGGCAGTGGCACAGAACATAATGTCGCAAGACATTATGCCGCTACCCCAGCCCCCAATAAAGATTCTCAACTTCAGTGGAGGGTGGTTAACATTGAGATCGCATAAAAGTGTGAAAAATAAACTAACAGTCTTGCATCTGGAATCTGGAATATAACCCGATCCCAAATGCAGTGCTTGGTTTCCCTGCTGTAAGTGGCTTGCTCTACTGAGTCACGGCAGCTGTTTGGCAGAACACCATCCCAGTAGAGGTCTCATCCTCTGCCTGGGATAGTGAAAGGGTGCAATACCCCGTACAGCAGTATTCGCGGTATTGCACCTCTCGTTCTTCTCTACAACACTATCACAGGTCAGCGTTAATGACGTACGCTATTAAGTGTACGATATATTGGCCCGGTAGGGGTGGGGCACACATCATCATGCCTGAAAGTATGAAATGGAAACATTTGAAACATAATGCACCAGGAAGAGGGAACACTTTGCACAGCCATGGGAAGGGGGAGCCATGATCACACAAGAGGACAAGTTCATCACACATGCATAAGGACATACACAAGGTGGAGGTTATCCAGAGAAGGGTGACAAAGATGGTGCATGTCTTGCATCTCAAAACATATGAGGAGAGACTAAGAGACCTCAATATGTACTCACTGGAGGAGAGAAGAGAAAATTGGGACGTGATAGAAACTTTCAAGTATATCAACAGCATAAACAAGGTGCAAGTGGGGGATCTTTTCCAATGTAGAAAAGATAACAGAATGAGGGGGCAGGATATGAAATTGGAGGGAGGTAGATTAAGAAGTAACGCAAGGAATTTCTTCTACACAGAGTGGGTGGTGGACACTTGTAAAAGTCTGCCACAAGAGGTAGAGGGGGCAAGCACAGTGGAGGGGTTTCAACTTTGCCTGGGAATGGCATAAGGAAACCTTGAGAAGGAAGGGAATGACCCCACGTCAGGTGACCGATGTCATGTGACGTCAGTATAAATGGGCGGTTCCCCACACCTGCCTTCCAGTTCTTTCCCGCCAAGGGATAAAAAAGCAAGACAAGAGAGAAGCGGATGTTCAAACAACATGAAGTCTTGCTATATTAAGACAATTGCAGTATGACCACAGGTTAGCACTGCTCCGGAAGTGAAATAGTTAACTTTCCATGCAGGCTGTTGAAAACTCTGTCTGTTGTGCTTCAAACGCAAACTGTCAGATTCTTTACTCCACCTCACTGAACAGTCGCTCCAGAGATTTCTCCTTCTGCTCGGTTCATTTTGTCAGTTTAAAAGTATTATTTTTCGGTTTTTAGCCGAAATTAAACCTCAACCGGTCGGTTCAAGCTCTGTCTGTGGTAATGTAAGTAATAGATAGGTTTTACATTTATTTTTTCTGTGTGGAACTTGTAATTCTTTATCGGTTCGGTTTGGACCGATCAGGTTGTATTTAAAATCTACTAGTCCTTTTTTAGAGTGCGGTTCTCGGTTCTAAAAAAAAAAAAAAAAAAAAAAAAAAAGGATTTCATTACGGTTTTTTCCACGACCTGTGACACGGTTGGGAACCGATAAGGGTGTCTTGCTTGGTGGATTGCCATAAACGGGCAAGTTGGTTAGGCTGGCATTATGTCTGAGAAACCCAAAAGAAAAACCAGACCCACTGGGTTTCAACACTGTAGTGTTTGTGGGGAAGCTTTTGCTAAGGCTGACCCATACACCACATGTGTCTATTGTCTGGGGTTTGACCACCTCGATTCAGACTGCCAGATTTGTCACAATTTCCCTGCTGCCACCATAGATAAGAGAGTTGGTAGGCTCAGGGAAAGGGAGGCCAAAAGGTCCGCTGACCCAGATGGCCAGCCCGGTTCGGTGCTAACCGAACCGGATGGAGTGCCCTCTGACCAGGGCGATACTTCCTCGGGCAAACGAAGAGCCGGTTCCAGCAAAAAGGACTAGAAAGTCAGCTAGTGTAGAGCCAAAAATTCTCTCCAAAACTGCTGAGGAAATAGCTAAAGCAATTCAAATTGTCAGTCTCTCTCTCTCCGGTTCTGACGAACCGACACCTTCAGGTAAGCGTTGTTCGGCGGTTCCACGAGTTCAAGATTATGATTTTGAGGATTTTTATGAACGGTGGAGGAGAGAGGAATATGAGGAAAGTGAATATGGTTTTGAAGATCTGGATGTGCCCACTGATCCGGACATCTCTCCAGATAGACCCCTAGGGGGTTCTCCTCCAAGGCTTTCTGAGTCCCCTTCTCATTTCATGTTTTATAAAAAAGTTGCTGAAACTCTCCAGCTCCCTGTGGAGGAAGCTGTTGATGACCAAGAGGAGCCAGACTATGTAGAAATTATGGATACTACCAGTTCAGAGCAATGCCCTTCGGCCTCACTTATGCCCCAAGGGTATTCACCAAATGCCTGGCTGTAGCAGTTGCCTACCTAAGAAGGCAAAAGATTGCCATCTTTCCTTACCTGGACGATTGGCTCTTAGTAGGCCAGTCCCCAGACCAGGTCAATCTACACCTTCAGATAACGCAGCAACTGCTTACCTCTCTAGGTTTCCTTCTGAATCTCTCAAAGTCAGTTCTAGAGCCAGTCCAGCTTCTTACGTTCATAGGCGCAGAACTGAACACACAGGAAGCCAGGACCTTCCTCCCCCTGGACAGGGCAAAAACCCTAGTCTCCCTGGCCTCATTTACCCTGCAGGTCTCCCGGCCAGCAAGGCATTTGCTGCAGCTCCTAGGACACATGGCTGCTTCCACAGCAGATGTGCAAGGAGCAAGATTTCAGATGAGCGACATCCAGTTCCATTTGAGAGCTTTTTGGTCTCAAAGAAAGGATCCTCTTACCAAGCTGATCCCAGTAACTCGAACCCTGATCCAAGCCCTACAGTGGTGGCAGGATCAGAGCAACCTGAGAACAGGGGTTCCTTTGTCACTCAGTCTCATTCTCTAATCCTTACTACAGATGCGTCCCTCTTGGGCTGGGGAGCTTACATGGGCGACCTCACCACCCAGGGTCTGTGGTCTCCCCAGGAATCTCTGCTCCACATCAACCTGTTGGAGCTCAGAGCAGTTTTTCTAGCACTTCAAGCTTTTTCCAAATCTGTTCAGCTTACGGCAGTTCACCTCCCAGGCAAGGACAATGTCCTGGCAGATGCTCTCAGCAGGATTTCCCAGGGCCACCACGAATTGTCACTGGATCCCCTGGTCTTGGGAGTAGTATTTGCCAGATGGGGCACCCCGCAGATAGATCTTTTTGCAGCCCCAGACAATCACCAACTTCCTCTTGCTGGTCAGGCCCCGTGTGAACTCACTCCCACTGGATGCCTTAGTTCTCAGCTGGAGGGAAGTATGCCTCCTTCCTCCCTTTCCTCTCCTGTTCAAAGTGCTAGTCAAAATCAGATCCCAATCATGCAAAGTCATTCTGATAGCTCCAGATTGGGCCAGACAGCCCTGGTATCCACTCCTGCTGTCCTTAGCAGTCCATCCTCCCCTGTCCCTTCCCAGGAATCACAATCTGTTAACCTGTGCCCAGGGAAGGGTCTGGTACCCGAATCTCAAATCTCTCAATCTCAAGGCTTGGTTCTTGAAGAGTTAGAGTTTGCTGATTTACACCTTTCCCAAGGTGTAATGGATATATTGAAGGCATCAAGGAAGCCTTCCACCAGGGCTACTTACAATTCCAAATGGAAAAGATTTTCCATATGGTGTTCGGAAAAGCATATTTCCCCAGTCTCTGCTGATCTACCCACAGTCCTGGATTATATGGTCCACCTGAATTCTTTGGGGCTGAGACCAGCTACCCTGAAGGTGCACTTGGCAGCTGTGTCTGCTTTTATTTCAGCAGGTAAATCCTCTTCCCTTTCAGCTCATCCTATATTTTCCAAGTTTTTTAAGGGGTTGTTTCACACCAACCCTCCATTCAGGGATCCTGCCCCTGCCTGGGATCTTAATGTTTGCATTGCTCAGCTTATGCAACCCCCCTTTGAGCCCTTGTCTTCAGCTGAGCTCAAGTACTTGACTTGGAAAACTGTTTTTGGTAGCCATCACCTCTGCCAGACGCATAAGTGAATTACAAGCGTTGTCAGTGGAGCAGGAGTTAATTTCTTTTCACAGAGATAAGGTGTTCCTTCGGACTACCAGAAAGTTCCTGCCTAAGGTGGTTTCAGATTTCCACCTTAATCAATCTATTTCATTTCCAGTGTACTTCACTGACCACTCCTCCTCTGGGGAGAGGATGCTGCACAGCCTAGATGTGAAGAGAGCCCTTAGTTACTACACAGAGCGTACCAAGGGTCATAGGTTTGACCCCCTTCAACTGTTCCTCACCTATGGCGAAGTTGATAAAGGGAAGACAGCCACTAAAAGATCCATTGCCAGGTGGATTGTCTCTTGTATCCAATTCTGCTATGAGAAGTTGGGTAAAGTTCCCCCCTCAGGCCTGAGGGCTCACTCTACCAGAGGTACAGCTGCTTCTCTGGCTGCTGCCAGAGACATTCCTATTCTAGAAATATGTCAAGCAGCTACCTGGAAAACAGTTCATACTTTTACCAAGCATTACTCCTGGACATCCAGGCTAGGAGTGATGCTTGGTTTTTAACCGTGCTTCAGAGCCTATTTCCTAGGTAGGTTCTGTCCCTCCTCCATGGGAGGTACTGCTGTGTGTCTGCAATTGTCATAATATAGCAAGACTTCATGTTGTTTGAAGAAAAAATTACTCACCTTAGTAATGTTGTATCTTCTAATGGAGTCTTGCTATATTATGACCTCCCTCCCTGCCTGCCCCTCTCAGAACCTCTGTTTTGGGCATGTGGGTGGGCAGTACAGGGTTGGCACTTTTTTTTTTGATGCCAACCTTGTTGTTTTTCACCTACCTTTTTGGGTGAATTGGTGTTGTGTTTTTGCATTTTTGGGTCTCCTGACTTGAGTCTTTGTTTTAGGCCAAAAATGAGCGTTTATGTTAGTAGCCAGTTGGCTAGTGTAGGTTTACAGCTTCCACACAGAACCTTAGTGAGTTTTAGCTCGTAAAGATCTGACAGTTTGCGTTTGAAGCACGACAGAGAGTTTTCAACCGAGCTCGGGCTCTAAGTTCCATGCCTGCATGGAAAGTTAACTATTTCACCTCTGGAGCAGTTCTAACCTGTGGTCATACTGCAACTGTCATAATATAGCAAGACTCCATTAGAAGAAACAACATTACTAAGGTGAGTAATTTTTTCTTTCCCTCCCTGGGAAAGGAGCTGAAAAAGCTTAGGGGGATGGAGGGCGGGAAGGCATTACCTACTGCAAGAGCTTCTCTTGAAGAGCTACTGTTATGGTAAGTTCTTGCGTAACTGTACTATCTTACCTCGAGAGGGCTCTTGCAGTAGGTAATTACAAATAAGACTGAGCCCCAAGCAGTCTGGAACAAGGAGAAGCACACGGGAGGAGGAAAACTGCACAACCATAGAACCTCCAGCTGTAAAGTTCTCATGAAAGGAGACCCTGCAGGACAGCCAACCCGAAGCCTGCTCTACGGCGAGAGGCAATGTCCAAACTGTAATGTTTTGTAAAGGTATGGACAGAAGTCCAAGTTGCAGTCAGCCACAGACACATTCCTGAAACAAGCCGCAGAGGCAGCGACACTCCTAGTGGAGTGGCCTCTGACCTGACCCGGCAGGGTCTTGTGATACTTGTCATAACAGAAAGTGATACAATGAGCCAACCATATAGACAGGTATTGCCTGGTAACGGCATTGCCTTCTCTTTTGAAAGCAAGAGAGACAAACAACTGATCAGACTTTTTGAGATCCTTCATCCTGGTGGTGTAGTATCTCAGAATTCTATGAACATCCAAAGTATGCAAGAGGTACTCCCCTTGATTGGAGTGTTGCGTATAGAAAGTAGGTAGCTCAATGGATTGATTCAGCGTAGCTTCCGCTACCACCTTAGGAAGAAACTTAGGGTTGGTATGCAGTGCGACACGTAGCTTGTGAAAAGTCAAATATGGGATTTTTGCACAACAAGGCCTGAAGCTTGGAAATACGTTGAGCTGAGGTAATGGCCACTAGGAAGACAGTCTTCCAGGATAGGAACTGCAGGTCTGCTGAGGTTGCTGGCTCAAAAGGAGGCAGGGTAAGCTTCTTAAGAATGAAATTCAGATTGCAGGTAGGGGGGCAGGAACGCGAATAGCGGGTCTCAGGTGAAGAACCCCTCTAAGAAAAGTCTTTGAGATTTCCAGTTGCGCGAAAGTTCTGTCCCCAAAGGGAAAATGATAAGCGGAAATGGCTGCCATGTGAACTTTCAGAGAGGAATGACAGAGACCCAGATCAAAGAGATGGCGCATATAATCCAGAACTCTCCCAACAGGGCACGAGAATGGCTTAAAATCCTTGGAAGAGGTCCAAATAGAGAACCGCTTCCATTTCATTGCGTAGGTAGATCTAGTGGAAGGCTTTCTGGCCTCCACCAGAATCTCAGCCACAAGCAGGGAGATCCCGAATCAGGCCTGAGCTACGTCTGCAGGAGCCACGCATGCAACTGAAGGGATCTGAGACCCGAATGAACCAGGGTCCCCTGATCCTGGGTCAGCAAAAGCTGCGACAGAGGAACAGGAAGCTCCTCTGAATACTGTTGCAGAGAAGAGAACCAAACTTCCCTGCGCCAGAAAGGAGCGATTAAAATCATGTATGCTCCTTCTGAGCCGAGTTTGTATAAGACCCTCGGAATTAAGAGGATTGGGGGGGAAGGCATAGATGAATCTGTCCTTCCAATCTAGAGACAGAGTGTCTCTCCAAAAATGTCTCACCCTGGAGTGAGCAAGCAGAAGGCAGGACGTTTTGCGTTGAGAGGAGATGCGAATAGGTCTACCTGAGGTGTCCCCCAGCGCAGGAAGATATTGTCTACCACCCCCTGATCCAGTTCCCACTTGTAAAATTGTGCAGACAACCGACTGAGGTGGTTTGCCACTGTATTTTCAACCCCTGGAACATGAACTGCTGTGAGGTGAAGGATGTGTTGCACCACCAATCCCAAACTCGCATTGCCCTCCTGCAAAGAGGGTAGGAATGAGTTCCTCCCTGTTTGTTGATGTACCAGACTACGCACATGGTGTCTGTCTGGACAGCCAGATGACCAGGAAGCACACACAGATGCAGAGCTTGTAGGGTATACAGCACGGCCCCAAGCTCGAGCATGTTTATGTGAAGAGTCTGCTCGAGCCTGGACTAGGAGCCTTAAGTCCTGTGAGACCCCAGGTGGGCTCCCCAACCCTCTCTAGAGGCGTCTGTTGTCAATGTTTGGGAGGGAGGTCTGAGGCAGAAGGGAACTCCCCGGCAAAGGTTCTCCTGAACCATCCACCATTGTAAGTCCCGAACCATGGGGTTGGAGACCAAGACTTCCTGGTCTAGGTCATCCACCAACTGAACCCACTGAGACCAACGTGTCCACTGAGAGATTCTCATGTGAAGCCAAGCATGAGGGACTGTCGGAATAGCAGCCGCCATGAGCCCAAGGAGGTGAAGGACTGACCTTGCCCTGACTCGCCTGCGACTGGACAGCAGGCTTGCATGAGCCTGGAGGGTGTCCACCCTGTCCAGCGGCAGGAATGCCATGTCGGAGGTAGTGTCCAGGATTGCCCTGATGAACTGGAGCCTCTGGGATGGGATCAAGTGGGACTTGGCCTGGTTGATGGCAATACCCAGGCTGGTAAAGACCTGTAGGGTAAGGGAAAGGGAGCACAGGAGCTCCTCCGTGGAAGGGGCCACCAGAAGCCAGTCGTCCAGGTACGGGAGAACCTGCACTCCCTGGGTACGCAGGTGAACCGCTATCACAGAAAGGTATTTGGTGAACATTCGGGACGCCAAGGAAAGACCAAATGGGAGGGCCTTGAACTGGTAGTGGTCCCCCTGAAAAGAAAACTGGAGGTATTTGCAGTGGGAAGGGCAGATAGGGATACGCAGGTAGGCATCTTGCATGTCCAGTGCACACAGCCACTGTCCCTGCCGGAGTAAGGGCAGAAGGCTCTGCAGGGAGAGCATCCTGAAAATTTGTACTCCATGAACAAGTTCAGGGAGCTGAGGTCTAGGATAGGCCTCACATCTCCAGATTTCTTCGGAACCAGGAAGAAATGGGAATAGTAACTTGTCCCCCGAAGGTGGGTAGGGACAGGCTCTATCGCCACCTTCAGCAGAAGGGAGGATATCTCTTCCTGAACCAGAATAAGATGTTCCTGGGACTGAGACAACTGAGGTGGGGGTTTTCTGGGTGGTTTCTGAAGAAACTCGATTGAGTGTCCTGCTGCTATCAGTTGGAGCACCCAAGCATCTGAAGTGGTCCTCTCCCAACTCGGTAGATGGAAGGAGAACCTCCCTCCTACTGGTTCCTCTGGAAGGTCCAGAGGCTGTGGGAGAGGAGAGGAGTCAGGAGGTGTGAGGGCAGCACCACGGCTGAGCTCCGCCACTTTTTGGGCGGGGGCAACCAGGGGCCCAGTTGTGGCCCACTTGCCTGAGGTTTTGCTTTGGGCCGATAATGTCTGCAAAAGGTGGCGCTGACCCTGAGGGGGCCTGTACATACAGTCCACAGACTTTAGTGCAGTGCCCTTCTCTTGCAGATCGGTGCTGATGATGTCCTTGACATCCCCATCGTACAGAAATGAACCCCTGAAGGGCGCGTCTTGGATAGCAGACTGCACCTCCGGGACCAAACCCGACACCCAGAGCCAGGCATGACGCCGCAAACCTATGGCGAAAGCCGAGCTCCGACCAGCAGCGTCCACTGCATCGTACGTGGCACAGAGCATGTGCCGACTAGCCAAACGAGCAGAACGGACTAGATCTGCCACTTCCTGCTTAGTCCGAGACTCAGGAAGGGAGTCCAACTTGGATTCCACCTCATTCAGGATCACCTTCTGGTAACTGTCACAAACCCTCTCAGCAGGTCAGCCCTCTACTCCCAGAGTGCCAACCTCCGAGTGTAGTCTTGTGAACAGTTAACAGATACAGGGTAACCCTCCTGTCTGTTTTGTGGGTTCTAATCAACCTTTGGTCTCAGTTCTGGAGGGATTCAAACTGTGAACTTCTTGCTAGTGTACCCAATTCACAGGCTCTGATAAGTCTGTCTCCGGGGGGCCAGATATCTTTGCCTATGGTCACCTAACCAGGTGTATAAAAATGAACCCTTAAAAACTCTAATAAAAGACCTCAGATTACTCTAACATTTTTCCAGTTTGGTATCACCATTCAAGCTTTTGCACAGTGTCTGCTTTAATCACATATACTTCACTTGTTAAAGAAAAGAAATTGAAAGACAGACCAAGTAGGCTCTAAAAATAGAGTTTTATTAAAATAGATAAAAGTATGTAAAACATAAAATACAGAACCATATATAACAAAAACCATACAATCTTTTAAAGAGCAGGGTTTCAACAGTGCAATGCCTACTACATCACTTAGATTTTGTCTTTCTCTGCCTGTATACTTGCTTAAAGTGCTCAAAGATGTTGCTTTGTCGGAGTGTAGCTAGAACTGTGTCAAAAACAGAATATTGTTTAAAAGCAGTCTTTGCCCACCTCTTTGCATGAGGTGACCTGGCTCCTCCTCCTCCTCCTCCGTTTATGAAAAATCATACACCCAGAATATTTTATCATATTAGAAGGTAAGAATTAAGGTAACATCAGCAGAAACTCCTTTCCCCATGTGACTTCCCCAATCAAGTCTGTAAATTTCCTTTCATCTATAAGCAGTATCCTCTCTCATGCAGACATCAAAGCATTTCTGATTTTGCACTAAGGCGTCATAACCTGTATTCGTTCTCTAAACGTCATAAAAGTTCATGATTCTAGCCTAGCATCTGGCAAGCTACAATAAAGCTAGATAAACAGGAGATCCCAATTAAGGTCTGTTCTAGTCTGTAATTAGCTCCTGACCTTCCAGGTAATGCCTTGTATCTAAAACCTGGGTGTGTGTGGGTGGGTGGATGTGTGTGTGTGCGCCATCTCTCATGAGAGACAGTCCATAACACATTTTTATATTACAAAAAAATCATAGTGTACTCAGAACTGGCAGTCCATGTGTCACAGTAATCCCCCATATGCGCAAAACATAATTCAGGGCCCTTATTCCCAGAGTGGAAGAAGCGTACACCTTCTTCCCACACTGGTCCAGAAGGCGAGATTCCTTGTCAGGTGGAGACAAGCTGAGATGCTCAGGATTAGATGTATGGCCGCGAGAGGCGCTAATCACGACGGAATTGGCTTGGGGGTGTGTATTCAGAGAAACAACACCCTCCGGAGCCTGGTATAGCCTGCCCACTTTCCTCGGAAGGGGGAGGGTAATGCCGACGGTTGCTTCCAGATAGTGGAAACAAGGTCCGCATGAAGCTCAGTCCAGGGTGGAATTAATACTGGAGCAGTTTCGGGCAGATCCAAATGAGCAGTGAGTTTCTTCCACTGTGGATCTGGCTCCAAAGATTGCCACTGATGAACTGCCTGGATTTTTCTCAGCAATTCCAGAAAAGAGGGATCTTCTGGAGGTGACTTCAGAGGAGTCCTAGGCCTGGGGCAGTCTGGAGTGTGTGGCTCATCGTCTGGATCGGAGCACCCGTTGGAATTGTCAGAAGTCTCTGAAGAGGAGGAAGACTACGATGACTCCTGACGCGGGGGAGAAACGGACCCCTTGGGGAAGCGTGTCCTCCCCTCTCCTGGCACCTGAGGGCTCACCTCTAGTGTCGGAAAGGGGGGAGGAAGCCTCTCACCTCCGACGACAGGGGTCCAAACCGGGACTGGTGTTGGCAAACGGCTCTCCACCTCCCTGGTGAGCTGAGCCTTAGTCTCAGCTCACCAGGAAGCCAGAGTCTCCTTCAGGTCCACCGGTGGCTGAGGGGGCGGTGGAGGATGTGGGGGATATGGATATTGGGGGTATCCGTACGGTGAGTATCCGTAGCCAGACGGTGGGTAGCCTGGTGGCGGGTATTGCGGCATCGGGCAGGTTGGTGTCGGGTACTGCGGTGCAGGATACTGTGGTCCCGGGTAGGACTGTGTCGGATAAGAAGGGGTCGGGTATCCAGGCACCAGGGGCTCAGACAGAGCAGACAGCCCTTGGAGGGGCCCAGCAGGCAGGCCAGGAACAGGCAGTGGACGTCTGGTCCGGCATAGGGACAGCATCCAGCAAGGGAATGTCGCCTGGCTTTGGAAAGGCCGGGGTCACAGCCAGCGTCCGAGGGTCCGGGCCAGCGGGAGGGAGACCTGATGGGAGCGTACCTGTGTCCTCGGTGTCACCCAGGGAAAGAGGATTAAAATCCCCAGGGTCCAACAAGGTAGATGCTAGAGCCTTGGTGAGCAATGGTGAGCTTTGCAGCAAGCCACGGACGGACTGATCAGTCGGGTCCAGCGTCAGCTCTAACGCTATGCATCTGTTGGAGGAACTAGCGTTCGACTTATCGGAACCGACGCCTGACAAAGGCCGCAAAGGAAGAGCGGCCTTGGCGGGTGTTTGGAGGCCATGCGCTGCCACAAAGGGTCGGGCATCTTAGCGGCCTGGTCCGAGCGAGTGTTGGGAGCACCGGCGTCCGGCTTCAAAAGCCGCTCGACCCAGAAGGCCGCACGGTGGCGGTCTTCACAGGAGCAGCTGCCTCGCTTGACCTGGAGGCTCCCAATGGGCCTGAGCATGAGCCTGGCGTGAGGGATGATGCCGCCTTAAAAGCCTCTAAGGCGGCCATCGATGACAGTCCCAGCGGAGATGTCACCTTCAACATGGCAGCTCCAGCCGGAGTCGCGGTGACCATGGAAGAGGAGTCCCGGTGCTTCTCCTTTTTGCGGAGACCCTCGGGGGAAGTAGAGGCCTGCCGAAGCTTCTTCAGCTCCTTCTCCATGGAGGACATCTTTTTCAAAATGTGGGCCTCCAGGGACTGCTGCCTCCACTTGCGGGTGTCTGTGTTGAAGTTCAGGCAGTGCTGGCACTTCTCCACGGGGTGATCCAAGCCTAGACAGAAGAGGCACTTGGAGAGTCCATCCTTGTGTGGGAACTGGGCGCCGAAGGAATCGCACTTATTTTTATGCTCGGATGGAGTAGGGGACAACATACATGGCAGATGCTGAAGAGATTCCAACGAGCAAAACGAAGAAATATTGATAAAAGACCAGTAATAATACTGATGAAGCAGTGAACTTAACCGTGAGGCACTATCACTAGCTAACGGCGGGAAAGAACTGGAAGGTGGGTGTGGGGGACCGCCCCTTTATATTGATGTCGCATGGCGTTGGTCACCGATGGGGGCTGTCCCGCCAGGGGCCGTAACTAGAAATGTTTCGTGAAGATTACTGACACCTGCTGGCTTCAGTCTTACTTGTAATTACCTACTGCAAGAGCCCTCTTGGAGTAAGATCTTAAAATGCACGCATAGGCAAGGTGTCAGAAGCAGTAAGGCTAACATCACACAAAGTAATCCACATTATATTACATTAAAATAACACTGTATTACAAGATAACATCTGTCCCATCACAGTAATAACTTGGGCATCACTAGAATAAAAAGACAGTTTATCAAGCCAGACTCCACCCGATATACAGAGGTGCCAGTATTATGTTTTTTTTTTTTTTGGGGGCATGAATGTGCAGAACTTAAATAAAATAAAAAGAATAACAGTACATTTACTGTGCCATTACGAGTTAACATTCATGGATAAAAAAAAGTATGCACCCATTCAGTGCCTGCCCACTGTTATTTATTAATAATCCGCATGGAAAGATGAGGAAACATGTACCGGGCTACTGAGGAGGGATAGTACCTCTCACTACAGTGACATCATCATGCAAGACGTAGACCATGTGCATGAGTGCTCCAAGAGAAGCCACCACGAAAATGCATAAACAGAGGATAAAAATTATGGAGAAATTTATAAAAAAAAAACTAAGAAGGAGATTGATTCAGGACTTCACAGGCAGCACTTTGAAGGGATCATTTACCAAGTGCCTGACTCGGATCTCGGCTAACAGGTACCAAAAATACCCTATTTATTTGTCCTTTAACTTTGGCACTCTGTCTCCATACGCTGGAGAGTATTTTACTCTGCCTAAACAGATAATGTCGACGTTCAGTCAACGCCAATGCTGTGTTATATGATCTTTCAAACTCAGAGGAACACCACGCAAAAGATTCACCAAGCCTCAGGGACCTTTTACCCTAAACAAGGCACTGTTCAACTTTCGATGACTGGGTTCAAAGAGTCATTGACGCCTCAAGAAAAACTTTACAAAACATAATATTTGGACACCAAGCAGCTTATCTTTCTCATTGGGTCTGTATTTCTTAGTGCCATTATTTATCACTGATGTCAGATGCATGAAAACAGCATAGTTGTTCCTTGAGGAATAATCAACTCCTATTGTTTCTTACCAACCTGCTATCATAATACTCTGCATGTGACATCACAGTTATTTCCATGACAGCAAACTATGATGTCACAACATAGCATTATAATTCAAAGTAGAGAATAAGCTATAGAGGCAGAGGAACTCTAAAGGATAAAGATCTTGTTTTTCTGGAAATTCTTTCTGTAATAAATAATGGAGAGGAGACATCTATAAATATATTTGAAATACAAGCCGAATTGTACCCAAATAATAGGTTTTCCAAAGTTTTCCCCAAAGATGTCAGTTGCTCTTTAAACCCTGACTGATGCTTTAATGCAGCTTTTTTTTTTAACAAGAAATACACATTAAATATATAACTTATTTGATCAAAGTAGTATTGACAGACAGAGAACATTAAAGTTTGATCCAATGCTCTATTTCCCAACTTTCATAAACAATAAAAAATGTGAAGCATTACTCAAAAAGAATGTCCACATGGCTATGCTGATTGTCCCTCAACCAAGACAGAACTGGAGAATTCTAAGCATTAGCTGCCAGACAGATTGGTGGGGAGCCAGCGTTTTGTGGTGATGTCACAGCTTGTGTGTGTGTGTGTGCGTGTGTGTGTGCACATCAGTGTTCATTTTAGGAAGGCATGTACATTTTAATGTACAGCCTTTGCGTCTTTTAAGTTTCTAACAGTGTCTGGAATGTTTCTAAATACTCTTGACTAGCTTACAATGATGTCATGATTTATGATGTGTACATGAATAGCCAGCTCTGTGACAACGTGGAACAAAAGTGAGTAGGGTGGCTAGCTGCAAAATCGAGCAGACGTGATAGACCTATTGGCCTTTATCTGCTGGCTAATTCTGTATGTTTGACAATGTGGAACGAAACAGAAAGCAGTACTGACAGATTATGTTTGACTCAGTATTACATTTCCCAACTTTTACAACTGGAATAAAGAAATGCAAAGCTTTTCATTAGCATACTGAATTAGTTTATTGAGCTACCAGTGCACGCAGTAACACAGTAACTGGCAGTTCTTTACGACTGTCTTCCACAAAGCTCATAAGATACCATGGCCATACAGGTTCCTGTACGTTCATGAAATATTGTTAACCTATTTTTGAGCCACAGGTTTTTATCAATATAGAACATCATGGCATAAAGGAGAAATAAACCACAAAAGCATTTTAAGTGTGAACTTTCTGTCAAGTTCAAAATACCCATATATGTGTGGAGACCAATCAAGAATGGGTTTGTATAATATAAAAAAAAACACAGGTCTAACTCAAACACACTGTACCTGTGTGGGGAGCGAAGTTCTTGTTGTTGATTATCACACACTTGCCAATGTTTGGGTAGTTCATTTTGTATCTGAAGGAAGTCATGCCTCCTGGTTGTACATCAACCTCCATTTTATCATCACTGGACTGGCTGCTTCTAAGTAAAAACAAAACACTAATGATTTAGGAGAACTCAGAATCAAAAGATCTGTTCCGAGAAAATGACTGGTAAAACTTTGATGGGCTTGTTTGTACAAACTTTATTCTGATTAAAATGCAACCTAAGAATTCTGCCAGTGGCAAAAGCTTTTTTATTGCTTCTTTTTTTTATACTTTGTTTACTTGTTTAACATTTCATTTTCATGTCACACAGATCTATTGCGTTACATTGGTTACATATGAAATGTCTTACTTTCTCCATCATATTAATACATTTCGATCTTATTCAATGCAATTCTTTTCATAGGCTTCTAACAAAAACAGATATAACCTTCTCCATTTTTTCCCCCTTTTACAACCTTATAACACTTCACTAAACCTATTCATGGGGGATAAATTAGCCGTTTATTTCAGCTAACATGCAGTTGGGAAAAAGAAAAGGGGGGGGGTATTATTCCACTTCATCTCAATATACATCCCAACGTGTAGCTTTTTTATTGCTTCAATGCAGAATTGTATATCTCGTCCCCAGCTACACTATGAAAATCGGGTACAGAAAGTTTCGCAAGTACCCCTTAAAACTACTGGAATGGCAGAGTGATCTTACTGTGGCTGGGGTCTGCCATAGGAACCTTCTCACCTATGAAGTTTCCCCTTCCTGAAGTGTGATCCAGCAACATGAGCCAGCTACTGGTCAATTCACACTGTTCCTCCACAGTGACACTGAAGAAGAGCCACATGATTAACCAGCTATAAAAATGATGCTGTGGAGATCAGTTTTTCCATTGCAAATCATTTTACACTGCAGTTAGTTTTACGTCAAGCTCATGCAATGAAATGTTTTTTTCCCCAAAAAAGCTAGTTTCAACTACAATTAAGACAAATATTTGCATACCTGTCTAACATACTTGTTTATGTATCTCATATACTGTGCACCATGAGTCAATCTTTATTTTTTCGATCCTAACCCTTGCCAGGTCTACAATACTATTTCTATGCAAAATTGGTGGCCATCATTTTTTCTTGAGGAAAAAAAATCAATTAAAACATTTATAAAATACTCAGATTTGGAATTGTCCCTTATCGTGCTGCATACAAAGAGCGACGCAAATATCGCCTGAAGCAAAAGGGTGACCGAAACATACAGAGTGCTGCAAACCGCAACGGTCTTCAGCCACACAGAAAAAAAAAAAAAAAAAAAAATCACATTGCTTCTTTTTGTAGGGTATTCACCCCCCAAAAATAATATAAACAACTGGGAGAGACTTAAAAAGAAAAAATTAATTTACTAATGTAGGATCCAAACCTGGGTCCGCTGGCTGTGTTGGTGGTGACTCTAACCACTACACCAAAATAGCCAGCTGGCAGGATTCGGCCACACACCTGCCTATATCTGGTCATAGCAAGTGTAGTTCACTGCTTTACTTGCTTTACAGGATCTTTCGTTCTGTTACAACGGTCGCCCTAAACATAAGTGGTATTATTGAGTCGCTCATATATTGAGTCTCTCAATAATATTAGCCCATATATGCGTTACCCTCAAATTTTGGTAGAAGTAGAAAAGAGTACAACCAATAAAACTGGAAGATGCCTAGAATCTTTTAGTCAAAAAAAGATAGGGTCGTTGACGGCCTGCCAGTGCAGGGCTAGCGCCACCGCTTGCAGCACCAGTGACCCGGGTTCAGGAGTAGACCAGGGTTGTATGGAAGGTTGGCGGGGGGGGGGTAGACCGAGCATCCCAGGAGACTCTCCTCTCCTCCGTGGGGAGGGATCGCCATCTCCCGCTGCAATACTGACACCTGGGTTAACACAGATGGAGGTGTTGTGGGCACGGCGCAGCGAGGGAGGAGAGAACCCCGGCAGAGTTAAAGTGCATGCACGCCGAACGTGCCCATGCACCCTTGGTCCTCCTAGTGCATGGGCTCCTCAAGGTTCAGGGCGAAAATGAGGAAAAAGCCCTGCAGCTAGCCTTCCCTGGTGTCACTGGATGGCAAAACCGACCGACTCCTGGCGATCTCGAGTGACCGACTGCCGGAGACATAAAGCAGGTGAGGGGGAATGGGATGGGGGATGCTCCCTCTCTTCCTGCCGGGGGGCAAACCTAAGTAGTATGGAGTGTGGCGCGAAAGGAGGCTGGAGAGGAGGCGGGGAGCCCAGGTGACTATCTTGGGGAGACTGGAGGGAGTGGCTAGCTGTGGAGAGAAAAAAGGGACATAAAGAATATAAAAAAATAAAAGATAGGGTAAAAGTTTTGCCCAGTTTCGTTGTACAGTTGCTTTAATTCAGGAATCTTGTAAATTACACCACAGTTAATTTGAACTTCCAAGGCAATAAGTTACTTTTCAGTTGCACATACGGGTTTATAAAAGCAAGAGGCACTCATTTTATAGGTGTTATCCTCAGGCTTTCCTCGGTATTCTCAGCTGGTCTCGAAGGTCCACGGTTTAATGGCACTGTTTTGTTTTCCCTTTTTTTCTGCTTTGCTTGTCTTTGAAGTTTTCCTTTTTAAACGTGATAGGAAATTATTTTTACATGTTAACTGTCCAGTTACGAATTCTGATAGGCTTTGACCAAGTTTTGATATGTAAATAATCTTGCTTTGGGGTGCGCTCTTATCTGTATAGATAGAGCTCCACTCTCCTCACCAGCTACTGCTCTTCGTTTCCATGTTGGCATCTGTTATACCATTCAATGCTGTTCATCTGAACGGCCTGGAATGGTGTCACTGATGTCACAGAATACTCATCAGGCAGTACGAAAAAACAGAGAAGCAACTGCTGAGGAAAGAGTGCATTCAGGGTAGTCACAAAGGCAAACAAATTAAGATCATCAATTAAGAAAAAAGGACAGAAACATGTCAGAATACTGGACAGACAAAACGGAAACCAGGATGGTATCTAGCGGTGTAAAAACTATTTCCCATCACCTTCAAGCCCAGTTCTTACTGCCTTTTCCTATACCTTAAGGAAGGCAGTCCCCGTCTTGGCTTGAAATGCCGTATTCATTTCAAATCATGCTTATTTTCTTGAGGGAACATGTCTCTAATTAATACATTTGGAAGGGGGCAACTCCAAACTGAGTTTTGAGGTGAAGGAGGGGTGATCTGGCAAACTGAAGTATGTGTCTCATTATCATTTTGTTCGTCCCAAAATAAAACCGAGTTACGTGTGTAAAATGAGAACATAGTATATGGTTAAAGCTTATTATGCATAGAAATCAATGTCCTTCAAAATCTTGTAGGATAGTTCAAAGGAGAAAACGGTGGCTTTCAAAATCTTGTGGTAGGGCAGTTCAAAGGTCAAAAAAGTTGTTGTACTATCTTTCAGATAAACAATGCTGGTTTAACAACTACGTTGTCAACTGATATCACAGCAACAGATTTATGTCAACTGCAAGTTGCGGCTGACATAAATCCGGCAGGAGACCCCGGTTGTTTTTCTATCGGGGGTCTTTGCCCCATGAACCCCCCATGCAGGGGACTCTGCCCCCCAGCCCTTAAGGATTATCAACACCAAGCCAGACTTTATTCGGGGAGGGGGTGCAGGACTGGGAGACAGAGTGCCGGGGTGGCGGGTGGACTATTACAATGAACTATTGATGTTGTCGGCATCACTGTGTTCACTGTAATGCTGTCGCTGTACAGAGGGCATATCCTATCTTTCTGATGCCACTTCAATAATACAACAACTTTTCAGCCTTGACCTGCCACTTGACCGGCTCGCTTGACGTGGCTCTAACAGGAAAAGTAGCGCAAACATGGCAGCACGATTTAGTGAGTACCACTTAGTGGACCCACCTAATTTAGACACGAAGTCACACATGGCTCTGTGTCACAAAAGGGAATTCCTTCTTTTTTTTCCATTTTAAAAATAAACAGTTTAGCCACAGACAGTAGTAACTGCCACATACAAGCTTTCCGGACTGACACGGTCAGAGTCAGATGGAGAACCTGGAATGAGAGGAAGCAGCACTAAATAATACAGACGGAAACTACCAACTAAAAAAAAAAAATCCATAAAAAAAAGAATTGAGGGCAACCACATACTATATAAAACAGTGGATGGATGACCATCCACAGCTAAGGCTCTCGAGGCCTCTATGATGTCATCAACTCCCTCGATGGAAACAGAGCGTTGTTGTGGATGGTCACCTATCCACTATTCAATGTGTGTGTGTTAGGCCCTGTCCACACTGCAGTTCTTGTAACGTTACCAGAACTGCAAACACGGTTTGCGTCCACACACCGTGCTACATGCCGTGTTCAGAAACCGTACTTGAAACCTGATCAGAGCAAGTTTTGAGCACGGTTTCAGACCAAAACGGTTGCCTTACACCATGTTAACAGCAGTGTGGATGCATACCGTGCTGCAACACGGTTTAATGCAATCACCAGGAAACTTCTGTGCCTATTTATTGTCCGTACATTGAAACAACGGAGAAGTTACTCACATATTAGTGCTCAAAGTGAGCTCCCAAACAGACAGTGTCATTTTCACCCAAATTCGTTACTGCGCTCGGTCCCAGGTATCCCGGCATGCATTGCGATACCGGCAATGTTTTCCAGTATTGCCGCAATGATGCCTGGGAATAGGAGCTGGCAAAGAAGGTGTCAGAGCGTAGTGTGGACGCTCCGACAAACCAAACTTGAGCACGTTTTGTAAACGTTTTTTAAAAACGTTTTGAAAAATTCATCTAGTGTGGACAGGGCCTTAGTGTGAATCTGTCTATATAACTTAAACTGTTTGTTTACCATGTGAAATCAGGGTCAACACTTTCCATCGAAACTCCCAGTTGTACCTGAAATCAGGTTCAAAATGCCCCATTGAAAACCCTAAATATACTTGAACACAGGTCAAAACTTCCCTCAAATAAATCCAGCTATACTTGAAATGAGGGTCAAACATTCCCACCGGAAACCTCAGCTATACTTTAAATCAGGGCCAAAACATCTTGTTGAACTTACATTCTCAAAATTCATTCAGAAGTTTAACCTTTTTAAGTTAACTACTCCAGTGATGTGAAATTCCTGGTACAGCATATGCAGTACATGAAACAGTAGTGTAACTCAAAATGGTTGAAGTGATTTTCCGAGTTTTCAGTGTCACATACATTATTAGGTACCTTATACTGGCGATAGTACTTTCCTGTCATTTTTATAAGATTATGCTGTACCTGTATTCAGGTAGAAGAGATAGTCATTTGGTCCCAGCAAGGTGACCAGCTGATCCCTTCCACTTCCCGATTCCTCTGGCACGCCCTCCCCCCACTCAGCACACAGTGACTTGAAGCAAGGGACAGCGCAGGGGCGAGCCCCACTGAAGTCAATAGGGGCTGGTTTTCATTACTATTTAACACACAAGGATGAGCAGCTGGAGATTAAAGAAGGCCACCACTGGATTAACAAGGCCAGATGGGTGGAAAACTGGCTGAGGGACAGAACCCAGAAGGTGGCTGCGGGGGGAGAGTTATCTGGCACCCGAGAGGTAACCAGTGAGGTCCTGCAGGGCTCAGTGCTGGGGCCGGTGTTGTTTAATGTCTATCAGTTACGCTGGGGATGACAATAAGGGCAAAATGTGCCTATCTGTGGTTGACACCAAGCTCTGTGGGAGAGTGGACACAGCTGAAGGGATACACAACCTATAGGAAGATCTGGAAAAGCTGAGAAGGCAGTCCAGGATCTGGCAACTTGGCTTCAATGCTAAGAAATGCAAAGTTATGCATATTGGAGCCAAGAATCCCAGGACAGAGTACTACTTGGGTGGAGTCAGCGTATCTGCATTAGAGGAGGAGAAGGACCTGGGAGTGATGCTTACTTGTGACCTGAAGCACTCCACGCAGTGCAAGAAAGCAGCCACAAAGGCAAAAAAGATGCTGGGATGCATATCTAGGGGAATCAGTAGTAGGGGAAAGGAGGTTATACTGCCTTTGTACAGGTCTCTGGTAAAGCCGCATTTAGAGTATGGAGTTCAATACTGGTGCCCACACCTCAAAAAGGACATTAACCTCCTGGAGAAGGTCCAGAGGAGGGTTACAAAGATGATAGTGTGTTAGCAGGATAAGGCATACAAGGAGAGGTTGAGAGCACTGAACTTGTAAGTGAGAGAGACAGAGAGAGAGAGAGAGAGAGAGAGAGCGCGCAGGAGGACATGATTGGGACCTTTAAGTATGTGAAAGGGATAAATAAGGTTAATGGGGAGATTCTGTTTAAGCCGAGTGGCAACCATAACACAAGGGGGCACAGTCTTAAGTTGGACAATGGGAGGTTTAGGAGGGAGACCAGGAAGTACTTCTTCACAGAGAGGGTGGTGGACACTTGGAATGCACAACCGGAAGAGGTCATCTCGTTGAAGACAGTGGGCAGCTTTAAGAGAGGCTTGGATAGGCATGGGGGGGGAAGGTAAGGATCATGGTTAGGGAGGGACAGCAAGGACATTAGCTCAAGCTGTGGACCCTACAATAAGAGCAGACTTGATAGATCAAATAGACTTCTGCTGGCTTCTTTGTATGTTCATATTATGCATTAAATAGTAATAAAAATTGGCCCTCATTGACTTCAGTGGGGCTCGCCCCCATGCTTTCAACTGAGTCACGTCATTGTGTGTTGAGTGCAGGGGTATGCCAGAGGAATCAGGAAGTGGAAGGGACTGGCTGGCCACCTCACTGGGGCCAAATTACAATCCCTGCCACCTAAATACAGGTGCAACATAATTGTAGAAAAATGACAAGAAACTACTATCGCCAGGATAAGGCACCTAATAAAGTAAGTGAGAAGGTACTGAAAAAAGTAGGAAAATTACTTTAGTACCCCTTTCCGAGATGTAATTCAACCATGCACACACTTACCGTGCTGCTGAACCTCGAACAGGCTTTGCATCTGTAACATCTCCTGCAGCCTGCGTTTCATCCCTTACATCAGCCATTGTTTCAACGTGCCGAGCAAACTAGAAAAAAAATGTAACCATGAAAAATATGCTTGGAGTCAGTTTCCGTGACCATACTAGATACATACAGGAGAAAAGAAAATATTTGCTTTTTCTGCTTTCTGTTGCTGAGGATTTATTACTGGTATTTTACTGCTAAACATGCTGAACAATACAGGATGCTGCCTCACGTGCCCAGCTGCACCCCACTCCTTCAGGCTCCACGGCTACCTCCACACACCCACCAAGCCACTCCCCGCTGACATCAGGCACATACCAGACCATCGGTCCTCCAGAAACTACAGGTCCAGCTTGTACCTGTCGGAGGCCTTCTCTGGCCTAGTGGAGAAGCACGTCTTCACCTTGATGTTGTCACTGCCGGGTTGTCCCTGCCAAGGGCCTCCTTTAGCCTAGAGGAGTTCCACGTCAAATGAGCGAAAATGTATTGGTGACTCCAAATGGGCAAATTAAACATCAGCGATTACTGAAACGGTGATGTGCACAACGCCGAAATCATATACAGCGACGTTCCACAACAGACTCCGGCCTGCCACTGGGGTACAGGGGACCTTTCAGGGGAGGAGGGGGCATGAAGCTATGATGGGGGAACCACCCACAGAAATATCAGGTGGGGGGGGAGAGACTGTGGAAGAAAATAAAAAAATACTCAAGTCCCAATGGTAAAACTATTCCCTACAAACGAGCTCCAAATCTTGGTCACCCACACCGCAGGCAGCATGCATGCCTCCACACCAGATGGCCAGCTGGGAACTGCCTCACAGTACCTCCCTATTCCAGTCGCCGTATTCTTCCCTCCCCGTCCTGGGCACTGTATTCATCCTCTTGCTCTTTTAACCCTTGAACCTAGCTATAACCACTCCTTACTCTCCCGTAACCGTCGCTGTAAACAGAGGCACTCAAATTGAGTCATCCAATATCACTAGATACCGCCTAGAGGAGGGACTGCTCATATACCTGGTCTCCAGCAGAAGAGGCCCAGACTGTGCCCTGGATAGCTGCTGGCATGGTGGCAATGAGGACCATCAGCCAGCATCCTGGGTGGCATTACTGCTGCTTTTCTCCTGCCCCTCCTCCCAATTAACTCACATACGTTACCAGCTGGACTGAGGGGGATTGAATGAACAGGGTCATCTACACTGATTACAACACCCACACCACCACTAGAGCGATGCAATGAGCATCTCTCCACGCACAAGTAGAGTATCGTGCAGACACTCTGAACCATCCCTGCCGGCCTCTGCTCTTGATGTTTTGGGCCTGGAGTGTGAACCCGGATCACCAGCTTACTAGAGCAATCCACCATCACTCGATGCCATAGGGCTGGCTATAAGGCTCTCACAAAAGAAAAAATTACTCACCTTAGTAATGTTTCTTCTAATGGAGTCTTGCTATATTATGACAATTGCAGTTTGTCCCACCATTAGAACTGCTCCGGAGGTGAAAGAGTCAACTTCCATGCCAGGCATGGAGCTTAGAGCTCGAGCTCGGTTAGAGAAGCTCTGTCTGGATAATTTCAAACTGAAACTGTCAGATCTTTACGAGCAAAACTCACTAAGGTTCTGTGTGGAAGCTGTAACCTACACTAGCCAACTGGCTACTTAAATATTAACACATATTCCTGGTCCCAACACCAAGACTCAAGTCAGGGGGCCAGAAAAATAAGATAAGATAAAATAAAACACAACACCCCAAAACCCCAAAAAGAAGGGGTGGAAACCATAAAATGGGCATAAACAAGTGCCCACACTGGACTGCCCACCCCATACCCAAGTAGAAGTTCTGAGAGGGGCAGGCTGGGGGGGAGGTCATAATATAGCAAGACTCCATTAGAAGAAACAACATTACTAAGGTGAGTAATTTTTTCTTCAAACAACATGAAGTCTTGCTATATTATGACAATTGCAGACTACACAGCAGTACCTCCATGGAGGAGGGACAGAACCTACTTAGGGAATAGGCTCTGAGCTACCCAGCTGTGTCAAACCGAGCATCCCTCCTGGCCTGGACATCCAGGGAGTAATGCTTGGTGAAAGTGTGTACCGTTTTCCAAGTAGCTGCTTGACATATCTCTAAGATAGGGATGTCTCTGGCAGCAGCTAGAGACGCAGCTGTACCTCTGGTAGAGTGAGCCCTCAGGCCTGAAGTGGGAACTTTTCCCAGTTTTTGATAATTTGGATACAAGAGACAATCCACCTGGCAATGGATCTCTTAGTGGCAGGTTTCCCTTTCCCAACCTCACCATAAGTGAGAAAAAGTTGGAGGGATTCGAACCTGTGACCCTTGGTACGCTCTATATAGTAACTTAGGGCCCTCTTAACATCTAAGCTGTGCAACCTCCTCTCACCAGAGGAGGAATGGTCAGTGAAGAACACTGGAAGGGAGATAGATTGGTTAAGATGGAAATCTGAAACCACCTTAGGCAAAAACTTCCTGTTAGTCCTAAGGACCACCTTATCCCTGTGGAAGGAAATAAAGTCAGTCTCTACTGACAAAGCTTGTAACTCACTTATGCACCTGGCAGAAGTGATAGCTACTAGAAAAACAGTTTTCCAAGTCAAATAAGCTCTGCAGAAGACAGAGGTTCAAAGGGGGGTTGCATCAACTGAGCAATACAAACATTAAGATCCCAGGCAGGGGCCGGGTCCCTGAAAGGTGGATTAGTATGAAGTAATCCTTTGAAAAACTTGGAAAATACAGGGTGAGTGGAAAGAGAGGAGGGCTTTCCTGCTGAAATAAAAGCAGAGACAGCTGCCAAATGTACTTTCAGGGTAGCTGGTCTCAGACCCAAAGAATTAAGATGGACCATATAGTCCAAAACAATGGGCAAGTCAGCAGATTCCGGGGAAATATGTTTCCCAGAACACCAGATGGAAAACCTTTTCCATTTAGTGTTATAAGTAGCCCTAGTGGAAGGCTTCCTAGAAGCCTTCAGGATTTCAAGAACACATTGAGAAAGGTGTAGGTCAGCAAATTCTAACTCCTCAAGAGCCAGGCCTTGAGGTTGAGGGATTTGAGATTCGGATACCAAACTCTCCCCTGGGCACAAGTTAACAGGTTGTGATTCCTGGGGAGACACAGGGGAAGATGGACTGCTAAGGATAGAAGGAGTGGGTACCAGGGCTGCCTGGCCCAATCTGGAGCAATCAGAATCATCTTGCAAGGCTGGGATCTGATTTTGACTAGCACCTTGAATAGGAGAGGGAGGAAAAGGCATATAGAAACTTCCCTTCCCAATCTAGGAGAAAGGCATCCAGGGGAACTGAGCCCATCACTGGGGGCCTGCAACAAAACAGTGGAACTTGGTGATTGTCTGGGGCTGCGAAAAGATCCATCTGAGGGGTGCCCCATCTGGCAAAAACTATCCCCAGTACTCGGGGATCCAATGACCATTCGTGATGGCCTTGGGAAATCCTGCTGACAGCATCTGCCAGGACATTGTCCTTTCCTGGGAGGTGAACTGCTATGAGGGAAGTGTTCAGGGAATAAGCCAGAGACCACAACTTCATTGCCTCGGTGCACAAGGCCGAAGACCGAGTGCCCCCTTGTTTGTTGATGTACCACATTGTAGTGGTGTTGTCTGTTCTGACTTGTACCACTTTGTTCTGAACAGATGCAGAAAACACATGAAGTGCTAGAAAAACAGCTCTGAGTTCCAGCAAATTGATGTGGAGCAGAGATTCCTGAGGGGACCACACTCCCTGGGTGGAGAGGTCGCCCATGTGAGCTCCCCATCCCAGAAGGGACGCATCTGTAGTAAGGGTCAAGGAGTGAGATAGAGGGATGAAGGGGACCCCTAGTCTCAAATTGCTCTGATCCTGCCACCACTGAAGGGCCTGGATCAGGGTTCGAGTCACTGGGATCAACTTGGAAAGGGGATCTTTCCTTTGAGACCAAAAGGCTCTCAAGTGAAAATGAATGTCCCTCATCTGAAACCTTGCTCCTTGCACTACAGCTGTGGAAGCAGCCATGTGTCCTAGTAGCTGTAAGTGCCTTGCTGGTCGAGAGACCTGCAGAGTGAAGGAAGAGGCCAGAGCCACTAGGTCCCTTACCCTTTCTAGGGGCAGGAAGGCTCTGGCCTGCTTTGTGTCCAATTCTGCACCTATAAAGGTGAGTACCTGGACAGGTTCCAGAACTGACTTTGGAAGACTGAGAAGAAAACCCAGAGAGGTGAGCAGCTGCTGGGTAACTTGCAGGTGTGATTTGACCTGGTCTGGAGACTGACCTACAATGAGCCAGTCATCTAGGTAGGGAAAGATGGCAATCTTTTGCCTTCTCAAATGAGCAACTGCTACTGATAGACATTTTGTGAATACCCTTGGGGCAGAGTAAGGCCGAAGGCATTGCTCTGAACTGGTAATGGCCTGAGGGCAGTTCGATCTGAGGTACTTTCGTGGGAGCTTCTGATGAGAACATGGAAATAGGCATCCTTGAGGTCCAGGGAAGCTAGCCAGTCCCCTGGCCTTAGAGAAGGTAAAATCATTGCCAGAATCACCATTTTGAATTTTGGTTTCAAAAGGTGCTTGTTCAGATATCTTAGGTCCAAATGGGCTGCCATTCTCCTGTCTTTTTTGGGGTAAGGAAGTACCTGGAGTACAGACCCTTGCCCTGGTGTAGGGGAGAAACCCTTTCTACAGCTCTGAGAGCCAGGAGGGTTGAGACTTCTGTTTCTAAGGCAAAGGTCTCTAGAGGGTTTGCAGGTGGAAAGATCTGATTCTCATCTTTGGAAATTTTTGAGCTGAGAACCAGACCCTGGCTACTACTTCCAGGACCCACTTGTCTGATGTTAGAGACTCCAGTCCTGAGCGAGTAAGCCAACCTGCCCCACAGGTAATGGAGAACTGGCCCTGGGCACCCCATCAGGGTGCCTGTTTGGCAGGGCTTTAGGCTGAGGGTGGGAGCAGACCTGCTTGCACCCGTCTGCCTCTCCCTCTGAAGAACCCCCTCTGAGCATAAGCAGAGGAGGCCTAGGTTTAGTAAAAGGCCTGTGAAAGGCCTACCTCTACCCTGGGGTCTGCCTCTGAGGAGTGGCTTGCCGCTCCTTAGCTGTCTATGCTCCTATAAGTTGTCCTATATTCATCCATTTTCTTCATGTAATTCTCTGTCTGCTCCCCAAACAGAGAATTTCCTACCACAGGAAAATCCATAGCCTTAGTCTGGGTATCCTGTGACAAGCTAGTACACCTGAGCCAAGCCAACCTACGAAAGGCCACAGATGTAGCCATGACTCTAGAGGATACATCATTAGAATTCACAGCAGCATGGAACTGCACCCTGGATGCCTCAATACCATCAGCAGCCGCCTGCTCCAGCTCCTTAGCAAGCTGGCCAGGGGCCGGTTTGGCCAAAGCCATGACAGTGTCCCATCTAGATTTTTGGTATCTTGCCACATAAGCCATGTAATTTGCTTGTCTGAGTCCCAGGGACGCTGCCATGTATTGTTTTTTTAGCCATGGCATCAATCTTCCTGGAGTCCTTGTCAGAAGGATGTGAAGCCAGGGGAATATTAGCCTGAACTACTCCAACATGACTGCATTGCTGTGAAAGGAATTCTGTATCAGGACCTGACAAAGTGTACCTCCTGTCCATCTTCTTGTCCACAGGAGGCACAGAATAAGGAGCTTTTAAAATGTTTATTGTTTGTTTCCTAAATGATTTATGCAAAGGGATAGACAATCTCCTAGACTCTGGGATATCCATCATTTCCACAAAATCAGGTTCCTCTTGCTCATCCACAGCTTCCTCCAATGGGAGCTGGAGGGTTTCAGCAACCTTGTTATAAAAACAGAAAGTGAGAAGGGGACTCAGAAAGCGTAGGGGGAGATTCTAAAGGTCTGTCTGGGGAGATGTCCGGTTCAATGGGCACATCTAGACTCTCAAAGTCACACTCACACTGTTCATAATCGTCCTCCCCCTCCTCTGGTTCATAAAACTCCTCTATATCATATTCTTGAACCGGTGGAACAGGCCGAACCGACCTTTTGCCAGACAGTGGTGGTTCGGACGGAACCGGAGAAAGTGACTGGACAATTTGTATAGCTTTTGCTATCTCTGCAGCAGTTGGAAAAGGGATTTTAGACTCCACACCTGCTGATTTTCTAGTTTTCTTTGCTGGAACTGGCTCCTCAGAGTCAACTTTACGTTTTCCCGAGGAAGTCTCGCCCTGGTCAGAGGGCACTCCCTCCGGTTCGGTTGGCACCGAACCAGGTTGGCCATCCGGGTCAGCGGACTTTTTGGCCTCTTGTTCCCTGAGCCTGCCAACCCTCTTATCCAGGGTGGCTACAGGGAAATTCTTACAAATCTGGCAGTCTCAACTGAGGTGGTCAAAACCCAGACAATATACACATGTGGTGTGTGGGTCAGCCTTGGCAAAGGCTTCCCCACAGACACTACAGTGTTGAAACCCAGTGGGCCCGGTTTTTCTTTTGGGTTTCTCAGACATGATGCCAGCCTAACAAAAAAAACTTGCCTTTTTAACAGTAGTGCCAGGCAAGACCCCCTTATTGGTTCCCAACCGTGTCACGGGTCGTGGAAAAAAACGTAATGAAATCCGTTTTTTTAGAACAGATAAGAACCGGGAACCGCACTCAAAGCTTTTAAATGCTTGATTTTTAAAGTTTTAAAACAACCTGATCGGTTTGAACCGAACCGATAAACATTTACAAGTTCCACACAGAAATAAACCTGTCTATTACTTACAATACCACAGACAGAGCTTGAACCGATCAGTTTGCGGTTAAAATAATAATACTCGCGGTTGAATTTAACCGAGAAAATACTGTTTAAACCGAGAAATGAACCGAGCAGTAGGAGAAATCTCCGGAGCGACTGTTCAGTGAAGGAGTAAAGAATCTGACAGTTTCAGTTTGAAATTATCCAGACAGAGCTTCTTTAACCGAGCTCGTGCTCTAAGCTCCATGCCTGGCATGGAAGTTAACTCTTTCACCTCCGGAGCAGTCCTAATGGTGGGACAAACTACAATTGTCATAATATAGCAAGACTTCATGTTGTTTGAATACTGTTTTAAAGGTTAAAATAGTCACAGGGAGTGAAGAAAAAAGTATGGTGATTCATACAGGGCACAGTGGCCTGACTGTGGAAAAAGGAAATATTAGAGTGATTAAGATGCATGTTAGGCCCCAGAAAAATTCTGGTTTTTCTGATTACCTCACAAACACCCAGCACTGTAATCCTAACATTTTGCTGGGATGGGCAGCAGTTATGGAAATGTAGACCCAAAAGAGTGAGACCCTGGGATGCTGTAACAGAGATGGTGTTTAAGAGGGAACACAACCACCTGCTGAAAAAGTTAGAGGACCTGGGTGCGGCCAAGTGCATAGTCAGTTGGGTAGGTCATTGGCTTAGGGACAGAAAACAGAGAGTAGTGGTCAATGGGGTGGGGTCAGATGAAGGTACAGTTGCTAGGGGTGAGCCCCAAGGCTCAGTATTGGGGCCAGTCCTGTTTCATGCCTTTATCAGTGACATCGGCATATGTATTCAGGGCAAAATTGCCCCATTCATGGATAACAGCAAACTAGAGGGAAGGGTTGACAGCAAGGAGGCAGTTAAGGACCTACAAAACAACCTACAGAGGCTGGAAAGATGGCCCAACATCTGGCAGCTGAAGTTCAATGCAAAGAAATATAAGGTGATGCATTTGGGTAAAGGGAACCCAAGGACAGAGTACTACCTCAGTGGAGTCCAGCTCAGCACCACGCAGGAAAAATGGGACCTACGTGTCATCATAAGCAACACCCTTAGACAAGCCAATGCAACAAAGCTTATAGCAAGGCCAACAAAATGCTGAGGTACACAGGGAGGGGATTCAACAGCAGGAAGGAGGTAATACTTCCACTCTACAGGTCCTTGGTAAGGCCCCATCTAGAGTACTGTGTCCAGTTTTGGAGTCCACACCTGAAAAAGGATATAAACAGATTGGAGGCTGATCAGAGAAGAGCAACCAAAATGATCCAGGGTCTTCAAAGGTACTTGGATGAGGAGCGACTAGAAGTATTAAATGTGTTCTCACTGGAGACAAGGAGGGAGGGGAGAGATATGATTGAAACATACAGGTTGCTGAGAGGAATAAATAAGGTGCCATCCTCTGACCTGTTCAACAGAGTCTCCGACTCCAACACTCGACTGTACAGTGGAAGTTGGGGCGGCGGCCTTCAAGAGGGAGCTTAGGAAACACTCTTTTACAGAAGGAGTCAGGAGCCATGGATTAAATTGCCAGCTGAGGTAGTGGAAGCAAAGTCTGTGATATCATTCAAGCTGGGGTGGAACAAGGCTAAAGCATGGTCAAAAGCAACAGGCGCAGGAAGAGGCAAACTGACCTGTTCTAAACTTACTGAACTTGTTTTATTTGATTCCTCTGTGGCTTGGATTGAGGACTACTCGTATGAGAGATTACGAGTGGTTAAAGTGGACTCTATTAAGTCCCCTGAGGCCCACATAGAACATGGGGTTCCTCAGAGGTCCTTTTTGGGACCTTTATTGTTTTCTTATATATTAATCAGTTATCTCTCAGTTCAGACTATAATATTCTATTTTATGCTGACAATTTAATTTTGTTTTATCAGGCTAAATCTTTTTTTTTTTTTTTTTTTTTTTTTTATTACCTTTTTTTAATCCTACCCCCACACCCTGGCCAATCTCTCCTTCAGGCCCCCACATGGATCTTCTCACCCTGGCATCTCCCAACCCCACCACCCCACATCGCAGCCAACCCAGGTATCCCCAATGTATCTAGTCATCGGGTGGGTCCCTTACCTGCATAGGGGATGAGTCTTCTGGCTGTACTTTCATGACCCTGGGTGCTGCTGAGGCGGCAGAAGGGAGGTCCAGGAGCCTAGCGATGAGGATCCAGGAAGGCCGTCACCTAATCGACCAGAGCGCCACTTCCATTTTTCTCCCCAGGTGAGTGGTGTGCCACTGACATCACGGCAAGCGCAGACATCCACCACTCCCCAGACATTTAGGGTAGGACGTCTTGCTGTGCCCCCGGCCTCCCCCAGGGGCCAGCAGATGCAGAGCTGCATCCCCACCCTCCCCCCGGGAGAAGGCGAGCTGTCGTTGGACGCTCCATCCTTCTACCCCTGGCTGACCCTCCAGTGACTCGGGATAAATCTGTCTCTACTATTTCTTCTAAAATTCTATTTGATTTTCATATCTGGGATTGGCTTGTTGATAATCAAGTTGTTGAGGCAGTATAGCGCAGAGGTTTAAGGCTCTGAGCTGCAAATCTGGAGACCTGGGTTTGAATCCCACAGCCCCCACTTGCATATACTGTGTGACCCTGAACAAGTCACTTAACTTCCCTGTGCTCCCAGGTTGCACCTGTAAAAAAAGCTATCAGCTTACAGTGTCTCACCTGGTTAAACAATTGGAAAAATAAAAATAAAAAAAAATAATCTGATGGTTCTTAACTCAAAGAAAACAAAATCAATGTTATTCAGAACAAATGCAGTGTTGAAAGGCAGTCCCAGTTTGGAAGTTCATGATTTAGACGGAATAATAATTGAACATGTACAACAATTTAAAGTAAATGTATAATATTTCTGTACAGCACTTTGGGCTTCAGAGCCTGCTCCCCTGGGGCTGTGATAGCCCCTCTGTGGTAAAAGTTTTAATTTTAATGCACTCTGACAAGTTTGGTCCCTATTAGTTGAGCAGTGCCTTTCATTTTTATCAAACGTTAGTTTAAACTTTAGCAAAATCACTCTGAAAATTAGCCCCACAGACTTGTCTGGGTCGAGTCCCTGCACTCTCCCTGGTACTACGTCGCAAAACGGGGGAGTGTTGGAGGTGGAGCAGGCAGACTAGGAAGTGGGAAGGGATCGGCTGGATGGCAGTTCGTCCACAATTATGATCCCTTCCCAAACTTGTCAGAGTGCATTAAAATTAAAACTTTTACCACAGAGGGGCTTTCTCAGCCCCAGGGGAGTAGACTGTGAAACCCAAAGTATTATATCACACATTTACTTTGAGTGCCTTGGTGTTCTGTTGGATCCTTCATTAAATTTTTCATTGTAGGTCACTTCAGTAAGCAGGAAAGTGAACCAAAAACTTAGCATATTGTATAAATTCAAGTCTTATTTAATCGTTGAAACTAGGAAAACGATAAAAGTTGGTACCCTTCTCCCTCACCTGGGTTATGTTGCTGGTATTTACTTAAACTTGGGGTCTAGCGAATCTAATACTTCATCAGTAGCCTTCAATAACATCTGTTTGGTTAGTTCCTTTTCGTACTCATTTATGCAATTTATATTCTCAGTTAGGATGGCTTCCCTATAACCGTAGAATTTTTGTTAATTTTTAAAGCCATTTATGAGTGTTCCTTTTTTTCCCCCCTTGTCTGACCTTATCTCAAGTTTATACTGTCCCATCAATGTCGAGGTCCTCAGATGGTGTGTTGCTTGAAACAACTTTGTGTAAGCATAAAACTGGGTCCCGTGCTTTTAGTACTTCTGCTCCTTTTTACTGGTATGCATTGCCTATTTCTATTCACATGATTAACTCAAAACCAAGTTTTAAATTCATGTATAAATATTTTATTTAATAAGTCACGTTGTATTCGTAATAGGTAACTATTCAATGCTGTAATGTGTATTGCTTGTTTGTTTGTTTTATGTAATCCGGGTCATACCTGAAAAGAGACACATTCCAGTTTCCTTACCCAGTTAACAAATGAAAAATAAAATAAAAATAAATTAGACAAAAAGGGGAGTTAGGGTCCTGGGATCTGAGAAGGTCCATGGAACACATGAACAACTGGTCTCCTTCTGCTGCCTTTTTTCCTATGTTTCTAAAATGGGATGTTCAAAATGTCTCTTGGTTACTTAAGACGTGTCATCCGAAGACATCTTTACGCTTGACAACTATGAAGCAAAGCTGAGCAGTTCTAGAACACAAAGAAATGTGGAGCCGCCACTCTTGATTAAACAACTGACATTTTGGACATCCCATTTACATTTTATCAAAATATCCCCAACAGTTTCCAACAGCTTCCATTTGTATTGTTGAAGTCAGCGGATTTCAAATAGTAACTGCATTAACTTTTTTCCCTGCCACACGGCTGCATGGTTCATTTGGTCAAGGCCCAGATAGTTCACGTCATGGCACACCACTGAACATGCACATGCTGCAGATTTTAAACATCAGCTTCAGAAGACATCCCCCCCCCATGTGGCTGCATGGTTCATTAGGTCCGAGGGCAGAAAAATTCATTGCACAATATTTGGATGCCTTTTGCCGATTTCAAGCATCCTACATCTTCCTTTACTGTTTAGGTCCACTAAGACCAACACTCATTCAAACTGCTCCTAAAACGGTTGTCATTATTCACCAACAGATTACAATAAATAAAATAAATGCAAAGGTTTCAGTGAGAGAAGTGAAAAGTAATGCACTTTGGGCACAGAAATCTGGGGCAGAGTACAAAATTGGTGGAGTCTTACTGACAACCACCAAGCAGGAGAAATACCTGAGGGTAATCATATCAGATGACCCAGAAGTGGCAAGGCAGCTGGGAGGGCTAGTGAGATGCTGGGGTGCATAGGGAGGGATATCACCAGCAGAAAGAGTGAAGTGTTGTTGCCTCTGTATAGATCTCTGGTAAGACCCCACCTAGAAGACTGTGTCAACTTCTGGAGACCTCATCGCCAGAAGGACAGAGTGGAGGGGGTTCAGAGGAGGGCAACTAAAAGGGTGCAGGGTCTGCATCAAAAGCCCTATGAGCAGCTGGAGGCCGGCCAGGGGGAGGAGGATTGAACACCCAGGAACCGCTCTCCTCCTCCTCCATGGATGGGTGGGATACATGTCCCACTGATCTACCGCCACCTGGGTGACCATGGGTGGAGGTGCAGTGAGACAGCATGCAGCAGGGTGGGAGGACATTGTCCAGAAGCCAGAGCGCTTGCACGTTGTGACGTGCTCTGCCCCTTGGCTTCCCTAGCATGCTGATGTCCTGAGGGATGGCACCAGAAAAACTAGAAAAGCCTCACAATGGACTCCTGGAGATGGGACCCAAGTTGTCAGAGAAAATCCATAACCAGGCTCCAGCTGGGGCCTGTGCAGCATACACGATGCAGACTCATGGACTGGGGGGGGAGGGGGGACCAGTGGCGGGAGCTAGAGGGGGGCGGTCACCCCTCCTGGTTGCCCCAATGTGAGTAATGGCACCCCACCAACATCTTTATTCACTGTTTAGTGACCATTGTGGAGCCTATGTCTGACTGAATGCCCCCCAGCTCCCAAATGCTCCCAAACCTGGCTCTGCCACTTGGGGGACCAATGGGGGTCCCTCCTCCACTCCCAAAGGGGCAAACCAAGGCCGGATGGGGGCAGTGCTGCCAGGACCTGAAGGAGTTACCTGGGGAAGACCTACAGGAGCGTGCACAGCCTAGGAATCCCTGAGGATACGGTCCTGAGCGGTGAGTAAGGGGGCACAAATAGAGAATATATATTAAAAAAAAAAAAAAAAAGCCCCACGAAGAGAGACTGAAGGACCAAAGGACCTAAATATGCACAGCCTGGAACAGAGCAGGGTGAGGGGGGGGGGATATAATACAGCTCTTTAAATACCTCACGGGGATAAAAAAGGTACAGTAAGGAACTATTTTTCAGAAAAAGTGCTCAACAATAAGGGGACATGCTATGAAGCTGGAGTGGGGTAGATTCAGGAGAGATGTGAGGAAATACTGCTTCATGGAGACAGTAGTGGATTCCTGGAATAGTCTACGAACAGAGGTGCTGGGGCAAAAACAGTGGTGGGGTTCGAGAACACATGGGATATGCATAAGGGAATCTTAGTGGAAAGGAAGGTGGGAGATGGAGAAATCCCGAGATCAAGTAGAGTCTGCTGCGGTACTTTAGGTATGGAAAAATTGTCAAACTGGGTGGGCCAGCTGGTCTGTATATATCAACAGATTCTATGTTTCCATGCAGCAAGGATGCTGGGATGCATCTGGAGAAGGTCTGATAGTGGGAGGGCAGTGGTAATATTGCCACTGTAGAGGCTCCATCTGGAGTACTGTTTCCTGTTCTGGAGTTCGTACATGAGAAACACACAGGGATATGCTGGAGACTGTGCAGCACAGGGTCATCAGGATGATCCAAGATGGAATACCAAATTTGGGGTTTTGGTATTCCACATCCCACACCAGATTATTTTAATTTCTACCCGTTTGCTGTATAATAGTTAATGAGGCACAGCTACGGATAAGACTACCGACTTATGCTCTTCTAGCAGACTCTCACGCTTGGGATATGGAGAAATGCACTTCAATGGGCCTGTGTTTTTAACTTCTGTGTCACCGACATGGTGGTACATGCAAGGAACAGCCTCCCTGCAGCAGTCGTGGGGGCAAAAACAATAGGGATGGCAGAACGTAAACCTAGTGGTAGGAAAGAGAAGGTAAGCTGCAGATCAATTAGGATCTGGAGTGCATGCAGTAGGTAGGGAAATGGGCAGACTAGGTGGGCCAGGCGGGCCTTATCTGTTGTCACAGTATATGTATATGAACTTTATTTCTTGTACATTTGTTGCAAGCCATTTTAATCCTTTTGCCTTTGTGTAAATGTTTATATTTTGTTTTTATCATTCAGCTAATACCTTTGGACAATGCCTAAATAAATCCTGAACCTTGAAGTCCTCCAACTGTCTTTGCAGCCTTCTGTGTGCAACTGAATCGAAGGCTTTTTTGAAGTTATAACAAGGCAGATCAACTTCTTCTTGTCTGTCGCCTCAGTGACCTTGTCCAAAAACAATCAGGTTGATCTGACACAATCTTCCTTACATAGAACCATGTCGCTCGATGTCCTGCAGCCCATTATCTTCTAAGCTGGCAATCAGACTTTCCTTCACTATTGTGTCCATCAGTTTGCACATGATGGAGGTAAAGCTGATGGGTCTGCAGTTACTTGGTTCCCTCTGGTCCCCATGCAGTGAGATGACATCTTCTATTCTCCAATCCCCCGGCACTTCCCCAGACTCCAGACTCTATTAAATAGCTCACTGATCATACCCCTCTCTCTTCCTCCCAGTCTCTAGAGAGCATATGTTGAGTTTTTTTAGCCTCTGCTTCTATAGCAAACTATTGACCTGCTATTACCGGTTCATCCTTTGGACCACTTTTGGGTAGGGGTACCACCTCTGCTCATCTCCTGCCCTAGTCAGCCTGGACACTGTCGCAAAGCAACAAAATGCACTGCAAATAAACTACCCTCCACATACGCACCACTGCTCCCTCTATTCCTCCCTCTCAATCGTCCCCCTAACTTTATGTCGCCAGTCACACTGCACTTCCTTCATCTCTAAGTACTGGTTTGGTTCCCTTCCTTCCTACCTCTCCACTCTTCTGCCCTTCCCCCTCCACTCCATGCTCCCTCCACTGTAGGGACCAAAGAAACCTCTCCACTCCTCACCCCCGTTCCTCTGCTGGGAAGCCAGCCTTCTGCTATCAACTGCCAGTAGACTGAAACCAGCTCCCTCTATCCCTCCACCATTCCACCTCTGCAGTCTACTTCAGGCACCAACTGAAACTCCCACCACCCACCTGTGTCCCATAGCAGGAAGCCCCTCCTAGTTATTCTGGTAGCTCAGGTGTTTTTCTTCCCTAAGACCTTACTGATCCTTAATGCACTGCATTGCTTGTCTCTGTACCACTGTTGTCCCCATATCTAGTTTTCCAATTGTACATGTATTTGCACAACATACTTGCACTTTAAATTGTTCCACGTTTGTAGCAAAGTAGTATTAGCTACTGTACAGTTTATGTACTTTGTGTCTGTACCATGTAATGTACTATTTTATATGTTTCTCTGTAAACCCCCACCCCCCCGGTTGCACCTGGAAAAGGGCCTCAGTTCAGTGTGCCTCTCCCAGTTACAAACTTTCATGTAAAACCCGATTACCAATTTTCACATACATGAATAAATAAATACTCCTGATTCCAAGAAGCCATTTTAAGGTTCAGCTAATATTTGAGCAATTTTCCACAGCACCCTTGGGTGTAACCCATCTGGTCCGGGTGATTTATTAACATTTAAAGCTAATAACCTCTTCAGGACCCCGTCCCTGGCAGTGGTTCTTCAATCAGTTTGGCCCCACCCACACTCCACGATACTCTGCAATCCCAAAGACAAGTACACTGTAAATATACAGACCATACATAACTAAAAGTTTCACTTTAGCATTGTGAGCTGCACAGAGTTTTAAAATAAGAAATATACTGAGCTGCTTTCCTGCTCCTGCGAGCAGGAAAAACTTGATCTAGTGAACATGACCGACAATTTCTGCACCAACTAAACAGTTTTATGTAATCTGTAATGTTTTCTACAGAGTTTTAGAAATCCCAGACAAACACTGAGATCATCCTCTTATTTCAATTAGTTAATGAAATGACTTCATCCTCTGTTTGACTGAAATACATAATTCCCAGAACAATTACATCATATGCTGTCTGCACATCACTGGGGGTTTTAGGAATACAGTAGCATGGGTTTCAGAGTCATAACTGGACTCAATGTTCTTCCACTGTGAAGCTTTATTACTTATAACAGTAGCAGGAAGCACCGACAAAGGGTGGATAGGTGGACATAGACAGAGAATAGCGTTTCTAAGAATTTCTGAAGTGAGGAAAAAAATAGGCATGGCTTTACTCATGGGTCCACTGGCTCCTTTTGGGCCATGAATCCAGTAACAGGTCAAATAGTAGATTGTAAGCTCAGCACCTGAACACCGGGGGGGGGGCACAGAATGGAGAGACAAGAAGATGATTTGGCACTGTAGCTGCACTGAGAGAAATGGTATGAAAACACACTCGCTAGTGTAGGTGGTTAACTGATGTTTATTTACTTCACGATAAATACAGGTCCAGAAATCCCAAAGTGTTGTGATGACCCTGTCACTTCTTCAGGGCAACCTATAAACAGATATACTGACACACACACACACATATACATATATACATATATATATACATATATATACACACATATATATATATATATATATACACACACATATATATATATATATATATATATATACACACACACACACATATACATACACACACATATATACACGCACACACATATACACACACACACACACACACACAGACTCACATATACATAAATACACATACATTTTATATATCTACATTATATATTATATACACACACACACATTAAAAAAACAAAACAAAAACAAAAAAAAAAAACAGTCCACAAGTATACATCATATACAAACACACTATATACACCTTTATAAACACACATATATTTAATCCAGAGGGGAAAAGTGTACTAGTTGTTACAGAGACTTTTAAGAAAGTGGGCAGCCAGCAGAAGAATTTGTAACAAAATCACTCAGCTTTAGTTAAAATTCATTTTCATTTCTAATGTGATAACATCAGTTCTGTACTGAATACTGCTGTTGACTATGGTCCATAAGGCACCATGCTCTGCTCATTTTGGTTCTATGAATGCATTTTGAATGATTCCAAAATTATTTATAAAATACTATTTGATATATTATCTGTTTAAATGATATAATTTAAGGATTAAAAAGGATTCAGCTTGTTAGGTTATTATCCAAGGATGCTTGGCTCACTTGTTCTCCTTAGTCTAATTATTTAGCTTACTGTTACTCTCCTGCCATTAGATGGAGAAACAAACATGAAATCCCCTGTGGGTTACTCTGCCTTTAAAGGGCCATTTACATAGCTGCTTTTGCACTACAACAACACAAGCCTTCGGGTTACCCAGTGCTCAAGTGACTGTCAGGACATAAGCCACTCCCTGTCAGTGTCATGTTGCAATCCTGGGGATGCTGGCTGGAGTGAGCAGTGTAAACAGCCATGTGGACAGGCTGCACCGCATGCTCTGATCTAATAATAATCATTTGTTACCTCCCTCTACTGTCTTCACTGAATTTATGGCCCCTCTGCAGCCGTACCGAGTAATAATGTCGTACGCTTAATAGTGTATGACATTATGGCGCACCCCGGACCTGTGCGCTCTCCATGTTGGACCCTCCCTGGAGTTAAAATCCTAAGGAGGGGGTCTGGGGCGCAGCCCCTACGGGTGTGAGGGGCAGAGCCTCTCATAGAACAAAAGATGAAACGGAATCACGCAACGCGATTAAGTTGCACGGCATTCTGTCGTATGACATTATGACCCCGTGCCCTCTCCAGCACAGCTTGAATCGGCGTGGAGAGGGGCCATGTGGTCAGATTACATCATCTCCAGTGGTCTGCGCAAGTTAACACTGCAGCTCATAGGCTGTGTAAACACACTTAATATCTCCTGGTTTGTTTAACATCAAAGGCTATTCGGAACCAATAGTCACCTGTTTTACCAACTGTGTGCACCAGAAGTGAGGGGCACCTTGAAGGACTGGTTCAGGGTTGGACTGTGTGCTTTGTGTGAATCAAGACTTTTGTGTAATTCTCTATGGGACTACAAAATGACTGCCATGCGGCCCCTTTTTGACTCACCCTGCCATGGTGATGGAGTGAAGAGTCTGGAGCCCACCATTCGGGGCTATTGGCAACTCATGAAGCCACAAGGTACCACAGACTGCAGATGGACTTAACTCAGGTGCCTCTGAAGCAGCCAATCACCTGTCATACCATGGAACTCCAGGACTGCTCATCATGATAGACAGCCCGAATGGAGCAATCAGGTTGCACTATGTTCCCATGAAGTGCAGGAGCTGAGCTGCCCTCAAGGCAAATCAGTGAGAACTCTCAGAGAGGGACCGCTGCCTGGAATGTCTGTGAGCAAGCTGCAACAGACTGTGCATCTGCAGAGACAAACTGACAACTGCAAGCAGACTCCATGCCTTAGTGAAAGTCACCTTCCCTCAAGTGTGGAATACTGTCATCAGGGGTGTGGTCCATGTGGCCAGACAGGCCTATATCCTTTATTAATGTTCCTATTATATGTGCTGTAATGTACTTTAGAGTCAAGACACTGCCTCTTTAAAAGGATTTTAAGATTAAAACAAAATAGCCAGAATTTCTGTAAAAGCTAGGTTGGGTCTGATTCTTCTCCAGACAATGAACCGACAGGTTTATGACCCAAAAAGTCATAAACTATTAGATAAAATTGGGCATGTAGTTTCCAATAATAGGAAAGAGGTCACGTGATGGCCTGGGGTCAGGGTTCAGGACAAATGTATGGACCAAATGTAAAGAGGTTTGATGTGGAACCACAGTGACACCTGCAGGAAAAGGTAAACTGTTGCACTCCAATATCTGTACTTGCTTGCCATCTCAGAGGGGAAGGAGAGAGAGAGAGAGGGTGTGGCTTGAAAATGACCAGACTTTATCTAATAGATCTATTTTGAACGTCAGAGCAGCTTAGCTTGGAGTCAACAGCTTGAGGACTTGGAGGGTCTCAGAGCTGAGATTTTAAGCTGTTACAGTATGTGCTTTGGGTTAAAGTATATTGGGTTTTGGGACTACTTTTAGAAGACCTGTGGTTTTGTGGAAACTGATTTTTTCCACATAGTGAACAGAAAATTCTGATTTTAAGTCAGAATTTTTTGGGGAAAAAAGACTTTTCACCAAGGAAGCACCTAGAGACTTTTAAAAGACCTTCAGAGAACTGACTCTGATCACAAACTTGCTACAAATGCTGTTGAGTAATGAACTTTCACCTATAGGGAGAATACTTTCATCTCCACAAGGACACAATCTAGAACAGGGGTTCTCAAATGGGGAGGCCAGCCTCCCTGGGGAGGCCCCAACCTGTTCCAGGGGAGGCTCAAGCAAGTCTGAAAAAATACTGTATTTAAATTTTGAGTTTTATATATTTTGTTTGAAGAGATGATGCAAACTGAAAGAGGATAATGGTAGGTGAATTTAATGTATTTATTTACCAATAGGTGACAAGAGAAGTGAATGAGCCAAGGCTCATTTCAGGGTGTACCCAGGAAGGGTAGGAGGAATACATTTCAAAAGGTAACTGCAAAACAATCAAGAAATACACAATGAACAATAGTGCAAAAAAATATGAAAAATAAACTAATAATGAGTGGTGGTAATTGATCAATTTATAGCCTGATGACAGAACAGCCCAAATACAATGGTTGAGCATAGAAGTGCTAAGAACAATAGCAGGAAGAAGCAAAGTAATCCCTGAGAGTTGCTTAGGAGCAGGGAAGGATGGTGAGAGGCAAAGTATGTAGAAGGTTATTTCATATAGAGAGGAAACAGAGAAAGTAGTGTGACCCATGAAGGTACCTGCAACAAGTGGTAACAATGGTTCAAGAATGAAAATAGCAGAGTCATAGGGTTGGCCTGTGGGAGTTACAATAAGCTGAATAATAATATATATGTTAATTTTATTTAGTTGTTATTCAGATAACACCTTTAAGCACAAGAGCTCTTTTTCAAAGGTTCCACGCCGGTATAAGACAAAGAACTGAATGTGAGCCAAGTACTCAAAGGGGTTTCAATTTATTCATGGTGTACTGCGCAAAGTACAGTATGTTATTTTTCTTTGGGGAGGTCCAAGATTATTTCAATTTTTGGGGAGGCTCAAAATCTTTTCCATGGATTTGGGGAGGCTCACTGTGACAAAGTCTGAGAACTACTGATCTAGAACAACAGTATATAGCGTTTCTATAAACCATCCAGTGTTATTTTTGGTACTGTCTGCAGTTCATATATCTTCCAAATTGTAGAATGTACCATGTTGCTTTTATTTAAGTAAACTTTTACATTTTACTATCAACTCTGCCTGGAGTTTGACTGTGTGCTCTTTTCTTTATTTTTCAAATCAGAATTACAGCAGGAATTCAATTGTACAACAATATCTTTGAGTGAAATAAGCATACATCGTAGAAGTTCATATAGCAGTGGACTCCCAGAATTATATTTACTAACTGTAACAATCACGCCAGTCTGTGGGTGGCTGCAGACTATATAATATTGATCCATATGTGTAATATATATATATATATATATATATATATATATATATATATATATATATACACACATATATATATATATGGGAGAAAAAAAACAAATAGAAATACGAATATGATGGGACAGTTTCCATCAGGGAACAAGAGAGTCATTCAAGGGAAATATATAAAACCCAGGACCTCAATATAGCTCAAATTTAGAGTGCGGTCTGCTCTTTAGCAGGAGTCGCTCCATTTAGTAAATCTCGGACATTATGGGGTGCCAGTGTGTCAGGGTGGGAATAGTGGTCGTCCACCAAAGGCGGGTAGTCACTTTCTTGGCCGCTGCTAAATACAAATATAATTTACTCTTTTTTGGAAGTGCCCGACCTTCCTCCCCGATAAGCAGTAAGATCATTTGATTCATTAGGATCACATTTGAATCAATTAAGAGTGGGAGACTCCTGGTAATTTCTTTCCAATAATCTGAAACCTTCAGGCACAGGCAAAAAATATAAGAAATATTAGCCCTCGTCTGCCCACAATCTCTCCAGCATAATCAGAGATTTCCTGTTAGGAATTTGGACAGTTTATCTGGGGACAAAAAGAAATGCATACGCACTTCCAAAAATATTCAAGCCAATAAGGGGCTGAAGAGGCTTTCATAGATGGAATAATTGGCTCCAACCACTTATCATACGTGATCTGTGTATTTAATTCTTTATTCAATCTAGCTAAAACATTCTCAGTGGTCTGTTTCCAATATTCTCTCAGAACTTTATAAAGCAGGCCAATTAATTATGATGGAAATCTTCCCTCCATTGCCTCAATAATCAAACTCATGAAAGTGGGCTTCTAGAAAGGTAATACCATTCGAATGGAGCCCAATTTCATCAAATATGAACATAGCTGCAAATATCTGAAATGATGCGTGAAAGGGTGTCCAAATCTAGTCTGTAAGGATGCAAAGGGCATCACTCCATGAATATATAGAAATTGGTAAAGCATTGAAAGGCCTAATCTGAGCCACTCCTCATATACATGATCTAGTTGAGCTACTATGAACCCCTTTTCTTTAGTCACCAACCTAAAATAATAAGAGTTCTGCGAGCTCTCGAGCTCACCTAATCTCATACCATACTTTCAATGTAGTACGGGTCCCCCAAGCAAAGTCTCTAAAATGTGGCTTGGAATCCAAAGGAAAGAACAGAATGGGGCTGATATCATACAGATCATTGAGGGTAAATTCTATTAATTTCCACGGGGACATTATATGTCTATTTAGCCATTCCAGGAACACCTTAGATGTCACCGCTCTGTGGTATTCTTTCAAATTGGGGAGGTTTAAACCTCCTTTAGCTACAGGTAACTGTAGTAATGACAATTTTATCCTTGGGTGTTTCCCAGCCCAGATAAACCTGGAAAACATTCTATCCCAGGAGGTGAAATAAAATCCTGATGGTATTAAAGGTAAAGTTTGGAACAAATATAGGATCTTTGGGAATACAGTCATTCGGATAGTCTGAATACGTTGATAAAATGATAGGGGCAAGTGAGCCCACCTTCCCATCAACTGTTCTATTGCTATTGTCACAGGCTTTAAATTAAAAAGTTCCAGACCCCTGGGAATGACTACTCCCAAATAACGGATTCTATTATTGTGCCATCTAGCTGACAATTGCTTATTCAGGGCTTGGGATGGGGTAAAATTAAGAGGCAAAATCTCTGTCTTTTGGATACTGATTTTATATCCTGCGACCTCCGAGAACTTCTCTACTACCCTCAGAGTGGCTGGAACCAAGTTCTCAGGGTTTAATAGGGTCAACAATATGTCATCTGCATATAATGAAAGAGTGAATTCCCCCCTCCCCCCCAAAGGGATCCCATGAATATCTGGGTTCTGTCTGATTGCTTCTGCCAATGGTTCAATATATAAAGCAAATAAAAGCGGCGAGAGTGGGCAACCCTGCCTAGTTCCCCTACACAAATGTATCCTATCTGATAGCTGACCATTCACCTTAATGTACGCCTTCGGGGAGGCATACACCCTCTGCATTAAGGAGATAAACTCCTGTGGAAACCCAAACCCCGTCAGGGTCCTCCAAAGGAAGCTCCAGTTAACCCTGTTGAATGCTTTGTCAGCATCCAGGCTGACAAAGACCGCAGGAATACATCTCTGGTTCACATAATCAAGAAGGTGCACATCAGGGCCTGGAGCTCCGAAATTCTCCGAGCGGAAGTAATGGCCACCAGGAAGAGAGTCTTCCATGAAAGGAACTTCAATTCCGCAGAAGCTGCCAGTTCGAAGGGAGGCAGAGTAAGTTTCTCAAGAACAAAGTTCAAGTCCCAAGGGGAGGAGGAGTACAGATAGTGGGTCTCAGATGGAGAACCCCTCTGAGAAAGGTCTTAGAGACCTCCAATTGAGCAAAAGTTTTGTCTGCAAAGGGGACATGTTATGGCCGAGATGGCCGCCTTGTTTACCTTCAGAGAAGAGACACTAAGTATCCCAAGATGGCGGCCACACTGGGCTAGCCTCTAGTAACAGGAGTCGAAGTTGTGTTTTATCGTAGTTTTAGCTATCCTTTTGAGCCTAATTTTATTTATTTTGTTTTGCTTTGTCGTTATTTCGTTTTATATCTGGTTTTCTTTATTGTGGTTTGGATTCGTGAACTGTGTTTGTTTTTTCTTCTTCTCTTTTTTGGATAACTTGAGCTGGGTACTGAAGGAATATTTATTTGTGGAACTCCGACACGGTATGTGTGTGAAGAGCAGAATTTGGAGCCCCAGAGGTGGATTAAGGTGAAGCGTGGTGTAACTTGCAACGTGGAGTACTTTGGGGTGAGCAGCGAGGAGTGGTTTTCCAGCGACAAAGTCGGAAGTCAAAGTCGAGGTCGGAAGAGATTTAGGCGGTTTGTTGGGAGAAAGCCTTTCCTGGTCTGACCTCGAACCAACGGTGTGCTGTGGTGCAGCTGCCGTGGGGCAGCTGTATGTGCAGCTCTTCCATTTTCCACTGCTCGCTAGCCGGTGGGCAGCCGTAGCAGGGAGCGGCCTTGGAAAGAGGTATCAGGAGCTAGGCGAGGACCCTCCTGAAGCCGTCTACAGGTGGAATCTGGTGTTATTGGAACGTTGGAAGCGCTACTGCCTGCCTGCTGACAACTATCTAATAGAGTGGAGGAACTGAACCTTTGGTTCCTGGGTGCTCTGGATTAACTTTGCTTTGCCTCCTGGTCTCTGATCTGGTCTGATCGTGAGTTTTTACAGTTTGCTTAATCTGAGATTTTTTATTTTGAGGCTTGCCGTTTTCAATTGAAGGTGAAAGCTCATCTGAAAACTGGAATATTGTCATCAGCATCTGGAGAGACATGCTTTTGGATTTATTTTTTAATAATAAGCAATCTGCAATATGTTTATTCTTCTGAATTATTTCACCTGTGAGAGGAGTGAACTTTTTACTGGCTGACATTCTGGTGAAATTGTGACTGTCAGGACTCTTAGATTTTAGCCTTTCTAGCCTTTTTAACTTTAAAGGTTATTTGTTTTATATTGAGAGTAATATTATAATTAACTAATTTAATGTATATTATTTTATCTCTCTTTCCCAGTGGTGAGAGGACTGGGTGGGGAATATAATTAGTGTTTTTGTTTTATTTGGTTGTATTTGATGTTTGGGTTTGGAGGGTGACAGCCTCTTTTGTGAAATCATTATTTAGGGCTTGGTATTTATTTAGCCTTAAGGGGTGGGTTAATTTTTAAATTAGAACTGCTTATGTGTGTTACCTATTAGAATAGTAAATATGTGCCGGCAAAGCACAAGGACAGTTGGGCATTATTCCCCCTCCAGACTCGGAGACCTTTGTCCTTTTTCCCGTCCTCCCCTATCAATAGAATTTTATAGACGGTGTAGGGCTTTGGGGATTGTTGGAAGAATGAGGAAGCCGGGGCCTGGGTCTGGAGAGGGAATGGAAAGGAGTGGGCGGATAGGGATAGTGGGGACAAGGAGACGCCCTGGGGATGGCGATATCTGACTTGGTGGTGGAACCAGTCAGATGGTCGGACCATCACTCCATTGGGTTCAGTTTTGAGGCCACCCCTTGTAGGCCGGCCCCTATGGAGACGGTCCGGTATCGCCCTTTAAGAGGTGTTTCCCCTGACTGCCTGATGGCGGTGCTGGACCCTATCGAGCACAGGGAGATTAAGTGGATCCAGGAGAGCTGGTACTTGCCTATAATAAGGCGGTGGCAGGGGCCCTGGATTCCATTGCTCCTGTTCGTGTTCGTCCTCTCACTCTTCGACCCAAGTCTCCTTGGTTTGATAAGACTTTGAGGGAGTTGAGGAGAGTTGGACGAAGGTTGCAGAGGTGCCGGCGGAGGTTGGGTCTGGATTGTGACAGACTTAGTTTGATGGATCACTATGTGATCTATCAATCAGCAATCTCTCGTAAGAAGGCAGAATTCCTGTCCAGAGAGATTGCTGCTGCACAGAATAGACCAGCTCAGCTCTTCCGGACTGTGGACAGATTGTGCAATCAATCTGTCTGCACTCCAGAGTTTCTCAAAACGGTGTGAGAATTTTGCTCTATTCTTTTCAGATAAGGTTGCCACAATCAGATCAGATATCCATCTGACCCTCTCTAATGGGAGTGGCGATGGTCGGCAGGAGATGTCGGACACCCAGTTTGTGTGGTCTGACTTCGGCCTCCCCACAATCGATGAAACTGTGATGATCAAATTATTGCGTCCGACCAACTGAAGTTTGGATCTAGGCCCCACACGTCTCTTAGTGGGTTGTGTGGATAAAATTGGCCCCGTCCTTGCTGAGATAGTCTGGAGGTCCTTGGAGAGGGGAATTTTTCCAAATCCTCTAAAGGAGGCTGTGGTTCAGCCCCTTCTTAAGAAATCCTCCTTGGACCCGGACTGTCTGGCAACCATAGCCTTGTCTCTAACTTACCTTTGTGGGTAAAGTTATTGAGAAGGTGGTATAACGAGTTGGATGATCATTTGACCAGCCACAATGTCTCGATTCTCTCCAGTCTGGATTTAGGAAAAGACATAGTACCGGGACAGCTCTAGTGCAGGTGCTAAATGACCTCCTAATAGCGAGATCGAGAAGGACTCGGTTCCATCTTGGTCCTTCTAGATCTCTCTGCAGCATTTGACAGGTGGACCATGGTGTGCTATTGGAACTTACGGTCTATCTGTGGGCTGTCTGGCACAGTCCTCAGTTGGTTTCGATCTTACCTCAAGGGTAGGACTCAGAGAGTGGTGTCCGGGATTTTTTCCTCAGCATCATTCTCCCTATCCTGTGGGGTACCACAGGGTTCCATTTTGGCACCCATGTTGTTTGCAGTGTATATGCTGCCGTTAGGAGCGATTATTAGGCGGTATGGTCTGAGTTTCACTGCTATGCAGATGATACTCAGCTGTACGTGTCCTTTGTGCCCGGCCAAGATGCTGCCTTTTCGGTCTTCAACAACTGTCTTGCTGAAATCCAGGACTGGATGAATGTGAGTTGGCTGAGGTTGAACCCTGACAAAACTGAGGTGTTGGTTGTGGGCCAGGGCGCGGGTTCATTGGTTGGATCACCCTCGGGTCTATGGCTTGGGGGTGTCCAGCTAACTACCTCACACCGGGTGCGGAATCTGGGCGTTGTGTTTGATGACTGCTTGACATTTAAATCTCAGGTGTCAGCAGCTGTCAAAACCTCTTTTTACCATCTGAGGAACATCGCCCGGGTGAAGCACCTGGTTCCTCCAGACGATCTTCCTATTCTGGTCCACGCCTTCGTTACCTCCTGCCTTGACTACTGCAACGCCCTTTACCTGGGGCTACCGGGGGTTGAGATTCGCCGCCTGCAGCTAGTGCAGAATGCGGCAGCCAGGCTGCTGACAGGCTCTTCTAGGTCCAGTCACATAACGCCTGTGCTCCGCGGACTGCACTGGTTGCCAGTTTCCTGGTGAATCACCCTCAAGGTCAGTTTGCTGACCTATAAGGCCCTACACAATCAGGGACCTGTTTACCTAAAGATCTCCTTCACCCCTACTGTCCCCCGGCTCTCTCCGATCCACTGTCGAGGATTGCTAGATATTCCCAGGGTTCGTTTAAAAACCTCACGGGCCAGATCTTTAGTTTTATGGCGCCCAACCCTGTGGAATTCTCTACCCGGCCAGGTGGAGAGATAGCCCTACTGTCCAAAGTTTTAAAGAATCTTTAAAAACCTATCTCTTTAGCAAAGCATATAATGATTTCTAATATTGTTTAGTTTAATTTTAAAAATGGTTTTAATTATTGTTTTATTTTGTATTGTACAGGCGCCTTGGTTTTAGAAAGGCGCCTTATATAAATAAATAAAGATTGAGAAGAATGACTGAGACCCAGGTCAAACAGATGACGTAGATACTCCAGCAGAAGTCCTGCTGAACAGGAGAAAGGTTCTACGTTTTTGGAAGCGGCCCAGATAGTGAATCTTTTCCACTTCATGGCGTAAGTGGATCTAGTAGAGGGTTTTCTAGCCTCCACCAAAATCTCCGCCACTTGGGGAGGCACCGCAAAACGGGACTGACCTAAGTCTGCAGGAGCCATGCGTGAAGCTGAAGAGATTTGAGGCCTGGATGGACCAGGGTCCCCTGATCCTGGGTCAATAAACCTCGAGATAGAGGAAGAGGAAGAGGATGATCCTCCGAGTATTGTTGTAGAAGAGAGAACCAAACTTGCCTGAGCCAAAAAGCAGCAATCAGAATCATTCGTGCTCCTTCTGAAGCTAGTTTCTGCAAGACTCGTGGGATATGGGGAATTGGAGGAAAGGCATAGACGAATCTGTCTTTCCAGTCTGAGACAAACATCTCTCCAGAAAGCACCTCGCTCTGGTACGAGCGAGCAGAAGAAGGGAAGCTCTGCATTTAGAGGGGATGCGAACAGGTCAACCTGTGGTGTTCCCCAAAGTTGGAAGATACTGTCTAGGACCTCTTGGTCCAGTTCCCACTCGTGAGTCAGGGCAGAAGAGCGACTTAGCTTGTCTGCCAGGGTGTTGTCGACTCCTGGAACATGAATTGCCGTGAGGTGAAGGTCGTGTTGTGTTGCCCAATCCCAAACCCTCACTGCCTCCCTGCAAAGAGGGTAGGACCGAGTCCCCCTTGTTTGTTGATGTACCAAACCACGCACATGTTGTCCGACTGGACAGCTAGGTGGCCGGGAAGGATGTATTGGTGAAGGGCTTGGAGAGCGTACAACACTGCCCAAAGCTCGAGCACACTGATGTGGAGAGCATGTTCGAGCTTGGACCAGGAGCCCTGGGTCTGATGAGGGCCTAGATGGGCTCCCCAACCTTTGCCCGAGGCATCTGTGGTTAGAGTCTGGGAAGGGGAGGACGAAAGAAAGGAAGGAACTCCCCGAAACAGGTTCTCTTGAACCATCCACCATTGCAAGTCTCGAGGCATCGGTGAGGAGACCAGAACTGGGTGATCTAGGTCGTCCACTAACTGATCCCATTGGGAGCGTTGAGTCCACTGAGAAACTCATGTGGAGTCGAGCATGAGGAACTGTCAGGATAGCAGCCGCCATGAGCCTGAGAAGGCGAAGGACTGACCCTGCACTGACCTGCCTGCGGCCGGACAGCAGACTTATCTGAGTCTGGAGGGTGGAAGCCCTGTCCAGTGGCAGGAAGGCCCTGCCCGTGGTCGTGTCTAGAATTGCCCGGATAAACTGTAGTCTCTGGGATGGGATCAGGTGAGACTTGGAATGGTTGATGGTAATACCCAGGCAGGTAAAACCTGTTGGGTAAGGGTGAGAACAGCAGAAGTTCCTCCTGGATGCTGCATGGGCAATCATCCAGGTGCAGGAAAACTGCCTCAGTGCACGCAGTTGGCGCCACCACTGCCAGGCATTTGATAAACACTCGGGGCGCCAAGGATAGGCCAAATGGAAGTGCCTTGAATTGGCAGTGGTCCCCCTGGAATGCAAACGAAGGTATCTGCGGTGAGACGGGCGAATGGAAATGTGCAGGTAAGCATCCTGCATATCCAGGGCACACAGCCACTTGACCCGGCCGAAGGAGGGGCAGAAGGCTCTGCAACGAGAGCATCCTGAACCTTTTGTATTCCACAAAGAGATTCAGGGAACTGAGATCCAGAATTGGTCTGAGATCTCCTGTCTTCTTTGGGACCAGGAAGAAATGGGAATAGTAACCAGTCCCTTGCAGATGAAGGGGGATGGGTTCTATTGCTTGTTTCAGCAGGAGAGCTGAAGTTTCCTCCTGGACCAAGAGAAGGTGTTCCCTTGAATATGACTACTTTAGAGGGGGGTGGCAAGGTGGTTTCTGAAGAAACTATCGAGTGTCCTTCTGCGGTGAGATGGAGCACCCAAGAATCTGATGTTATCCTCTCCCAGCCTGGAAGGTGGAGGGGAAACCTCCCTCCTACTGGTTCCTCCGGGAGTCCGGAGGCTGTGGGAGAGGGAAGGAGTCGGGTGGTGTGGGGCAGTGCCGCAGCTGAAGCACCTGCTGCTTTTTTGGGAGGGCGGGGGGCTTAGCAGCTGTGGGGGCCTGGTGTTTTGTGGCCTGCCTTCCCCGGGGTTTCGCCTTGGGCCGATTTCGTCTGAGAAAGGGACGGCGCTGCTGCTGATGGGGGCGGTACATGGAGTCGACAGACTTCAGTGCCATCTCCTTCTCCTGCAAAATCGGTGATGATGTCCTTGACGTCACCGCAGCACCAACCCGGAAGGCGCTTCCTGGATGGCGGATTGCACTTCGGGACCAACCCTGACACATGAGCAAGCATGATGAGCGTGGGCCTATGGCGAGCTGAGCTCCATCCAGCAGTATCCACTGCATCGTAGGTCGCACGAAGCATGTGTCGACTGGCCGGACGTGCAGAGCGGACAAGATCAGCCAACTCCTGCTTGACTTGGGAGTCTGGCAAGGAGTCTAATTTAGCTTCCACCTGAGACAGAATGGCCTTCTGGTAGTCCCCTTTATGGGCGACATAATTCAGGGCCCTAATCCCCAGCGTGGAGGAAGCAAAGGTCTTCTTTCCACACTGGTCCAGAAGGCAGAATTCTTTGTTAGGTGGCGATGAGCTGAGGTGTTTTGGGTTGGCCGACCGGCTGTGAGTGGCATTAATCATGACAGAGTCGGCACAAGGGTGAGAATCTAGGAAATCAACGCCCTCGGGAGCCTGATATAGCCTATTCGACTTCCTTGGAAGTGGGGCTAAAGCCAATGGCTGTTTCCATATGGTGGTAACGAGGTCGGCATGAGGCTCTATCCAGGGTGGCACCAAGGTAGGAGCTGTCATGGGCAGATCCAGATGTTCAGCGAGTTTCAGACGCTGAGGATCTGGTTCCAAGGAGTGCCACTGATGAACCTCCTAGATTTTCCTTAGCAACTCTATAAAAGAAGGATCTTCTGGAGGAGACTGAAGGAGGAGTCCTTGGCCTGGGCTTCGACAGAGAGCATGGCTCGTCGTCCCTTTCGGAGCAACCATAGGAGGAATCTGAGGAGACGGAGGGTGAAGAAGAGGAGGAGGAAGAGGAAAAAGACTCCCTTTCCCGACCAGGGGGAGGAACAGACCCCTTGGGAAGCCCCCGGGGAAGCGTGTCCTGCCCCTCTCTGGACCCAGACAGAAGAGCCCTGGAGTCCGGAGGTGGTGAGGAAGTGTGCTGCCTAGGACGTACGGGAACCTGAGATGGCACCGTCATCGGCAGGCGGCTCTCAACCTCCCTGGTGAGCTGAGCCTTAGCCTCAGCCCACCAGAAGGCCAGAGTATCCTGCAAGTCCACCGGCAGCTGTGGGGGCAGTGGAGGAGGAGGCGGGGGATAAGGATATGGATTGTACCAGTATGGAGAGTATTCAAAACCCGGCTGCAGATAGCCCGGCGTCAGGTATTACTAACATACTAAAATGCCAGCAGAATAGGCCTAACGGTCTTTCGTGTCTGCTCGTTTGGTCAGCCCCCACCCTGGGTGCTGACCTTGCTGCCCCCCTCGCCTTCTCTGGCTTCTCCTTCCCAGTTCGGATATTCTTGCTGCATTGATTTGCTTCCAGAACCCTTCCCTGTACCTGTCCCACCCCTCTTGAACTCCTCCACTGTCTCTGCCTCCACCAGCCCCTAGGCAGCGCATTCCATGGCTCCACCACCCTCTCAGTGAAGTAGCACCTCCTCCTTTCTCCCTGAATCTTCCCCTCCAGCTTCCACCCATGCCCTCTAGTGGCCCCCTCCTCCTTCCTTCAAAGCACCCTGACTGTTCCTCCCCTATTTACCCTCTTCATGTACCTGAAGACCTCTATCATGTCCCCCAGGTCCCTTCTCTCTTCCAATGTGTACATATTTAGCTCTTGAAGCCTCTCCTCATAGGTCCTGTCCCCCAAGCCCCAAATCATTTTGGTTGCCCTCCTCTGGACCCTCTCCAGGAGGTTAATGTCCCTCTTTAAGTGTGGCCTCCAAAACTGCACACAGTACTCAAGGTGCGGCCTCACCAAGCAGTTATACAGAGGGAGTATCACTTCCCTCCTTCTGGAGGTGATCCCCCTAGCGATGCATCCCAGCATCCTGTTGGCTTTGACACTTGTAGGAGGGCAGCAGCCAGAGTTGTTCGTCTTGACATCCACCACCACCCCCAGGTCCCTCTCAGCCATCGAGACTTGTAGCATTTCCCCCCCCAGGGTGTACACTTGGCCCGGATTTCTGGCCCCCAGGTGGAGTACCTTGTATTTCCCTGCATTGAACCTCAGCTTCCACTTTCTAGACCATCTTTCCAGGGTATTGTGGCATAGGGTACTGCGGTGTCAGAAAGACCGGCATCTGATACTGCGGCGCCGGATACTGTGGTCCTGGGTACGTCAGCGTCGGTAAGGATGGAGGATACCCAGGAGCTGTAGGAGCTGTTGGAGCAGACGGCCCCGCCGGTGGCCTCACGGGCGGATCCACGTTGGAGGGCCCGGAGGTGGGGGGACATCTGGAAGCGGGATGTCGGCCAGAGTCGGTAGAGCCGGCGTCGGGGACCGGCATCCCGGAAGCCGACGCCAGATCCAGCGCACCCACAGGGGCGGGTCCGACAGAGGAAGGTCCCCAGCGTCCACCTGGGGATGATGGGAAAATCCCGTTCGTGCTGGGGACTCCGGTCCCCAGATGGCAGCGAAGGCTGCGGAGAACCAGGAACGACGGATGTAGGGAGGTCAGTCGTCGGTTCCGTCGCTGACCGGGCATCAGGCGAACTGACGTGCGGCTTTACAGCGAGCTCCCAGCGGGCACGGGAGGAGCCGCGTCTGGCTTATGGGAGCCTTCACCGGAGGCAGACCGAGGAAAAGGATCGGCCTGGTCCGATGGGAGAGGCGCCCCCCCGAAGGGTCATGCGTGTTACTTGCCTTCTCCATGCGGACGTTGGAGGGCCAATGCCCAACTTGCGGAGTCGCCACGTCCAGTAGGCCGCGAGCCTGTGGCCAACCGGCTGAGGCCTCCACTGTCCGGAGGCGCCCGAAAGGCCGAGCGGCCAGACGGGCGGGCCGACACCCCCTCGGAAACCTCCGAGGTGGCTGTTGAGGAGCAGTTCCCCAGAGGGGACACTACCTGTGACCCGGCAGCTCCTGAGGGAGATGCGGTAGAGGAGCCCTTGTCCCGGTGCCTCTCCTTATCCTTCTTCCGATGGCCTTCTGGGGAAGTGGACGCCTGCCTCAGTTTTTTTTGAGCTTCTTCTCCATCGAACTCATTTTTTTCTTCAAAATATGGTCTTCCAGGGATTGCTGATGCCTTTTCTGGGTAGTTGCGTTGAAGCTGAGGCAGTGCTGTCACTTCTCAACCGGGTGATCGGGGCCTATGCAAAACAGGCACAGGGAATGGCCGTCCTTGTGCATTAGTTGGGCTCCGCACAAGTTGCACTTATTTTTGTGCTCAGAGGGTGTAGGGGATGACATACACCAATGATGTACCTGACGTTAATTGAAAAAAACAAATTACTTTGGTAAAAACTGACGAAGGGTAGGCTGTCGAAGCAACTAACTTTTCCGCGAGGCGCTGCATGAGCTAACGCGCGGAAAGAACTGGAGAAGGGCGCCAGGGACCGCCCTTTATACTGACGTCTCCTGACGCCGGTCACCTGACGTGGGGGTGGTCCCTCTCCAGGGACTGCTAGCTAGAAATTTTTCCGTGGGGTCCTGCCACCTGCCAACGTCAGTCCGATATGTAATTACTGTACCTACTGCAAGAGCCCTCTCGAAGTAAGATCTACAGTTTCTAATCTCACACGTAGTAATCTTGTTTCTTCCAACGGGATCCACCAATATAATTACTTTTTGCAGTGCTCCTTTCAGACAGTACTCTCTGGAGCCAAATGGAATGCTATGCTAGTGATGGACTCTTTAGCTCATGCATTCAATTCAAAAGCTGCCCAGTTCAAGTGCCTATATTCTAACCTTCAGATTTCTTCTCTCCACTACAAAGACTAGATGCACTGGAGATTCTCTCTCTCTCTCTCTCTCTCTCACTCAGACACACACACACGTTGTTACTGAAGTGACATTTGATCAAAAAACCTTTTTATTTAAAACTAAGAAGAAAACAGGACCGTTCTAGTTTAAAAATTGTTTAAAGTTATTTAAAATGTTTAGAAGTGTTGCCAAGACAGACAAGCATGATTTATGCTTAGTCTGTCTTGAACAGCAACACTTCTCTGTTGATTTAAAAAACTGCAAATCTCTCCCCCACCCCAATAAAAACCTGAAAATGTCGGAAAAGACTGAAGAGAAAGTTTGAAGAGGGGTCCATGGGCTGACCAGTCCACCCTCTCTAAATATTTGGTTGAACCTTCCAGGGCCACAAAAATCACCCCTGATATAGGTGAGGGCCCTGGCAAGAGAGGCACTGAACCGGCTGACTCCCCGGTACCTGCCAAGAAAATGTAAAAGACTAAGCACACGGAGACCCCGGCTGGAATGCCACAAGGGGCTCCTCAAGTGCCTGCTCCTACACCAATGCCTGCTGACCTGGCAGGCTTTGAAAATCATGCAAATGCTGCAGGGCTTTATACCTCAGGAACGCCAGTTTCCATGCCCATACAGCACTGTACCAAAAGGTTCTGTGGCAGACTGTGCTTGAGACTGCAGAATTTAGTCCTTCCTCATCAGTATCTGAATTATTAGATACTGCTAGAAGAAGTATGGAAGCCTCAGAGTACCTATTCCAAATGACAGCAGACATCAATGATACAACTGCCAGGTATGCGGCAGTTACTGTGGCTATGAGGAGGTTTGCATAGTTTAGGACTACTAACCTCACTCAGGATACCCAGAGCTAGGCATTGATTTTTTCCAGTCAAAAATAATTCACTTTCGGGTGAACAGACTGAGGGCCTACGTAAAAAGGTGGATGAATAGAATACAAGCCCACCCATTGTAGTAATATACTGCCTTCACCCTCTTCCTCGACATATGGAAGGGGTGACGGGGTAGGTCTTCTTTTAGAAGACTATTCTACCAGACAGAAGCTGTGACACAGCAGCAGTACAAGCCACAGCAGGGTGGTTTTGTTTGAGCTAGAGGCAGAAGAGGATCCAGGCATGGCTCCCAATTTGCCCAACCTCAGCAACAGGCAAAACAAAATCCCTCACTTTCCCTTCAGGCAGCTTCCCCAGTTCCTGTAGAGGGCAGACTGACTCACTATTTCCAGGAATGGTTAAAGAGCACCATTGTTAAGAGGGTTCTGGAAGTTGTGAGTCAGGAGTTTGTCTCCAAGTTTCAAATCCCTTCCTCCTTTAAGAACAAGACTGTTCAGGGAAGTTCCTTTCACAGAAAGAAAGCTGCTATAACAGGAGGTTCAGACTCTGCTCTTATTAAGGGCAATAAAGCCTGTTCCTTCCAGATAAAAAGGACAAGGGTTTTATTAAAGGTATTTTCTGATAAAGAAAAATGGGGAGTGGCGGCCTATATTAGACCGCAGACTTCTTAAAAAAAAAAAAAAAATACCTAGTAAAGCCCAGGTTCAAGATGATCACACTGCCCAGGATTCTGCTAACACTACAGAAAAGAGACTGGCTAGTTTCCTTACGCCCAAAGGACGCAGACTTCCATATTCCTATAAGGGAGTTGCACAGAAAACATCTGAGGCCAGACTCCCTTCAGGCCACTACCAGTTCTGAACGCTACCCTTTGGTCTCGTTTCAGCAACAAGAGTGTTTACCACATGCCTGGCACTGTTGGTGCACGAGACTAGGTGTTTCAGTTTTCCCTACCTGGATAAGTGGTTAATCATGGGAAAGTCTTGCCAGCTGGTGAGAGAGTACCTACAGGTAACCCAGGACCTGTTGCAGTCCTTGGGGTTCCTTATTAACATCAAAAAGTCAGTCCTAACCCCTGTACAGCTATTATAGTTCATAGGTGCAGAAATGAACACCATTGTGGGAAAAGCTCTCTCTCTCTCTCCCCTCAAGAGAGGGCAGACAGCATTCTGCACTTGCCAAGCTCATTTGTCCTGAATGAGCCGAAGCCAGCAAGACAACTTCTGCAACTGTTAGGCCACATGGCCTCAGCAATAGGCACAGTCCTGAGTGCCAGGCTTCAAATGAGAGCTGTTCAATTCCACCTCAGGGCACAGTGGCGTCAGAAGCAAGACTCTCTCAAAACCCATCCCAGTAACAAAGGAGTTACTGCAGGCACTACAGTGGTGGAGGGAGCACACCACCCATGGCACACAGAAAACTGCAGAATCAGTCCAGTTTATAAACCTTGTAGAGATGAGAGCAGTTTGTCTGGCCCATCAGGCCTTCTCTCATTTGCTCCACGGAATGGTGGTACAAGTCAGAACAGACAGTACAACAACAGTGTACTACATCAACAAGCAGGTAGGGACAAGGTCCATTCCTCTCTGCACAGAAGCAATGAGAATCTGGAGTCTAGCTTACTCTCTCAGTGCCTCCTTACAAGCAATTCCGCCTGGCAAGGCCAACAAGTTGGCAGATGCCTTGAGCAGAATAAACCAGGCCCATCACGAATGGACACTGAACAAGTAGGTGGTGGGCGTTCTGTTCAAGAGGTGGATCATTCCAGAGACAGCCCTGTTCGCATCCCACCAGAACCACTACCTACCTCTGTATTGCTGCAGGGCCCCCTGCCAAGGGAACAGTTCCCATGTATGCTCCAACGCTGGACTGGTCAGGGAAGGCACCTCTATGCTTTCCACCACTTTCCTCGGCTACTCTGGGTGCTCATCAAGCTCAGATCACAGCCAGCCTCAATGATCCTCATTGCCTTAGACTGGGCCAGACAGCCCTGGTACTCCCTCCTGCTGTCTATGTCTGTGGCCAAACCGGTCTACCTTCCTCAGAGGCAGAACCTACTGACCTCCTTCTAAGGGAGGTAATATACCCCAACCTCAGGACCCTTAGACTCAAGGCATGGCTCTTGAGGACTTACAGTATGCAGGTTTGCAACTCTCTGAAGGTATCTTGGAGGTCCTTAGAGGGTATAGAAAACCCTCCACCAAGAAAACCTATGCCTCAAAGTGGAAAAGGTTTTCCAAGTGGTGTGCAGATAATGGTATGGTTCCAGCTCAAGCTGGTACCAACCTTTCTGGACAATAACACATCTGCATTCCCAGGGTCTGCAACATTCAACACAGAGTGCATTTGGTCTCGGTATCAGCATACATTCGGGATGGGAAGGATGCCTCCTTGGCATCAAATCTTATCTTCAAGAGATTTTTCATAGGGTTGGCCCACCTGTAACCCCCTCACAGGGAACCAGTACCAGTTTGGAACCTAAACATTTGTATTGTTCAGCTTATGCTTCCCCCCTTTGAGCCCATGGTCTCTACAGACCTCAAGTTTGTTACTTGGAAAGCAGTTTTCCAGGTGGCCATCACTTCTGCCAGAAGGATAAGTGAGCTCCAGGCCCTGTGTATTGAAAAGGATTATACCTCTTTTCACAGGGACAGGGTAGTGCTGAGAACAATAGGACATTCCTTCCTAAAGTGGTCTCAGACTTTCATCTGAACCAGTCTTATCACCTTGCCAGTCTTTTTCACTGAGCATTCTAGCTCAGAGGAATGTAGTCTCCACAGTCTGGATGTAAAAAGGGCTTTGAGTTAGTACAGGACTCACACCAGAGACTGTAGACAGGATAAGCAACAGCTTTTCCTCACCGATGGAGAGGTAGGTAAAGGGAAACCTGCCACTAAAAGAACCATCTCTCGATGGATAGTTCAGTGTATCCAGTTTTGCTACTCAAAAGTAGGCAAGGAAGCCCCAACAGTACGAATTCCACAAGGGGTACAGCTGCCACCATTGCAGCTACCAGGGAGATTCCACTGCTGGAGATGTGTAAAGCAGTTACCTGGAGGTCAGTTCATACCTTTACAGTCTTGGCTCCCAATCCAGAAGTGTGCCAGGTTTGGCACAGCAGTCCTGCAGAGTCTTTTTTTTTTTTTTTTTTTTTTTTTAAGTAGGTTCTATGCGCACCTCCAAAGGTACTGCTTCGTAGTCTGCAAGAAGTAATAATACTAACGGATTCCTGGGGTTAGAAGAAAAAAATAAATAAAATAAATCACCTGTAGTAATCTTGTTTCTTCCAACGGGATCCACTAATATTATTACTTTCCCACCCTTACCGCCCCTGCTAGAATCAAAAAGGCCTCTTTAACACTGACAATGAATCAGCTGGAAGGATTTGCCACCTGTTGGCACCCTCTTTATTTTACATGTTTTGATAGCCATGTATGTTTGTTTCTCCTTCTCAGGTGAATCTGACATTAAAAAATATTTCTTTGCTCTATTTACTGACTGTTGGTTGCCCAGTTGGGGCAATTGTTTTATAGGAGTTCTAACTGAATATTAATAGGATCTCTTTGCAGGCTCCAAAGAAATCTGAGAGTTAGAATATATGCACTTGAAATGGGCAGCTTCTGAACTGAATGCATAAGCTAAAGATTCCATCATTAGCATAACATTCCATTTGGCTCCAGAGCAGTGCTATCAGAAAGGAGCACTGAAAGACGGAATAATATTAGTGGATCCCATTGGAAGAAACAAGATTACTACAGGTGAGACATTTTTTCTTCCACCCTCCCATTGGGAAAGGAAGGTTGGGGAATCTTCCTGAACCCTGCAACTGCTCACGAGTTCTGTAAAAAGGGAATCCTCTCTGCAAACAGGAGGTCCCACCGTGCCCTTTGGGGCTGGGCTCGTACAGTCCAATTATAGAAAGATTTTCGTAACCAGATGTTGATGTTCGGCACACCAAGGGGCATGGAGTCCTAGATGGGATACTGGTGAAATCAATTTGGTACAATAACATAGAAACATAGACTTTGACGGCAGATGAGGACCGCTTGGCCCACCTAGTCTGCCCATTTCCCTACCTAGAGGATAAGCTGCAGATCCTATTTAACCAACAGCCTATTTCTTCCTACCCCCCCCACAAAAAAACTGCCTTATGTCTGTCCCATGCATTCTTGAATTCTCCCAGTTTTAGACCCCACAACCTCCTCAGGAAGGCTGTTCATTGCGCCCACAACCCTCTCTGAAAAAATGCTTCCTCACACTGCCCCTGAGCTGTCCCCCCTCTATCTTCAAATTGTGTCCCCTTGTTCTTGCACATCTCTTTTTCTGAAAGATGCTACCATCTTGGACTTTGTTGATTCCACTGTGGTACTTAAACATTTCTATCATGTCCCCCCTTTCCCTCCTTTCCTCAAGGGTATACATATTAAGCTCCTTTAGTCTCTCCTCGTATGGCTTCTCTTGCAGACCCTGCACCGTTTTAGTTGCCCTCCTCTGAACTGCCTCCATCCTGTCTATGTCCTTGTGGAGGTGGGGTCTCCAGAACTGGACGCAGTACTCCAGATGGGGTCTCACCAACTGTCTGTACAGGGGGGATAACAACTTCCTGTTTTCTGATGGTGATGCCTCTTCCTATACATCCCAGTATCCCCCCAGCCCTCCCTACTGCCTTCTCACATTGCTTGCTTAAGGTCATCTGATATGATTACCCCCAGGTCCCCTTTCCATTTTGTTACGACCCCCATTGTGTAATCTTCCCCTGGGTTCTTGTTTCCCAGGTGCATTATTTTGCACTTCTTTGCATTGAATCCTAGCTGCCATATTTCTGACCATTCCTCCAACCCTGCCAAGTCCCTTTTCATCCTTTCCACACCTCTTTGTGTATCAACCCTGTTGCAGATCTTTGTGTCATCTGCAAAGAGGGATACTTTTCCTTCCAGTCCCTCTGCAATGTCACTTGTAAAGACATTAAAAAGGACTGGACCCAGTACTGAACCCTGCGGTACCCCACTAGTAACCCCCCTTTCTTAAGAGTGGACTCCATTTACAGTTACCTTCTGTGTCCTGTTGTTCAGCCAGTGTTTTACTCAGGGTACTACCCTGGGACCCACTCCCAAGCTGGTTAATTTGACTATTAATATTTTGTGTGGGACTGTCTCAAATGCCTTGCTAAAGTCTAGGTAGGCCATGTCCACAGCCCCTCCCTGGTCTACTACTTTGGTCACCCAGTCAAAGAAATCAAATAGATTCGTCTGACATGACCTTCCTGCTGTGAACCCATGCTGCCTTGAGTACCTAGAGGCCAGTGGGGCACAGGACCCAACAATTCTTTCCTTCAAAAGTCATTCCATCACTTTCCCTACCACAGAGGTCAAACTGACAGGTCTGTAGTTTCCTGCATCTGTCTTGGTCCCAACTTTTGTGAAGGAGAATCATATCAGCCTTCTTCCAGTCCTCAGGTACCACACCATCCTCCCATGATTTCTTAAAACGGGCAGTCAGTGGTGTCACTAGTTCTCTGCTTAATTCTTTTAGAATTCTGGGGTGAATTCCATCTGGCCCCGTTGCTTTGTCCACCTTTAGTTTTAGAAGTTCTTTCAGAACCCTTTCTTCTGTGAAAGGACTAGCATCGACCCCCCTCTCCAGAGTGCTTCTGTTAATTGGATTAGGCACCTCCCCCACTTCCTATTTTGTGAATACTGAACAGAAGTATTCATTCAGTATCCCTGCTTTTTCACTGTCAGTCTCTGCCCACCCACCACCCATTCTATTAAGCCTCACTATCCCTCCCTTTGTCTTTCTACGCTCCCAGATATACCTATAAAAGGTTTTATCCTCCTTCTTAACCAAGCTGGCTATCTTTTCCTCAGTTTGTGCCTTTGTTATTCTGACTACCCTCCCTGCTTCCTTCTGCCTTAACTGGTACAGTTCTCTGTCCTGCTCCGTCTGTGTTTCTTTATACTTCCTAAATGCTATCTTTTTCTCCCCAACCATCACCGCCACTTCTTTTGAGAACCATAGTGGCTTTTTCTTTCATTCCGATTTGTTTATTTGCTTCACACAAAGGCTTGGTGCCTCTGTGATGGCAGTTCTGATATTTCCCCATTGTTGCTCCACCCCTCCTTCTAGCCTGTTTGCTAGTGCTTTTCTAAAGCACTCTCCCACCTTGCCAAAGTCAGCCCTCCTGAAGTCCAGAACCCTCACTTTTGTATGGTTTGACTCTGTAGCTGAGTTTATCGTGAACCACACTGTTTGGTGGTCACGTGTTCCCAAATGGCTACTCACTTCTAGATCTGAGATCCTCTCACTGTCCCCATTTTAAAGTATGAGGTCTAAGATTGCTCCCTCACGAGCAGGTTCCAAAACTAGCTGTCTGAGGCATGCCACCGGAAGGGCATCAAGAATGGCCCTGCTTTAGGATGCTGCTGCAGCAAAGGTGCTCCAGTCAACATCTGGCATATTAAGGTCCCCCATCAACAGCATCTCCCCTTTCTCTGCCACCCTAAGAATGCCTTTTATCATATCCTTGTCCATTCCCTCTCCCTGACATAGGGGGTCTGGACACAACCCCTGTGCAGATTGTGGTGCCATTTCCAGTCTCTAAGGTGACCCACAGTGCCTCCTTTCCTCCCTGTTTACTCTTTTGTTCAGTTGCTTTTATCCCTTCCTTACATAGAGAGCTACTCCCCCGCCTCCCTGTCTTTCCTGAGGCTGTGCACCTGGTATGTTAACATCCCAGTCATGGTTCTCTGTGTACCATGTTTCTGTGACTGCTGCGATATCCAGGCATCCCTCTTCCATCAAGGCCACCAGTTCAGGAAGCTTGTTGCCCAGACTACGGGCGTTGGTACTCATTCTCCTCCATTTCTTGATGGCCTTACCCCTTTTTGCCCCATCCCCGTCTTTACTGCATTTGTCACTTTCTCCATTTACCCCTGTGCTTCTCCATATTGACATCTCTATGTTAGTGTCTACCTCACTTAGTACCCTGATTTTTTTTTGGGGGGGGGCTAGGATTTCCCTACTCTTTTCCAGTGTCTCCCCCCTTGGCTAGTTTAAATGCTTGCCAATGAAGTATTTAAACCTATAACCTAGGATTCTGGTTCCCCTCCTGGACAGATGCAGACCATCATGCCAGTACAGGCCTGCGTCCCTCCAGGTGGACCCCCAGTCCCCAATGAAGCCAAATCCCTGAGTTCTGCACCAGTTTTTCAACCACTGATTGAATCCCATGGTGTGGAGCACCCTAGCCTCACCCGTGCCATAGACAGGCAGCACCTCCGAGAAGGTTAACATGCGTGCTATTTGTCTAAGGCCCCTCCCCATCTCCACAAATGCTTCTTGCACTGATCTGATCCCTTCCTTAGCCAGATCATTTATCCCTAGGAGGACAATGATATCCAGCTCCCTCCCCTGTGCAGCTGCTCCTGCGATCCTGAGGATTCACTCCCCATCCCTCCAAGCCATGGCGCCAAGCAGGCACCTTACTTCCCTCTCCCCTTCCTCCCCCAGTTCTACCTTCCTAACAATCCATGCTACCCTCCTGTGGGTCTCTTTTGTGGAGGTTCCCAGCACCCTCCTTGGTCTCCACTGTGGGTGCCTCCATAGAGCACCACCCTTTTCCAGAACGGCATGGAAATTGCGGAGAGGTATGACTGAAGGGATGCGCCTCTGTTCCACCACCCTCACCCTCCCTGAGCCCACTGTGGTCCAACCACTCTTCTTTCTTGGCAACCTCTGAGGCAACGGCAGTGACCTTGGTGGTCCCTGGGTGGGACAGGAGGTCCCATAAATCCTGGCCAACTCAGCCTGGAGATGAGCAACCTCCTCCCTCAGCCCAGAGAGGTGTCTGCAGATGGGACAACACTGCATCCTCCAGAATGTCTCCCAGACTGCTGCTCCACAGCCACTGCACTACACCACTCCCATGTCTTTTTTCTGGCCCCCTAACTTTTGTTTGGAATACTTACTCCTTCCTCTGTTTATTATTAATTTTTTTTCTCTCTCTAGTTACTTACTGCCTCTGTGCCCTTTTAGCTCCTGATCTTCCTGTTCTGAGACAAAAAGTTCCTCAATTTCTCAGTAGTCTCCTTACTTGCTCAGAGTCAGACCTCAAGCAGCTGATGGGGGGACGGAGAGCTACTCTTGCCCTTCTAGGATGGTGAGTCTTTGGTGGCTCTGTGATCACTCACTTCCTGCTTCCAAACAGGAAGTTCCTGTTGTCAGTTAAATCCTGTGCCTATAAAATTAGAACTGGTTCAGGGTGGAGGGAAGGAGGGCGATATAATCCCAGTACAGAAGTTTTAGTTATACCAGTAGCTCCTTCCTCCTGGTGTTCTATCTGTTCTCTGGCAGAAGCTATCTAGGGAAGTGTTTAAATCTGGTTTAAACCTGGCTCCTTCTAGCTAACCCACTTCCCTACTTTGCAAATCTTTCTACACTTAGTTAATTTCACAGATAACAATTCCCTTCTGACACCTGTGACAAGCACCTAGATAAGTACACAGATAACAGATAACAATTTACTTCAACTACCTCTGACAAACTCTTTTTTTTTTGTTTTTACTCTAAATTGAAGGTCCCAGTACAAAGAGTTCTAGTTCTTAGTCCCAGTAGAGAAGTTTTAGTTATATTTGTAGCTCCTTCCTCCTGGTGTTCTGTCTGTTCTCTGCTCATTCTCACGCCACTGGGTGCTGGAACTCTGTGCAGGTCAAGAATGTGACTGAAAGGAATCTTACAGTATGGGAAGGTAGGACTCTGGCCAGGAAGTACTGTACTGACACTGCATTACAGCCTAAACCTGCAGTGCTGGCAGCAAACCCAAGGGCAGATCCAGCCCCCTTTGCCTCAAGAGTGGAAAACACAGATGGGTACAATCTAGCCTAACTACTAAGGTGTTTTATTTCTCTTTTCTTTCATATTGAGGTTTATTCCTCAGTCACTGTCAATCTTCAGGGATTTACCCTGTTAGAGCCTCAGCTACCACCCAGCCCTAACCATCACCTAGCTGATACCTCTGCTATTTCCCCAAGAAATCTGTCATTTAAATGAGAGCTGGGGTATTTCAGCTCTTCACAACAGGGCTGCCATCTATCCAATGATGCAACGTGCGGGTATGTGGAGGCCCACTGAAGGCAGGCCTTCCCTGTGTACACATTCCCCCATTACATAATCAGTGCTCCTTTCATTTTAAATAATGTGTAGCTCCCTTGATTACCATTGAATCGGTTTCTGGCTGGGCAGCATATTAAGGAAACCCATGACGGGCATGATAAAGTTTATCTGCCCTGCGGGACATAGCCAGCACCATATCTAGCCTGTGTTAAGCTGGAGTGGCAGCATTCCTCAGTGCAGGAACAATACGAGAAGTGATCTTTGGAGGAGACTCTGGGATCTCCAGAAAGTCCACCAGATCTTCTCTGGTGACATTATCCTCCTCAGTATGGAAACCCATGGCTGAGGATAATTGTTTCACCACACGGAAAAATGCGGGGTCCTCAGGAGGAGACCTAGGGGTATGCTTGACAGTGTCTTCACTAACAGAGGAGGCTGTGGACTTGTCTGAAGTAAAGACTTCCTCTTCCTCATCAGGAAGAATGAGTTCAGGGTAGTACTCCTCTTCGATGCCAACCTCTTCTGAAGTCAGAGGCACCAACAACGGCTTGCAGGGTGCTTCCTGCAGTCAATAAGGAGGCGTTGACGCCAAGGCTGCCCTCAATAACGCTGGTGAAGTGGGCCTGTATGTGCCCAACTGGTGAACGATCCCCGAAGTGAACTTGGTGAGCATTTTGTTCAGGTAGACGACCATTGAAGGCTGTGTTGGAGTGGGGACAACAGCACTGGGACTGAAGACCCGCCTGAGGGGCCCTGCGAACCTGAAGAGCTTGTAGCCATAGAAGGAGAAGGGGGCAGACCTTGATGGGAGGGCCGATGACGAGCCTGTTGTCGGACCTGGAAGTCGACGACCGGCCGCCCAGAGCGTCAGGCAGATACACTGTCGGTATGGGTCTTGAGGGCACAGAAACCCGGACAGCAACTTTGTGCATCAGTGTAGCCACAACCAATGAACCCACGGACAAAGGAGGAGAGGTTGTTGGGGAATGAGATCGCCGCGGGGGGGGGGGTCCCCGATCTCGGTCTTTCTTATGACTTTTCCCTGAGGACTTGTCTCGTGCCTTAGACGCCTGAGGGTTTGACAACCCTGCTGGTGATTGAGAGGCTAGGATGCCAGAGTGCCCCTACATGGAACTGGCTGCTTGCTGTTCCTTAAGGAATATTTCAAAGCCTTTTTGCGTCACCTGTGGGCTGTTCGATTAAGCTTCTGGCAGAAACTTTGTGGTCAGGCCCAAGACAGCAGATACAGAGAGAATGTTAGTCTGTGGAGATAATGATCTTTCTGTAGCGGCAGCGACGGGAGAGAGAGGACAAATAATGAACTCTCGCCATAAACAAAATAAATGAATGTCTTATAAAAAGAGATTCTAAAAGTAACAGGTAAGAAAAAGCCATAGGCAAAATGGCACGAAACTGCATTGGAGCTTCCATGGAAACCCATACGAACAAGTCAAACAGTATGAACAAGTTGACAGCGGGAAAGAACTGTGAAGGGAGCAGTCAGTGATGTCGGCAGACACTGTCGTCGTGGGCGGCCCCAGTTGTATTGCTGAAAATCTTCCGTGTGGATCCTACTTCACCGACTGTGAAGTTCCTATGGTGTGACCTGATGATTGAGATATCCCTGAAGATCTACCAACTTTCACCAGCTGGTGCCAAAGCATCTGATTAGAACTTTTAGCCAGTATGGGAAATTTTAAAGTACTTTTTGCAAGTATGGAATTTGCTACAGTTCCTATATAGTTTTTAATATTCATTGAAATAGTGTGCCGCAACTTCTGCTTTTCATTGCTGGCAAGCACCATCTCATGAGCAGCTGTGCATTTCCCTCACTTTCTTACTTTATGCCAATATAACATGCCGACTTTGACCGTTGGTCAGTAGGTCATATTAGCCTAAAGTAAGCGAGGGAAGTGTGAGACTACTCATGAGATGGTGCTTGCCAGCAATGGAAAGCGGAAGTTGTGGCACACAGTTTCAATAATTTAAAAAAAAAAAAAAACACATATACAGGTACTGTAAAAAAATTCCAGTACTGGCTAAAAGTGTTAATCGGGTGTTTTGGCACCACCTGGTGAAAGCTGGCAGTTTTCCATTTTAAAACAATGTATATTGATCCCTGGGAAATGCAATGCACTGACGTTTTCTAGAGAGTGGGAAATGTGGGCAGTAAGGTGTCGCATGACAATGTTTTCTACATAGGCACATTGAAATAGGCAGGTGTGAACAGAATCGCATAGTAAGATTTGGCACAAGTGTTACTAGAATACTCAATTAGATAATGTTTCCCATACAGTGTAAAATGATATGACATATAGGTTGAAAAAAGTGGAAATTGCACATTATTTCTGTTTCATATTACTTGCATAATCCATAGGATGAGCATTGGTAGCAACCCCCCGAAGAGTCAGAAAGAAAAAATTACTTACCATAGTAATCTTCTTTCTTCCCAGTAATACTCAGGTATTCATAACTTGATGCAATAAGCCTTCTAAGCAGAACTGCCCGGAGAGATGGAACATGTGCAAATGATGGAATCTTTTGCATGAGCCACTTTTCAAATGCTGCATTCTACTAACTGCTTTTGCTCTAAACCCCTCAGATCTCCTAGAAGCCTGGAAAGACAGGCAAACGAGGACTAAGTGTATTGAACATAATGATGGTAATAAAAATAATAATTATAGTAGGAACTCCTTTAACACCCAGAAAAAAGGCCTCCAACAGGATGGGACAGCATATGAAAGAACACCCCTGAATGGCAGAATCACCTGACAAGGGGGAATTACAATAGTGAACACAATCACAACATATGTTCCAGAAATGACATTTATACCACTGAGAGCACAGTATACAGGAATGCAAAGACTAAAAAGTTCTGGAAGGGGAGGCAGGGTGGGAAGTTATGAATACCCGAATATCACTGGGAAGAAAGATTACTATGGTAAGTAATTTTTGTTTGCTTGCACGCATGTGCAAAAAACATAGTGCCATCATCCGATTTTTCGGAGGTGTGGCACCCATCTTCCAATTCAGTCAGTGTGTTTGCAGGCACGACCGCAGTTCTCCAATGAACGCTGCAGCGGTCTATGACAGCAGTTGAAAATGCAGTGGCAGTACAGTTGAAAGGGAGAGCTACGCTTCAGTGAGCAGCGATTAGATATTGCATGCTCATGTGCGCTCTACACACACACACATGCATACTGTGTGCTCGTGCTCCCCCCCACGCACACACTGTACTGCCAACCGGGGTGCCCAATCCCCCGTCAGCTGTGCTGTGCTCCCCTCCCCCCAACAGAGTTCCAGGTGCCGCACTGGGAGCCCACCCCAGCGTGGCAACAGATCGTATGGCTGACGGGGGTGCCCAATCCCCCATCGGCTCCATTGTCTCCCTCCTCCAAGAGACTACAGGGTGCCACACTGGGAGCCCACCCCAACGTGGCAACAGATTGTATGGCCAATGGGGGTGCCCAATCCCCTGTCGGCTCCAAGGTCCCCCCAAAACAGCCTTCCAGTTGCCACGCTGAGAGCCCACCCCAGCATGGCACAAGTCCCACGTCGTCCAAGTTTAAAAAAAAAAAAAAAACCTGAAAGGAAAAAACCTTCCTTTGCTGACTGTCCTGACCCATCTCTCCCCACCCGCGGCCACCCTCTGCGCACCCTACCCCCACCCCCTCCTCACCCCATAATTACCTCCGGAGCTTGGCACGATGATCTTCAGTGGACTGGGAACACGTCTGCACTCTTCAAAGCCAACCGCGAACTGAAGAAATGCCGGTAAGCTATATAATGTAATAAATAGGGTTTTTTCAACTTTAGTGCATATCTCGGGCATTTTGGGGAATTTTTTCATCAAATTTTCAACATGGGGTTTTTGGGACCCCACCTCATGAATTCTGTCACCGTCATGGCGTTAATCGGCCCTGAAAGGTGATTTCGTGGTCACTGCGCGGAACCACCTTTTGGGACAGATCTGTGAAATGACAGGTGTCACAGTTCATGAGGTAGGCCCCCAAAAACCCTACGCTGAAAATCTGGTGAAAACATTCCCCAAAATTACTGTTTTAAGAGCATGCGTTGCGCTGTTCCTAAGCACTCTCGTAAGTTCACGAATTTTCAATATTTTCACTCCAGATTTTCAACACTGCCATTTTACCACACCTCCTTATGGGCAGTACAGCTGTCATTTTTTTACATCTCGGCCAAAATGAGTTTCCGCCCATGTAGCATACAATGGCGCAGTCTGTGTGTGAAATCAATGTTCGGGACAGATTAAGAAAATCACAGTGACACTGTTCATGAGCAGAGGTGTTAAAATGGCTATGTTAAAAGTTTGGTGAAATAAGTCCATAAAATGACTGTTACGAGCGATCATTGCGCAGTTTCCACGCACCTTCGTAACTTCATGGATTTCTAATATTTTCAGTCCAGATTTTCACCGCTGGCATTTTTCCATACTTCATTATGAACAGTACAGCTGTCACTGTTCACACCACGGCCAAAATGTGTTTTCGCACTTCCAGCGCAGAAATGCATGGTCGCTGTGGGAAATCACCGTTCGGGACAGATTAAGAAAATCACAGTGACACTGTTCATGAGCGGAGGTTACAAAATCCCTGTGTTGACAATCTTCTGTAAAAAAAAAATCCCCAAACTAATAGCATTAGGGGTGTGCGTTGCGCATTTTCTACGCATGCTCGTGACTTTACCAGTTTTTTTTATATTTTCACTGCAGAATTTCAACATTGCCATTTTTTGCACCTCCCATGTACAGTACAGCTGTCATTTTCACATCTGTTAAAATGTGTTTTCGCACGCGTGGTGCCAAATGGCGTAGTTGTTGTGCGAAATCAGTTTCCGGCCAACAAACTGATATTGCCACTGTTCATAAGGTGGGGGGGTCACAAAAAAAACATGTTGAAAATTTGGAGTGAAAATGCCAACAAATGCCTGAGGCATTAGGGTTTCCGACCATAACGCCCCAGCCTGTAGAGACTGAGAGGCATCAGGGGTGCGACCTGGGATTCTTACCTGTAATGCTCATACCATTCCACACCCTGCAACCAGTGAGAGGCATGGAGGTGTGCCTTGGACTCTTCGGCCCCAAAGTTCACCCCACTCTCCTTTACAGGACCCATCTCGCCGTATTTCCTGATGGAATGGGGTGAGCATAAAGACCAAAGACCCCAAGGCACACCGTGACACTTGTCAGTGTCTGCAGGGTAGGGTGTGGTGAAATGGCGTGGCCGTTATGCCTGATGACCCAAAGGCACACCCTAATGCCTGTCAGTCTCTGCAGGGTGGTGGTGGGGCTGGCTTCAGTTCAATACTTCACTGCCATTCCTATTATGCAGCTCTCTAACTCCTACACTGCCAATGCCAATACCAGCAAGCAAACATTCGGCATTGACGAATGCTAGCTTGTTCTAATCCCAGTAATACTCTGGTAATTCATAAATTTGAGTAGACCACAAAGCAGTACCACTGGAGGTGGGCACAGAACTGTATTTTGGAAACAGACTCTGCAGGACTGCTGTGCCATACCTAGCATCACCCCTGGATTGAACATCCAGGTTATAGTGCTTTGTAAAGATGTGTACTGTTATTAGTTAGTTGCTTTACAGATGTCCACCATAGGAACATCCCCCACAGCTGCTACGGTAGCAGTTGTGCCCCTTGTAGAATGGGCCCTCAACCCTGTTGAGGGTTCCTTTTAAACCTTAGAGTAGAGCAACAGAAAAAACTGGACACCATCCAGCAAAAAATGAACCTGTTGATGCTGGATTACCCTTTCCCACATTTCATAGGTCAAGAACAGGTGTTTCCTGTCCTGCCTATGGACTGTAGTGGCTGTCAAGTAGTAGCTAAAAGCTCTTTGATGTCCAAACTATGACAACTCCTTTCACTTGAACCAAAGTGTGCAGTGAAAAGAGACAGGTAAGGCAATGGTTTGGTTCAAATGGAAATTAAAAACCATTTTTTCAGGACCACTTTGTCTCTGTGGAATGAAATGTAGCTATGTTCAAAGCAGGGAGACTGGGGCTCGCTGATTTCTCTGACCGAAATTACCATAAGGAAAAAAACAATTTTCATGCGCATATCTCAAATAAACTAAAAATATAGGCTTAAAAGGGGAACCCATGAGCCTACCCATACTGGCCACCTGTTCCTTGTGAGGGTGTGTACAAATGGGAAAGGCCTTTAAAAAACCTTTTGAAAACAGGGTCTGAGGCACAGAGAAGCATTCTGTCCACTGAAATATAAGTGTATGCTTTTAAGGTACTGGACTTTAAGTCCAGTAAATGCAGTAGGTAAGATAGTCCAGCACAGCTGGGACACCAGCCTTTACTGTTATGGGTGAAGCCCTTAAAGAGCCTTTTGGAGACAGGATCTGGAGCGACTTGAAACATTTTGTGTAGCTAATATGCAGGCTGATGCCACAGCTAGGTGGACCTTAAGGGTGCTGGACTGCAAGTCCAAGGAATGTAAATAGGAAAATAATCAAACACAGCTGGGACCCCAACATGTGCTGGTACCAGTTTCTAGTTGAATACCAAACAGAAAAAAACTTTTCCATCTGAAGCATAGATTTTCTTAATAGAGGTATTCCTGTAACCACTTAAAATGTCCAAGGCATTTTCAGAAAAATACAAGTCTACATATTGTAGGCCCTCAAGACCCATGCCTCGAGCCTGAGTTTTGGGTACAGGAGCCTCCCTTGGTTGAAGGTTAACAGATTGTGCCTCTGAGGGAAGGTGTATTGGTTCAAACCCAGACATGGAGAGTAGCAGAGAGTACCATGGCTGCCTGGCCCAGTCCGGTGCCATCAAGAGCACTGATGCTGACTTGCACCCGAGCTTAAGAAATACTCTGTACATCAGAGGGAAGAGCATGGAGGTGCTTCCCTGACTAATCCAGAGCCAGAGCATCCAGGGGGATTGGTTCCTGTATCTGGTGGTCTGCCATAGTCTAATGGCAGGTGGTGGTTCAGGTGGGACACAAACAAGTCTACATCTAGTGTGCCCCACCTCCTAAAGATTACTTGCACCACCTGACTGTCCAAATCCCATTCATAATGGGACTAGCTGATTTGAGTCAGGGTATCTGCCCAGGTTTGTCCTTGCCTGCAGATGAATAGCCTGCAGGGGACCCCCCAACCCCCCACCCCCATGGAGCATCCCTAGACAGACTCCATATTATCATGAGTCTTCTGCAGGCAGGGCTTGACTTTATCCATCCCTGCTTGTTTGTGTAATACATTGTGGTGGTACTGCCTCTTATGACCTGTACCACCTTTGCAGTACTAGTTTTGTGAAAACCTGTAGTGCCAGTAACACTAATCTTGGCTCCAGCAGGTTTGTGTGCAGAAGTGACTCTACGCTGGGATGGTGTGAACCCCCAGATGGGAGCCCCACACTAAGAGATGCATCTGTTGACCGAACAACTGATGGGGACTCTTGCTGAAAAAAGGGACCCCTTTCCTCAGGTTGGTTTCTTCTTTCCACCCTTGAGTGACCTGTAACAATGATTTTTGTTACCAGAATTAGTTCTGAGAGAGGGACCTTTCTCCCAGTGAACCCAGAGGTGTAACTGAATGTCCCTCATCTATAACCTGGATTCCAGGACTATGCAAGCACCACGTGTCATGGGGCTGAAGAAACTGTCTTTTAGCTTTTAGCTTGTTCAGGCTGAATGAGCCCACTATCAGTGGGATACATCTTGCCTTGCTGAGAGGCAGGTAGACCCTGCCTTACAAGGCATCTAGCTGTGCTCCTATGAACCATAGTGCCTAAGCAGGCTGAAGGACAGAACTTTAGATTTAATCGGGAACCCTAGCGACTCTAGGAGCCAGTGGGCCACTTGCTGGGTTGATTGTACAACCCCCAGCCAGTCATCTAGGTATGGGAAAACTGTGACACCTCGTCTTTGAAGGTATGCCAGAACCCATGCCAAGCACTTTGTGCAGACTCTTGGGGAGTATGAACCTGAGGTACTTTCTGTGAAACTCGCTTATGAGGGTGTGGAAATAAACACCCTTTAAGTTCAGTGATGCCAACCCTTCCCTTGTCTGAAGCGTTGGCAGAATCAGTGACAAAGTTATCATTTTGGACTTTGGCCTTGTTAAAAATGCCCGTTTAGTACCCTGAAGTCTAAGACAGGCCAGCACTCCCAGTTTGCTTTGTGGTACCTTTTGCTGTACTAGGACAGGCTCCACTGTGTGACAGTAACACGTTTTGACTATTTTATTCTTTTTTTTTTTTTTCCTCAACTGTTGGCAGCGATTTGAACTCAGACAGTCCCTTACTCACTCTGGTGCCTGAAGTACCCCTGCTGTTGGTACTGCGGATACTGAGGCACAACTCTAGCCTGATTAAAAAAAAAGGCTTGGTGTAAAATGATCCGTCTCTGCCTCCCCTTCCATATGTTTAAGTGGAGGGGAAGCTTTCTTTTGCAGAATTGCTACTATTGGCGGATTCTGTATACATCCACCTTTGTAATGTAAGGCTTTATCTTTCTTCCAAGAGGGAATTACCCTCAACTGGAAAATACATAGCCTTGGTTTGGGTATCCTGAATGAAGTTTGTGACTCTCAGCAAGGCAAACCTCCTTTGAGCCACTGTATCTGCCATTTATCTGGCAGCAGTGCCAAAAAAGGCAGCAGTCACATGACTGGTATTTGACTACTCCCAAACCCAACTTAACTGTTTCAGCTAGATCATCTGACAGGGAAGTCTGAGCCTTGACTGCCATAGCAAGGACAGACTGCCATAGTGACTTTTGGTATTGAGCATCAAAGGGTTGAAAGGCGTGCTGTCAGTTTTTCTGGAATCCTTGTTAGGGAGAATGCCAGGGGTATCTTTGCCTTGTTACAGGATGTCACTTGTACTACTTCTTGGTGGACAGGGTGGGGGAATAAAAATTCAGCTCCCTCCCTGTCCAGCTGATATTTCTTATCCAGCCTCTTTTCAAGAGGGGAAGACAGAGCTTGGAATTTGTAGAAATCTTTAAAAGTATCTTTCCTGAAGAATGTATTCACAGGAAGGAGAAGCTTTTTAGTGGGTGTCAGACCAATAATTTCTCACAATATGAAAAGTGAGGAATAATCCTCAAATGCTCTGTGGGAATAGCCCAACTCCTGTTCAGGAAAAAACTCAGTTTAATAGGTTCCCCTTTCTTCTATTTAGTCATAAATATATATTTTTCCTCTTAATAATAGGAAGACTGAGCAGAGGAGACAGACTCTTTGCAGGGGTCTGCTGTTGAGAAACAGACAGCCCTTGCAAGCCTAAAGGTGTTTTTTTTTTGTTTTTTTTTTTAAGCCATTCCAGGCATTTTTCCACATTTTCTCCTTGAAAGTTTTACAATTTCTGTAGGAGTTGTTAGGCTTTGTAACATGGCAATAATCAGAATGCTGGAATGGGCACCGGCGATTGGTGAAACGGCATCATGGGGTCCAACTCGGACCGGGTATTAATCCACGATAGATGCCGTGTTCAGAATGGTAGTACCAAACTGAGCCAGATCCCTAGGTTAGCAGCACTGGGCACAGGTGAGGAGTGAGTCTTAGACACGCAAGTGCAGCACAGGGAGAGGGAGACGAGCTACACGCAGAGTGCAGCACAGCGGAAGGCAGCACACCGGAGAGGCACTAGCAGCACACGCTGCACAAGATGCAGTGCTCAACATTGGACAACTGTGCCAGAGGCAAGGGGAAGTGACCCGGGCTGTATGTAAATTTCGGAGTGATCGGGCACCGCGGCAACTGAGCAGTGCAGCGGAGACCTCCAATGCGTGGCACAAAAGAAATACCCATGCAGATCCGCACAATTTCCGCACTGGCATGTGAGCCGCACTATTACCTTTCCTTACACGTAGTGAATATTTTGACCGCATCAGAATCTTAATGCTGTTTTGGAACGAGACTTGAAAGTGCAGGAAAAAGATCTCCTCAGAACTTCAAGTCCCTCTGTTATCTTGTTCAAAGCAGACGAAATAGGCTCCTGGCGACTCGTCGCGCGGTCCATGTTACAAGCGCATTAAGCCACTCCAGTGGTGGCATCTAATGCGATTGATGCATGTTTGGGCAGTTGTTCGCCCTCGGCCTCTGGCCACAACCCTCCAAACCATGCATCAATCCAGCATTAGATGCCACCTTCGTCGTGGTTTAATGCTTATACTTGTAGCAGGCACAGAAGCCCCCAAATGCTGTCCAGCAGGAGGTTCTCTGTTTGATTTATTTGAGAGAACCACGGAGTCAGCCGGTTCAGTAAGTCTCTTAGGAACTGCTCTCAGGGGTAGCGGTTACAATAAGTGTTGTGGTTTCAGCCACGGTAATTTAGGGTGTCTGCTGGTCAGAGCTAGAGGGACCCTTAGGTGGTGATAACTTTTTCTTTAGCCTTATCCAGGCATGTTTCAATCGTTTTCTCAGGACATGTAATGCAGATTTCACTCTGCTTGGAAATGTACATGCCCAGAGAGGCAAACAAATATTGTTTGACTTAGCAAAATATCACCACTCTCAACACATAACTCAAAACCAGGATCACCAGTTTTCTTTCTCAGTTTTTCTGACATTTTCCATATAAAACCGATAAAAGCTGTAACCGCTAAAAAATGTATTTATTTAAACTTTATTAAACATATGCGGTTGGTTCTGGGACCGATCGGGACCAGAAACCAAAGTAAAATGAACCGAGGCTATCAGTTCAGGAACCGGTATAAGCAGTTCTTAAAACAAGCTAAATTAAATAAAATTAAATATAACTAACAGAGTTTTCAGTCAGAAAACTCTGATAAATATAAAATAACCCCCACCCCACCCGTTATACCGAACCGAGAAAACTAGAAACTTATAATTTAAACACTAAAAATACAGGCTTACTTAAAATTACAAAAAGTAAAAGGCAGCAAATGAAATGTAAAGATACTTATATATATTTTACAAGTTTTCTCACGTCAGAACAAGATGACGAGGAGAGGATCTCCTAGCATCTCATCTTGACAGGCAGAGAGAAAAATCTGAGGTGTTTAGAGCAAAGGCAGTTAGTAGAATGCAGCATTTGAAAAGTGGCTCATGCAAAAGATTCCATCATTTGCATATGTTCCATCTCTCCTGGCAGTTCCGCTTAGAAGGCGTACTGCATAAAGTTATGAATTCCTGAATACTACTGGGGTTAGAAATAAATACTTTCCATATAATGATATATTATCCTTGGTTTCTACAGGTCAGAGAATTATTGCTGAGCACTCAACATTCTCGGCCCATTTAGTAACTTAAAACTAATATTAAAAAACTCTGTATGTACGGTATTAACTTTTACGTGCAAACATCAAGCAGAAGTGTGTTTCCAGATGGATTGACTCGTATATGCTTGTTGAAAAATGCCATGAAATACAAATTAAAAAGAAACTGGTTATTGTTTATAATTGCAGGAGTACTATACAAAGGTCTCTTGAACAGTCAGAGCAATGAGCTACAAATGAGTCTGCTACATCCAGCAGACCTGGGTTTCATTCCCTCAACTTTCTGGAGTAAGTCAGAGATCCTGGGTTGCTCCTGGAAACAGGCATTGTGCCTAGTGGACATTACATGATTACCGGAAAGAACAACAACAAAGGTTTGTGGGTGTTGAGATAAGAAAATAACCTCTCCCAAAATGTTTTAACCTAGGGACTGCTTTGGCCTTCTTCTCCTATACAGTATGAGCTCCCATGCCCATCAGTCATTCCAGTAAATGAGCTTGGTGTGGTATTTCTCAAAGCAGTCCTCCAGGCACAGGTCTCGCTGTGTGGGACACTGTGGACAGTAATCTCTCGTGTCTCTGCAGAAGCCTTTTTGCTGCTGTCTCCAACATCTCTTTTGGGGTCTAGCCCTCCTATCAGTAGGTGGGAGTGTTCTGCAGAAATGCCTTTCAGTCAGTCTGGCTACACCCCTGGTTCATTTCCATTTTAGGTATTTCTGCTATATCAAAATAGGAGATGCAAGATAACATTAGTTTGGAAATATAAGAAGGGTTTTAAAAGATGCCTTTACCCTGCACAGAATAAAAACGTTGTACATAGCCAGTTGAGACAGGTGAATAGCTAATTTCTTTTATCAAGCCATAGTTTTTCGAGTGGCATCATAGGTCTCAAACATTTGCTCTTTTTTGTCCACACCTCCCATGTGCTGCCTTTTTCTATAGTCTCTTTTAGCTGCTCCAGTGAACCAGGGCACCTCTCAGAGGTGCCCATTCAGCCATAGTCTCTACTCCCTCCAAGATCCCCTTCCTCCGGGAATCAGACTGTTGAGCACCCCACTCCCAAGGACCTTCCCGACCCTCGGTCACCCCCCTAGGGAGGGACCGCCCACCTACCTGGTGGCCTTTCCGAGATTAGAGGGTCAGACCTGCTTGGGTGGGATCAGGGGAGCCGGTGGAGGGATGATTCGGCATTGGAAGGAAAAGTATGTCTCTTTGCAGATGACACAAAGATCTGCAACAGGGTTGATACACCAGATGGAGTGGAAAGGATGAGAAGGGACTTGGCAAGGTTGGGGGAATCGTCAGATGTGTGGCAGCTCAGATTCAATGCAAAGAAGTGCAAGGTAATGCACCTGGGAAACAAAAACCCAGGGCAAGAGTACACAATGGGGGGTGAGATACTGGCAACAGTAAAAATGGAAAGGGACCTGGGGGTAATTATATCAGCTGACCTAAAGGTGGGCAAGCATTGTGAGAAGGCAGTAAGGAAGGCTGGGAGGATATTGGGATGCATAGGGAGAGGCACCAATAGTAGAAAACAGGAAGTTGTTATCCCTCTGTACAGACGGTTGGTGAGACCCCATCTGGAGTACTGTGTGCAGTTCTGGAGACCCCATCTCCGCAAAGACATAGACAGAGTGGAGGCTGTCCAGAGGAGGGCAACCAACCTGGTGCAGGGTCTGCACCAGAAGACAGACAAAGAAAGACTAAAAGAGCTTAATATGTATACCCTTGAGGAAAGGAGGGAGAGAGGGGACATGATAGAAACTTTCAAGTACCTCAAGGGAATCAACAAACTCCAAGAGGGCGGCATCTTTCAGAAAAAGAGATGTGCAAGAACAAGGGGGCACAATTTGAAGAAGAGGGGGGACGGCTCAGAAGTAATGTGAGGAAGTATTTTTTCACAGAGAGGGTTGTGGATGCATGGAACAGCCTCCCCAAGGAGATTGTGCAGTCAAGAACAGTGGGGGAATTCAAAAATGTATGGGACAGACATAAGGCAGTCCTAGTGGAAGGTAGGAGGAAGTAAGCTGTTGGTTAATTAGAATCTGCAGCTTATCTGTTAGGTAGGAAAATGGGCAGACTAGGTGGGCCAAGCGGTCCTTATCTGCCGTCAAATTCTATGTTTCTATGTTGAGATGTGGGCTAGGCTCCTGGAGCCATCGTCACCTCCCTGGTCCTCTAGGGTATTTTGATTGTGGTTGCCCACTGGAGTGCAGACATGCAATGACGTCTGGGCCCTGAACACCGCCACTCTACCCCCCCCAATTATGAAACCGCTACCCTGCAAGGCCCCTGATCTCCAACAGGGGCCGCTAAGAAGTGGTGCAAGTGCCCTAACCCACCTCAGGAAGGAAGCGCAGTCCTAGGGGTGCTCAATTCCTTCCCTCTCCTGCTGACTCCGGTGGCCAGAGTCTGTTCATATATCCAGGTTGCCAGCGTAGCATGAGGTGTGGAGTCCAGTGCCTCAATCTTCAATGCCACTGAGCCAGCCTCATGTGCTTGTTATAATCTAAAACATACTGAGGACTGTTTATCAGTTTGTCCTGACCACGAACCGTAACAGCTGCGTTAGGTATGTCATGAATTGTACTTGGAAAATACACATCTTTTTTTATCTGTGAATTTTACAGCCCGTAGTTCATCATATCGGAGAGCACTGGTCTCTCTGCCTTTTTGCTTTTTGGCTGCCAACTCTTTGGGAAATCCCTGGCTGTTGAACCTGATTGTGCCACAAGTCACTGTATGAAAATGACACAGGACATTAAAGAGAGAAATCCCAGTGTGGAATTTATACACAGAGGTTGTAACCAGAGTTTAGTAAAGGATGAATTAGGTCCCACACAATTTTCTCATTTGTGTTCAGAGATTTGGGGGGGGGGCTCTGGAACATCTTATGTGGCATCCTTTCTTGAGTAGATTCTGAAACAGTACGTTTACCCACTGGAACTTTCAGAAAGTCTGTACAATTTAATTTCATATTGGGCATGTTTAGAGGAAGGTATTGCCTAATTATTAATATACAATACTCAACACCACATTTCCAAAGGTAATATAAAAAAGAAGCAACCGGCCTGGTGGCACTGAGGGTTGAGGCACTGGACGCCACACCAGCGACCCGAGTTCAGGAACGAGCTTGGGTCACCAGGAGTTGGCCGGGGGAGAAGGCTAGAGCATCCGACGACAGCTCGCCTTCTCCGGGGGAGGGTGTGTCCTCTAGACCGGCAAGCGGTGACCCCTGGTGGAGGCTGGGGGTGCACCAGCTGCTGGTGCCACTGGGGCATGATTGGTCGGGGGTGCAGGCCTTGGACCAATCAGCTTCAGGGATGGGTCCTTGGGGGGATAAGGACTCTACGGGCCTTCAGCGGGTATGCCTTGACGATGGGGCATGCAGTTCGTCCCATCCTAGAAAGACGGAAAAAGCCACTCTGGGAATCAGGTAGACGTGGTGCCGAGCCGGGTCCCACTCTACCGCCACCTGCCCAGCTGAGTCGGGGACCTGACGAGATCTGAAGGTTCGGGGGGGGGGGGGGCAAACCACAGCAAGATGGAGGGCACCTATCAGTAAGGCAGGACGGGGGTACGGACAGGCTTAATTGGCATCTCCCAAAGAGGAGGCTCCGAAGGGGAAGGGGGAGTATTAAAGTGAAAAAACAATACATCAGTAGCATTAGATAAACATTGGGATTTGATACGAGAGGAGCAAATTAATAGCACTGCAGACTAATACATACAATACGGACAAGGAAGTGTAATGAAGTATATTGGTTTCTACTCACATTAACTGCTAGGCAGAGAAAGAAGATGGGGAAGCCAGAGGGGGAAATTAGAAGCAGCTGCAGGATAGAAAGAGGAAGTTGAGGAGGGAAGCTGAGATGAACCACAGGGAGGAGGAGTGCCCAATTTGATGTGGCATTGAATTTCAGGGCTTCGAGAGCCTATAGGAGAATGATGACTGGCCTACAGAGGTGGTGTGTCATGGTATAGCTAGGGTACGGGAGTCATTAGATCTGAATGAGAGAGGAGCTTTCTGGAGTATATACGAGTACAGTCTTGCTTATTTATATTGTCATGACCAAAATACTTTAATGCTTTTTATTTTTAATTCAAAGACAGGAAATCAAAGTAACACAGCCCCTTTCCTAAAGTAATCAATGAGTGTAGGGAACATGTTAGAACATCTGTTTTACTTGTTTTTTTACCATGTATGAGAGAACACATTACTTCCATGAGTTGCAAGCACTGCATCATGGATATGTGAGCTACTGTTTAGAAATTTATTTGTCAGGGAATGACAGAATTACTGCATAACCCATATTATTTACATATCAATGATGCAGCGCTTGCAAGTCATGGAAATACTGTATCCCTCTCATACATGGTAAAAAGCAAGTAAAACAGGTGTTATAACAGGTTTTACTGATTGCTTTAAGAAAAGAGCTGTGTTACTTTGCTCTCCTATGTTTTGAACACTAAAAGGAAGTATTAAAAATATTTCCGTCACTACACTATAAAGAAACACTCTACTCATATACTCCAGGAAGCAAGTGAATTTGTTAGAAAAAGTGTTACATAGCTATTTTGCTACTGATTAAAAATAAAACAAAATTTCCCACAGAATTGTGCAGTCCACAGAAAGCTTGCCAGTGCACAGTAGTATTTTCGCCATGGTGCGTTTCACTTTGTTTACATATAAACATTAGCACCAATGTGTTTATAATGCTTTTGTACTTTACAGAAATGTCTAACTTAACCATAAAGTGTTTACCCTCAGTTTACACGTGGAACTATTTTTTTCAGATGGAAGGATAGGCAATAAAGTTTTTTCCAGTCTTGAAATCACCTTTTCTGAGCATTATTTGTGTCTTTCATGCCACCCAGCTTAAAAAGAAAAAAATACTTAGCACAGTAATCTTGTTTCTTCCAAGGGAATCTTATATTCTGACTAATGCAATATGGTCTCACCACAGGACTGCCCAAGAACTGAAATGGTTAATAGAACCTATGCAAATGATGGAATGCTAGGCTCAAGCTCGGTTTTCAAACCACTGTCCCTGGTAAACAGCTTTTCAACCGCCAGATTCTTACGATGTGTGTGCAGTAAGTTATCTATCTATACTAACACTACTATGAACAACTAAGTCCATTCCCATTCTAAGTTATCATTCATCAAACTCCTCAAAAAGGGACCAGTAAGACTTGAATCACAGATGCCCAAGAAAAAAAAAAACACAATACTCACAGGTTTGCAACAGTATGTGCATAGCTGGAGTGCAGTGACCCATAGGTTCGTAGCAAGGGAGGTAGGAAGGGAGCTCAGAATACAGTAAGATTCCCTTGGAAGAAACAAGATTACTATGGTAAGTATTTTTTTCTCCAAACCCCAGGAAATCTTACTGTATTCAGACTAATACAGACTACCCAAGCAGTACCTTCGGAGGTGGGTATAGAACCTACATGGGAACAAGCTCTGCAGAATTGCTGTGCCAAACCTGGCATCCCTGCTGGCCTGAACATCCATGTAGTAGTGCTTGGTAAATGTGTGGACTGTTTTCCACGTAGCTGCTTTACAGATTTTTCACCAGAGGAATATCCCTAGCAGCTGCTAAGGATGCAGCTGTACCCCTGGTCAAATGGGCCCAGAGGCCAGTTGGTGGCTGGCTGTCCATTTTGCTGTAGGAAAATTGTATGCAAGCAACAATCCAGTGTGCAACAGATCTTTTTGTGGCTGGTTTCCCTTTTCCAGCCCTCTGTAGGTGAGAAAGAGTTGAGTGTGCTCCTGCCTGTGACTCTGTGTGATCCAGGCAGTAACTGATTGCCATTTTTACGTCTAGGCTATGCAGCCTACATTCTCCTGAAGTTGACTGGTCAGTAAGAAAAAATTACTCACCTTAGTAATTATGTTTCTTCTAATGGAGTCTTGCTGTATTCTGAAAATTGCAGTGATTCCCAACCTTTGAACTGCCCCAGAGAACAAAGAGTTAACTTTCTATGCAGGGCATAGAATGCTGAGCTCGAGCTCAGTTGAAGTCTCCGTCTGGAGTGTTTCAAACCTAAACCATCAGATTCTTACAAGCCCAACTAAACAAAAAATTCTATGTGGAAATTGTAAAAATTCCCACTAGCCAACTGGCTGAAAGTTTTGATTCCCAAGGAAGACTCAAGTCAGAAACCCAAAACCAATCTACTACAAATAATAATAAATCAGCACCCAAACAAAAGGAGGAGCGTGGAGCAAAACACCCCTGGGTGCAACACTGCACCTGCCCACCCACTTCCCAAAACAGGTTCTGAGAGGGAGGCGAGGGAGAACAGAATACAGCAAGACTCCATTAGAAGAAATATAATTACTAAGGTGAGTAATTTTTTCTTCAAATGAAGTCTTGCTGTATTCTGACAATTGCAGACTACCAAGCAGTACCTCCAAGGAGGAGGGACAGAACCTACTTTGGGAATAGGCTCTGAAATACTGCTGTGCCAAACAGAGCATCACTCCTAGCCTAGATATCCAGAGAGTAATGCTTGGTAAAGGTATGGACTGTTTTCCAGGTGGCTGATTGACACATTTCTAAGAGAGGGATATCCCTGGCAGCAGTCAGGGAAGCAGCTGTACCTCTTGTGGAAAGAGCCCTCAGGCCTGGGGGTGGAGTTTTTCCCAGTTTTTCATAGCAGAATTGTATACAAGAGACAATCCACCTGGCAATAGATCTTTTGGTGGCGGGTTTGCCCTTTCCCACTTCTCCATAAGTGAACTGGTGGGAGTCAAACCTGTGACCCTTGGTACTCTCTATGTAGTAACTAAGGACTCTTTTGACATCTAAACTGTGTAGCCTCCTCTCTCCTGAAGAAGAATGATCAGTGAAGGAAACAGGGAGAGACATAGACTGGTTTAAATGGAAGTCTGAAACCACTTTGGGCAAGAACCTTCTATTGGTTCTAAGGACTTTATCCCTGTGAAACGAGTTAAAATCAGGTTCCGTTGACAGGGCTTGCAATTCAGTGATACGTTTGGCAGAGGTAATGGCTACCAGGAACACAGTTTTTCAAGTCCAAGTACTTAAGCTCTGCTGAAGACATAGGCTCAAAGGGGGGTTGCATATGTTGAGCAATGCAAACATTCAAATCCCAGGCAGGGGCAGGGTCTCTAAAAGGAGGATTGGTGTGAAGCAATCCTTTAAAAAAATGTACAGAACACAGGATGGGAAGATAGTGAGGAAGACTTTCCCACAGACAGAAATGCAGAAACAGCTGACAAGTGTACTTTCAAAAGTAGCTGGTATGAGGCCAAGGCCATTAAGATGGACCATATAGTCCAGAACCGTAGGCAATTCAGCAATGTCTGGAGAAATATGCTTCTTAGAACACCAAATGCTGAATCTTTTCCATTTGGAGTTGTAAGTCTTTCTGGTGGAGGGCTTTCGAGAAGCCTTGAGGATATCCAGAACCCCTTGGGAAAGATGCAGATCTGCAAACTAACTCTTCAAAAGCCATGCTTTGAGACTGAGAGACTGAAGATTGGGGTACCAAATCCTTCCCTGAGAGGATGTTAACAGGTTGTAATTCCTGGGAAGAGACAGGGGAAGATGGACTGCTAGGGACAGCAACAGGGGGTACCAGGGCTGTGTGGCCCAATCTGGAGCAATCAAAAATCACCTTGCAAGGTTGTGACCTTATTTTTACCAGAACTTTGAACAGGAGTGGGAAGGGGGGAAAGGCATACAGAAACTTCCCTTCCCAATTCAGGATCAGGGCGTCCAGAGGGACTGAGCCCAAGACTGGAGGTCTGCAACAATAGAGAGGGAGTTGGTGATTGTCTGGGGCTACAAAGAGGTCTACCTCTGGAGTGCCCCACCTTGAAAAAAATCACTTTCAACACCTGAGGGTCCAGGGACCATTCGTGATGGCCCTGAGAGATCCTGCTCAGTGCATCTGCTAGCACATTGTCCTTGCCTGGATGGTGAACTGCTACAAGAGAGGTTTGCAGGGAATAAACCAGGGACCACAACTTCATGGCTTCTGTGCACAAGGCCGTGGACCGAGTGCCTCCCTGCTTGTTGATGTACCACATGGTGGTGGTGGTGGTGTCTGTTCTGACTTGAACCACCTTATTCTGTACTGATTGAGAGAAAGCTTTTAGGGCCAGAAGAACTGCCCTGAGCTCTAGGCATACCTCTCAAGTGTCCCTGATTTTCAGGGATGTCCCTGATTTTGCCTCAAAATTTTACTCTGTCCCTCCTAAAATGTGTGTTTTTGTGGCTAAACAGTGGGGACTTTAAGCACAAAACAATGTCAAGCATTAATGTTATAGACTTCTTCTTTAGAAAATGCATTTTGCACTAAGCTCCATATTCTACCAGTTTTCTGGGTGGATATCTCCAATTTTGAACATGTGTCCCCTGATTTTTGTCCTTTGTCCCAGATTTTTTTTTTTTTAAGCCTTGTCCCTGATTTATGAGGCAGGAGGTTGAGAGGTATGACTCTAGGAGACTGATGTGGAGAAGGGATTCTTGGGGGGACCACAGCCCCAGGGCAGTGAGGGACCTCAGATGGGCTCCCCAGCCCAGGAGAGAAGCATCTGTGGTAAGGACCACTGAACAAGGCTGAGTTAGAAAAGGAACACCTTGTCTTAAATTGTCCTGATTCTGCCACCATTGGAGGGCTTGGATCAAGGTCAGAGTCATTGGGATCAGTTTGGTAAGGGAATCCTTCCTCAGAGACCAAAAAGCTCTCAGGTGGAACTGAATATCCCTCATCTGGAATCTTGCCTCTTGGGGACCACTGCTGTTGAAGCTGCCATGTGGCCCAAGAGCTGGAGGAAATGCCTTGCTGGTCGAGATACCTGAAGGCTGAAAGAAGAAGCTAGTTCCGTAAGAACCCTTGCCCTTTCTAGAGGAAGAAAGGCTCTTCTTGCTCTGAGTGTGTCCAGTTCTGCCCCTATAAAAGGTAAGGAGCTGGACTGGTTCGAGAACTGACTTGGAAAGGTTGAGAAGAAATCCTAGAGAACTGAGCACTTGCTGGGTTACTTGACTTGGTCTGGAGACTGACCCACCATTAGCCAATCGTCCAGATATGGAAAAATGGAAATCTTTTGCCTTCTTAGAAAGGCAACTACTACTGCAAGGCACTTTGTGAAAACCCTTGGGGCTGAGGTTAGGCCAAAGGGCATTGCTCTGAACTGATAGTGGCCTGAGGGCAACTCGAACCTGAGGTACTTTCTGTGGGAGCACCTGATGGGAATGTGAAAGTAGGCATCTTTGAGGTCCAGGGAGGCTAGCCAGTCCCCTGGCCTTAGAGACGGAAGGATTATTCCCAGAGTTACCATCTTGAACTTTGGTTTTAAGAGATGTTTGTTTAGATATCTTAGGTCTAGGATGGGTTTGCCACTCCCCTCTCTTTTGGCAGGACAGGAAGTACCTGGAGTACAGTTCTTTGCCCCAGTGTATGGTAGGTACACCCCCTCTCTCTATGGCTCTCAAAGCTAGGAGAGAAGAAACCTCTACCTCTAGGGCAAGGGTTTCCGAGAGATTTGCAGGTGGAAAAGATCTGTCTCTCATCTTTGGAAATTTTTTGACGCCGAGAACCAGTCCCAGGCTTATTACTTCCAGGACCCACTTGTCTGATGTAAAAGACATCCAGTCCTGGACAAAGTAAGCCAGCCTGCCCCCCCTACTGGAATAGGAGAGTCGATCCAGGCAGGCCCATCAGGGTGTCTGCTTAGCAGGGGCTTTAGGCTGAGGAGTGGATGCAGCCTTGCTCATCCCCATTCTGCCTCTCCCTCTGAAGAACCCCTCTGAGAAAAGGAAGAGGAGGCCTGTGCTTGGTAAAAAGGCCTTTGAAAAGGCCTGCCCCTGCCCCTAGACTGCTGCCTTTGAGAAGTTGACTGCCTTTCCTTGACCTGAGCACTCCTGTAAGTGGTCCTGTACTCATCCATTTTCTTTATGTAATTCTCTGTCTGCTCCCCAGAGAATTACCCACTACAGGAAAATCCATGGCCTTAGCCTGGGTGTCCTACGAGAGGCTAGGATATCTGAGCCAAGCCATCCTCCGAAGAGCCACAGATGTACCCATGACTCTTGATGACACATCATTAAAGTCCACAGCAGCATGAAATTGCACTTTAGATGCCTCAATAGCACCTGCAGCCACCACCTCCAGCTCCTTGGCTAGCTGGGGAGAGGCCTGTTTAGCCAGTGCCAGTACAGTGTCCCACCTGGACTTCTGGTACCTGGCTGTATAGGCCATGTAATTCGGCTGCCTGAGTCCCAAAGAAGATGCATTGTACTGCTTCTTTGCCATGGCGTCAATCTTCCTGGAGTCCTTGTCTTGGGGGTGTGAAGCCAAGGGAATATTTGCCTTGCCACAGGCAGCAGCCTGCACTATACCAACATGGCTGCATTGCTGATAAAAGAACTCAGTGTCTGAGCCTGAAAGTGTATACCTCTTGTCCATTCTTCTATCCACAGGAGGTATAGTGTTAGGAGACTTTAGAATTTGTGTCCGTTTCCCAAAGGATTTGTGGAGGGGAATAGACCATCTCCTGGACTCTGGGATGTCCATCATCTCTACATAATCAGGCTCCTCTTGATCTTCCACAGTCTCCTCCATAGGAAGCTGGAGGGTTTTAGCCACGTTTCTGTAAAACAAAGTGAGAAGGGAACTCCGAAAGCCTACAAGGGGAAACACCTGATGGTCTGTCTGGGGAGATGTTCGGTTCCACAGGCACATCCAGACCTTCACTTACATCATCATCCTCAAATTCCCCTTCCTCTTCAAATTCTGGTTCATAAAAATCTTCAAGGGTATAATCCTGAACCGGGGGAACCAACCGAATCGAACCCCTGCCAGAAGGAGCCGGATTGGTCGGAACCGGACGGAGCGATTCCACAATCTGAATCGCTCTGGCTATCTCTTCAGCGGTCGGAAAATTGAACCTCTGGAACCAAACCGGTCAATTTGTCTTTGCATTTTCTTTTTGTTGGAACCGATCCCTCGGAATCTGCTCTCCTTTTGCCCGAAGAAGTATCGCCCTGGTTAGGGGGCACTCCTTCTGGTTCGGTCGAAACCAAACCGGGCTGGCCATCCGGGTCAGCGGACTTCTCGGCCTCCTTTTCCCTCAGTCTACCTAATCTCTTCTCAAGGGTAAATTTGGGAAACTTTTTACATACCTGGCAGTCTGAATCGAGGTGCTCACACCCCAGACAATAAACACAGGTGGTGTGGGGTTCAGCCTTAGCAAAGACCTCCCCACACTCGCTGCAGTGCTGAAACCCAGTGGGCCCGGTTTTTTCTTGGGTTTCTCAGACATGGCCAACCTAACCAACTTACCCTTTTTATGGCAACCGCCAGGCAAGACTCCCTTATCGGTTCCTAACCGTGTCACGGGTATTGAGGAAAAAACAACAACAAAATAAAAACACACACTAAAACACTTTTTTTTTTTTTTGAACCAGTAAGAACCGGTAACCACACACTAAGTAAAACACACAAAATTTCACTATCAAATGGCCGGTTCAGTCGAACTGAGCTGCACTTTTACAAGTTCCACACAGAAAAAACAGAACAATTCCTATCTAGCACTCACGGCACCACAGACAGAGACTGAACCGACTATACGGATACTTTTTCGGTTTAAAAACTGACGAAAACTGAAAACTTTAACCGACTTTCAAACCGAGCTGAAGGAGAAATCTCTGGAGCGACCATTCAGTGAGGCGTAGTAAAGAATCTGATGGTTTAGGTTTGAAACACTCCAGACAGAGACTTCAACCGAGCTTGAGCTCAGCATTCCATGCCCTGTATAGAAAGTTAACTCTTTGTTCTCTGGGGCAGTTCAAAGCTTGGGAATCATTGCAATTGTCAGAATACAGCAAGACTTCATGTTGTTTGAAAGAAGACAGGCAATGTAATGGACTGATTGAGGTGGAACTCTGATACCACCTTGAGCAGGAATTTTCTATTAATCCTCAGAATGACTTTGCTTTATGGACAGCAATGTAGCCAGGCTCTGGGGATATGGCCTGAAGCTCACTAATCCTTCTAGCTAGCAGAAATAAAGACTTCTAGGAACACTGTTTTCCAAGTCACATACTTGAGGTCTGCTGATGATATGGGCTCAAAGGGGGGGGGGGCTGCATGAGCTGGGCAATTCATATTTGAAAATCCCACATGGATGTAGGCTACCTGTGTGGAGGGGGTGAAAGTGTAGCAGTCGCTTGAAAAACTTTCTTAATACTGGATTAGAGGCTGGGGAAAACCCCTTGCCAGCTGACAAGTAACACTTTGAGGGTAGAGGCCCTCGAACCTAGAGAATGGAGGTGGGATAAGTATTCCAAGACCACTGTCAGAGTAGCCTGGTTATGGTTTACATTATTTCCCTGACACCAAATGGAAAATCTCTTCCACTAGGAAGAACAGGATTTTCTAGTAGATGGTTTTCTGGATACCCTAAGTATCTCCACTTTCTGGAACTAGCAGAGCCATTATAAGAACTGTTTAGTGAGTCTCTGAGCACAGGAGAGGTCCCAGAAGACTGGAGAAGGGCTCATGCGATACCGCTCCACAAGAGTGGTAGCAGGGAGGAGGCAGGGAACTACAGACAAGTCAGTCTTACCTCAGTAGTGGGCAAGATTATGGAGGCACTCCTTAAGTTAAGGATAGGGCAACACCTGGAACCCATAGGAGCGCAGGATCCAAGACAGCATGGGTTTACAAGGAAGGTCCTGTCAAACTAATCTCAGACATTTCTTTGACTGGGTAACTAGAGTGGTGGACCAAGAAGGAGCAGCTGATGTAGCCTACCTTCACTTGAGCAAAGTTTTCAATACTGTTTCACATAGCAGATTGGTTAATAAGCTTGGTAGGCTCAGAGTGGGTCAGAAGTTCGTAAACTGGGTGGCAAACTGGTTGACAGGCAGAAAACAGAGAGTGGTGGTAAACGGTATACAGTCAGAAGAGATGCAAGTCACAAGTGGGGTACCTAAGGGATTAGTCCTGGGCCAGTCCTCTTCAATATCTTCATCAGTGACATTGCAGATGGACTGGAGGGTAAGGTTTGCCTGTTTGCAGATGACACCAAGATCTGCAACAGAGTAGACGATCCAGATAGGGTGGGCAGAATGAGAAGAGATCTGGATAAACTAGCAAAATGGTCGGAAGAGTGGCAACAGGGGTTTAATGCAAAGAAGTGCATGATCATGCACATAGGGAAGAGAAACCCTGAAGCCACCTACAGGCTGGGAGGGGAGTTGCTGGCAGTCACAAGGGAAAAGAGAGAATGGGGCGTCATCATCACCGATGACCTGAAATCATCCAAGCAGACCACTAAAGCAGTAGGTAAGTCTAGGGGATGTTAGGGTATTAGTAGGGGTATCACAAGTCGGAAAGGGAGGTAATAATCCTCTTTGAAGACACTGGTTAGGGCCCATCTAGAGTACTGCGTGCAGTACTGGAGGCCACACCTTCACAAGAACATTAACCAAATTGAGGCAGTCCAGAGAAGGGCAACCAAAATGATGCAGGGACTGCATCAGAAAACATATGAGGACAGATTAACGGAGCTCAATATGTATACCCTAGAGCAAAGGACAGAGAGAGGTGATATGATCGAAACATTCAAAACACCTTAAGGGTACTAACAAGTTGAAGGAGTCTAACATGTTTCAATATAAGAAAAATAGCAGGACAAGAGGACACAGCACGAGATTAGAGGAAGGCCGATTAAGGGGTACTGTGAGGAAGTTCTTTTTCACAGAAAGGGTGGTGGATGCATGGAACGGCCTACCTCAGGAAGTGGTAGATATTAATACAGTGCAGTGCTTCATCAGGCATGGGATAGGCATGAGGGAGCAATACAGATGAGTATGACTAGATAGGCCATTGACAGAGCAAAGGCCGATGGCACATTTATAAGGTAGAAAAATAAATGGGAAGACTGGATGGGCTTTGTGGTCCTTATCTGACTTCAACTTCTATGTTTTTATGTTCCATCACACTCTCTGACAGATGCAAGTCTGCATATTCTAAGTCCTCAAGAGCCAGGCCTTGAGCCTGAGGCACTGTAGGCTGGTGTATATGATTCTGCCCAGAGAGGATGTTAGGAGGCTGTGCCTCCTGGGGAGGCTGATCGGCTTGGCTACTGACATGTGCTAGGGTTAGTGTGGCCACAGCGCCTTCTGCCTCTGCCTCTGATGTATCCCCTCTGTGGTTGATACTGGGGGAAAGCTTGAGGCTGGAAAAATACGTGAATACCAAGGCTACCTGGCCCAATCTGGAGCAATGAGGATCATTGTTGCTGGCTGGGACCTCAGCTTGATCAGCGTCCTGAGCAGCAAAGGAAATGGTGGAAAGGCATACAGGAACCTCCCTGTCCAGTCTAGCAGTAGTGCATCCAGAGGGATTGTGCCCTTGACAGGAGGTCTGCAGCAGAACTGTGGTAGCTGACTGTCATCAAGAGATGGGGCACCCCAGAAGTGGACCAGTTTGCAGCTCCAGACAACTTCCAGAACTTGCTTGTTCAGTGACCATTCGTGGTGGTTCTGATTGATTCTGCTTCAAGCATCTGCTAGGACATTGTCCTTCCCTTGGAGATGGACATCTGAGAGGGAAACCTCTAGAGAGTATAACAGACTTCAGACTTTCATTGCCTCTGTGCACAGTGGGGTTAACCTTGTACTCCCTTGCTTGTTTATGTAGTACATGGTGGTTGTACTGTCTATCCTGACTTGCACCACCTTGCCCCTTACTAGGCCGGCAAAGGACTAGATGACCAGTAGGACTGCTCTGGGTTCCAGTAGATTTATATGCAGAAGTGACTCCTGTTTTGTCCATGTGCTGTGTGCTCCCTTAGATGCGCTCCCCAACCCAGGAGTGGCATCTGTGGTTAGTACCAATGAGGGGGTTTGTTGCAAGAATGGCATCCCTTGCCTGAGGTTGGCCATGTTTTGCCACCACTGCAGTGCTTGAAGAAATGCTGTTTTGACAGGCACTAGCTTTGACAGGGAGTATTATTTCTGAAGCCAGTGAGCTCTGAGGTGGAACTGAATGTCCCTCATTTGGAACCTGGCTCCTGACACTGTTGCTGTGGATGCTGCCTTGAGGCCTAGCAGCTGCAGAAAATATCTTGCTGTCCTTGAGACATGGAGCTTAAAGGAGCTGGCTACTTGTACCAGGCTGTCCACCCTGTGATGGGGAAGGAAAGCCTTCAGTCTTTGGGTGTCCAACCCGGCCCCTATGAACTTGAGAAGTTGGACTGGTTCCAGAACAGATTTTTTTTGGATTCACCAGGAACCCCAAGGAGTGCAGAGTATCCTGTGTGAGTGCTAGTGCTTCCTTTACGTGCTGCTGTGACTGACTTACTACAGTATTAGCCAGTCATCCAGATAGGGGAACACCATTACCCTCTGCTTTCTTAAGTGTGCCACGACCACAGCCAAGCATGTCGTGAACACCCTTGGGGCAGAGGGCAGTCCAAAGGACATAGCCCTGAACTGATAATGTCCTGATGGCAGTCTGAACCAGAGGTACTTTCTGTGGGATTGCCTCATAGGAATGTGAAAGTAGGCGTTGTTTAGGTCCAGGGATGCCAGCTAGACTCCTTGTCTTAGAGTTGGGAGAATGGTATTCAGAGTCACCATCTTGAATTTTGGCTTTGCCAAGTGTCTGTTTAGGTGTCTGAGATCCAGAGTGGGTCATCACTCCCCTGTTTTCTTTATTGTGAGGAAGTACATTGAGTACAAGCCTTTTCCCTTCTGGGCAGAGGGAACTGGCTCCACTGTCCTTTGTGACAGAAGGTTGGATACTTCCTCCTCCAACAAAACTGTTTCTGATGGCGTAGAGGATTTGAAGGCCCTTGACCTCAGCTTTGGCATGAATTTGAAGATGAGGAGAAGACCCTGGCCCACTACCTCCAGGTCCCACTTGTCAGTGGTGAAGCTCTGCCACTCCTGGAGGAAGACAGCCAGCCTGCTCCCTGCTGGGATTGGGTAGGTGACCCGAGCAGGCACTTCAGGGTGCCTGCTTTGCCTGGGCTGCTGGCTGTGTGCTAGGGTTAGTGTGGCCACTGCCCCGTCTGCCTCTGCCTCGATGTATCCCCTCTGTGGTTGATACTGGGGGGAAAGCTTGAGGCTGGAAAAAAGACCTGTAGTAAGCCCTGCCCCTACCACCTCTGTTCTGGTGTTTCTGGGGTGTGGATGCTCTTTCCTTTGCTGCAGCACTCATATGCAGCAGTGTATTCATCCATTTTATTCATATATGCTTCTATGTGTTCCCCACACAGAGACATAGGAGGACAGGGAATGTCCAAGGCTTTGGTCTGTGTATGCCATGTCAGACTGGTGGTTCTGAGCTAGGCAAACCTTCTGAGGGACACAGATGCTGCCATTTGTCCGGATGTAGTGACACTGGCATCAGCTGCCATTCTGAACTGTGTCTTGGCAGCTTCCTCCAGATCAGCTTCCATGGGAGATTGGACAGCCGTTGCAATTTTTTGGGATGGTATTTCAAAGTTTGTTTGTTTTTGGTTTTTTATACCTGGCCACATGACATATATGAGGCTTGCCTAATGGCAACAGATGACCCCAGGTATACAGTCTTTGCTACTGAATCCACTACCTTCTTTGCCATCAAATCCACCTTCCTGGAATCTTTGTCCGGAGGGTGAGAGGCCAGGGGGATGCCAGCTTTGTCACAAGCTGCAACCTGCACTACCCCCTAATGACTAGGGTGCCCAAAGAGGAATTCTGCCCTACCTTTAGCAACCCAGTACTTTTTATCCACCTTTTTGTCTGTAGGAGGTACCGAGCTGGGTGTCTGCAAAACCTTAAGGGTCTGTTTTTTTAAGGGATTTGTGGATTGGCAGCAACAGTCTTTTTGATGCTGGCACATCCATCATTTCTCTGTAATCCTTTTGCTCCTCATCCTCAGTTGATTCCCCGAGTGGGGAGATCAAGGTTCTACGCCATTTGTTTCATGAAAGAACAGTAAGAGGTGACTCCCCTGATAAGGAGACTGAGGATTTCAAGACAGTGAGGATCTGGAGAAATGTCCGGTTCAATGGGTTCTCCATAATCCTCACCCTCTTCTTCCTCAGTCTCTTCTTCCCCAAAATGGTTGCAATTGGGGTCCAGCAAACCAGAGACCTGGGCTGAACTGGGGTTTTGATCTGTTGTATGTAACCGTCATTTTCCAACCAGAACTGGGGTTCCGGATTGTAAAGACCGTATAATCTTTATCGCATGAGTGATCTCTTCTGCAGTTGGGTGCAGCCTTCTTCGGTTGCGGTTCCCGGGTACGTATCTCTCTTTTCTTTTCGCCTGAAACAGCCAGTTCAGCAGTTGTATCAGCAGTACACTTCTTGCTGGGAGCTATCACCCCATTCAGAGGGCAGCTCCTGCGGTTCTCCCCTTGCCTTCTTCCATTCAGTAACCATAGCGGCATTGTTACTCTACTGTCAGTATGTATTTTCACAAACATTTGTAAATGTTTTGTTTATGTAAGCTGGCAGTGCTCATTATTCAAGTATAGGTATATGTGATAAACAGTTCTTCGGCAGATTTGGAGTAGGGGCACACAGGGAAAATGCTGAGTTGTGTGTACAAAAATAGAACTAAAATAATAAACATATGCATCCAAAGGAGACAGAAACTAAAGCGGTATTCAAAAAGGCAGCTCACAGCTTATTTATCGAATAGTCCATAGACTGAAAAAATGTTTATAAAAAAACCTTACAAGTCCATTTAGCATGATCTACTAGCAACCAGACAGACTATGTCATGTAACATTTAGCCCAAACACTATTGGACTTCATCACATATAATGCAACAGTAGTGAATGCCTCCTTATAAACTCATCATTTAAAGTGATGTCTTAGGGCCGGCCCGGTGGCTCGGAGGCACTGGAAGCCTCACCTCACGCCATGCCGGTGATTTGGGTTCGAGAACGGACCTGGGCCATCAAGGCTCGGCAGGAGAGGGAGATGATCGAGCGTCCAGAGGACTGCTCTCCGCTCCCGGGGTGGGTTGCTGGGGGTGCCCGGTTCAGTAACGGCCTCTGGTGGAGACCACGGGTGGCGCAGACATCAGGTTACAGAAGCACGGTGGGACGTCGGCAGGCTCCAATGGCATGAGTGCCACGCAGGACGCCACTGCACACCACGTCCCAAGGGGAGAAAACCAAGAAAAAAACCCTACCTAGGTGGTAGGCAATGGTGGGGATCAGTGGCGGAGCCCCATGCCCAGTGCTGGGCCCTACCCAGGCATGCTCCGGTCACCCTCCTCCTCTCCGGTCATTCCCCTAGATTCACAGACAGAGCACCAGAGCAACTGGCAGTCCAGCCCTGGGGGCTCAGCGCCAGGGGTCGTGTGGCCAGATGGAGTTGGGGGTGAGGGGTGAACTGCAGAATGCGCGATTCGGGGGCTTCAGGCGGGCAGCAGAGCTCCAGACCAAGCATCCCCACCAAAGAGGCCAGCAGGATAGGAGAATAAATAAAGCATACAAAAAAGTGATGTCTCATGCAAACTGTAAAATGCATACTAAAAATGCAAAGTGACTTCAGTGCTTCCGTGACAAAAAAAAAAAATTTGATACAACAGTCAAACACTGCCAGACACGCACTTAATTTACAAAAAAAAATGTAGAAGCAGCTTGGTTCAGTAAATTCATGAACCCATAAATGTTTTACAATCAGGGCGGCCCGAACCTAATGGAGGAAGGCAGCCAAATCTATATTTTCATTTAATCCAAGACCTTCCATGGCTTCTATCCTGAAGATCCAGAAGTCCTTGTGGTGACCTATTAAGATCCACTATTACCTCAAAACTCACTTTCCAGCCCTAAAGAACAAGGCAAACTGGAACCAGCTTCAGTTTTTTTTTCAGCTGAACCCACAGCACTTCTCACAGGAGCCTGTAGATAAGTGACAAACAGTATAGATGGGCTGCCGTGTTGCGTACTTCTCTTCTGGATAATATAACCTGCCCAATTTTCTTAAGTCTCAGTGTTACACGTTATGTTAGAATAACTCTTTCTGGACATACAAACTATTAAAAAAAATAAACTAACCAGGCGTTAACATTCTTTAAATGTTGCTATTTAGCTTAGTGATTTAAATACTTTATTTGTCCAGAAGAGTTCTAACACTGTGTGTAACTCTGAAACGTGCAAAATAGTTGGTGCATTATTTATCCAGAATAGTAAGTGCACAACAAGGCAGCCTGTCTGCACACTCTGTTGATTACTTACAGGATGCTGTGACCAGTGCTGAAGATAGGCAAAAAAAACATTGAAGCTGGTCCCAGTTTGTCGATCAGAGGAGTTTCCCCAGGTAAGCAGGGACTTGTGCATGTACTCCTTGCTCAGCCGTGCATCTATGCTATTGGTGTACCACAAGCTGTTTTTTTTTTAACTCTATCTCCAGTCCCAGCATAGACTGTGCAATACAAATCAGTATCAGGGGAACAGATAAGGAGAGTAAAGGAGTATTTACTACCATTTTTGACTGAAATACTCCCACTTTCTGATTTTAGGAAGTTTTTTTCCCCACCCTGCAAATTTACAATACGTGGCACACATGTACAAAGCTCGCAGTACCGTGAGATGCCAGCAGCCATGGCACTACACAGGAACCCACAGAGGTGGGGACAGGAGTTGCTCACTGGCTGCTTAGAAGGACTGCTGCAACATGACAGTGTTAAAAATAAGGTCACAGTAGGACTCCACAGCAGTATTAGGCAGTCAGTGACTGCAGGTGTCCAGTGGGATTGAGACTTGGTTTAGATGTGGGGGGTATGAGATGGGTCAGTGGCCGACATTCCTACCATTTGGATGAAAAAAATACTACCAGGCTTAAGATGGTAGTAGTAAATACTTCTGAGTCCTACAAATTATCTGGACCACTGATCAGTATGCAGCCATTTTAAAAGGATATACAGTTAGTTCATGACGAGGTTCACAGTAACAAAATAAATACTGCCCAACGCCGTTGGAGCTCGTTATTCAAATATTGTTTTACTCGATAAACAGTTTTCCAGCACATTTAGAGTAAGGGCGTCTGAAGATCCAGAAGTCTTCGGGGCAACCTGTTAAGTTCTACCATTGCTTCAAAACTCTAAACCCTGTCTTATTACAATCACAATTCAGCTTATGCTCACTATAGTACAATATTTACAAATTTGCTGATCTTATACCTCAGCTAACTACAGATTTACACTGTTTACCAAGGAACGCGTTTTGCAGTAAGTTAATAGTAAATAAAGTTGTTTGTATTAAGGCACATATAGTGGGCAAGTATAACAAAATCTGCCGTACTAGTGTACCAGAAGGTGTTTTTTTTTTTTTTTTTTACTCTGTTTGCACTCTATATCCAGTACCAGCACACAGTGTGCAATATAAATCAGTATGCAGACAGTTTAAAAGGATATAAAGTCTGTTCATGCCGAGGGTCACAATAAGAAAATTAATATTGCTTCAAGCTGGCAGTGTTCGTAATTCAAGTATTGTTATATTTGATAAACTGTTCCCTAGCACATTTGGAGTTGGGGGCCACAGGGAAAATGCTGTGTTGTGTTTAAAAATATAACTAAAGTAATAAAAATATGCACCCAAAGGAGACAGAAACCAAAGTGGTATTCAAAAAGGCAGCTCACATCTTATTTAATGAATAGTCCATAGACTGAAAAAATATTTATAAAAAAAACTGAGTCCATTCAGCATGACCTACTAGCAAACAGACAGACTACCGGTACGTCATGTTACATTTCACCCAAACACTATCGGACTTCATCACATATAAAACACAACCTGTAGTAAATGTCCCCTTATAAATTCATCATTTAAAGTGATGTCTTATGCTAAAGTGTAAAATGCATACTAAAAATGCAAAACAACTTCAGTGCTTCAGTGACTCCCCCACCCACAAAACAAAAAAAAAATTCTGATCCAACAGCCAACCACTGCCAGACACACACAATTTACAAAAAAATGTTGAAGCAGTTTGGTGCGGTAAATTCATGTACCCATAAATGTTTTACAATCAGGGCGCCCAAACCTAATGGAGGAAAGCAGTCAAATCTGTATTTTCATTTATTTCAAGACCTTCTGTGGCTTCTGGCCTGAAAATCCACAAGTCCTTGCGGCAACCTATTTAGTTCCACTACAATGTCAAAACTCTACCAACTTCCCAGTTCTAATGAACAAGACAAACTGGAACAAGCTTCAGTTTTTTTTTTTTTTTTTTTTCAGCTGACCTCACAGCACTACTCACAGGAGCCTGTAGGTAAGCGACAAGCAGTACAGATTGGATACTGTGATGTGCACTTCTATACTGGCTAATATAACATACCAAATCTTCTGTAAGTCTCAAAGTTACATATGATGTTAGAATAATTCTTCCTGGACATCCAAGAAAAAATTACTTACCACAGTAATCTTGTTTCTTCCAAGAGAATCTTACTGTATGGCCAATGTTAACAAAGCTTACATTTAGCAGAAAGATGAGAATAGGTAAAAAAAGTTATGTATGGAAGGTGTACATAGGGGGGAAAGAATGACAACCTGCCAAGGGAAATGATAGCTATGATGGTAGTGGTGCAGTGCTGTGGCTGTTTGGTGGCATTCTTTAGGTACACTTTCTGGACTTTGCAGAGCTGGCACATCTGTGTGCAAATGCTTGGGACGAGGGTGGAGGCTGCTCGCCGCTAGGGCTACTTGGCTAGTACTATGCAGTACTCCTCCCCCATTCATGGGACCACCAAGTATGCCACCACTGACTCAAAGGTTGCCAAAAAAGGAGGGACCTCTGGAGACCCATGGGCTCCAGAAGGGTGAGAGTGGGAGCTCATAGGCACACCCCGCCCATGGTGCCACTACGGAACCCACATGACACGATGGCAGGTCGGGAGTGTACCATGGAGGCACCCTCAGTACTGGCCAGGAAAAGAACAAATTTTTTTAAACTTTCTATTTATCCACCTTCTCATCCCAGAGCTACGCTTCTTCGGGAGACACCAACCACCACCCCGCGACTTGCCTTACCCGATTCCCCAGGAGTTCCCCCCATGGTGCCATGGCTGTACCCCCCCCAGGTGGGTACAGGATGGGACCTGAACGTCCCAATGCTTCAATGTCTCGTCGGGGCCCCCCGGTGGTCAAGCAGGCAGTTGCCATTAGGGTCACTGTTCTGGTGCTCCGTCTATCTGTGCTCTGTGGTGTTTTTCCCCCCCTTTCTAAGGAAGTGGCCAGCACCCTGACATCAAGGCATTAAGCTGATGACTGCCACTCCCAGCCCTCTCTTGTCCGTGCTCCTGCACTTGCTGTTCCTCTGGCCTCCGCCAGAGGCCAGCCAAGCACTGGGCGAATACCCCCCTCCCTCCCGGGACAGGAGAGCTGTCCCTCAGATGCTCAATCCTCTCCCTCCCCTGCTGACCCCTGACGACCCAGGCTCGTTCCCAAACCCGGGTCGCCAGTGTGGTGCGAGGTGTGGCGTCCAGCACTTCAACCCTCAGCGCCACTGGTCCGGCGCCGGAACAATGGTTTCTAATACCACAACAAGCAGAATGACAGAAATGAGGACTGCTAACACTGACAGTAAAATGGATAACAAGCGTATGCATAGTGGAAAAACAAGGGTACGACAAGAGGGGTGATACAAGAATTTGGAAGGCCATGTGCAAAACTGCTCAGTGTATGACAAGTGTGGCAATTCTGACTGAGGCCAATCTGGACACTGTTGATATTACAGGGTCAGACCACAGTAAGAACCACGACTGTTATATAGAAACACCTGGCAAGACTGTGACCTGAATGGACATGTAGGTTAGGAGAAGTGGGGGGGGGGGGGAGTGGCTCTTCAGGTAAGGGATACATGAAAAGCTACAGAGACACAGGGAGTATAAGAACTGGCGATGGCACAGACAGTTAACTTACAGACACAGAACGTCACCGCCATAAGCAATGGTGCACAGTACAGACCAACAACTGGGGAAGGGGGTAAAGATGAATGAGGTATAGATGACGGCGATAGTGAAGAACATCGGACAACCGCTGCATGTGCAAGAAAATGCGTAAGCTGAACACGTGATGTGCACAAGACATCGGCGCCTGAATCAAACTCGGTGCTAGTTCTCCTGATTGAGTTCAGTAGCACTTGTAATCTTACAGTTGGGTGAAATGTTGTATTAGTTTGAGTTGGGGCACCCCTTTTTTTTTTTTATTAAAAGGGGGGTGTGGGGCAAACCCCCAACTCAAATAATCTTCTAAAAAATAACGGAACTGTAGTTCTGCAAAGTAGCGTAACGCTAGCTGTAATGCGCTACTACAGTATGCAACTATGTCAGAGATTCGTATTCTCAAAAATAAATAAATAAATAAAATAATTCATACGATGGTCCGATGTGCTCCACCATCCTCGGGTGACAGATATGCAAAGAGGGTGACCAGGGTGGATGTGCTGCTGGGGAGGGGGAAGGAAGAGGACTGATAATGCCAGATGTAGGCTGCATGTAGCTATTGACTCGGATTTAAAGCACAGTAAAGCGAGGTTCCTGGAGGGCTGACTGCACAAAGATAGGAAATGACCCAATAATGGCCTTGCGGGGCAGTTCAGTCAGAGGTGTATGCAGCACCCCCTTGAGCTCCCTATTTGAGGGTGCACACCCTCAGGCAACATGCCTTGTCTATTACCCCACCTCAAGGAGGACTATTGCCACAGTCATCCGAGTACTGCACATCTACCTTACTTCTACCGCCCTTGTGTCATATCTTTTGCATGAGAGACACCCCTTCATCTGCAACTACTATGAGAAAGCAATTGCCTAAATTGTCTGCTTCCTTCTGATCCTCTTCCTCACCACCCCTCCTTCCACTTTTAGCCTTACAATCCATCCTTAGGACGGGGCAGAGACAAGATGGCACTGTGAGGAGGAAGTTATTCTGAGCTCTACAGAGGCTGCCCAGGATGCCAATTACTTGTACTCATTTTTTCACTCCTCCAACCCAGAGAGAATAAGTCAGTGTACAGAGTGGAAGAGCATTTACGTGGTACTCTCCCAGGGGCCTCCCGTTAAGGTTTCTTTATGGTATCCTGATTCAGTTTCACGGCAGGTGCACTTGAACGGCAGGAAGTCAGAGTCTCCTCAGTTTGTTATCACATGTTGGGTCTGTAGTTGGATGGCTACCAAACCCAAATTACTGCAGGAAATTAGGGTGTTCTTACCGAAGTTGGACATCAAAACCCTGCTCCAAGAAGTCAACAGAAAGACGGAATGGGAAGATGGACCCACCAACGAAGAGGAAACAGCATTCATCTAAAAAAGGAAATGGGTTTGATGGCAGGTGGTGGAACAGCAGGGCTGTTTCAATGCACTGCACCCAGAGTACTACTGACTGAACTCCCGAGTTGAGAGAAAACACGGACTTGGCTGCAGAAGGAGAGGGATACAGAGACCTGGCAAATGGAGGTAAGACTGACAACTTAGGAATCCGTGGAGGAAGGAGAGTCCCATATGGTTCCTGGGAAAAATATTTTTTATTTCAGAGCAGTAGGGGTTAAGGAAGTGGGAGACACCAAAAGTTTTGGGGAGCAGCAGGGCAATCAAGATTGAAATAAAGAGGAGGCTGTATTTAATTTAAACACCCCAAATAACAGGAAGAGAGGAGAGAATGGAAATTAAAGCCCCTGTTCTGGGAACGAACAAGACAGATGCTGGAAAACACAGCAACACCACCACCAGTAGAACAAAAGGAAAAAGAACACCTGCAGGAGGGAGCAGAATGTGGGGGAGGCCCTAACATAGTTCAGCAGACCCATGTGGTAATGGGAGAAGAAGATACAAATAAAATTACCCCAAATGAAAAGGAACTGGGCATGGTCAAACGGAATGGAAAAAAATAAATGACTCAAATAATGAACGTCTTGACAAAAAAAAAAAATAATAATAATAAGAGGGGAATGAAGATAAAAGTCAAGAGGATGGTAACTCGAGTGAAAAGCAGGAAAAAGGGCAAAGATGAAGGTTTTCTGAAACACATACTAGACGAAATGAGAGAAGGCTTTAAAAAACTAGATGGTAAATTAGATCTAATCACTACTAAAGTGAAAGGAATTAAAAATGAAATACAACACCATAACAGACGGTTCAGTTTGAGGAAAGAGTCTCAGACCTGGAAGATTAAAGAGCTAGTGTACTGCCTGCAATTAATTGTAACTTTCGGATGTAGTCAGCCATCATTTCTTGCATCTCAAGTATTTTTTTATTTTCTGTTTGCTAATTAGAAGATTTTCCACCTGGCAATACTGGGGTGATGTGTGAAGCAGCACTCTTTCTGGAGGGGAAAAAATTAGTTCTGTTCCTCCCACTACGTTGACATGGAGACCACAATGACTATGACATCACTAGTAACCAATGAGAACCATTTCTCCCTGCCAGGTTTCACTTTCACATGAAGCAGCAGGGACTGGCTCTACCTGGTTACTAATGATGTCACAATTTCCTGCATTTTGATTGGTAGCTTGTGAGAGTCACTGCTCAGACTGCAAGGAATGTGGTGCCTCAAGGTGTTTGGTCTAATTTCTGACCATGCAGTGGGAGGAACAGAACTGACTTTTTTTTTTTCCCCTCCAGACAGAGTGCTGCTCCACACATCACCACAGTACTGCCAGGTGGAAAACCTTCTAATTAACAAACAGAAAAGAAAAAATACTTGAGATATAGGAAGTGATAGCTGACTGCATCTGAGAATTACTATCAATCTCAAGCAGTACACTAGCTCTATGGATTAAACAAGGAAATGAAAAGCAGGCAGCAGATTTAAAATACCTAAAAGAAAAAGTGCAAGACCTGGAATTAAGATCAAGAAGAGAAAATCTGAACTTCTTGGGTATACCAAAGGAGCAGAACACAATGACATGCTTACTTCTGTGAGAAATATTTAACAGAAATAGTGGGGAGGAAGTATCCAGAAGAAAAAAGTGGAATTGCAGCATGTACACAGGTTTCCAGCAAGACCAAATCCAAACTTTAAATATCCCCAAGTTACATGTGTGAAATTTCTAAAATACCAGGAAAGGGAAAATGTTTTGTCCATGGCTAGAAAAAAAAAAGCCACTGATGTATCTGGATAGTTAAAAGCTTGAGATTCCCGGTTTTAGGGACTACAATTCAAAAACTGAGAGAGCACTTATAGATCACTTTATTACTAAAGTACACTATAACAACTAAAAATGTAACATCAGTAATATCTATTAGTGGGCAGAAGGTGTATAAAGAAATATGGGGAGGAAAGCTCTCACGTAGAAGATACAACATTTTGCACAATACAGGGGGGTACAGAGTCTTGAGGAGGATGACTCCGTATGGGACAGGTAAAGCAGAGGGTGGGATGAAGAGCAATCTGGGAAACAATCTAAACAAAAAAAATGTAACAATATTGATAGAAATAAGAGGGGAAGGCATGAGAGATCCCTTTCTTTTAAAATTACAAATAAAATGAATTTAAGGGAAAATAAAATACAAAGATGGCCATACTCAAGCCATAAATCATTTCTTAGACTTAAGAAACCAAACTCATCTTGAGATGGGATCTTTTCTAGGGTGCATTTAAAAGGTATGAGGTATTAAGAAAGAAAGAAAAACATATTGGGGCTAGTTTCAGATAGTTTAAACATCTAAAAAAATGACAGAATTAAGATTATGTCGTGGAACGCAAATGGTATAAAATAAACCTATTTAAAGAAAGTAAATTATTTTTATTACAAGAAACCCACCTTATGGAGACAAAATATGAAACATTTTTAAAAAGATGGGGGCAGGGGCTTCACGTCAGTTACAATAGGAAAAATAGAGGGGTAGCAATCATGTTTTCAAGAAAGGCACACACTACAATTAAGGATTTCTGCAGAGATCAAGAAAAATAGATTTCTAACACGTAGAGTAGATATAAAATCCACAGAAATAACTACTGCCCAACTATGGCACAAATGATGACAAATCATAATTTTTTTTCCTGCAAATTTTAAGATACCTCCTTCCCTATTTTAACAGGAGGCAACTTTAACATGGTTTTTAATCCAGCGCTGGATAAAATGGGACCCCGCTCCACTCTGTCAAAGGCAGCCAAATGTATCCATAAGAATATGATGGCACTAGAAAAAAGTGATTTATGGCGTATGGAAAATCCAAATGTAATTGAATTCTCTTTTTCCCCAAATCCCAAACATACTTGAGAACAGACAATGCTGGGTTCAGGTATAATAAAACAAAAGGTTATACAAGTAAACTATGAAGGAATTATAATATCAGATCAATCTTCAATAATACTAGAAATGGGGAAGATAGGGGCTACAAGATGGGTTATGGACCCAAATAACTTCTCTGAATTTATCAATGAAGAAAGCAAAACATCTTTTTTTTTTTTTAACAATAAAGAAGAATTCTCCCTAAATATCATATGGGAAACTTAGAAAGCAAATAAGGGGACAAACAACATGCTACACATATAAGAAAAATAAACAAACAAAGGAAGGAACAGATGGCAGCACTCGAGAGACAGCGCGATCAAAAAATGTCAAACTGCAATATACAAAAGAAGAAACTGGGCCAGATTCCAGAAGGTGGGCGCAAGGCTTACGCCAAGTCCTACATCTGCCGCAAAGTTTGAAGCAGCTGTGCCAAAACCCTCGGATGCAACTTGCCACTATTCCAGAAGGGCTGGCACAGTTGCAACAGTTCTCCCACTTTATGGCAGCTTGCACCAAAGGTTTGGCACAAGCCTTGTACTGGGTTACCCCACATGGATGCAAAGCTAGACCAGCAGGGAGATGGTCCAATGTTGCGGTGTTGGAGACTTGCAGCAGCGACTTCTGGAATAGCAACTGCAATGCAGGTCAGCACTTGTGTAAACCACCCTGATGTGCAAGTCCCCTGCGGCAATCACAGCCGCTTCTGAAATTGGGCCCATTGACTTTAGGCATCAGGAAGATCTAAAATGAAACTATAATGCAGTACTAAATAAGAAAACAGGTTAATAATGAAGGCAAGAGCAAAATACTATGCACACTCTGATAAATCTGGAAATATTTTGGTTTCTTTACTTCAAAGAGATAAAGCACAGATTAATAAAAGAAAGTGACAGTTTAGGAAAAAAAAAAAAATGAACTGACCATGAAGATATATTTTTGTGAAAAATTACACTTCAGAAAACAAAAATATGAATGGAGAAATCATCAGCAAAATAAATATTGCAAAGATAGGTTAAATAAAAAAAATGTAAGGACATAATAACAAAAAGAGAGGCAATTGTGGCCATAAGAGATTTTAAAAATGGGAAAGTACCTGGTCCAGATGAACTACTGTCAGATCTACAAAATGTGTGTAGCTCAACTAACTTCTCTCCTAGTAGATTTATTTGATAACTTTCTTAAAAAGTTAAAAATCCCCAATGTTTCAAGAGGCCCGGATTATAGTATTGCCAGAGGATGGGAAGGATTTAAGAAAGTGTGGCTCACAAAAGCCAATATCACTACTGAACTCTGCCTATAACATTTTCATAGAAATAATAGCTAAAAGACAAACAGATTTTGCCATCAATTATCCATTCGGACCAGACAGGGTTTATCAAAGAAAGAAAGGGATACAACATTAGAAATGCCCTAAATAAATATACTAGCAATGGAGGGGAATGATGAAGCTTTAATTCTATCATTGGATGCAGAAAAAGCCTTTGACAGAGTGGAGTGAGGAGGTTACCTGTTTCAAATAATTGAAAAAACAGATTTAGGGAACAACTTTACAGAATGCAATATGTTTCTATTAATTCAGTGCACTCTAACTTGAGATCCTTAGAATTCATGGACCTAGTCACCTCCATCTCTTTAGAAGCCTAGCATGAAGGTTAAGTGACCTCAGGTTGGGATGGACCACAGGACCCTGGGTCAGAAGGTTCATCTGGCCGCTAGTGCTTGCTCCACCAGAGGTCCGAACAGATACATACCATTGAAAGGTAGGGCCATGATTTGCTGTTGGGCTTCATTCGTGAAGCCTGAAGTATGCAGCCAAGAGTGGCGATGGGTGCAGATGCCAGCCGCTGCCCGAGAAGCGGTACTGAAGGCGTCCATAGCAGCTTTAACCTGTTGGTTATTGGACTTGATACCCCTAGTTATGGTTTGAAGTAGCTCTGAGTTAATCTCCAATTCAGGCAGAGCTTCCACCATTGCTTTGAGCGAATGCCAAAGAACATACTCATATTGTGAAAAATAGCCCTGGTAGCTGGCAATGCGCATGCCCAGGGTTGAGGCAGCAAAGACTCTCTTACCTAAGGTGTCTATCTTGCGAGATTCTTTGCTTATAGGCCGGGCTGTAGATTCCTGAGATAGGACAGCCTTATTCTCTGCCAGGACCACACTGGTATTCAGCAAAGGCTTGTGATCCTTGGGAGGGGCATACTTCCTATTTATGGACTGGCCATGGAAAGAATAAGAGCCGGATTCTTCCACACCATATGTGAAAAGGTCTTGAAAGAGGGCTGTACTGGAGGGATTAAATCCATAGGATTTCTGGGACATGAAGATATTGAAGATGCAAAAGCTTCCCAGGATCAATTTCTGTGGTCGGGAGAGAAAGGGTAAAATTGAGCAGAGACTTAAAGGAAAGGTCCTCAATAACAAGCTCTGCAGGAGGATTGATCCCTGCCCCCAGGGCAGTATCAGCATCAACATCATCACCCAGGCGAAGATCTGGATCAGGCTCAAAATCATCTCCTGATAGTCCAGGAGGGACCGTATAGATAGGAGCGGAGTGAAAAGCAGGAGGAAGAAGAGAAGGAGAAAGAATAGGAGTAAAAAAACTCTGGAAACTAGACGGTGCCACACCCATCCCCAATGGCAAAGAAACCGGCACAGAGAACAAAGAAGGGGCCACCCCAGAAAACGACGTCGCACTGGTACTGACAAATAGTGCGACACTGCACCGGATGCCGGCGCCAGCCCTGCCACTAGAAGCACCGACAGTACTTGTGGCACTGCAAGGGATCTCAACACCAGAGAAATCGGTACTGCAGATGATGGCAACGTCACAGAAGCCTGAGAATTGTGATTTGAAGTTACAGGATGAAAACTGGCAGGAGAGAAGGGCATCAGTGAAGACCCATGCGCTGCAGCCATGTGAGGGGGATAGACACCAGAGCGCGGAATCGACAGCACCGAAGAAGGCGCCACATGACAAGGAAGACCTAACCGCCCAGCCTGCCGTCCTGGAACGGAAGGGCCCGCAGACCCCAAAATCGGACAGGCTGGTTCACGCATCAGACCAAAAAGGCTGCTAGCATCTGCCAAACCAAAATCTGTCCTACATTTTTTACTGTGGCGTGCGTACCTCAGCCATTTCTACGGATTGCTTCATTGCCTTTTTTCAGGGCAGAACCAAACAGAAGGTTGCCTTCATATGGGGCATTTACCAGATGAACTGTGGAGGAGGTATCTGCCTACCAGGCCCGTAGCCAGAGGTTATGCCTAGCGGAGGTCTGGTAGAACATACTTCTGGCAGCACAATGGACTGCATCCTCTGAAATATCCACCGAATAAGTCTAGGCAAGGGCCACCAGCCAGAGTTACTGAAAAACTGTCTTGTTCTTTTCAGAGTCCTCCGCCAGCTGAAAGCCAAAACCGTGGCCCAGGAGTGAGTGCCCCTGGCCAAAAACAGATTAGCTGTCACTGCCTTTAAGTAAGTTGCTGAGGCTTGGAAGGCCTTCTTTAAAGATGAATCCACCTTGTGGTCCGCTGGTTCTCTGAGGGTGGCCCCACTATCCGCAGGGGTGGTTGTCTTCTTTGTTGGGGATAAGATGAGAGGATCGATTCTGGGCAAATTCAGCAATGTTTCTGATGGTTTCTTGTTAAATCTCAACAATTTGTTAACTGGTCCTGGTACCAGGTAAGTTTTCTCTGGGCCCTGCCATTCTTCTTTAAGCAGGTCCTCGACTACCAGATGTATAGGGAACACTGCTGATGGTTTAGAGGAGGTGGACAGCTTGAAGGCCAGTTTGCATGGTTTAGCAGTGGCTGGTGAGATGCCCAGGTGAATCTCAGTCATAACGTTCTTAATGAAGAAGTCCAGGTTCTTCAGTTCAAAGTGTCTGGCAGATTCAGAATACGAATCTGAGGAACTGCTCTGAAGTTCTCCTTCCTTGGGCGAGGAAGAACTGGAGTCTGACGAAAGATCTAGCACAGCATTTCTTTTTGTGATGACGAGGCATGTCGTCTGGCGTGTCCCTTGAATGATGGGAGTTGGCCCTTCTTTTTCTTGTTGTGGTGGCACGCAGGAGGATCCTCTTCATCCAACAAGGGAGACTGAACTTTCTTGTGGAGAGGAACTGTAAGGGATGTAGAGGGTTACAATCGAAACATGCTGGATCCAAATTAAAAGCTCTGTTCAATTTTTCAATTAAGTTTGGAACCAGCTACAGTATGGGCTGCTGCTGGATCGCCTGGGAGTGAGAGAACGAGGCAGCCACCTCTTCTGTGGTATCAAGAGTCCAAGCTGTCAGCGGACTCACACTTTAAGCATAAAGTCATGGCCAAAAATATTGGCGCCCTTGCAGTTTTTTCTAATAATGCACCATTCCTCCCAGAAAATTGTTGAAAATAAACAATATTTTGGTATCCACATATGTATTTCTTTGGTTTGCAGTGGAATAAAACACAAAAAGCAGAAAAATGTACTAAATCTTGACTTATTCCACACAGAAATCCTTAAATGGCCCGGACAAAATTATTGGCACCTTTTAGCAGTAGTTAGAAATAGTTAGATTTTAAGCAGGTGATTCTCCTTCACTTTGGAACTGAACTCACCTGTGGTGAGTTGCAGGTGCCTGCAATATAAAAATCACTCATTCAACCAGTTTGAATAGAGAAAAGGACTCATTCTCCTGTTTTGTGTCACTGTGTGTACTGCAATGAGCATGGAGAAAAGAAAGACAGCCAGAGAACTGTCTGAGGAGGTCAGACAGAAGATTGTAGCCAAGCATGGACAATCTCAAGGCTACAAATCAATCTCCAGAGACCTTGATGTTCCTGTTTCCACCGTACTTAATGTTATCAGGATGTTTAAGGCCCATGGCACTGTAGCCAACCTCCCTCGACATGGCAGCAAGAGAAAACTTGATCGAAGATTGCAACGCAGAATTGTTCGAATGATGGAGAAAGCACCTCGATCAACTGCCAAACAGATTCAAGCTGACCTTCAGACACAAGGACACAAGGTACGACAGTTTAAACTCGCACCATCCGTTGCCAACTCAATGAAAGGGGGTTATATGATAGAAGGCCCAGGAGGACCCCACTGCTGAGAGAGAGAGAGAGAGAGACATAAGAAAGCCCAACTGGGGTTTGCCAAAACACACCTGAACAAGCCAAAATCCTTCTGGGAGAATGTCCTGTGGACAGATGAGACCAAATTAGAGCTTTCTGATAAAGCACATAATCTCTATGTTTACAGAAAACAAAATGAAGCCTTCAAAGAAAAGAACACCTTCCCTACAGTCAAACATGGAGGAGGTTCAGTGATGTTTTGGGGTTGCTGTACTGCCTCTGGCACTGGGTGCCTTGAACGTGTGCATAGCATCATGAAATCTGGAGAGTACCAGGCCATTTTGGAGCGCAATGTTGAACCCAGTGTCAGAAAGCTGGGTCTCCGTCAAAGGTCATGGGTCTTCCAGCAGGACAATGACCCCAAACACACTTCAAAAAGCACCCAGGAATGGTTCAAGACAAGATGCCGGACTGTTCTGAAGTGGCCAGCAATGAGTCCAGATCTAAATCCCATTGAAAACCTGTGGAGAGATCTGAAAACAGCAGTTGGGAGAAGGCACCCTTCAAATCCGGGAGAACTGGAGCAGTTTGCACAAGAAGAGTGGACCAAACTGCCAGTAGAGAGGTGCAGGAAGCTCATCCATGGCTATAGGAAGCGGCTGATTGCAGTTATTTTGACCAAAGGCTGTGCTTCCAAATATTAAGTCTAGGGCGTCAATAATTTTGTCAATGCCATTTCTTTTCATTTTCTGATTTAAAGGATATATTAAATTCTGAATCAAAAACAAAGGTTCTGTAATATTAACAGAGAAATAAAGAATTGTGGAGACCAAATACTGTACTGTTAATTTCAGCTTGTGTTTAGAGGAAATTGTGAGTTATTTGAAAAAGTGCAAGGGTGCCAATATTTTTGGCCATGACTGTGAGGTCTGCAAACATGGGAGGGGGAGGGAATTTGTATTTGGTGCATTTTCTGCACCTGGATGATTTGTCTGAGGACTTGCCAGGTGCCTTTGTTAGAAAACATCCTTGGAGCTTACAGTAAGGCGCTCTGCAAAAGGGGTTGGCACTAGGACTTGGTGTACTCTGGAAAAGTGGCCCGAGGCAAAGGAGATTGTTCAGCTGCAGCCCCTTACCTGACAGGAGTTCCGAAGACACAGATGAAAAAGGGGGCCAATCACTGCACTCCCCTCTGTAAGGCTGTCCTAAATTATTGCTGCTTAACAATTCCCCAAAGTTCTTGGAGCTGGGAAACTGCCAGAAGGTCTTTGAGGCTGGGGGAGCTGCCTGAAATTCAGCATAGAGGCAAGCTCCCTGAAGTGCCTGAGCTCCACGAAAATGGAATGCCAAGGCCCAGAGTGGCTGGGATGTGTGGAGGAGACAGCGCGGTATGGAAGCACTGAGCAAAATGGCCGCTGGCAGGATTTTCCCATGTGTTCGGGCTTGATGGCAGAGGGTGCACTCCCATGGCGTCGCCCCAATATTGGCCGCCCAGTTTGGTACTCACTGTGGACCGTGGGGCTTCCAGAGATCCACCAGGCCAACCAAGATCCTCAGAATACGCTGCTAAAACTAGTTACAGCTGCTGGGGATTCTATGGCAGGCCGAAGTTCTGGGCTGCCTGCAATCTGGTTCCTAAGTGGATTGATTTTTTTGCTGGGCCCTGTTGCAGTGGTCTAAACTGCCATAACGGCTTTCTAACAGTCCTTTTGTTGCCATTCTGCTGCTGCTGTCATTGCTGGATCTGTTGCTGCCATTCTGCTGCTGTTGTCACTGAGGCTTGTGGTGGGAAGGGGTCAGGCTGTGCTGCAGCACAGCTCAACCTGTGAGCCCTGGAGGCAAAGAGACACACAACGGGAAGGCAGAATAGAGAAGTTCTCACCAAGCACCCGATACAGGATATCGCCCAATCCACCAAGGAAAAAAATTAAACTGAGATCGTATATAAACCTCCGCTCTGTCACACAACAGCAAAGTGCTGTTGCAACTGTGCCTGCTACTCATAAGGAGACAGGAAGTAGACTGGCTGAATCCTGGAGGGGAGAGGAGAGGGGTGTTCGGCTGTTGTAATGTTGTTTTTCCTTCCTGCATTCTCGCTGACGCAAAAGGGACACCCCATATGTCAACAGCCCTGCGACCAGCACAAGGAGGGAGATTAAAATTTATTCCACAGCTGCCAATGAACTGAGGGAGCACAGTAGGAAAACTGTTGTGCATTTTTTTTTTTTTTTAAACTCCTCCCATAATTAAATATTATGGCACCGCCTACACAGATAGGTGTTGAGAGAATGTGCAAACAGAGGAAAGACCACTAACACATATTTTGGTTGTGTCCAAAAGTGGTTCCCTTTTTGGGTGAATGTTATAAAGGAATTTGCAGATATTGTACATATCTATCACAGGCTAGACTGCGGACATCTGGTTTAAGCCTTCAGCCCAAGGGTATTTATACCCAGCAGCACAGGTATTTGTATGGAAACATAGACTTTGACGGCAAATAAGGACCGCTTGGCCGACCCAGTCTGCCCATTTCCCTACATACTGGATAAGCTGCAGATCCTAGTTAATTAAACAGCCTATTTCCTCCTACCCACCACTATAATTGCCTTATGTCTGTCCCATGCATTCTTGAATTCCCCTCACTGTTTTTGACCCCACAACCTCTTCAAGAAGGTCGTTTCATGCATCCACCACCCCCTCTGTGAAAAATATTTCCTTAAGTTGCCCTTGAGCTGTCCCCCCTGTATCTTCAAACTGTGCCCCCTTGTTCTTGCACATCTGTTTTTCTGAAAGATGCTACCCCCTTGGACTTTGTTGATTCCCTTGAGGTACTTGAAAGTTTCCATCATGTCCCCCTCTCCCTCATTTCTTCGAGGGTATACATATTAAGCTTCCGTAGTCTCTCTTCATATGGTTTCTGGTGCAGACCCTGCACCATTTTAGTAGCCCTCCTCTGGACTTCCTCCATCCTGTCTATGTCCTTGCAGAGATGGAGTCTCCAGAACTGCATGCAGTACTCCAGATGGGGTCTCACCAACTGCCTGTACAGAGAGATGATAACTTCCTGTTTTCTACTGGTGATGCCTATCCCTATACATCCCAGTATTCACCCAGCCAACCTTACTGCCTTCCCACTTTGCTTGCTTACCTTTAAGTTATCTGATACCACTACCCCCAGGTGTGAGTGACTAATAAAGAATATATATAGGTTTCTGCATGTAATTATGCAGCTCAGAATTTTGTGTAGTTCACGGAAAATTGCTTACTAACTGGAATGGTGCAAACACACCTCCAAAGCTCTGAAGAGCAGGTGACACCAATATGCTCTTGGGTCTGGCAATTCATAGCAAGCAGTTGCCTGCCCAAGGACCTAAATATCACACAGAGTTTTTTTTTTTTAAATACAGGCATGTATAAGAAAATAAGGTTACATTACCTGCAATTTGACTTCATTTGAGAAAGCCACTCAGCTTCCACTGCAACCCCACCCCCAAAAATCAGCGTTTGGATGACGCCAAGTAGGAAGGGGCTGTGTGGCTCCTAATGGCTATAGGTAGCAGCTGGAAGCAGCAGCATTGTCTATAGTCACACAGTTAACTTTGTAGGCACTTACACGTGGTAATGGGGTAAATAAATATAATACTACTTCCCTTAACATGTGTAAGTACCTATAAAGTAAACTATGTTAATCTACAGAGTTCTGCTGCTCCCGACCGCTATCTATAGCCATTAAAAGCCATGCAGCCTCCTTCCCTACTTACCATAATCAAAACGCTGAGTTTAGGGGCAGGGCTTCAGTGGAAACTGAGCGGCTTTCTTGAACGTCAATGTGAGATCATACGAACATATGAAGTAGCCAGCAGAAGAATGCCATTTGGTCTATCAAGTCTGCTTGTATTGCAGGGTCCACAGCTTGAGCTAATGTCTCTGTCCTCCTTCCCCAGTCCTCCCATCTTCTCTACCCATGATTCATACCTCCCCCTGTGCCTATCCCAGCCTCTCCTAAAGCTGCCCACTGTCTTCTACAAGATGACCTCTTCCGGCAGTGCATTCCAAGTTTTCACCCCCTCTCTGTGAAGAAGTAATTCTTGACCTCCTTCCTAAACCTTCCACCCTCCAGCTTAAGGCTGTTCTTCCTCATGTTATGGATGCCACTCAGCTTAAAGCGGCTCTACTTATCAACCTTTATTTCTTTTAATTACTTGGAAGACCCCAATCATTTTGTCTGTCTCTCTCACGCATGCTCTCTCTCTCTCTCTCGTCTTCCAGGGAGTACATTTTCAGTGCCCTCAACCTCTCCTCGTATGCCTTACCCTGCTGACACACTATCATCTTTGTAGCCCTCCTCTGGACCTTCTCCAGCAGGTTAATGTCCTTTTTGAGGAGTGGGCACCAGTATTGAACTCCATACTCTAGATGCGGCCTTACCAGTGACCTGTACAAGGGCAGTATAACTGCATAAGTGCCGGAACTGGGGGGGGGGGCGAAAGGGGCGGTAGCCCCTCCACTTTTTATTTTTGTATGGCAAAAACTAGTATAGAAAAAGTGCCCTTTGTACCCTCATAAGTGCCCTTCTGATTCTCAGCCCCCTCAACTTTTATTATTTTCCGGCACATGTATAACACCCTCCTTCTCTTACTACTGATCCCCCTAGATATGCATCCCAGCATCTTGTTTGCCTTTGCTGCTGCTTTCTTGCACTGGGTGGAGTGCTTCAGGTCACGACTGACCATCACTCCCAAGTCCTTCTCTCCTCTGATGCAGATACTCAGACTCCACCAAGGTAGTACTCTGTCCTGGGATTCTTGGCATATGCAAGCATGCATGTTATATACGTATATTATATACATATATATATATATATATATATATATATATATATATATATATATACATACATACATACATACATACACACACACACACACACATATACACACACACACACACATATATATACATACATACACACACACTCATATATACACACACATATATACATACATATACACACACATACATACATACATACATATACACACACACACACACACACACACACACACACACATACTATATACTGTATATACAGTGACTTGCAGAAGTATTCAACTCCCTTGAAAGTTGTCAGATTTGTCTGGATTACAAATGATACATTGAGATTTTGTTCTGTGTAATATTTATTTAAAAAGACTGACCCTCAAAATAATTATTTTAAAGTGACATTGGTTTTATGTTAGAAAATATGTTTAAGAAAAATAAATAACTGAAATATGCTGTTTGCATAAGTATTCAACCTCTGTGCTCTGGAAGCTCCAAGTTTACACAGATGAAAAATATTGCCCTAACGAGGACACAATTGGCTTACAATTAGCCTCACCTCTGAAACATTAAAGTAGCTCACATTTTCTGGATAAAACCCCTCCTCAGTTTAATGACCATTGGTCAGACTGTGAATCTGAAGGAAGGGTGTGAAAATGAAGACTAAGAGCATTCTAAGGAAGTTGAGATAAAGTAATAGACATGCATAAATTAGGAAAGGGTACAAAATAATATCCAAGATGTTTGGATATCCCAGTGTGCACTGTTGGATCAATAGTGAGGAGGTGGAAGCTGCATCACACCACCCAGGCACTACCTAGACAAGGCCGTCCCTCAAAACTCAGCATCCGAACAAGAAGGAGACTAGTAAGAGAAGCCACAGAGAGGCCAACAGTCACTTTGAAGGAGCTACAGAGTTCAGTGGCTGAGAGTGGAGTGAAGGTGCACCAGTCAACCATATCAAGAGCTCTGCATAATACTGGCCTGTACGGGAGGGTGGCTAGAAAGAAGCCATTACTCAAAAAGAACCATATCAAAGCACGCCGGAGTTTGCCAGAAAGCATAGAGTGACCCAGCTAAGATGTGGCACAAGGTTTTGTGGTCTGATGAGACCAAGATAGAGATTTTTGGCCAAAATTCAAAGCGCTATGTGTGGCGCAAACCTAACACTGCCCATGCCTCGAGAAACACCATCCCTACAGTGAAGTATGGTGGTGGCAGCATCATGCTGTAGGGATGCTTTTCATCAGCAGGGACTGGGCATCTTGTTAAAATTGAAGGAAGAATGGATGGAGCAAAATACAGGGAGATACTGCAAGAGAACCTGCTTCAGTCTGCTAAAAAACTGAAGCTTGGGAGAAACTTCACCTTTCAGCAGGACAATGATCCCAAGCACAGGGCCAAAGCAACACAGGAGTGGTTAAACAACAAAAAGGTGAATGTTCTACAGTGGTCAAGTCAAAGTCCAGATCTCAATCCCATCGAGAATCTGTGGCACTGTTTGGAAATTGCGGTCCACAAGTGTCACCCAACCAACCTGGAACAAATCTGCCAAGAAGAATGGGCAAGAATCACTCCCGAACAGTGTGCAAGGCTGGTAGATACTTACCCCCAAAAGACTTAAAGCTGTTATTGCAGCAAAAGGTGGCTCTACCAAATACTAATGTGCAGGGGTTGAATACCTCTGCAAGCAGCATTTTCCAGTTTTTGATTTTCTTTAAAAGATCTGCTGACGGATAATTAATTTTGGCTTTGAGGATAGAATGTTAGAGCATACGAGTTTGCAATAAAAATACTGACTGGAATAATATATGCAAGTCTCATTTGTAATCCAGACAAATCTGACAACTTTCAAGGGGCTTGAATACTTTTGCAAGTCAGTTGTGTGTGTGTGTGTGTATATATATATATATATATATATATATATATATATATATATATATATATATATATATATATATATACACACACACACACACACACACACACACACACACACACATATTTATACAATGTATGTTTTAGTATAAATGTCAGGATAAAATGTGCTATCTCAGCCAGGTCGTGAAGATAACATTGATATCTTCACATGTGAAGATATCATTGATATCTCCATGTTCCTATACGTCATCACATTGAAAATGAAACGTTTTCACTTTGTATCATCTAACTTTTTCCACACGAGCAGTCCCCCACCCCCGCGACTTTTTCTTTACAAGTAGGACCCCCATGCATTTCTCAAATCTGCACATATTTTTACACAACTAAGTATTTAAAAACATATCTGGTTGATCCTGCGACTTCTGTTTATCTACTGCTATGTGGAATGTGCGTGACCGAGCAGCTATCCCCGGAAGTGTAGCGTGGCCGAGCGCTATAAATATGAAAAGCTGAGGCACTGTCTGATTTTCAGAATGAGGGAGTCATCACTGCCACACTTAGAAAAGTGTTTTTTTTCTTCTTATTTTAGCCCTATTTCTTAAATGAAGCTGCCGACAGTACTGAGAGGAGAACGAGTGAGTCGGCAGCTTCAGACCACCAGACCAAAGTGCGAACATGTGTTGCCGTCAAAGAAATGCACAGTTATTTTTATATATATATATATATATATATATATATATATATATATATAAAAATAACTGTGCATTTCTTGACGCACTGAAGTCAAGCTGCCAGATCCTGGACCAGTTTCCCAGCTTTTCCAGATCTTTCTGTAGGTCCTGTATCCCTTCAGCTGTGTCCACTCTTCCACAGAGCTTGGTGTCATCCACGAATAGGCATAATTTGCCCTTAATGCCACCTTCAATGTCACTGATGAAGACACTAAACAACACCGGCCCCACCACCAAACCCTCATCATGACTAATCATTACTCATCATGGGTAATGCAACTTAAATTTCTGATAAATGTTTGCATTAAAAACTGCAACCATTGTGCGATTTATGTCCTTGGGTTAGGCAACTCCTTGACACAAATTGCCTAACCCGAGGTGTCAGTAGCTCTTTAACTGCATAGTACTTTTTTTTTTTTTTTTTTTTTATCTCTGTGTCTCCAGCTAGCTATGTGGTATGCCAGTCTTAACTGATCCTTGGAAAGATAACCAGGGTTCAAAGTGAAAAAGAATGCAATATCATCACTTTCAGAATCTTTCAATTTAAGTAGCTGAACACAAACAAATCTCAGCTCCTTACAAGCAACCACATCTTTACTTGTCCTTATTTCAGTCCTTGTGATTACCCCTAAACCCACAACAGTTCAGGTAAAATACACAAGTGTTCATGTTTCAGTATGACAGGGTTCACCAGTTTTCCTGTAAATGGCAAGAGTATTTCCCCATGTCCCGTGGTATTTATAGATTTTTTTTTGTTCCCTTGTGTCCCACTGGATTCTCATAAAAAAAAAAAAATATATATATATATATATATATATATATATATATATACACACACACACACACACACACACACACACAACCACTTGACTGCTAAGACCATCAGGGAATGATCAAAGGAAGAGCAGACAAAACCCACGTCCTGCAACTGGTTCAGTGCTGTGTGGCACTTTGAGCGCCACAGGGTTTTAAACAGCCGGTATCGCATCGCAGTTTGCAATCCAAACCGGCTAGCTACGCTAGCCAAAATAAGGATTGATCATAAAAAAGTGCGATCCTGGGCCAGCCCGGTGGTGCTGAGGGTTGAGGCACTGTGCGCCACACCTCGCATCATGCCAGCGACCCAGGTTCAAGTACGGAGTCGGGTTGTCAGGGGCCGGCAGGGGGAAGGAGGATCGAGTATCCCAACGGATGCTCTCCTCCTTCGGGGTGGGTTACCAGGGGTGCTTAACGCTCCCGACGCCGACGGGGCTGGGTGGAAGCACCAACTTTAGGCACTGGGCGGCTCCTACAGGTGTGAGCCAGGAGGGAGGATGCTGTTAGGCACTTGGTAGCGCATTAGCATGTTCCTGCCAGAGCCCAGTGTCCTCAGGAGGAGGGCAGGAAGCACAAAAAAAAAAAAAAAAAAAAAAGAAAACAACCCGGCTGTCCTAGATGACGGCCGCTCCAGCCACCCAGTCCAGGAACCAGGGGCAGACCCCACTGTGCCTGGTGCTCCACGAAAGACGGGAGGAAAGGTAGGAGTCACCCATGGGCAGACTCAGTGTGTCGGGGGTGGGTAGCATGAGCGAGCCCGAAGGAATGGAATGACAGGGCGATAGGAGGGATAAAAAGAAAGCAAAAAAAAAAATATATATAAAAAAATAATAATTAAAAAGTGCGCTCCATTTTCTATGTTTTTTTCAGTCTGAATGCACTTGTTATGTCTAGCGGGCAATGCTGGCCGAATCTATGGTTACCACCCCCCCCCTCGCACCGTGGGACAGTCCCACTTTGGTAATTTCACTGCGTCTCTCCACTCTCTGCTATGCGGAATTCCGATAACGCTGGTATTCTCTCCACTGCTGTGGGCACATGCTTCCGGGAATCCCCACAAATAACGCTGATGTGGTAAATTTAAACTGTTAAAAAACAAAACAAAAAAAAAAAAAAAAAAGAACACCACACTGCAGGTTTCCTGCCGCGATGAATGAAGGTCCGTCACACAAGAAAAAGGATATCCAGACAGACTGAGCACCCTCATGACTGCATGGGCATCGATCACAAACAGAACAGCAGCTGCAGTAAGCACAAAATGATTTTATTTATTTATTTTTATTGCAAACAAAAACAGATCTGTACTAGTAACATTTTGGATTAATTTGGATGGGCTGGTGAGGAGTCTAAGAGGTGCTTCTGTATCAGCCTTATGCAGATTATTACTGTCTGCTCTACACCTCTGGCATGCCTATTTTCAGGTAGGGTTCAACAAATACTTCAGGCTGAGTCCGCCAGTTCTTAAAATGCCCTTACTAGTTTCCAGTTGTTAACACCGGCAAAAAAAATAAAATGCTTTGTCAACACTTCTAAAAGATATGCTGCGCAGACTGTTTCGATTTAATTTGTGGGTGCAATCCTAGTGTGTCCTTTCCTTGTCTGCTGTTAGGAGGTTTTTCAAAATGTGTCTACATACTAGTCTTATATGGCCCCTGGGGATCTCCATGTTGTAATTATTAATGCTTTTCTTTTTCCTACATGCCTCCTGGAGTGCTGGAAGCAGACAGTAAAGTGGTTCTTCAGCATTATCCTCTTACCTACATGTTGGTGTGTCCCTCTTATGATCACTGTCTCTCATTTTAAGTGTCCGTGTCCCTCATCAGTACCTAAAGGTTGAAAGGTATGGTGGGGGGGGGGATGTGGGTTAACAAAGACCTTAGTTTTGGTAAGAGGTACTTGGGCTGGGTAGGCTGGGGGTGGGGTTTTTGGCAGGTACCCTATTCTGGCAAAGGGGACAGTGGGTGGGTGGTTAGGCACCGAGATGGGTGGGAGGAGGGTTTTGGCAAAGGGGACAAGGCGAGGAGGTGTGGTGCCGAGATGTGTGTGGGAAGGTACTGAAACAGATGAGGCAAAGATAGCCGATTTTAATCAACAATTTTATTTGTTATATACATTTAAGCACTTTTTTATTTTGCTAATCAAACTGAGGCAAGTGCTATGCATTTTTACAGTCGATTAGTACTTCCACGCGCAAAACTGCTAATCAGTTTTCCAAGCTCATTTAAAATCCTGGCTCCACCAACTCAAATAGCTGCCTGGTTCATGAATTGAACTGTGGCTTCCAGATGGAAGCGTAGTAGGTTACAATTCAATTCAGTCCACCAGATGGACAATACGGTTGCATTTTCACGTTAAAACACATGAATTCTAGAGCTCTGAGCTGTGGTATAAACAGGGCTCAAGATTAGGCAAGTACCAACCTATTTTAGTTTAGGAAATACTTGTCAGATTTTTTTTTTTTTTTTAAATGAGTAACAATATTCACCCTACATCTGTAAATGCTTCACACTCTATAGAACAGTAAGAACAGTACTTAATTTAAACTGGTGATTCAAAAGGAGTTTTTTTCCCACATTTACAGCACTCATATGCATCCCATGTTTGTTTTACTCATTGTATTTTAAAACTGTAAGTAAATTATTCCTACCTGCCAACATTATCTGAAGCATGGAGTATAATCAACCTTTCATACCCTAAAGGGTGCTGTGGAATCAGGCAAATCAAACATGGCCACACTGTGAAGGCTATCATACAGGGGGTAGCTTGGATTTGGTGGCCATAACAGAGTTCTCGTGCAATGATCGCCATGACTGGGATGTGGCCATACCAGACTAATCTCTGTTCCTGAGAAACAGGGAAGGGAGGAAGGATTATACTATATGTGTGAGGGACGGAATCAAGGTTACGGAAGTGGAGGGGCACCCAGAAGAAAAGAAAGGACTACAGCGGATATAGATCATCCTGTAGAAAGGTGATGGGGCCACTGTCCGTACAGGGGCAGTAAACAGATCTCCAGCTAAGGGAGAGGAGCTGGATAAGGCACTTGGGAAGGACATCATCATTAGGATGGAACATAAGGAGGAGGTGCTGCTAGTTGGTGACTTCAATATGCCTCAGATGTGGATTGAAGCCTTTCATCTGCAGCTTTGGCAAGGAGCAGGGCCATCCTTGACTCCCTACAAGGGGCCTCTCTCAAGCAGTTCAACAAACCCACTATGAATGGAACAGTGCTGGACCCGATGCTTACAAACAGGGACTGTACTGCAGACGTCACAGTGGGCAGTCCCATAGGCACCTGCGATCACCGTACAGTATAGTTTAACATTAAGACGGGAGCAGAGGCAAACGACATGAGGAGGAGGGTCCTGGACTTTAGGAGGGTGGATTTTAAGAAAATGGGAGATTGAGCTGGCCGCTGGTGCAGCGGTTGGATTTCCGCTTGTGATGCTGGTGACCCAGGTTTGGGAACGGACCTGGGTCATCAGAGGGCTGGCCGGGAGGAGAAGGATTGAGCATTCTATGGACAGCTCTCCTTCTCCAGGGGGGAGGGCGCAGGATGTCGCCGGCGCATAAGGGACCCTGGCAGAGGCCAGGGGCTCCACAGCAACTGGCTCCAACAAGGTTTCCAGGGGGAGGAGCTAGCATCATTCCAGCTCCCGCCCCCGCCCTCGATGGGGACTCATGCCAGCTCCACTGCCTACAGAGTCACTCTCAGCTGTAATCGCCTCAGGTCTCCCGCCCTATCACATTCGTGGCACCTTAGAGCCGGGTGCCACGACCCTGCCCCAGGCGGCAACCAGGGGTTCTGGGAGAGCGCCTTGTGGGGGACGCCACAGCGGAGGGGTCCATGACCAGACGGATGGCTGGCAGGTGGAGCTAAGGCAGTAAAAAGATTAAATAAAAAAAAAAAAAGGGAGATTGCCTCAGAAACTGCCTAGTAAGGTGGAAGGCCGGGTAGGGGTAGAGGAACAGTGGGGAAAAATGAGGGAGGGTATAATTAAGGCAACCAATCTCTGTGTAAAGAAAGCAAGTACAAACAAAAGGGAGGGGGGGAGACTGTTATGGTACTTTAGGGAAGTAGCCACAGTGGTGAAGGAAAGCAGGGTGGCATTCAGGAGGGAAAAGGGAACACAGAGAGGTATACCAGCTAAAACAAAGGAAAACAAGTGAGGCAGTGAAGGGAGCAAGGGTGCAGGCAGAGGAAAGGCTAACCAAAGTGATAGCAAATGGGGATAAGGTCTTCAGGCACATAAGTGAGAAGAAGAAAGTAAGGGGTGGGATAGTGAGGATAACGAGGGTGGTAGAGACAGACTGTGTTAAAAGAGGACCAAGAAAAAGCAGACATCCTGAACAAATACTTCTGCTCTATCTTCACATTTTGGGAGGGGACCACAAGTAATTAGCAGGAACAAGGTGGAAGGGGAGGCAAGTCCATTTTCAGCTGAAACAGCCTTGAAGGGACGTGCAGCTCTGAAAGTGGACATGATTATGGGGCAAGATGGGATACACCCAAGGGTAATAAAAGAACTCGAGGAGGCGCTGGCTACCTATTGCAGCCTTATTCAACAGTTCAGTGGAATCAGGCGTGGTTCTGTAAAACAGCAGAGTAAAGGTATAAGGGAGTGGGGGTGGGGTAAAGCCAGAGATCAAGTAGGTCTGTGGTGATACAGTAGGTAGGGAAAACTGGCATATTAGATGGTACAAGCAGTCTTTATCTGCAGTCATCATCTATATTCTAACTAAGCAAGACTAGACGAGAGCAGACGTAGTCTGTCTACATAAGGGCCTGCAACAAAGAAGAGGTTAATATAGGCCCGTGAGCCTTGCCTTGGTGAGGGGGAAATTAATTGAAACATTTAAAAAGGAAAAGCTGTTATAGTACCTTGAATCCAATGGGCTGCAAGATCAAAAGCAACATGAATTCATGAGGTGGTGGTGGTGGTGGTGGTGGTGGTGGGCCCCATGACATGCGAGTCCAACTGAGTTCACTAACTGACCAGAGAAACCAATCAGGGGAGGGCAGTGGATGCGACTCATCTAGATTTTAGAAACTGTGCTACACAGAAGACCGATTAAGAAATTTAGCAATGTGGGGTGGGATCCAAAGTGGTGAACTGGGTGAAAATCTGGCTAACGGATAGGTGACAGAGAGTGGTGGTTTACAGCACTCACTGTAATGATGGAAGAGTGACCAGTGGTGTTCCTCGGGGGCTCAGTACTGGGACTGATCCTCTTCAGTGTCTTCATAAGTGACATTGGAAGGGAAGGTATGACTTTTTGAAGCTGATACCAGTCTTCTTAGTGGGATTTTTCATTTGAGAGTCCTGGACTCTATGAAAACAAATCTGAGGGTCCTAAATAAAAGTCCGAGAGTCTCCCAGTATTTTGTGAGGGTCCCCAAAGAAGTGCAGCATTGTTGGCTCGACCCATCTTTCTGCCTGAACCTTATACTGGGGAAGGACAGAAGAGAATGGACTGATTGGGTGAAACAGTTTGAAATGGCAACCAGAGTCAATAGCTGGGATCCTAAAAGGGCATGCCAAAGAAGTTTACAAAGGACTCATAGAGCGGACCAATTACAAGTGCCTGATGACGTCTCTGAAGCAATATCTGGAGCCTCCAATGTTGAAGACTGGTGCAGGGTGAACTTCTTGGATAGGAGAAGACAGGAGAGGGAGACCATGCAGGAATTCAGTAACTTACCTTACAGAAAGTGGTCAACTGAGCTTACCCAACAGCCGACTTAAACACAGGATATGCTGGTGAAGGATCACTTATCAGCCATGTGTGACACTCCAAAATTTGAGTGCAGCTGAGAATTTCCAAGCTCCAAACACTAGAGAAAGAGATTAATCTGCCGTATAAATTTGAGGCCATGAGAATTAGTGACCTAGAAAGACTGTACCTCAAATACGCCTGCGTGGCGACACAATAGAGGTGTCCCAAAAGGAGCATAAGGAAGATTGGAACAGTTGGTTGGTGTGGTTGCAGATCTGATGACAGAATTCCAAAAGTTGAGAAAGGATCTGCGGAAGTCAAATCAGGTCGAATAGTCTAGTGGCTCTGACAGACACAACCGGAAGAACCGAACAAAGAATGGTGGGAGACAGTTTTTTTTTTTTTTTTTTGAGGGGGGGTCCACATGGGGAGCAAGGCGGGAGGGAGAATGTTCAGATGCATGCTGGAAGTGTGGGACAGCAGGACACTTTGCATGCACAGAGGCAACAAGCCTTTGTGTAAAGCAAATCAATAAAACACAATGAAGGAAAAAACCGCTATGGTTCTCAAAAGAGGTGGCAGGGAAGGTTAAGGAGAAAAGGACAGCATTCAGGAAATATAAGGAAATACAGAAGGAGCAGGACAGAGAACTTTATCAGTTAAAGCAGAAAGAGGCTGGGAAAGCAGTAAAAATAGCAAAGGCCCAAACCGAGGAAAGGATAGCCAATTCTGTTAAGAAGGGGGATAAGACCTTTTATAGGTATATTAGAGAGCGAAGAAAGACCAAAGGAGGGATACTGAAGCTTAATAAAGGGGAGGGAATGTGGGTAGAGGGTGACAGTAAAAAAGCAGGGATACCGGACGAATATTTCTGCTCAGTATTCACAAAGGAAGAGGAGGGGGAGTTACCTAAACCAAACAAGACAAACACTCTGAAGACAGGGGTCGATACCAGTCCATTTACAGAAGAAAGGGTTCTGAAAGAACTAATAAAATTGAAGGTGGACAAAGCAATGGGGCCTGATGGGATTCACCCAAGGATTCTAGAAGAACTAAGGGTAGAACTAGTGACACCGCTGACTACTCTCTTTAACAAATCATGGGAGGATGGGGTGGTACCAGAGGACTGGAGGAGGGCAGATGTGATTCCTCTTCACAAAAGTGGGAGCAAGACAGAGGCGGGAAACTACAGACCAGTTAGTTTGACCTCAGTGGTAGGGAAAATGATGGAATCACTTCTGAAGGAAAAAATTGTTGAGTACCTAGAGGCCAGTAGGGAACAGGACCCAAGGCAGCATGGATTCACAATGGGAAGGTCGTGTCAGATGAATCTAATAGATTTCTTTGACTGGGTGACCAAAGTAGTAGACCAGGGAGGGGCTGTGGACATGGCCTACCTAGATTTTAGCAAGGCATCTGATACAGTCCCACACAAAAGATTAATATACAAGATAGCCAGCCTTGGAGTGGGTCCCAAGGTGGTAGCCTGGATAAAAAATTGGCTAGACAACAGGAATAAGGTAATAGTAAATGGAGTACGAGTGAAGAAAGGAGGGTTACTAGCGGGGTACGCAGGGTTCAGTACTGGGACTGGTCCTTTTTTAATGTCTTTACATGTGACATTGCAGAGGAACTGGAAGGAAAAGTATGTCTCTTTGCAGATGACACAAAGATCTGCAACAGGGTTGATACACAAGATGGAGTGGAAAGGATGAGAAGGGACTTGGCAAGGTTGGAGGAATGGTCAAATGTATGGCAGCTCAGATTCAATGCAAAGAAGTGCAAAGTAATGTACCTGGGAAACAAAAACCCAGGGAAAGCGTACACAATGGGGGTGAGATACTGACAACAGTAAAATAGAAAGGGACCTGGGGTAATTATATCAGATGACCTAAAGGTGGGCAAGCATAGGAGAAGGCAGTAAGGGAAGGCTGGGGGATACTGGGATGCATAGGAAGAGGCATCAATAATAGAAAACAGGAAGTTGTTATCCCTCTGTACAGACAGTTGGTGAGACCCCATCTGGAGTACTGTGTGCAGTTCTGGAGACCCCATCTCCATAAAGACATAGACAGAGTGGAGGCTGTCCAGAGGAGGGCAACAAATGGTGCAGGGTCTGCACCAGAAGACATACGTGAAAGACTAAAGGAGCTAATATGTATACCCTTGAGGAAAGAAGGGAGAGAGGGGACATGATAGAAACTTTCAAGTACCTCAAGGGAATCAACAAAGTCCAAGAGGGTAGCATCTTCCAGAAAAAGAGATGTGCAAGAACAAGGGGGCACAATTTGAAGATAGAGGGGACGGCTCAGAGGTAATGTGAGGAAGTATTTTTTCACAGAGAGGGTTGTGGATGCATGGAATAGCCTCCCTGAGGAGGTCGTGGAGTCAAGAACAGTGGAGGAATTCAAGAATGCATGGGACAGGCATAAGGCAGTCCTAGTGGAGGGTAGGAGGAAGTAAGCTGTTGGTTAACTAGGATCTGCAGCTTATCTGTTAGGTAGGTAAATGGGCAGACTAGGTGGGCCAAGCGGTCTTTATCTGCCGTTAAATTCTATGTTTCTATGGGAATGTCCTCAGATCCAGAAAAACTAGTATCAGCTGGGGTAACAGACCGTACGCCTGCTATAATTAAAGAGGCCCAAGGAAACCGAATTCAACTACAAGGTAGTAAGGAGTGGTGTCTACCTGTGAGGGAGAATCCAAAATATTCTTTTTGAGATCCTAGTGGATTCAGGCGCTCAGATTTTTTTGATTCATCAGGACCTGTGGAGGGCAGCTGCAAGGAGGAAGGATGAACCCCTAGAGACATACAGCGGAACAGTCAATGTTACCAGTGGACAGTCCCGTGACGTCATGAGAGTCTGAATGGCTGAGCTCAAAGTTGAAGGATTCGAGACCAGATGGGAATTTCTGGTAAGGAAGGACGCCAATGCCTTGGTTGGAACCAACTTCCTGACAAAGTCTGGAGAAATAACTGATTTGAAGAACCAGTTGTGCAACATTTCTGGATGCCATATCCCACAGGCCCTCAACTTCAAGTAAGCAGAGTCAGAAGAGGAATGTCATGTGAACCACTGGTTATCCCACCCAGGATGGTGGTGGCAGTACCGGGGTATGTGGATGGAACCAAACTGGGCATAGGAGAAAGTAGTGGAACCAGAAGGAGGGTCACCAGAACCTATGGGGATCCTCATAGAATGTGCACTGGTATGCAATAGGCAAGGCTAGATTCCAAGCAGAGTGATGAACCTGGAACCTGAACCAAAGACGCAGGAGAAGGACTTTGTATGGAGCAAGTCTGAGCCATGTAACGAAACCCTGGTGGCACCGGTAACAATTCAAGATCTACAGATGTGACCTGGATGGTGGAAGGCCTGATGAAGGAGCTAGGACTCCTACATAAAGGTCTGAAACCAGAGAAAAAGAGGGCCGTCTGAGAACTCCAAGAACATTTGTCCACCTTCAGCAGCGGAGACATGGACACTGGTCAGAGCAGTAACACTTTCCACACGACTGACATTGGTAAAGCCAAACCAATAAAAGCTTGATTGAGGAGAGTACCAATGAATCTACAGATCGAGTTTAATGCACATCTGGATGATACACGGAAGAAATGAGTGATTCAGCCATCATCCAGGCCTTGGGCAGCCCCAGTCGTCCTGGTATGAAAGAAAGATGGAGGACTATGATTTTGTATAGACTTTCACAAACTCAATGAGGTCACAGTCAAAGATGCCTATCCCCTTCCCTTGGATCAATGACACTTTGGACATGCTGGTTAAGGTAAAATAGTTCTCTACTTTGGACCTGGCCAGCAGTTACTGGCATGTGGAAGTCAAGTCAGAAGACAGAAAAAACAGTGTTTATTACTCGAGCTGAACTTTTTGAATTTAGTATCATTCCATTTGGGTTGTGCAATGTGCCTGTCGCATTCCAATGCTTCATGGATCTTATTTTGACAGACCTGCAATGGGCTACCTGTCTTGTTTACCTACAAGACATCATTGTCTTTCCTCCAAGAACATGTGGCTCGTCTAGGGGAAGTATTAAAAAGACTAAAGCATCCAATTTTGAAAGTTAAACCATCTAAATGTGATCTCCCGAGAACCAGAGTTCACTATCTGGGCCATGTAATCAGTGCGGAAGGGATTGCCACCGAGCCTTCTAAAGTGAAGACTGAGGACTTGGCCTGTTCCTAAAAATGTCACTTAAGTACGCAGTTTCCTGGGTTTAGCCTCATATTACCAGCCGTTTTTTTTTTGAACTTCCCCAAAATGGCCAAACCACTGCATCATTTGGTTGACTAATAGCAACATTTGTATGGACAGATGCAGGTCAGCAAATGTTCCATTCTCCCAAGGCCAGTCTAATAGCATCTCCCATCTTGGCATACCCTGGTCCCCGAAAAGACTCATTTTGGACACTAATCCCAGTGATCAGCGCATTGGGGGAATGTTATCACAACTGGAAGGAGATCAGGAAAGGGTTGTCGCTTATGCCAGTAAAGCTTCATCAACAGTGGAACGGAAGTATGCCACCATGCAAAAAGAATTATTGGCTATGTTGGCATTCATAAAGCATTTTCAGCACTGCCTTCAGGGAAGGAAGTTTATCTTCTGGACAGATCATGAATCACTAAGGTGGTTGCATAATTTCAGACGCCCTGAGGGCCAGCTCACCAGATAGATCAACAACTTACTCAGTATTTATACAAAATCATCCACTAAGGTAGGTGAATACACAACAATGCCGACGTATTATCTAGAAGGCAAAATGGGGCCTCCGATCAAGAAGAATCCATTGCTACTCCTACAAAACCCATTCCTGTCGAGGAACTTTGTGTAACAACCTTAACTTTCATTGCCAAGATCCAGCCAGAAGATCTGGGCTTCAACTTAGAGATGAAACAATGAAAACTCATCATCTGAAAACTCAAAAGAATGGAGGAGAACTTCCGAACAGAAACCCCCAAATGGACAATGGGATGATCCTGAGCTAAGAAAACCAAAGGGCATCTGGAATTCCTCGATTGTTAAAGATAGAATCCTGTTCAGACATCATGCTTCATCAGGGAGAGACACAGACCAGGTAGTGGTCCCTCCTGATCTCATTCCCCTCATGTTGACAGCCCTGCATAATGGCCGATGTCCCGGACATCCGGGAATAGAGAAAGTGATGAAAAAGGTCCAGTCAAGGTTTTTTTTTTTTTTTTTGCTGAAATGGCAAATTCTGTGAAGGAGTGGGGTCGCACCTGCTTGGACTGTACAGCATACAAGATGCATGGCCCACACCTAAGGCTCCCCTAGTGACGTCAAGAGTAGGATGCCCTATGGATAGAGTGGCACTCGATATTCTAGGGCCTTTATCTTTTACTGAGCAGAACAATCACTACATTATGGTGGTGGCAGACTATTTTTCGAAATGGGTTTCCTTTGCCAGACCAAGAGGCTTGGTCTTCTAGTTTTGGAAATCATTTGTCACTTTAAAGCTCCCCATTCTAGCCATACCAACCAGGGGAGCAACTTTGAATCCATACAATTCAGAGAACTGTGTTCTCTGTTAGAAATAACTAAGAACCGCACCACTCCCTACCACCCCCAATGGGATGTTTAGTGGAGCGTTTAAACAGGACACCATTAGACATGTTGTCCATGTTCGTAAACACAAATCAGAATAATTGGGACACTTTACTCCCTTTTGTAATGATGACCTATTGTAGTAGTATGCAGTACTCCATTCGTTTTAGCCCCTTCAAGATTATGTTTGGGAGGGAGATCACGATACCTGTGGATATGGTTTTTAATGAACTACAGGGAAACAGTTACAAGTCTGTTTTTGAATTTGTCAGGCAGATGGAGGGTTACTTATGGACGGCCCGGGAAGCTATACTGAAGCACCAAGAAGAAAGCTTCAAATAGACAAAAAGCGTTTTATGACATGAAACCCCCCCGATGTAAATGGTAGGAGAGTTAGTCTGGGTAAGACTCCAAGCAGAACAATCTCCTAAACTGCAGAAAGTATTTTTGGGCCTTGTAAAATTCTGCTAAATTTTCCAATGTTCTGCATAGGGTAAAGTTTTTATCAGATAGAACTGAATCAACTGTACATTACAACAAAATGAAACCTTATGTATGAAAGCCAGTGGAGGAAAACAGTACTTTCGAAGAAGCTTCCCATCTCAGCTGTGATAGCACTGGTGACATGGGAAGCCCAAGAGCAAAGACAGGAGAAAATAGGCAGATTCTACCCACTGGTGGGGCCTGAAAGAAAGTCCGTGTACCACCAGTTTGGATACCATGGATCCCTCAGATTACAAACCCCACTAGGGATCCTACAGTTGTTTAGGGGGACTTGGGGGAGAGAGAGAGAGAGAGAGGAAGAAGCCCTACCGCGCCCGATTGAGGAAGACACTGTGCAAGATGTTGCCAGTCCTGCTGTTATTGTTCTGCCAGAAACAGCTATTCACTTAGAATCCTGTAGACCTCGAAGAGAGAGGCAGCCACCTAAGCGATAGAGGAATGGTTCGGCCAAAACAAACTCCTTTTGAATTATAAAAAGATTAATGTTATTCTCCAACTCTCACAACAAAAACAAATCAGTACACTGACAATAGCTGACAGCAAATTCAACCCCCTCGAACAGGCTATCTACATTCAAGTACCTTGGAATCACACTTGACAGCTCTCTCTCTCCTATTCCCACCGCACAGATCACGTAGTCAAAGCTGTTAACACCAGAATTGGCCTGCTCTACAGATACAGACATTGTTTAACAACTAAAGCCCTATCCCTAACTAATAGCTCTATACTCTCCATCATTGACTACAGGCTAATCGTGTACAGCACGGCCACCGTAACTGTGCCGAATAGGATAAAAACTGCCCTTAACAAAACCTGTAGGTTGGTTCTAGGTGCAGGAAGCCACACACACACACACACACACACACACACACACACACACACACACTACCTGTGATCTTTATGCACAGACCAACTGGCTAAACCTCCAAGGAAGGATAAAATACCACGTCTGCCTATTTGGTTAAAAAAAAACCCTCCTAGGCTTAACCCCCAATTCTGTCCAACTGCTCCTCAAACTGGCCCCAAACTTGTACTAGAAACATAGAAACATAGAATTTGACAGCAGATAAGGACCGCTTGGCCCACCTAGTCTGCCCATTTTCCTACCTAACAGATAAGCTGCAGATCCTAGTTAACCAACAGCTTACTTAGACCAGAGGCAAGACTAGGCAGGCACTACACAGCTCTCACTCAATGGTCCTTCTCCTATAAGACCCCTCTGTGGCTCAACAAACTGCCCCCCACAATCGCTAACACTCCTAAGCTACGCCCTTTCAAACAAAAAACACTATACCTGTCCACTCAATGTGAGTGACACTGCTCAGACTAATTTCCCATATTCCTTACCTCCCCCCCATATTCTTCACCCTCGTAAAAACTCCTCATCCCCCCTTCCCTCCTTTTTTCATCCCAATCAATGCACTGCCTTGACAACTGCCAATATATGGCTGCTCACTGAACTTGGTAATTCTTGTGAATATCTGTAATTTCAGGATCTTGAAAAAACTTAGTTGTAAATGATGTATTGTCTAGTATCTTTATGGTTTTTACCACTTAAATCATCTCTGTATATAGCTTACATGAACTCTGTACGTAGCTCATGTCTCTGTGTAATTGTTCCAATTCATGTAACTGATATGGAACCTGTAAATGAGCTTCCAGCTCAAAGGTTGTTATCCAAGACAATAAAATAATTGGCACCAGGACATTGTAATTTGACTAATAAAGACTTGTGGACGCGAGTACGTGTCCTTTGAGAGAAGGGGTAGTGTAACAACATTTTTCTGCACCCCCCTCCACCTGAAAGTTTCACCCCTCCATTTTTTTCTAAACTTGTGCACTCATGCTGCAAGGGAGTCAATTATGTGCATGGGGAACAGGGCTCAGGTTCCCCAGCATGAGTTGAAAACCGATCAGAGTTTTCAAAAATCTGTTCGTGGCTGACAGTTTAGAACTCTCGACTAAGGGAGATTCTGAGTGACTGTTTTGGAGGGCACTTGGTGTTTGCACTGGGAGGAGTGAGGAGGTGGTGAGCGACGAGGACGTGAAGTAACTTACCTGGGGTTGTAAGTTGTCCTGTCAGCTTGTCTATGTACCTGCAGATTTCTCCGGTCACCAATTTCAATCAACAGCCAGCGGTTGTGAGTGTCAGCAGCTGATTCGGCGGGTTGGATCCATGCAACAGTGGCAGAAGCAGTTTACTGGCCAAGTTGTGGGGCCAGTTCTGCTCCTTTTATTATTTTCAATTCATTAAGCAGTCCCTCATCGGCTGCAGTACAGCATCCGGGCTGCGGTGGTGGGGTGCAGAGCCTTAACCTTTACTTGTTTTGCCTGATGTTCATGAATGTACCTTGTAATCTGGTCGCACCTGAAAATAGGCACATGGTTGTCTAGTGTGCTTACCCGATTAACAAAAGCAAATAAATAAATAAAGCAGCCAGAGTCAGGACCAGCCAAGTCCATCGTTAAGCCATCTGTCCAGCTTTCTCTCTAGTACTTCAGTACCTTCACCCCGGGTGGGGGCAGGAAGACGGTAGCAGCACCGGTTGGCAGGTGCTGTCTGCTTGTTATACTTATAGTTAAGCCAGAGGCTTTTAGGGCATGAATTTTAGCCCTAGGCAAGTGTAGTCAGCACCACAGACTACCAAAGCCGTAACAGAGGACTTTTTCAAAACCTATGTTGCATCTGGCCCCACAGCCGGCGGGGGGGGGGGGGTTAATTATCAGGGAGTCACTGTAAGTGCAGTTTCCCCACAGAAGAGGAGGGGCTGCTCCTAGCCTACAGAATCCCTGTAGTAAAAGTACAGATTAATGAATAATAAGTTATGCAAATTTTGAAGCATCACGTACAGCTTTCCAGTAAACTAAAAAACTGATTGCATGATTTGAAGAGACAGTACATTGCCAATTTGAACTGCATTATTTTTCCTGATTTTCTGCATGTGAATTTTTCTTGTGCAGGACTGCCTTGCTGCCCTCATTTTGGGACATTTATCCAATTTGCTTTGGGGGGGGGGGGGGGGGGGGGCCAAGCCAAGTACAGTTGCCAAATCATGCTGCCCTGGTTCGAGTATCTTTGGCACTGCAAATGTCCTCTTTCTAGGTCTAGGGGTTCAGCACCAGAGGTAATGAGGTCCTGTACTAGCAATCCAGCGTCAGAGGTCCAGTACCAGAGGTCCAGTGCCAGAGGTCCAGTATAAGAAGTTCAGCACCATGGAACCAATGACTCTCCCTTGCCCGATGCTTCTTGCTGAAAATCCAGTGGTATTCTATGCAGGGGAACAGAGTCTACCCTTTGTTTAGACTCTCTCAAAATTACCAATTGCGGGTGCTGATTGGCCTCCGTTGGGACAATAACCCGGTTACTGGGCCCAAGTTGTAGTGGAGCCAGCACTGCTAAAGATCCTGCGGTAGAAGGATCCTTCTTTGACACTTAAATAATGTATGCAATGCAACATACTATAATTTATCTCTCATGCAACAAAACAACTTTATCGTGGTCTACTACTCAGGGTAATCATGTTCAGCACAAGAGAATAGATACAAAAACACTGACTCCAAATGAACATCCCAACACCTTTAACTCTGACCTCTATCGTTATGGGTGCACTGTAGGACCCTTTTTGAGTCTGTCATGTGCGCAGGCACAGACAAATTCATTGACATGAGCAGGGGTATAACCAGAAATTTCTGTTTTGTACACACAGTCCTCAACTGCTGCCTCCCATTGAAAAATGCACACATCTTTTCCAAAGCTGCCTTCTTTACAAGCAAATCAGGTTGTTGACAGATGACTCCTCTAATCTCTAAAAGAGGTTTCACTCAGATCTGTCTCCTAAACAACAGAAGCTCAAACAGAGACACTACTCAGTTGTGTACACTAACTCAAATGCTGCAGATTAGACTGATAATGTTACTTGAAAGGCATATGGTTTGGGTCAGGCACTCAACAAAACTGTGCACAAATGTGTACAGCGAGTATGCCTGTCTACACCCTTAGACATGAGAGGTGCTATACAGGGATGTGCACCAAATGGAGAGCTCAGTTCAGAGTGGCAGGCCAATGGTGACTCACTTTCCATTTCTGGGGCGGAGATCACCAGCTTTTCAAAGGACAGAGCCGTACCAATAGTGGCGCGGCTTGGTCCTTTGATGTGTAAAGCCCTGCATTATGTTGACTTCATGGTTGCGCGTTCACACTGCTGTAGTGCTCATGGTGTGAGCATGCCGTGCCGAGCCTGCGCACTGCTCCTGTCTTCCTTGCATTCCCGTTCAAGCCCCACGCCAGTAACCCACTCCCTCCCACTGCTGCCATCCTCCCCACACTCGCGTTCTGTTGGAGGCCCCCACCAGCAAATCCCTCCTTCCCGCTTCCTCCCACTACTGCTGTCCTTCCCAAACCCGCATTCTGTTTGAGCCCACACAGTAAATCCCTCCCTCTCCCTCCCACTGATGTTGTCCTCCTCGAACCCTCCGTTCCCCCCCCAAACACTGGGCAGCACACTCCTAGTGTCCAGAAAATGTCCACACCCTAGATTACAGATTATATATACATACACACACATATATATATATATATATATATATATATATATACATATATATATACATACATATATATACATATATATATATATATATATATATATACACACATATACATATATACACACATATACATATATACACATATACATATACACATATATATATATATATATATATACACACATATACATATATATACATACATCTATATACACATATATATATATATACACACACACACATATATACATATACACACATATATACATATACACATATATATATATATATATATATATATATATATATACATATACACACACACACACATATACACATACACACATATATATATACACACACACATATATATCTATATATATATATATCTATATATATATATATATATATATCATAAATATAATATATATATATATATATATATATATATCTATATCCATATAAATATAATACATATATAGACATATATCTATATAAATATATATCTATCTGTATGTATATATATATATATATATATATATATATATATATATATATATATAAAAGAAACCCATCCGATGTTCATTTCCTTCAACCTGAAATCCATCACTGTCTCCCCATCCACCTCCCCACCCTTACCCTCCCACTGTGCCCACCTCCCTATCCCCCCTTACCCATACTTACCTCCAGAGGTTGGGAGCAACGATCTTCTGTGGACCAGGAACATGTCTGCACTCTTCAAAGCGAAGATTTCAAGGTAAGCCATATAACAGGAATCAATGGGGGGTGGTCAACTTAGGTTGATATCTCAGTCATTTTTAAGAATTATGGCCCCAAATTTTCAACATGGGGTTCTTGGGACCCCACCTCCCGAACACTGTCACTGTCATTCCGTTACTCGGTTCTGAAAGGTAATTTGTCAGTCGCTGTGCAGAATCACCTTCCAGGACCGATTAAGGAAAGGACAGTGACACTGGTCATGAGGTGGGGTCCTAAAAAGCCCATGTTGCAAATCTGGTGAAAAAAATTCCAAAACAATGGCTACGCTATGAGCGTGCGTTGTGCAGTTTCTACGCACGCTCCCAACTTTGTCAGTTTTTAATAGTTTCACTCCAGATTTCCAACATTGCCATTATTTCACACCTCCTTATGAACAGTATAGCTGTCATTTTTTCGTACCTGTGGCGCAGAATGGCGAAGTGGCTCTGTGAAATTACCTTTTGGGATGAGTGAACAAAATGACAGTGGCACTTTTCATGAGGTGGGGTCATAAGAATGCTACATAGAAAATCGGGTGTGAAAATATTAAGCATGCATTTCAATTAAACACAGGCTCCTACCTTTGGTACTTCTCAATATTTTGACCCCAAATTTTTATCAAAGCCATCTATTCACTGCACCTCATGAATGTGACACCTGTCATTTTCCAGATCCTGAGCAAAATTTTTTTTTTTTTGCATCCCAAAAGGTGATTTCCAAGTACCTTTCAGACAGGAGTTGAAATTGTACTGTTTCTTTCTTCATGAGGCGGTGTAATAAGATGTCTATGTTGTAAATGTGGTGTAAAAATATTAAAAAGCAATGAATTATGAACCAGTGTTGAAATCTGCCAACACTGCTCGTAACCCCCCCCCCCCAATATGGCACCAGTGCACACTAAGAACTTTCGGCACTGACAGATGCTAAAATCCTGGATCCAACACTAGAACAACCCAACAAAGCTCCTCCTCTCAGCTAACTGGCTCGACGGGGATTTACTACAAGAAGCACCTTCTTAGAAAAGGTGTGGCAACAAGCACTGTACCATTTATGTATTTGAAAGTTTTACCAGGAAGACACTGAGCAATAGGGCTCGATTCCAGGTGCGTCCTGGGGAAGGGGCAGAGGGAAATGGTACATACAAAGGCAGTGAAACATCCAATAATTTGCAATAAACAAAGGGTATTAAAGTACAAACTTAGCAAGAAGCTAGTAGACATTAAAACACTCAAGACTATAAATTAAAATCTATATGTGCTACGAGTTTCTTTCTAAATCTGTAATAGTATGCAGGTATTTTTTCAGTAAAAGAAAACAAATCTTACAGGTACATTTAGCCCGGGGCATTATGTAATCAACCCCATGCCTCTCACCCTCACAGCACTGAAATCCAGAGAACTGACCTTCAAAATTCAGAGCAAATGCCCAGAATGTGTAGCACTTTCTTTTATAAAGAATACTATGTCTACAAATTGTGGACATACCTCTCAACTGTCCCTGGTTTTCAGGGAAGTCGATGATTTGGCCTCAAAATTTGACTGTCCCTCCTAAAAATTGTGTTTCCATGCATAAGTGCGGGAACGGGAGGGGGGGGCCACTAGGGCCATGGCCCTACCACTTTCATAAGTGGCCCTATCACTTTTTGCTATCATGGTAATATATTTAATAGGGGAAAATTTACCCCTTACATCCTTGGCCCTACCACTTTTCAAACCGTTCCGGCTCCACTGTTTCCATGACCAAATAATGAGAGTTGTAAGCACAAAACAATGTCAAAAACATTAAAGTTACAGACTTGTTCTTCTTTAGAAAATGCATTTTACACTAAGCACCTTATTCTACCTGCTTTCTGAGTGGATATCTTCAGTTTTGAAGATGTGTCCCTGAGTTTGGTCCTTTGTCCCTAATTTATGAGGCAGGATCCGACATGTTTAGTGTTAAGGAATGTTTCTATCAAATTACTGTTCAATGATAATGTTATAGTTTGTGGGTCCAGAAACAACTCTAACATTGCTAAGATCAGTAAACCTGTTTGGAGCAAGGGCAGTTTATTTTCAGTACAAAAAAATCGTAGCTTGGCCCGCGAAATTGACAGTAGTTGCGAATGCGATGTAGATTCAACCCTTGAGAGCCGCCGGACGGTAATGTGGGAACAAGTCTGCCAATACCCCTTCAGACAAGCAGACAAACGAAACTTGAAATGGACAGTTTCACCCCTTGTTTCGAGCTGTGTTTTGCGTTAAGGTAGGCTGCTCGGCTGGGGCCAAGACACAAACCAACTTTTCAAAGACCCGATAGTAAAAGTTTATTTGTTTTTCTCCCTCACTTGCCAACAGCACTTGGAGGTTACACCAGCCAGTGACACATCAGCTAGAGATACAGCACTCTCTGTAAACAAAAGCACTCCCTCTCGACACAACGGAACCCAACTCCCCAAATTGAGTTCATTCACTGCTACACTTACTGCCAAACCAATGCCAAGTATATCAGACAGCTTCTGCAGTAACCGACCGCGCTCGTTCAGGTGTAGCCTTGGCCGTAGCAACTCTCCTCTCTTCAAGTGCTGTCCGGGGTTTCTGCTTCCCGGAACGATTCAGTCGGGAAGACTCAAAGGGGCGGGGACAGCGGTGAGAGTGACGTCACCTGAACTGTTCGTATCACGTAAAATAACGTTGCGCGGGCATTGTGGGGCAGACTCGAGACAACGTAAGGACTGTAAATGTGGATTTGACAAGAAAGGGAGTATGTTATTGTAACGTAACACAACACAAGAATGATACAAACCGTAGACCAAGGCCTTTTTAATTCAAGTTCTATGATGTAAACCGAGGGTTGGTAGAAATATCGCATTCCACAATGAAAAAAGTAGTGTGAATTTGCTTTGCTTGAAAGAGGACTAATGGGAACGTTTGCTACATCAAGCTAGTTAAAACTTGTAAGTCTGTGTTGTGAAGTTCGGCAAGAGTTGTAATGGTATTTTAACCTACTAGTTTTCAAGAACTTGAGCCCGCTACTTCAAAAGCAACATATAGCTGTAAATGTATCATGTACTGTACGTGTGTGTGTGAGGTAGATGTTCGTTTGCGTTTTTGCTCCTGTCTGCAATAAGTTGTCGGTGGTGCAACCGGTAGAGATGTATAGGAACTCGGACGTAGGCAAATGTGAACCGCAGAATGATAATAATCATCACAAAGATAATTTACCTGGACACATTTATCTTTATAGATGCTACTGCTGTAATTTCTAGGAAAATTATTGTACAAATTAGATTTCGTGATGGAAACCCGATTTCACGTTAGGCCCCAAAACCCTCATTATGTTGCTGGTTTAAAATGTCAGTTCCTATATCCCTGGGAAGAAATACAAGAATGGAAATCAGATTTTGTGATGGAACCCCCTGATTTTAATTCACAGTCCCAGAAACTCTCAATATAGTGACCCCTTGTTTACACGTAGAAATCTATTGCAGTCAAAATGTTGTACCAAAGTTCATGGAACGCAGCAATACCATACTGTGGTACCACAACGTCTTGGCTGGTTTTGAGAGTGCATGAGCCAGCAGTTTAACTAAAGGAAAAACCACTGCGTGCACATCTCAGAATTCATGTAACCCCCCTGCAAATGAGGGTTCCCAAAAGACTTCCAGGAGCTTGCTTGAATGCTCCAAGCCTGAATGGTGTTTGGCATTTAAGCCATTTATCAGTGAGTGTTTTTAGAGCCTCTGGTACTGTCTCTTTAAGAGCTGTCTGCTTGCAGACATAATTAGTTTGTATGGGGGGGACTGTGTGCTTCTCTGTTTGAGTACCACTCGAGCTGCTGCCAATTCACTCCATTTTGCAGTCACTAGAGTGCAAGGGAACCTATCTGAAAGATGTAACTGTTTGCCAGAAACCATTTAGAGTAATAATGAAATTACAGTTTGTCTAACCTGCTTTCTTTGCAGTCAGAACTGTGTCTGCCTAGTTCCCCATTCTGGTTTTGAACTGCTGAACTGGACCAATCAGTGTGGGGTAAGCTAGCTCTAAAATGGTGCCTTGGACGAATCAGAACTTGGACTCATAATCTGAGCCAGCCACAAGAGGATTGTATGGGCAGTGACTCTGGGAGATGTAGTTTAGACTTCGGCGCCTTTTTGGACCAACAGGAGCAGTCTATTGTGAGTGACAGCCAATCCAGTCAAGAACTGGGAGGAACTCAAAGGAAGTGCCCGGTTTTGTCTGTTGGAGTTTCAGTTGAGCTCTGACAGTGAAGAAGGAAGGAGCCCTGTGCTTTTTCAGTGTGCAGTTTTAGTCGGGAAATGTGTGTAAGGCCCAGAGTTCCGGGCTGCAGCTTGTGTAACTGCTTGTTAGGACTGAATCCGTCCTGTGAAGAGAATCAAAGGATATCTGAAGAGTAGAAACCAGGCTCACCCTGTAGAAGACTGGAGAAATAGCTGAATTGCACTCGGTCTGTCAGGAACTGAATCTGCTGTGTGTTCTCCCGGGTATTGTGCAGTAATTGCGATCAGGATAGAGAAGCAGCCTGCCTGGTATAGTACTTTCTGTTTTACCATATAAATGTGTGAAGAGGCATGTACCTCAAGTGAATCCTGCTGCCATTAAAGGACTTTTGCCTGTTGCAGTTTGCCATATAAATGTGTGAGAGTCTCGTGGAGCTCAAGAGTAGCCCTGCTGACATTGAAGGACCCTATCTTGTTTGGAGGTCGTGAGTACTAATTCAGGGTCGCTCCCTGTTGAATTGCCACATTAAATCCAAATGGAATTACTGTACTGCTGACTGTTTAATTTTTCTTTTCTCTGTGTGAAAGGGCCCTTACCAGCTGCCACGATTTGGACTAGCCACTAGGGCTTGGGTACCCAGGGACAGTAACTGATAGGGATAGGCCTGTGCACAGAGCCATAGGTAGATGAGTAGAGTGATAAGCTAATTAACCTGATTTCCCCCTGTCCTTGTTATATCCCCCTAAATAAATCAGAGCTGCTTGTTTCAGCAAAGTTATACTGCCTGAGGTATTTGTCTATGTTAAAGTACTGTACTGTGATTGTTGCACTGTATCTTATTTCACAGGAGGTCCCAGTGCCGGAACCAGTCCTGGGGGTAAGTGTATACTGTGAAGGTAATTCTGATATATTGTGTGGGCCACTAGTGGGAAGAAAGGGGGGTTGCAGTGTCCCAGAGGGCTGTGACCAAGTTAGTTTAACTATTGCAAACCCTGACCTCTGGGTGGAGGCACCCGCCATTGGATCCAGGCCCCTCAACCTGTTAGTGGCAAATCAGGCAGGGGTAGTAGCCCCTGGGATAGCGCCATCTAGGGGTTACACATACAGTAAATTTTCTGACAGGATGGCGGTGCGTGTTTTTTTTCGAAGTGGCAGAGGAGTGCATTACATTCAAAATCATTTCCTTTTTTTTTTTTTTTTTTTTTTTTTTGGCAGAACTTGCAGGGTCATTATACACTATGGGCAAACTGTGGCCAACCAGCCTGAGCTACCACCTCGGAGTTCTGATTCTGTGTTACCTCTCGAGCTTCGCTGTCGAGGTCTAACAGAATCAGAACCCCTCGGTGGCAGCACAGGCTGGTTGCGCACAGTTGCTCAGCCAGTATTCTCTATATGTTGCTGGTTTTAAAATGGGAAAACGTTCAGGAACTCTTCCTGCTGCAGTAAAGGTATAGGGACCGACTGAGTTCCTGTGCATTCCTGTTTACTTTCATCACTGATTGTAAGTTGACACAAGTAGCCAGTGTTTCTGTGTCTGTGTTGTACTTCTTAACCTTTTGTCACTGAAATGAGGGACACTGTGGGACACATTCTCAACTATGTAAATGCAAGCTGTCAATACTGAGGATACCAGTACTTTTATTTGTTCAAAATGTAATGTTCATTTAGGTATCAGAATGTTAAGAATTCCTTCTTTAGGCCTGTTGGTCAAGCAGTACAGCTGCCACTCACAATGCTAGTAGCCTAGGTCTGGAAATGAGCTCAGAACATTGGGGAAGGGGGGTGGCAGGGGAGAGGAGGATTGAGTGTTCGAGATTATGCTCTTGTCCTCTGAGGTGTTATTTTTACAAAAGGTGCATATATGCCATGTGGGTGCCCCATTGAACTGTGGGACAAGTGGGCAAATATAATAAAAAAACAAGGCGCTGCGTCAGCATGTGGTCTAAAAGCAAAACAAACTGGTTATATTTAAATGCACGCTGAAAATAGAAAATAGAGTTAAAAATCTATGTTTCGACCTTATGTCGTCTTCAGGAAATATCTAAAAAAGAACTGTAACCCCCCCTGTTACCCAGGGTTGCTAGAATCCTAGTAAGACCTAGTGGTAGGCAGGGAAGGCAGATTGTGAAACTCCAGTTAAATGAATTTCACACTGTCTTACTCTGTTCTTAGTCTCAGCTGAGACTGAGGGATGACATCATTTTAGAACTGTCGCAGCAGCATAAGCCACACTGGAATGTTGCAGTTGGAGGTTAGAGTAGAACGTTGGGGAATTTTGAAGTGAGTTCATTAGAGTCTGTGCAGTCAGTAGAAGAGGTGCTCTGCTGTAAGCAGGCCCTCAGAGCTCTATGCTCTGTCAAAGAGCATTTTTTTGTTGTATAGGTGTGCTCACCTGAAGAGGAACACAGGAAGAGGACATTGAAGTGGTGGAGACTGCTTTCAGTGGTTCAGGGCCCCATCCCTGCGGGGATGGGGGGAGGAATCAGCCTGCTTCCAGGGGCAACCCCCCGGTCCAGCTAGGAAAAAAGAAGCTGCCTGATTTAAGTTTGTGCTGAGGCACCAGAAGTTCTGAAATAGATTTTCTTGGAGGAGAAAACACTTGTGGGGCACCTGCAACCAAGGGGTGAGTTTGCTCTGCTAAAGGGCCATGTGTTTTCACCTGAATCAGGATTAAACTAAAGTGACTGTTACTGTGGGGTCAGGAAAAGACAGCCAAGTACAGTTTGGAAGATGTGGAGATTGGACTGCTTAGCTCTGTGGGGGGTCTAGAGTAATGGACACAGTCACTTATTAAGTATGTTCAAGTTCAGTACAAATGGGATGTAAAGACAGTAGACTGAATGTGAATACATTTAAAAAGAATCTACATAGCAAAGTGTTTTCAAGGATGAGGTGTTAAAGTCCACAGAAATGGCCGGGTATGAATTATGGGAGCGAGAGGTGGGAGACCCCCCATCAGTAATAACCAAATTCACCTCTACGGGTTTACTTTGGGACACCTGTTGCTTTCTCTCAGGTACTTGGCCAGTGCCTGAGGAAAGTACCCAGACGTGGGATTGATGAGGAAGATTCCCTTATGGAGCAGAAGTGCTCATAGGTGCTTTAGGGAGCCACCAGTAAATGTTTCCCTGCTATATGGAAAGTGTCCAAAGGGCTGGCAAGGGAGCCGAGCTGGGGAAACCCCAGAGCAGCGTACAAGTTCGGGCTGTGTGCCTAGTGTGTTTCAGAGCCTGAGGGCTAAAGTGGGATAGGGTGTGTTCTGGTCTCCATAAATCTACATTTCCAGGAGTGTAGCCCCGTGGGGGTCCATGTATGCTTTGTTTATTCTGTTGGATGTGAATAAAAGCCACACTTTAGAATCCCTTTTCTGGTATTGGACATCACAGTTATTGCTTCCTTTGTCCAGAGTTACTTGGGTGCCCCTGTTGCAGAGTAGCCAAACCTAGCCAATGTGTCGAGTGACATATTCCTCCCCGAACCCAGCCTGCCAGGTAGAGCTGTCAGATAGAAATGGCATTCCTGGGTGGGAGTTACAGAAAAAACACAAAGCTAGTGTATAGGGGAGGTAAAATGAGGGATATTTATATGTGGGGAAAGAAAAAAGGGGAGGCTTAGGGAGAAGTGAGAAATGGCAAGATTAAGAGAGAATATGTGAAACAAAAAGGTGATTATGGGAAAGATAAAGCATAACAGAACTGAAAGAGCTAGAGAAGTCCCCAGGTGGGGACTACTTAACAGAGTCTAGTAAGAAGGCTGAAAGGTGACAAATGTGTGGGAAGGAGACAGAGATGCAGACTTATGGTGAAAATGAAAAATAAATTAAATGTGTACAGATACAAATGGACTTTAGGGAAAATAAGGGGTAGCTGAAAAATGTTAGTGGAAAATAAGTCTGTCATTTAAACCAGAGGGCTGCTGGGAGCCAAGGCGGATGATTAGCTTGTCTTCTATGTTTTTTTCTATGGTCAGTACTCCAGAAGCCCTGCTGAAGGACACAAACAGAAAGGTCATTGACACTGTGGTCCCTGGAAATAAAGTGGGATACAATGGGTTTAGCAGTGTCACCATTCCTGACTGCTCTGTAATGTTCCCTGAAATGGTCAGCAAGGCGCCTACCAGTCTCTGCGATGTAAATAGCTGTACACTTCCTGCAAAGCATACAATACACCACATTAGTGGAGGTGCATGAGAACTCCTTGGTGATGTGAAAAACACCTGTAGGCCCTCGGATTTCAGTCACACTGGAAATACATTTGCAGGTGTAGCATCAAGTCCTGTTGCAAGGTTTGGTACCTGGTAGGAAGGAACTGTTAGGAGTAGGTAGACTGCTTTTAACCAGGAGATTCTGCAGGTTGAGTGGCCGGCGGGCGGTAGGAGGCAATAGGTAGTTCTGTGAAGGAAGCAGCAATGTTGGGGTCAGTTTACAAAATGGGAAAGTTACTGGTGATGATCCTGTGAAGAAAAGGTGTGCTCTGATGGAAAGGAAGCACTAATGGAATTTGCTGTTGTTCTTGCATGACAGTATCCTTCCTGCGGGGGTAAAGGTTATGGGGCATGTTACTGACCCGGGAGAGTGCTCTGTTCACAGTGCTTTTAGGGTATCCTCTGTTGATTAAAAAAAAAAAAAATGTGCATTATTTGGGTCTGCTCAGCAAAATCATCCTCTTCACTGCATAACCTGTGAAGTCTAAGAAACTCTGAATAAGGCAGGCCATTCTTGACATGTTTAGGATGGAACGAGCTGTGGAGGAGGCAACTGAGAGTCAGTGGGTTTGTAATAAACTGATGTCTTCAAGTATAATAATTATTCTGGCTGCACCATGACTTTATTTAGGACTGTGTTAATTCTGCTTCAGGGCTGTGTGTTTAGCCGCCTTTACAGAGCAGCAACAGTCAGTCAAAAAGCTGGGATTTCTAAGCCAGGACTTGTGGGACTTTTGCCAAAGCTCGTGGGGAAACTTCCAAGTGCTTATGGGGAATTGCAGGGACCTAAATTCAGACACAAAACCAATTGTACATCGAGGGAAGTTAATGAATAATTCATTTTTGTGATTGACAAGCCTTCCAGCCAATTAGAGCCAAAGCAGTCAATAATTTCAGCCATTAGGGAGCCTCAGGAGAGCCCCATAAAAGACAGTGTTTCCGCAGATTTTTCAGATTTAAGTGGGAGCTCCCCACAGGGGTGGGGGCTCAGGCCCTCCGCAAACCAAATGGGCCTAGTCATGTAGTGCAAGCCCTGCACAGTGGAGAGGGGCGTATTCCTCTGCCAAAAGGGGAAATCGATAGTAGACTAAAGCAGAACCTGCAAGCCGGGGGTTGCCAGAAAAATGTCCTCCAGGGGCTAGGGCCAACCTTTTCGCATTTAGGGACAACGTGGGTTCTTGCAGCTTGATGCTAAGCCAGCCGTGAGAGAGAGCTGAACCTGCCTCAGTGAGAGTGCTGATGTCTTCAGGAACCTCATATGAAAGAAAACCATTCTGAAAGGGAGTAAACTTGTACCTGCAAGTGCAACTAAAGAAAAAGCTTTATGGGGCAGCAAATCCCTTGAGAACTGTTTGAAACTGTTTGTCTGCACCCTGAGTTTAACCAAAGCATAGAAAGGGTGAACATCTGCCGTATGATCAGAAAAGGGTCCTGCTAAAATTATATAAATGTGTCTGATTTGGTTAGCGCCTACAGGACGGAAGAAGAGCACTCAGAGCCGGGGGTTCTAACTTTGCCTGGGAGGCCCAGTATTTTGTATGTGGGAGCTGCAAGGGCCAGCAGAAAGCCACTCACAATCATTCACAAATCTGAGGCTGTCATATGCGGTGTGAGCTGCATGCCCATTGGCTCTTGCTCTGCACCAATGGCGTGCAGCCCTACCGAACGCAGTCAGTCGTGAGGCGGCAGGCAGGTGGGATGCTGCCGCCCTGGAGAGCGGGGTGGTGGGGCTTCGTGGGTGGGGGGACACTAGCCACCAGGGAGATGTTCGGGGATCATTACATTCTGCCCGCGATCGGGCATTTGATCCACTGGACCACCAGGGAGATGTTAGGGTGGGGGTTCAATGTACTTTCTGCCGTGATCGGGCACAAAGGGAGATGTTCGGGGGGTGTTACGTTTACTTTCTGCTGATGAACAAGGGGACTCCGGGAGGTTCGTTCTTTCTGCCCACGATCGGGCACAGGGGGATGTTCGGGGTGTTGTGTTTACTTGCCAGCGATCAGGCATTTCAGTCCACTGGACCACCAGGGACAATAACTGCAGGGAGGAGGTGGGGGGAGCCACATTGCTGCCAGCGATCGGGCTGCAGGGTGTGTCAGTCCCTCGGCAGCTGCTGCCTGGCAGGGCGCCAGGCGCAAGTCCTCGGGGATCGGCGCACCTACATGCTAATGGCATGCAAATGGGGCCATAATCAGATGCAAATGGCCCCCCCTGCGCCTTGCATGAATTATGGCCCCATTTGCATGTCACCTTTTGAATATCGTGATTTTGCGCATGGCACAATGGTACTTGCGCCACCGCAAGTTGAATGCTCCACTCTGACAACTTGCGGTGGCGCAAGTTCCACTGCGCCATGCACAGTGGCTGTGGCTGGGGGGTGATATTCAAAGGAGTTGCTCAATAGCGCAACTCCTTTGAATATCGCCTCGCCACACCCCTCAAGCAAACTATTTTGGCGCAGCCGCAAGGGCTTGCGCCTCAGAATGGCGCAGTTTGAATATCCAGCCCACTATGTTTTAAAACTGGTTAGTAAATTCCTACCTGCCAACATTAGTTGGAGCATTGTTGGCACCTGAAATTCTTATCTAGAAAACAACTACATTTTTTTTTATTAAATGTACTCCTCAGTCCACTTTAGCAAAACATTTGTACACATCTGAATTTTATTTTACTCACCTCACTTTAAAAATGAGGAATACAGATACTCATTCCAAAAAATCTTATCTAGAGCCCTGGGTGTGAAGATAGCTGTTTTCCAGACACTGGGGAAACTGACCTAGACAGAGGGATCGATTCAATAAGTCAGCGGGACAAGAACAGCATCAAGGACTAGGCACAGGATCCTGGTGTCCAGAGTGTCGTCGCTGGGGCTATTGCTGCCCAGGGCTTTTAGCAGGTACGGTCTGGCCTCTTGGGTGGAAATCTTGCGTAAGTGGAAGTGAGAGAGACCTTGTAGGAGCACGTGGTTGAGATTCTGGCACAGGGTTGAAGAGACTACTTAGGAGGACAGAGCTTAGATCAGTGAAGGTGGTGTTAAGGCAGTTAGCTATGTTGAGGGAGTCCGTGGTAATAGAGCCGTCAGTAGATAGCTGGGATGGGGAGGGGAACGTGTTTTGCCATTCATCTCTTTTATGTTATCCCAGAAGGTCCGGGCTGAGCCCCATGATGAGGATAGGGTGGCCTGGTAGTGACCCGCTTTGGCCTTGCGGATAGCCCATGTGCACTGGTTGCACGCAGCAGTGTAGGCTTCCCCATCCGACACTTTGCCTGACTCTGCAGCAATGTGCCAGAGGTTATCCCTCATCCGGAGTTTCTAAAGCAGGGATGGGGTGACCCATGATGCAGTTTTTTTTTTTTGTGTGTGTTTTTTTTTTTTGAGCGGTGCCTGGTGAGCGGGGCATAGAGGTCATATGCCTTATTGAAAGCCTGTGTGAAGAGGTCGAGTCGCATCAATGCTTGGGGCAGGGTTGATGGGGAGCAGTCAATTTGGGCCAGATAGTGCCTGAGTTTTTAAAGGCCACCCGGGCCGTTGTCAAGAGTGGATTGGGTGCCTGGTTTGGGGGTGGAGGACCAGAGGAAGAGGCTAGGAGTGGTCACTTAAGGAGTCTGAAAAGGTTTTCATATCCCAGATTTTTGGGGGGCAGTTAGAGACTATGACGTTCAGGAGGGTGCTGGTTCCTCTGGAGGAGTTGAGTCTTGTGGGCTGGGTGACTATTTGGGTCATGTCAAGGGCAGCAAGTAAATCCTTCGCTTGTGAAGCTGAGGTGCCAAGCCAATTGACATTGAGGTCTCCTAATAAAACTTGGTCAGCTTTGTGGGGGAGAGCTGAGAGATACTCGGTGAGTGACAGGATAGCCGGGTTTTGGCTCCTAGGAGGCACATAGAAGACTGTGATGTAGAGTGGGCCCCTGGTGGGAGCAGGGATGATTTTAAGGGTGAGGGCTTGGGCTCTGTTGACGAGCTTGGTAGCGGGGAGCGCATAATCAATAATGGAGTCATATAAGTAGACAGCACATCCGCCCCCTCATTTACCTAATCGATCTTCCCAATAGAGGGTATACCCGGGAAGTGAGATGAAGGAATTGGGAGTGGATTTGGACAGCCACATCTTCACTAGTGCTATAATATCGGGTTGGTGTTGGATGACCCAACATTGGAGTGCAGCAGATTTTTTTAGCAAGCTGCAGATGTTCAGGGAGGAAAAGCGAGCCCTAAGGATAAAGTCCTGGATGGGGCTGTGGGAGTAGGACCTGGATTGAGGTAGACATTTCCAGAGAGCAGCAGTAATAGAGTGATAATTCTAACCAATGGGTGGTGGTAGGAGGCATTCTTTACCAGTCTACGGGCTGAGGGTCCAACCTCAGGGGTGCAAGGAATGGGTAGGGCGCGAATGGTAGGAATAGCAGTAAGGAGGTGGGTCCAAGGGGGTACCAGATAGACAGAGAAGCTAGGCAAGTGGCTAGGAGGTGGATGCCGGGGCCATGGGTTTGTGTCCAGTGTGGGTGGAGGCCGAGACAAAGTTAAAGTCGAGGGGTGTGGTACCGTGAGTGCTGGGAGTGTGGTCTGGTTGGAGAAAGGCCAGTATCAGGACGGCTGAGATGACCAGGCGTGGCATTGGGGTATTGGCACCCACAGTCCCTCTTGCTGATGGAGTGGTAGAGAAGTATAAGGGTCTAGGCTATGCTTACAGTTGTGTGATTGCCACAGTGGTGTAGTGGTAGGGCTGCAGACTTTGGTGCACAGGGTACAAGGTTCAGATACCCTGGGGGACAGGTGTCCGTAAGGCCTGGGAGAGATGGTAAACCAGGCAGTTGGGAGGCTGGAGTGTACTGGGTCAGGCTCAGAACGGAGGGGTGAAATAGTGACTCCTAGTGGCCACAAGGGGAATGGAAGAAGGTTGGGGGGTGGGCAACAGTGGGGTGGAAAGGTTTGAATGGCAGCAAGTGGGGGGGGTAGAGTAGTGAATAGGCTAAATGGGAGAGAGGGCAGTGAAGTAGCTGACTTTGGTAGAGAGGTAGGAGAGCAGTAGAGAGTATAGTGGTTAAGAGTGGATAGGGAGGCTGTGCACGGAGTACCCACTGGTGGTAGACGAGTATAACCTGCTAATGGAGAAGTGGTTTGGCTGTGGTTGGGTATGTCACCATAGGCAGTGGAAGTGTAAGAATTGAAAGGGTATATAGTTGAATTAGGGAGGTCCCTAACAATAGGGCAGGTTACAGAAGTAATTGAGAGGAGTTAACTGGAGTGGCTGGAGAAAAACTTGAGAGCAAATGTGCAACTCTGTGGGTGAGATCGCTTTAAAAAGGGGTGGTCAGAAAGTGGGTAAAGTCAGTTGTTGAAGATAGGGAGACCAATAGCTATAAGAATGTGCAGCAGTGGAGTGACCAGTCAGCTGCTAGACTGAGGAAAGGGGCAGAGCAAGGGTCTGTTAATATTTTTTTTGGGGGGGGGGATACAATCCAGAACACAGCACAGAAAGAGATTTCCCCGAGATCAGGAAGCGCCAGGAATTGGAAAATCAGCCGAGGAGCAGAAACTGCCAATCAGTGTCTGGCTCCTCCACTGGGCATCTAGTCAAAACAGCGGCATTCAAAACCATGAGTTTCGGAGGTCTGGTATCTACCTGAATCTGTAAGAGGGTCAGTCGGGTGGTCTGTTAGCTGCGGCCAGCTTGGAGAGTGGGAAGGGGCACAGCAGCAGCTTGGGAAGCCCACAGATGGTCTGTCTGTGGAACAAGAAGGGAAAGACTCGGGCCCTTGGTGCTGAGGTTGAGGTGCTGGAGCATACACCTGGCGCTATACTGCAGCGACAGGTTCGGGAATGGACTCAGAGTAGTCCGTGGGTCAGAGGGAAGAAGGATCATACATCCCAATGGATGCTGTACTCCTCCTGGGGTGCTGAGTACCCGATGCACCCGGCGGGTGGAAGCTATGGGTACCAGAGACTCCAGGCGGCACATCAGAGTCGGGGTGGGAGGATGTTGTGGGCATTTACGACAGCGGGCGTCGTCAGCCGCCATCTATCTAGTCAGTCCTCTGTGCTAGCCCCTCAGGGAGGAGGGACTAAGGGAAGAAAAAAGTGGAAACGCCCACTTGGGCCAGGATGACTATCGATCCCAGCCCCGATCACCTACCCACGGGCAGACCCCACTGTGCAGGCTCTCCAGAGGAAAGAGGAGTAAGGTAGGGAGACAATGGAGCAAGCCTGGCACTCTAGGGGCAGATGCCTTGGGAGGGATTACGGGGGATTGATAGGTCCGAAGGAGTGGGCAGTAAAAAGGGGATAAAAAGAAAGTATATATAAAAAAAAAAAAAAAAGGAAAGACGGGATTAAATACAGCTAGAGTACAATAGCAAGCTCAGTGGGGGGCATGAGGTAAAGAGGTGGCAAATGTGGCGATAATGAAGGATTACGGCCAGTTCACGTCGCTGCGCAGCTTTCCGAGAGAATGCGGTATTGTGTCTCTGGGAGCTGTGCGAGCGATAGAGAGAGTAGTTTCAGCGTAAACAAAGCAAGCATGACACAAAGTATAGTGCAATCTTTTTTATCTCACAAAAAAAATTAATGAATACAGAAAAAAAACAGCAGCAGTGTAATTAGTGTTATCTCAGAAAAACACATATTACTGAATTCCTTGGAGCTGCGCGAACGAGTGTCCCAGGCAGGTATTACTCAACATTTCCTACCGACTATTGTACTGGAGATATCAAACGTGGCTTAAGGCAGTGTTCTGTAGGATGGCCCCCCCCTTTCCTATGTACTGCATTGGTGCACAGTATGTAATATACACCATAATATTTGTTTCTTCTGTGGGGGCACTCCACCCCCCCACACACCCCCGGGTCCTGTGTAGCAATTTAAGTTATGATCACTGTTTATGTAACTATTACATGGCGAGAGAGAGTAGTTTCAGTGTTATGGAAAAGTTTTATGGAGAAGGGTAGTAGTTTTATATTGTTTATCTCTTCATGGGGGCATCTTCACCAAAGTCCTTGTGCACTTTAACTTATGATCACTGTTTAAGTTTCATCGGGTTCAAGGTCAGTTGGCATTCATCTGTATCCCTCCCCTGGTTGTGCCTGAAAGTAGGCAGGATTTGTCTAGTGCACTTACCTGGCCAACAAAAAATGAAATAAATAAATAAAATGTAACTATTATGTTATGTTAGGATCACTGTTCTGCAATTGCATCGGGCATAGACAGGAAGAGGCGTCGGACTGAGTAGGCCGCTTTTAGACGAGGCCTCCTACCGTATTCCTTCTGGTTTCTTGTGCAACTGGCGTAATCATTCAGTATCAGCCAAGAAATGCAGGGCAATTATTTAGAGATAGAAGAGGAGTTAATGGGGGCTGTGCTTTGGCACCGGGAAGTCTGAGGAGGACAACAACACGAGCAGCAGCAGGAAGGGGTGTAAGAGGAGGGCCTGTAGGTAAGGCAGAGAAGAAATTAAGCTGTTTAGAGAGACAGCATTGCAAGTGGGGAGGAGAAAATAATTAGCAGAGTGACCAGTGTTGGACAGGAGACTGGGTTTGGCAGCAGAGGCAGAAATGGAAAAAATGCAGCAATCTTACTCAGTAGCTAGGTCTAGCAGTCAAACATCAGCTACTAAAACAATACAGTTTGTCCAGCACTAGTCTCAGAGCAGCAAGTAACACCGAGAGACTAGACTAGAGGCTTGTAATAGACTAGCCAAACTGGCAGGTAAAGTACGACCAATTGATGCATAATATAAGTAATTACATTTACAAAAATTCAATCCAGAACACAGCACAGAAAGAGATTTCCCCGAGATCAGGAAGCTCCAGGAGTTGGAAAATCAGCCGAGGAGCAGAAACTGCCAGTCATTGCCTGGCTCCTCCACTGGGAGTGCAGTCAAAACAGCGTCATTCAGAACCACGAGTTTCAGAGGTATGGTGTGTACCTGAATCTGTCCGCGGGTCAGTCGGGTGGTCTGTTAGCTGCGTCCGGCTCAGAGAGTGGGGAGCAACAGCAGCAGCTTGGGAAGCCCGCAGATGGGCTGTCTGAATCTGTCCAAGGGTCAGTCGGGCGGTCTGTTAGCTGCGGACGGCTAAAGAAATAGTGAATCCCCTCCCAAACCACCCACTTCTTAAATCATGGCCTACAGAGGCCCATTGAGTACTACTGTGTTAATCAGAAAAATCTCTTGTGTACCATAACTAGTTCTCCCACTCTAGTCCCCGATCTTTGAATGAAAGAACTCCCAGGTTATCTTGCCCAACTGGGAGAAAATAAGGAAAAAAACAGTTGTCGGCTAATTTTAAAGTTACACATTCAAAGCTGATCAGGACTTTGTGGACATGTGTTACACAAACTCAACTGCGTCACAACAATTTTGATTAGTTTATCTTGCAACCATTGACAATCCCCGTCTCTTCCCTTTAAAAGTAAAGGTTCCATCAGAATGCTATTAGTATCAAAGGTCCAGAGTTATGTAACAAAAAGAGCATTGTGCAAAATAAAAAGTCATTCTTAAACTTAAATTGGAGACAAGTCCTCTTCTTCTTTAGTTGCCCTAGTCAAGTAAAAACCTTACTGGGTCCGATCCTTCCAGCAGTCAGGTATTTCTTTCTTTGTCCAATTCAGAGTTGGGGCCCCTCTTTGAGTGGCCGAGCTCAATTTTGGTAACCGGCTTAGCCACAGTGTCTGGGTCTGCAAAATTAACTTAAAACTGAAGGTGGAGAAAGCAATGGGCCTGATGGGATTCATCCCAGAATTCTAAAAGAACTAAGGGTAGAACTAGTGACACCACTGACTACCTTCTTTAACAAATCATGGGAGGATGAGGTGGTACCTGAGGACTGGAGGAGGGCAGATGTGATTCCCCTTCACAAAAGTGGGAGCAAGGCAGAAGCAGGAAACTACAGACCTGTTAGTTTAACCTCAGTGGTAGGGAAAATGATGAAATCACTTCTGAAGGAAAGAATTGTTTAGTATCTAGGGGCCAGAGGGCACAGGACCCAAGGCAGCATGGATTCACAGCGGGAAGGTCATGCCAGACAAATCTGATAGATTTCTTTGACTGGGTGACCAAAGTAGTAGATCAGGGAGGGGCTGTGGACATGGTCTACCTAGACTTTAGTGAGGCATTTGACACAGTCCCACACAAAAGATTAATACAAGTTAGCCAGCCTGGGAGTGGGTCCCAAGATGACAGCCTGGGTAAAGAATTGGCTGGAGAATAGGACACAGAGAGTAATAGTAAATGGAGTCCACTCTGAGAAGGGGGTTACTAGTGGGGTACTGCAGGGTTCAGTATTAGGACCGGTCTTCTTCAGTGTCTTTATAAGCGACATTGCAGAGGGACTGGAAGGAAAAGTATGTCTATTTGCAGATGACACAAAGATCTGCAACAGAGTTGATGCACAAGGTAGGGTGGAAAGGATGAGAAGGGACTTGGCAAGGTTAGAGAAATGGTCAAATGTATGGCAGCTTAGATTCAATGCTAAGAAGTGCAAGGTAATGCACCTGGGGAACAAAAACCCAGGGGAAGAGTACACAATGGGGGGTGAGATACTAACAACAACAAAAATGGAAAGGGACCTGGGGGTAGTCATAGCAGATGACCTAAAGGTGGGCAAGCAATGTGAGAGGGCAGGAAGGAGGGCTGGGATGCATAGGGAGAGGCATCACCAGTAGAAAACAGAAAGTTATTATCCCTCTGTACAGACAGCTGGTGAGACCCCATCTGGAGTACTGCATGCAGTTCTGGAGACCCAATCTCCGCAAAGACATAGACAGAATGGAAGCTGTCCAGAGGAGGGCAACTAAAATGGTGCAGGGTCTGCACCGGAAGGCATATGAAGAGAGACTTAAGGAGCTTAATATGTATAGCCTCGAGGAAAGGAGGGAGAGGGGGACATGATAGAAACTTTCAAGTACCTCAAGGGAATCAACAGAGTCCAAGAGGGTAGCATCTTTCAAAAAAGGGTGTGCAAGAACAAGGGGCACAATTTGAAGATGGGGGGCCTCAGAGGTAATTTCAGGTTTTTTTCACAGAGAGGTTGTAGATGCATGGAATGGCCTTCCGAGGAGGTTGTGGAGTCAAAAACAGTGGTGGAATTCAAGCATGCATGGGACAGTCATAAGGCAATTCTAGGGGGTGGGGGTAGGAAGAAGTAGGCTACTGGTTAACTAGGATCTGCAGCTTATCCATTAGGTAGGGAAATGGGCAGACTGGGTGGGCCAAGCAGTCCTTATCTGCCATCAAATTCTATGTTTCTATGTAATGGTACGTTTTGTCCCCATATGCTATTTTCAGGCTTGCTGGTATAAGCAACACATGGTGGACCTCCAGTTGTTGCAGCTTTGTTATAATTCCATCAGATGTTTTCCTGCGATGTCTAGTTGCAAAGCTGAGGTCAGAGAAAATATGTATAGATGCTTCCTGCCACTGTGAGGGATCTTGTTTTCTGGCCTCCCGTAGGATGTAGTCCTGATCTTTCACAGAACTAAGGATCGCCAGTACATCCCAGATTGGTGGGTAAGCTGAATCAATGTGCAAGTGCCCCGGCATTAACCCTGTAGACCCTCAGTACCGACACTTGGAAATCTAAGTGTAGAAAGTCTGTCAGCCACTGCTCCACAAAACTACATATATCCTCACCTTCAGACTCTTCAGGCAATCCAAGTATCCGAATATTCTCAAGATTTTCCAGCCTACGTCTTAGAAGCCGATTCTCTTTTACAAGGCCAGATGTCGTGGTAAGTGCCTTGTCTGGTTGTCTTGGATGCTCCGATCGCTGTTTCTTTCACAGACTGAAGTTTGGTTTAGGCTACCATCAATCGGGTGGTGAATTTGTCCATTTTTTTGTCAATGGACTGAATAGCTTTTAATAAAGTGGCATTTGAGGGCTGATTTAAATTTGAGCGGTGGCTCCTTTTCCCTATCTGGGCCTGCTCGAGTGTCCTTTGGTTTTTTTGTTTTTTGTTTTGTTTTTTTAACTTTCTTTTTATTAAAAAATCAAATAAACATACAGTCTCATTTCCATATATCAGACCTCACAGTAGGTTACCTTACAAATATCATCAAATAATAAAAGGAGGCTCAGTCTCTAAATATATTAGTTACGGATATGGGGGATATTCCATTAAATAAACATGTCCATCAGAGTCCAAAGTAATGGCTACATTCAACAAAAGTATGTGGTCAGTCCAACATAGAAAATTACAGTCGAATATGTATTACTATGTATCTTTTTTTTTTTTTTTTTTGATATTTGTTCAGTTTATGTGTATAGTATTCCACAATGTACCTTACTTGTGTCTTTCATTGTTATCTTATTGCTTGTACCTTATTTGACGCGGAACCTTTGTAAAAGAGCCTTGGCTCAAAGGTATTAATTCCTAGTACTTAATAAACTAAATAAACTAAACTGAACAGCCAGTGTTGATAAGACCTTAACCTCCAACTAATGTAATTCTCAAAAAGTTAAGCATTCACTTTACAGCTCCATTAACAATTAACTCAAAAAAAAAAAGACAGTAAATCTTTAATTGTCTGTAACCCCAAACCTTTACAGTGCAAATCTGTCGTTCCACCATTTTAATCATTTGAACCGAACTCTCTAGTAAAAGAAAAAACTAAAGAGTATCCTTATATTGTACAACAACTTCACAGCACTGAGAACTGTTAACTTCAGCCTAATAGAAAGATTATACTTTCCTCATTTCAAACTGGAGGATATTAGAAAGAAGGCAAATAATAAAAAAAGAAAAAACTTCAGGTGTCCTTTTCTTCTTCCGAATCCTCTTCAGATTGTGTGGATCTTCGAGAGGCCTCAAATTCAGCTTGTATCTTTTCCACTCCCTTGCTAGCCTTCTTCGGGTCGTTTAAATTGGAATGTATGTCCACCATAGTAAATACTGAGGCGAGCCAGCATTAAGAGTGAATGCGCCACCCCTAAGCCCTACAGCCGGGCCCTTACCCCATCAAATTTCTTTCGGTGAGCTCGAATAGCGTAGGCTAGGTCCGGAAAGATATGGAGTGTGTGGCCTTCATTACTAAGGCAGTCTGTGGATCTTGCAGCACGCATGATGTCTTCTTTCGTGCCTGGGTTGCTCGTGGTAAGCAAAACTGTATGGGGTAAGTCTTTCTGGGCACCCGCCGATCGCGGGGAAACTCTGTAAGCCTTAATTAATTTTGTTCCAAGATTTGGGTTTAGATGTAGAGCTTCCGGTAACCATTTACTGAGGAAAGTAAACAAATCTGGAACCTCAGCCCCTTCAGGCAGACCAATTAATCTGACATTTGAGGCCCTATTCGCATTTTCAAGGGTATCAAGCCTATATCGTAACTGGTTATTTTCCTGGACTAGTTTAGCCGATGTAGCCAAGGCTTGCGTTGTGCTATTTTCGGCGGTAGAAGCAGTCTTTGGGGCAGTCTCTGTCTTGACATCCTGTTCACCAAAGCGCTGAATCAGCTCCTCCATTTTTGTATCGATGGCTTTAATAGAAATTTGTAAAGCCTTCCACGGGGTCTCAGTACCTGATTCAGTAAGCGTGGATGTTGAGGCCTGTAGAATGGTTGTAGGCTGAGCTTTCGAGCATCCAGGAGTATTGCGCTGAGTCTTCCCCATACTGAAGTTCAGTATCAATAGATTCAGAAAACAATACTGGATATTTCTCCACTACCGTCCAGAGCCCAGTTCGGCTTAAAATAATGAAAATATCTCAAAATTGTATTAATTCAATGGAGCTAGTAGGAACTGTCTTCTCGGTTGAGTGCTCAGCAGCGCCCCTCAAGTGTCCTTTTGTTTAGCCCCTTTGGTCATCGTTTTAGTGAGACCCATGCCTCCAGCAACAAAATGTTTGTAGTGTTGTGATCTGCAAATGCTATTAGATCTGATTTATGAGCCCCTTGAGATATTTTGGTCCACTTTTAGTATAGAAATATACTAAATATTGAAGTGGTGGCTCAGAGCAATGGAGGATTGCTGCTCTCAGCTGGGCTGCAAGCCACGGCCTGCCATTGTCAAGTTTTAAAATCTCTGCATTCAGTTTGGGCGGTACTGGCTGTTGGCTTGCCCGTACTTTAACTCTCATGGTTAGTGCTCATTTATCTTAAAGCACTTAATCCCAACCTGCTTACAGAAGTGTTTGCTGTGAGTAAATGCCGGACCTCCCCTGCACCCTTTGAAGAGACTGTACATAGTTCAAGTGTTTAATGTTTCAAACTCGAGTATAATCCTTGATCTTCTTAATCAGCCAGCCAACGTACTGCTACACCATCTTCGGGCCTGCACCATCTTATGGACTCTGGTTACTGGGTATCCAGGTTAAGGGTGGGATTGTGGGGTCTCATACCAAATATGGGGAATGGTACCAGTGTGGGTAAAATAATGCTGTGTCAACTGATTTATTTGCAGCCTAGTTAGATAGCCAGGGCTGTGGTTATTCTAGTGGTTGGTGGGTAAGGTGAGCAATACGTGATTTAAAATGTGAACTGAGTAAACCAAATCAAACACATCAATCCAAATCTAAATATTGTAATTTCATAGTCTGTTCCTTTCTTCCCCCATCCTACATGACCCCTCCCCAGGTAAATAAATGTTGTTGTTGTTTTGCAGATGCCTATGTTGTGAGCATATTATTGGTTTCTAGCTACTAAATGGTAAACTATATTGAATGATGGGAATTGATTATCGGGTTATGTTTGGGGTGGCTTATGGTAGATTTTGGGTGGGTACAGCATCCCAGAGGGTTGTATCAGGTTAAAGCTAGCCCACTTAAAGCTATACTCTGGGCGGAGACACTGCGCAAATGTACTATCTTGGGTGAGAACCAGTTTAAAGTAAATCTAGGAACCCTGGCCCCTCAGCCTTGTTGGTGGCCACCAAGGCAGGGGTAGTAGCCCTTGGAGTAGTGCCGCCAAGGGGTTACAGGAATATAAAATGTAAATAAAAATAAGAAGGTATTTATGTTTGGGCGGCACCTTTCTAGTGTGGGACAGAGCACTTTTAAGAGGTATAATGAGAGACAGTTGAGAGGAAAGAGCTTTCCTTAGCTGCAAGTTGTGGTGAAATGTCAGATTATTGGCCTTACGGCTGGGCGCCCAAACATGGTCCCTTTGAAAGAGAACTGACTTTAAAGGTAATGTCTCCTCAGCCTATTTTCTGTATACCTGTGTAATTTGTAGGCATAAACAATGACTACCTCTCTTGCATTCCCCTAATGTCATCCTAATTTAAATATAAATGAGGTTGCTTCAGTCTGTTTTGCCCTGGTGTGAAACCTGTTTGTCTCCATTCCAGAGGTCATGACCCCACTAATGCAAGGCATCTTGGGAGTTGATGTGTACTGCACAAGCCGGCAGAAGTTATACTGTTGTTCAGTTCTGTTACATGTCTTGCGAAGTCCCTGTATTCTCTAAAATATTTTTTTTGTTGTAACTTGGATATACTTTAAACTACAGAAATATCATGGAACTTACTATTCCTTGAAAAGTTTTATGGCCAGCATAAGACAAGAACATAGAGACTGCAGAAGACAGCAACATCACTGGCTAATACAATTATAATACTACTGCATGCTTTAGCACCAAAACATCATGCAATTCCTGGATGTCTTACGTGAGTCAGGTCATGATTTTTGCAGTGGAGTAAAGCAGTTTTTCACACCAAACTTAAGAACCTTCATTTCTAGGGACATGGACAAGGCCCCTGGAATTCTGTGGTTGCGGAATTTGCCGCAGAATTTGCATCATGCCGCAGAATATATATAGTGCCTCAGAATTCATTGTTTTTGGTGAATTTTCATATACTGTAAATATACTGTTTTTCCATAGTGTCAAGCTTTCTTTCCCACCTCGTTTATCCTGAAGCCCCTCCTCTATGCTCATCATATGATGTCATCGATGACATCACATCATATTTAGCCAATGACAGGACTGCATTCTACCACAGAAATGAATAAATCATGCCTCAGAAATCAGAAAATGCTGCCGCAGAAGTCAGAAAATTCTGCCGCAGAACACCAGGAGCCCTGGACATGGATATGTTGTTCAATCCACACTTATTGGCAGGTTCCTTGCGGCTTTAATTGTTGCCGGAAGGTCTTCAAGCTGGCTCCTCCTACCCACCCGGGTGGTAAAACTCTCGGCTCCGCCCCATGACGCCAAATCTTCCTTACCACTTGGAAGCTCTGCGTTTTAGACTGGATCCTAACTCTTCGATTTGTCCGAAACTGGTTTTGAAGTTTTTCTGAACTTCGGTCTTCATCTTCCCTCGCGGCTGCGATGGACAAATCTATTCGTGGCTTTCGGAGGTGCCCTTGTGGGCAGAAAATGTCCAGGACGGATCCGCACTCAACGTGCGTCTACTGCCTAAGCCTAGATCATGACCCGCAGGCCTGTGAGTTGCGCCGTTCTTTCTCGGCCAGCGTCCTGGATGATCACACTGCCTGATTGCAGCTCAAGCGCCCGGAGAAGCGTTTTCCGCCGGTAAAATCAAAAGAGGCTAGTTGGGCGGTGTCCGCGGCGGCTGGCTCGGCTGAGCAGCTCGAGCAGATGATCGCCCTTGAGGAGGAGGCAGCCCAGGCCGCATCTTCCTCCTCCTCAGCTGCAGCATTTATCCCACTCTCTCTGAGTTTCTCGTACATGGCTTCGTTCAAGGAGCTTTGTCAGTCCCTTTCCACGAAGGGAGAGGGTCCATCAGGACATTCTTCTTGGCCCAAGAAGAAGGAGTTGAAGGGTAAGTCCCACCGTCGGCGTTCGTGGGAGCAGGAGAGGTCTCCTTCCTCGGACAGCCGACCATCGACTTTGGTCGAAGTTGCGGCTCAGGCCGCTGGCTTCACGGTGTCCCCGTCAGGCCAGCCTGCCGAGACTCCCATCGACGCAGTCGAGATTTTTCTCGATCCGTCGGACGGGCTGTCGACTGGTGAAGCCGACAACCCACCTTCACTGGTTCCCCCGGTGGAGACCGAGGATCTGCCTGCACCATCGGGGCCGCAGTCTCCGGTTAAAGTGCCCGAGCCGAGGGAAGAGCGGGTGTCCCCCGCCCCTTCCCAGACCCGCCCTCGGTCCCCCCCCCGGGGGTCTCGGTCTTGGACTTCTCGGTCAAGCCGTTCCCACCGACGCATCGGTCCGGTGTCCCAAGTAGCGGCGACACTGTTCCTCCGTGCCATCTTCTCGGATGAGAGGAGGCTTCGTCGTAAATTACGTCGGTGCTACGAGGAGCTTATGTGGCAGCAGTTACTGTTGTCTGGGTCTAAACCGACTCCGGGTCAGACCCCAGCCATCAAGTGGCTGTCGTCCGAACGACCGAAGCAGCCGCTCGCCCAAGTCAAGTTGCCCATTCCAGGGCCGGTTGCTCGGCCAAAACCGGCTGCTCCAACGATTTTGGTGGAACCTCCGCCTCCACAACCGAAGTCTGGGGCACCGACCGAGGATTCTCGGTCGGGTCACGGCCTGCCCCACAGGTTGTCGGTCACCCTCACTCCCGACCGTCCTCTGCAGGTAGAGGGTGGCTCAGGGCTGAGGCAGCTCTTCGCAGACTCTTCGGAATCCGACGACGACTCCTCCCTGTTCTCCAGGCAGGTCGACCTGGAATCCTCCGGGGGCCAGTCATTGGACGATAGCCCATCGTCCTTTTTGGGTCTGCTTCGACTCATCTCAGAGTCCACCAGGATGCAGCTTGAGCCTGTGTCAAAACGGGCCAAGTATCCCCTGATGGAGATTCTGGACCGAGGGGATTCCCCCACGGAGGCCTGTCCGGTGGCTGAGGCCATTGTCGGCCCAGCCTTGGAGCTCTGGGAGCGGCCTGCTTCCTGTCCTGTGCCCTCGGCCAGGATGGCCAGGAAGTATGCGGTCCCTATCAGCTCTTTGCCTGGTTTCTCGGAGCACCCCTCTGCCGAGGGGTTAGTCACCGACAGCGTCTTCCGGCGTTCCGGTAACGCTCGGGATGTGGATAAGCCCCCCGACAAAGAGTCCAAAAAGCTGGACTTTGCCAGGCGCAAGGTGTACGCTGCGTCCTCCCTCAGCCTCTGTCAGGCCAGCTCGGCCGTGCTGATAGCACACTTCTCCCACGCCCTCTTGGGCTCCCTGGATGAGGTTGTCCCTCATCTCCCGACCGACCTGCAGACCACGGTACGTCAGGTGCGGGACCAGGGTAGGGCGGTGGCGAAGCAGCAGCTTCAGACTGCTCTGAATATAGGTGATTGCTGTGCCAGGTCAGTAGCGGCCACGGTGGCCATGCGCCGCAGGGCGTAGCTGAGGATATCCATCTTCACGGCGGATACCCAGCACAAGTTGGCGGACGTCCCCTTCTTGGGGACTGACCTCTTCGGCCCTGGGTGGAGGGACACCTCAGCGGATCGAAAAGTCCAATGTCACTCTGGACTCTGTCACCTCCGCCCAGAGGGACAAAGGCCGCCATCAACAACAGCATAAGTCCTTTAGCCCTTGGCCCCTGCAGCTCGCCAGGCCCAACAGCACCAGCAACAGGGCCAGCAGGCTCGCGCATGGCGTCCCAAACCCAAGCGCGGCTTCCTCCAACAGGAAGCAAGGAGGTAAAGGCCCAGGAGGTCCCTTGGCGGTTCCTCCTCCAAGTCTGCCAGTGACGGCTTGAGGGTGCTGCCCCAGCCTCGTCACTCCCCTGGGTTCCCCGTGGGGATGGCTCCGCCACTTCCTTTCCGCCTGGTCGCTATCACCATGGACCTCTGGGTGTTGGAGGTGGTAGGAAAAGGCCTGCCTCTGGAGTTCGAGCATGCTCCACCCTTTCGAGCCACTCGCCTCTCGGGGGGGGGGGGCCATCGGGGTCCGCAGCCTCGCTGTCGGCCCGCCGAGCTGATATTGCCCTGCTCCTCGAAAAAGAGGTGATCAGGAAGGTGGCGGATCCTCCTTCAGACCCAGGGTTTGTGTCCAGGTATTTCCTGGTCCCTAAACGGACAGGGGGCTGGCGCCCCATTCTCGACCTGCACGACCTGAACAAGTTCCTAATGTCTCGGACTTTCAGGATGGTCACTCTGGCTCAGATAATACCATCCTTGGAACAAGGCATGTGGTTCTGTTCCCTGGACCTCTGGGATGCGTTCTTTCATGTCCTGATCCGTCCGTCTCATCAGAGATTCCTCCGCTTCAGAGCGGAGGGATCCTTACGAGTTCGGCCATGCCCTTGACTGTCTCTAGCTCCCAGGGTCTTCACCAAATGCATGGCAGTGGTGACAGCATTCCTCTGGCCCGAAGGGGTCGGGTGTCCCTAACCCCTACCTGGATGACTGGTGCAGCCCCCTTCAGAGTGGAGGCAGAGCGGTCCAGAGATCTGGCCCTCCAGGTTTGCTCTCAGATTGGCCTCCTCATCAACGAGGCCAAGTCGGAACTCGTGCTGAAGCAGGTGATACTCTTCATCGGGGCAGAGCTCGGCTCCCAGCGGACAGGGCCGAGGTTCTTTCCTCCTTTGCCCAATCATTTCTGGTTGGGCAATGCAGCCCTGCCCGGGACTTCCTGCGCCTCCTGGGCCTCATGGCGGCCTGCACCAGCGTGGTCCGTTGGGCCCGTTGGTACATGCATCCCCTTCAGTGGGGACTGGCCAGCCAGTGGTCACAGCGCTGTGATCCGTTGGACCAGCCCGTGACAGTGACCCAGGAGATGTGGAACGCTCTCCAGTGGTGGACCGTTCCGGCACATCTGTAGGAGGGCATCCCGTTCGTCCGCCCCGAGCCGACGGTCTCTCTATCGACCGATGCATCTCTGATGGGTTGGGGTGCCCATCTCGGGGAGCACAGAGCGCATGGCCTCTGGTCCCCTCAGGAGTCCTGATGCCATATCAACCTGCTGGAGCTCCGAGCAGTCCGCCTAGCTCTCACCGCCTTTGCTCCATTTCTATGGGGTCAAGTGGTTCCAGGTCGAGCGGACAATACCGACGCCTTTGCTATCTGAACGCCAGGGCGGGCGTGCTTCCTGCTGTTATGCAAGAGCTCTCCGCATATGGTCCCTCGTGCGCAGCCTGGAGGTGGATCTCCTAGCCATTCACGTGGCAGGAGCCTCCAACACCCTGGCCGATGCTCTAAGCCAGATAGGGACTGCGTCTCATGAGTGGTCTGTCCTGCCGGAGGTAGTACAAGATCTGTTCTCCCACTGGGGCATGCCTCAGGTGGACCTGTTTGCCTCCAGGGAGAATGCGAAGCTGAGTCTGTTCCATGCCCGCCCCCCTCAGCAGGGTTCGCTGCAGGGGGATGCCTTCTCGAGGCCGTGGACTCCGGGCCTCTTCTACGCCTTTCCCCCATTCCCCTTGATCCACAAGGTGCTTCTCAAGGCGAGGAGGGACAAGGCGCAGGTGATTCTGGTAGCCCCAGACTGGCCCTGCCAGTTCTGGTATCCAGATCTCCTCAGCCTCAGCTCCAGGCTCCCGAGGCGGCTTCCAGCCCACCTGGACCAGAATTCAGTCAACCAGGGGAAAGTATTCCATCCGGACCTTCAATCCCTGCACTTGACGGCCTGGTTCCTGAGCGACTAGAGTTCCAGGCCTTGGGTCTTTCCGACGAGGTCCTCAACATTGTTACGGCGTCCCGTAAGGAGTCGACCAGGAAATGCTATGCCTTCAAATGGAAGAGATTCTCCATTTGGTGTCATGGGAAGGGCTTGGACCCTTCTGCCTGTCCCTTGGCAAGCATTCTGGACTATCTGTGGTCCCTTTCTCAGCAAGGGCTTGATCGGTGACCCTTAAGGTGCACCTGGCAGCCATCTCTGCTTACAGGCGCGGCCGGGAAGCAGTCGTTGGCACAGGAGAAGGTGGTCAGGCGCTTTTCCAAAGGCCTTGACCACATTTCCCCTCCGGTGCGAGAACCTCCACCTCTGTGGGATCTACTGCTGGTATTGGCCAAGCTCTTGGGCAAGCCATTCGAACCGATGCACAGGTGCGATATTTACATAGATACATAGACAGTGTCGGCAGATAAGGGCCTATGGCCCCCCAGTCTGCCCATTTGAGCTTGTAAGTTCAGTTTGTTTTCCTAGAAGTCTATTGCACCTTACCCCTGACCTCCAGAATTCCTTTATGTCTATCCCGTGCATTCTTAAATCCCGTGATTGTTTCAGCCCCCACCACTTCCTCTGGCAGGGTGTTCCACTTGTCCACCACCCGTTCTGTGAAGAAATTCTTTCTCATGTTTCCTCTGAATCGTCCTCCTCCAACTTCATCCATGCCCTCTAGTCCTGAAACATCTTTCGCTTAAAAATAGTGTTTTCCTGCACCCTTTCCTCCCTGTAAGATACTTATGTCTCTATCATATCCCTCTCTCCCTCCTCTCCTCCAGGAGTACATGTTCAGTTCCTTCAACCTGTCTTCATAGGACTTGTGATGCAATCCATGCACCATCTTTGTTGCCCTCCTCTGAACCTTCTCTACCCTGTCTATGTCCTTACGTAGGTATGGTCTCCAGAACTGTACACTGTACTCCAGGTGGGGCCTCACTAGTGTCTTGTATAGCGGAATTATGACCTCCTTTTCCTGCTGGTGATGCCCCTGCCTATACATCCCAGCATCCTATTTGCTTTACCTGCTGCCTTGTCCACTGTTCCCTACCTTGAGGTCATCAGAGATGATAACCCCAAGATCCCTTTCCTGCTTGGTGCATGCTATATCCTCACCACCCAACTGATATATTGTGCCAGGGTTTTGTGCCTCATATGCATTATCTTGCACTTCTTTGCATTGAATTTCAACTGCCAAACCCTGACCATTCTTCAAGTTTCTGCAGGTCGCTTCTCATTCTGTCTACACCCTCTGGTGTGTCTACTCTGTTACAGAGCTTTGTGTCATCAGCGAACAGTGAAATTCTGCCTTCTAGGTCCTCGCCATGTCACTGATGAAGATGTTGAATAGGACGGTCCCAGCACTGATCCCTGTGGTACCCTGGTCACTCTTCCCTCTGTGGGTGACAGCCATTACCACCACCCTCTGTGTCCTGCCACCCAGCCAGTTACCTACCCACCACACTACTGTCCTGCCCACCCATATTCCCCAGTTTGTGTAATAGTCTTCTATGTGGCACAGTGTCAAAGGCCTTGCTGAAGTCCAGATAGGCCATGTCCACTGCCTCCCCTGATCCACCTCCCTAGTCACCCAGTCAAAAATTCAATGAGGTTGGTCTGACGCTGCCTCCCCTGGTGAAACCATGCTGCCTTGGGTCCTGTAGTCCATTGACAACCAGATGTTCCACCATATCTCTCCTTCAGTAGTGCTTCCATGATCTTCCCCACTACCGAGGTGAGGCTGACTGGTCTGTAGTTCCCTGCTTCCTCTTTGTTCCCACTTTGTATAAGGGACTACATCTGCTGTCCTCAGTCTTTGGGTACCTCCCTGTTTCCAGTGATCGGCTAAACAGGATAGCCAGAGGTTCAGCCACCACCTCTCTTAGTTCTTTAAGGACCCTGGGTGCACCCCATCTGGCCCATTGCTTTATCAACTCTTATTACTTCCAGTTCCTTCAGGACCCTTTCTCGTGTAAAGGGACTTGTGTCCATTCTGCACCATTCTCACCTCTGTACTCCTTCAGACCCATTACCCTCCTCTTCCTCAGTAAAGACTGAGCAGAAATACCTGTTCAATATGTCAGCTTTACTGTTGTCATCCTCCTATGTCCCCATCCTCCCCTTCAGTCTCACTATCCCTCCCTTTGTCTTTCTTTTCCTTATGTACCTGTAAAGGTTTGTCCCTCTTCCACTGATTTTGCAATGTGTTCTTCTGTCTGAGCTTTGGCTTCCCTTACTGACCTCCTGCCTCCCTTTGCTTCTCCTGGTACTTCTCCCTATCCCCTTCTGCCTGTGTCTTTTGTATTGCCTGAATGCAATCTTTTTGGCTTTCACTTTCTTTGCTACCTCTTTGGAAAACCATAATGGTTTCCTCTTCCTTTTCCTCTTGCTAACCTGCTTAATACATAATTCTGTTGTTCTTGTAATCCCCATTTTAAATACACCCACTGTTCCTCAACCCTGATTCCTGTCCCATTCCCTTAATGCCTCTTTCAAGTATCTCCCATTTTCCCAAAGTCTGCCCCCTAAAATCCAGGATCGTGTTTTTGTGTGGTTTGGTTCTGCTCTTTCTGTGATTTCAAACCACAATGACTGGTGGTCCCCACTGTTACCCCCCATCACACTGTCCCTGTTTGTGAGCACAAGGTCCAGTATTGCCTTCTGCCGAGTTGGTTCCATGACCAGTTGCTTGAGGAAGGCACCCTGAAAGAGTCAGGATAAATCTGCTCTATTGATGCTGCTGCTGGGATGCTCAGTCCACGTCTGGAATATTGAAGTCTCAGCCAGTACTACCTCACCCTTGTCTGCCATCCTTTGGATGGCTAGCATCAACTCCCTATCTGTTTCTTCCTCCTGGGCTGGTGGTCTATAGACCACACCTGTGTGGATAGCTGTCCCCATTTTCCTTTCCAGCTAACCCACAGTATCTCTCCCCATTTTGTTCCTCCTGGATCTCTGTGGCCCTTATGTCATTTTCACATAGAGTGCCACTCCTCCTCCCTTCCTGTCTCTGTCTCTTCTGAATATGTTGTAGCCTGGTATGGCCATCTCCCAGTCGTGGTTATCATTACACCAGGTTTCAGTGATGGCCACAATGTCCAGGTCTGACTGCACCATGACAGCCTCCAGATCTTCCATCTTGTTGCTAAGGCTCCTGGCATTTGCACACATGGCTTTCCATGATTTGACCTCCTAGACTGTCTCACTGTTTCTCCAGCCCCTTCCTTGGTTGTCATTTATCCTGGTTCTCCTTGCTGTCTGCCCGTCTGCTGAATTTTGCCCCTTTTCTGCTTATCCACCTCTTGGACACTAATCTCCATCTTTTGCACACTGCTTTGCAGAGATAGCCCTCCTCTGGTTCACTGGTTCCACTGCTAGCTGTGGGGGGTGAGCAAGTAGGTACCCTCCTTGCTGGCCTGCCACCCCCCTTTGCTAGTTTAAATGCTTGTCAATGTAACATTTAAACTTATCATTGAGTGCTTGGATTCCCCTCCAGGATGGATGCAGGCCATCAGGCTTGAACAAACCTCCATCCTCCAGGTGGGTTCCCAGTTACCAATGAATCAAACCCTTCCTCACAGCACCAGTTCTTCAACCATGAGTTAAAGTTCCTGGTGCATGCACTCTATGCTCTCCTTGCCTCTCACAGGTAGTACTTTTGAGAAAGTGACAGAAGTAGCTACTTGCTTGAGACCCTCCCAGTTTCCTAAACTCTTCCTGAACTTCCTTTGGCTCCCCATTTGCCAGGTCATTAGTACCTAGGTGGATAATGACATCAGCTCACCCTCCCGTCTTGCCTTCCCAGTGATCCCCAGGATCTTCCTTCCATCCCTCCATGCCGTGGCACCTGGTAGGCACCTCACCTCCCTGTCCTCCCCCTCCTGTGTTCCTAGCTGGATCCCTCTGATGATGGAGTCCCCCACCAGGATTCGCTTCCTCCTCCTCTGAGGTCCACTGCTTTCCCCACTGAGGTCACCTCCTTGGCTAACCTCCACATCCTTTCCTTCCACTTCTCTGGGTACCTGTATTTGGTTGTCCTCGTTTGCCAGTGTGGCATATGAGTTCTTGTGTGGAATAGGATCTGGGATATGCCTCTGCCTGACTGCTCTAACCCTCACTGAGCCCACTGTCATCCAAGTGCTCCTCGTTCTCGACATCATTTGAGGCAGTTGCATTGGACTGGGTGGTCCCTGGATAGGGGTGATGGTAGTCCTGACCCAGTTTACTTCCGCTCTGAGTCTGGCTACCTCATCCATGGTCAGATAGATGCATGCAAATAGGGCAGCACCTCAGTGTCCAGAAGGTCTGCCTGAATATGGCGCCCACAGCCACTGCATTGCACCACTCCCCACATTATACTGCAATTCCACTACTTGTCTGCTACTGAAGCTCTCCTGGTTCCCTTTTTATTAATTTACTATCCTAAAAATCCTGCCACTGTTCCCCTATAATATTTGAAAATACATACACTTCTATCTAAGTTCTTTATCCGTACAATCAAAAGGTAACTACAATCACAATAATCTACCTTCTACTAATACAGATTCTATCACAGAATCAGAGCACAATGAAAAAACATCTGCTACTTAGCAACAACAAACAGGTGACAACATACCAAGCTGATGTGGCTTTTTTTAAAATAGAAAAGAAAAATGAAATTGTTTAAACCAATAGAAATCAGCAGTTCCAAAAGCACCTTGAACTACAAGAAAGAACACAGTACCACACCTCTGCACAATAACTAAACAGTTCTAAAACATTGGAGAAAGAAGAGAAAATTAGAGACTGAGCAAAAGATACAATGTACTATAAAGTATTAGGCAATAGGTATACTCAGTTGTTTAACAGAGAAAATAAAGTACCTACCAAAACAGACAGGATACCACAAATGACACTTAGGTTCTCAATATCAGACACCACCAAAGGCACATACAGAAAGGGTTTAAACTATAGTATTAAAATAGTATTAAGATTAACCACATCAGAGTAGAAAGATCACACTAAATAAATGTGTTGATCCTTCTGACTTCCAACGAATATCTACCGCACAAATTTTATATCTTCCTGGAGCCTACAGGGTTGTCTTTCACAGTCACTTAAATTTACATAAAACAAAACAATTTTTAAACTGAAAATTATATCAAAAAGCACTTAGCTTTGGGAGCTCTTCTCAAACACAGCCACTCAGCTCAGAGTTCTAGAATCCCATCAATCCCAAGAGTTCCCATCTGTCGTGGAAGACCGCCTTCTTGGTGGCTATCACGTCAGCCAGAAGGATGGGAGAGCTCCAGGCGCTTTCCATCGAGTCTCCTTATCTGGTCTTCCACAGGGACAAGGTTGTCCTGTGCCTCCATCCGAAATTCCTTCCGAAGGGTGGTGTCGGAGTTTCACCTTAACCAGGTGTTGACACTGCCGGTGTTCTACCCCAGTCACACCTCGGAGGCCAAATATAGGCTCCATACTTTGGACCCTAGACGAGCGCTCGCTTATTATAAGGAGCGGATGGCTGAAATCGGGGAGAGGTTCGCCAGCTGTTTGTCACCTACGCTGAAGCCGCACCTGGCAGACCTGCAGCCAAGCGGACGATAAGCAGGTGGGTCACCTCCTGCATAGAGCTCTGCTATAGGTTGGCGGGCATGGAGCCTCCCAGAGGGATAAGAGCTCATTCTACCCGCCATACCGCTGCATGGGTAGCTGCTTCCAGGGATGTCCTTATCCAGGATATCTGCAGGGCTGCTACCTGGAAGTCGGCACATACCTTTATTACCCACTACCACATCGACCTTGAGTCACGCCTGGATGTTGGTTTTGGGGCCTCGGTTCTCCAGTCCTTACTTCCCAAGTAAGTATCGAGTGTGCGCCTTGCCTCCCTCCTCCAGGAGAACTGCTAGAGTCTGCCAATAAGTGTGGATTGAACAACACAAATCCATGTCCTAAATACAGTTTACTTACCTGTAACAGGAGTTCACAAGAATGGTATTTGTTCATCCCATACTCCCGACCTCCCGGCTTCGACACACAACCTGGCTCCAGCAGGCTAGATCTGGCATCATGGGGGCGGGCCGAGGTTTTACCACCCGGGTGGGTGGGAGGAGCCAGCTTGAAGACCTTCCGCCAACAATTGAAGCGGCAAGGAACCTGCCAATAAGTGTAGATGAACAACATACCATTCCTAGAACTCCTGTTACAGGTGAGTAACATGTATTTATATTTAAATTCTGATGAGCCTGCTCTATGGTACTGGGCAGTGGGGGATTTCCTGGCACACTAGCGACCCAGGTTTGTGCCCGAGCTAGGGATGACAAGAGTGGAGACCTGCAGGTTGGATGCTCTCCTCCCAGTGGTAGGGGTGTGAGCCACTCTGGAGCGGCTCCTGGCAGCCTGTTGGGGCCTCGCGTGATGTGTCATGGGTGACCTCGAGCTGTCTGTGTGTGGAAACTAGGATGCCGCAAGGGGCAGTCGCACAGTGGGTGGGGGGGACATCGGAAATGGGCTGCCTGGCCAGCCAGATGACAGCTACCAGTCCCCCATCCACCACAGTGCTTGGAGGTGTCCGAGCTGCCCCCCGCCAAGTCCAGCATAGAAGAAAGTGCCCGTTGGGCCAGTCTCCCTTCCCTGTGGTGCCACGGGAGGGGGGCCCCCCTGACGAAGTGATACATCAGGTCAGTCAAGCTGTAGCGCTTGAATGGATGGCTGCATATGCCAGTGGGGGTCTGGTGCCGGGGACCTTTGGCAGAAGTCCGAAGGAGTGGTAGGGTAGGGAGAAAAAAATAAATTCTAATGAAATTAGGAGGATGCAACAGGCAATTATTGTGCATGTCTACAAACTACACAGGGAAACAGTAAAATGATGAGGGGACTTTCCCTTTAAAAGAGTACTACTGCCTCACATATTGTGAATTTTAACAGTTTACTTGTCACCGGTTAACTCCATTTCTACAGCAGTTGGAGTAGAAACTTTTTTTTTACTATTTGTAGTAGTTCTTTGTAATTATCCAAGGTACTCCACTTTATGATTGTTGAAATCTCAGTTCCTAAGAGTGGGATTAGCTGTGAGAAGATGATGTCACTGAGCTTGTCCACATTGCACATTTCTGCAGCAAGTCTGAACTTTAAAATCTCACAAGAAACTGAAAGAGATTTACAAGAAAAGATACTGCTTTACCACTCCTAAGAACTTTTTGAAACTAATTAAAGGTACATGGTATTTCACACTTTTCCTGCTGTTTGTTTTGTTATTCTAAACCAGCAGAAGTTTTGTAGAGACTTGAATGTTAACACATAATCATCTCACTGCTAATGTAGCTCCCTGGAACACCCGAGGAGTCACCCAGGATAGTTACAGAGGACTACTGCTTAACAGCAAAAGTAAACTGAAATAAATGTTTATAACCCCAGACTGCTATGGAAATGGAGCTAATTGCTGGCACTATTAGCAGACAGGAGGGTGGACATAGCTGCAGTAACCAAGACTTGGGCAACATCACACCATGACTGGGGCCTTGCGATCCCTGGATATAAACTATACAGGAGGGACAGGGTAGTCTGGAAGGGTGGAGAGGTGGCAGTTTATATCAGGGAGGGAATAACTTGCATGAGGGAGGAGTCGGACGAAGGAGAGGTGGAGACATTATGGGTTCAGTTAAGGTCCAATAGAGGGAGAAAGATGAGGTCGGGGGTGGTTTACAGACCACTTAATTGGGATGAGGAGACAGACAGGGAACTGAGCTCACAAATATTGGAAGCTGCAGGGAAAGGAGAGGTGGTAATTATGGGGAACCTCAGCCTGCCCAAGGTGAACTGGAGCATACCCTTCACAATATGTGGTAGGAATCTGGTGATCCTGGAAGGACTGCAGAATGGGTTCCTGACTCAAGGCGTCACTGAACCAACAAGAGCTGAGGCAATTCTTGATCTGTCTCACAAATGGAGAGCATGTACAGGAAGTAATAGGGAGCCACTGGGTGAAAGTGACTATAGCACTGTATGGTTCCAGTTGGATATGGGCAGGGAAAGCATCCTGACTAAGATCAAAATCTTGGATTCCAGGATGGTGGCCCTCAGGAAAATGGGCAAGGTGCTAAGGAGCCATCTGGTGGGCGTCAGAGCAGATATGGGGTGGGCCAAAGGTAGTCCATAATTAAGGAAGAATACTCATTGCCACAGATGAGTGTGTTTGGCTCAGGGGGAAGAACACAAGGGCAAAGTGCCCAGCTGCTTCAGTTCTGGGGTTGCCCAGACAGTAAGGGGAAAGAGGATGGCCTATAGAAAATTCAGGAAGACCAAGAGAGAGAGGTGAATAGGGAACATTACCTAAGGTTGGCTAGTGAGGCAAGTAAGGAAGTCCTTCGAGCAAAGGCACAGAAGGAGCTGCAGATAGCCGAAGGAATTAAGAGGGGGAGAAGGCTTTCTTTCGCTATATACGTGAGGAAAGGGACAAGGAAGAAGAGATTGTTAGGTTTAAGAAAGGGGTGGAGTGGGTGGAGGATAATGGGGGGGAAGCAGAGATACTAAATGGATACGTCTGTTCCGTCTTCACCAGGGAGAAGGACGGATCAGTGCCTTCAGGAGGGAAAAGAGGAGCGTGGGGGAGACACAGATGTAGTGATAGAGGAGGATAGAGTGAGGGAGGGGCTGTTGGCATTGAAGGTGGAAAAGTCACCAGGCCCGGACAGAGTATATGGGTACTAAAGGAACTGGCTGAGGAGCTGGCAGGGCATCTGGCAGACCTATTTAATAGTTCACTAGACTCAGGTGTAGTACCACAGGACTGGAGAACAGCACATGTAGTGCCCCTCCACAAAAGCAGTCCAAAGGATGACCCAGGGAATTACAGACCCAGTCTGATCTCCATTGTGGGCAAGCTCATGGAGACCATACTAAAGGAAAGATTGTTGGGATATCTAGAGGAGCATGGTCTCTGGGATGCGAGTCAGCATGGACTCATTGGGGGGGTCGTGACAAACAAATCTGATTGATTTCTTTGACTGTGTCACTTAGACAATAGACAGGAGCCAAGCGGTAGACATCTTCTGTCTTGATTTCTGCAAGGCCTTTGACTCTGTGTCCCACAAAAGGTTGATCAGGAAGTTGGTGGATCTTGGGGTTGGGGAAAAGATAGCCAAATGGGTGGAAAACTGGCTGAGGATCAGAACCAAGAAGGTGAATGTTGGGGGGGAAGAGCTATCTGGCACCAGAGAAGTAGCCAGTGGGGTCCCGTAGGGCTTGGTGCTGGGGCCAATGTTGTTCAGTGTCTTCATCAGTGACATTGGGGATGGCATTAAGGGTAAAATGTGCCTATTCGCGGATGACACCAAACTGTGCAGGAGAGTGGACGCAGCTGAAGGGATACAGGACGTACAGGAAGCTCTGGAAAAGCTGGGGAGGTGGTCCAGGATCTGGAAGCTTGGCTTCAATGCCAAGAAATGCAAAGTTATGCATATTGGAGCCAAGAATCCCAGGACAGCGTACTACCTGGGTGGAGTCCGAGTATCTGCATCAGAGAAGGAGAAGGACCTGGGAGTGATGATCATTAGTAACCTAAAGCACTCCACGCAGTGCAAGAAAGTAGCAAAGGCAAACAAGATGCTGGCATGCATATCTAGGGGGATCAGTAGTAGGAAAGAGGAGGTTATACTGCCCTTGTACAGGTCACTGGTAAGGCCACATCTAGAATATGGTGTTCATTAGTGGTGCCCACACCTCAAAAAGGACATTAACCTGCCAGAGAAGGTCCTGAGGAGGGCAACGAAGATGATAGCGGGTCAGCAGGGTAAGGCATATGAGGAGAGATTGAGGGCACTGAACATGTACTCCCTGGAAGACAGGAGCGAGAGAAGGGACATGATTGGGACTTTCAATCACTTGAAAGGGATAAATAAGGTTGATAAGGAAAATCTCTTTAAGCTGAGTGGCAACCATAACACGAGGGGGCACAGCCTTAAGCTGGAGAGTGTGGGAGATTTAAGAGGGAGGTCAGGAAGCACTACTTCACAGAGATGGTGGTGGACACTTTGAATGTGCTGCTGGAAGAGGTCATCTCGTTGAAGGCAGTGGGCAACTTTAAGAGAGGCTGGGATAGGCATAGGGGGAAGGTAAGGATCTTGGGTAGGGAGGATGGGAGAAGTTGGGAGGGAGGGCAGGGACATTTGCTCAAGCTGTGGACCCTGCAGTATGAGCAGACTTGATAGACCAAATGGCTTTCTTCTGCTGGCTTCTTCGTATGTTCATATGTATGTAAAAAAACATTTGCAGTATGTTTGGGTGTAGTGCTCCTTCAATCTGCAAGCCTGTGTTTCCTGTAAAGGGCGTGGTTCAATTACAGGTTCCGGTTTTTCATTTTTTTCATCCTTACCAGCCTTTGTAGTGATTTTCATTAGTGTTTCTGATTAAGCACTAATGGATATGAAGATCCTTTTAGAACTGTGTGATGCAGGTTAAGTTCTTTTGAGTTTTTACATGTTATTTGAAATTTGGTAACCGGGAAAGGCGCGCTATGCCAAAACTAGCTTCCAGGTGCGACCCAGGGGAGAGGGAACCAGGGGTACACAGTAATGGTGAAAGTAGCCAAAAACAGTACTGGAATACATAAGTAGCACAACTTATGAAACCAAGAAAAATTAACTGGTATAATATACAACATGAATTGTGGATCAGCTGGTCCTAGTGCAAAAATCAGCCACATAAAGGAGAAAATAGGGTTTGTCAAAAAAAAAAAATACAGTGTACAAAAAGGGCAACAATGCATCAGCAGGTAGCTACCAAATTGTAAAACCGAAGAGTAGGTCAGATACTGATAAGGTGTAGAATATGGTTAAGGGCAAGAACAGAAGAGGGAGAAGAAAGGGTGTAAAAGGTAGAGAAGAGGGGATAGAGATGGAGGAAGATTGTTCCAGACTGATGGGAGATGGAAAGAGCGTGCAGATTGTCTAGATGAAGTTAGGCAGGAACAGAAGGATAGCAAGAGCCCAAGGAATGGAGGGACCTGTTGGAAGAAAATATAATGGATGGGCAACAGCTAAATAGGGAGGAGAAGAGGAAAACCAGAATTTAGAAAGAAGAAAGCACAATGAAGTAGACACCGGGGGTCCAAGGATGGCGGGGAGAGGGACTGATAGAGGACACAGTGATGAGTAAGAAGAGGGAAGTTTGAGGCAAACAGTAGAAAGAATGGAACAGGATCTAAGGTTGGAAAGGAATTTGGAGCAAGCCTGTAAACCCCATATGTGTAGTCAAATACTGGCAAAATCATGTTTGGAACAATTTCCGTAAGCACTGGGAGTTGGAGACAATCTTTATTACAGTAAAGGGCTCCAGAAAATACAACTAGGTACTTCCGGTGACATTACTGTACCACAAAGATGGATGTGTAGTCCTGAGGCTCTGAACAGCCTGTCTATCAAGTGTTCATATCCAAAGGCGAAGTGAACATGAATCGGGACACTACTGTGCTGGCTGGATAGCACTAGCTGACTGCTTCACGATACCTCCCTTGACCATATCTGTTTCAAAATCACGGAGAATATTAAAAAAAAAAATACGTGCAGCGAGAAACTAGGGAAATGACTGTGGCTTCTCCCCAAGCAGTGGTCGGCCTTGCAGATTGAGTGAGATCAAATGCTGCAGTTATTCACAGCTAACATTTCAGACATAAGATACAGCATCAGAAGGGTGGAAGACATGATGGAAGCCATGGAACTCAGAACTGCTGACACAGAGTTGTTCGCCATCAGAGTCGAATCTCAGCAGTGCAGGCTGACAGGACCCAGTATCTCAAAAAGCAACCGCAGCTTCTGTGGGTAAAGGTTGATGACCTTGAAAATGTGGGCATCAAAATAACATCAGGATAGTGAAGGAGGATGTATGTCATTTTCTTTAGACTATGCTACCAGAAGTGCTAGACTTTACTGGGATAGACCCCTAGAGATAGGGCGAGCCTACAGGACTCTTGCCGCTCAACTAGCCTGAAGCACCCCTCCTATTCTAGTTTATTTCTTGTGGTACAGCATAAAAGAGCAGATTTTAAAGCTGGCAAGACCCCCTGAAGTGGAATGGTCACCAAATCTTCATCTTCCAGGATGTTCAAAGGATCTGGCTAACAGGAGGAAGACTTTCACTCATGTCAAGAAAGAACTGGCCCTCAGGAAGAGTCTCTACACAGCAATCCTAAGCATATTCTGGACGGAGAAGTGACACACATTTAAAACCCCATTGGATGCTTAGTGCTTTATGTCACATACAGTGCAGCTGAGTGGAAATGGGAAAGGGGCTGTCCAAAGGCTTAACCAGATCGAAGAGCACACTACTCCCTCCCCCCTACAGGAGGTAATAGGGAGCCCCTCAGACAGATGAATAACCGTAAAGCCGAGGACCAACAACCTCACCCTCACGAAAGTGTGCCGCACAAAGAGCCTTGGCAGGTTCAAAAATCGAAACTGCAGAGACCGGCAGAGGCACTCGACTTCTCCACCACACCAATGCTGAAGCAGGAGCCACAGCAGACCATTGAGGCACTCTTCCCTGGAATCAAGTACACAGTCTGGGGAATCAGAGCCTTCCAACCAGCAACCAAAGGAGCTGAAGCAGAATGAGTGCATGGAGCTGACTGAAGGAATGGATTTCGAAATGGAATTCCTGATACCACTGGAGAACCTCACATTGCATCGACCCAGCTGAGTCACCATTGTTGAGGGAGCACAAGTGGTGAACTCAAGTACTGTGGTCCTGACTGGCTTGGGCAATGGGAAGGAGCCCCTCTGCTGATGCTTATAATCAGTGCAGAACTGCTTATTCTAATTATTCACAACCAGTAAGGCTGTGTAGAACTGTGAATGAAAGAACTTTATACTTATACTGATATGTACTAAAAATGCAGTCTGAGGTGGGAGGGCAGGAGACTGAAACCAGTTTACGAGGGGGGTCTACCCAAACACTCTCCCCTACTGTAACTGGGAACTGTTGCATGTTCGTGGGGGGGGGCAATAACTGGCACTGCCTCGGTGAGTTTATGACAGAAGGGATAGCAGTGTTTAAATGGTTTTCTCTATATTGGGGAATGGTGAGAGGGTGAGGGCAGAACAGATGAACTCACAATCATTTGACTGGTTTCAGTTATATATTTCCATGAACCTTTGTGGTCGCGGGGGGTTGGCAAAGGGAAAGTAGCTCCAGTTGGTGGTGGTAGCATTTGAATTGGATAGAAAGTGAAAACACACAACCCTGCAAGACTCACATTAGGGTGCAACTGGGGAAGACCCCCCCCAAGCTGGAGAGAATGTTGGCCATAGGATAGAATAGCAACCATGCTATACTCCCCAATTGTTCCCTCCCCCTCAAAGCAAAGAAGCATCAGATACATACCAACACTCTTACCCCCTCCTGACTTAGACCTCAGAAGGAGTGCTAAATGGACAGCAGGAAGCAGACCTCAGGAGACTAGTCACTTAACTGAGCACTCATATAACGGTGAGAAAAAAAAGGCATTAGAGAGGCCGGGAAGGAAAATACCCTGCATATTATGTCCCATGTCAGGGAAAGGGAGGGAGCCCCCCCCTGACCCAGCATATGGGATAATCTGTGGATTATTCAGTAACTAATGTACGGTGTGACCAGGAAACAGGAGTCTGTCATCAGTATGGGACAGGAGAGTAGAATGAGCCCCCCTCCCCTCTGTGCACATCCTGCCTGCTGTAGTGCAAGCATCAAATCTACTATTTTTGTTTTGTCTTGCCGATATAATCATTTGGCACCCCGTGAACTAAGGCTAGGATGAGATGTAGGTAGCTGAGGAAGGAAGTAAACGTAGCCAGTAAGTGCTTCCCCAGGCAAAACTGCATATGTGGTCACAACTGAGTTCAGCGGCACGTAACTTGTGAAGACCAGTGCTTTGCTGGCACTAATGTGGATTATGCATTGCCTTATGACACACAAGGTTAGAACGTACCTCTAACATATAGACAGTACCACCTGTATCCGTGCTTCATCTATGGTGTTGCAAACTCACCTGCATGTAGGGAGAGGCTTGGGTGTCAAAGTAACACATGCCCACCCACATCGCTGCTAGGCAGTGAATGTTTGCACAGCAGCCTGGACAGTTATGAAGTAAACTAGCCCAGAGAATCATTAGAGTACCACTATGTATGACGAGCAGTGATATACACACAGCAGAGATGGACAGAAAAGGGTTCTGAAACAAAAAATAGAGCTGCGCTCTTCAGTTAAGTTGGGGTACAGACCAGGTAGCCAACCTGCTAATGAAGACAGAGGCGTCTGTACACCAGACACAGGTAGTTCAAGCAAAACATTATGCTGAAAAAGTTGAATTTTAATTGTGTAGTACAAATGAAGGTAACAGGCAAAACCTTGAAACCAGTAGCCCCAGCGCTTCAACTGTTAGGTCTTCATCGGGGGGGCTGACATGGACAAAAAAGAATTGCCTGCTAACAAGTTTAAAGTATTATGCAGGAGTATTGACTGATTGTCTGTTGCTATTCTCAGATAACAAGAACTAGGAAAAGTATGGTGATGACTAAGTTTTTGAAGGCTGCAGTTCCATCTCCATGGAGGTTCAGGCCAGGACCAAGAGCAAAGGTAAGGATGCATGTCTCCATGTATACTGCATGCTAAGGGAAAGGGGGTAGTATCTCACAGTGACTGAGCTGAAAGTAGCAGACACAAGTAGTGATGGATGGCCCAGGGAATTACAGACCAGTCAGTCTGACCTCAGTCGTGTGCAAGCTCATGGAGACTATACTTAAGGAAAGGTTGGTAGAGTATGTAGAGGAGCATGGTCTCCAGGATGTGAGGCAGCACGGATTCATTGGGGGGGGGGGTCCTGTCATGAATCTGATTCACTTCTTTGACAGTGTCACTAAGACAGTAGACGGGCCAAGCGGTAGATATCCTCTGTCTGGATTTCAGCAAGGCCTTTGACTCTGTGCCCCACAAAAGGCTGACCAGGAAGTTGGCGGATCTCGGTGTAGGGGATAAGGTGGTCAGATGGGTGGAAAAGTAGCTGAGTGGCAGATTCCAGAGGGTGGTTGTGGGGGGGAGAATTATCTCGCACCAGAGATGTCACCAGAGGGGTTCTGCAGGGCTCGTTGCTGGAGCTGGTGTTGTTTAATGTCATCATAAATTACGTTGGGGATGGCATTAAGGGCAAATGTGCCTATTCGCGGATGACACCAAACTCTGTGGGAGAGTGTACACGGCTCAAGGGATACAGGACCTACAGGATGATCTGAAAAAGCTGGGGAGGTGGTCCGGGATCTGGCAACTTGGCTTCAATGCCAAGAAATGCAAAGTTATGCACATTGGAGCCAAGAATCTCAGGACAGAGTACTACCTGTGGTGGAGTCCAGGTGTCTACATCAGAGGAGGAGAAGTACCTGGGAATGATGATCAGTAGTGACATAAGGCAATCCTCGCAGTGCAGGAAAGCAGCAGCAAGAGCAAACAAGATGCTGGGATGCATAGTTAGGGGGATCAGTAGTAGGAAAGAGGAGGTTATACTGCCCTTGTACAGGTCACTGGTGATGCCACATCTAGTGCATGGAGGTCAGTACTGCAGCCCACACCTCAAAAAGGACATAAACTTGCTGGAGAAGGTCCAGAGGTGGACTGCAAAGATGATAGTGAGTCAGCAAGGTAAGGCATACGAGGAGAGGTTGAGGGCACTGAACATGTTCTCCCTGAAGGACAGGAGAGAGGGGACATGATTGGGACCATCAATATTTGAAAGGGATAAATAAGTGGATAAGGAGGGTCTCTTTAAGCTGAGTGGCAACCATAACAATAGGAGGCACAGTCTTGAGCTGGGGGGGTTAGGAGGGAGGTCACGAAGCATTTCTTCATGGAGAGGGTGGTGGACACTTGGAATGCACTGCCGAAAGAGGTGGTCTCATTGAAGACAGTGGGCAGCTTCAAGAGAGGTTGGGATAGGTATGGGGGAAGGTAAGGATCATGGGTAAGGAGGATGGGAAGTGTGGGAAGGGGGCGCAGGGACAGTAGCTCAAGCTGTGGACCCTGCAATACAAGTAGACTAGATAGACCAAATAACCTTTCTCTGCTGGCTTCTTTGTATGTATCCTGTAATATCCAGGGCATAAACCACCTGATAAGAGAGAAAAAACATAACTATGCTATTTTGGGTCATCAGGTGTGATGTTGCCCTCATATAGGAAACGCACTTCACTAAGGTCGAATCCACTAAGTTAACAAGTGACTTGTTAGGGCAGGGGTTTTCGAGGAGCTAAAGTTCAAAACAAAGGGAGTCTGTATCTTGCTGTGAAATGGCACTCGACTTAGAGTGGAAACAAGTCTCAAAGACAAGGAAGGTGGGTTCTACTCAAAGGGAAAATTCAAACACGGTAAGTTATCATAGGCAATATCTATGTTCCTAATGAGGATGAAGCCTTATTCTTTACTCACTTTACCCAGCAAATAGTCTCAACCCCAGTAACTGTTCCATTATTGTGGGCGGAGAGTTTAACCTAGTGTGGGACCCACTACTTGATAGGACCCCTCAGGAACAGAGCACCCCACCCATGCATGGTGGAGAGTGGCGGTAAAAGCCATGTGCTAGGAACTTATGCTGATAGACTGCTAAACCCCACAGCTAGGGATTTTACTTGCAGGTCTGCCAGGCACAAGACAAACAATTGTATTGATTTTTTTTCCTAACAAGTGCTAGCTCCTCACACAGAGTGGTGGAAGTGGCGGTATAGCCGATTGTGATTTCTGATCATGTTGTCAAACACAGACTTAACCAGATCCACCACCAGCAGTCAAAGAAGCCCTCTTCTTTCTCAAGCAGCACTATTGGGGAAAATGGAGAAAAGGATAGAAGGCTACTAACCTTTAAACTCCGGACGAGGCAGGCCGAGGCCCAAATCCCACACATAAAAACTGTGCATGGAGGGGTGTCTTCGGAACCAGGATAGATAAGTAGGGAATTTAAGATCTACTTTGAGAAGTTATATGCCTCTTTAGACAGCTGTACGCAGGAGAAAACAGTTTCTTCTCCCCGCTCCCATCTCCCTAAACTCCTGGAATACATAACACAGAAGCTTGATAAGGAATTGACACAAGAAGAGATCACTGTAGCTATTAGAAGCCTGACTGAGAGGAAATCCCCAGGATCGAATGGATTAAGCACAGACTTCTGCCATGCATTTGAATGACTCCTAGCACCACACATGTTGGGAATGTTCCAAGAGGCAAACTCCAAGGGAGCCTAATGCCTTCCCAACAAGATGCCACTATAGTAATAATCCCAAGACTAAATAAAGATAGGGCACTCTATACAAGTTGCAGACCCATCTCACTCTTAAACCTTGAAGCCAACATTCTGGCGAAGAATCTTGCCTATAGGTGAGAAAAGGCCCTATCGCTGCTAGTGCACAGAAACTAAGTAGGGTTCATGAAGGAAAGACAGAGCAGTAACATTATGTGGATGTTACTGACCTTGATACACGCAGCTGCACTGTCCCCTCCCACAGCAGCAATGGTAGCTGTAGATGTAGAAAAAGCTTTTAACTTGGTAGAGTGGGAATAACACTGGTACGCTCTGGAAAAGGCGGGAATTGGACCTGCATTCACTTATTGGATAAAAACATTATATGCCTCACCAAAGGCAGCTGTCCTTACCAATGGTATTCTGTCTGGGTGATTCCCACTCCACTGAGGCATGAGACAAGGGTGCCCCCTCTGCCCACTACTTTTTACACTTGCCTTGGAACCACTCAAGATGGCCATAAGGCAGGACATGGTCATAACAGGCATTACAGTTGGTCCACACCGCTACACCAAACTGTTTTGCAGACGACCTATTACTAACCCTTGAAACTGTGGAACCTCCTTTCCCAGGGCCCTAAAAACTCTTGCTAAATTTGGGGTCATATCTGGCCTCAAAGTTAAATGGAAGAACTGAGGTTCTCCTAATGAAAGGTGGCTCACCAACCTGGATGCCAAAAGATCACCAACTGCTGAAGTGGGAGCCACAAGGTGTCCAATATCTGGGGATAAGGCTAGCAGCCACAATACAGGGCATGATACAAGCCAGTATCTCGCCCATATTTGAGCAACCAAAGAAGGACGTATACCGTTGGGGAAAACTGAACCTTTCTCTCACAGGATAATAGCCACATTCAAAATGATGGGACTAGTCAGGGTAAGGTAAACTTTAGTTATATGACACTCAATCCCAGAGGTTCTGGTGCCTTATAAGGTCAAAACAAGCAGGGTTGAACCTTTCTCTCATAGGATAATAGCCACATTCAAAATGATGGGACTAGGTAATGTAAAGTAAACTTTAGTTATATGACGCCCAATCCCAGAGGCTCTTGGTACCTTACAAGGTCAAAACAAGCAGGGTAGAACAATAACACATATTGTATATAAGGTCGCTCAAAGGTTCTGTTCAACAAATCTAAAATTCAATAATAAGCATTTAAATAAATACATAATAGTAATAAATAAATTAGATTATTGTGCTGCCTATGGAACCTACTCATACAAATCCCCAAAGCAGTATGGAACAGAATAAACAAAATGATTTCTACATTCATTTGGGGGTTGCAATCTCACAGGTTTATCAAAACAATCCTACAGGAACCTTTGACAATAGGAGAGTAAAACATGCTATGGATGGAGAAATACCACAAGGCGCAAATACTGTGCCAGGCGATGTGTTGGTTCAATTCCCAGTCTCAGGCTGCCCCGTTATGGGTGGAAGCTGAACATATGATTCCTACCAGAGTGCCTCTCCTTACAAGATTAGTTGACATCTGGGAACAGCATCTCGCTAACAGTAACATACACCAGAAAGGCCTGGTTCCGGGTGAGTAAACTGAATTTGTGGCAAAATCAGTAATTTGGGGACATGGAGCCCTAATGAAACAACCCCAAGATTTGCATAGAGGGAAGACCTCTGCACTGGAGGACGTGAGAATGTAGGGGTATCTGTACCATGGCCCAACTAGTGTTACCCCAGAACCGGACAGTTAAATCATTTGCCCAACTCAAGGAGCAATCGGGGCTGTTGAGGCAGGATCATTGGAAATTCCTGCAGTTCAGACACACCATACAACCCTGGCTTACTACAAGACACTCTTGCACAAACAGGCCTAACTGAGTCCCTGTCTTTATGGAGTAGGACTGAAAAGGGTGGGGCGGGCAGACCAGCACAAAGATTTATCTGGTCATTGGCCATAGAGGCTAAGAAGCAGATCTTGCAACAGTGGAGGGAGGAAGTTCCCCCACCCTCACACAATGGAAGCTGGGAGTGGCAAGGGAGGCAGCATACTTGAGAATATTGTATAAACAACAGGAGTTCAGGGCACATCTTTGACAGAGGATAGAAGCTCTGGATGAAATACATTGACCACAGTATCAGCAGGACACCCAGTGGAATCAGAGGCAATGGACACACAGTGTGGCTCACTGCAAGTCCTACTCAGGGTGGTACCACAGGGACAGGCATAGGTGAAACAAAGCCAGGACACGAGGGTAGCAGCAGATGCGGCATCACCTCGGACTTTCTGGCAATCTTCATGCAATATCCATCCCTGTGTGCATTGATAATGTACCCTTATAGCTGTAAATCTTCATATACCACATATGTGATTTATAGCAGGTTGTAATTGGTCATAGGATCTTCATTTGCATTTCATTCACTTAAAACCATTTAGGCAGAGCCTATTTTCAAACTATTTAGTGTTGAGGAATACAACAACGAATGGTATTAGAACATTGTACATAACAATTGTAACAGAGGTTTGTGTATTACAAATTCCAAGATGGCAAACTACAGTAGTCTGAGCACACTTTAGTCCAATATTGGGCTGGTGCAGCGTCAAAACATTTTATCATATAACACAAGTTACAACATATAACAACAAAATATATAATAAAGTGCGGAAACAAATAACAGGTTTGAGATGGGGGTCATCTCATTTAAAGCAATTAAAAGGCTCAACAGGGGATAGTATAGAGAGTAGCTTAGTCCTAAAGAGATTGGTTGAGGAACAGGTTTTTAAGGTGACAGGTCATTCCACAGTTTCGTGAACTGAAAAGAGAAACAAGATTGGCCTATGGTGGTTTTCCTATTTTTGGAGCAGAAGGGATCGTTGTTCACATCCCTGGGTGGAGCAGTTGTCTATTACAGTGAAGAAGGACTTAAAACCAGAGGATAGAAGGCCATGCAAGGCCTTGTGGCCAACGGCAAGTGTGTGGAAGGCCAACCCCTTGTTGAAGTCGAGCCAGTTTAGAGATCTATATAGGATACAAGTATGGCTTAAGGCCTAGAGCAAACCAGCATTCTGTACTTAGGAGACCCCTGATTCTGGTTAGTACACTGTTGCAGGCCGAGCCATAAGCAGTAATCCCATAGTCAGTGAGGCTAGTTATGAGGGACTGCACTAGCTGCTTTCTTATCTCAGGTATGAAATTGTGTCTATGCCTGTACAGCAGGCCAAGTCTATGGTTTGCTGTTTTTATTAATAGATCAATATGTGAATTGGCAGTGGGTTGACATACAAGTGTCATGCCGAGGTACTTCAGATACTTGAATGAAGTTACTTGTTCAAGCTGGGAGCCAGAGTTTGTGACAATGGTGAGGGCAGGCAGCTTGCTTAGCTTACTCTTGGTATAGAGAAGCATGCAAGTAGTTTTCTGCTTATTCATTACACGGGAGTTGGTAGTGAATCATCTCTGAATTGCGTTAGTCATCTTGCAGCTTCTGTTGAAGGAGGTCAGACATGAGTCGCTAGTGAACAAGACAGCATCATCCGCGTAGGGCAGAATGTGAGTAGATGAACAGGCAGCTGGGATATCATTTATAAAGAGGCAGAGAAGGGATCCCAGAATTGCCCACTGAGGAACACCAATAGAGACAGATGACTCATGGGAGAGGACTCCCCAGCACTTTACAGTCTGGGTTCTCCCAGATAAGTAGTTTTTGAACCAAGTAACAGTGTCACTGGAAAGTCCCATGTGGGAGAGTGTGTTGCACAGGACAGTATGGTTAACAAGGCCTAATGCCTTTGTTAGGTCAGTGAACTTGGAGTCAGCTGTCTTCCCACCATCCACAGTGGAATGAGTCAATGTATGTAGGGCAGTCATGCTGCTGCCTAGGTAGCTCATGGTCAGAGAGAGAGAGTGAGAGTTAGTCATTATTTGCTCAAGGGTTTTAGAGAGCGGGGATAGGATTGATATGGGGCGATAGTTGCTTGTCAGGCAGGGGTGTCTTTTTCTTAATACAGGGGTCACAGGGCCTTTTTTCCAGATATCAGGTACTGTGCAAGTTGTCATGGACAAATGAAAGATAGCCTGTATAGGGAAAGTGACTTCCCTTAGAACAAACTTTAGCAGCTTTAGGTAAATGTTGTCAGGAACCAGTCTTGTTTTGATTTTTTTCCTTTTTAAGTACCTGTATACTTCAGCCCAAGTTAGCCTTTTAAAGCAGAAGGGTTGTTTGTTAGGGGGAGCAGGCATGTCTTCTAGCAAGTCATGTTGTATCCCGGAAACAGGTATATGATCTGAGAGATCACCGAATGCATTATTGAAGATATCCGCTATACTTTGGTCACCAATAATTGGTATACCATCCCGCATGATAAAGGAAGTATTTGTCTGGGTTGTCCTATGATTTTGTTAATTGTAGACCAGAGTTTTTTTGCCTTTTTTTTTTGCAGCACTCTTTTTTACCTGCCAACCAGCCGCCCACTCCTTCGTGCGGCCATCCCTTACCTCCGCCACTTCATTTCCCTGTTCAGCCTTCCGCTGCCTCCTACTGTCCCAACTGACCCAACATATCCCTTCATCAGGGGGGCCTCATTACCCGTGGGGGCAAGCAGGAGGGGAGATCAAAGTGCCTGAAGGTACCTCCTTGCATCTGCGTTGGACGGAGGAGCAGCTCGGGGGCTTCACAGCAAGACGAGGCAGGCTGCCGTCATCCAGCAGGCATGGGTGGAATTTTCTCTCTCCTCTCTTTTTTTCTGCCCCCCACCACCCTGTTGGGCAGAATGAACAGTGACCTGAGGCAGGGACATGCGAAGCTGCGTGCCACCTAGCACGTCCACCAATTGACCTCCAGGTGCTAAAGCCCTGCCCCCCCCAATGGATCCTCTGGAATCCCTCTCTGCTGGTCACCGCTCCTGACACCCAGGTTTGGGGTGCGTGCCAAGCGAACCCTTTTGGCGATGCCATAGAGCCGGCTTTTGGGTCTTTTAGCATGTGCTGTTGCTGCATTCTGTGGTGTGAGGCTTTGGCTGCTTTAATGCAAGACTTCACAAGATTGCGTAATTCTTTGTACTTGATTGCAAGCAACATTAATTTAGAATAGATATGATACAAGGTTTATACTGTACATGCTTAGATTGGTTATTTAGTTGCTAGAACTTTTTTATATTATGGAATATGTTTTGCATGTTCTAGTAGTTAAAGGTTTCTACTTCAGGCCAGTGCACCTTATTATTATTTCAAGCTTTAGTTTTCCAGAATTTTTTTAAATTAAATTGAGTAAGCGTTATTGAAGATGTTAAAACACATAACACCCAAGACAACTTACAAACAGCAAATACGTGTTAAAACTACACAAGACAACCCCCGCCAGTTTGACATGCAACACATTATACACTTCTCATGTAATGACTAACAGTTTGTGGAAGGACTCCTAGCTCTTCTAGTAGGTTAGTAGGTTTGAAATTTGTGGTTTAGACCTGCTATGTGCTTTTTGGAATTGAGTGCATACAAGAATCTTCATCAGGGTATCTCTTCCATCAGGCCACACCTAAGGAAAATAGCTGCCAGGCACTAGGACCACATGGAAACTTTTCTAGCTAGCAGCTTACAAAGGGCCACACACAATGATGTCATACTCAGGTGGCATCCCTCCCATATAAACATGGGTAGCCCTGTGTCCTCCTCAGTTCTTTTCCCGCCGTCAACCGTCGCACATCAGACTCCACAGAGACACCGCTGTCACAAATGCACTCTGCAGGTCAGACCCTCTGCTCCCACAGTGTCAACCCCCGAAGTTCAATGTGTGAACAAAAGACAAACAGGGTAACCCTTCTGTCTGTTTTATGTCCGAATCACCTATAAGCCTTGAGTCCTGAGGTAAAATATGAACCGTTTTTCGCTAGCACGCCCAGTTAACAGGATCAGATATCGCACCCTCTTCGGGGAAATACAGTGCAGTACTTCACCCAGTAGGCAGCCAGCTTGTTTCACAGTTCTACCCTTTTGACTCAATTTGAGACCTAGGTAATTCCTTAACTTAGCAAGACAGTAACACACTTACGCCCTTAACAGTTGTCAGAATTACCCAATACTGTCTCAGCATTCACATGCAAAAGAAAAGATTCAGGCAGAATTAAGGAAACCAGAATCTTTACTGAGATTAAAAAAAACAGTAAAGGGGGCGCTGTTGAGCATGTTCACAGACCAGACACACTTCAACTCTGCTCTGTGCTGTAAGAGCTTTAAACAGATTTTTTTATTGAAATAATCTTATCTGAGCTAAATTTTAACAACAGTACTGGATCGAGACGCCTGTCCTGAAGAGATCAAGTCCAAACAAGGCAATGGGATGCATGCAGAAAGCTGGTGGAAGTGGCAACAAAAATCCACCACATGGCGAACTACAGGCCCCTTCAACATCCACAGTACATCCAGCTGGGCCGGAATCCCCCTGGAGCACTCTGCATTCGATGCAGGCGATCGACTTGAAAGAGTCGATCTTGCAAAGATTTACTGAGCAAGGTGGAAGCAGCATTTCAGAATGTGGCCACAGCTGAAATGGTTGCTTCACAGGCTCTTTCTGCAACCTCCGAGTTGGTGCAGGAAAATACTCAGCTGAGGTATCGAGTAGAGGCGTTAGAAAACGCGAATAGAGCATCGCATGTATGGCTGATCGGGGTTCCTGAGGGAAGTGAAGAGAATAACTTACTCAGTTTCTTACAAAATTGGCTTCCTGAAGCATTACAACTCCAACCTGAATTAGTTGCGGGACAACTACATAAGGCCTATAGAATCACGCCTCGTGCATCGGGACCTATATCGGATGCTCCTCGAGCAGTCCTCTTGGTTACAGCCAGTGCAGCCACTCTGGATACTCTTCTTCAGGCCGCAAGATCCACAGGCCGTCTCCACTTTAATGGGGCCATACTACATTTGTTTCCTGACCTTTCCTACGCAACGAGGGCACGTAGGAAAAAATTCGATGCAGTTCGTGCCAAACTCTGGACTCTTGGGGTAACCCATTCCCTCCTGATGCCGGTAAGACTTCGGATTTATTACGGTGGCAAAACATTTCAGTTTACAGATCCCTTGGAAGCAGGAAAGAAGACTGAGGCGATAGCTAGGGAGTTTGAGACCAGAGAAACAAGTCAGCCGGAGGATTCGGAGGAAGAAACCTGAATATGAGACATTTTGTGATCGTAAGGCCCCAATTCTGTTGTTTTAATAGCAGGGAACGTTGCTAACCAGTGTGTACAAAGTTTACTATAAAATGTAACTGCTTATCTGTTTGCTGATCGCTCTGTTATTATGGAAGTGGGGCTCTGGGGCATAAGAGTCAGTGTCATGAAGTGCTATAATTTGAAGTATTATAATGGACTTGGGGTCATATCAACATCTTGGGGTCATATCAGCATATACTGTTGTGGCTTCTTAACAGATTTGAACATTTTTTTTTGGACTGACCACCAAAAGTCTTTGTGAAGTGCAGCTAATACTGGATTTAAATTGTAGAGTATAACGACATATTGATGGACATACCCCCACCTTTCTTAAGCCAGAATGTATAGGCTTGGTTAAACCTGCTACATTGGATGTATCCTGTTTTCCTTAACATTTTTATGCCTTACATGAGTGTAATGTATGATACTGATTATATCAATACTCAATAAAAATAAATAAAAAAAAAAACAGTAAATACATACAAAACATAGAACATATAACATAAATACTGACAGTCAAAAGAATAGGAAATGACAAAAAACAAAAAAACACCTGGTACTTGAATTTCTGAGTCTAACTCCGTTTCAGTTTGATGTTACTTATTTTGCCAGAAGTCCCTTTTTGTCCAGAACACACGGTCGGCCAGATATTCAAAACTTTGCCCCACGGCTGAATTATCACTGCCCAGTGGGTAAACTTAGCCCGGAGCACAAAGCAAGCCATATTCAAAAGGAATAGCCCAGGGCAAACTGCTTCTGAATATAGCATGGGAATGAGGCCGGGCAAACTGGGCTGGGAGTGCAAGGCAGACTTAGCCCTGGAATAAGACAGCTCTGAATATGGCAACCAGGGAGTGCAAACCACAACAGCAACACAGTACACAGTGATGTGAAGGTAGGTAGAGGTGAACTATGCGGCCAATGTGTGTGCCAGCAAATGCGTGGACGCAGTACAGCTGCAGGCAGCAGCGTATGTGAAAGTACAGTGTGCAAAACTGTAAAATATTCCCCGAACTGTTTGCGCAGGGCTAACACGGTTGCATGGGTTTAGCGTAGTGCTAAACTGTTAGCCTGGTGCAAACGTGTTTGCCTGGCGCTAAACTTTGCCATATTCAAAAGTGACATGCAAATGAGCCTACTTAGGTAATGTCTGGGCAAACATCCAAATTAGCATCTCATTATGCCCTGATTTACATGTAGTTTGCACCGGCCTAATGGTTTAGCCCTGTGCTAAACCTGTGCAAACAGTTTGGAGAATATTATACAGTTTTGAACACTGTACTTTCACATGCGCTGCTGCCTGCAGCTGTACTGGGACAACATGGTATAGGCACAAATGGTGATGGTGCTGCATGCAACTGTCACAGTGTAGGTCATGCTACAGTGCACAGCAGACACTACAGTAGCAGGGGGGCCAGTAGTGTGTGGACACAGCAATGCCTATGGTGTGTAGGGCAGTGATGATGACTGCACTATACACAGTGAGAGACCCAACCTGCAGGTGTTTACTGACAGTGGACATTACTGTTACTCTGTTGTGTGACCCACAGATGCTGCCTCTCTGGCATGGGATGCTCACAGTGACATATACATGTCCGGCTTTGTGTGCTGTGGCAGTTGTACAGCTGTGCAGTATGTGGCCGGGGTGGCGGGGGGGGGGATATTTTATCACCCAGTTTGCAAAACCACTTTGTGCGGCGCTAGTCACTGAATATAGCATTGCGCCTGTATTCATGTCAGTTTGCCCCTTGCATACATTATGATTTTGCCCGGTGCTAATGCAGTTTGCCCACGCTATTTGGCCTTTTGAATATAGCAGACCTGCGCTAAACCTGCGCAAACGTTTTTTGCCCGGCGCAAAGTTTTGAATAGCTGGCCCTCTGTGTGTGTTCTCTTAGAAGTCCAGAGATAGATGTGCCTACCCCTTTCAGCCAGAGTGATAATAAGCCAAAATGCCCTTCCCATCCTGTGAGGTCACAGCTCATGAGGTCACTGTTAGTCCTGTAATTAATATGTAATCTGACCAAGAATATCCAAAAGGGTGTCATTTTACTGCTTGCTGGAAATCTGCAAAGATGGCAGTATTAATTTATACAGTCTCTTTGATCAGAGCAATCACCTTTGATCTCAGAAAATATCCTGCCAGCTATTTTCATCTAGCGGTGAGAAATGTCACAGGCATCTAACAGAACTGGCTTCCCTCCTGATGTTGTAAAATTAATTCTGGTTCCTGGACTTCAAAGTAAATGAATGGTTTACAGTGTGTGATATAACAGCTAACACAGGCATAGCAGGAGATGTCAGAAAGAAGCCTCTTAATTCATTAATTCGCTGGGTCAGTGTTACATAGCCAATTGTTTTTAGCAAGCCAGAACCTTAGGGTCAAAAAGTTAGGCCCCTTTAAAAGCTACTGGCTGCCATTTCTCTAAGCAGACATTCAAATAAACTTATGTCACAAATATAATTACAACTAGTAGAGGGTTAACACATTACAACTGCTGCTTCAGTCGACTGCCAAATGTTTTGGATTTTTTTTTTCCTCACCCTAATTTTGGTAATCACTATATATATATATTTTTTTGTGCTCCCCCGCACACTTTCTGATCACTCTTTCAGGCCTCTTAAGGACCGATTCTCGTCCTGGGCTACTCCCATCCGCCTCACTTCGCAGCCACTCAGGTTACCTCAGTGTAGCCCTTCATTGGGTGGGTCCCCTTCCTGTGAAGGAAATGTGCCTTACCAGCTCTCCAGTGATCCTGGGTGCTGCTGCTGAGGCGGCAATTCTTGGATCAGGAGCTCTGGTGCCGAGGGTCCAGCAGGCCGTCGCCCGAAAAGCCAGTGTGCCATTTTCTACCGTTTTTCTCCCGGAGGAGCATGATGTGTGTGGACGCAAGGCAAATGCGGTGTCTATCACACTACATGTTCCCGGCCTCTGTCAGGGGTCAGTAGGCGCTGGTCCTCTACCCCACCCTCCAGCCAAAAGAAGGCGAGCAGTCATTGGACTCTCAAGCCTTCTCTCCCCCAGCCGGCCCTCCAGTGCATGAGTCCGTTCCTGAGCCCTGCTCACCGGCGCCACAGCGGTGAATCTTTCTACTGGGCCAGTGGGCTGGCCCAATCACTTAATTTTAAAGTGATAGAAGTTTTCATTTATGCCAACCGACCCGGAAAAACTCTTTCGCTACTGCGGGTGCGGTCAGAAGATCTTCTTTTTAATTTTTTAAACTTCATTTTATTAGAGCAGAGTTTGGCAAATGTATTGCAGTAGCATACTTTGATTTACGTGTTATACAGTACAACAACATCGATGGAAAGTTGCACAAACATAATCTAATTTAAAACAGTCAGAAGAGGTGCCAACCTCATGCCCATTTTTTCAGAATTATTAAAAAAAAAAAAAAAAAGTAAACAGGACTACTTAACATGACTACAAACTAAAAATAAAAACTATTGTCCTCTGTGCCTCGTCTACAATTCATGTTTCCTTATTTATTTAGATATACAGCTCATTCCTTTCTTCCCTCAACCTAGAATCAATAGAATATTTTCCTATTTCCCTCATACTCTTCTACATTTGTTGAGCAAGTCTCCTATAACTCTCTACCTAGTTCTTTACCCTCCATCCTCCACAACCCTCCACCTCCTGTATGCTTAGCTGTAATTGCAAGGAACCTCTCCTGTGGTCAAGGGGCTAACATGTTCTGTCCTACCGGTGTATTAGTAGTATACATTTCCCACTTGGTCCATCTATAGGTGTACTGGGCTTGTCAGTGCTGAATTGTGAAGATGATTCTTTCCATTTCCTGTATGGAACCGACAAGGTTAACCTTTTCGCTCAACTTAGGGCTGTCCACTTGTAGCCAACACCTCGTTAAGGCCTTCATTGCTGTAGCAACCAATGCTCATCATAAGAATTTGGCCTCCCTTCCCTTTAGGCACCTTGGTTCAGTTCCCAACACCAAATGTTCAGGACCTAAGACTGCCATCCTTTTAAAGATTGCTTTTAAATGTGTTGAGATGTCTTCCCAATAGGGCCAAATTCCCGGGCACTGCCAGAAGATATGAGAATGTCCCACTGATCTTTCACCACACGCCCTCCAGCATGCTGGCACGCCACTTGAACTGAATTTAGTTTGGGTTTTGGCACCAAAAGTACCTAATCCTAATTCTCCACATTAATTAACGCCATTTCGGGGAAGAGGTTGTGCCCCACACTGCTTTCCAAATATTGTCCCATGCTTCTTTCTCAAATCCTTTTCCCATATCTCCTTCCCACCTTGTCTTAACCTGAGATGTGCTGTAACCCTGATTTGCCAGGAAACTTGTATACAGGTATGTGATTGTTCCCCTTCCTGATGATGAAGACCACATTTTTTCAAATGCCAAGAGGGGGAACTCCAGGCTCCTCACGACGACTAGTTTATTTAGGGAAATGCATATCCAGTTCCTAATTTGGTAATATTTAAATCTGCCCCAGTTCAGGTCAAAGAACACCAGGGCTGCCTCAAATGAAATAGGCAAACCTCCACTCATAACCTGCCACACTGAGTGGAAGCCGTTATTTTCCCTTTGCCTGAACCATGGGTCCAGCACTGCGAGAGCAAATTGCTCATCCCAGGCCCACCATCCATATCTCCATATGTTGTACCGTCCTTCCTTTATTGATTCCTCACCACCGTCCCTCCAGGGTAGCCTTAACCCCGTTGGAGGTGATTCCAGCTGCCACCTGTAGGCAGTGGTTAAAAGATATGGCGGGTTCAGACACCAGGTGTAATTCTATGGATTTCCAATGGGAGGCATATCGGGGATGGTGCCACATTAATACTATTTTCATCTGGGATGCCACCCAGTATCCCGGCAGGTAGGGGACCGCCAGGCCTCCTGCTCCCTTTGGCAAATACAAAATATGCCTAGCCACCCTTGGTTTACCAGCTCCCCAGATAAAGGACATTAGTTGTCTTTGCCAGTCCAGTAAGGTTTGTTGTGGGATTTCACAAGGGACACTTTGAAAAAGATACAGCAGACGGGGAGGTATGTTCATTTTAGCGGTTTGGACTTTTGAGTGAAGGGTTAAAGGCAGGAGCACTCATCTTTTAAAATCTAGGGATATCTCTTTTAGTAAGGATGAGTAATTATCCTTAAAAAGGGTTGCTGGGTTCACTCCTGGGTACACCCCCAAGTATTTTAATTTGTCCATGCCCCAGCGCATTGGGTATTTTTTCTGGATATCTGGGGGGACCTGATAGGAACATGTTAATTCCTCTGTTTTTGTCTGTGTTTAGTGAGCAACCTGAAATCTTAGTAAACGGCTTAAATACTTAGGGAAGGGAGGTTTCCGGGTCACCCAAGCACAATAAAATATCCACGTACAGGCCTAGCTTGTGCTCGGACCCTCCCAGCTCTCTACCTCGTATCTCTGGATTTAAGTGAATTGCCTATGCCAGTGGCTCAACAAAAATGGCAGAGAACATGGAGAGAGCGAGCAACCCTGTCTCATACCCCGTTCCAACTGAAATGACTGCCCTACATGCCTGTTCACCCTTATGCAAGCATTTGGCCTATCATATACTGTAGTCTGGTCACCAGCCTGCAAAATACCTCGCTCACCAGGGACGCCTGTAAGAAGAGCCAAAGCACCTTGTCAAATGCCTTTTCGGCATCCAAACTCATGACCAGAGCTGACTGCCCACTCCTCCCTAGGTGCTCTATAACGTTAACTGCCCGACGGATACCATCCTGCATCTGTCGGCCCGGGACAGATCCCATCTGGTCTGTATGTATCAGTTGGGTGATAATACTTTCAAGGCACTTGGTCATAATTCCGGTCAGGATCAATCAGCCTAAATGAGACACATAATAAGGGTCACCGTCGGGCGTCGGCAGGACCACCATAACCGCGTGTCTCCAAGGGGGGCTCACCCCATCTTCAGACATCAGGGAGTTGTATGTTCTACTTAAAATTGGGAAGACCTGGCCCCGGAAGAGATTATAGAACTCCGCCAGGAACCCGTCCATACCCGGGCATTTCCCTGCCTTAATGCATAATATTTCCGATTCCCTTATTGGGGAGACCAATTGGTTAGCATCTTCCCTCTTAACCTGGGGCAGTTGCAGGGCCTCCAAGAAATGGGATATTCTTTCGGCCTCTGGAACTGGCCCAGCTTTGTACAATTCCTGATAATAAGCCACAGAGGCTTCCGCTATATCTGTTGTGTTCACCAGCTGTTGTTTAGTATGTGGGTGACTCATCCTGTTTATTGTGGCATGAGCTTTTCTTTGTCTGTCTGCTAGCTAGTAGTTGTAATGCCCTTGGACCCCCCCCCCATAGTATTTCTGTTTTAAGTGATGCATATTTTCTTCTACCCTGTAGTCCAGTATAGCGTTCAATGCTTTCCTATATGTCTGATCCTCTTTTTGTTTGTATGCTTCATATTTAACCTTTAAAGAGTTCTCCAGCTTCCTTATCTGGGCCCGTAAAGCTACCTTTTTGGCTTCCCTTTCTCTTTTATGATAGGTGGCCATCTCAGTGAGTTTCCCCCGACCACTGCCTTTATTGTGTCCCATAGAATGGGAGAGGTGACCTCAGGTGTGTCGTTTGTCTCCAGTGCTTCTTTTATCATCTCTGGTACTAATTTCTGCGCGTTTTTCCGTTGTAAAAGCGACACATTGAGACGCTATAAGGTTCTTTTTCTGGCCTGTCCCAAATGTAACTGCATCAACAAGGGGGCATGGTCAGAGAGGGAAATCTCCCCTAGCTCTGCTTTCCTTATCAGTGAGGCATTTTCTTTTGGAACAAAGAAATAATCTATTCTTGAATACACCTTATGCACTGATGAAAAAAAGTATAGTCCCTTTTCTGACCATTTAGGTTTCTCCAAGCATCTACTAAGCCTATTTCAGCTAACAACTTACTGACCTTCAGGGCTACTCTCCTATCAGACCTTGGTGCCGCAGAGGAAGAATCTAAGTGATCATTTAGTGCAAGATTTTAATTTCCTCCCATGATTAATATTTCCTCCGACCACTCCACCAGTCTCATACACAACCTCCTATAGAAGTTATGGTCTGAGCCCGGAGGCACGTACGTAGAGGCAGACATGATCATTTGTCCATTGTAAATCCCCTTTAAGGTCGCCAGGCATCCCTCAGCATCCACTAAAGTGTCCAGACACTCAGAAGCCACCCTACTCAGCACCAGTACCACTGTTCCCCAGCGGCGCCCCCTCCCCCCCCCATGAAGACGCTACCACCTTGGCAAAGCCAAATTTACATAACTTCTTATACTCTGCTTTAGAGAGATGAGTCTCTTGAAGCACACAGAAATCTGCTCCAATCTTTTCAATGTAGGAGATGACTCTACTGCGTTTAATTGGGTTAGTAAGCTCATTGACATTAAGGGAGAGTAAGGTGGTGCCTATTTTATCCATTGTTACTTGTTTTAAATTTCTCCCGCCTGTTCTTCCCTTAGCTCTGTGGAGAGCGGCACTGTAGATTGTGAGGGGAAAACAGTAGGACTAGCAGCAACAATAAACATTATAAGTATATAAAAAGTAGGTCTATAGTAAACAACCATACTCTTTGTATGTGGACTTGTATAACTGAGTGTTTGAAAGAAGAAGTCGGAGAGAAGCTCACTGAGAAAATAGGAGGGGGAAGCAAGTAAAAGGAACCAAACAGCTCTTCCCCTCTTAAACCCCCAACAAACTTGAATTTGTGACATCCAAGGTAGAAGGCCTAGTAAACCAAGGCCTCTTGGCCCCTCCCTTTGTTAAAATGGGAAAGGGCAGAAGGGGACACAATGCCCCAACTAGTAAGGCCCCCTTCCTGAGTCCACACATGTACAGTGGGGCTCAGAATAAGTAATTGCGACCAACGGACCAGAGCACCTGAGTGGACAACTGAAAACTTTTGGAGAAGGCTAAAGCGCTGTTCTCCTCCGACGACCTGCTGTAATTGTGAGTCTGCTCTCAAGGGCGATTCAGACATGGCATGTCCCCCCACACACACACCATGGATTTGTTTAAACCCCTGCCCCAGCATCGACTGTAATCTATATCTTAACTGCAGGCTTTAAGCTTTCATTGCAGACTTTTTATTTATTTATTTCATGTGCAGATTAACACCTTTGAGCCAGCAGGCTCTTTTACAAAGGTTCCATGTCAGGTATAACAAACAGACAAACAATTTCCAAGGTTACATTTCAAAAGAGGAAGAGACAAGAATTCAGTGGTAGTTTGATGGACATAGCTGATGCTAATTGCTGATAACAGAATACTGACAGGCTCTACATATAGGCAAGTAGTCTTAGCATTTCCTAAGTTGTTCAGGTACAAGTAGTGCATTTGGTAAGTGGTTTAACATGTATTATTAAGTCTTAAAAGTAATCCTCAAGTAGTCAAGCCTGAAGTAAGGCAGGAGTGGCCTGAGGGGACTTTGTCATATGTTGGAAAGGGGGTGAGGGGTGGAGCGGGGGGGCAGCCACCTAGAGGCTTTGTCAAGGAAGTGCTGGAGCGCAGGAGAAGTGTCAGAGTGGGGTGGGATGAGGGGTATATCGTGGCCACGTGCGACATAGTGGTTGCAGCCACACTGGTTGTCTTCTGCCAAAACGGTTAACAGGTCTCTTTTAAAGGGGCCTATTTTTGTGTGTTCCAGTGTGGTAGAGGGGAGTTCGTTAAGCCATGTGGGGCCGCATTAGGAGAGCTGACCGCTGAGCAAAGCATGTTCTTTTGAATGGGGCATGGAACACTCCCTTTGCTGTTCCTCTGGTGACCTTTGTCGAGGGGTGTCGCTGGAACAGTGTGGCGGTAGAGTTGGGCGTGAGACCTAGTAGGGCTTTTTCCCCCCATTATGCAGGCCTGATAACTTATCCTGAGGTGGAGCTGGAGCCACCCTGTAGAGGGGTAAAGGGTACAAGTATGAGTACGCTGGTTAGCACCAAGGACTAGGCGACAGGCCCTGCTAACTAGTTGTTTAACTCTGTTTAAGGCTGAGTCAGTGGCAGCACCATAAATAAAAATGCGTAGTTGATGATAGACAGGATAGAGCTTTGAGTAACTAGTTTAAGAGCCTTGTGTGTCATGGCTTGCCTATGCCTGTATAGGATGCCTAGTTTAATATTGCTAGTCTTGACTACATGGTCAATATGGTGCACAAAGGAGAGTGTGTCATCAGTATGCACTCCGAGGTATTTGAAGGTGTGGACTTGCTCAATGCTGTCCCCTTTCTGGCTAAAGATAGTAAGGGGTTCAACATTCCTTTTGGAATGTGGCATGGTTAGGTGCATTGTTTTAGTTTTTTTTTATAGTTCAGTAGGAGTTGGTTTTGGGAGAACCACGCCTCTAGCAAGGCAAAGCTGCACTGTAGGTTTTTAGAGATTTCACAGGCATTGCTGTTTGGGACTGATATCACTGCATCATGTGCATACAGCAGCATTTTAGCAGGACAGGCTTTGGGAAGGGAATTTATGAAGCGACTGAAGAGAAGGGATTGAGCCCTGTGGGACCCCTAGTGTTACCTTTCTGGGATCAGAGGTGAAACCCCCGATCCTAACACTCTGCATCCTGTGTGATAGGTAGCTGTTGAACCAGGAGATGGTATCTACTGACAGACTCAGGGTCCGAAGGTGTCTTAGCAGGATTTGGTGGCTGAGTGTCGAAAGCTTTTGTGAGGTCAATAAATATGAACCCCATTGTTTTTCCTGAGTCAAGGGTTTATATGCGTGGGAGGTAAAGTTGATAAAGGCGGTGATGGTGCTGTGCTTTTGATGAAAACCATGTTGCTGAGGGCAAAGCAGATTGTACTTGTTTAGATAGTCGGTGAGCCGATTGGAGACAACTCTTTCCAATGCTTTAGAGAGGGTTGGAAGTATCGAGATAGGGCGATAGTTCCCCATATCAGTTCTGTCCCCGCTCTTAAACACAAGGGTGACCAGAGCAGTTTTCCACCTGTCTGGGAAGATTCCAGTTCGCAAGGAGGTGTTGAACAGTTTCGTTAATGGGGCGGCAAGTTCTTCCAGGGTGAGTGCTAGCAGTTTCATGTCTAGTGAGTTACTACCAATTCTGGTCTTGTTTAGAATCCTTTTGACATATTTCACTGTCTGTTGTCTCGTGATTTGCCTGAAGTAGAAAGGTGGTTGTCCAATTCTACGTGATGGTGGTGGGTTTGTGTCTATGGGATCCATGGCTGGTGAGAACTGGAGGAATTCCGGGGGGAATACAGAGCTTAGGTTCGTGAATGCCTTGTTAAAGGCATTAGCCAGGTCTAGAGGTTGCTGTAAAGTGCCATCTGCTGTGACTATTGTATCCGGTGGTTCTCTGGATTCTTTACCAGAAAGGGACCTAACGTTTTTCCAAAACTCTCCGCCATTTCCCCAGTTGTTCTTTGTGATGGGAAGCTTTGGCCTGCCTCACTATCCTGGTGCAGTTATTCCTTGCCATTTTATAGGCCGTGATGTTAATTTGCCTGCCTGTCTCTCTGGCAGTATGCCAGAGATTGTCTCCTTGTTTCATCTGGACAATGAGCAGTCCTGTGAGCCAGGGGTTGATGGCCCCTTTTATTTTGACAGTTCTGACTGGGGAAAATAGGTTGCAAGCATTGCTGAATACAGTTATGAAGTGGTTCAGAGCTTTATTGGTATTGTTGCAGCCATTTAAGGGGGACCAGTCAGCATTCTTCAGGTATTTTTTGAAGTTGCTCAATTGCCCCTTCTTGAGATACCGTTTTTTTAGTGATCTGCAGGGGCTCAATGGGGCCCCTGTTTGTCCAGGTGCAGACTACTGGCGAGTGATCACTTAAGGTGTTGGGCAGGACAGAGACGCTTTTGATATGCTCTGGGTTGGTTGCAAGAAGCCAGTCAATAAGTGTGCTTGTGCCGGTACAGTAGTTCCACCTTGTAGCCTACGTGACCATCTGCGTAAGATAGAGGCCATGGATTTTGTCCCTAGTGTTTACAGTGTCTTGTGCTAACCAGTTAGTGTTAAAGTCTCCTACTACAATCTGCTCCTAGTCTTTGTTTAGCTTGTTATAGTGGTTAAAGAATAGGTCAAGTCCCAAGACTTGTTTTCCGGGGGTTATGTAGACAGTAACCAAGGACATTGTTTTACCTTGCTGGCCGATTGATAGCTTGATTATAAGAATTTGGGCATCTTTTGTGTTAACACTAGTTGGCATAATCTGGCCACTTATTTTGCTACGGAGATAGACCAGACACCCACCCCCTCGCTTGTTTATCTATCCTGCTGGAAGGTGGTGTAGCCCTCAAGCGAGATGCAGGAGTTTGGAGTTTTTTATGAGAGCCACGTTTCTGTGACCGTGATGATGTCTGGTTGATGGACTGCAACCCAGGCTTGGAATTGGGGAAGTTTTGGGAGAAGTCTCCCTATATTGATTGATGCAATTTTTAGGCATCTATTCGACGGGGGATTATTTCCCCTCCAACTGCAGAAAGCCAACGGCACCTTAATATTTGTTCAAACATAACTACATTTTTGTTCTGAACTCCCTTGCCCAGTCCCCATCCCCCCCCGTCCCCCTCCCTATGAAATACGAGTCCCACCCCCGACACCACAGGCCCGCATGCTTATTTAATAAAGTTTTTCACAATCGCTTTTGTCCCCATCAGATTATAAATTTGAGTGATAATCAACAAAGTCCAAGAGGGTAGCATCTTTCAGAAAAAGAGGTGTGCATAAACAAGGGGGCACAATTTGAAGATGGGGGGGGGGCGGCTCACAGGTAATGTGAGGAAGTATTTTTTCATGGAGAGGGTGGTGGATGCATGGAACGGCCTTCCTGAGGAGGTTGTGGAGTCGAAAAAAAGTGGGGGAATTCAAGAATGCATGGGACAGACATAAGGCAGTTCTAAGGGTTGGGGGTAGGAGGACGTAGGCTGTCGGTTAACTAGGATCTGCAGCTTATCCATTAGGTAGGGAAATTGGCAGACTGGGCTGGCCAAGCGGTCTTTATCTGCCATCAAATTCTATGTTTCTGTGTTTCTAATTGCCATACAACAGAAACATGCTTATATGGACCTTTGTCCCCCTGCTTGAGGTTTGTACCATCAGTCTTGGTGTCCATGTACAGCGCATTGATCAGGGGTTCCTCATAGGCCCACCTTTCAGCATTTCAAATCCCCATAAACCAATACAGCAATGTCGGGCTATTTAAGTCCCAGACCATGCAGCTAAAGTGAGAGGGGCGGAAGGTGGAGAAAGACTGCAACCCCCTTGGAAAACAGAAAGAGGTCGGGGGAACACAGGGAGCAAGACAGTCTCCTTCCATTCCATTAAGAGCATATTTGGGGATGCAGTGTCTGCAAAGATTGATTGTAACCCACAAAAGCTTGTTGAGTTCGCTGGTATTTGTACTCACATGTCGGCTAGGATGGTCGAATGAATTGAAACCAGTACTCTTTTACCAGACCCTGAATCTTCTTCTAATGCTGTTAGGTCATTTTTTTTTTCCTCCTCTGCTCCCCTGGCCAGCTCCTCCTTCAGGCCCACTGAGGTCCTTCCGTCTGCCAGCCATCTCCGATGCCGACCCTGCCTCATATCGCTACCCCCTGGAGGTAGCCCAGCATTTCCCTTCGCCGGGTGGGTCCGAGAGGGAAGGCACTGGTGGGGGTCGTCCAGCACACTGTGGCAGTCGGCTCCAGGTGTCGGTGAGGCGGGTGGTCGTGAAGCCTGGTGGCAGCGGGGGGCCGGAGACAGTCATCTGGCGTAGCCAGGGAGCTGTTTCCTGGGTTTTCTACTCTGGAGAGTGACGTGCCACATGACGTCAAGGCGAACGCTGACGTCCGGCACTCCCCCAGCAAATAGAACCCTGATGCCCTGTTATGCTCCCGGCCTCTGCCAGGGGCCAGCAGGCGCCTGGCTCACATCCCTACCCTCCCCCCGGAAAAGGCGAGCTGTCTGCAGACACTCCAACCTTCTCCCCCAGCTGGCCCTCCGACGACCCGAGTCTGTTCCTGAACCCGAGTCGCCAGTGTCGCATGCGGGAATCCAACTGCTGCGCCGACGGGTCGATGTTAGGTCATTTTCAGTGATTCCTGGAAGCTTTTTAATAAGATCCTGTAGCAGTAAAAGCGGAGTGTGATGTTCATTGATTTGCTGGTATTTAGCTTGTCTGGCAGTAACCAATTGCCTTTCATTTGCTGTCTCCTTCCTCTTCTGCTGCGTTTGTGTGTGAGAGTCAAGCAGCGGTAGGCCACATTTCACAAGGTCTCCCTCGCATCCTGCGGCGTTTCATATACCTCGGGCCCCTCTGCCCAGTGGATCCTGAGATGGGCTGGATACGGGCTTTGGATCCGAATTTGCTTCTCCTTAAGAACTTTTATCAATGGATCATAGACCAGCCTCTGATGCTGAATTATGGTCGGGTAATCCTGGTCAAAAAATAGACGTGAGTCCAGATATTTAATTTCTTTTTTTTTGCCAGGTGCACGTAGAATATCCTCCTTAGTATGATAGCTGCCAGATTTTATTATCACAGATCGAGGACTGTGCCGAGGCCTCCTGGGTTTTGCCATTAAGGCCCTATGTGCCTCTCGATATGTAAGTCATATGTTGGGGCTCATAACATCTTTCAGCAGGTCTGTTATAAAATCAGCCATCAGTCTTCAAACAACTTGAAGTCTTGCTGTATTCTGACAAGTGCAGTTAGCCCCAGCCTTTAAACTGCCCTGGAGAACAAAGGGTTAACCTTTCTATGCAGAGCATAGAATGCTGAGCTTGGTTGATATCTCTGTCTGTTTCCCTTTGAAAGATGACCATCAGATTCTTTACTCCGCCTCACTGAACAGTCGCTCTGGAGATTTCTCCTGCAGCTCGGTTCAAAATTTGGTTGAAGTGTCGTTTTTTCGTCTGTTTCTAACTGAAAAAGTTTTCCACATAGTTGGTTCAGTCTCTGGCTTCGGTACCATGAGTACTAGATAGGTTTTGTACTGTGTTTTCTGTGTGGAACTTGAAAAAAGTGTGGATCATTTGCTTAATTCTTGTGTAACTTTAGTGTGTGGTTACCGGTCCTTATCAGTTAAAAAAAAACGTGTTTCAAAACGTTTTTTTCCAAGACCCATGACACGATTAGGAACCGATAAGGAGTCTTGCCTGGCGATTGCTGAAAAAAGGGTATGTTTGGTTAGGTTGGCCATGTCTGAGAAACCCAAGAAAAACACTGGGCCCACTGGGTTTCAACGCTGCACTGAGTGTGAGGAGGTCTTTGCTAAGGCCGATTCCCCACACCACCTGCGTTTATTGTCTGGGGTTTGAACACCTCAATTCAGACTGCCAAATTTGCAAATATTTTCCCAAATCTACCCTTGAAAAGAAATTAGGTAGACTTGAGGGGGAAAGGAGGCCGAGAAGTCCGCTGACCTGGATGGCCAGCTCGGTTCGGTTCTGACTGAACCAGAAGGAGTGCCCTCTGACCAGGGCGATACTTCTTCTGGAAAAAGGAAAGTCAATCCCAAGGGGTCGGTTCTAACTAAAAGAAAGTGCAAAGAAAAATCGTCTGGTTCAGATCCAGAAGTCCATGTTCCAACCGCCGAAGAGATAGCCAGAACGATTCAGATTGTGGAATCGCTTCGCCCAGTTCCGACCAATCCTGCACCTTTTGGCAGGGGCTCGGTTCGGTTGGTTCCCCCGATTCACGATTATACTTTGGAAGAATTTTATGAACCGGAGTTTGAGGAGGAAGGGGAGTTTGAAGATGATGATAGTGATGCTGAAAGTCTAGGTGTGCCTGTGGAACTGGACATCTCCCCAGACAGACCTTCAGGTGCATCCCCTCCTAGGCTTTGAGTCCCCTTCCCACTTTATGTTCTACAGAAAGGTGTCTGAGACCCTTCAGCTTCCTATGGAAGAGGCAATGGAGGATCAGGAGGAGCCTGATTTTGTAGAAATGATGGACATCCCAGAGTCCAGGAGACTGTCTGTTCCCCTCCACAAATCTTTTGGGAAATAGACACAAAAAATTCTGAAGTCTCCCATTTCTGTACCTCCTGTGGACAGAAGAATGGATAAGAGGTATACACTCTCAGGCTCAGAAACTGAGTTTTTATATCAGCAATGTAGCCATGTTCAGGTTGTGCAAGCTGCTGCCTGTGATAAGGCAAGCATTCCCTTGGCTTCACACCCCCAGACAAAGACTCTAGGAAGATTGATGCAATGGCAAAAAAGCTGTACATGGCATCTTCCTTGGGACTCAGACAGGCGAATTATATGGCCTATACAGCTCGGTACCAGAAGTCTAGGTGGGACACTGTACTGGCACTGGCTAAACAGGCCTCCCCCAGCTAGCCAGGGAGCTGGAGAAGGTGGCTGCAGATGGGATTGAGGCATCTAAAGTTCAGTTTCATGCTGCTGTGGACTCTAATGATGCCTCATCAAGAGTCATGGCTACATCTGTGGCTCTTCGGAGAATGGCTTGGCTCAGATGTACTAGCCTCTCGCAGGATACCCAGGCTAAGGCCATGGATTTTCCTGTAGTGGGTAATTCTGTTTGGGGAGCAGACAGAGAATTACATGAAGAAAACGGATGAGTACAGGACCACCTACAGGAGTGCTGAGGCCAAGGAGAGGCAGGCAGCTCCTCAAAGGCAGCAGTCTAGGGGCAGGCCTTTTCATAGGCCTTTTTACCAAGCACAGCCCTCCTCTTCCTTTTCACAGAGGTGGTTCTTCAGAGGGAGAGGCAGAAGGGGCATGAGCAGGGTTGCATCCACTCCTTAGACTAAGGCCCCTGCCAAGCAGACATGCTGATATTCCAGTAGGGGGCAGGCTGGCTTACTTTGTCCAGGACTGGATGTCTGTTACATCAGACAAGTGTGTCCTGGAAGTAGTAAGCCAGGGACTGGTTCTCAGCTTCAGAAAATTTCCAAAGATGAGAGCTAGATCTTTTCCACCTGCAAATCTCTCGGAAACCATTACCCTAGAGGCAGAGGTTTCATCTCTTCTGGCCTTAAGAGCTATAGAGAGAGTACCTACCCTACACTGGGGCAAAGGGTTGTACTCCAGGTACTTCCTGACCCTAAAAAAGACAGGGGAGTGGCGACCCATCCTAGACCTAAGATATCTAAACAAGCATCTTTTAAAACCAAAGTTCAGGATGGTAACTCTGGGAATAATCCTTCCCTCTCTAAGGCCAGGGGACTGGCTAGCCTCCCTGGACCTCAAAGATGCCTACTTTCACATTCCCATCAGGTGCTCCCACAGAAAGTACCTCAGGTTCGAGTTGCCCTCAGGCCACTATCATTTCAGAGCAATGCCCTTTGGCCTAACCTCAGCCCCAAGGGTTTTCACAAAGTGCTTGGCAGTAGTAGTTGCCTTTCTAAGAAGGCAAAAGATTCCCATTGTTCCATATCTGGACGATTGGCTAGTAGTGGGCCAGTCTCCAGACCAAGTCAAGTCTCACCTGCAAGTGACCCAGCAAGTGCTCACTTCTGTAGGATTTCTTCTCAACCTTCCCAAGTCAGTTCTTGAACCTGTCCAGCTTCCCACCTTTATTGGAGCAGAACTGGACACAGTCAGAGCAAGAGCCTTTCTTCCCTTGGAAAGGGCAAGGGTTCTTACAGAACTATCCTCTTCCTTCAGCCTTCGGGTATCTCGACCAGCAAGGCATTTCCTCCAGCTCTTCGGCCACATGGCAGCTTCAACAGCAGTGGTCCAAGGGGCAAGATTCCAGATGAGGGATATTCAGTTCCATCTCAGAGCTTGTTGGTATCAGAGGAAGGATTCCCTTACCAAACTGATCCCAGTGACTCTGACCTTGATCCAAGCCCTCCAATGGTGGCAGGATCAGGACAGTTTAAGACAAAGGGGTTCCTTTTGCCACTCAGCCTTGTTCAGTGGTCCTTACCACGGACGCTTCTCTTCTGGGCTGGGGAGCCCATCTAGGGGCCCTCACTGCCCAGGGACTGTGGTCCCCCCAAGAATCCCTTCTCCATATCAATCTCCTAGAACTCAGGGCAGTTTTTCTGGCCCTGAAAACTTTCTCTCAGTCAGTGCAGAACAAGGTGGTTCAGGTCAGAACGGACAACACCACCACCATGTGGTACATCAACAAGCAAGGAGACACTCGGTCCATGGCCTTGTGCACGGAAGCCATGAAATTGTGGTCCCTAGCTTATTCCCTGCAAACCTCTCTGGTAGCAGTCCACCTTCCAGGGAAGGAAAATGTGCTAGCAGATGCACTGAGCAGGATTTCTCAGGGCCATCACGAATGGTCCCTGGACCCTCAGGTGTTGAAAGTGATTTTTTCAAGGTGGGGCACTCCAGAGATAGATCTCTTTGCAGCCCCAGACATTCATCAACTTCCTCTTTTTTGTTACAGACCCCCAGTCTTGGGCTCAGTCCCCCTGGATGCCCTGATACTGAATTGGGAAGGGAAATTTCTGTATGCCTTTCCTCCCTTCCCACTCCTGTTCAACGTTTTAGTCAGGATAAGGTCTCAACCTTGCAAAGTGATTCTGATTGCTCCAGATTGGGCCAGACAGCCCTGGTATCGCCTGTTGTTGTCCCTAGCAGTCCATCTTCCCCTGTCTCTTCCTAGGAATTACAACCTGTTAACATCCTCTCAGGGAAGGATTTGGTACCCCAATCTTCAGTCTCAATCTCAAGGTATGGCTCTTGAAGAGTTAAGAGTTTGCAGATCTGCATCTTTCTGAAGGGGTTCTGCATATTCTCAAAGCTTCTCGAAAGCCCTCCACCAGAAAGACTTATAACTCCAAATGGAAGACATTCAGCATTTAGTGTTCCAGGGAGCATATTTCCCCAGATACTGCTGAACTGCCTTCGGTTCTGGATTATATGGTCCGTCTTAATGGCCTAGGCCTCAGACCAGCTACTCTCAAGGTACACTTGTCAGCTGTTTCTGCGTTTCTGTCTGTGGGAAAGTTTTACTATCTTCTCATCCTGTGTTCTGTAAATTTTTTAAAAGATTACTTCACACCAGTCCTTCTTTTAGAGACCCTGCCCCTGCCTGGGATTTGAATGTTTGCATTGCTCAACTTATGCAACCTCCTTTTGAGCCTATGTCCTCAGCAGAGCTTAAGTACTTGACTTGGAAACTGTGTTCTTGGTAGCCATTACCTCTGCCAGGCGTATCAGTGAACTGCAAGCCCTATTAGTGGAACCTGATTTTATCTCCTTTCACAGGGATAAAGTGGTCCTTAGAACCAATAGAAGGTTCTTGCCCAAAGTGGTTTCAGACTTCCATTTAACTCAGTCTATCTTTTCATGTTTTCTTCACTGATCATTCTTCCTCAGGAGAGAGGAGGCTACACAGTTTAGATGTTGAAAGAGCCCTTAGTTACTGCATAGAGTGTACCTAGGGTCACAGGTTTGACTCCTTCCAGTTGTTCCTCACTTATGGAGAAGTGCGAAAGGGCAAACCTGCCACCAAGAGATCTATTGCCAAGTGGATTGTGTCTTGTATACAGTTCTGCTATGAAAAACTGGGAAAAATTCCACCCTCAGGCCTGAGGGCTCATTCCACAAGAGGTACAGCTGCTTCCCTGGCTGCTGTCAGGGATATCCTTGTCTTAGAAATTTGTCAAGCAGCCACCTGCAAAACAGTCCATACCTTTACCAAGCATTACTCTCTGGATATCCAGGCTAGGAGTGATGCTCGGTTTGGCACAGCAGTACTTCAGAGCCTATTCCCAAAGTAGGTTCAAACAACATGAAGTCTTGCTATATTATGACAATTGCAGTTTGTCCCACCATTAGAACTGCTCCGGAGGTGAAAGAGTTGACATCCATGCCAGGCATGGAGCTTAGATCGCGAGCTCGGTTAGAGAAGCTCTGTCTGGATAATTTCAAACTGAAACTGTCAGATTCTTTACTCCGCCTCACTGAACAGTCGCTCCGGAGATTTCTCGTACTGCTCGGTTCATTTCTTGGTTTAAACAGTGTTTTTCTCGGTTAAATTCAACCGAGAGTATTATTATTTTAACCGCAAACCGATCGGTTCAAGCTCTGTCTGTGGTATTGTAAGTAATAGACAGGTTTATTTCTGTGTGGAACTTGTAAATGTTTATCGGTTCGGTTCGAACCGATCAGGTTGTTTTAAACTTTAAAATCAAGCATTTAAAAGCTTTTAGAGTGCGGTTCCCGGTTCTTATCGGTTCTAAAACCGGATTTCATTACGTTTTTTTCCACGACCCGTGACACGGTTGGGAACCGATAAGGGTGTCTTGCCTGGCACTGCCGTTAAAAGGGCAAGTTTTTGGTTAGGCTGGCATCATGTCTGAGAAACCCAAAAGAAAAACCGGGCCCACTGGGTTTCAACACTGTAGTGTCTGTGGGGAAGCCTTTGCCAAGGCTGACCCACACACCACATGTGTATATTGTCTGGGGTTTGACCACCTCAATTCAGACTGCCAGATTTGTAAGAATTTCCCTGCAGCCACCCTGGATAAAAGAGTTGGCAGGCTCAGGGAACGAGAGGCCAAAAAGTCCACTGACCCGGATGGCCAGCCCGGTTCGGTGCCAACCAAACCGGAGGGAGTGCCCTCTGACCAGGATGAGACCTCCTCAGGCAAACGTAAAGCTGACTCTGAGGAGCCAGTTCCAGCAAAGAAAACTAGAAAATCAGCAGGTGTGGAGTCTAAAATCCCTTCTCCAACTGCTGCAGAGATAGCAAAAGCTATACAAATTGTCCAGTCACTTTCTCCGGTTCCGTCCGAACCGCCACTGTCTGGCAAAAGGTCGGTTCGGCCTGTTCCACCGGTTCAAGAATATGATACAGAAGAATTTTATGAACCAGAAGAGGGGGAGGATGATTATGAACAGTGTGAATGTGACTTTGAGAGTCTGGATGTGCCCATTGAACCGGACATCTCCCCAGACAGACCTTTAGAATCTCCCCCTACGCTTTCTGAGTCCCCTTCTCACTTTCTGTTTTATAAAAAGGTTGCTGAAACCCTCCAGCTCCCATTGGAGGAAGCTGTGGATGAGCAAGAGGAACCTGATTTTGTGGAAATGATGGATATCCCAGAGTCTAGGAGATTGTCTATCCCTTTACATAAATCATTTAGGAACAAACAATAAAATTTTAAAAGCTCTAATTCTGTGCCTCCTGTGGACAAAAGGTGGACAGGAGGTACACGTTGTCAGGTCCTGATACAGAATTTCTTTCACAGCAATGCAGTCATGTTGGAGTAGTTCAGGCTGCAGCCTGTGATAAGGCTAATATTCCCCTGGCTTCACATCCTCCTGACAAGGACTCCAGGAAGATTGATGCCATGACTAAAAAACAATACATGGCAGCGTCCTTGGGACTCAGACAAGCAAATTACATGGCTTATGTGGCAAGATACCAAAAATCGAGATGGGACACTGTCATGGCTTTGGCCAAACAGGCCCCTGGCCAGCTTGCTAAGGAGCTGGAGCAGGTGGCTGCTGATGGTATTGAGGCATCCAAGGTGCAATTCCATGCTGCTGTGGATTCTAATGATGTATTCTCTAGAGTCATGGCTACATCTGTGGCCTTTCGTAGGTTGGCTTGGCTCAGGTGTACTAGTTTGTCACAGGATACCCAGACTAAGGCTATGGATTTTCCTGTGGTAGGAAATTCTCTGTTTGGGGAGCAGACAGAGAATTACATGAAGAAAATGGATGAATATAGGACAACTTATAGGAGTGCACAAGCCAAGGAGCGGCAAGCCACTCCTCAGAGGCAGACCCCCAGGAGTAGAGGTAGGCCTTTTCACAGGCCTTTTTACCAAACCCAGGCCTCCTCTGCTTATGCTCAGAGGGGGTTCTTCAGAGGGAGAGGCAGACGGGGTGCAAGCAGGTCTGCTCCCACCCCTCAGCCTAAAGCCCCTGCCAAACAGGCACCCTGATGGGGTGCCCAGGGCCGGTTCTCCATTACCTGTAGGAGGCAGGCTGGCTTACTTCGTTCAGGACTGGGTGTCTCTAACATCAGACAAGTGGGTCCTGGAAGTAGTAAACCAGGGTCTGGTTCTCAGCTTCAAAAATTTCCAAAGATGAGAATCAGATCTTTCCACCTGCAAACCCTCTAGAGACCTTTGCCTTAGAAACAGAAGTCTCTACCCTCCTGGCTCTCAGAGCTGTAGAAAGGGTTTCTCCCTACACCAGGGCAAGGGTCTGTACTCAGGTACTTCTTACCCCAAAAAAGACAGGAGAATGGCAGCCCATTTTGGACCTAAGATATCTGAACAAGCACCTTTTGAAACCAAAATTCAAAATGGTGACTCTGGCAATGATTTTACCTTCTCTAAGGCCAGGGGTGTGGCTAGCTTCCCTGGACCTCAAGGATGCCTATTTCCATGTTCTCATCAGAAGCTCCCACCGAAAGTACCTCAGATTTGAACTGCCCTCAGGCCATTACCAGTTCAGAGCAATGCCCTTCGGCCTTACCTCTGCCCCAAGAGTATTCACAAAATGTCTAGCAGTAGCAGTTGCTCATTTAAGAAGGCAAAAGATTGCCATCTTTCCCTACCTAGATGACTGGCTCATTGTAGGTCAGTTTCCAGGCCAGGTCAAATCGCACCTGCAAGTTACCCAGCAGCTGCTCACCTCTCTGGGTTTTCTTCTCAATCTTCCAAAGTCAGTCCTGGAACCTGTCCAGGTACTCACCTTTATAGGTGCAGAATTGGACATAAAGCAGGCCAGAGCCTTCCTGCCCCTAGAAAGGGTAAGGAACCTAGTGGCCCTGGCCTCCTCCTTCACTCTGCTGGTCTCTCGACCAGCAAGGCACTTCTTACAGCTCCTAGGACACATGGCTGCTTCCACAGCTGTAGTGCAAGGAGCAAGATTTCAGATGAGGGACATTCAGTTTCACTTGAGAGCCTTTTGGTCTCAAAGAAAAGATCCCTTTCCAAGTTGATCCCAGTGACTCGAACCCTGATCCAGGCCCTTCAGTGGTGGCAGGATCAGAGCAATTTGAGACTAGGGGTCCCCTTCATCCCTCTATCTCACTCCTTGACCCTTACTACAGATGCGTCCCTTCTGGGATGGGGAGCTCACATGGGCGACCTCTCCACCCAGGGAGTGTGGTCCCCTCAGGAATCTCTGCTCCACATCAATTTGCTGGAACTCAGAGCTGTTTTTCTAGCACTTCAGGTGTTTTCTGCATCTGTTCAGAACAAAGTGGTACAAGTCAGAACAGACAACACCACTACAATGTGGTACATCAACAAACAAGGGGCACTCGGTCTTTGGCCTTGTGCACCGAGGCAATGAAGTTGTGGTCTCTGGCTTATTCCTGAACACTTCCCTCATAGCAGTTCACCTCCCAGGAAAGGACAATGTCCTGGCAGATGCTCTCAGCAGGATTTCCCAGGGCCATCACGAATGGTCACTGGATCCCCGAGTACTGGGGATAGTTTTTGCCAGATGGGACACCCCTCAGATAGATCTTTTAGCAGCCCCAGACAATCACCAACTTCCACTGTTTTGTTGCAGGCCTCCAGTGATGGGCTCAGTCCCCCTGGATGCCTTTCTCCTAGATTGGGGAGGGAAGTTTCTGTATGCCTTCCCCCCTTCCCTCTCCTATTCAAGGTGCTAGTCAAAATCAGATCCCAGCCTTGCAAGATGATTCTGATTGCTCCAGATTGGGCCAGGCAGCCCTGGTACCCACTCCTTCTGTCCTTAGCAGTCCACCTTCCCCTGTGTCTCCCCAGGAATCACAACCTGTTAACTTGTGCCCAGGGGAGAGTTTGGTACCCGAATCTCAAATCCCTCAACCTCAAGGCCTGGCTCTTGAGGAGTTAGAATTTTCTGACCTACACCTTTCTCAAGGTGTTCTTGAAATCCTGAAGGCTTCTAGGAAGCCTTCCACTAGAGTCACTTATAACTCTAAATGGAAAAGGTTTTCCATCTGGTGTTCTGGGAAGCATATTTCCCCGGAATCTGCTGATTCGCCCATTGTTTTGGACTATATGGTCCATCTTAATTCTTTGGGTCTGAGACCAGCTACCCTGAAAGTACATCTGGCAGCTGTCTCTGCTTTTATTTCAGCAGGAAAGTCCTCCTCTTTCCACTCACCCTGTATTTTCCAAGTTTTTCAAAGGATTACTTCATACTAATCCACCTTTCAGGGACCCGGCCCCTGCCTGAGATCTTAATGTTTGCATTGCTCAGTTGATGCAACCCCCCTTTGAACCTCTGTCTTCTGCAGAGCTTAAGTACTTGACTTGGAAAACTGTTTTTCTAGTAGCCATCACTTCTGCCAGGCGCATAAGTGAGTTACAAGCTTTGTCAGTAGAGACTGACTTTATTTCTTTTCACAGGGATAAGGTAGTCCTTAGGACTAACAGAAAGTTTTTGCCTAAGGTGGTTTCAGACTTCCATCTTAATCAATCTATCTCCCTTCCAGTGTTCTTCACTGACCATTCCTCCTCTGGTGAGAGGAGGTTGTACAGCTTAGATGTTAAGAGGGCCCTAAGTTACTATATAGAGCGTACCAAGGGTCACAGGTTCGAATCCCTCCAACTTTTTCTCACTTATGGTGAGGTTGGGAAAGGGAAACCTGCCACTAAGAAATCCATTGCCAGGTGGATTGTCTCTGGTATCCAATTTTGTTATCAAAAACTGGGAAAGGCCTGAGGGCTCACTCTACCAGAGGTACAGCTGCATCTCTAGCTGCTGCCAGAGACATCCCTATCTTAGAGATATGTCAAGCAGCTACTTGGAAAATGGTACACACTTTCACCAAGCATTACTCCCTGGATATCCAGGCCAGGAGGGATGCTTGGTTTGGCACAGGCCGTGCTTCAGAGCCTATTCCCTAAGTAGGTTCTGTCCCTCCTCCATGGAGGTACTGCTGTGTAGTCTGCAATTGTCATAATATAGCAAGACTTCATGTTGTTTGAAGAAAAAATTACTCACCTTAGTAATGTTGTTTCTTCTAATGGAGTCTTGCTATATTATGACCTCCCCCCCAGCCTGCCCCTCTCTGAACTTCTACTTGGGTATGGGGTGGGCAGACCAGTGTTGGCACTTGTTTATGCCCATTTTATGTTTTCCACCCCTTCTTTTTGGGGTGTTTTGTTTTATTTTATCTTATCTTATTTTCTGGTCCCCTGACTTGAGTCTTGGTGTTGGGACCAGGAATATGTGTTAATATTTAAGTAGCCAGTTGGCTAGTGTAGGTTACAGCTTCCCACACAGAACCTTAGTGAGTTTTGCTTGTAAAGATCTGACAGTATCAGTTTGAAATTATCCAGACAGAGCTTCTCTAACCGAGCTCGTGCTCTAAGCTCCATGCCTGGCATGGATGTTAACTCTTTCACCTCCGGAGCAGTTCTAATGGTGGGACAAACTGCAATTGTCATAATATAGCAAGACTCCATTAGAAGAAACAACATTACTAAGGTGAGTAATTTTTTCTTCTGTCCCTCCTCCGTGGAGGTACTGCTTGGTAGTCTGCAGTTGTCAGAATACAGCAAGACTTCAAGTTGTTTGAAGAAAAAATTACTCACCTTAGTAATTATGTTTCTTCTGTTGGAGTGTTGCTGTATTCTGACCTCCCTCCCCTCTCAGAACCTGGTTTTGGGAAGTGGGTGGGCAGGTGCAGTGTTGCACCTCAGGGGTGCTCTTTTTACACCCTCTTCTTTTGTGTGGGTGTTTATTTTATTATGTTCCTGTTTGGTTTGGGTTTTTGAGTTTTTGGGTTTCCTGACTTGAGTCTTCTTTTGGTAATCCAAAACTTTTTGTTGCCAGTTTGCTATTAAACCTTTTTTTTTTTTTTTTTTACAATTTCCCACATAGAATACTACTAGAGTGTTGCTTGTAAGAATCTGACAGTTAGCTTTCAAGGGGAAACAGACAGAGACATCAACGGAGCTCGAGCTCAGCATTCTATGCTCTGTATAGAAAAGTTAACCCTTTGTTCTGCGGGGCAGTTTAAAGGCTCGGGCTAACTGCACTTTGTCAGAATACAGCAAGATTCCAATAGAAGAAACATAATTACTAAGGTGAGTAATTTTTTCCTGCACCCTTTTTTTGGTTTTTTTTATGTTCTATTTTTATGCCTCCTTCTCTCTCTCCATGGTGCTTTCTTACCTTCAGGAGTCTCCTATGGCCTTTTTATGTCCCTGCTCTTCTGCCAGGTTCAGGTGCAGTCATCCCCTCATGCTGTATTGGTTTAACTCCCAGGCGGTACGAGATGGACTCCCCTTCCTCCACCCTGAGCATCTGTGTTTCATCGGGGATCCGTTACCTTTACTGACAGGGGCCCTGGGATCGGGGCCTGAAGCTCCATCTACAGGGAGCACTGTGTTTTTTTTTCTGTTTCACCCAGCCCACAGGACGTCTGCACGTATAGAGAGCCTAGGAGCAACGCACGTCGCAACGTGCCAACGCTCCGACTGCTGACAGACGTCCTCCCTCCCTACTACATGCTGTCCTTTTAGCTGCACCTCCACCCGTGGTCACCCAGGTGGCGGTATTGCAGCGGGACCAGCATCCCACCCCACCCGGAGGAGGAGGAGAGCAGCCTTTGGGTGCTCGATCCTCCTCCCCCCCAGCCGCCCAAGTCCGTTCCCGAACCGGGTCACTGGCTCCGCGAATGGTAGCCCTACCGCTGTGCCGGCAGGCCGGCCATCTGCACCCTCTTTCAAGCCGTATACCTGTAGATTATCGCAGTGGGAACGGCTTTCCAGATTAATACATTTTTGTTCCAGTTCTATAGTATGATAGCAGAAGGCCTGAACAGTTCTCCCCAAGTGAAGCATTCCATCCTCCATTTACGATATGCGGTCCTCGGTTTCCTGCACACGTCTCTCCACTTGGCTCAGTTTCTGGTTTAGGAGCCCAAATTCAGACTTGTTTTCACCTCTCATTTCTTTCGGCTCCTTCAGAATGATATCAGATCTACACTGCAATAGCCTGTCTGTCTCCTCATCTGTATCGTATGTTACTGCTGGATTGGCTACTCGAACTGGGACCACCACTCTGGCAGGCAAGCTGCTTCTGTATCCCGCTCCATTTTTGTAGCCCCTAGATTGCTGTGGCCTCGATCTCAAGCCCTTGTCCTTCTGTGGTTCCCCTCCAGACATCTTGTTAAGATTTACTGTTCAGTTCAATATATTGGGGGGTTCTTTCCACGTGGGTCGGGATGGAGCACTCTCTGTAGCGTCCACTCTGATCCTTGGCGGAACCGGAAGTCAGTCAGAAGATCTTCAAGAAGGATGAGCACGATACCTGCATCCACTGCCTAGGCCTGGACCATGATGTTAAGGCCTGCAAAGTCTGCTGTGGATTGAACCAGGTTGCTTGGTGGCACTGCGAAGGCCCTAGACAGCTTCTTGCTACAGCAGAAGGTTTCCCAAATGAAGTAGGAACTCCAGGCCAGAAGCTCCTCGGCCCCCAGCCCCGTTCATGAGCTCCCACTCCTCCAAGGCCTGGGACATGTTGGCCGAGAAATGCAAGCACTGAGACAAGGATCAGAGCAAGGAGAGATCCTCCCTGGCTCACTTGTGGTTGCCACTTCGGGCGTTGGCTGTATCAGGGTGGTTGTCCGCTTCGGTGGTAGCCCTCTTTGCCACTCACAACCTCTCCTCCATTGGGCTGGTTCTGGCAGCGCCACCCACCAATCTTACCTTAGCTGGTGATGACTCCTCGGTGCCAGGCCTTTCATGCCTCCACTGACTCTTCAGCCTCTACTGTTCCGGCCTCTCTTCTCCATGGGCCACCAGACAGGGATCTTCGCGGGTTTGGCTTTGGCTGGCGCTAGGACATCCTTATCGGGGCTCGCGTATCCCCTGACGACATCTTCGACCTTGACTTCTGCCTCTACTTCGACATTGGGGATTCAGCCTCCCCCGTTGTTGCTCCAGGCCACCATGTCGACACTGGGGTCTTTGTCTACCCCCATGGCATTCCAGGCCATCCTTTCGACACCAGGGTCTCAGCCCCTCCCATCGACCCCTCGGGCCGTACCACCAGCACTGGGACCCCAAGCTCCCCCACAGGAGCTACAAGGCATTCCGATGCTGGTCACCATCGTTGTCCTGGCTATGCTGTTCTCTTTCTGGAAGTTCATGCACTGCCGTGCCCCACCTCAGGGTCTGATGACGCTGGGGCTTACTAGGCCTGCTCCCATGCCTGTGTGTTCCTTTGCATCATGTTCTACTGTTTCTTGCTCCTTGACACCATTGGTGCCACTTTCTGAGCCAGGTGATGAGGAAAAGTGCCATCCTCATCTCTTCCCTTGGGAGGAGGAAGATGACAGTGAAAACAGAGATGAGGAAGAGGGGGGGTGGCAACCCATCCCACTCTACCTCCACTGTTTTCTCCAGGGGTGAGAACTCTACCAAATATACCCCAAGGTCCCCCTCCTTCATCTCGGTGATGAGACAGTTACAAACTGTCATGAGTTTAATGCTGAGGAGCAGGATGTTACTAGGTGAAATCTGTCGGAATATTTTGAATTATCAGATTCTCTTCTCTGATCATTCCTCCTCTAATAGTGGCTTCTGAGGATGCCACTATGGCTGCCTGGTACAGACTGAATTTGATTCCTGCCATGTGCAGAAAGGCAGGCAAATTGTACCAGGCTCCCTTGGGGAAGCCGTATTTCGCAGAGCGACCACAGGCAGATTCAGTGGAGATAAATGCTGCCTGTGATAGGCCAAGGGGCCTAAATGTCTCAGCTCTCTTCCCCCTGATGAGGAGTCCCGAAAGCTGGACCTTATCAGAAAAAGGACCTTTGCCTCTGCTATGCTGTCCATCAGGGTTATGAGTTACATTGCCCATATGGACAGATTTCAGAATACCTTCTGGAAAAAGGCCAAAGCTGCTACATAGGCCCTTCCTTGGGCTCCCCAGAGGCAGGAATTGCTCAAGACCCTACAGTCTGGGGCAGATGTGGGCAGTTACTTTTAAGGTCTGCCTATGATGCAGCTGACACCTCTGCTAGAGCTGCTGCAGCTGGCATCTGCCTGAGAAGGCATTCTTGGCTCAAGGTGTCTTGAGTTTGCTACTGATGTACAGCAGTCCGTCATGAATGCCTCCTTCAGAGTTTACAGACTATTGGGATGTGCAGGACATACTTGCTGAACTGCAGACCTTGGGCAGGACTCTGCGGTTGAGCCACTGTCTATACCACACCCAGACAGAAAGTATCCAGAAGGTGCCTACCATAAGCCTACGCTGGGCACCAAGCCTCCGAGCAAAGTTCGGGCAGGCACAACCCTGCCTGTCCCTAGCTCCACCACTGGAAAGGCCCCCAGGGGTGGTGGTGTGGCCCCGGCTGCAGATGCTACCTTGGCATGACTCCTTGTCAGATCCCCATCCTCCAACACTGTAGGAGGTGGTGGTAGGGGGTCGTTTCTCCCTCAGAACAGATGCTTGGGTCCTGCAGCTCATAGAACAAGGCCACATTCTAGAACTTCTGGAGTGGCCTCCAGGTCTTCCTCCAGTTCATTCAAACCACCCTCCAGACCACATTCTAGTGCTGCTGGGGGAACTTCACATGTTGTTGTAAAAAGAGGCCATAGAACCTGTGGATCACGGAAACAGAAGGTTCTATTCCCACTTCTTTCTAGTCTCCAAATCCACAGGGGATTTGCGGCCCATCGTAGATCTGGGAAACCTGAATTTCTACATCCAGTACAAGAAGTTCAGGATGGTGACCCTACATAGCCTACTGCCACTGCTGCACCATGAAGACTGGATATCCTCCCTCAACATGCAGGACATATACCTGCATATCATGGTGTGTGCTCCCCACCAACAGTACCTTGAGTTCCAATTCCAGGGGGAGCACTACCAGTTCCAAGCATTGCCCTTTGGCTTGTCATCTGCGCCATAAATCTTTACCAGATGCTTGGCAGTGGTAGCAGCGGCCCTAAGGAGAGAGAGGGGCCGTGTGTCTTCCCTTACCTAGACAACTGGTTGCTCAAAGCACAGTCCAGGGAGTAACTGCTCCAGACCCTAGAGTCTACCACGCAGTTGTTTCAAGCCCTGGGAATCATGGTTAGTCTGCCCAAGTTGATCTTGATCACTTGCCAGCATCTCCAGTATATTCGGTTGTACTGGATACAGCTCAGGGCTTTGCGTTCTTGCTGCAGGACATGGTGGACCGTATAATGGCTTAGGCCCAGCTGCTTTACAACAGCAGATATGTCACAGCCAGAACCTTCCTGAGGCGCCTGGGCCCCGTGGCCACAGCCATTGTCACTGTACGTTTAATCAGGCTGCATATCTGGATTCCCTAGTGGACATTGATGGTTCAGTGAGACCCATGCACTGATGATGTAGAACAGCAAGTTATAGTCTCCTCTCTGATCAACAAGGTGCAGCAATGGTAGATGGAATCCAGCAACCTGTTGAAAGATGTTCCTTTCCTCATTCCAGTAATGTGTGCAAGGTTCGGGACCGGGCCTGGGTCCAGTTTATATCCTCCCGCTCACCTTCGGACCTGCAAATTCTCAGGTCTTGTTGAAACACCTGCACAGAGGCAATCTGCTCTGTAAAGGCTGCTTACTTTAAATCCCACCTTCATTCTAATCTAAACTCACCTTCGTAATTGTAGAGAATCATCCATTCCCTTCTTGACCCTTCCCCCCGTCAGCCTGCTCAGCCCTAACTGTAAATGGCTCCCTGGTCTCTGACCCTCCTCCATTGCCACTATCTTTAACAAATTCTTTACTACTTGTGCGTTTCCTGATCATACCTCCCCTGCCCCCCTCCTAGTCTAATGGTTACAGTTTCCCTCAGATCTCACTGCAAGAAGTACTTTGCGCATTACTTTCCCTTAACCCTGCCAGGTCCAGTCAGGATGGTCTGCATCGCAGGTTGCTTTGCATCTCTTCCTCTGCTATTACCGTCCTCCCTTGCTCACCTACTGAACCTGTCTTTCACATCCTGCACCGTCCCGTTAGCCTGGAAAGTCACTAAAGTTCTTCTCCTTCACAAAGGTGGCAACCCCTCAGACCCTGGCAGTTATTGGCCCATATCCCTCCTCTCCTCACTCGCCAAACACCAAGAGTCCTTAGCCCTTTCTAGAATCACTGAATTCCTAGCTTCATCTAACTTTCTGTCTCTCCTTATTGATCAGGATTCCATAAACACCACTCAACCATTTCCTCTCTTCTTCGGATCACAAATGCTGTCCAGTCGGGAATAGATTGGGGTCACATCTCTGCTGCAATCTTCATTGACCCAGCCAGACCATTTGATTCTGTCTCTCACTCTTTGTTTCTAAGCAAGTTACTTTGTCGGTCTGGCCATCCCCACCGTCAGCTGGTTCAGATCCTATCTCACTGACAGGCAACAGTCTGTCCTGGTGAGCTCCATTTTGTCACTCACACTTCCCATCCTTACAGGGGTCCCCCAAGGGTCCATCCTTGGCACCGTCCTTTTCTCCCTCTTCATCTATGACCTCCCCTCTGTCTGCACTAACTCCCTCGTCCAAATATATTCAGGTGAACCCATCCTGTACTCCTTGGGACCTACCACCACTGATGTTCAGGACCCCTTTCAGCAGGATTTCCACAATGTCCTCAGCTGGTTCCACGCTAATCATCTTGGAGTCAATACTAAGAAAACCATCTCTGTGACATTTGGGAAAAGTCAAAAACTGGAGGCAACAAGCCTTTGTGTGAAACAAACAAAACAAAATGAAGGAAAAAAACACTATGGTTCTTAAAAAAGGTGGCGGGAAGGTTTGGGAGAAAAAGATAGCATTCAGAAAGTATAAGGAATCACAGAAGGAGCAGGATTGAGAATGTGGGGAAGACAGTCAGAATAGCAAAGGCCCAAACTGAGGAAAAGATAGCCAACTCAGTTAAGAAGGGGGACAAAACCTTTTATAGGTACATTAGGGAGTGAAGAAAGACCAAAGGAGGGATAGTGATCTTAATAAAGGGGACGGTGGGTGGGTGGGCTGAGGGTGACATTGAAAAAGCAGGGACACTGAACAAATACTTCTGCTCAGTATTCACAAAAGAAGAGGAGGGGGAGGTATCTAATCCAGTCAATAGAAGCATTCTGGGTAGGGGGTCGATACCTGTCCTTTCACAGAAGAAAAGGTTCTGAGAGAACTCCTAACACTGAAGGTGGACAAAGCAATGGGGCCTGATGGGATTCACCCAGAATTCTAAAAGAACTAAGGGTAAAACTAGTGACACCTCTGACTACTCTTTTTTTTAACAAATCATGGGAGGATGATGTGATACCCAAGGACTGGAGGAGGGTGGATGTGATTCCCTTTCACAAAAGTGGGGGCAAAGCAGAGGTAGGAAACTACAGACCTGTTAGTTTGACCACAGTGGTAGGAAAATGATGGAATCACTTTTGAAAGAAAGAATAGTTGAGTACCAAGAGGCCAGCAGGACCCAAGACAGCATGGATTCACAATGGGAAGGTCATGTCAGACAAATCTAATAGATTTCTTTAACTGGGTGACCAAAATAGTAGACCAGAGAGGGGCTGTGGACATGGCCTACCTAGACTTTAGCAGGGCATTTGGCACAGTCCCACACAAAAGATGAATAAACAAGTTAGCCAGCCTGGGAGTGGGTCCCAGAGTGATAGCCTGGGTAAAACATTGGCTGGACAACAGGATGCAGATGGTAACAGTAAACTGAATCCACTCCGAAGAAAGGGGGGTCACTAGTGGGGTACCGCAGGGTTCAGTACTGGGTCCGGTCCTCTTTTATGCCTTTATAAGTGACATTACAGAGGAACTAGATGGAAAAGTATAACTTTTTGCAGGTGACACAAAAATCAGCAACAGGGTTGATACACAAAGGGGGGGTGAAAAGGGACTGGAAAGGTTGGAGGAATGGTCAAACGTACGGCAGCTTAGATTCAGTGCAATGAAGTGCAAAGTAATGCACCTGGAAAACAAAAACACAGGCTAAGAGTACACGGGTTGGGGGTACTGACAACAACAATGGAAAGGGACTTGGGAGTAGACATATCAGACAACCTAAAGGTAGGCAACCAATGTGAGAAGGTAGTAAGGAGGGCTGTGGGGATACTGGAATGCATAGGGAGAGGCATTGCCAGTAGAAAACAGGAAGTTGTCATCCCTCTATACAGACAGTTGGTGAGACCCCATCTGGAGTACTGCGTGCAGTTATGGAGACCCCATCTCTGCAAGGACATAGACAGGATGGAAGCAGTCCAGAGGAGGACAGCTAAAATTTTGCAAGGTCTGCACCAGAAACCATATGAAGAGAGACTAAGGAAGCTTAATATGTATACCCTTGAGGAAAGGAGGGAGAGGGGGGACATGATAGAAACTTTCAAGTAGCTCAGGGGAACCAAACGTCCAAGAGGGTAGCATCTTTCAGAAAAACAGATGTGCAAGAACAAGGGGGCACAGCTTGAAGATAGAGGGGGGACAGCACAGGGGCAACATGTGGAAGTATTTTTTGACAGAGAGGGTGGTGGATGCGTGGGACGACCTCCTTGAGGAGGTTGTGGGGTCAAAACAGTGGGGGAATTCAAGAATGCATGGGACAGGCATAACACAATTATAGTGGTGGGGAAGGGGAAGTAGGCTGTTGGTTAACTAGGATCTGCAACTTATTCAATAGGTAGGGAACTGGGCAGACTATGTGGGCCAAGTGATCCTTATCTGCCGTTATGTTTCTATAAGCTTCAGACCTTTCCTGTGTTCTCCACCCCTGACGGATCCAACCTCAAAGTATTCACCACATTTAAATGCCTTGGGGTCTGGCTGGACAGCAGTCTCGATTTTTCCTCCCACATTGCTGCCATATGCTCTAAACTCTGACCTAAATTAAGCATATTGTAGTGAAACAGAGACAGCCTCCCCCTCCCTATCAGTTATGAGCTAGTCAAGAAAATTATTCTCCCAGTAATTGACTACACTGACATAATCTATGGTACTGTCCCCGCTGCATCCTTGTCCAGGCTTGATACTCTCCTGAATGCCTTCTGCTGCTTCACTTCAAACCCCCCCTTCACATGCATCACTGCTCTCTTATATTACTCCCTCGTTATTTCACCTCTACCCCATCATCGCCTGATGCATTGCTTGGCTTTCATAGCCAAATACTGGTTTGGGACTCTCTCCTCCTATCTCTTCCCCCTTTCCTCAGAGGCCCCCTCCTCCTACCCACCGTGCTTCAGGCACGCCTGCTCTTTCTCGCTGCCTCACCCCTCACTCAACTTCTGATCTGTCAGCTTTCTCCTACAGACTCCCCTCCCTCTGGAATGAGCTCTCCCCAGCCACTCTCCATTCACTGTCTCTTTCAGCCCTAAAGTGTCTGCTTCAAAACGCTCCTTCTCCCTTTGCTCCTGTGCTGCCTTCTCCCCAGTCCCTCAGCCTAGTCCCTCATCGTCATCCTCAGCCCTCTTGCCCCTAACAACCTCCTGGTCTCCTCCTTCTGACACATTATTTGATTTTTTGACCTGCCTACCCTGCTTGTTATTGATGATTTACTGTAATTACCGGATGTATGATTTTGATCCTAGTCTCACTCCATATCACTTGACTCTGTTATAATTGCAGTTACTGTTCTTTCCCTCTTTGTGTTTGCTTGACTTTAATTGCTGTATCTGGTCTCTCCCTCTGTGTTGTAATCCCACATCCCCGGGTCGCGCCTGCAAATGAGCCCTTCTTTGTTATCAAAGTTTAAATAAATAAATAAAAAATCCTTCCCCTCAGCACAGTCTCACCACAGATGCCTCGGGGTTGAGGTGGGGTGCTCATCTGGAGCTTTATCAGACTCTGGGGATGTGGTCCAGAGTGGACGCTGTCCTCCACATCAACATCCTAGAGATGAGGGCCATTCTGTATGCATTACAAGCCTTCCAAACCCATTTGTCACCTGGGCATCTGCTGGTGCAGATGGACAACAACAGTGTGGTGCACTACGTCAGTGAACAAGGTAGGATCCATTCGTACACTCTCTGTGTTGAGAAACGACAAGGGTCTGAAACTGGGCTCTAGAACACAATCTAGAACTGTTGGACGTCTATGTTCCAGGTGTTCAAAATGTCCTGGTGGACAGGCTCAGCTGGTCACAGTCTTAGATGCACAAGTGAGAGCTGCTGACCTCGGTTGTAGAAGACCTCTTCGACAGGTGGGATCATCCAGAGTTGGACCTTTTTGTGTCGCCACTCAGCGAAACATTGCCATGTTTCTGCTCACTCACTCTGGGGCCTGGAGTTTTCTGGTGAGACTTGTCCCTCTCTTGAAAATGGAATTTCCTCTATGTCACCCTCTCTTTCCTCTGATTCAGAGGGCACTAATCAAGTTCCAGATGGAAGGGGCCACTCTGATCATCATTGCCCCTTTCTGACCTCATCAGATCTGGTTCCCCTTGCTGCTGCAGCAGCTGGCAGTGGAACCTCCTGTGCCCCTTTCCCAGTGTAAAGGTTTGCTATCAGAGGAGCAGAGCACTCTGGTCCATCTGGACCTCAAGTCACTGCACCTCCATGCATGGCTCCTGAAGACATAACCATGGCTCACTTTGGGGTGTTCCAAAAGGTGGCTGATGTCCCCGTGGCTGCTACAGTGCTCTTGGTAGAATTTTTTGTTGAAGAGTCCAGGACTTTCTTGAAAAAAAAATGGGGGTCTGGACTGAAAATCTGGGAGTCCTCATGAAATTTTGGGGTGTCTTCATTGAAATGAATGACTGTTGATTGACTGTTGTTCATTCATTTGTTCAATGACTGTCACAAATACAGTGAGAAAAATGTACTTACAGTTTTGCAGTTCTGGTACATTGAGTTGGAATTTCTACTGCTGCAGTTGAGTGCAGTTGCCCAATTTATTTATTTGCCAAACTGCTACACACAAAGTTTGCCATTAGATTAGATACTGACAGTAAGAAATGTAAACATTAATAGACACTAACAGTCATTGCTGACAGTCACCTGTGTCTCCCAGTCAGTCACCTCCTGCCCAAAATACTTCTCCTTCGTTCTCTCCTGCACATTGACATTTTAGATGCAATATAATCAGCCCCCCATTTCAGACTCCCTGGCAGTGCCCACCCACCAAACACTGCAGAAACCTCCCTGCCAGCTCCCACCCACCAATGATGACTCAGGCTTAGATGACACAGTCTAATATGATTGTGTGGTTGCTGCCTCGTGACTTAATGTCATTTTTTTAACTGGCTAAACCAGATTGGCTACACCGCACACCTCCTGCCCAAACTTTAATGTTAACACCAGTGGTGGTGGTGCCATTTGTGTGGAAGTAATTGCTGTTTTGTGTCTTGACCTGGCATAGAAGTGATTATTTCTTCGCCTACACCCTCCTGCCCACAACTTCTCCTAAAACACCTTCCTGCCCACAGCTTCTCCTAAAACACCCTCCTGCCCACAGCTTCTCCTAAAACACCCTCCTGCCCATAACTTCTCCCTGCTACTCTCCTGCACAAAATCTTCTTAAATTGTAAGAATACCTCAACCTGGCTGTGCCAGAGACATTGGATTTGACTGGGGTGACTGAAAGCCCCCCACATTCCCACCCACCCCACCCTCTTAGCCTTGACAGCTGATCTGTTAAGAAGAGACAGTGGCACAGTCTGCTGGATATGATGACTGAGTCTGCAGTGTGTCTGCTTTCTGTGTGTACCAGTCATGGGACGGGTACTTCTGTTCTGGCAGGCATTCTCCTAACACCCCTCCTACCCAATTAACGTCTCCACACAATTCTCCTGCCCATAACTTCTCCAACTCTCCTCCTGCACATTTCTTACCCACCCCACCCACAAATTACATTGGCTCAGCAGGTCTCCCAGATCTGTCCGGTTAAACAGTGGCACAATCTAATCTGGTTGGTGGCATGAAATCTGCACAGTCTGCTTTTCTAGTGAACTTCTTTTTTCATGGCATTAGATTGCCATTTTTTCTGTGGCAATTTCCTAACACCTCCAGCCCATAACTTATACTAAACACCCTCCTGCCCATAACTTCTCCTAACACCTCCTGTCCATAACTTCTCCAAAACCTCCTGCACATTTCTTAATTGTGTGTGTGGCAGCTGAAAGAGAACTAGTGCCAGTGTTCATGACTGGATAGCACAGTGGGGTGACTAAAAAGCTCCCCCACCCACAATTACCTTGGCTCAGCAGGTTTCCCAATCTGTCTGGTGTGTGGCACAGTCAGGTGGTGCCTTGGTGGAATTATCTGCACGTGGCTGCCACACTGCATGTGCAGTCTGCTTTTTTCTGTTTTAACTTCTTTTTTCATGGCATGCCATGTTTTATGTGGCATATCTTCTTCTAACACACTCCTGCCCATAACTTCTCCTGAAACACCCTCCTGCCCATAACTTCTCCTAAGCACCCTCCTGCCTATAACTTCTCCTAAACACCCTCCTGCCCATAACTTCTCCCGACACCTCCGCCCATAACTTCTCCCATAACCCAACACCTCTTCCTCCTGCATATTTCTTAACTGTAGTGTACTGTTGATGACAGTAGAAGCCACTGTTGCAGACAGACTGTGGAAAGAGCGGAATTGGTTAGGTGACTACATTTGACAATATAATCTCAGACTGTCCCCCTCTAAAAAGAAACCAAAAAACCCCACAGAGACAGCATTGGGGCCATAGTTTACACCCCCCCAACCCCACACACACACATGATCATCTGAACTTGTTAGGCTGTGATCATCTACCACCAAAATCAAAATGATATTAAATTTATCAGAATAGGGTAATATCCATCCACCCACCACCCGGGCCAGTCCCCAAGAACTTTAAATCTTGATCCATTCCCCTGAACGGGACCCCCACCAAAAGTAGCATTGACCTTAAGGGGCTAAATTTAAAATTTGTATCCCACCACCCCACCCTTGTTGGAACAAAACATTTTGATACTTATCTTCTACTCCTGTGCCCAAGTTCGTCCATTGTCCTGTCTCTGGGTCAGTGTCAGTTGCTCAAATTGTTTCTGAAACTAAAAAAAAACTATTAAAGACAATTATTAAAGCATTTTAAAATTGAAAATAATTATTTTCTGCACAGTCTTGTGGCCTTAAATTTCTTAAGTGCTGGATGAGGGTCATAGTCTTCAAGTTCAGCTCCTTCTTGGGCAATCCGCATGAGCTTGCTCACAGTGTCTCCCTTTAGGGAACATCTACCTTTGGTTTTTATTTTGTTTTGTACAGAAAACCTGCTTTCACATGCCACTGATATAACAGGTGACACAAGTAAAATCTTGGCCATTGTGACAAAAACTGGGAAAACATCTGAGAAGTTCTCTATTAAGTCTTGGCAAAGTCGGTCCTTTTTTAGAGTTCAGAACAAGTTTGAATTGTCCGTAATCTTTCACAGCCCTGTGTTGGTCAATAAGTGCTGGCAGTGTTTCTTCTTTGAAGGTTGTTTCTTGGAAATAAGTGCAAACATCCTTGAATTCCTGCAGTCCATGGTCCATTATATTGGAGTCATCTGGGAGACGCTTTGGATTTAAAAGAACATTTAAGTTATGCAGCAGCTGCATTGAGGTTGTCTCAAATCTTGTGTGAAAGTTTTCAATGAGTTGCATCAGATATCCCTGAGATGTTGTCTGGAACTGCATTCGCAGTGATGGCTTGTCATTCACTTTTTGATCTTGCCACATGCCAGGATGTTGGTCAAGTACCTGAAATATGTTCTGTAGCTCTACCCCATTCAGCTCTTTAAACTGCTGCAGTGTAATAACTGTGGCTTCTGTCATGCTGCTGGCCACCGAAATGTCAACACTGTCTCGTTGCATGACTAAAGACAGTTTATTCACCACATCCAAGGCATCCGTGAAGGCCCTTTGCTTCTGCCACACCTTTTGCTGCAGCATCATGCTCTAGGGCTTCTAAAAGTACAGGGTATGATCTGCGGATTGCTTGAACTATAGTATGCAATGACAGCCACCAAAAACTTGCAGGTTCTTTTAGGGACAGATATCTGATATTGTCATCATTGAGTGTTTCCTGGATGGAAACACAAGACATTGTACCGTACTACAGAGTTGCTGTAGTATCTGTACACATTTTTGATGGTTACTTTATATTCATTGAATACGTGGTTGTCCCGACATGCTTGACCTGCTGCCAGTGCCCGTCTGTGGGCAAAACAATGGATCTGAATCAGCCTTGGGGTCACTTGCTGTTGGTACCCCATGAATTGAGCACTACCAGAATTGTGCCGCAATATTCAGCGCTAGTCTGGTAAGCGCCACGGACAGTGACTGGGGATTCACAGCGCATGCTATAAGTGCTCCCCTGGTCCTGTATACAGGACTGCAGCACCAGGAGCCAGGAGGCTGGCTGAGCTCCTCCTGTGGTGTGGAGGCTTGGAACATTGAGCAACTTGGCCAGCAGCGGTGGAGACCAGGGCTCTAATCCTGGTCTCCAAACTTTTAGCACACCTCAGGACTTGAAATATTTTCTTACATGGGGCCATGTCCCAGTGCCCTTGCTGTCTTAACTTTGCACCCACCACATTGTGCATTCAGTCATGATGCTGGCACAGTCACGTGCTAGTGTGATGATCTTGATAGAGTCAACTGCATTAACAGAACACAAACTTAACAGTTCTCCCACAGTTGTGTCTACCCTCCCATCAGGTATTGCAATACATTCGATGAAATTAATTTTGACCTGTGCATTGTGTATGCACGTCACATAAATGTTCAGTTTTTTGTGACTGGTTATATCAGTGGTTTCATCCACTATTACCCCAAGAAACGAGAACCTGCTAAGTGAGCTTTGATTTCTTCTGTAGGTCTTTGTTTATGGAGTCGAGCATGTCACATCTTGTATCCTAACCAGAGTAGATTGTGCCACTGTCTTGCAAGGCTGGATAGCCATTTTGTTTCTGTGGATATAAAACACCACCATTAGTGTCATTCCACAAGCAACAGCCGCCCTGTGCCCTAGCCCGAAACATTCCATTCCTCACCTGTAGAATTATCAGTGTTTCAAACTGGTTCAGTGATTGCCCTTTTTTGGTAAGGTAGTACATTGTCATTAACTGAGCAACTCTACTGTCATCCTTTGCCTCAGGACCCGAGATCTGCTTTCAAATGCCACTGGCAGAGACCGTTTTTCTGCTGTTTTGTTTCCATTGTGCACCAGCAAATGTTCTCTGTTTCTTTCATATCTGTAGAAAGCAGACACTTGCAGATTGGTTGTGCCAGTTGTGGCAAATTGATTGTTTTTGCCACCTTTTTATACCAACTGCACTTCTCAACAATATTCCCCTCTACTTACTCCTTTACAAGCCATGGACATAACTTTGTCCAGCTTCCTTCCACAACCCTAATTTCTTGCTGCTTTCAGCAGACGCAGTCTGTTCAGACTGCTGATCATTTTCATTTTCAACATTCACAATGTCAGCAGTCTCCTGAGATGTGCTTAAAGAGCTACTGATGCCTCAAAGAAAACTTTGAAATAATTTGGCACAATTCTGTTTGCATTCCGTGTATATCTTTGTTTTTTCTCCCCATTATTTATTACTGAGTAACCTTAAATTAATATATGATCTTTGTTACCCAGAGTTCCCTTAGAGCTCATCTGCCTCTATAGCTGACTCCCTAATTCAAGTCAGAATCCTCTGTTGTGACATCACAGTCTGTTGCCATGGGAGTAACAGTGATGTCACAAGCAGTGTTTTGTGACCTCAGGTAGGGAGAAAGCAAGAGGAATAGATGAACTCTTCAAGAGCAAATATCCTGTTTTCATGTAAATGGCCTCAGAAATAATGGGGAGGAAAAATACAGGACTAATGTGCACTACAAGCTGAACTGTCCTTAACTGTTATATTTTGTTAAAGTTCTCCAGAAGGTGTCAGCTGCTCTTTAAGTCACACTTGGAGGAAGATGATGTTGTTTGTTCCTTGTCGTTTGGGGTGGAGGATTCTCCTCCACCAAAATAATCAGTAAGGCTCCGTTGAGACATGCTGTGTGCCGCTCACGAGGCTTCCCTAACCCAGATTCTTCACTCTCCTCCTCTCCTGGCTGCTATGTACTCCTGACTTGGCCCTGCACAAGAAAACACAAAAAGACACAGTATAAACCCTAACCTCACTAAACCGTCAGCTAGAAATAGTCATGATGGCCCTAACTGCCTAAAATAATTGTAAATTGAAAAAGTACCCTTTCCTTGTTAAGAAAACACACACTGGTGCCTCCAGCGAATGTGTACAGCCTGCTGGCCGCACAAATACACCTGCATGCCTCCTTTTTCTACTCGGGCAACTGGTGCGAACTGTTTGTCCGCACTTTTAAAAAAAAAAATGTAAACGCTTTTTCTTTTGTTTGCTCTTTCTTGCCCTGCCACATTTTTCCATCGATGGCAAAATGGCTCCTGAGAGCTCCTAGCTCTTGTCCCGCGAATGAACCAAGGTGGCGGCTCCAAGGGGGGAACTGATCACCACCCCCCCCCATGAGTACTGCTGCTGGTAGCCCTTCCTCCTCATTTCCCTCCTTCCCACCTGATGGTGTGCGTCACTTTCCAAGGCACTGAAACCACCAGACAGCAAAAGGATTGGAAGGGGGGAAAAAAATAAAATAGTGCATGTCACGCGTGCACAGTACACGAACTGCTCAGGACTCTCAGGGTCTGTACTGCGGAGAGTCTCGGGGACTCTCGGGGCTGGCTGGCGAGCATTCCGAATCACAAAATGTGCATAAAGGACGTGGGTGCCCACATCCCTGAGAGTCTTTTTAAGCCTTTCAGGATTTCCAGGAGCCTTGGAGCAGTTTTGGAGACCTCATCTCTGCAAGGACATAGACAGGATGGAAGCAGTCCAGAGGAGGGCAATTAAAATGGTGCAGGGTCTGCATCAGAAACCATATGAAAAGTGACTGAGAGAGCTTAATATGTATACCCTTGATGAAAGGAGGGATGGGGGGACATGATAGAAACATTTAAGTACCTCAAGGGAATCAACAAAGTCCAGGAGGGTAGCATCTTTCAGAAAAAGAGATGTGTAAGAACAAGGGGACACAATTTAAACATGGAGGGTGGACGGCTCAGGGGTAATGTGAGGAAATTTTTTTTCATGGAGAGAGAGTGGTGGATGCATGGAACCGCCTTTCTGGGGAGGTTGATGGGTCTAAAACAGTAGGGGAATTCAAACATGCATGGGACAGACCTAAAGCAATTGTAGTAGGGGGCGGCAGGAAGTAGGCTGTTGGTTAACTAGAATCTGCAGCTTATCCAGTAGGTAGGGAAATGGGCAGATTGGGTGGGCCAAGTGGTCCTTATATGCTGTCAAAGTCTTTGTTTCTATGTTTCTATTCTCCTGTCACGACTCTTAGAGGGTCTCAGGTGGGAGAACTGGAGGGTGGACGTGGGGACCGCCCACTATATAGGGTCACGCTGATGTTCATCACGTGACGCAAGGTAGGCGGTCCCCCGTCAGACACTGCTAGCAAAAGTTTTGTGTGGTCCTGATGCCAGGAGGCACAGTTCTACAATTAGTTACCTACTGCAAGAGCTTCTCTCAAAGATCTACTGTTACGGTAAGTTCTTTATGTAACTGTACTTTCCAAGTATTTGGTCTCTGACTTTGAACCCTGGTGGTCACAGCTGTTATAATCCTTTTCTCTGAAGTTAGTATGTTAAAGTTCGGGAAATCATACCCAATCACTGCAGGCATGGGCAACTTAGGCACAAGTCCAGCAGTAATGGTATTGTTTTGGCCCCGAATGTCCGTGTTGACCATAGTAGTGGAGTGTCGATGGGTATCACCATGCACACACACACACCACATCAGTTACGGGTCCCATTACTTGCTTGAAGTCCAAAAGCTCTGGACGTATTAAAGTATGTTTGCTTCCTGAATCAATTGGTCCCGCTACAGTCTTTTTGTTTACTTGCACATCTGTCACAAAATATCCTAAATTTAATAAAGCCAGATGTGCATGCTCCATCTTCTTTTAAGGGCTGTATCATGCTATATGCCCCAGCCTCTGACAGTTGTGACACACAATGTCTGGAGCAAAGGATCTCCTTCCCTTACCAGTCTTCCCATCTGCTTTCCCATTGTACTTTTTTTTTTTTTTTTTAACCAGGAGAGACACACTAAGCTGAAAGCTTACATAGAAGTGTAGACTTTGATGGCAGATAAGGACAGCTTGACAGATGTAGTCTGCCCCTTTCCCTCACCTATTGGAAAAGCTGCAGATCCTAGTTAACCAACAGCCTACTTCTTCCTACCCCCATCAGAATTGCCTTATGTCTGTTCCATGCATTCTTGAATTCCCCCACTGATTTTGACCCCACAACCTCCTCAGGAAGGACGTTTCATGTGTCCACCCACTCTGTGAAAAAATACTTCCTCACATTGCTTCTGAGCCATCCCCACTCTATCTTCAAATTGTGTCCCCTTGTTCTTGCACATCTCTTTTTCTGAAAGATGCTACCCTCTTGGACTTTGTTGATTCCCTTGAGGTACTTGAAAGTTTCTATCATGTCCTCCCTCTCCTTCTTTTCCTCAAGGGTATACATGTTAAGCTCCTTTAGTCTCTCTACATATGGCTTCTGTTGCAGATCCCTTCTCATCCTTTCCACCGCCCCTTTGTGTATCAACCCTGTTGCAGATCTTTGTGTCGTCTGCAAAGAGGCATACTTTTCCTTCCAGTCTCTCTGCAGTGTTACTTATAAAGACATTAAAAAGGAGCGGACCTAATACGAAACCCTGCTGTACCCCACTAGTAACCCCCCTTTCTTCAGAGTGGATTCAGTTTACTATTATCCTCTGTGTCCTGTTGTCTAGCCAGTTTTTTACCCAGGCTACCACCCTAGGACCCACTCCCAGGCTGGCTAATATGTTTGTTAATCTTTTGTGTGGGATTGTGTCAAATGCCTAGCTAAAGTCTAGGTAGGCCATGTCCACAGCCCCTCCCTAGTCTACTACTTTGGTCACCCAGTCAAATAAATCTATTATATTTGTCTGACAATGCCCACCTTCCCCTTTATTAAGCCTCACTATCCTTCCCTTGGTCTGTCTTCGCTCGCTAATGTACCTATAAAAGGTTTTATCCCCCATCTTAACCGAGTTGGCTATCTTTTCCTCGGTTTGGGCCTTTGCTATTCTGACTGTCTTCCCCACTTCCTTCTGCTTTAACTGGTACAGTTCTCTGTCCAGCTCCTTCTGTGTTTCCTTATAGCTTCTTTACAGCTGCAACCTGGGAGCACAAGGAAGTTAAGTGACTTGCTCAGGGTCACATAGTGTGCAAGTGGGGGCTGTGGGATTCAAACCCAGGTCTCCAAGTTTGCAGCTCAGAGCCTTAAATCACTGCGCTATACTGTCTCTCACTTAACAGGAGGCTGTGAATAAGTGTTCTGTCTTACCGTCTGGAAAGTGTTTGTAGTGGTGGGGTCCATAGTCCTGTATCCTCTTTTGAAAGATTGACGAACTGATAGGTAGTCTTCTGCCAGGGGGATGGCCATTTCAGCAGATTTGGGTTTGTGCTCCTTTACCCAGATTTGGACATCTGCTGGCAAAATCTGTAAATATTGTTCCACTACCAAAGTCTAAGTAATGTCCATTACAGTTTTTACATCTGGTTGTAGCTATTTAGCAGTGTCAGTAGCTCAGTAGGTAGCACACTTGCCTCTGAGGCCAGGAGATCAGAGGGCTGTGGGTTCAGTTCCCACATCTGGCACTTGGGTTAATATCCCAGTACTGACACTGTAGTGCAGCATGAGAGGGGTGCTGCACTTCTGAGGTGCCGTCTTTCAGATGAGACATTAAACCGTGGTCCCATCTGCCTGGATTGGTGGTAGTTCAGGTGGATGTTAAAGATCCCACGGCACTTATCGAAAAGAGTAGGGGAATTTCCCCGGTGTCCTGGCCAAATTTCCCTCATTCACTAAAAATACCAACAACAGCTTAATGTGGTTCAAGGTACTTGGCATTCATCTATATCCCCCTCCCCCGGGTCATGCCTGAAAATAGGCAGGATTTGTCTAGTGCACTTACCTGGTCAACAAAAACTAAATAAAATAAATAAATAAAATTTAATGCAGTGCTCTCTCAACCTGATGAAAGTATCCCTGGGGGTGTCATTATGCTGATGTCACAAAGAACTAAAACTTTGTCTAAGTTTCTGAATTAATGTCAAATCTTTTTAGTATTTCTCTCTATACCATGTTGTAATTATCGGCACTTCAGCTGTCCATATTGCTGTAGGCCAACTGGGCACATCCCATTAAATAGGGAGCTAGCCGGACCACCCACTGAGATTGGGGCCACCCACATGACTTGGCAACCCTCTCAATGGTGGTAAAGTAAGCTTCAGTGTCATCAGAGGGGGTCATTTTGGGTCAACTTTATATCTTTAGGGCCAGACCCATACCCATCATATCCATGACCAGACCCTATAATCTGTAGGGCCCTTACGGTATCCACCCACCTCTGCTCCTGCCTCCTTCTCTCCAACTCTCTTTGACTGTCTCTCACTCGTTGTCGTTCCATTTCCAGTTGTTTTACTGCCAACCATCTTAGCAATTCACTGATGTCCTCAGCTGGTTCCTCAGCCAGTTCCTCTCCTGTCTCATGCATACTGGCATCTGCAGTAGGATCTGATGTCATCTTCTGCCTATCTCCAAAGTCTAGTCCTGGTAGCAGCTTCTCTCCGGTCCTCCTGATCCTGTTTCTCGTCTGTACTCCATAGTCTATCTTCTGGTTTTCTGTTTGGTCGTCCATGTTGTACACGAGTGCTTATCCAGATACTAGGACTGGTATCAGCTAACTGGTTCCCCCGTGTTCCTGGACAACTGGTATAATCTCACTTCTGACACCACTTCCCAGCTGGTAAGACAGAACACTTCTTCATGGCCTGCTGTAAAATATAGCCACACTACTGCTTTAGGAAATTCCAAAAGCCATATCTGCTGCACTTAACCCAACAGTTTACACATTCAATATATCAAGACGCACAGCTTACTGTATCATAACGTTTTTATTAGAGTGCATAAAACTTCCATCCCGCAGCAATAATAGAGTGCAAAGGCAACGACTTTTTAAAAGGTTAAAAAAAGAAAACCGAAGACACCATCATGGTGTTTCTACCGTAGCAGGACATTGACCAGGCCGGCCAAGCAGACAGCCCACATGCGTGATGACGCACAGGAATCAGCTGACATTTTGGCTTACGCCTTCCTCAGAGCTGATTGGTCAAGGTTCTTACTATCCCTTATATTATAGAATCATATATATTCATTAGATAGGCATATTCAGACCTCCTTCTGCTCATTAATATACATATCTATCTACACATCACACACAAGCACATACACACAAACATCTTAAAAATCTATAAATAACATTGTTGGGGTAATTCCTCATTTAGTCCCCTTGGTTTAAGTGTTCCAAGCTTAAAAATCCAGAAGCATTCCCTCTGATCCAGTTTGTTTGTTAGACTCCCACCGTGGGGCCTAATACGAATTTTCTCAATTCCCGTAGATTTTAAGTTAGCTGGTGATCCGTGTCCCACAGCAAAAAAATGACGAGCCATAGCATTTGTTTGTACATTATTTTGAATTGCTGATTTATGTTCACTTATCCGTTCTCTTAAGTTGACATTTTGTCTGTCCCACATAATTTAAACCACATGGACAGGTTAGCATGTAGATTACTCCAGTCGTTCATCAGTTAATAAACTCATTTATTTCAAATTCTTGATTTGTATGTGAATGTTTGAATTTCTTACTGTCATTTGTATTATTACATTGTGCACAGTTGCCACATCTGTAGTTGTCTTTCGGAAGTTTTGGAATCCTGGTCGTTTTTGGCTTATCCGGCTCCTGAAAGCTGTGCACTACTAAATCCTTAATATTCTTTCCCCTCCTATAAGTAATACGGGGTCTCTTGAATTGATCACATCTAAACACAGCATCCCCTTGTAATACTGCCCAATTCTTCCTTACGATGTTAGCAATTTCTCCTGATTGGTTGCAAAACTCTGTCATAAAGCTTACTGGATTCTGATTTTCACCCATATTCTGGTTTCTTGGTCTTAATAATTTTTCTCTCTCAGTGTTAGTTGCTCTCTCTACACACTTATATGCACAGTCTACTTCATATCCACGTTCTAAAAATCTGTTGGCAACTTCTCTTGCATTCTTTTGAAACTGTCTGGTATCACTGCATATTCTTTTCAAATGCAGCATTTGTCCCACTGGTATATTTTGTTTCAGTACCTCGGGATGGCTACTTTTATTATGCAACAGAGTATTTTTACTCATGGGTTTTCTATACAGAGTTGCTTTCAATTTATTTTCTTCCTTGTATATTAACATATCCAAACACGGGAGTGAATGTGTATCAGCTTGTACTACAAACCTTAGATTTGTGTCAAAGGTGTTGATCTGTTTTATAAATTTGTCCAAACTTTCCACATCATTGGACCAAATTAAAAAGCAATCATCAATATAACGCTTCCAGAATGTGACATAGTGTTTAAACATCTCGTTTTCGTATAAATACATTTCTTCCCACTGTCCCACATATAGACATGCAATACTCGGAGAGAAAGTTGTTCCCATCGCAGTACCTTTGTGCTGCGTGTAAAACTGGTCTTTATACATAAAGTAATTTGACTTCAGTACCATGTCAGCCATATCTGCAATAAACTTTACATTATGGGCTTCATCATCTGTTGTTTACCCAAATAGAGTTTTATTGCATTAATTCTGTCGTAGGGCACATTAGAATATAGACTTTCTACATCCAACGTCACTAACAAATGTTCTGACTCGATTGCTATATTCTCAATACTCCGTATCATGTCAACACTGTCCAGCAAATATGAGGGCAATTTATTCACCAAAGGTTTCAAGAAACAGTCCACCATCTGTGAAAAAGGCTCCATACTTGAGCCAATACTTGAAACAATCAGGCACCCTAGCAGGCTCAGAGCATTCTTATGTACTTTCGGCAACAGATAGATTACTGGACTAGCAGGCGCATTGATCTTCAAAAATTCAGCCTCTTGTTTACTTATATTGCCATCCATCTCTCCCCTCTTAATAAAATCTTCCGCTCGTGATTTAATTTCAGCTGTTGGATCTCTAACCAGTCTTTTGTAATAACCTTCATTTTCTAACTGTTTCTTCATTTCATGTTCATACTTATCTTTTCCCCAAAGCACAATTGCCCCCCGTCTGCTGGTTTAGTTACCAAGCTTTTATCCTCCATCAGGGATTTTAAAGCAACATTCTCCTGATATGTTAAATTGTGTATTCCTTCTTGCTTCTTTTTAACACAATATCAATATCTCGATCCACCAACGTGGTAAATGTGTTCACCGCATGGTGACCATATACTGGGGACAAAATTTACTTTTCTTTTTTAGATGTCTCGTTTTACTAGTTTCATTCATATTCTGAGTTTCCAAAGGACCCAAGTCTATTTGATTGTCCATACCATTTACTTCACACTCATTATTAATCACAGCTGTTTGGGCACTTGAGAAAATGCATATTTGATGTAGCTGTCTATATAGTTTGAAAATGTCAATTTTAAGCTGAAAAGGATTGACATTTTTTGTAGGCACATATGAGAGCCTTTTTGTAACACTGATTGCTCATACAGTGTAAGCTCCCTATTAGTTATATTTATGATTGCCATTTGTTCTGTCTGTTCGATAGTCTCGGGGGGCCCAAATATTGCCAGCGCCCTCTGCTTCTCCCTCTGCCTCCTCGTCCTCTTCCCATGTCCCCTTCTAATCTTACGTTTTCTCTGTATGGGGGCATTTGTTGTCCAGGACTCTCTGATGGGTGCATTCGCAACCGAAAATCCTGATTTTGTTGGCTTCTCCCAGTATCACTTTCAGGGGACGATACAAACCCTTCAACTTTAACTGGCGCTGTTGTATTTTTAAAAAAGAAGCGCTCACGCTTCGTTTTACTTTGCTAATTATATATTTGACCTCGAGCATAATCTCTGGTATCTCTGTCATGTTTTTGCAATTTATATTCTTTCAACTCTGCTTGAAATTTTGTAATATTACAGTTAATCTTTTCAAGCAATTGCTGAACTTCTGTGTGAGTAAAGCTTTGTCTGATTTCACTTGCCATTCTCTTAATTTGATCCTCCACATTCATTATGTCCCTTCTTGCTTTTTTCATTAACGCCAAAATCAGATCATTGGAGGCTTTATTAAGTATTTGTTCCCAATCTTTCATAAGTAACTCATCATCCAAACCATAAGCTGGTGGTTTTTGGATTCTCAAACCTCTGGGAATCCGTTTGTCCCTCCAATATTGAGACAGAGAGAAAGCATGCATTTGAAAACTAATTTTATTTCTTTTTCAAATTTTCCAAACTGTTGCCATCTAATTTTGGATAAACATTGCTTGTGCTTGCTTGTGGTGCAAAGAGAATTTCACAGGCCACCTGGTCATATATTATTTCAGCTCCTTCTATATCAGAAAAACTAAGCACGGCCATTTGTACTAGAGAGGTTCCATCACCTCCTCCAACTCTTGCTCCTGTTGCCATAATTCTTATTCTTAAAACAAATGTTTTGCCTCTAATATTATGCTGTCTGGGTTTACAGATTATTTTGCCTCTAATATTATGCTGTTTGGGTTTACAGATTAGAGAACTACCCTCATGAAAGATTGGGAACAAATACTCAATAAAGTTGATGGGTGTGTATCATCCCCTGAAAGTGATACTGGGAGAAGCCAACAAAATCAGGATTTTCGATTGCGAATACACCCATCGGAGAGTCCCAGACAACAAATGCCCCCATACAGAGAAAACGTAAGATTAGAAGGGGACATGGGAAGAGGTCGAGGAGGCAGAAAGAGAAGCAGAGGGTGCTGGCAATATTTGGGCCCCCCAGACGATCGAACAAATAGAAAAAATGGCAATTATAAATCTAACTAATAGGAAGCTTACACTGTATGAGCAATCAGTGTTACAAAAAGGTCTCTCATATGTGCCTACAAAAATGTCAATCCTTTTCAGCTTAAAATTGACGTTTTCAAACTATATAGACAGCTACATCTAAGATGCTTTTTCTCAAGTGCCCAAACAGCTGTGATCAATAATGAGTGTGAAGTAAATGGTATGGACAATCAAATAAACTTGGGTCCTTTGGAAACTCAGAATATGAATGAAATTAGTAAAACGAGACATCTAAAAAAGAAAAGTAAATTTTGTCCCCCAGTATATGGTCACCATGCGGTGAATACATTTACCGCATTGGTGGATCGAGATATTGATATTGTGTTAAAAAAGAAGCAAGAAGGAATACACAATTTAACATATCAGGAGAATGTTGCTTTAAAATCTCTGATGGAGGATAAAAGCTTGGTAATTAAACCAGCAGATGGGGTGGGGGGAATTGTGATTTGGGGAAAAGGTAAGTATGAACACGAAATGAAGAAACAGAAAATGAAGGTTATTACAAAAGACTGGTTAGAGATCCAACAGCTGAAATTAAATCACGAGCGGAAGATTTTATTAAGAGGGGAGAGATGGATGGCAATATAAGTAAACAAGAGGCTGAAATTTTGAAGGTCGATGTGCCTGTTAGTCCAGTAATCTATCTGTTGCCGAAAGTACATAAGAATGCTCTGAGCCTGCTAGGGTGCCTGATTGTTTCAAGTATTGGCTCAAGTATGGAGCCTTTTTCACAGATGGTGGACTGTTTCTTGAAACCTTTGGTGAATAAATTGTCTTCATATTTGTTGGACAGTGGTGACATGATACGGAGTATTGAGAATATAGCAATCGAGTCAGAACATTTGTTAGTGACGTTGGATGTAGAGAGTCTATATTCTAATGTGCCACATGACAGGGGAATTAATGCAATAAAATTCTATTTGGGTAAAAAACAAGATGATGAAGCCCATAATGTAGAGTTTATTGCAGATATGGCTGACATGGTACTGAAGTCAAATTACTTTATGTATAAAGACCAGTTTTACACGCAGCACAAAGGTACTGCGATGGGAACAACTTTCACTCCGAGTATTGCATGTCTATATGTGGGACAGTGGGAAGAAATGTATTTATACGAAAACAAGATGTTTAAACACTATGCCACATTCTGGAAGCGTTATATTGATGATTGCTTTTTAATTTGGTCCAATGATGTGGAAAGTTTGGACGAATTTATAAAACAGATCAACACCTTTGACACAAATCTAAGGTTTGTAGTACAAGCTGATACACATTCACTCCCGTGTTTGGATATGTTACTATACAAGGAAGAAAATAAATTGAAAGCAACTCTGTATAGAAAACCCATGAGTAAAAATACTCTGTTGCATAATAAAAGTAGCCATCCCAAGGTATTGAAACAAAATATACCAGTGGGACAAATGCTGCATTTGAAAAGAATATGCAGTGATACCAGACAGTTTCAAAAGAATGCAAGAGAAGTTGCCAACAGATTTTTAGAACGTGGATATGAAGTAGACATGTATATAAGGGTGTAGAGAGAGCAACTAACACTGAGAGAGAAAAGTTATTAAGACCAAGAAACCGGAATATGGGTGAAAATCAGAATCCAGTAAGCTTTGTGACAGAGTTTTGCAACCAATCAGGAGAAATTACTAACATCGTAAGGGAATATTGGGCAGTATTACAAGGTGATGCTGTGTTTAGATGTAATCAATTCAAGATACCCCGTATTACTTTTAGGAGGGGAAAGAATATTAAGGATTTAGTAGTGCACAGCTTTCAGGAGCTGGATAAGCCAAAAACGACCTGGATTCCAACACTTCCGAAAGACAACTACAGATGTGGCAACTGAGCACAATGTAATAATACAAATGACAGTAAGAAATTCAAACATCCACATACAAATCAAGAATTTGAAATAAATGAGTTTATTAACTGTCGAACGACTAGAGTAATCTACATGCTAACCTGTCCATGTGGTTTAAATTATGTGGGACAGACAAAATGTCAACTTAGAGAATGGATAAGTGAACATAAATCAGCAATTCGAAATAATGTACAAACAAATGCTATGGCTCGTCATTTTTTTGCTGTGGGACATGGATTACCAGCTAACTTAAAATCTATGGGAATTGAGAAAATTTGTGTTGGGCCCCGTTTTGGGAGTCTAACAAACAAACTGGATCAGAGAGAATGCTTCTGGATTTTTAAACTTGGAACACTTAAACCAAGGGACTAAATGAGGAATTACCCCCACAATGTTATTTATAGATTTTTAAGATGTTTGTGTGTATGTGCTTGTGTGTAATGTGTAGATAGATATGTATATTAATGAGCAGAAGTAGGTCTGAATATGCCTATGTGATGAATATATATGATTCTACAATATAAGAGATAGTAAGAACCTTGACCAATCAGCTCTGAAGAAGGCGTAAGCCAAAACGTCAGCTGATTCCTGTGCGTCATCACGCATGTGGGCTGTCTGTCACGGCCTGGTCAATGTCCTGCTACGGTAGAAACACCATGATGGTGTCTTCGGTTTTCTTTTTAACCGCTTAAAAGTTGTCGCTTTGCACCTATTATTGCATGGATGGAAGTTTTGCACCGTAAGCTAAAGGCCTTGGTATATTGAATGTGTAAACTGTTGGGTTAAGTGCAGCAGATATGGCTTTTGGAATTTCCTAAAGCAGTAGTGTGGCTAAGTCGGTACTCTGATTCTGCTGTGCACCAGATAAGTACTCATTGAGAGTGAGTGTAGCCCCTCGTTTGTTCTGTTGTAAATTATAACAGGAAAGCAGATGGGAAGATCAGTAAGGGATGGAGATCTTCTGCTCCAGACATTGTGTATCACAGCTGTCAGGGGTTGGGGAATATAGCACGATATTGCTCTAAAAAGAAGATTGGGCCTGCACATCTGGCTTTATTAAATTTGGGGTACTTTATGACGGATGTACAAGTAAACGAAAAAACTGTATTGGGATTAATTGATTCAGGAAGCAAGCAGACTTTTTTTTTTTCCATTATTTATTGATTTTTATAAGTGAACAACTCACAAAGCAATCATAGGGCCATATTAGCATAGGGGGTAACACAGTAATATAAAATACCTGGCTTATTCCAGTACACACAATTATGAAAAACCCTCCCCATGTGTTACATCAAAGGGGAATAACCCATATAAGAAAATTGCATAACAGAAACAATCTCAAAGCCTACAGCTAAAGGGAAGCGCCCATGAGCACCTTGCAGCCAGACCTTATTCTGGGTCTGATGGTGTCCCTAACAGTTCACCACAGGTACGTAACTAGAGCCCCACTTATTATAACAGGGATACATAGTATGAAAATGGGATCAAAGTATAAGAAGAACCAGAACATCCCACCCCCCAAAATCCTTATAACACTGCATACCTGAAATAATTCAACTCTGATAATAACTCACATTGGCCAAAACATGGAGCAAAAAACATGAGAAAAAAGCTCCATACAGATCTCCTTTCATTGAGGAACAGGGCAGTGGTACATAACATGTCCCATGTGTTTAACAGCAGATCTCTCGTCCATATATAACAGCCAGGCCCCTTATAAAACAAACTAGGATGGATAGTCCAGAAAACCGAAGTCCCAAAGTACTTTAGATCTGCCCCGAAAAAAAAATACAGTGAATACCAAGCCCTTGTCCCCGTAAAACTCACATTTGTAAGTAATCCAAAACAAATGTTCAGTCTCCCTCTGAGGAGAGCTGTCCCTCACCAGCTGCACTCTCTGAATCCTGCTCCATCAAATGGAGGACCTTTTTCACGTCCCCAGGCTTCTTAAATTGATAAGATTTCCCTTTCCACGTTAACTGCAGACAGGCAGGGAATAGGAGCTGATGCGGTATATTATGTTGCCTCAAACGGCCACAGACGCCATCAGATGCCCTGTGTCATGCTGGCCTAGTGGTGCTAAGGGTTGAGGCGCTGGACGCCACACCTCGCGTCATGCCGGAGACCCGGGTTCTATGACTGACTTGGGAGACTGGGGATCAGCAGGGGAGGGAGGGAGAGGATGGAGCATCTGGAGGACAGTGCTCCTCTCCCTGGGGAGGGATCCAGGGTTGCTTGGTGTAATGGCAGTCCCTGATGGAGATCGGTCGCACTGCAGGCGCACCAGCCGACACAAGGAGGGGGGAGTGCGCATGCATCATTACACACCTGACTCCTAGGGGGAAAAGAAGAAGTGGAAAAACCCCTGCTAGCCGGGTGAGGTGATGGCGGTCCTCCAGGGGCTGATGCTTCACACACCCAGCGCCGGCCACGACTCTGACCCTATCCCTTGGGGATCCTTGGCCTTCTCCTCTGGAGCCAGTAGAGGCGGAGATCCTGACACCGATGTATCAGGTGGAAGGAGTGGTTCAGGTTGGCGGTTAGGGGCAGAAGTCGAGTGAGATCTGCCTGAGAGAAGCCCCAGACTGGTAGGAGAGAAAAGAGTGGGGGAAAAAAAATACCCTGTGTCTCTGTCTTGTGAAGTAGGAGAAGTTCGGAAAAATGCTCAGACTATCTGATCCATATTTCAGTACTCTCTGACAATGAGTGATGCTAAGCACTCTATCCTGATCATCAAAGCCTTGACAAACAGAGTTCTCGGGCCTGTGTGCTAGCTGTCGGTCTATGAGGAGTTATCCGGTATGCTCGATCAGTGGCTGTCGGGGGGGGGGGCTTCTTTATCCAAGCCCAAAAATAGAGGGCAAGAAAGAAGGAATAAATGCTAGACAGTCCTCCCTTTCAGCATTCTCCGAGAGTCCCAATATACGGAGATTCCTCTCCCGAGCCTGGTTCTCGACCACCTCCAGCCGCTGACGAAATGATGCATTTTCTTTAATTAGTTTGGTTGCATCACTGGCCCATAGGACGGATTGTTCAGTCCTCTGAACAGTGGCTTCACATTGTTTCATCCTGGTCTCCAAGACAGAGGCCTGAGGCATCAGGTTATCGAGATTTTTATCAGTGTCCTGGATGTACTTTACCAGCTGGTTAAGGGTAGTCTAAATAGTGAGTAAGGAAGCTCCCTCCTGGGTATCAGCACTCAAATGTGCAGCTTTTCATTTCCTGTAGGTCACTCCGCTCGTGGCTGTGTTAATTTCTTTGGGACAAAAAAAAATCAGACGCTGCAGCAGTATTTCCTCTATTTTTGACCATATCTGTAATCTTGAGCTGCTCTCATATCGAACGAAGCTCATAGGAGGTGGAAAATTCAAGTGAAATGGTGAAAGTAATAAGAATTAATACAAAATCAGCCGGAGCTCTAAAAATATGCTGCTTCCTGCAAGCTGCTCAGCAGCGCCCCCCCCCCCAAAGCAAGCAAACTTTAATAAATTTATGTCCAAAAGGTTTTGTCTTAAGAGTTTGAAGTGGGGGATAGAGTACTCTTGTTGTTGCCTTCCTCAGACAATAAGCTATTGGTGAAGTGACAGGGGCCTTATAACATACTAAGACAGACAGGTCCTATAACCTGTGAAATAGAAACACCTGATAAGAGGCCAGTCAAGAAGGTATACCATGCCAACTTATTAAAGAAGTGGCATGAGAAAACGGAGGTCAATGTTGGTATGATAGTTATCCCTGAGAAGAGCGAGACAGATCTAGATCTTATGTATTACAGACTAGAAGAGACAGAAGGGATCTGGGAGATTCAGCTTAACCCCACCTTAGAAAAGACCAAAAGAAGAAATCCTAAACTTGGTACAGCCATGCCCCTCAACCTTTACCATTGTCCCTGGAAGGGCTATAGGGGTGGAACATCACATCAGGACAGATTCCCCAACTATTAGACAAAAAATGTACAGACTTCCTGAAAGGGTGTAGACAGAGTTGAAACAAGAAATACACAAACTTAGACAGTGGCATAATAGAACCATCGACCAGTGCTTGGGGTTCTCCAATTGTGGTAGTACCAAAAAAGGAAGGTAGAATCCGCCAATGTCTTGGATTTCTGCAATCTGAATCAGGTGTCACAGTTTGACGGGTGCCCTATGCCCAAGATCGACGACGTGATCAAATTGGGAATGCAAGATTTATTACTACCCTAGATTTAAGGGCATGGGGGTGTTTAGGGTGTTCAAGCACCCCAAAATGACCTCCAAAATATTTTACTTTTAAGGGGGACAACGTGATTCACCCACAGTGCGAGCCCTTTAAATGCACGCGAGGCGGGATGGACTCCTGACCTGAGTCCGTACAGCCTGCTGTCTGGTGGTCACTAAATGAATGGCTGGAGAGGAGAGGGAGTGAGTGGGACTGGGAGCAGGGAGCCCAAGCAACGCATGCGTCTGAAGCCTGGGAAGCTAGGGTTGGTCTGGTCAGAGTCTGTGCCTCCTCCTCTCTCAACAGCAGTCAATTAATGGGCATGGCTTGAAAGTGGTGGCCTGGCACACCAGCACATGCACTGCCAAATCACAACGCCCGCACAAGGAGTGAGAAGAGCGAGGAGTGAGAAGAGCGAGGAGTAGAGGATGGAGGAGGATTTTTTTGGTGTGTGTCACCAGGATATTATTATTATTATGTGGAGTCAAGTGGAGAGTAGATCGCGTTCGACGGTGAGCCAGAGAGTGATAGGTCAGAGAAGGTGGGACTCATCTGGGGAGGAAAGGAGTTGTTTAAATTCTGATCCTGCCAGCCTGTTGGTCCCCTGTGATGGTCGTCCTAGTATTGGTTGCTGTCAGAACGGATTTTTGGCACCGCCGCCGATCCCCCAGAGAGAGTTGCTAGCCTGAGCCTTGCCTGGTCTCTGGAGGAGAAAGTCAGAGAGTTGGTTCCACCACCATTCTCTTGATTGCCAGCCTGCCGACTTTGCTTGCCGTGCACCAAGCAAAGCAGCTGGGTAGAAGGATTCTATTAAAATTCAAGTTTATTGAAGTTTAATGTTAACAGAGCAAAAAACATCTCAACAGAACCATAGATCCTAATAACTCATATCACATTATGAAGGAAATGAGACATTTTTTAGCCCCCCCCCCCAATGATCGTCTCAACCCTTCCCCCCTTACTAATGTAGCTTAGGAAGATCTGTTCATCAGTATGCCTGCCAGGACTGTGCTACCTTCCAGCACTCGGCTTAGATTGAAGCAGATAAAGCGTTTGAAAGGAGTTCCATATCGATTCATATTTTGAAAGACTATCCCTTCTCATAGCCCCAAATTTTTCCATATTCAAATTAAATAGCAGTTCTTGTAACCACTCCGTGTAAGTGATTGGGATATCGTCCAACCAGTGCTTTAGCACTACTTTCTTAAGCGAGGATGAAATCAAGGCCATATAATATCTTCGCACTTTAACTGTGATAGCGGAACAATCACCTGTCAGACAGATTTCTGGAGTAAAATACTGGTCAATGCCCAGTAATGGATCTGCTTTATGTTTAATTTGGTCCCACAACATTTTTATCGGTGGCCATTCCCAGAAGATATGATATAAATCCCCAACTGCACAATGGCATCGATAGCATGACTGATCAGGTCTATGTCCAGTTTTGTATATTTTGGAAGGGGTCCAATACAAATTGTTTAAAAAGTGGAACTGCATTACCCATAACCGATCCTGAGTAACATATCGATATATATGGCTCCAGATTTCATCCCAGTTCCTCTCTTGGTCCTCCAGCTGATGTAGCCAGAATCTAGGCTTATTATCCATATGCTTGATCAAACAGTGTCTTATATAATATGGAGACCGCATGTGGTTCCCAGACCATCTGAGCCGAAGACTCACACCAAGCTCCCGTCATGCGCCCCTTTCTAAGTTTGTTCCTAACTTGCTCCAATAAATGCGTGAGCTGATATACGTTAAAAATCTGATTAGGTCGCATACGATACCTAACTAATAACTCTGCAATTAGAAGACATCTGTCCCCCTGTAAAATGTCCTCAATCCTTAAGGCTGGTGTCTATCTGTATTCGGAAAATAACTTAAGAAAGCGCATAGCTGATTATGAATATGTAGGGACTCCTTTATTGGGGTAGCTGCTAATTTAGGGGGCAATGTTCTTGATGTGGAATAAAGAAGAGCTATCAGGTCTATACCAGCTTCCCTTTTCAGCTCTATTTCCAATTTGACCCAAGAAGGTACATAAGGCAGAGACTCAAGTTCTGTGGGAGGCACAAGCCATCGCAGATGTTTACAAACACTACTTGCCCAATAATATAATCCAAAATGTGGTAATCTTAACCCCGCTCTCTCCCTGTGAGTGGCTAGTTTATAGTAAGCTCTACGGGGAGTTTTCCCTCTCCAAATAAAGTCTGAAATAATTGAGTGTATATTCTTATACCATTTTAAGGGCAACCACACATTGAGCATATTTAGAGGGTAATAAATCCTAGGTAAAATATTCATTTTAATTATATTAATCCTTCCCCAGAGAGAGAGCGGAAGTCTATCCCATCTATTAAGATCTTGTTTAATATTGTTCTTAAGGGCATCCAGATTAAGTTTCACTAATTTAGAATTAGTTCTTGCCAGAAAGATTCCTAAGTACTTTAATGTATGTGGAGCCCACTGCATACCTATGACCGTTGCATCTGACCTATATACCTTCATGTTAAGTGGAAATACCTGGGTTTTCCCTACGTTACTTTTGTAATTGGATAGTTTGCTATATTCTGCAATAATTCCCAGCACAACCGGAATTGAAATTTGAGGGTGGATAACATGGAGCAAAATGTCGTCCGCATATGCGGATATCTTAAACTCCTGCGACCCAATCTTTATCCCCGTAACCCTAGGGTCTTGTCTGATTTTAAACAGGAGACGTTCTAAATATAAATTAAACAAGAGGGGCGATAAGGGGCAGCCCTGTCTAGTACCCAAATAAAGAGAAAACCGTGACGAGAATTTCCCATTGCAATATATTTTTGCACATGGATGTCTGTATACAGCAAACACACTATTAATAAAAGAGAGCGGAATGCCAAATTTCTCCATAGTCAAAGATAAAAACGTCCAGTCCACTCTGTCAAACGCCTTCTCTGCATCCACAGACATCAATCCACACGGATATTTACTGTCTTTGGCTGCAGAGAAGATGTGAGACAACTTACGAAGATGATCTGAGGCCATTCTGCCATTCATAAACCCAACCTGATCCTGATGGATTAACCTAGGCATAACTTTAGCTAAACGGGCCGCTAAATTTTTGCTATGATTTTAACATCATGGTTAATTAATGATATAGGCCTATAATTTGAGACCTTATCAAGTTCCCTCCTTTCTTTTGGGATGAGCACTATCAGGGCTTCAAAAAGATGATTGTCTACTGTGTCAGAAGTAAGTATACTCTGAAATAGTCTTTTTAACCCTGGGCATAACTGACTCGCAAAACATTTATAAAAATTAGGCGAAAACCCGTCCGGTCCTGGAGCTTTATCTCTTGAAAGCATCTGGATTGCCCTTAAAATTTCTTGTTTCTGAAATGGGAGACAAGAGCTCTTCCTTCTGATCCTCTGGCACCAGAGGCAGCTTACAAGAAGAAAGATATGCCCTTACTTCATCGATACTGGGTCGGGAGGTCATAGTGCTATACAAGTCCTTATAGTAATCTTCGAATTCTTTAACTATTTCATAAGGGGAGGTTTTAATAAACCCATCTGTTAGGGAAGTAATACTTTGGACAATTCTGGATGCTTCTGCTGCTTTTAAACGCATAGTGAGAAGCCGCCCTGATTTTTCACCATGAACTAAATGTAAAGCTTTCATTTTACTTATGGCATATTCCGCTTTGTCTCTCAAGGTCTCATCATAACTGATGCCACAGTTTAATTAACTCTTCTCTAATCTCTACTGACGAGTTCTTTGAAAGAGTCTTTTCTATTTCTCTAATTTGTACCAGCAACTGCCTGGCCCTACCCTCTCTCTGTTTCTTCCTAGCCGCTGCAAGTTGAATAAGTTCACCCCTTAATACACACTTCAGTGTGCTCCATTCTATATCCCCTCTATCTGTTGAGTTGCGGTTGTCTTTCTCATATTGTTCAATTCTCTGAACTATACAATCTCTAATCTCCGCTGAACGGAGGAGTTGGTTGTTTAGTTTCCAGGTGGTCTGTCTGGGAATATTAGGAACAAGATTAAGGGTGCAGCTTACCATAGAATGATCCGAGATGATCTCTTGAATAATGTTACTATGTACTAGTCCAGGAAGCATACGCTGACTCATCAAAAAATAATCAATTCGAGATCTGGATTTGTGGACTTCTGATAAGAATGTATACTCCCTACTGGAAGGAAATAACACCTTCCATGGGTCACATAAACCCAGATTGTCAGACAGATCCCTAATAGCTCTCTGCGCCAGTGAAAGGCCCATATTTCGCTTACCTTCTTTATCCATTTCTGGAGTAAATGGTAAATTCCAGTCTCCACCCATCAATATTGGAAGGTAAAGAAACGGGGATAAAACATTTAATAATTCCATAAAAAAGCCCGGTGAATCTCCATTTGGGCCATATATACTACCTAACACTATCCTTGTCTGATTTAAGAGTCTTATTATAATTATGTAGCGACCACCAGGATCTGCTATTTGCTTTTCACACACGAAAGCAATGTTCCTGGTAATTAGTATGGCCACACCCCTACTAGCTGTGCTATCCCCGGCAGTATATACCTGACCAACAAACTGACGTCTAAACAAATTAGATTCCTTTTCAAGTAAATGTGTTTCCTGCAAGCATATTATCTGGCCCCTTTGTAATTGCAGATGCTTCAATACTTTGTATCTCTTTGTTTTTTTCCTGGCCCCTTTAATGTTCCACGTGATAAATTTGTGTGTGCAACCCATTATCCAAGTACCCAGTATAATACCATTGGGTACTAACATCCGTAGCACCACTCCCTCTTGCCCTTAGCACCACCAGAGGAACAGATCTTCCCTTACACCTTCCATTTAACCCGCCTCTACTTGTCTCCCTTCCCTCATCCCCATTCTCCCTTATAGTCCCATATATTCCCCATTTAACCCCCTTATCCCCAACTACGAGTACAACCTTGACCCATATATGTTTTGGGTAATATTCTGTCCCTTCCCCTCCCCAACAAAACAACATTACGGCCCATGCTATCCAAAGTTCCATTCCTCCTGATCTCCCTCCAGCCTCCCCTTCCCTCTAGCCATTGTGTGTCTAACTTTCAACCAAGCGAGGACCTTTGAGATCTACTATACGCATATTCCTCTCTCCCAAAAATCCTGACTCCTAAATTCAAAGGACAGTTTCCCCCTGTAGCTTTACCTAAGGAGGTCATTTAACTTTGACCTATTAAACATAAAACCTTCGTTAGTAAACAAATTAAGACAGGAACTGATCTCCAACCTAAGGGGATCCCTTCCTTCCTTGCCGGCACAGATAGCAAATTCCTTTAAATTAAAGTCTCTATCCTTCTGAACCCCATCAAAACAGAGCCCCATCCCCATTCAGTAAATGTTTTAAAGCAAGATCCCTTTAGTATCAGTTTGCAGTAAACCTTAAATAAACCTGTTTACATACTGCACCATCCCAAAGTTTATACCCCCCCCCAAATATGAGGAAGTTAGACATACACCCCCTCACCTATGTACATGCCATAAATCACTACTTCCTCATTCAGAATTACTCCCAAAATCCTATCGGTTCTTTGCAAAAAAGAAAGAGATAGAAAAAGGAAAAAAAATAAATAAAATGAAACAGATTTACACTTCAGTCCACACCATTAAGAACACGGTCGCTAACGAAAAGAAAAAAATGATGGGGGAGCTCCCTCTTGTGGTCAAAAACGATACGGTCTCAGTCCCATTTAGTTATTCAACCTAAATATTCACTGCAAGAAGACTCACTAATATATAACCCCTAGCATCCAGTCTCTAAGTTCAATTCATGCGCTGGCATGTTTCTCGTTTGGTACCTCCCCTCAATTCACCAGTGTACTCCATACTACAGTCGACTGCCAAGAGTGTTGGAATCCTCAAGATAAATTCTAAAAAGGACATTCTTTTAGACCTCCCAGGCAACGAAGTGGTTCCTTCACTACAAAATCAAGAGTAAGCCAGTTTGGGGGGTGCTGCTTCCAGATATAGATACAGAAAAGCAAAAACTGATTACTGGATTAGGAGCCTTAATGATCCCTGTAGCTCCCTTACACTGCTTTGGTCTGAAAAGAACTGAGGTTGTGCTCTTCTTAATTATTTTATTTTTGGTTAAATCGTGTATTCTTACAGTCCGATTCGACACACTGGCATTCTATCCCATCCAGACCTCACTTCCGTTCGCTGGACTCCTGCAGACTCCAGTCGGCTTCCGAAAGCCACAAAGACCCCTCCCAGGTAGCTGTTCAAAATGTCCTCTTTTTAAGTCCCCAAAGCAAAAAGTAATTCCCATGCTACGAATTCAAAAATAAACTAAATTGGGGAAGCTGCTTTGAACTGTGAGCACAAAGAGACCGAGCCGATTATCAGTTTAACAAACCTAACAGTTCTGTATCCCCGTTACTCTGCTTCTATCGGGAAACTGCAAATTTGTTTACTGCCTCCAGTTTATTTGTTAAAAGACTGCTAATTCTCTCCTCCTTCACCCTTGCTTAAACAACTCCGGGAGGGCTTCCAGTAGCCCCTTGTTCGCTGACTGATCATCCTCGAAACTGGACCACTGTCCAGACAGAAACACTTGAAGTCTCGCCGGGTACCCCATTCTGAAGCAGGTGCTTGAAGCTATCAGTTTAGTTACAATCAGGTGATATTTGTCTCTCTTTTGGCGCACCGATAGTGGCAGATCTTGTGTGATTCTTAACGGGTCCCCTCCTACTTCACTTCTTTAAGCGCTTTAACTTTAGACAGAACAAATTGTCTTTCCTGAAAATTCAGAAACCAAAAAAGCAAGGTGCGTGGGGGGGACCCTGATGGTGGCATAGCACGTAACACCCGGTGAGCCCTTTCGATCCTGTAATTTTCCCCAAAGGGCATAGGGCCTGTAATCTTTCTTAGAAATTTCTGGACAAACGAAATTTGCATTTGCTCCCTCTTCTTTCTCGGGGAGACCTATAATAATCATGTTATTCCTTCTGCTCCGTCCCTCCAGATCCTCGATTTTCAACTCCATTTTATTTATTTTTTGCCTCAGATTCACTGTCTCTGGTTCTTGTTTTGCCACGCGCTTCTCCAATGAGGTAACCTTGATTTCTGTATCCCCCGTACGACAAGATAAATCTTCTCTAACGCCAGGGTTACAGCCTTCAATTCTTCTGTTACCGAACAAAGGTCTGTGCGAAAGGGTTTAAATTCGGCAAGAAATTGTGCCAATGGCAGGGGTTCCTTCTCCGGGTTATTAATTTCACTTTCTGGACCTCCTGTGAGTATGGAAACTCTAGCTTTTTTCAGAAGGGCCTTCGCCGGAGAAACTGTCGGGGTATGCTTAGGTGGAATTCTTCTCATCTCTGCTTCCATCTGTCCCAAATTTCAATATAAAACGTTCTAGAGACCTTTAGCTGAATTAGTCCGATTAAATTCTTGGTATACATCCTCTGGAATACGTGTAGAAAAGATTTATATTGGAGTAGGAGGCTGGAGCTATTTGACCAGGCTGCTACCACGGAACTTGCATCACGTGACTCCCCGGGTAGAAGGATTCTAGAGAATCAGCCACTTGGCCAACACAGGTAAGGTAAGCAGCAAATATGATGTGTTGACTTGGCTAGTCTGGAAAAATAGGCACATAAACAGAAGATGGGCCAGATGCAGTGTAGTGTGGAGGAGTGGAGATTGCAGTGCCAGGTGATACATGTACGAAAAAGAATAAGGGAAGGAAAGATGCTTTGTACCTGAATGTGAGGGAGACCATGCCATAAGAGCAATACAAGATTTGGGGATGATTACCACTGGTGCAAAATGCACTGCTTAGACTACTTTTGGATTCTGATTGTAAATTACAATCAAAATCCAAAAGTAGTCTAATTAAACAGTGCATTGTACCAGTGGAAAAAAAAACAACAAGATTCTGAACTGTATCCCATGACCCTTAACACCAGTCCTACCTCTCATTTCAAAGCAACAAACTAGATAAGGACATAAATCAAGATGGGAGGAGGCTAAGAGCCCATCGGGCCCATTCTCCCCACCTGAAACCCCTTTCTTATCCACCTGCCAATAATTAATGATTTATATAGACTGACAGCACTCACTTCCTGCTCATTTCTCAGTAGTGTCTCTGTGTATAAAGGGGTAACCCCTCCTAGTGGTCAGCCTCCTCTGCCTGCTGTGTTAGTAATTGTTCTATACTACTGTCATAAACCTTCTTGTACTATAGGTAACCTATAGCTGTGTGCCCTTTTAAAACTAACACTTGTATGTTCTATTGCATTGTACTACAAATTAAGCACTTTTTGTACATTGCAGTTCCATGGAACCCCCCCCCCCATGATATTGTATTTCTGCCATTTATGTTATGCAAACTTCAAATAAATAAATGCTACTCAATCCGCACTATTGGCCTTTCCTACTACAAGTATCCCTTGGTGAGGAGGTGGACGGACAATAATCATCAGTGACATTGCACAGGATATAGAAGGCAGAATTTCACTGTTCGCTGATGACACAAAGCTCTGTAACAGAGTAGACACACCAGAGGGTGTAGACAGAATGAGAAGGGACCTGCAGAAACTTGAAGAATGGTCAAGGGTTTGGCAGTTGAAATTCAATGCAAAGAAAGCGCAAGATAATGCATATGGGGCACAAAACCCTGGCACAATATATCAGTTGGGGGTGAGGATATAGCATGCACCAAGCAGGAAAGGATCTTGGGGTTGTCATCTCTGATGACCTCAAGGTAGGGAAACAGTGTGACAAGGCATCAGGTAAAGCAAATAGGATGCTGGGATGTATAGGCAGGCATCACCAGCAGGAAAAGGGAGGTCATAAACCCGCTATACAAGACACTAGTGAGGCCCCACCTGGAGTACAGTGTACAGTTCTGGAGACCATACCTACGAAGGACATAGACAGGGTAGAGAAGGTTCAGAGGAGGGCAAAAAAGATGGTGCATGGGTTGCATCACAAATCCTATGAAGACAGGTTGAAGGAACTGAACATGTACTCCTGGAGGAGAGGAGGAGAGGGGATATGATAGAGACATACAAGTATCTTACAGGGAGGAACAGGGTGCAGGAAAACACTATTTTAAGCGAAAAGATGTTTCAGGACTAGAGGGCATGGGATGAAGTTGAGGGAGGACGATTCAGAGGAAACATGAGAAAGAATTTCTTCACAGAACGGGTGGTGGACAAGTGGAACACCCTGCCAGAGGAAGTGGTGGGGCTGAAACAATCACGGATTTAAGAATGCATGGATAGACATAAAGGAATTCTAGAGGTCAGGGGTAAGGGGAAATAGACTTCTAGGAAAACAAACTGAACTTATAAGCTCAAATGGGCAGACTAGGTGGGCCATAGACCCTTATCTGCCGACACTGTCTATGTATCTATGTAACCTCAGAGGTGATTCCCATGTATTGTACAGTTCCCAAGTCTTGACTTGACCCATGCCCTGCGGAGGCATGCTCTGCCATGGTGCATTCTATAACGTCCCTAGGCACCTTGGTGTGAACTACATCCAGTCAACTACAGTGCTAGTCCACACTCTGTGAGGTAGGTCCTCGGTGACTGTCAGAGAGAGTCAGACCTGGCTGGTTAGCCAGGGCTGTGTATTTGTAGTGTACTAAGTTGTATGTACTTTTTCCATTGGGGTGGGTGGTTGATGGCACTGTTGGACAGCCAGATGTCCACAACCATTGGAGCTGCTGCAGGCTCTAATGCCAGCCACAGTCTCCCACATCCCTGATTCCACGGGGGAAAAAAATGTCCCTCCTGAAATTAGGGGTAGGGAAGATGTAACAAATGTGTGTTTTTTCTTCAAGAAAAGCCCCAAAACTCACCACAGGGCATGTAAACCCCCCAGAGCTTCTGTGGGCCGATGTAGAAATCTTTCACAGTGTATTTGTTTTATTTATTTCACTTTTGTTAACCGGGTAAGTGCACTAGCCATAAAATGACTATTTTCAAGCACGACCTGGGAGAATACAGATATGCAGAAACTTAACAGGATAACAATTTATAAGTGCTTTACATACAATGAGTTAACGAGGATACAATATATCAGAACATATAAAGTAAAGCGCTTTACATACAATGAGTTTGGGTGGATACAATTTATCAGAGTCATACAGAGTAGACCATTCATAAGTGCCTACCTATGCAATGAATAGAGAGGACCTTGGACAATAAATTATCAGGTGACATATCATATGAACTGAACAAGGTATACAAAAACTAGAACAGGTAATACAAAAGGAAGAAGCAACTACTGAGAGCAGGGGGTGTCATTAAGGAAAAGGTTGGTAAGTGAGGAAGAGGGGAGCAAGCCATGAAATTAGATTATATGAGTGTATGTAAGTGAAAGGGAGATGCCTGCAGTGCAAGATTGTATATGGGCAGGGAAAAGGAGCCGGGACAGGCTGAGGCAGTAAGAGGGTTAAATAGAGGTGAGGAAATACTATTGTATGGTCAGAGACATCAGTCATTAGGTAGGGTGAAAGCAGGAACAGGTATCAGTAATCAACAGATTCGAGCGCAGTTTTCTCTTAAAGCATGTGTGGGAGCTAGAAAGTCTAATGTCGAGGGGAAGGGAATTCCACAGCTTTGGAGCCGCATGCTCAATGCAGCAGTTCCTTTCCTAGTGTGGCACCTCGGCAAATTCAGAAAGGATTTATCAGCTGATCGTAGACCATGGAGTGTGTCCTGAGGAACAAGCATAGCTGCAAAACACCTAGGGGTTTGATTTTGAAATTATCGAATCAATAAGAGAGGCAAGGTAGTATTTCGTACTAGCTAACAGAGAGAGCCAACCAAGTTCATTATAAAGTTGATAGTGGTGTTTAAGCCGAGGAGCAGAAGAGGTGTAGTGACATATATTGTTATACGTACTATCCCATCTGAGTAGGTTAGTTTTATGAGCAGCCCCAAATAAGGGAGCCCCATAGGTTAGGGTGAGAAGCAGAATCCCCCTCGCAATGGCCATTTTAGCCAATGGCATGAGCATATAACTAGTCTTATATGCAACACTCAATTTGGAGTTGACAGCTCTGCAAACAGACTGTACCTGAAGATTAAGATCAAGAGATTGATCTAGCCAGATGCCCAGGTACTTGAAAGAGGTCACGCATTCCAGTAATTGACCTTCTAAGTCCTGCACCGTCAGTGCTGTTGTGCAAGCCCGGAGCATTGGGGCCGATCCAAGCAGCATGGCTTTAGTTTTGCTAGTGTTGACAGCCAGTTTGTGGTCCTATAGCCAGTTTGGGATATTGTTAAAGTCAAAGGAAAGGGGTGTATTGTTAGTGTCTATATCAGTAGAACTTGTATAGATGACAACATCTTCAGCATATAGAATAGCAGAGCAGGATTTTAGAGCAGCTCCAATGTTATTTATATAAAGAGAGAATAGGAGGGGCCCTAGGATGGAGCCCTGAGGTACACCAATGTTAATGGTGGTGGTGCTGTTCGATAGAAAGGAATTAAATTTCACCACTTGAGTTTTATTTGTGAGGTAGCTTTCATACCAGTCAACAACAGAGGAGGAGAAATGCAGGTGCCGGAGCGAGGAGAGAAGCAAAGTGTGATCAACAAGGTCAAAAGCCTTTGTGAGGTCAAGAAAGATAGCCCCAGTCAGACTGTCAGTATCCATTTTTGAAAGAGTGTCTGTAGTGAATTTAAGGAGTGCAGTCGCTGTGCTATGTCCTTTCCTGAAGCCATATTGGGTATCCGAGAGCAGACTGCTAGTCAGTTGCCGGAGTTGCAACAATTTTCTCCAGGATTTTGCTCAGTACTGAGTATGGCAATTGGTGTGCAGTTTATGACAACCTTAGGATCCCCTTTTTTAAGTACAGGCATGATCCGAGCAGCTTTCCAGAGGTCAGGGACCATTCCACCTGAAGGTGATGACGTATAAATTTTGGCCAGTGGTAATGCAATAAGGGGAGCTGCAAGTTTCAAGAGGCGGGGTTCCAGGGAGTCTGAGCTGGAGCTGGTCTGATCAGAGATGGACCTCAGGAGCTTCAGGACTTCCTTTCTAGATACAGCCTTAAAATAGAATGGAGGAGTATAAAGAGGCACGGGGAACAACACTTCCAGCTAATCCAGACACGTTCCTGATGAGGAGTGGGAGGACACTGCAGTGGGATCGAAGAAAGAGGTATATTGGGAGAGATCAGAGAAATGCAGGTTGAAAGAATTAGCTATGGTTTTGTGAGTCATTGCAGTGCACATCATTTATCGGCATATCACTAGGGGTAGTTGACTGTGAGGATCCTAGGAAGGATCTGATGTGTGACCAGAATTTTCTGGGATCATTGGCCGAGTTCATCAGTCGGTCTTTACAGTACTTGCTCTTAGCAGCTCTGACTTGTCTTTTACATGAATTCCGTAGCATACGGTAAGCGTTGAAATCTGTTTTCTGGTCTGATGTTTTGTAGCGCTTCCAGAGTTTATCTCTAAGGTGCAAACTTTTGAGCAAGTCTTTGTTTAGCCATCTTGTTTGTTTACCCCTCACTCTCTGGGTGATCTTTGGGAATGTTTACATTGAACCGTAAGGAATTTAGTGATGAAGAGGTTAAGTAAGAGCATCCTGAGAACAGTGTGATAGATAGATCTCCGACCAATCAATTCTGGAGACGTCATACAGAAACACCCCTTGTTCTAGGTGAGCAAAGTTAGTGAGAGTGATGAGACTTGGTGGAGGAGATGGAGGTGCCCCCAAGGACAGGATGCAGAAAGTAGGAGAGTGGTCTGTTAAGGCACCAGCAAGAGTACCAGCGGCTGAGATGTGTTCGATCCGTTTTACCAACACCCAGTCCAATAGTGTGCCTAGTGGTGATGAAGACAGACTTCTAGTCGGCACTGTTACCATCTGATGCCGGTTGTAGCTATGAATCAGAGATTGAAGAGAACTGAGAGCTGCCCCAAGCCAGTTTAAGTTTACGTTTCCTAAGATGACAACCTCATTGTGATTAAAATTCTGAGAGGTATTTTCCAACAGGTACTCTAGATTCACAATCCGCCCCGCTGGGGGGGTTATATGCACAGATAACATGCAGTTTCTTGGCTCCCAACGCAAGGGTAGCATGCAAGTATTCACATACTGATTGAGCATCCAGGATAGCGAGAAGAGAGACAGATTATTTTTGTAGTGTAGAGCAACTCCACCACCACGTTTGTTCGAAATCCTATCCCCTCGAATAATAGAGTAATTTGGCAGGGAGCAGAGGGAGTCAGTAACCGATGGTTTTAGCCAGGTCTCAGTGAGACAGGATATCAGGATTGTACAGTTTGACCCATGACTCCAGTTCCATGAAGTGACACATCAAACTTCTTATTTTCAAGTGTGCAATTAACAGCCCATGTTTGGACATACTATGTATGTCATCTGCTGAGAAGTAAGCATCTAGTGGTCCAGGATTTGTCTCTATATCCCCAAATAGCAGAATGGCAACGATGACAAGGAACCACAGCCCCTTGTTTAGAAAAGGATGGGATAATGCAGACTTGTTCCGTAGTTTCCTAAACATATAGAGAGAACGGTAGGGACAGCTGTTTTGGTACAGAAGATGATTAGTTTTTAGTATTCTTTTATTATTAACAATAAGGTTGGAGAAAGTAAAATCATAGTGCTCGGTCCTAGATTTATTTGAGCCATCCTGATTCCATGAGGATAGTGTAATTCTGTCAAGGCAAAGTAGGACGAGAAAAGTTACGAGGGCAACCCCCAGACAGCTGCTGGACATGGTGTGACTGTTGGTACAGCATTGGTTCAACTCATGACAGAGGTCACCTAGGGTCACAGCTAGGCAGGGATTGACAAGAGGCTTTGGCTATGCAAGACCTTGCAGGCATGCCCTCCCCAGCCCCATTACATTGATAGCCTGGGGCAGACCTACTCAAGTACAAGTGCAGGATGTGAAATCATTTTGTCCTTGTGCTTCCTTTGTTATTTAAAGAGGTTGTTTAAAAGCCCACATATAGATCCCTTAGGAGCAAGCCAGACGAAAATGTGGATTCGAGCAGGACCCAGAGTCACTGGAGCTTGTCAGACCTAGTTGCTTGATTTCTGTTTTGCTTGGGATAGCTTCCAAAAAGTTGATTTTAAACAGAAAATGCAAATACCTTGTGGTGATGTTTTGCAGAGAATCCAGTCCAGGAGACCTTCACAGATGTAGTGAACAAGAATGGTGTAGTTACTCCTTGCAGAAGATATTATAAATCCCAAAAAACTTAGCTACAGACACAGACAAACACAAACAGCCACCCACACAGTACTACAAAAACTGCATATGGGGCGGATGGTTGATGGCACTGTTGGACAGTCCGTTGCCCACAACTATTGGAGCTGCAGACTCTGCCAGCCAGAGTCACGAAAAATACCACCAACAGTTAAATCTGGTTCAAACTCAGTTGGCATTCATCTGTATCCCCCTCCCCCGGATTGTGCCTGAAAATAGGCAGGACTTGTCTAATGCACTTACCTAGGCAACAAAAACTAAATAAATAATAAATAAGAGTCTCCCACACTCCTGATTCCATGGGGAAAAGTTTTTCCCTGAAATTGAAATTGAGGCAATGGCACAAAAAGTGTTTTTCTTCAAGAAAAGCCCCAAAACTCACCACAGAGCATGTAAATGCCCCAGAGTGTCTGGGGGCCGAGAGGCACCTGGACACCTGGCTTTTATTTGACCCAATTTGAAAATGTCATGTCTAACCCCCCCCCAAAACAATCCTGCCTACGCCCCAGCCTAGATTTAACCAAGGCCTATTAGCAGATTCCCTTAGAACAATACACTGGGGAGAAGACAGCTTTCAGTACTCCTGTGGGTTTGTTCCAGTTCATGACCATGCCTTTTGGACTCCATGGTGCCCCTGAGATATTCCAGAGGTTCATGGACCATGTATTGACCCCTCTTACCAACTATTGTTCGGCTTATTTGGACAGTGTGGTCCATATACAGTCCAGATTGGAGTACCCACTTGGTTAACCTGACTGCTGTTATCCAGTCCATTATAGCAGCTGGTCTAATGATCAACCTGAAAAAGTGTGCCATAGCAATGACAGAGACTAGGTACCTAGGATTTTTGTCAGGGAATGGACAGGGAAGCCTGAAATTGGAGGAATCGAGGCAGTATCAAAATGTCCAGTACCATGAACAAAAAAAACATTTGCGGTCCTTCTTAGGTCTGGCGGGGTACTATTGGCATTTCATACCAAACGTTGCCTCCACTGCCCCTCCCCGACAGACCTAATGAAGAAAAGATGGAATAACAAAGTCAAATGGAGTCTGGAATGTGAGGGAGCCTTTCAAACAATAAAGGCAGCACTTTGTTCATCCCCAATGTTAAGATGTCCTAATTTTAATTGAACCTTTGACGTGCATATGACATCTCCGAAACAGGGATTGGGGCTGTTATGAGTCAGGCAACTGAGAGGGAATAATACCCAGTCATTTACTTATCTAGGAAACTCCATGATCGAGAACAGAGATACTCAACAGTTGAAAAGGAGTGTCTAGCTGCTAAGTGGGCAATAGAAGCCTTACGCTTCTACTTATGGGGGTCTGATTTTATTTTGGTCACTGACCATAATCCATTATGCTGGATAAACCAAATGAAGGACAAGAATGCTTGCATTATGCAATGGTATCTAGCCCTGCATCCATGTAAATTCATTGGGAAATGGAGCAGATATGCTACATAAGAATGCAGACTTTCTGTCTACGCATGTTGCCAAGATTATGGATACCAGCATTGTAAAAAAGTAAATATGTATTGATAAGTGCTATGAAGTTTATTGCACCTACTCGTCCCAGGGTAATTGTATTATAGCTGTATAATACAGCTATTGAACAGGATGTATGATATACAGATGATTGCTGCATTTAAGGGACTCCGGGATGGAGCTTCTGTAGAGGGAGGGTGGGTGGACGCTCCAAACAGCCCTATTGAATACTGGCAAGGGTTGGTACTCTTGAAAACCAGTTTGTTTGAGAACACTGGTTTCCTCCTAAGCATGGAGGTGTGTGGTAGAGTTGTGCTCTGTCTGGGCATTTTGCAAGGCATGAGGGACCCTTTTCTATCTTATGTTCCCACTTTGAGACTGTTGCAACAGCATCTTCTGTTCTGTAATGTTCTGTTCTAGGGACATGGATATGTTGTTCATCCACACTCATTGGCAGTATCCTTGCCGCTTTAAATCTTGCCGGAAGGTCTTCAAGCTTGCTCCTCCCACCCACCCGGGTGGTATAACTCTCGGCTCCGCCCCATGACGCCAGATCTTCCTTACCGCTTGGAAGCTCAGGTTCCCTCCTTAACGCTCTGCGTTTGTGACTAGTTCCTATTTCTCCGTTTGCGGTTTAAAAATAATATTTTGCAAAAGACTTCAGTCTTGATCCCTCGCGACTGCGATGGATAAATCGACTCGGATTCGGAGATGCCCATGCGAACCGAAAGATGTCTCGGACGGATCCACACTCCACGTGTGTCTACTGCTTAGGCCTTGAGCACGACCCGCAGGCTTACGACCTGTGCTCATCTTTTCTCGGCCTCGTCCTCGAAGACCGTGCTGCCCGATTGCAACTGGGCCGTCCGAGCGTTCCCTCGTGAAGTCAAGGAGGCCGGTTGGCGGTGTCAGCGGCGGGCTCGGCGGATCAGCTCGGCGGATGGTCGCCTCGAAGAAGGAGGCGGCGCTGGTCAGACTTCTCGGCCGCTGCATTTATCCCGCCTTCTGGGTTCTTCCTTACACGCTTCCTTTAAGGAGCTTTGTCTGTCCTCTCCACTAAAGGAGAAGGCCTGCGCTGCTGGACCTTTTCTCGGTCCAAAAGAGGGACAAGGGTAAGTCCCTCCGTCGACGCTCTTGGAGCGGAAAGGTCCCTCTCCCGGGCCGCCGACCGGCGGTTTCGGTCGATCTTGCTCGCCACTGGCCTCACGGTGTCCCCTGCCAGGTCAGTTGACCGAGACTCCACTGATGAAGTCGGATTTTCTCGACCCATTGACGGGCTGTCGCTTTAGCAGCCGAGATTCCCTCTCCCGTTCCCCGGGAGGAGTTGAGGATCCCGTGGCTCGCTTGTGCCTCGGGTTCCGAGCCTCGGATGGACCTTCCGAGCCAAGGAGTGTCGGTTCCGCCGACACCTCCCTGCACCGACCCGAAATTCCGGGACTCTCGGTCTCGTCTCGGACCTCTTCGCGGTCCAGCCGTTCCCACCGCCATAGGCGGTCTCGTCTCGCATCGCTGGTAAGCGGGCGCCGCTGCCCCTCGGCCCCTCCTCTCGATGAGGGGAGGCTTCGGGCGTAAATTACGCCGACGGCACGAGGACCTATGCTGCAACATGCCTCCTGGCCGGAATAAGCCGACCCGCGCCTTCCGCCATTAAGTGGCTATCACCGATCGCCGATACAACCCCTCGACTTGCCCGAGGAGCCTATACCCAGGCCGTTGTTCGCCAAACCAGCTGCTCCACCGATCGTGTGGAACCTCCGCCCACAGCCACCAATTGGGGCTCCACCAAGGATTCTCGGTCGGCTAAGGGTTTACCCCATCGGTTGTCAGTTACCCCTCACCTCCCGACCTCGGCAGGTGAAGGGTGGCTCAGGCCAGAGGCAGCTCTTCGAGGACTCTTCCAGTCCGAAGATGATTCCTCCTTCTTCCAAGCGACTGGACTTGGAGTCTTCAGGAGGTCAGCCAATGGACGATAGCCCGCCGTCTCTTCCTAGGACTGCTTCGCTCATCTCGAGTCTACCGGGATGGAGCTCAACCGCTTCCAAACGGGCCAGGTATCCCTCACGGAGATTCTGGACCGAGGGATTCTCCGGACGGAGGCTTCTCCCGTGGCCGAGGCCATAGTGGGTCCAGCACTGGAACTTTGGCAGCCCCCTGCTTCCTGCCCTGCGCTCGGCCAGGATGGCCAGGAAGTGTCGCGGTCCCACCGGTTCCTTGTCCGTTTTCTGAACACCTCTGCTGAGGGGTTGGTTATCGACAGCCGCTGCCGGCAACGCCAGGGATGGGACAAACCTCCTGACAAGGAGTCCAAGAAATTGGACTATACGGGCGAAAAGTCTACGCTATGCCCTCTCTGCCTTCGCCAGGCCAGTTCGGCCGGTCTCATGGCACATTTTTCTCATGCCCTGTTGGGCTCCCTGGATGAGGTCATCCTCATCTTCCCCCCGATCTGCAGACTACGGTTAACAGGTGCGGACCAGGGCAGGCAGTGGCCAAACAGCAGCTCCAGACTGCTTTGGATGTGGGGACTCATGTGCCGGATCGGTGGCGACGCGAGTGGCTATGCGTCATGGGCTTGGCTGAGGATATCCACCTTTACTCGGATACCCAGCACAAGTTGGCGGATGTTCTTTTGGGACTGACCTCTTCGGCCCTGGGGTGGAAGGTCACCTGCAGAGGATCGCGAAGTCCAATGCCACCTTGACTCGGGTCTCTTCCGCCAGAAGGACAAAGGCCGCAAACCACAGCCTAAGCCTTTCGTCCTTCTGTGCCTCGGCGGGCCCGGCCCAGCAACGCCAGGGCCAGCAGGCTCGGCCTTGGCATCCCAAACCCAAGCCGCGCTTCCTCTAACAGGAGGCAGGGAGGAGAGGCCCAGGAGGTCCCTCGGCCGTCCCTCCTCCAAGCCTGCCCAGTGACGGGCTGAGGGTGTCGCCCATCCCCGCCACCTACTCCCTGGGTCCCCCGTGGGGACGGCTCCGCACTTCCGTCTCCGCCTGGTCCGCTGTTACCACGGACAGGTGGGTCTTGGAGGTGGTGGAAGAGGCCTGCCTCTGGAATTCGGAGCAGGCACCACCTTCAGAGCCGCCGCCTCGGGGGCTTCGGATCCCCAGCCTCACTGGCGGCTCGGCCGAGCCGACATCACTCTCCTCCTCCAGAAGGAGGTGGTAGAGAGGTGGTGGACCTCCTTCAGACCCAGGGTTTGTGTCCAGGTACTTCCTGGTTCCGAACGGACGGGGCTGGCGCCCATTCTCACTCCTACGACCTAAACAAGTTCCTAAGGTCTCGAACCTTCAGGATGGTCACTCTGGCTCAGATAATACCATCCCTGGAACGCGGGCGTGTGGTTCTGCTCTCTGGACTTGCAGGACGCGTTTTTTCACGTCCCTATCCGTCCGTCTCACCAGAGATTCCTTCGCTTCCGAGCGGAAGGATCTCTCTTCGAGTTCCAAGCCATGCCCTTCGGCTTGTCTCCAGCTCCCAGGGTCTTCACCAAATGCATGGCAGTGGTGACAGCATTCCTGCGGCGCCGAGGGGTCCGGGTGTACCCTTACCTGGACGACTGGCTGATAGCAGCTCCCTCCAGGAAGGAGGCGGAGTGGTCCAGAGATCTGGCCTTCCAGGTCTGCTCTCAACTGGGCCTCCTTGTCAACGAGGCCAAGTCGGAACTCGAGCCGAAGCAGGTGATTTATTCATCGGGCGCAGCTCGACTCTCTTGAGCCAGAGCTGCCCCGCGGACAGGGCCGAGGTTCTTCCTCCTTGCCCGATCATTTCTGGTTGGGCACCGCGCCTGCCCGGGACTTCCTGCCTCCTGGGTCTCATGGCGGCCTGTACCAGCGTGGTCCGTTGGGCCCGCTGGAACATGCGTCCCTTCAGTGGGGACTGGCCAGCCAGTGGTCACAACGCTGCGATCCCTTGACCAGCTTGTGTCGGTGACACAGGGATGTGGAATGCTTCCAGTGGTGGACCGCTCCAGATCAATTGCAGGAGGGCATCCCTGTTCGTCCGCCCTTGCGACGGCTCTCTGTCGACCGATGCCTCTCTGATGGGTTGGGGTGCCCATCTGGGGAACACTGGCTCATGGCCTCTGGTCCTCGCGGAGTCATCGCCACATCAACCTGCTGGAGCTCCGAAGCGTCCGCTTGGCTCACCGCCTTTGCTCCTTCCTCCGGGGTCAAGTGGTCCGAGTCCAGACGGACAATACCACGACCATGTACTATCTAAACCGCCAGGGCGGGACGCGCTCCATGCTTCTATGCAAGGAAGCTCTCCGCATTTGGTCACTCGTGCGCAGCCTGGAGGCGGATCTCCTAGCCATTCACGTGGCAGGAGCCTCCAACACCCTGGCCGATGCCCTGAGCCGATAGGGGCTGCATCCCACGAGTGGTCTCTCCTGCCGGAGGTAGTACAGCATCTGTTCTCCCTTTGGGGCACACCTCAGGTGGACCTGTTTGCCTCCACGGAGGCAGGCTGAGTCTGTTCCATGCCCGCCCTCAGCAGGGCTCGCTGCAGGGGATGCCTTCTCGAGGCAATGGACCCCGGGCCTCTTTACGCCTTTCCCCATTTCCTTGGATCCACAAGGTGCTTCTCAAGGCGAGGGAGGACAAGGCGCAGGTGATTCTGATAGCCCCAGACTGGCCTCGCCAGTTCTGGTACCCAGATCTCCTCAGTCTCAGCTCCAGGACTCGCGCAGCTTCCAGCTCGCCCGACCTGCTCTCAGTCAATCAGGGAAGGTGTTCCATCCGGACCTTCAATCCCTGCACCTGACGGCCTGGTTCCTGAGCTGCTAGAGTTCCAGGCTTTGGGTCTTTCCGACGAGGTCCTCAATGTAGTTGAGGCGTCCCGTGAGTCGACCAGAAAATGCTATGCCTTCAAATGGAAAAGGTTTTCCATTTGGTGTCAGGAGCAAGGGCTTGGACCCTTCCTCCTGTTCCTTGGCAAGCATCTTGGACTATTTATGGTCCCTTTCTGGTCAAGGGCTTGGTCAGGCGACCCTAAGGGTGCACTGGCAGCCATCTCTGCTTACGGTGGCGGGCCGGGAAGCAGTCGATGGCGCAGGAGAAGGTGGTCTGGCGCTTTTCAAAGGCCTTGATCACATTTCCTCCAGTGCGGGAACCCCACCTCCGGGATCTACTGCTGGTACTGGCAAAGCTCATGGGCAAGCCATTCGAACCTATGCACAGGTGTGCTCTTCTCACCTGTCGTGGAAGACACGCTTTCTTGGTGGCTATCACGTCAGCCAGAAGGATGGGAGAGCTCCAGGCGCTTCCATCGGTCTCCTTACCTGGTCTTCCACAGGACAGGTTGTCCCTGCGCCCACCGAAATTCCTTCCGAAGGTGGTGTCGAGTTTCACCTTAACCAGGTGTTGACTCTGCGGTGTTCTACCCCAATCACACCTCAGAGGCTAATATAGGCTCCATACTCTGGATCTCTAGAAGGCGCCGCTTATTATAAGGAGCGACGGCTGAAATTCGGGAGAGGTTCGCCAGCTGTTTGTCACCACGCTGAAGCCGCATCTGGCAGACCTGCAGCCAAGCGGACGATAAGCAGGTGGGTAACCTCCTGCATAGATCTCTGCTATAGGTTAGCGGGCATGGAGCCTCCCAGAGGATAAGAGCTCATTCTACCGCCATACTGCTGCAGCAGTGGCTGCTTCCAGGGGCGTCCCTATCCAGGAAATCTGCAGGGCTGCTACCTGAAGTCAGCAAACACCTTCATTACCCACTACCACATCGACCTTGAGTCACGCCCGGGATGCTGGTTTTGGGGCCTCGGTTCTCCAGTCTCTCTTCCCAAGTAAGTATGGGGGTGTGTCGTCTTGCCTCCTCCCCGGAGAACTGCTAGGAGTCTGCCAATGAGTGTGGATGAACAACATATCCATGTCCCTAGAAATGCAAGTTACTCACCTGTAACAGGAGTTCTAGGAATGGTATATGTTGTTCATCCACACGACCCACCCGACCTCCCCGGCTTCGACGCACAACCTGAGCTTCCAGCGGGCCAGATCTGGCGTCATGGGGCGGAGCCGAGAGTTATACCACCCGGGTGGGTGGGAGGAGCAAGCTTGAAGACCTTCCGGCAAGATTTAAAGCGGCAAGGATACTGCCAATGAGTGTGGATGAACAACATATACCATTCCTAGAACTCCTGTTACAGGTGAGTAACCTGTATTTGTTTCACCCTTATGTAGGTGGCCAACCTACAGAAGTTCTCCCCCTTCTCCTTTCCTTTTTTCCCCCAAGTTTCCTTTCAAGTCTCTCATAGATAAACAAAATGCCTTTCTGTGCCAGAAGTAAATATTTTTTAAAATAGATTAAAAGTTTCAGGCTGTATGGGCACTCAGAAAGTGCAGTGGTGCCAGATACAAAGTGTACACATAAATAAGGTGCCAGTAGTGGTTTAGAAAGTGGTATGAAGTGCTCTGTGCTTGCGAAAATAAAGAAGGTGGAGATAGTAATGCTGTACATCAAGTTTCCTTCCCTTGCTGTTCTCATAGATAGGGAAAAGAAGAGGTCACACTGTTTCTATTGTACGTCCTGACAATATTTTTGTTTTGTAAGGAGAGCCCTAAAATATATAGAAAAATCATTGCATTTCATAGTAAATAATAAAGGGCAGCAAGAAACTAAAGACAGCAGGTTTTGGTGTTAGCTGTAACGTACAAGCTTGAAATTTCACATAGCGCTGAAGCCACTTGGGATGAAAAGCGGCCCCATATGGCTCCGACCTCAAGAACAGGCTAATTTCAGCTCAGTGGTCAAGGGGAAATTTATCCCTTGCACAGAAAAGAACACTTTGTTTTGTTTCTGGTACCCCACAAACAGGGCTATATACAGGCAGCTATACTAATGGGATTGACAGCCGTCCAGTGTAAATTCCTTCTGTTGAAGAATATCTCATTTTTTCATTATTTGGCAAGCCAGTTTTTTTTTTTTTTAACTCCGCTTTACTTCATTAAAAGATTGCACATATAAGGGGTACATTTTCACCAGTTATGCAGTATTTGATAAAATACATTCAGGTACATTATCCAGCGTAACCTGGATTTATATTTCCTCATGCGTGTGAAGGCTCATCACATGGTATTATATAGTCAAGCAAAATGAGCTGGACTATTGTCTGTTCAGCAGTTCCTCCTATTTGAAATAGAGCAAATAACTAGGAGGGCTGCTTGAGTTTACAAAATGGAAGAAAAGAGAAAAAAGAAGTAAGATTACACAACATGGCCCTTGGCTGGACTGCGCTTGTCCCCCCCCCCCAAATTTGATTTTCTTAACTTCAAGTGTTTCCCATTCTTGGTCAGTCTTCTAAAGCAAATAGCTTGCTTGTAGTACCCTACTTCCACAATATACCATTGGTTTATTTACTTAGATCTCACCCTTTTATACTTATCCTTTATCGAATCTTTTGTTTAATCTAATATTGTTCCTGTGTCCAGATTTCGCAGCCCCGCCACTGCTTTACATGTTTCTCAAGTCTAAGTTGGAACTGAGCTGTCATGGCTTCCATTAGCAACACATCTCCAACCTTCTTCACCCAGTCTCTTACTGTGGGGGGTTTGTCTCTCAGCCACCTCCCTGTTATGCACTTAATTGCAACAACTATTAAAGTTAGAAGGGTCTTTCTCACCTCCCCTTTTGGGTATGTTGCAGTGGGTATACCCAGGACCCAGTCTTCAAAGGTTAGTGGGATTGCCACTCCTGTTATAGCCACTACTGCCTCTTGGATAGCTTTCCAGAAGGGTGATAACCTAGGGCAACCCCAAAAGATGTGCCAGTGGCTACCCTTCTGGCCGCGACCCCTTCAGCAATCTGCTGTAGAAGTGCTATAATGTTGACTTATCATAGGGGTTGGAAGTATCTTATTAACACCTTTCAGAAAAACTCTCCAGATCAGGGCTGAGGTCACCTTCCAGCCCCATTTTAGGCGATGATCCCAGTCGGCCTTTTGAATTGAGGTGTTAGCCTCTTCCTCCCAGGCCCTCCTGACTGTCTGATTAGCAATTTTGTCTATGGTTGAAATATATTTCCCTGTTCCTACTATTTGAACTGTGGTATATAAGAAATCTTCCCAGTCTGTGAGTTGGCGGGTTAGCCTAGCCAGATGATCTTTTGAGTGTATAAAATATGTCTCACGCAGTCTAACGCAGAAATTCCTTATTTGTCTAGTGGAACTTCTCTCTCTTGCTCTTTGAAAAATGCACTTTTCTCTCTCTAAAAATTGTGTAAATCTGGTTATGCCCTGGTATGCCCATGCTGCGAATCCTAAATCTAGGCTTGGTGGGAACAATTCCTGTTCAAAACGTATTAGTGAGAGGGTGCCTACCCCGCTTGGGCTATTCAAGAATTTTCTCACTTTTCTAAGTATATAAAGGCCATGCCAGACCCATCTATTTTCTAGACTTTGTTCATAATCTAGTGAGGTCTCCGTCAGTGCCAGCATAAATAAGGGCCTGTCCCCTAAAGCCAGAATTGTTTTTATATAAATCTTGTAAAGACTGGAGAAGAACCTTACTGTTAAGGTTAAGAAAGTGAGGAGAGAATACTGTAGTTGGAGCATTGAATTAGCACTCTCTCTCTCTTTCTTGATCTCTCCCACTCTGCGTTCTCTGTCACAGTAGGAAAGGCTGCAGTCAGAATGTCAAAAAGGGGACCCCCCCTTGACCCATTGTTGCCTTTTAATAAAAGAAGTTACTGCTTGAGTCAATATAAAAGTATAAAAACACTGGTTATGATAAAAAGTTAAAGCAATTTGTTTTCTCTCCCCCCTTTTACTTCCTCTCTCTTGGGCACATTAGTATAAGGCAACAGACAATTTAAAGTGCAGTTCTAGGCTTTAAGTGCTCTAAGTCATTTCATATTATATTTTGTTAAACGATACCTTACACTAAAATATATAATCAATACCTGCATCAGAAGGACAGCTGGATCTAGCTCCTTTAGGTGCCAGCGGCATTCGGTGTGAGAGCTGTTCATAGAGAGGTCCAGCTGTCAGCCACAGAAAAGGGGAAGGAGCTACTGCTCATTGTAGCATGGCAAAACTAATAGTACTGGAAACAAGCGACACAGTTGGTTGAACCGTATCAGTTGGTACAAGAGCAACATGACATTATTACACTACTAATGGCGTGTTGCTAGTGAAGTACTAAAACTAGCCAAGCAGAACAAAACAGCGCTGTTTCCAAAGCGCACAACCAGAAAATATCAAATATATTGTCTGTTCCAGCCACACTAGTTGAAATAGTAGTAACACCCATAGTGCCACAGAGCGACCAAACAGGAGAATAGTACAAATAGAGGTATAGTAGAAATGAGAACACCTGGATCACCTTTAGTGTGTTGGGTGAAATCAGTTTCGAAAGGTGGGTAGGTGCAAAATTCGGACAAGAGTACTGTGCTAAAATAGAGAATTGTCAAGCAGGCGCTTTCTTGCCCACCACCCACCCAACTGCTCGTAATAGTCGCAGCAGTGCACAAATCTGTGTATATATCTACATCAGATATGCTGCTGTGCACCTAGTGCTATAGAAGTCCGTTGGTACCTGTCATTGTAAACTTGCACTGTTTTACCTTCTCAGCACTGTTGGCTCTCCCTCGTAATGTTGTCTGGGTAATCCTCTGGCTCTGTTTCAGAGGTGCCTTCTTAACGCATCTCCTGCAGCTACTGAAGTGAATCTGTACAAGACTGGCTTAGTACTTGATGGTTCACGGAGCCGTAAACTAGAAATATCAAGCACCGCCCAACCCAAGGACACAGCTGCAAACAGGTAGACATACAGCTCCAGGAAAGAAGTACACAGTACATTAAGTGGAACATGGCGCCGACTCAGCATGCATGCTCAACAAACAATCACAATGGTAGAAAATATGCAGTTGAGTTACTCAGTTAGATGCGGAAACAAACAGCGGTGTGCTGGAGTCCTCCTAATGACCCTGTGAGAAAAATAGCCATGAAGATTTATAGGAAACATTGAATATTACTTTAAAAAACCTTTCTGCTGTTGTGTAGAAAATGTTATGTCTGGCACATCTGTATGTAAAAAAGCATCTGGTAAATCACTGAAAAGTGCAGTCAGTATTTATTTAGTAACCAAATACCATCACTAGAAGATCTATTAGAAAACAAGAAATAGATTTGTAACATTAGTAAGTATTGCATCACAATGTTACAAGCGCTTTAAGCCACTCTGAAGGTGGCATCTAATGTGGAATTAATGCATGGTTGGGCTGTTGTAGACACTCGGCCTTCGGCCCATGCCACAGTGGTCCCAACCATGCATTAATTCCCAATTAGATAACAACATCGTCGTGGCTTAATGCTTACTTATATAGCTATTTAATATGCATGGTCAGTTTTTTAGACTTTCTACAGCAACCATCATCTTATTCTTATGGTGAGAGTACCCCGATATTCTGTTTGTATGAAATTTGTTTATGCATCCTTTGAAAAGTCTATTTTAGCCCAGGAATTGTGATGTATTAGAATAGGGACAGATCATGTGATCTGTGGTGGATATATAAAACTCCCACAGCAGATGGGTCCTCAGATCAACCATGAGGAAGGAACGAGGAGGACATACCAAGCTGTGTATGGTACAAAGAAAGTCAGAAGAAAAGGGATCTAAGCCTGTGAAAGGATCCATTCTGTGAGAACACTACAAGTAGTAGTACTTTATTGCTGAATTCATTTCTTTTATTTTAATTATTTTTTGAGAAAAATAAACATCACACTTTGGTGTGTTTGAAAAACAGATATTTTGTTGTTATCCTTTTCCCACACAATATTACACTTCATTCAGAAAGTTTCCAGAACTGCAGAACTGAAAGAGTTTTCAGGCTCACACACCTATAGGAAAACTGTTGGAGGTGGTGGTAAAGAAATTGCTGCAAGCAGATGCATTGGAAAAAGTATCTGCCACACAGTGGGGCAAGGGACTGTTCTCCAGGTACTTCTTGGCCCACAAGAAAAATGGGAAAAGTCGACCCATTATAGATCAGTAATATCTAACAAACACTTAAAGAAAAATTCAGAATGGTAACACTGGGCTTAGTGATACCATCTCTGTAAACTGGAGACCAGCTAGGGTCACTGGCCCTGAAAAACTCCTACTTTCATATACCAGTCAGACCCAGTCACATAATGTACCTCAGGTTCAGGCTAGAGAACTGCCAATACCAGTTCACAGTCCTTTCTGTTGGCCTCACCTCAACTCCAAGAGTGTTTACAAGTGCCTAGCTGTGGTGGCAGCACTTTTGAGAAAAGGGGTTGGGGGAGGAGGATTGTTTAACCAGGAGAGGCACACTAAGCTGGAGCTTCAATCGATCAATCAAATCTTTATTTATCCAGGCGATCACCATTGAGCAAGCTCATTTACAAGGTGGACCTGCTGTGGTCAAGTACAAGTATACATACATACGTACAGTAAAACACAGGCTACAAGGTGAGAATCAGGATACAAAACAATCGTACAGCAAACATGTTAGATGCAGTATATACATTCCAGTTGTTTCCAGGTACGACCTGGGAGCACAAGGAAGTTAAGTGACTTGCTCAGAGTCACACAGTATGCAAGTGGGGGCTGATGGGATTCAAAACCATGTCTGCAGCTCAGTGCCCTTAACCACTCACTACACCTTTTTTTTTTTTATTTAAAAGTTATGAAATTGCAGAGTAAGCTCCGTGAGCACAAGACTCCTTTACAGAACATCTCAACTCAGTATAAGCCAAACTACATAACTGGAATTAAACGTACGTGATTACCATAAACGCTTATTAAAAACTGACAACAAATCATCAAAAACAAACAGCCATTAATAAGTTATTCATGAAAAACAATTGCAAATTAATTGTTCCTGTAAAAGCATTTTCTTCAGGTTTTGTTTAAAAATATATAGGGTGGGATATTCAAAAGAATTGCACATGGCACAACAGGGTGCATCATGCGCAGCCACCAGTCGCCCGGGCGATATTCAAGGGGCAGGTTGGCGCTATGCGAACTCCTCGATGTGTTGGGCACATTGGTAATGTATGCAGCGCAGTGTGGGGATGTGCCCATGCATAAGCGGCACATTCCATTATTCAACCGGATGTGTGGCCCATATGTTGACAAAACTCCGCCTTGCGAGGCTCGGGGGGGGAGCAAAGTTATGCCTGGTAAATCCAGGAAAACGTCCTGGCCACCCACAGTGAGCTGCCATATTGCAGGGCGCAACATGGCAGCCGCTGGCCATGGGTGGCCACCCGCCCACCCAGAACACTGCCCACATGCTCCCTGCCCAGGTAGTGTTGTGCCCCCCATTGCCCAGTCACGGGCATAGTTATAGTACATCCCTGGTGGTCCAGTGGACTGCTTTCCAGCGGATTGAGCATATGCTTAGTATATCCCTGGTGGTCCGCATTCCAACGCCCGATCGCGAGCTTCGGTGAATTATATTCCTGGTGGTCCAGTGGAACCCCCCTCCCCAGTGCCCGATCGTGGGCATATGTATAAATTAACCTCGGTGGACCAGGGGACCACTCCCCATCGCAGTCATATGATGAAATTATCCCTGGTGGTCCAGTGGACCTCCCCCAGCGCCCGTTCGTGGGCGGAAATATCGAATGACACCCTGGTGGTTCTGTGGTACCCACCCACCCACTGAGGCCCTCGTCACCCAGCACCTCCCCCCCAGTCAGCAGCGAGTGGCAGCACCCCACCCGCATGCTGCCCTCCGACTGACAGCACACAGTAGGGTCTGCACGCCTATTGGTCCACTGCGTAGGCCAGTGGACGTGCAGACCGTACTCTACTTCATGGCCCAACATGTGAATGATCCCACCAGGGATATGATAATCATATGCCCACAATCGGGTGTTTGACAGCGGTCCACTGGACCATCAGGGATATGATAATCATATGCCTGTGATCGGGAGTTAGAAAGTGGGCCACTAGACCACCAGGGATATTTTTATTTTTATTTTATTTATTGAATATAATCGGAATTACAATCCTTTGAGTCACAGACTCTTTTGCAAAGGCTCCATGTCGGTTACAGAGGGTGGAGGGTAGACAAATACTGAGAACGCACAGTAAACAGGTAGAAATTCGTAAAACAGTACTGCAAGTGCAGTCCAGGCATAATTTTAGTTAACTGGTGGTAGTAGCAGGCATCGATACAGGATAACCCTTGCCAGAGAGGTAAATGATGCTGACTCTTGGGATCTATCGAGACCCTGTGTCATTTTATTGGGGGTATGAAAATACCAGAGGAGGGCAGGAAGTTAGCCACAGTCGCATTTTTCTGACTCCAGGAGTTGTACTCTGAGGGCTGATTTGAACTGGGAGAGGCTAAGGGTCTGAGATTGAGTTTGATATCTGGGTAGGAGTAAGCCCGATTAGGAACTTTCCTGAGATCATGTCTGAGTAGAAACCAGTAATCTATTTAAAGATAATCGTATGCCCGCGAACGGGTGTGGAGACCGCCACGGGTCAGCAGGGTGTTGGTCCCCAGTGGCTGCAGCTTGGCAGGGTGCCAGGCATAAGTAGCCGGGGATCGGCGTACAGCATGCAAATGGGGCCATAATGACATGCATAATGGCCTCATTTGCATGCCCAGTGCTGAATATCATGGTTGATGCGCCTTGCATAACCGCACTTGAGCTGGCGCATCCTCCTGCTCCCCTACTGCCACTTGCGCTGGCGCAATGCCACTGCGCCGTGCACAGTGTGTATGCCCTCAGTGCCATATTCAGTGGTGCTGAGCCATGGTGCAGCACTGTTGAATATCGCCTGGTCCACGCCCTGGCACAGCCCAGCTGAGCTGCGCCCAGGCTTGCGCTCCTGCCTGGCACAGTCTGAATATCCCACCCAAAGTGAGAATTATTTAATTCAGGAGAGCGTTTATACCAACATAGCAGTGCATTAAAAGAAAAACAATTTCTCCAAAATTTAGTTTGATATCTGGGTAGGAGTAAGCCCGATTAGGAACTTTCCTGAGATCATGTCTGAGTAGAAACCAGTAATCTATTTAAAGGATAGGCAGAAATTTGATGGTTTACTGTTTTGTAGATCAGTGTAAGCCAGTGCTGTAAACGTCTTGATGAGGGGGACAGCCAATTTAATTACTTTCTGCCTCCAAGGTAATGGGTAGTGGGTTTTTTTTTTTTTTCTGTCTGGTTAACTGGTTGGTCTCAGGAAGAATGCTACAGAAAGCAAGAGTCCTTAATTCTGCTGGCACAGAACATACTGGGAGACTTGGGCTTCCTCATAAATCTCCAAAAGTCATAAACAGAACCAGTTCAAGTTCTGGACTTTATCGGTGCAGAACTAGATACCAAAGGTATTTCTTTGTCAAGCAAGGGTAACAAACCTGATTTCAGTTGCAGAAACCACCATAGCAAAGTCAGCCAAAACCTGCAAGGGATTTTCTTTTTTCCTTTGATTTTTGCACCTACTGCAGGACTTCCGGCAGGGGCATCCAGCTGCCAGCCCTCACCAACCTGGAGGACAGCAGGCTCACTCGATCGTGAGGGGTCCGGTGTGGCTGCTACGGACCAGCCTTGATTCCACGACAGGCCTCCAGGTCAGCAGGAGTGCAGCCATCAAGCTGCACAGTCGCATCCAGCGCTTTTCCACCTTGGTTTTTCACCCCAGGAACTGGCAGTGCAGTGACGCACAGCACGTATGCAGGTGTCTTCTTGCCGAACTCCTCCCAGTCTTGCGTTGTGTCTTGTGCTGCTACCGGTCACCACCAGGGGCTGCTCAAGTGTGACACGATCCCACTAGCCCACCCCAGAGGAGGGGTAGTCGTCCCAGGACGCTCAACTCAACCTCTCCCCTGCCAACCCCCGACGGCCCAAGTCCATTCCGTAACCTGGGTCACCGGTGTGGTGTCCAGTGCATCAACCCTCAGCGCCACAGGGCCAGCCAACCTGCAAGGGATTTTCTGTGGTTACTGGGACACATGATCTCTTCCATTGCTATGGTACCAGGGGCGGAATCCAAATGAGAGACAGCTACTATCCCCTAGGGGACCATTGGTCTCAGAAGTGGAACCATTCCAGGGTTTTAAATAATTGATTAGCAGTTTTTTCTTGGGACTATTCTAACGGTACAGAAAGTATTTATATAGATTTTCTAGAAGTACTGTGTTTGTTAAACACAGTGAGGCAAGAGCTATGCATTTTCACAAAGATTTTGCACATTTATGAGGAAAACGCTAATCAGTTTTTAGAGTTAAATAAATCCCTGCCATCTGTCCAAACTGGTGCTGGTTACGAAAACATTGCTTAAGGCACTGGAGTGGTGGAAGGAGTAAGGCAACCTCAGAGAGGGAGTTCTCTTCCTCCAGCAGTCCCCAACGCTTCCTCCTAGGATGGAGCGCCTATCTGGAGTACATTTCTGTGAGTGGCACTTGGAGCACACAAGAGACTCATGCATCAGCAGTGTACCAAGCAATATAGGCTTTTTCCTTCCATTCAAAAGGTTACTTTGTCCAGATAAGAACAAACAACTTCTCAACAATGTCTTACATAAACAAGCAGCGAGGAACAAGATCTTTAGAGTTGTGCACAAAAGCCATGATGATCTGGAACTAGCCTATTCCCTGAAGGTTCATCTTTATGCACTACACCTGCCAGGGAAAGAAAATGCGCTATCAGACTGCTTGAGCAGGATCAGCCAAGTAAATCACGCATGGACCCTGAAACAGAAGGTGCTGACAACAGTGTTCAGACTGTGGGGTTCACAAGACATAGACCTGTTTGCTTCCTGGGAGAACAACCAGCTCATACTCTTCTGTTGCAGACCCCCAGTAGTGGGTTCAGTCCCAAAGGATGCTCTAGTCCTCAGCTGGTCATGGACATTGTTATATGCCTTCTTCCATTCCCACTTTTACTGAGGGTACTGGTAAAACGGAAGCGAGTAAGCAACAGTGATTCTCCTAACTCCAGGCTGGGCCAAGCAGACCTGGTACTACATGCTCCAAGTCCTGTCCCTCTCCAACAGGTCTCCTATCAACCTGCCTCTGAGTTACAATCTGCTGGCACTGTGTGAAGACAGGATAACATTTCCAGAACTGAGAACTCTGTACTTCAGAACTTGGTTCTTGAGGAACTAGAGCTCTTCCATGGGGATAATCTCTTGCAGCATGTAATACACTTAGGTCATCGCCAGAGGGTACTGTGGTGCATGGCAGCTCTCTTCTAGATGTCTTTTTTTTCCCAGGGGCCACCCACACATGACATCATCATTCTGCTTCTATATGAGTGGGTGATCCTTGGTATCCTCACTTCATTTTCCCACCGTCTTCAGCTCGCACACAGCAGCTAGTGCACAGAGCAGCAGCCATCGACGAGAACTTGAACTGGAAACTGACTTTTTCTCCATTTCCCTTCCTTCATTGATGAATGCCCAAAGAAACTACTGTACAAGCAAGTCAGCACTATTTCGATCCTGTCGTTGCGGTAGGAAGATCTACCATTACGACAATCACGCTGTTTGTGTTAGGTGTCTGGGTCCCACACAAAACCATCTCCTGCATTGATTGCCAGGAATTCAACCAGGCAATCCATCAACGATGGCTACAGGAGATGGAAGCTCACCTCATGGAGCAGAAATTCTCTTTCTTGGAGAAGGGGGCCTGTTCCAAGGAGCCCCCGCTACTGCTTCACATAAGAAGCATAAACGTGACAAGGATAAATCATCCTCGTCTTCACCAGGCAGGTGCTCATTGATGGCCATCATCACAGGTGCTCCGCTGTCAACAATGCCCTCCAGGACTGCTTCTTCATTGATGGGGGTTTACACCCTCTCGTCGATGGTGCGTTCTGGCACCCTTTCAGCAGTTTCTGTGGAACCCTGTGTTTGTCCCATCAATGTTCCGTTGACGGGGACTTGTGGTTGGTTTCATCGATGTTCCGTTGACAGGGACTCATTTCCCGTCGATAATGTTTCCTTTTAGGCATTCTAATGTGTCTTCCTTTGCTGCCCCTTCGATGATGGGTTGTGCTTCCATGGGAAGACCTACTGGTTTTTCAGTTTCTACTGCCCCTCCTCCTTCACAACCATTCTCTCACAGGAGCCAGTCAGACAGGGTTCAGGACCCTGGACTTTACCACCCAGGGGCTAGACCTGTTTATACCTCATGTCCTAGTTCCTCCACAATCCCCCTGGCTTCTCAGAAACCCCCTACCCGACCCCTTACCTCATTGGACATAGCCACAGTGGTACAACAGGTTCTGCAAGTAATTAGGCACTCCCAACTTCCCATTCCAGGTGAGGTGAGTCGCCTTTCCTGTTCTACCCCTCCACCTAAATGCCTCCAGGGGGACAGGGAACCCTCTCCACTCTGGTCCCCCTCCCTCCCTCCTATATGGAAGAGTATTTCTTTAGAAGAGTCAGAGTTTTTGGAAGGTTTTCCCGGAGATCTGGAGGACATTGACCTACAGGATCTGGACTCCAGTCCCCCGTCCTCTCTTTCTACTATTTCCTCCCTAAATTGAGGACCTCTCCTGCCATGCAGCTGCCTCTCCTCCTGATAACCCATCCTTTCACGAGATGATGGTCCAAATTCAAAAAATCATGGGATTTTCAACTACTGAACATGATAAACAAAGAAAGGATATGGCAGACTATTTAGAACTGTATGAAGAGCCTGTAGTGGTGGTACCACAGTGTTCCCCATTCATTGTTTTAGCGTGGTGGGCCACCACCCTATATATTTTTTTTTTAACCACCGCTCTATATTCAAACAACATGAAGTCTTGCTATATTATGACATATGCAGTAAGTCCCAACCTTCTAACTGCTCCGGAGGTGAAAGAGTTAACTTTCCACACCAGGCATGGAACTTTGAGCTCAAGCTCGGTTGAAAACTTTGTCTGTTGTTCTTCAAACTCAAACTGCCAGATTCTTTACTCCGCCTCACTGAACAGTCGCTCCGGAGATTTCTCCTTCTGCTCGGTTCATTTTGTCGGTTAAAGTATTAATTTTTCGGTTTTTTAACCGAATTTAAATCGCAGCCGGTCGGTTCAAGCTCTGTCTGTGGCATTTGTAAGTACTAGATAGGTTTTACATTTACTTTCTGTGTGGAACTTGTAAATGGTTTATCGGTTCGGTTTGAACCGATCAGGTTGTTTTAAATACATTTATCTGTCTTTTAGAGTGCGGTTCCCGGTTCTTATCAGTTCTAAAAAAGCGGATTTCATTACGTTTTTTTCCACGACCCGTGACACGGTTGGGAACCAATAAGAGAGTCTTGTTTGGCGGATTGCCATAAACGGGCAAGTTTTTGGTTAGGCTGGCACTATGTCTGAGAAACCCAAAAGAAAAACCGGTCCCACTGGGTTTCAACACTGCAGTGTCTGTGGAGAAGTCTTTGCTAAGGCTGACTCCCACACCACCTGTGTTTATTGTCTGGGGTTTGACCACCTCAATGCAGACTGCCAGATTTGTAAAAATTTTCCTGCAGCTACCCTGGAAAAAAGAGTTGATAGGCTCAGGGAAAGGGAGGCCAAAAAGTCCGCTGAACCGGATGGCCAGCCCGGTTCGGTTGAAACCAAACCGGATGGAGTGCCCTCTGACCAGGGCGAGACTTCCTCGGGCAAAAGGAGAGCTGACTCTGAGGAGTCGGTTCCAGCAAAAAGGACTAGAAAATCAGCTAGTGTGGAGCCAAAACTTCCCTCTCCAACTGCTGAAGAAATAACCAAAGCGATTAAAATTGTCCAGCCGCTTTCCCCGGTTCCGACCGAACCGGCACCATCAGGTAACCATACGGTTCGGTCGGTTCCACCGGTTCAAGAGTATGATTTAGAGGAATTTTATGAACCGGAGGAGGGGGAAGAGGAGTATGAGGAGAGTGAATGTGGATTTGAAAGTCTGGATGTGCCCATTGAACTGGACATCTCCCCAGACAGACCTTCAGGAGTGTCTCCCCCTAGGCTTTCTGAGTCCCCTTCTCATTTTATGTTTTATAAAAAAGTGTCTGAAACCCTCCAGCTCCCTATGGAGAAAGCTGTGGATGATCAAGAAGAGCCGGACTATGTAGAAATGATGGATATCCCAGAGTCTAGGAGACCTTTGCATAAATCTTTTGGGAAACAGACAGTAACATTTCTAAAAACTCCTCCCACTATACCTCCTGTGGATAAAAGAATGGACAAGAGGTACACATTGTCAGGCTCTGATACGGAGTTCCTTACACAACAATGCAGCCATGTTGGGGTAGTGCAGGCTGCAGCCTGTGACAAGGCAAATATTCCCTTGGCCTCACACCCCCCTGACAAGGACTCCAGGAGGATTGATGCCATGGCAAAGAAACAGTGCATGGCAGCATCCTTGGGACTCAGACAGGCACATTATATGGCTTATGTTGCTAGTTACCAGAAATCCACATAGGACACTGTTATGGCTCTAGCAAAGCAGGTCCCTGGCCAGCTTGTCATGGAGCTGGAGCAGGTGGCTGCTGATGGTATTGAGGCATCTAAGGTGCAGTTTCATGCTGCAGTGGACTCTAATGATGTGTCATCAAGAGTCATGGCTACATCTGTGGCTCTTCGCAGAATGGCTTGGCTCAGATGTACTAGCCTGTCTCAGGATACCCAGACTAAGGCCATGGATTTCCCTGTTGTGGGTAACTCTCTGTTTGAGGAGCAGACAGAGAATTACATGAAGAAAATGGATGAGTATAGGACCACCTATAGGAGTGCACAGGCCAAGGAAAGGTAGGTCACTCCTCAAAGGCAGCCTTCCAGGGACAGGGGCAGGCCTTTTTCATAGACCTTTTTACCAAGCCCAGGCTTCCTCTTCAGCTTATGCCCAGAGGGGGTTCTTTAGAGGGAGAAGCAGACGGGGTACAAGCAGACCTGCTTCCACCCCTCACTCTAAAGCCGCTGCCAAGCAGGCACCCTGATGGGGTGACCAGAGTCGATTCTTCACTACCTGTAGGGGCAGGCTGGCTACTTTGTCCAGGACTGAAGTCTCTAACATCAGACAAGTGGGTCCTGGAAGTAGTAAGCCAGGGACTGGTTCTCAGCTTCAAAATTTCCAAGATGAGGCCAGATCTTTCCACCTGCAAATCCATCAGAGGCTCTTGCCCTAGAGGCAGAAGTTTCTACCCTCCTGGCTCTCAGAGCTGTGGAAAGGGTTCCACCCCTACACCAGGGCAAAGGATTGTACTCCAGGTACTTCCTTACCCCAAAAAAGACAGGAGAATGGAGGCCCATCCTGGTTCTCAGATACCTAAACAAGCACCTTTTAAAACCAAAATTCAAAATGGTGACTCGGGGAATTATTTTACCCTCTCTAAGGCCAGGGGACTGGCTAGCGTCCCTGGACCTCAAGGATGCCTACTTCCATAGTCTCATCAGAAGCTCCCATCGAAAGTACCTGATTCTAACTGCCCTCAGGCCATTACCAGTTCAGAGCAATGCCCTTTGGCCTCATCTCTGCCCCAAGGGTATTCACAAAATGCCTGGCAGTAGCAGTTGCCCACCTAAGAAGGCAAAAAATTGCCATCTTTCCTTACCTGGATGACTGTCTCATAGTAGGCCAGTCTCCAGACCAAGTCAAATTACATCTTCAGGTAACTCAGCAACTGCTTACTTCTCTAGGTTTCCTTCTCAATCTGCCAAAGTCAGTCCTAGAGCCTGTCCAGCTTGTCACCTTTATAGGTGCAGAACTGAACACAAAAGAAGCCAGAGCCTTCCTTCCTCTGGAAAGAGCAAGGACCCTGATCTCTCTGGCCTCGTCTTTCACCCTGCAGGTCTCTCGACCAGCAAGGCATTTTCTTCAGCTCCTGGGGCACATGGCTGCTTCGACAGCAGGTAGTACAGGGAGCCAGATTTCAGATGAAGGCCATCCAGTTCCATTTGAGAGCCTTTTGGTCTCAAAGGAGAGACCCTCTAGCCAAATTGATCCCAGTGACTCGAACCCTGATCCAAGCCCTTCACTGGTGGCAGGACCAGAGCAATCTGAGACAGGGGTTCCCCTTCGTCCCTCAGTCTCACTCCTTAATCCTTACTACAGATGCATCCCTCTTGGAGTGGAGAGCTCACATGGGCGACCTCACTACCCGGGGATTGTGGTCCCCTCAGGAATCTCTGCTCAACATCAATCTGTTGGAACTCAGAGCAGTTTTTCTAGCACTTCAAGCTTTTTCCGAATCTGTTCAGAACAAAGTTATTCAGGTCAGAACAGACAATACCACCACAATGTGGTACATCAACAAGCAAGAGGGCACTCGGTCTACGGCCTTGTGCACCAAAGCAATGAAGTTGTGGTCTCTGGCTTACTCTCTGAACACCTCCCTTATGGCAGTTCACCTCCCAGGCAAGGACAATGTCCTGGCAGATGCTCTCAGCAGGATTTCCCAGGGCCATCACAAATGGTCACTGGATCCCCTAGTACTGGAGGTAGTATTTGCCAGATGGGGCACCCCACAGATAGATCTTTTTGCAGCCCCAGACAGTCACCAACTTCCCCTTTTTTGCTGCAGGCTCCCAGTGTTGGGCTCAGTCCCTCTGGATGCCTTCCTTCTCAGTCGGGAAGGGAAGTTTCTCTATGCCTTTCCCCCTTCCCTCTTCTGTTCAAGGTGCTAGTCAAAATCAGATCTCAACCCTGCAAGTTGATCCTGATTGCTCCAGATTGGGCCAGACAGCCCTGGTACCCACTCCTTATGTCCTTAGCAGTCCACCATCCCCTATGTCTTGCCAGGAATCACAACCTGTTAACCTGTGCTCAGGGGAGAGTTTGGTACCCAAACCTCAAATCTCTCACTCTCAAAGCCTGGCTCTTGAAGAGTTAGAGTTTGCTGACCTACACCTCTCCCAAGGTGTATTGGATATCCTGAAGGCTTCTAGGAAGCCTTCCACCAGGGCTACTTATAATTCCAAATGGAAGAGATTTTCCATATGGTGCTCTGGAAAACATATTTCCCCAGAATCTGCTGATTTACCCACAGTCCTGGATTATATGGTCTATTTAAATACCTTGGGGCTGAGACCAGCTACCCTAAAAGTGCACCTGGCAGCCGTGTCTGCTTTCTTATCAGCAGGTAAACTCTCTTCTCTTTCAGCTCATCCTGTATTCTCCAAGTTTTTCAAGGGGTTGCTTCACACCAACCCTCCATTCAGGGACCCTGCCCCTGCCTGGGATCTTAATATTTGCATTGCCCAGCTTATGCAACCCCATTTTGAGCCCTTGTCTTCAGCAGAGCTTAAAGACTTGACTTGGAAAACTGTTTTTTTGGTAGCCATCACTTCTGCCAGGCGCATAAGTGAATTACAAGCATTGTCAGTGGAGCCTGATTTTATCTCCTTTCATAGAGATAAGGTGGTCCTCAGGACTAACAGAAAGTTCTTGCCTAAGGTGGTTTCAGATTTCCACCTTAATCAATCTGTTTCTCCCTGTGTACTTCACTGGCCGTTCCTCCTCTGTGAGGAGACTGCACAGTTTAGATGTCAAAAGAGCCCTTAGTTACTACATAGATGGTACCAAGGGTCACAGGTTTGACTCCCTCAACTGTTCCTGACTTATGGTGAGGTTGGTAAAGGAAACCTGCCACTAAAGATCCATTGCCAGGTGGATTGTCTCTTGTATCAATTTTGCTATGAAAAACAGGGTAAGGTTCCCCCTCAGGCCTGAGGGCTCACTCTACAGAGGTACAGCTGCATCTCTGGCTGCTGCCAGGGACATCCCTATCCTAGAGATATGTCAAGCAGCTACCTGGAAAACAGTTCACACTTTTACCAAGCATTACTCCTGGACATCAGGCTAGGAGTGATGCTCGGTTTAATCAGCCACTTGCTAGGCCTTGTTCCTAAGTAGGTTCTGTCCCTCCTCCATGGAGGGTACTGCTGTGTAGTCTGCATATGTCATAATATAGCAAGACTTCATGTTGTTTGAAAAAAATTACTCACCTTAGTAATGTTGTTTCTTCTAATGGAGTCTTGCTATTGTGCCTGTTTCCCCACCCTGCCTGCCCTCTCAGAACCTCTGCTTTTGGGATGTGGGTGGGCAGTGCAATGTTGTTCCTTAGTAGATGCCCACCTTGGTTTTTCACCCCTCCTTTTGGGGTGACTGGTGTTGTGTTTTTCATTTTTGGGTCTCTGACTTGAGTCTTTTGTTTTGGGACCAAAAATGTGTTCTATATTAGTAGCCAGTTGGCTAGTGTAGGTTTACAGCTTCCACAGAGACCTTAGTGAGTTTTGCTCGTGAAATATCTGAGCAGTTTGAGTTTGAAGAACAACAGACAGAGTTTTCAACCGAGCTCGAGCTCAAAGTTCCATGCCTGGCATGGAAAGTTAACTCTTTCACCTGCAGAGCAGTTCGAAGGTTGGAACTCACTGCATATGTCATAATATAGCAAGACTCCATTAGAAGAAACAACATTACTAAGGTGAGTAATTTTTTCTTTTTTGCCACCATCCTGTATTTTTAATCAATTTTTTTTTTTTTTTTTTTACAAAATCCCCCCAAATTGTCTTCGACGTACTTTACTGCACTACTATCCCCGTTTGACACCAGCACACTATATGTTGCTTAAAATCCACTTATGCACATGTACAGTGCGTACAGGAGATCCACAAAAATCATGCACCTTTTGACCCGATCACCACTGCCACTGACCTATATTTTCAGACAGTGGGGAACCCTGTACCACTTATACAAACTTACCAAACCACTGTACTGGCGGCTTGGAACCAACCATCAGCAGTTCCAGCCATCCCTAGAAAGGCAGATTGCCTTTACCAGGTGCCTCTTGATCATCCTTTTCTTTCCACTAGCCCTGAAGCAGATTCGGTAATGATCACAGCTGCTCATTATCGTACCAAACAACCAAATCACATGAGCTCATTACCCCCTGGTAAGGAGTCCCACCAACTTGATTACCTTGGGAAGAAGGTATTCCAGGCGGGTACCATGAATCTTAGAATTCTAAATTATATGGGACACATGGTCAAAAACCAACGCACTCTGTGGTCCTCTGCTGTAGAACTAGTCAATAAATTCCCTCCATCACAGGAGAAGGATGAATTATTGGCTACAGTTTCCACTGGCAATTCCATCTCTCAACACCTGCTTCGCTCAGGGTATGATGCGGTGGATACTTCGGCCCATGTGTCAGCCACTGGGATTACCCTGAGATGCCGCGCTTGGCTGTGTGTATCAGAACTTACACCAGATATGCAACATAAACTGATAAATACCCCCTTTAATGGAGCTAAACCTTTTGGTCCCAGTACCCAAATGCTTCTGAATGATCTCCAGGCTTCAGGTCGGACCTTACATATGGTACATGGCATGTATCATACCTTACAGCCATCTTACCAGTACCACTCCCGGTCCTCTTTTCAATCAAAGAGAAGCGGTAAACATAGAGGCACCTACAGAGGCAGATTCCATGGTTGTTCCCAGCCTTCTTCCAGTACTGCCACTCCTACCTCTAAGGGCTCCCGCTCCCACTCCATGGGGGGAGCCGATCAGTCCACTTCCCAGTGACCAGCTGGGGCATTGTCTGGGCTTCCTCCACCAGGCCTCGGAAGCCATGGGCAGTCACTTTGTCCTCCATTTAGAGGCCTGACAGGCGATACTGTCGGACGAGTGGGTACTTCAGATCATAAGGTTGGGGCAATTGCTGGAATTCACCTCAGTGCCTCCCCTTCATCCCCCTGCTCTGTCCGTTACCCACCTGACCATATTCTCATTCTCCAGTAGGAACATCAGGCACTTCTTCACAAGAAGGCCGTCTATCCAGTCCCTCAATTGGAGTGCCACCAGGGATTTTATTCCCATTTTTTTCTGGTACCCAGACACACTGGAGATCTCAGACCTATGCTAGACCTCAGGACAACTGAATCTACACATTCAGTACAAAAGGTTCCAGATGGTCACCTCAACATCCATCATGCCGATGTTAAAACAAGAGAATTGGCTGTGCGTATTAGATATGAAAGATGCCTATCTACATATCCCTATCCACCCCTCTCACCACCGGTTCCTTCACTTTTACCTGCTAGGGCAACATTCCCGTTCAGTCTCTCATCCGCCCCGAGAGTCTTTACCAAGTGCCTAGTGGTAGTGGCAGTGGCCCTCAGAAGGGACGGACATTTCATGTTCCTGTATCTGGATGATTGACTTATAATGGCAGACTCTGAAATCTCTCTGTTTTATTCCCTCCAGGTGACCCCTCTCCGTTCCAGTCCCTAAGAATTACGGTCAACTGGCCCAAGTCCAATCCAACCCCTACCCAGTCGCTCCAGTATATAGGAGTTGTTTTAGATACCGCCTCCACCAGGGTTTACCTCCCTGCTGACAGACAAGGCAGACTTATATCTCTGGCTTCCCAGATACAATCTCAACAATTTATCATGGCCAGACGTCTCTTATGCCTTCTGGGGCATATGGCTGCAGCCATCCCCATGGTGGCCTTTGCCCATCTACATATGAGACCAGTCCAATGAATGCTTCAGAATCAGTGGTGGCAAATGACAGGGGATTTTGAAGACAAAATCAGAGTCACTCCCATTCTACGCTTGGCCCTGAATTGGTGGACCCAGCGTGCCAACCTATCTCAAGGCATGTCCTCCCAGTTCCCTCCTCTCCAGCAGACACTGACCACGGGTGCTTCCCTCGATGGCTGGGGAGCGCACCTTGGTCCCTACAGGACACGGGGCAGGTGGCCCCAATTCTCCATTTCTCCTCATATAAATCTACTGGAAATGAGAGCAGTCTGCCTCGCCCTTCAGGCTTTTCGCTCCCGCCTCTCCCTGGGGCCTCTACTGATCCAATCAGACAGTGCTTCAGTGGTGTACTACCTGAACAAATGAGGTACCAAGACCCATACTCTCTGCAGGGAGACAATGGCGATTTAGCAGGAAGCCATACTTCAACTCCTATCATTGATAGCCATCCATCTACTGGGACACCACAATACTCTGGCTGACATTCTCACTCACCAGTCCTCCACGCACGAGTGGATACTTCATCACAAAGTTCTTCAGATCTTTCAGTTGTGGGGAACCCCGCACCGTATCCTTTTTGCCTCCCCAACGATCACCGACTCCCCAGATACTATTCCGTTATCCCAAACAGAAAGGAACAGTCTATAGATGCCTTGCCCCAACTGTGGACAGGACTGTTCTTATATGCCTCCCCACACCAGCAATGGACTCTACTGAAACTACAACTCGAACCTGCCACCATGATCCTCATAGCCCCTCTGTGGCCTCAGAAGGTGTGGTTTCACCTACTTCAACAGTTCTAAGTAGCAGACTTCATTCTATTGCCAATCAAGACAGATCTGTTGACTCAAGATCAAGGGACCCTCCTTCATCCCAACCTGAAGTCACTACACCTTCACGCTTGGCTCCTGAGGGCACTGTCATAGCCCGTCTTCAAGTCTCTTTACCAGTGGCCAATATTCTGTTGGCTTCACGCAAACCATCTATCGGGGAGACATATAATGCTAAATGGAAATGCTTCTCCATATGGGCTACTTCCTGGTCGTTGGTCCCTTACTCATGTCCACCGAGTAAAGTATTGGATTACCTGGCCTCACTTTTTTTTCTCAAATTCAATTTGTAGCCCTCTAGCCTGGAACTCTCTCAGACCACTGCACTCACCAGCTTGCTCTACTGCCCGCTGTTTTCCCCTGCCATTTTCAAGTTCGCTATGGTTCCTCGCGTTGGGGGAGGACAACCCAGGGAGACTGTGGGGGGCAGTAGTGGGGAACCAGCGTTGGGCGTGTGGCAGTGGCACTGGCAGGGCCGTCGCCTATCCAGGGCTGGAGGGATATTTCTTGTGGTGGTTAGCCTGAGATCCTCCCTCACCCCTGCATGGTGCACATCTGATGCCAAGGTGCACAGCAACCCTGCCTGCGTCAGCCACGCTCTTGCATGTAGCCTGGCAGCTGGATGGTACCTCTGGTCTCCACCGGTGGTCGCCAGAGCACCGTGCATCCATAACTCTCCCACCCGGAGAGGAGAGCTATCCAGAGGTGCTCAATCCATCTCCCTCCCCTGCCAACCCCCGACTCCTGAACTTGCTTCTGAACTTGGGTCATTGGCGCAGGCCGAGGTGTGGCATCCAGCGCCTCAACCCTCAGAGCCACCAGGCCATGCACCTGGCCTTACTTGCCGTGACAGGTTTGAGCTACTCCTCTATTAAAGTTCATTTGGTCTCTATCTTGGCCTTCCATGAGCCCTTAGAAGGGAGACTACTGTATCAACATCAAACCTTTCATTAGACGACCCACCCTTCTTCGGGATTTGAATTTCCTTTTGGAAAAACTCATCCTTGAGCCTTTCAAACCGGTGGCCACTTGCGACCTCCGCTTCCTTTCTTGGAAGACAGTATTGTTAGTGGGTGTCACTTCCGCTTGGCGTATATCTAAGCTTGATGCCCTAATGTGCAAAGAGCCTTACATAATTTTTCACAAAGACAGAGTGGCTGTCCAAATCAGTCCTTCCTTTTTACCTAAGGTGGTCTTGGAACACACTTTAAATCGGTCCATAGAATTGCTGGTTTACTACCCTAAGCATTCCAGTTGGATAGAATACCTCCTACATACGTTAGATGTCCATCATATATTGAGATACTATATCAGTTGTACCAAATCTGTTAGAAAAGCTCCTCAGCTTTTTGTTATCTTCACCTTAACCAGGGAAGGTTTCCCAGTTGCTAAACAGACCCTCTCCAATTGACTGGCACATTGTATAACCTTTTTGTTATAAGAAATATAACAAGCCATTACCAGGACCTGTCCAAGCCCATTCTACCGGAGCCATGGCCACTATAGCAGCCTGCTTCAAATGGGCTTCTAACACAGATATCTGCAATGCAGCCACATAGTCCACAATACAGACTTTCACGAAGCATTGCAACTTAGACTTTGCTTCGTGCCGTAGGACGGCCTCTGGCCGAGCTGACCTACAAGGTCTTCCTGTCGTAACTTCTACCCTTCCTGGGTTTACTGCTTGGGAGTCATCCCAAGTGTATTACTTGCTGCAAGAGATTATCCCCGTGGAAGATAGTACAGTTGCATACTTACCATAACGATAGATCTTCAAGGGGTATCCCTTGCAGCAGGTATGACCCTTCCCTCCATCCCACTCCTTCTCTAAGGGAACAATTTCTGATCCAAACACATATGGGAGGGGATACCTATGGTACCTCTGATCTCCCTCGGTCCTCGCTCAGCGAGCTGAATCTGGCAGGGAACCGAGGATACCAGGGACCGCCCACTCTTATATAGGAGCAGAATGATGATGTCTTGTGTGGGTGGCTCCTGGAAAAAGACTGCCTAGAAGAGAGCTGCTGTGCACCACAGCACCCTCTGATGATGATCCCAGTGCATTACCTGCTACAACAGATACTCCTTGAAGATCTACCATTTCAGGAAGTACACAACTGTGCTTTTTCTGGGGTAAACCTTTCTGAAGAAAGTGTAAGTGTTGAAGGTTTCTAGAAGACCAGCAACAAGGAAATCGTATGCCTCAAAATGGAAAAGATTTTCTATCTAGTGTACCTCTAAACAGATTATTAATCATTAACCCCTTCTGGGCAGGTCTGTCTACAATTGTGGATTACCTTTGTCTCCAGTCTCTGGGTATAAAGCCCTCAACCTTGAATATGCATTTAACAGCAGTGTCAGCCTACACATCAGCAGGGAAAGAAAGGTCAGTGGCTTCACAAACCTTTTTATGAAAGTTTCTCAATGGCCTTACTGACATGTGCCTTCCAATGAAGGTCCCCAACCCCCCGGGACTTGAATGTATGCATTGCCCAGCTAACTGAGGCTCTTTTTGAGCCCATGGCCACTGCTGCATTTGTAACCCCTAGGCAGTGCTATCTTTAGGGTTACTACCCCTGCCTGTATTTCTGACCACGGATTGAGAGGCCTGGATTCAATATTATTGTGTCTCCACCCACAGTGACAATAGTGGGGGTAAATATATCTTACTGCCATTATCTGTATAATGCTTACCATTATTTTTTGTTGTTTCTACCCATTGTATTTTTGTAGCACTGCTGTACTGTTCCTCTATTTGTATTATTGTACTCATGTTGCTGTTGTTCAGCTGTTCTCCTTTTGTTGTACTGTCCCGGGTCATGTCTGAAAATAGTCATTTTATGGCTAGTGCACCTACCCGGTTAACAAAAACTAAATAAATAAACTACCTAACCGGGTATAGCCCTCTGGGAAGCTATAACCACCTACAAGCCCACCTAGTGACCCAGTACCTTGAAGCAAGAAATAACCCTTTGCAGTGGCTGACACACAGCAATGAACATTAACAATATGCACACACCCTTTGCACTTACCACCAGGGTCTGGCCTTCAGAAAATTCCCTGGGGCCCCCTGTAAAGGCAGTGTTAGCAGGCAAACATACACCTTCAGTAATGTAAGCCTACTATGAATTTGCTCACAGGCCAGGTTAAATCTGAAACAACAAATCAGATTTATTAAGGGGTCGTGAACAAGGAAGGGACGTGAATTTAAATGAATTATTACTGTACTGATTTGATTCGGGCTACTGTGCATGTACTTTTAGTCCTAAAATAAACAATCTGACAGCACTGGATACCCAGAATGTTATGCTGGCTGGCCAGAAACGGTGCCCGATGCTGCAGCTGTTGTAAGGGCCCTTGATGGAAAGAAATAGCCGTTTAACATGCACAGACAATACCTTGGTTATTTGTAATCCTGACCGGTTGGCCCAGTCCTTTGTAACCCTGTAAAACACTGAAGCAATCAGATAGTACCATAAAATATTTAGAAGAAAGGTTGTAGAGAGCTACCCTGAGTTTAGTCACGACACCAGTTAGTTGGAATGGACCTGCTGATATGAAGACCTGCTGCTGATTATCGAAGGGCATGGGGAAGCTGTGCCGGCACGACACACCTCGCTTCAGGGCTTTTCCCTCCAGGTGGCCGCAACCTGTGATTTGTCTCTGCACAGGGGCTGGATCCCCAAGCTGGTCTCCCGCCGAGAAAGCAGTCGCTGAATCAGGAATAGTCAGCTTGGGTCAAAGTTGGCATAGGCCCAGGCTGTATAACAGTTCTGGCAAAGTTCAGTTTGTTGGCTGGTGAAAGCCTTCAGCTGGCTGACTGTTCAGTCACTGGCAAAACAAGCCTCGACTCACTATAAACATTCATCACATTTAACAGAAACAGCATTAACTTTTCTACCTCACATTTCAGTATCAGGCCAGTTGCTGTTGCAGTCAGTTCATTGAGCAAACCTCTCGATCATCAGCAAAAAACAGTCTCTCACAACTTTTGGGCCGAACACTTCACAAGGGCTTCTTTTCTTGTCAAAATCTCTGCCGCAGTTTATAGTTGCTTTTCGGATTACTCCGATTACTGCAATAAGGTGATCCCAAACAGGGAAACCACAACAGGGAGGCAAATCAGGCCTTTCCCTGCCGATTCTCCTAGGCTCCTTTCTTGGAGCAGCTTCTCGATAGCTCGAGCTACTCACTCTCCAAACGGTAACTCCACTACTACTACTTTGGACATACAGTCCAGAAGGGATGCCAGCTTTGGCACTGCTGTCTTGCAGAATTGTTTCCCTAAATAGGTTCTGTACCCAGCCTCTCAAACTACTGCTATGGAATCTGCTGTTAGACATAATTGGGGGATTCCTGGGATTTTAAGAAAAAAAAATTACTCACTGTAGTAATGTGGTTTCTTCCAGAGGGATCCCTCACTATTTTTAATTAGCTCTACCACGTACCTTCCAGAATCTGGTAAAACGTTTTGACATGAATTAGTTATTTTATGTGGTTGAGCATTACTTGTTACAGTGTATTTGCCAGTGTTGCTCAGTGGTCTGAATTATACTATTTTATTTTACTAAATAAGTATGTTCCGTCTAATTTCAAGCATTTTTTTTCCCCAAAAATCTTTTTTTGTGCAGATATTAAGAGAATTTTAGTAGCCATTTAGCTAGTTTCAGTGGTCACAGCGCACCTCAATTTTAGAAATAAATCTGATGTTAGAAGGCAGGGGTGAATGTGACAGCATAGCAGAGTTTGAATTTCAGTCCGAAGTTCCATCATTGGCGTAAAATTCTAACTCTCTGGAGCTGCTCCATCCAGGGGAATGATTGCTGTTGTTTAAATAGTGAGGTATCCCTTTGAAAGAAACAACATTACTACAGTGGGTAATTTTTTCTTTCTTACTGAGCCCCCCAAAAGCTGATGCCCTTGTGGCTTGTTCAATTGGAGAGTCTTATGCACTCTCCATGCACCTCATTTTACAGAACCGCACTGGTTTATCGAACGTTGTGGCAGTCCCACATGCACAACCCTTGCATGTGTTGCTGTGGGATCCTTCAGACTGGTGGCAGTGGTGGGATTCACTGCAAATAAGTTTGCTGGGTAGAGGTGAAACTGTTACTGTGTGTAATTTTGCTTTTGTGGGGGTTATAACTAGAGTTAAACATGCCCCAACAAGGGTAGATGTGAGATAGCCTGCCTTCAGGCCCCATTCCTTCGGCAAGGACTGAGGGAGGAGGACTGATTGTATGGAGCAATTTTAGCTGGCAGCTGAGGTGAATGAATGTGATGCAGCTGGTCAGGACAAACTTATGTGACTCTTGTTTAGGGAAAAGCCTACAAAGTGTATCGGGGACTGGAGGCTAATGTCAAACAATATTGTACTGCATTGCTAGTGGTCAGGGAAACAGTCCCTTGAGCCTGCCACATACACTGTTTGAGAGAGAATAGTTTTCTTAAATAGAAGGAGAGAAAAGGGGGAATGTGCTTGAAAGTTTGGCAGAGTGCTGTGGCGCTTGGTCATCCAGGCCTTTCTGAATGCCGGCTCGGCCACCCAAAAGCTGCTGGCACAAGACCCTTTCATTACTTACTCGGAGAGCAGAGCAGGGAGTTCTTTTTCCAGCTATATCTACAGAAACCGTCCAGACTAGAGCAAGCAATCCAGCATGCCACTGAGTTGGATGTTTTGCAAAATCTGGATTTTCCTGAAACTCCGATTCCTCAGGTTTGGGCCTATGAAATGGCCCCAGGGGCAGTAATTCTTAAAGAACTGACTGGAGTCATTATATAGGTATGAGAGGAAATGATAGGGGCTCTCGCAAGACTGCAAGCTGAAATTGAAAAACGGAAAGTGAAGCTCGAGACCCCTAGGACTGACTCCACAGTCAGAGATACTGAGTGGACAAAAGTGACCTGTGGAAGACCCACATCCTACTGGTAGAGTTTAAGAGTAGAATGCTGCCGACTCTGTGGCGCTGATGATTGAGGTGCGGGATGCCATCCCTCACGCCATGGACCCAGGGTCAGGAGCTACCTCGGGTGCTGTAGGGTCGGCTGGGGGAAGAGGATCGAGCGTCCCAGGGACTGCTGTCCTCCGGGGAGGCTGGGAAGGGACTACCACAGATGCACTGGCTCCTGGCGGCAACTGGGGGTTGGTGCAAGCCGAGGTTAGCTGTGGGGTCGGCATGGGCTGACATCTGACGTGCCATGCGCAGACGCACACACAGCAGCATCCTTGATGTTACTGTACGCCCACGCTGTTTGGGGGGACCAAGCACAAAAAGCCTCCGGTTGCACAGAGAAGATGGATCCGGTGTCGCGTCAGACACACCTAAGTCAGCTCCAGCGGTGTCCACTTCCTAGCCTTCCACGGTGTGCAGGGTAAGTACCCACCGTGATGTGGCTGGGAGGGGCAGGACATACGGGTCCGAGAACTCTGGCTGCAGTTAGGGCAGGGATGAGGAGACAGCTGGATTGGGGGGTCATAGGTATAACCCCACCTAGCCGAGGAGAATAAATAAAATAACTAAAAACAAAAAAATAGAAGACCGGATGACTGGGTTTGTTGTATGTATGGTGGCCTGGGTCACTATGAAAAACAGTGCCCCCAGTGGAGAGGTACATTGGGACCTGGAGCCATGCAAACAGCCAATGAGGACCAGAGGTCTGACAAGGGACAAAGATGCCACTCAGCAAATTGTGATCTGCACTGTTGTGGGGCTGGGCTCCATCTTTTGGATGATACGTTAAACCAAATCTGCCTGTTCTGGTGGTTGTTCAGGTGGATATTTGATCCCACGGCAGCTATTGAAAAGAGTAAGGGAAATTCCCTGGTTTCCTGGCCAAATTTCCCCCATTTACTAAAACACCAGTAACACTCTAATCTGGGTCAATATTTCGCATCTATATCTCCCCCTCCCCCAAGACGAGGCTAAAAATAGAGTTGCCTAGCCCTCTCTTTTCGGTCCACAAAAAAAAGAAATAGCCTATCTTTTGGGGGAAATAGAAGGTGTCCTCCGAATTTTGGGTGGATTCTAGTGCAGTGGGTGTCCATTGTGTACTCCAGGTTGTATGGAGGAGCAGCTAAAAGATCCTCACGGAGTTTATGTACTTATCAAGGAACAGTCTGGACAGCAAATGCAACTATCCTCAAGATGTTGGGAGTATGGCAAATGGTGATTAGCCTGAAGAAACTACTATTAGCCTGTGAATTCTTAGTGGCTGAAGACCCTAATCAAACTACACTACTCAGGACTGACTGGCTGTGGTAATGCACAGCCATTGAACTGTGCCGGAAGGTGGTGCCTTTACTGTACTGGAGAGGAAGTTTCCCCTAGCATCTGACAGTGAAGGAACAGAGGTCCATAGGGTTATAATTCGCACTTATGTGATTGTTCCACTCAGAAATGAAGTGCTAATCCCTAACTAGGTCTTGAGGCAAGGCCAAAGACTGAAAAGAGCTTGTGAAACTCCAGCAGGAAGAAAATCACTACTTCCTAGTAGTCTGGTCAATGAGCAGAGTGCAATGAGGACAAGTGCTGATATGGGTTACTAATGTGACGACAGAGACGCAGCCCATTTACCCACAGTGTGGATGATTACTATCACCTTTCACTCTGGGGTGACCGTATTGCTCAGAGGTTCAACCACAGTTCAAGGCTTGAAGGCTGGACTCCCCCTAAAATTTCAAGGGTAGAACAATCACCAGGTTTGGTGGAACAGACCTTATCTGAGAAACTACAGTTTGAACTGATATCACAGCAGATTTGAGCAGCTTGGGCTGCAGTATTAGTGTGTGCGGATATATTCAGTATGGGGGATCATAGCCTGGGATGTACTGGGTTAGCCAAGCAGCAGATTGACAATGAAGATATCTAGGATGTCAAGCAAGAACTTTGAAGGATCCCACTTCATTATTAGGGAGTGTTTGAGGAGCAGCTGCAACAAATGAAGGATCACGGAGTTATTTGAACCTCCACAAGCCTGTGGGCAGCTGCAGTAACCATTATTTGAAAGAAGGATGAATGTGTGTAGACTGGACTCTGTTAGCTTCTGTTCTGTATTGCATATTATTAGCTTTTCTTGTGAGATTAACATTTTTTTTTACTCTGTGTTTTTTTGCCTATTTCTTAGGGTTTTTATACTACAGATTTGGACAGGAGGTTGAATTGATGAACTCTGGGAAGGTATATATTGTAAAACTTCTCTCGGACTGTTTCATTCTGTCCCAGCTGGGAGGGTAGGACAGTCCATACCATCTGACTGCGTACGGATAGTGCCTGCAGACCACTAGAATTACATAAGGAAATATAATTCCCCTTTTTATCACTTCTTGGGCTGTGTTAATTAATAAATTATTTGGACATTGTTAAATAATTAAACCACTGTGAAGGAAAGACTTGTCATTTTTCCAAAGAAATTTCAATCTTTTACTCATTTTGTACCTTAACCAAAAACGTATCAAGACTGAAATTCCAGAAGGAGTGGTAGAGGCATGGAACCAACTGACAGTTGAAGTTGTGGAATCCAAAATTGTGGAAGACTTCAAGCATGCTTAGAATAGAAATGGGCATATTAGTACAGAAATGGAGGTGGGGTGAGATCCTCAGTGGCCTGTGGATGCACAATAGAGGCAGGGGAACCACTGAACAGACTAAGTGGGCCTTGCGGTCCTTTTCTGCTGACAAGTTCTGTTTTTCTGAGTCTTTTGTTCTGTCAATTTGAGGGTGGCCCTTTACGATACTTTTAACCAAGAACAGTCGCGGCATTAAAAAGCTTTTTTTTTTTTTTTTTGTTCTTTATTTTATCTCCCAGTAAGACAGCAGAGATCCAGTTTATATGTTAGTGATACATAATACATCCAGGAATATGACCTAATATAGCAGTTTACAATACAGTCATGTTGGGGAACACTTACAAGCAATATCATGTAATCCAATCTTACACATTAGTTCTGTAGGATCTTTTAGAAAGTAAAAGAGTCCTCTATCAGGGAGATATAAAAGACCCATGGTCTTCAGGCCTGCTCAAACTTCCTTGCCCTTCCTGCCCTGGCAGCTATGGTCCTTTCCAGATAATAAGCTTCTGTCATCACCTTGTGCTACAGTGCTAATGTGGAAACTGTATTAGTTCGCCACAGATGAGTTATAACCTTTTTTATGCTGCTATATAGAAATATATTTTACTTTTATTTGGTAGTATTGAATCATCTTCTCTTATATGCAGCTACACAAACTGTTGTGTGAGGACACGTTCCTGATCTACTAATTGTTGTAGCCTTTGCTCAATGTCTTGCCGACACTGGGATATCTTTTGACATGCCCAAAACATATGATTCATATTAGCTGATGTCTCACCACAGCTCCTCCAACATATACCATAGTTCAGGGGCAGGAATTTAGTTAGCTTAGCTGGTGTATTAAAATAACGTTATCTGCATTTCAAAATAAATTCAGACCAGTATGGAGCTTGAGAGATTTTCTTGGAAGGGGCCAATTGGTTCTAACCATTTCTCATATGAGAGTTGTATATTCAGCTCTGTATTTCACACACTTAGCACATCTCTTGTGGATTCTTTCCAGGCTTCCCATAAGACCCTATATATAAGACCTATTAAATGGGACTTATCCTGTCCCTTTAAGGCCCCCAGGAGAAGGCTCATTATTTGAGGGATAGGATTTGTCAATGCATTCTTAAGGATCCCTTTCTGGCAAATAAATGTTCTCATCTATAAATATAATGATGGGAGCTTGGGAGATGGAAAGCAGCCTGTAAAGATGCAAATGGCACCACTCCATGGGAGTCTAGAAATTGATACATCAGTGAGAGTCCTCTTCCATGCCATTCTGCAAAAATATGATCCAGTTGTGCAGGAAAGAAATCTTTCTCTGCCTTTAAAAGTCTAAAATAATGAAAGTCTAGTTCTAGAGCCGGGAGTGCGCTTATCTCATACCACACCTTAAGGGTATCATGAGTATCCCAGGTGAAGTTCCCATACTTTGGTGGCATGGCAAGAGAAGCAAACACTGTTGGGCGCACATCAGAGAGATCATCAAGCACAATTTTAATATGTTTCCAGAGTGGAATCTTTTTGTTATTAAGCCAGGTTAGCACTGTTTTACCAACTACTGCTTTATGGTAGTCCCTTAAGTTTGGGAGGTTCATTCTGCCTTTATCAATTGGAAGCTGTAATAATGAACATCTAATTCTTGGGTGTTTGCCTGCCCAGACAAATTTTCAATAGTCTGTTCCAAGACATAAAGTAAAATCTGGCAGGGGTAAGTGGCAAGGTCTGGAAAAAATATAAGATTTTGGGAAAATTTGTCATATGTATGGTTTGTATTCTCAAGCCGAACGATAAAAACATGCGAGACCAAATCCCCATCAGTCTGTTTACTTCTGTCAACAAAGGCTCTAAGTTAAAAAGTTATAAATTATCTAGATTACTGGGAATAAATACCCTGGATACTTAATTTTATTATTTCTCCATTTCGCTGGCAAAAGCTCTTTCTGTGGTTGAAGCATTGAAAAGCTTTTGATGTTGATAATTGATTTTTGTTTTGTTTTTTATGAAGAATGCTTGCACATTGGATATGAAGAAAAATTAGGTACATTTGTTGAGACAGAAAAGTAGATTTTCCAAAGATCAGTCTTCACCAGTCATCACAGGTGGGTTCTATCCAGAGACACAGAACTCTGCAGGAGCATATAGCTTTAAGATTTAAGAACAGGGGAGATGGCGTTGAGGATGGTGCCACCCATGAGGCCAGTGTACTAAGTGGCGCTCGCGGACTGCCCAGTAACTAACGCTGGCTCCCCTACCTCCTCAATTCTGTTTTTCCTGCTTTCAAGACTGCAGCTTCACTTCATGGGAGCAGAAGAGTTTTGTGTGTGTCACCGGTCTTGTACTGCTTACTCGACACAGTGCTACAGTATTCGCAATCAGTTTTATCACTCTTTTATTTTCCTTCGGTTTCAGTGCAGCACCAAATCTTTTTCTATTTTGTTGTTTTTCTCATCAATGGTCATGTCGGCTCCAGGGTCTAAAAAATCATGGAGAAAGGCGGGCTGTCCCTCTGTATGCCGGTGCCCCAGCGGAAGGAATATGTCAGCCGCCGACCACCACGACAGGTGTTTTCAAACGACATGAAGTCTTGCTGTATTCTGACATATGTAGTTAGCCCCAACACTTGAACTGCTCCGGAGAGGATAGAGTTAAATTCTATGCAGGGCATAGAACGTTGAGCTTGAGCTCAGTTCAAACCTCTGTCTGCTTCACTTTGAAGTGTAACCGTCAGATTCTTTACTCCACCTAACTGAACAGTCGCTCCGGAGATTTGTCTTCTGCTCACGGTTCTCGGTCGGTTAAAGTCGTCGGTTTTACTGATAAATTCTTTGTTTTTTCGGTTAGGATCCCTCTCTGTGGTGCAGTAAGGATGTAGGTAGTGGACTAGATTTGGAAAAACTTGTGGAAATTGTAAACATGATATTTCAACTGGTTTGGCTGAACCGGTTGCCATGTAGAACTTGTGTTATTGTTTTTCTCCTTGGGGATGATGATGATGATGGAATCGAAGGTCTGAATGAGCCCATAGAACTGGATTATCTCCCCAGACAGGCCTTCTGATCTCTCCCCTCCTAGGCTTTCTGAGTCCCCTTCCCACATTATGTTCTATAGGAAAGTGGCAGAAACCCTCCAGCTCTCTATAGTAGAAACTGTTGAGGAACAAGAGGAGCCTGACTATGTGGAGATGATGGACATCCTGGAGTCCAAAAGGTTGTCTGTTCCCCTTCATAAGTCTTTTGGAAAACGGACACAAAAGTTGTTAAAATCTCCAAATTCATTACCTCCTGTGGACAGACGGATGGACAAGAGGGTACATGCTGTCAGGCTCAAGTACAGAGTACTTGTACCAGCAGTGCAGCCATGTTGGGGTCATGCAGGCTGCAGCCTGTGATAAGGCTAACATTCCCTTGGCTTCACACACCCCAGATAAAGACTCCAGGAAGTTGGATGCCATGGCAAAGAAGCAATACATGGCACCTTCTTTGGGACTCAGGCAGGCTAATTACATGGCCTATACAGCCAGGCACCAGAAGTCCAGGTGGGATACTGTACTGGAACTGGCTAAGCAGGCCTCCCCCAGCTTGCCAAGGAGCTGGAGGAGGTGGCTGCTGATGGGATTGAGGCATTGAAGATCCAGTTTCATGCAGCTGTAGACACCAGTGATGTATTATCTGGAAGCATGGCTACATCTGTGGCTCTTCGGAGATTAGCTTGGCTCAGGTGTACTAGCCTTTCTCAAGATACCCAGGCTAAGGCTATGGATTTCCCTGTAGTTAACAATTCTCTGTTTGGGGAGCAGATTGAGAATTATATGAAAAAGATGGATGAATACAGGACCACCTATAGGAGTGCACAGGCCAAGGAAAGGCAGTCAACTCCTCAAAGGCAGCAAGGCAGGGGCATCCCTTTTCATAGGCCTTTCTACCAAGCACAGGCCTCCTCTCCTTTTTCCCAGAGGGGGTTCTTCAGAGGGAGAGGCAGAAGGGGGATGAGCAGGTCTGCATCCACCTCTTAGCCTAAGGCTCTTGCCAAGCAGACACCCTGCTATGTTAGCCCGGGTCGACTCCCCCATTCCTGTAGGAGGCAGGCTGGCTTACTACTTCCAGGACTGGAAGTCTGTTACCTCAGACCAGTGATTCTTGGAGGTAGTAAGCCAGGGACTGGCTCCCAGCTTCAAAAAAATTCCCAAAGCTGAGAGCCAGATCTTTTCCACCTGCAATTATCTCCGAAACCATTTCCCTAGAGGCAGAAGTTTCATCTCTACTGGCCTTAAGTGCCATAGAGAGAGTTCCTACAGTTCACAGGGGTGAAGATCTGTACTCCAGGTACTTCCTTACCCTGAAAAAAACAGGGGAGTGGCGGCCCGTCCTAGACTTAAGATACCTGAACAAACATCTGTTAAAGCCAAAGTTAAAAATGGTGACTCTGGAAATAATTCTTCCCTTTCTAAGGCCAGAGGACTGGCTAGCTTCCCTGAACCTAAAGGATGCTTACTTTCACATTCTTATCGGGTACTCCCACTGAAAGTACCTCGGGTTCGAACTGCCTTCAGGCCATTACCAGTTCAGTGCAATGCCTTCGGCCTAACATCAGCTCCAAGGACATTCCTAAGGAGGAAGAATATCTTCATATTCCCGTACCTGGATGACTGGCTCATTGTGGGTCAGTCTACAGACCAAGTCAAGTCAGATTTAAAAGTGACCCAGCAAGTGCTCACTTCTCTAGGTTTTCTTCTCAGTCTTCCCAAGTCAGTTCTCAAGCCAGTACAACTTTTGACCGTCATTGGGTAGAACTGGACACTGTCAAAACAAGAGCATTTCTCCCCTTGGTAAGGGTAAGGGCCATCATAGAGTTGGCTTTTTCCTTCCACCTTCTGGTTTCTCGACCAGCAAGGCACTTCCTTCAGCTTCTGGGCCACATGGCAGCTTCTACTGCAGTGGTCCAACTGGCCAGATTTCAGATGAGGGATATTCAGTTTCACCTGAGGGCCTTTTGGTCTCAGAAAAGAGATCCTCTTACCAAACTTATTTCAGTGACTCAGACCCTGATCCAGGCTCTTCAGTGGTGGCAGGATCAGGACAGTCTCAGGCAAGGGGTCTCATTCATCACTCAGTCTCACTCTGTGGTTCTAACCACAGATGCTTCTCTCCTAGGGTGGGGAGCTCATCTGGGGACTCTCACAGCCCAAGGAGTATAGTTCACTCAGGAGTCTCTTCTCCACATCAGTCTTCTGGAGCTCAGGGCAGTTTACCTGGCCCTGCAAGCCTTCTCACAATCAGTGCAGAACAAGGTGGTTCAGGTCAGGACAGACAACACCACCACCGTGTGGTATATCAACAAACAGGAAGGCACTCGGTCTACAGCCTTGTGCACAGAAGCCATGAAATTATGGCACGTGGTTTATTCTCTACAGACCTCTCTGGTAGCAGTCCACCTCCCAGGAAAGGACAGTGTGCTAGCAGATGCATTGAGCAGGATTTCCCAGGGCCATCACGAATGGTCCCTGGATCCCCTAGTGTTAAAAGTGATTTTTTCAAGGTGGGGGCACTCCAGAGAGAGATCTCTTTGCAGTCCCAGACAATCACCAACTTCCTCTCTTCTGTTACTGACCCCCAGTCTTGGGCTCAGTCTCTCTGGATGCTCTGATTCTGGATTGGGAAGGGACATTTCTGTAAGCCTTCCCTCCTTTTCCTCTTGTGTTCAAGGTTCTGATCAAGATAAGATCACAGTCTTGCAAAGTGATCCTGATTGCTCCAGACTATGCCAGGCAGCCTTGGTATCCCCTGTTGCTTTCCCTAGCAGTCCATCTTCCCCATCTCTTCCCAGAAATCACAACCAGTTAACCTCCTCTCAGGGGAGAATCTGATATCCCAACCTGCGGTCTTTCAATCTCAAGGCATGGCTCTTGAAGAGTTAGAATATGCAGGTTTTCACCTCTCTCAAGGGGTTCTGGACATTCTCAAAGCCTCTAGAAAACCCTCCACCAGAAAAACCTATAATTCCAAATGGAAAAGATTCAGCATTTGGTGTTCCAAGAAGCATATAAACCCAGATACTGCTGACTTGTCTACAGTTCTGGACTGCATGGTTTATCTTAATGACCTAGGCCTCAGACCAGCTCCCCTCAAGGTACACTTGTCAGCTGTTTCTGCTTTTCTGTCAGTGGGAAAGCCCTCCTCACTGGCATCTCATCTTGTTTTCTGTAAGTTTTTTAAGGGATTGCTTCATACCCATCCCCCCTTTAGGGATCCTACTCCTGCTTGGGACTTTAATATTTGCATTGCTCAGTTTATGCAACCCCCTTTTGAGCCTCTGTCTTCAGCAGAGCTTAAGTACTTGACTTGGAAAACTGTTTTCTTGGTAGCTATTACCTCTGCCAGACATATCAGTGAATTGCAAGGTCTGTCAGTGGAGCCTGATTTTATCTCATTCCATAGAGATAAGGTGATCCTTAAAACCAATAGGAGGTTCTTACCGAAAGTGGTTTCAGGTTTTCATTTGAACCAGTCCATGTCTGTCCCTGTTTTATTCACTGATCATTCTTCTTCAGGAGAAAGAAGATTACACTGTTTAGATGTTAAAAAGGCCCTTGGCTACTACATTGAACATACTAGCGCACTCAGGTTTGACTCCATCCAGTTCGAAACATAGAAACATAGAATTTGACAGCAGATAAGGACCGCTTGGCCCACCCAATCTGCCCATTTCCCTACCTACTGGATAAGCTGCAGATCCTAGTTAACCAGCAGCCTACTTCTTCCTACCCTCACCCCCTAGAATTGCCTTATGACTGTCCCATGCATGCTTGAATTCCACCACTGATTTTGACTCCACAACCTTCTCCGGAAGGCCATTCCATGCATCCACAACCCTCTCTGTGAAAAAATACTTCCTTAAATTACCTCTGAGCCACTCCCCTCCATCTTCAAATTGTGCCCTCTTGTTCTTGCACACCTCTTTTTTTGAAAGATGCTACCCTCTTGGACTTTGTTGATTCCCTTGAGGTACTTGAACGTTTCTATCATGTCCCCCCTCTCCCTCCTTTCCTCGAGGCTATACATATTAAGCTCCTTTTGTCTCTCTTCATATGTCTTCCGGTGCAGACCCTGCACCATTTTAGTTGCCCTCCTCTGGACAGCTTCCATCCTGTCTATGTCTTTGTGGAGATTGGGTCTCCAGAACTGCATGCAGTACTCCAGATGGGGTCTCACCAGCTGTCTGTACAGAGGGATAATAACTTCCTGTTTTCTACTGGTGATGCCTTTCCCTATGCATCCCAGTATCTTCCCAGCCCTCCTTGCTGCCCTCTCACATTGCTTGCCCACCTTTAGGTCATCTGATATGACTACCCCCAGGTCCCTTTCCATTTTTGTTGTTGTTAATATCTCACCCCCCATTGTGTATTCTTCCCCTGGGTTTTTGTTTCCCAGGTGCATTACCTTGCACTTCTTAGCACTGAATCTAAGCTGCCATACATTTGACCATTCCTCTAACCTTGCCAAGTCCCTGCCTCATCCTTTCCCCCCCACCCTGTGCATCAGCTCTGTTGCAGATCTTTGTGTCATCTGCAAAGAGACATACCTTTCCTTCCAGTCCTTCTGCAATGTCGCTTATAAAGACATTGAAGAGGACCGGTCCTAATACTGAACCCTGCGGTACCCCACTAGTAACCCTCCTTTCTTCTGAGTGGACTCCATTTACTATTACTCTCTGTGTCCTATTCTCCAGCCAATTCTTTGCCCAGGCTGTCATCTTGGGACCCACTCCCAAGCTGGCTAACTTGTATATTAATCTTTTGTGTGAGACTGTGTCAAATGCCTTGCTAAAGTCTAGGTAGGCCATGTCCACAGCCCTTCCCTGATCTACTACTGTGAGTTGTTCCTCACTTGTGGGGAAGGGCAAGCCTGTCACTAAGAGAACTGTTGCCAGGTGGTTTGTTTGTCTGTTGTATACAATTCTGCTATGAGAAACTAGGCAAAATACCACCCTCAGGCCTGAGGGCTCATTTGAATAGAAGTACAGCTGCTTCCCTGACTGCTGCCAAGGATATTGCCTTACTAGAGATATGCAAGCAGCCACCTGGAAAACAGTCCATACATTCACCAAGCATTACTCTCTAAATATTTAGACTAGGAGTGATGCTAGATTTGGTACAGCAATACTGCAGAGGCTATTCCCAAAATAGGTTTGATTCCCTCCTCCATGGAGGTACTGCATGGTAGTTTGCATATGTCAGAATACAGCAAGACTTCATGTTGTTTGAAGAAAAAATTACTCATCTTAGTAACTGTGTTTCTTCTAATGGAGTCTTGCTGTATTCTGACCTCCCTCCCTGCCTCCCCTCTCAGAACCTGGCTTTCGAGAAGTGGGCTGGCAGGTGCAGTGTTGCATCCCAGGGGTGCATTTGGGCACTCCCTCTTATTAGAGAGGGGAGAGTGGGTTTTATCTTTTGTTTTGATAGTCATAAGTTGTTCACTACCTAGTTTTTGTTTTGGATTTCTTGACTTGAATCTTTTGGGGGATCCAGAATATGTGGTTGCCATTTGGCTAGTTAAACTTTTACAGTTTCCACATAGTAGTATTAACTCGTAAGAATCTGATGGTTACACTTCAAAGTGCAGAAGACAGAGATTTAAACTGAGCTTGAGCTCAACGTTCTATGTCCTGCATAGAATTTAACTCTGTCCTCTCTGGAGCAGTTCAAGTGCTGGGGCTAACTGCATACGTCAGAATACAGCAAGGTTCCATTAGAAGAAACACAATTACTAAGGTGAGTAATTTTTTCTTCCTTTCCTTGGTCGACACCATGATACAGATTCCTGCAATTTGTGCTTTTCTATGGACTACTGCACCTTGGAAAACCACTTGGTGAGGTTGGGGCAGGACTCCCCAACCTTTGGAGGGTGGCGTCACACACAGGACTCCACGTCCAGATCCCCAGGTGCTTCCCCAGAGCCCCTCTGGTACTGTATGTACTGAGGGAGCCCAGCCCTCTGCTGCACCTCATCTCATGGGGATGGGAGGCCTGAGTAAAGAGTCGGCAGGACATCCTGCCTCCTTTGAGGGGCGGTTGTGCACTGTTTAAGGTCTAGTGCCCTTTCATGGGCCCGGAATCTCTGGTGGCTTCTTTGGTGCCATGGTTGTGTACTGTCTTGGCTCCTTGTCTGTTAATTTTGGCCAGTGAGCAGGGTGATACTGGGTCCCCTCCTGCTGCTGCTCACGACACTGGGAGAGGAATGGTCTTGGGAGGGCCACCCTGACGGTCTCCCTGATCTCATCCTCCAACTTGGAGGATGAGGATCTGGATGATCCTGAGTGGCGCCCTGGCTCCATGGAATCGCAAGACCCTTCTAGGCCCTGTTTGTGGCCGTTGGTGTCAGAGGAACCTGGGAATCTCCCTCGTAATACCAACCACAGTGCCGCCTCCCTGGCACCCCATAGTGCTGCTTGCACCGAGGATGACTCCGGTGCTGTCTTTGGCACTGGAGAGGTGGGTGGTGCTGTGATCGTTGCTGTATTCCGGTTTTGGGTTTGCAGCGCTGGGCTCAATTCCAGTGCTGTCGATGGTGCTTGGGGGGGGGGGTTGGTGTTGCTTGTGTTGCCGACCTCCTCGATTTGTGCTCTCTTTGTGCCCTGATGGCTGTTAGGCCTCCTTTGAGGGTCATGCCCTTTTCTGGCGGGGTGAGGATGGAGAGGTCCAGGTCGTCAGGAGCTTTAGAGCTCACTCTGGCTCTCTCTCTCCTCATCTGTCCAGACTGGGTCTGCAGCAGGTGGGGACAGGGACCACCCTTCTGGACCTATGTGGCTCTGGTTCCACCACGGAGTCTCCCCCAAGGACCCACCCTGTCCACCCTTCTGTAGCTGGGCATTCATTAGTGGTCGAGATGCACAGCCCTCTCCCTCAGGAGAGGTCCCCTGCCCGCTCTCGAAGCCCTGGCAGAGAGCCTGCCTTGGTCCGCCAAGATCTTTCTCCTCTACGTACTCCCCCCCCAGGTTGTTTTGCTCTTCAGGGCCTCTCACTTGGGAGCAGTTCAGGGCCTCGGTGGGTGCATTCCCCACATATCTTAGGGCCATGGGCCAGCTTGTCTTTAGACCAGTGCTTCTTGCTCTGCCATCTCCTGAATGCAGCTCCTCAGCATCTTCATGTCCCTCTTCTGAGGGAGAAGATTCTTTGGTCCACCTCTCCTCAGATGTTGATCTCTCCAGTTATCAGCGGTTCTTCATGGGGATGCTGCAGGACCTGCACCTAGATCATTTGGCCATGCCCAGTCCTGCCCAACCGACGCTGTCTCTCCTTGGGGAGTACAGTGCTGACTCTGTAGTCATCCGTCTGTGGCCCCAGCCATTTACGGAGGCATTGCAGAACATCTGGTGCTGTCCCTCTACCCCGTCTCCAGCCCCACGGGACATCCAGTGCAGGTATTGTGCACCCCTGGGATCTCTAAGAGCCATGCCACACCCAGCCTCTGGTGTGGTGCTCCTGGACACTGGCACTTTTTTTTTGCCTGTTTTTACATTAGCACTTTATACTTATCGGCCACTAGAGGGAATAAGGAGAAACCTACTGCACTATTATTTTCCTCCCACTAATCCACTCTCAGACCCTCCTTTTGCTACCCCCCTGTCTGCCCTACAGGCTCCACCCCAACTGATCTGTCCAACCAATTACTGTTGCTATAAGGCTGCCTGTCCCACTTAAATAGCTTGATACAAACAAGTTCTCTGAAACACCTTTGTTCCTATTGAAAGCTAGGGGCCGCTAACAAGACACCCAGCCTAATCTAACATTGCTCACCAGCTGAGTACCATCAGTCATTTTCATCTCCTCTGGGCATTTAACCTATTGCCCCCCCGGTCATACCTCTTTCCATTAAATTTTTAACTTCTCAGTCTTCCCACTCAAAGCTCTGCTTTTTTGCATCTAAGGTCTGGATGTCTCATGCATGCTTGGGCTGCACTTGATGAGCTGTAACTTAGTGGTTGTTTGTCTCCCATTCTAATAGCAGTGGACTGATGAAATACAAATGTTCACTCCCAATCCTGTTATCGTTAACCAGGACTCACAAATTCCTGTTCTTTTGCCCAATTATGTAAGTTGTCTCCCACTCTGCAATGATTTTACCCACCCGATTTCTCCCTTTAATCCTTCTCTTACATTTTGTTTCCTTACCCAGAGCACTCATCCCCTTTCTGACTGTTCTTTTACCTCCTTCTGACTGTTCACCTTTGAAGCTTGACCCTAGATGAACAGCCCCCTTGAGAACTCTCAGCTATGGAATCCCCAATATTGTCATCCTCCCTCATACCCCTAGCTTAAGTCAGAGACCTTCCTTCCTCCCCTGTTGCTCTCTGCACTCAACTCTGCTGCCACTCCTGCTGTTTCACCACCCTCAATCTACCAAATACATCAGACATGCTTGCACCGACAAGCATATGAAACTTTGCAAAAATTGGAGGCTAACTCATTTCATAGTTTTACTTCTCTTCCTCTCTGGGTATGTGCACCCCAGCCCAGGACCTGTAACACCTGATCTCACCCATAAACCCCAAGCTGGCCATAAGACATTTTTCAGCATCACCTACTTCAACATTCAAAGTATCCGTGCTAAAAAAAATTCCCTTTGAAGCCTGGGTCGAGTTCAACAATTTTGACATCATCGCCCTATCTAAGACCCGGCTAACCCCCAAAATTCCATTGCACGAAATGGCACTCAAAGGTTATTCCAGAATTAGAAAAAATGGACTCAGAAAAGGAGGAGGCAGCTGCCTGTTTTTTGTGTCAGAGAGGCTCTCCTACACTGAACTACACCTAGACACTGATGCTTCTATGCTTGACTCCCTCTCCATAAATCTAGTTATAGGCAAAAGCAAAAATTTAACTATCACTTCTGACTACTTACTCTCGGAAACACTATTTTCTGAGCTTGAATCCCTCATCTCAAACAAATCCTTTCCAAGTAATAGGGAATTGACAGTAGCCAGTCCGACTGTGCCAAAGAGCTGCTGGCCACCTCAGAACTGCACCAAACAATATCTACCCCACCAGAACAAATTATAAAAATGGGAAACAGCTCTACCATTGACTGGACCATTGCCTAGAATCCCATCAGAATGACAGCCGCATGTGTCCTCCCTGACTCCATCAGCGACCACTGTGCTATTTTCTGTTGCTGGTGAGCCAGAGCCCCTAAATATGCTCCTAACTACATCCTCACGAGACAATTAAAAAAAAAAAAGTTAATTTAGAAGAACTTTCTCTTGCATTTAAATTAGCTGATTGGTCCTTTACAGCTGATATAAAAAACATTGACCACACTCTTAATGATTTTACAAAAACATTTGACATCTGCGACACCTTCTTCTCCAAAAAGAAGATCAGAGTTTGCGGATGATCTAACGAGTGGATTACTCCAAATCACCTCAGACTTTTGCGCTGTAGAGACAAAGTTTGGGCTAGGTACAGGAAATTACCCTCCCCCACTCTCCTCCAGGAGTATAGAACACTTGAAAACAAGTGCAAGTCAGCGGTTCAAACTGCGAAAATCAACCACTTTAAGAATAGTCAACTCTACACCAGAGCTAATTCCAAGCAACTCTGGGGGCACTTTAAGCTACCTCTTGGGTAAAGAAAAAAAGTGCGAGCAGATCTCACTCCAGTCGGAAGAGAGATTAACAAACAACCCAGTATGCATGGACAACTTGTTTAATTCCTTCTTTGGGGACCTAGACAAGTACAAGACCCCATTATCCCCCTGTACAGACAGTTGGTGAGACCCCATCTGGAGTACTGCGTCCAGTTCTGGAGGCCCCACCTCCGCAAGAACATAGACAGGATGGAGGCAGTTCAGAGGAGGGCAACTAAAATGGTGCAGGGTCTGCAAGAGAAGCCATACGAGGAGAGACTAAAGGAGCTTAATATGTACAGTATACCCTTGAAGAAAGGAGGGAGGGGGAAACATGATAGAAATGTTCAAGTACCTCAGTGGAATCAACAAAGTCCAAGAGGGTGGCATCTTTCAGAAAAAGAAATGTGCAAGAACAAGGGGACACAATTTGAAGATGTGAGGAAGTATTTTTTCACAGAGAGGGTGGTGAACACATGGAACAGCCTTCCTGAGGAGGTTGTGGGGTCTAAAACTGTAGGAGAATTCAAGAATGCATGGGACAGATATAAGGCAATTTTTGTTGGTGGTGTAGGAAGAAATAGGCTGTTGGTTAAATAGGACCTGCAGCTTATCCTCTAGGTAGTGAAATGGGCAGACTAGGTGGGCTAAGCGGTCCTTATCTGCTGTCAAAGTCTATGTTTCTCCTCAGACACCCCCAAGCAGCCCTAAAATCCTACCCCTTCCCTGTAAGCTTCCAACCCCACTTTCTACTTCAAAGCACTCTCACCCCATTGATACCATAAAACTTATAAGAGAAAACGACCCTAGACCTTCCACCGGGCTGGATGGACTAGAGATTAGCATCCTTAAACTTATAATTTATGACACTGCTGCTCCTGTCACCAATATCCTTAATTTCTCCCTCTGTTCTGGTAACCATCCCCGCGGCCTGGAAAACTGCATCCATCAGGCCTTGGCATAAAGCTGGCTCCAAACAGGAAGTAAAGGGCTCTCGGGTTCTCTCCGCATGCTATGAGTTGGATGATGGGCTACCTGATGGGTAGAAAGCAGTGCACCTGCTTTAACAAGGTTCTCTCGGAGCCTAGAGCTGTGACCATCGGAGTTCTCCAGGGATCGGTACTTGGACCTCTCCTATTCTCACTTTTTATTAATCAACTCCCACGGGTGACCTCTCGTTGCCAAGTCATGCTTTATGCAGATGACCTTGTGCTAGTGGCCCATGCTCGTAATGCTGCTGACCTTAACCAGTGCCTATCTGAAGACTTCAGCAGAGTCTCGGCCTGGATTACCAACCATAGACTGGTATTGAATCCTAACAAAACTCAGGCCATGCTCTTTGGTTCCACGGCCAAGTTAAAAGCCCCATCAGCTATGCTCAAAATAGCTTGTGATGGAGGCCCCCTGTTGCCAACAGCGAGCTCAATTAAATATCTTGGGGTCACCCTCGACCCACAACTTGACATGGAAGCCATATCCAAAACATCTGCAGAGCCACCAGGTGTAAGCTTGGCCTTGCCTACAGGGCCAAATACAACCTGACTCGGGAGCGAGGCTGGCACTAAGGGTGCTTCTCTCCCTCCCTTAGTTATGGATACCACCCTATTTGCCAGGTCACCTCAAATCCATCTTAATCGGTGGAACACGGCATATAATGATATTGTCAGTTTGTACTTGCTGCTCCCCAAACTCACCCACCGATGTGAGCTCTATGACAAACTCTAGGCTGGCTCCCTCCCTCGGGTATTCACTGATCCTTGGTGTGGAAACTTCACCAGGAAAGTGCTTGCCCGGGCATACCGTCGGGACTGGCGATCTCATCCCAAAACTGGACGCCATCCCCCTACCAGCTCAGGTCACAGACCCGAGTTGTTGTAAAGTTACCCCTACTGGACCCTTTATGGGGGATCGTGACTTTGCCGCTTTTGTGCCTAGGCTCTGGAACTCCATTCCGACTCTGTTCGCTTCTGCCCCGTCCTGTGGGACTTTTGCTCCTCCCTGTGGTCCCACCTAAAACAAACGACAAGATGTGACTGCTCCTAGTCTCTGTAATGTAATACTCTGCAGTCCACTATTGTCCACTCTGAGTCCATGATGATCTATGAAATATGTATTCAGTGATTCTAATGTCTATCTATGTCCTGTAACAATTTGTACTATGTGTGGCAGTATCTCTGCCCTTATACAAGCGTTGTTATAGCTGTTTTTTACTGTATCATGCTGTTTTTCCAATGTTGCCATGTATGTATACTGTATGTTTTGTGCTGTCCCGGGTCATTCCTGAAAATAGGCATACTACTTGTGTAGTGTACTTACCCAGTAAACAAAAGCTAAATAAATAAAATAAATAAATTACAGGCCCATCGCACTTCTCCCCCCTCTGTCCAAAATCATGGAAAAAATAGATCATTCACAAATCACTGAGCACCTAAACAAATATGACATCCTTACTGAGGCTCAACACAATTTTAGGGCTAAACAGAACACAGAAACTGCTTTCGTTAGATATAGACAGGACTCTTACAAGGCCATGGATTATGGTCTTTACATGGGTGAGGTTTTCGTAGACCTTACCAAGGCTTTTGACTTGGTTGACCACAACCTTCTTCTGTCTACACTTGCCCTTCTGAATTTCTACGCAGACGTTAACTGGTTTGGTACTATCTCAATGCTAGTTTCCACAAAACTGTCATTAAGGGATATCTTTCGTCCGAATGCCTTATTAAGTATGGAGTTCCTCGAGGATCTACACTTGGACCCCTCCTTTTTTCTGTGTTCATAAATAGCTTACCTTCCATCTGCTCCCATACCGGTGTTATCCTGTAAGCGGATGAAGCCGCCTTATGCTAGAAGGACGCAAACCCCTCCACCGTTCTCTCCAAACGTCCAACAGATTTTCAGTGTCTCCACTCGGTATAGTCCTAAACTCCAAAAAAAATTTGGTGTATGGTTTTCTCCGGTACGTGTAAACCTTTTAATTTAAAATTTCAACCTTCTAGATAATGATGACATGATCATTGAGTGGGTTAATGAATTTAAATACCTTGGTATTATTCTTGACACACACCTCTCTTTCTGCCAACGCATAACCCAATTAATTAATAAAATCTGTCAGAGACTTTGGCTCTTCTATAGGATCAGGCAATTCCTCACCCCAGAATCAAGAAGCTGCTGGCTTCCAGCTTACTGCTATCTCTCCTTGACTATGGTTCCATCATTTACTTCCCTCAGGGCAATTCAGTCATGTTCGGTAAGCTCAAAATGGTATGCAGTAATATTGTCAGATTTGTGACTGGGCTTCTTCGTCGTCCCCAAAGCTGTGCCCTCTAGGAGAAAGTACATTAGTTCTCCCTAGAGGACAGGTTCACATGGAAGGCTTCCACGTTCATCTACAAAGTCCTTAATAATATCCTTCCCACAGTGTTTCATCTCTGTTCAAGAAGGCTTGCACCACCTATCTTACTAGGAACACTGCCTCATCCCCTTTTTGGGTCCCCTACTGCAACACCTCTTTGGGGCAGAGATCACTTACCTACAGAGGTACCAGATTTTTTAACAGTCTTCCCGTAACCTTGTTAGCAGCCCTTCCCTTGGCACCTTTAAGGTCAAACTAAAGGAGCACCTACTTAATAAACCGTCTTGCAACTGCCATAGGTACTGTATCTTAATTTTCCTACCACTGACCAGCGCAATCCCTAGGTCACTTGTTCAATTTTCGGTTGGAATTTTTCCCTCTCTTTTCTCTTAACCCCTCTTTCTTGTCCACCTGACTGCTTCCATGCCTCTTTTTCCCTTCTGAGTTCTTTCAGAATATATCCTGCCTTGGCCCATGTATTTGTACATTTTGTTTAGACTTGCTAATATACTGTAGCTGCTATACAGAAGCCATTTTGTACGTAACTGAAATTCCTGTATACGTTTTTGTCTTTGTATTTTCAAACCCCAGAAAATCTTTACTGTATTCTGACATATGCAGTTAGCCTTCACCATTCAACTGCCCCGGAGAGAAGTGAGTTAATAGAAGCTATGCTAATAGTGGAACGTTGATAGGCTCGAGCTCAGTTTTCAAACCACTGTCCCTGGTGCAGTCTATGCAACTGTCAGATTCTGTACTCTGCCTGCCTAGTAAGATGCCTCGGAGACTTCTCCTTCAGCTGTCTTGAAGATTTTACTTTATTTTCTCGGTTTTCTTAGTACCGATTAATTTTGTTTAGGTTATTTCAAAGCACTGTCCTTGGTATAGGTAGAATTGTCTAGATTTCGTGTTATTTTGGTAAATCTTGTGGTTCCCAGCAACCGAGAAGGAACTGGACCCCTTTCTTTCTTTTTTAAGGTAAAGTTCTTATTTTTTCTTAAGTTTCTCTGTCAACCAGATTCTCCTTTTTTAGTGTGGGTTTTTTACCAAGTTTTGTCTCGGTTTATCGGTCACTGAACCGACCACAAAAAAACCCCCAAAAAACATAAATACAGTTTACAGAGAATTCTTAGTTTTTCCTGACCCACGCTTTATTTGTAGGTAATGTCACAGACTCCTAAAAGGAGAACCGGCCCTACGGGTTTTCAGCATTGTACTGAGTGTGGAGAAACATTTGCCAAGGCTGATCCACACCTTATTTGTGTAGTCTGTCTAGGATTTTACCATCTTAAAATAGACTATGATATTTGCAAGAATTTTTCTCAGTCCACTCTGGACAGACGTTTAAACTGGTTGAAAAAAAACAATGTCTGAAAAAGTCACGGCTTCTGGACATACAGCTCCCTTACAGAGCAAAGATAAACCAAAAGAACCGGAGGGGAAGCCTTCTGACAAGGGTGAAACTCCCCCAAGAGCTAACAGGAGCGCTGAACCAGCTGCAGAAAAGAAGAGGAAAGAAAAGCATACAGCGCAAGAACCACAACCAAAAGAACTGACTGTTCCTACTGCTGAACAGATTGCAGATGCTTTCAGAATAATTCAGCTGCTGCAGTCCAGTACCCCGGTTCCGGTTACACAGAAGGAACTACAATTGTTTCTAACACCAGTTCCCTCTACTCTTCCTGGTTCATTTGAGAATGAACCTTACGAGGAGGAAGAAGATTATGGGGAACCTCCTGAACCAGAGGTTTCTCCAGAGAGGGAAGAGTTTGAATCACCTCCCAGACAGCCTGAGGATTATTCCTCACATTTTCCCTTCATGAAGAAGGTTGCAGAGGCTGTGGAGCTCCCCACTCAAGAAAGTACTGAGGAGGAGGAGCCGGATTACGTGGAGATGATGGACGTGCCAGCAACTAAGAGGTTGAGTCTCCCTGTCCATAAACCTCTGAAAAGACAAGCTACAAAAATCCTGCAAACTCCCACTTCTATCCCTCCTATGAATAAGAAGATGGAGAGAAAGTACTTGGTTGCCAAAGGAAGAGCTGAATTCCTTTTAGGTCATCCCAGCCATGAAGGGGTGGTGCAGGCAGCTGCCTGTGATAAAGCAGGCATACTTCTATCCTCCCATCCCCCTGAAAAGGATTCCAAGAGGATGGGTTCCATGGCAAAAAACGCCTGTTAAAGAACTTCCGTAGCTATCAGGCTAACCTCCTACATGGCTTATGTTTCCAGATATCAGAAGAACCAGGGTGTGAAATGAGTCTCTTCGTGGATGACTCCAAGATGGGAGCAGTAGTTGAGGGAGAAGAGGGGAGGTTGGCCCTGCAAGGGGACCTGTACACCCTGGAAAGCTGGGCTCACACATGGAAATTAAATTTCAATATCACCAAGTGCAAGGTGTTGCATCTTGGTCGGGGAAACCCTAAACACATGTACACCCTTGGAGGGGAGGCGCTGGAGGCCTCAATAGGGAAAAGAACTAGGGGTCATGGTGGATGCATGTATGAATAACTCTGAGCAGTGCAGGAGGCTGGCTAGCAAAGCAAACAGGATGTTGGGGATGCATCGTGGGGATCACCCTAGGAGCAAGGGAAGTGATTCTGCCGCTGTACAATGGACTGGTTAGACCACACCTTGAGTACTGTGTACAGTACTGGAGACCACACTTGAAGAGGGACATACAGCTCCTGGAGAGGGTACAGAGAGGAGGCAACTAAGATGATATGAGGGCTAGGGGATTTGACATATGAGGACAGACTTGAGGAGCTCTGCCTGTTTTCATTGGAGGAGAGGAGAGACGGGGGACACGATTGAGGTCTTCAAGTACCTCAAGGGAATAAATAGGGTAAACATGGAGGGGATCTTTAGACTAATGCAGGGAGGTATCACCAGAGGGCATGGTTTGAAGTTGGAAGGTGGAAGGGTGAGGGGGGAAAAGAGGAGGGTTTTTTCACTGAGAGGGTGGTGGACCCTTGGAATGCACTGCCTGGCGAGCTGGTTCAGAGATCCACAGTGGAGGGCTTCAAGAGATGGTGGGACAGACACAGAAAGTGGATGTATCAGATGATGGCCTGTCCCGGGGGGGTGGGGATGGATGAGATGGATGATAGGGGTTTCTGGAGCACAAGGGATGGAAGGGCCTCAGCACCCAACTAAGGATCTAAGGTTCGAGCAGACTCGATAGACCATAAGGCCTAATCTGCTGGCAAATAGTATGTTAGTATGTTAATTCAGTTATGGAGATGGCCAAGGCAGCCCACTCCCCACTGGCAAATGACCTCATGAAAGCTGCGAAGTGTGGTATTGAAGCTTCAGAATACCAATTCCACATGGCAGTGGATTCTAGTGATGCCATGGCTAGAGTAATGGCAACCTCAGTATCCCCAAGGAGGTTTGCTTGACTCGGGGCCACTAACCTATCTCAAGACACACAGGCTAAGGCCCTGGATTTTCCTTATGAGCCAACCTCACTGTTTGATGAACAGACAGAGGCCTACATGAAGAAAATGAATGAGTACAAAATGGTCTATAAAAGTGCAGCTGCTAAAGAGAGAACATCCACCCCCAGAAGCACCACAGTAGGTGAGGTAGGGGGAGACCTAACCCCCCCGCCTTTCTACCGTACCCAGGCTTTCCCAGCCTATCAGCAGCAAAGAGGATATTTCAGAGGCAGGGGAAAAAGGGGCAGCAGTCGTGCTGGACCCTGTCCTCTGCCCACTACCCAAGCAAAACAGAACCCCTGAGGGGCTTGTCAGGGTCGCCTCCCCAGTTTCAGCAGGGGGTAGGCTGGCTTACCACTTCCAGGCTTGGCAAATCATCACCAAAGACAAGTGGGTCCTGGAAGTGGTAAGTCAGGGCCTTGCTCTCAGCTTCAAGGTTATACCAAGGTTGAGGGCAAGGCTAATCAGACCTGCCACCCCAGCAGAGAAAGTACTACTGGAGTCAGAAGAAGCCAACCTTCTCCTCGAGAAGACAGTGGAACCTGTTCCCCTGGATCAGAGGGGCCAGTGTCTGTACTCAAGGTACTTCAACCCCCAGGAACTCTTACTGTATTCTGACAATATGTAGTATGGTCTCACCACAGGACTGCTCTGGAGCTAAAATGGTTAATGGAACCTATGCAATTAGTGGAATGTTAGGCTTGAGCATGGTTTTCAAACCACTGTCGCTGGTTGCACTTCCTGAAACCGTCAAATTCTTTACTCTGCTTGCCTCAATAAGACGTCTTCGGAGAGCTCTCCTTCACTTGCATGAAGAAATTTTATTTTCATCTGTTTTCGAAAGTACCATTTTTTTCTTTTGATTTTTGAAGCACTTAGACTCAGTCTAGATTTAGTGTTTATCAGGTAAGTTCTCGGTTCCTCGCAACCTGAAGGGAACCGATATCTATTACTTTTTCCTGAAGTGAACTTCAGTATATTTAAGCCTAATTCATGTTATCTGGTAAATAGTGTTCATTTGGATTTTGGTTAACTGAGGTAACTCTCGGAACTTACGGTTTTAAGCTAACTGGAACAAAAAAACAAGAGATAGGTTTCTTCTTGCCTAGATGTCACAGAAAACCAAGAAAAAAATGAGCCCTACGGGTTTTCAGCATTGCACCGAGTGTCAGGGACCATTTGCTAAGGTTCATCCTCATTTAATTTGTGTATTCTGCCTAGGGCTTGACCACCTGAAGGCAGAATGTGAAATCTGTAAAGATTTTCCACAGTCTACGCTTGAGAGATGACTTAAAAAGGCTGCAGGAAAAAATGTCCGCTTACCCAGCCTCAGACAAACCTGCTCCTCCTCAAAAGGAACCGGATGAACAGCCCTCTGATAGGGCTGATAGTTCCTCGGGAAGGAAGCGGATACAGCCGCTGAACCGGCTACCACAGGTAAAAGGAAAAAGAAGGAAAAACATACAACGCAGGAACTGCAACCGAGAAAGACCTCTGTTCCAACCGCTGAAGAGATTGGGAATGCAATCGGGATCATTCAGTCACTGCAACCTGGAACTCCGGTTCCAGTTGAAAAGCGGCTGCAGGCACAAACACTGGTTCAAAACCTCCGGTTCAACCTCTGTTCCTGGTTCTCTGGAACAGAGTGGTGAATTCTAGGAGGAGGAGGATGAGGATTATAGAGAGCCCATTGAGTGTGACATTTCTCCTGATCCTCACCGTGTGGATTCCCCTGACAAGGGAACTGAGGAATACATATTTCACTTTGCTTTCATGAAGCAAGTTGCTCAAACCCTGTACCTCCCCACTCAGGAGTCCACTGAGGAGGAGGAGGAGAAACAGGACTATACAGAGATGATGGATGGCCCAGTGTCAAAGAGACTACTGTTGTCCATCGATAAATCCCTGAAAAAACAGGTCAATAAAATATTGAAGACACCCACTTCTGTGCCACTAATGGACAAAAAACTAGACAAAAAGTATGGGTAGCCAAGGGCGGAGCAGAGTTCCTTTTTGGGCACCCTTGCCATGAGGGAGCGGTATAGGCTGAAGCTTGTGACAAAGTTGACATCCTACTGGCATCACATCCCCTTGATAAAGACTCCAGAAAAATAGACTCCATGACTAAGAAAACTTACCTGGGGTCCTCTCAGGCTTTTAAACAGGCCTCCTATATGGCCTGTGTCTCCAGGTATCAGAAAACACTCTGGAATACTGTCCTGGAAATAGCAAAGGCTGTCCCAGCTCCCATGGCAGCTGACCTGGAAGAGTCTGCAAAAAGAGGCATAGAAGCTTTTAAGGCCCAGTGTAGGATGGGTGTTGATGCCAGCGACACTGCAGCCAGGCAGATGGCAGTGTCAGTGTCTCTCAAGACGGTTTGCTTATTTATTTATTTTATTTTATTTATTTATTAGAACATCAGTTTAACAACCTTTGAGCCAGAGGCTCGTTTACAAAGGTACCTCGTCACAGAGAGGACAAAACAGTGCAAGCAACAAACATAGGGCAGACAAAAAATCAGGGTACATTTAGGAATCAGGCAAAAATACAGGCATATATCAAACGGAGTATACAACAGACTTACATGTGAGCTTTACAGAGTAGACAATATACAGTAGTTACATGGAGATTGATTTAGTAGACAGATAAAGGTAAGGCTGGGTGGAAGACATCAGAAGAGGAGCGTGGGGAGATAGTAGCAAGTGAAGGTAGAGCTGGACAGAAAGGTCAGAGAGCAGCTCAGCAAGCTTTGTCTGGAAGGATAGGAGGTGGCTTGGGGCAGCTACAGCTGCGTGTTGAGAGCAGGTGATTTCTAAGGCCAAATTTAAAATAAGATTACGAGGTGGCATCGGTGATTCCAGCGGCTCAGGACTACTAACCTGACTCAGAACACACAAACAATGGCTTTTGATTTTCCATGTGAGCCCACATCTCTGTTTGGAGAGCAAACAGAGGCTTACATAAAGAAAATGAATGATTACAAAACTGCTCACAAAAGTGCTGTTGCCAAAGTAAGGGCATCCACACCCCAAATGCACCATGCCAGAGGTGGTAGGGGAAGGCCCATTATAGGCCAGCCTTTCAGCCTTAGTCTTCCCCCTGATATTAGCAGCAGAAGGGATGTTTTAAAGGCAGGGACAGAAGAGACAGTGGCCATACTAGCCCCAGCGCACAGCCAGCAGCTTAAGCCAAGCAGGTACCCAGAGGTGTCTGTTCGGGTCACCTCCTCAGCCCTGGTAGGGGGCAGGCTGGCCCACTATCTCCAGGAATGGCAAACCATCACCACAGACAGGTGGATCCTGGAGGTAGTGGGCTCAGGCCTTGCTCTTAGCTTCGTTCATGCCAAAGCTAAGGGCAAGGGTTTTCAGATCTTCAAACAACATGAAGTCTTGCTATATTATGACATATGCAGTGAGTCCCAACCTTCGAACTGCTCCGGAGGTGAAAGAGTTAACAGTCCATGCCAGGCATGGAACTTAGAGCTCGAGCTCGGTTGAAAACTCTATCTGTTGTTCTTCAAACTCAAACTGTCAGATTCTTTACTCCGCCTCACTGAACAGTAGCTCCGGAGATTTCTCCTTCTGCTCGGTTCATTTTGTCAGTTAAAGTATAAGTTTTTCGGTTTTTTAACCGAAATTAAACCGCAACCGGTCGGTTCAAGCTCTATCTGTGGTATTTGTAAGTACTAGATAGGTTTTACATTTACTTTCTGTGTGGAACTTGTAAACGATTTCATCGGTTCAGTTTGAACCGATCAAGTTATTTTCTATTACATTACTGTCTGTTAGAAGTGCGGTTCCTGGTTCTTATCGGTTCTAAAAAAAACGGATTTCATTACGGTTTTTTCCACGACCCGTGACACAGTTGGGAACCGATAAGAGAGTCTTTCTTGGCAGATTGCCATAAACGGGCAAGTTTTTGGTTAGGCTGGCACTATGTCTGAGAAACCCAAAAGAAAAAACGGGCCCACTGGGTTTCAACACTGTGTTGTCTGTGGGGAAGCCTTTGCCAAGGCTGACCCCCACACCACATGTGTTTATTGTCTGGGGTTTGACCACCTCAATTCAGACTGCCAGATTTGTAAGAGCTTTCCTGCAGCTACCCTGGATAAGAGAGTTGGTAGACTAAGGGAACGGGAGGCCAAAAAGTCCGCTGAACCAGATGGCCAGCCTGTGACAAGGCAAATATTCCCTTAGCCTCTCACCCCCCTGACAAGGACTCCAGAAAGATAGATGCCATGGCAAAGAAACAGTACATGGCAGCATCCTTAGGACTCAGACAGGCAAATTATATGGCTTATGTTGCTAGATATCAAAAATCCAGATGGGATACTGTTTTGGCTCTAGCAAAGCAGGTCCCTGGCCAGCTGGCAAAGGAGCTGGAGCAGGTGGCCGCTGATGGTATTGAGGCATCTAAGGTGCAATTCCATGCTGCAGTGGACTCTAATGATGTATCATCTAGAGTCATGGCTACATCTGTGGCTCTCCGTAGAATGGCTTGGCTCAGATGTACTAGCCTGTCACAGGATACCCAGACTAAGGCCATGGATTTCCCTGTTATGGGCAACTCTCTGTTTGGGGAGCAAACAGAGAACTACATGAAGAAAATGGATGAATATAGGACCACCTATAGGAGTGCACAGGCCAAGGAAAGGCAAATCACTCCCCAAAGGCAGCCTCCCAGGGACAGGGGCAGGCCTTTTCATATGCCTTTTTACCAAGCCCAGGCCTCCTCTTCAGCTTATGCACAGAGGGGGTTCTTTAGAGGGAAAGGCAGATGGGGTGCAAGCAGACCTGCTTCCACCCCTCAGCCTAAAGCCCCTGCCAAGCAGGCACCCTGATGGGGTGCCCAGGGCCGATTCTCCACTACCTGTAGGGGGCAGGCTGGCTTACTTTGTCCAGGACTGGGAGTTTCTAACATCAGACAAGTGGGTCCTGGAAGTAGTAAGCCAGGGACTGGTTCTCAGCTTCAAAAAATTTCCAAAGATGAGAACCAGATCCTTTCCACCTGCAAATCCTTCAGAGGCTTTTGCCCTGGAAGCAGAAGTCTCGACCCTCCTGGCTCTCAGAGCTATGGAAAGGGTTCCATCCCTACACCAAGGCAAAGGATTGTATGCCAGGTACTTCCTTACCCCCAAAAAGACAGGAGAATGGCGGCCCATCCTGGAGCTCGGGTATCTAAACAAGCACCTTTTAAAACCAAAATTCAAAATGGTGACTCTGGGAATTATTTTACCCTCTTTAAGGCCAGGGGACTGGCTAGTGTCCCTGGACCTCAAGGATGCCTATTTTCATGTTCTCATCAGAAGCTCCCATCGAAAGTACCTCAGATTTGAACTGCCCTCAGGCCATTACCAATTTAGAGCAATGCCCTTCGGCCTCACATCTGCCCCAAGGGTATTCACAAAATGCCTGGCAGTAGCAGTTGCCCATTTAAGAAGGCAGAAAATTGCCATCCTTCCTTACCTGGACGACTGGCTCATAGTAGGCCAGTCCCCAGACCAAGTCAGGTTACATCTTCAAGTAACTCAGCAACTGCTAACTTCTCTAGGTTTCCTTCTCAGTCTTCCAAAGTCAGTCCTAGAACCTGTCCAGCTTCTCACCTTCATAAATGCAGAACTGAACACAAAAGAAGCTAGAGCCTTCCTTCCTCTGGAAAGAGCAAGGACCCTGATTTCCCTGGCTTTCTCCTTCACCCTGCAGGTCTCTCGACCAGCAAGGCACTTTCTACAGCTCCTGGGACACATGGCTGCTTCGACAGCAGTAGTGCAGGGAGCCAGATTTAAGATGAGGGACATCCAGTTCCATTTGAGAGCCTTTTGGTCTCAAAGAAGGGACCCTCTAACCAAATTAATTCCAGCGACTCAAACCCTGATCCAGGCCCTACAGTGGTGGCAGGACCAGGGCAATTTGAGACAGGGGTTCCCCTTCACCCCGCAGTCTCACTCCTTAATCCTTACTACAGATGCATCCCTATTGGGGTGGGGAGCTCACATGGGCGACCTCACTACCCAGGGATTGTGGTCCCCTCAGGAATCTCTGCTCCACATCAATCTGTTGGAGCTCAGAGCAGTTTTTCTAACACTTCAAGCTTTTTCCAAATCTGTTCAGAACAAGGTTATTCCGGTCAGAACAGACAATACCACCACAATGTGGTACATCAGCAAACAAGGGGGCACTCAGTCTACGGCCTTGTGCACCGAAGCAATGAAGTTGTGGTCTCTGGCCTACTCCCTGAACACCTCCCTTGTCGCAGTTCACCTCCCAGGCAAGGACAATGTCCTGGCAGATGCTCTCAGCAGGATTTCCCAGGGCCATCACGAATGGGCTTTGGATCCCCTAGTTCTGGAGGTGGTATTTGCCAGATGGGGCACACCCCAGATAGATCTTTTTGCAGCCCCAGACAATCACCAACTTCCCTTTTTGTTGCAGGCCCCCAGTGTTGGGTTCAGTCCCCTGGATGCCTTCCTTCTCAGTTGGGAAGGGAAGTTTCTGTATGCCTCCCCACCCCCATTCAAAATGCTAGTCAAAATCAGATCTCAACCCTGCAAGTTGATCCTGATTGCTCCAGACTGGGCCAGACAGCCCTGGTACCCACTCCTTATGTCCTTGGCAGTCCATCTTCCCCTGTGTCTTCCCTGGAATCACAATCTGTTATCCTGTGCTCAGGGGAGAGTTTGGTACCCGAACCTCAAATCTCTCAATCTCAAGGCCTGGCTCTTGAAGAGTTAGAGTTTGCTGACCTACACCTCTCCCAAGGTGTATTGGATATCCTGAAGGCTTCTAGGAAGCCTTCCACCAGGGCTACTTATAATTCCAAATGGAAGAGAATTTCCATTTGGTGCTCTGGAAAGCATATTTCCCCAGAATCTGCTGACTTATCCACAGTCCTGGATTATATGGTCCATTTAAATACTTTGGGGCTGAGACCAGCTACCCTAAAAGTGCACCTGGCAGCTGTGTCTGCTTTCTTATCAGCAGGTAAACCCTCTTCTCTTTCAGCTCATCCTGTATTCTCCAAGTTTTTCAAAGGGTTGCTTCACACCAACCTCCATTCAGGGACCCTGCCTGGGATCTTAATGTTTGCATTGCTCAGCTTATACAACCCCTTTTGAGCCTCTTGTCTTCAGCAGTTGTTAAGTACTGACTTGAAAACGTGTTTCAGTAAACATCACTTCTGGCATGCCGCATATGAACTACAAGCATTGTCAGTGGAGCCTGATTTTATCTCTTTTCACAGAGATATGGTAGTCCTCAGGACTAACAGAAAGTTCTTGCCTAAGGTGGTCTCAGATTTCCACCTTAATCAATCTATGTCTCTCCCTGTGTACTTCACTGACCATTCCTCCTCTGGCGAGAGGAGACTGCACTGTTTAGATGTCAAAAGAGCCCTTAGTTACTACATAGAACGTACCAAGGGTCACAGGTTTGACTCCCTCCAACTGTTCCTCACTTATGGTGAGGTTGGTAAAGGGAAACCTGCCACTAAAAGATCCATTGCCAGGTGGATTGTCTCTTGTATCCAATTTTGCTATGCAAAACAGGGTAAGGTTCCTCCCTCAGGCCTGAGGGCTCACTCTACCAGAGGTACAGCTGCGTCTCTGGCTGCTGCCAGGGTTTTTCCTATCCTAGAGATATGTCAAGCAGCTACCTGGAAAACAGTTCACACTTTTACCAAGCATTACTCCCTGGACATCCAGGCTAGGAGCGATGCTCGATTTGGCACAGCTGTGCTTCAGAGTCTATTTCCTAAAAAGGTTCTGTCTCTCCTCCATGGAGGTACTGCTGTGTAGTCTGCATATGTCATAATATAGCAAGACTTCATGTTGTTTGAAGAAAAAATTACTCACCTTAGTAATGTTGTTTCTTCTAATGGAGTCTTGCTATATTATGACCTCCCCCCCCCGCCTGCCCCTCTCAGAACCTTACATTTGGGGATGTGGGTGGGCAGGGCAGTGTTGGCACTTTTTAGATGCCCCTTGTTTTCACTCCTCCTTTTCGGGTGATCTTGTTAGGTTTGCCTTTTTTGGGCCCCCTGACTTGAGTCTTCGTTGTGGCACCAAAAAATGTGTTTATATAATTAGTAGCCAGTTGGCTAGTGTAGGTTTACAGCTTCCACACAGAGTCTTAGTGAGTTTTTGCTCTTAAAGATCTGACAGTTTGAGTTTGAAGAACAACAGATAGAGTTTTCAACCGAGCTCGAGCTCTGAGTTCCATGCCTGGCATGGACTGTTAACTCTTTCACCTCCGGAGCAGTTCGAAGGTTGGGACTCACTGCATATGTCATAATATAGCAAGACTCCATTAGAAGAAACAACATTACTAAGGTGAGTAATTTTTTCTTCTACCCCATCAGAAACAGCTCAGTTGGAGGAGGAAGTATCCAACCTTCTGTCACAAAGGGCTGTAGAGCCAGTCCCCGTGCCAAAAAGGGGAAAAGGCCTGTACTCAGTATACAGTACATCCTCACAACAAAGAAAACTGGGGAGTGGCGACCCATACTGGATCTCGGACATCTAAACAGACATTTGTCAATACCAAAGTTCAAGATGATGACTCTGGCAACCATCCTCCCAACACCAAGGCAGGGAGATTGGTTATCATTTCTATACCTAAAGGACACTTATTTCCACATCCCCATCAGGCAGTCTCACAGAAAGTATCTCAGATTCAGATTGCCATCAGGCCATTATGAGTTCAGGGCAATGCCCTTCTGACTGATTCCTGCCCCAAGGGTGTTCACAAAGTGCTTGGCTGTGGTTGGCACACCTAAGGAGTCAGGGGATGGCAGTGTTTCCCTGCCTGGATGACTGACTAGTCTTAGGTCAATCACTTCATCAGGTTGGGGTGCTCTGGCAGTCACACAGGATACTCTACAATCCTTAGGGTTCCTTGTGAACCTGAAAAAGTCAGTGCTAGAGCCAGTTCAGCTCCTGGAGTTCATAGGAGCTGAATTGGACACTGTAAAGGGAAGGGCATGCCTTCCACAGGGAAGAGTGGACAGCCTGGTGCAGCTAGCCAGCTCCTTCAAGCTGCACATCCCGAGGCCAGGAAGGCATTTTATACAGTTGCTGGGCCATATAGCAGCTTCAACAGCAGCTGTGTCAGGGGCCAGGTTTCAAATGAGATACATTGTTTCATCTCAGGTCACACTGGCATCAAAAAAGAGATTCATTGTCAAAGCTAGTGCCAGTTACAGGAACTCTCCTTCACACACTACAGTGGTGGCAGCAGATGGACAGCCTCAGACAGGGCATACCATTCTTGCATGAAAACCCCTCAATGGCGCTAACCACAGATGCCTCCCTCTTAGGATGAGGAGCACACTGCTCACGGCACATGGCTCAAGCAGGAGTCATTGTTGCACATAAATCTGCTGGAACTCAGAGCAGTCCTCCTGGGCATCGAGTCCTTCACCAGCATGCACCTGCCCCCATGCCCACAGCCGGGTCCATCCTACCTGGCCTTCCAGGTTCCTCTGCTCAGATCCTCTACCACATCGGAGTCTGTCTGTCTGAGAGCGCCCCAAAAGAGGAGGGGTGACCCCACCCTGGAGGGGTTAAGCGGGGGGTGCCAATTGTGAATAGAGGTAGAAGAAGAAGAGAGGAGGCACAGGTAGGAGGACTTCAGGCAGGATGCCTGAGAGAGGCCCCGCAGACCATGACCGGAGGGAAAAAGATTAGGAAAAAAAAAGATGGTAGAGCCTTGAACACAATTTCTCATGGGGGCTCCCTGTCAAGACCTCCACACTCAGGTGTGGAGCCAGGAGGAACTTTATCTTGTCATAAATATCTTAGAGATGAGAACTATCTTATAAGCAAAGTCCTGAAGGATGCCCTCTGCCTCAAAGTGATCCTACATCAGGCAGATGACAAAGCTGTGATGTTTTACGTCAGTAAGCAGGGTGGGGCGTTATCCTACCTCCTCTGCAGGAAGGCTGTGAGGTTGTGAGAGTGGTACCTCGAGCACAGTGCGTCACTTCAGATTTCATGCAGTCAGTTTTGACTAATGGGATAGTTCAGACTGGATCATTTTTGCGTCCACTCTAAACGCAAAACTGCCTCTATCTTGCTTCAGAAATCCAGACCCTGATGTTTTCTGTCAGGATGTGTTCACTGCAGTAGACAAGACACTCCCTGTACACTTTCCTCCTCTTCCCTTAATCGAGAGGGTGCTGCTCAAGTTGTAGGCACGGGGGGAGGGGGTGATTCTCAGTGTCCCAGACTGACCTTGGCAGATATGATTCGCATTGATCTACAGTCTGTCAGAAGTCCCCCCCATCCCCGCGCCCGAGGTGACTCACTCTATGAGCGGACCCTCTGACACAGGGACTTGAGTCCATCCTAGTCTGTGCTCCCTTCTTCTCCTTGCCAGGCTCCAGAGGAAATGGAAGTAGGCAAGTTTTAGGTTTCCCAGACCAATGCAGACATCTTCTAAGCTTGCATAGGCCTTCCACGAAGAGGGCTTACATGGCTAAGTGGAAACCCTTCTCTATCTGGTGTGCAAGTCCTGTCTGGACTCTTGGTTTGCCCACCAAGTAAGGTGCTGGGGTGCCTGTCAAATGCAGGTCTGCAGTACTCGGCAGTGAAGGTACACCTCTGCATGTTTTTGGTCTATCTTGAGCCAGTAGGCAACTGATCACTGGCTCAGTTACCGTTAGTCAACTTTTGCTTCTCTCTACTTACTTTGTTAACTCCAGAATGAAGGAGACGCTCCCTTCATTCTCTCGATGTTGAGGGTTCTGCGATTCTTCAACAACAGAATGAAGAGATACGCATCAAAGCAACTATTGTATCTTTGCACATGCCTCGGCTGGGTCAGCCTGTTGCCATGAGATGTTTTCTGTTTCGTTAGTAGCATGCCTTCGGCGCTACTAATCCATGACACAGGTCAAGTTGGAAGACCGGGTTCACTGAGGTTGCGGCTTTCCTGGCAGAGATTCGTAATATACCCGTCGCAGACATCTGCAAGGCTGTGAGTTGGAGCTCAGTGCATACCTTTGTGAAGCACTATGTTCTGGATGTCCATGCCAGACAGTTCACTTTCTTCGACAGGACAGTCCTTTTAGACTTCTGTCCTGAGTGATCTCTGTCTCCTACCGCCCTTCTCCGGGGGGGGTGGGGTGTTGATTTTTTAGCTCTTTACTTCGGTACTCTCCCACTAGTGTTAATGAGTGGTGGAGACTTTTAGTCCAGGAAGATATGGAATTTATGTGCTTACCGTAATTCCTTGATCTTCTTGGACGAAGTCTCCACCGCTCATTCACACGTCCACCCACAATCCCCCGAGCTCACTCGTTCTGCTTTGGTCTTCACTTCCTTGTTGTTTGGGCTGTGAAGATATTATTGAATTGACCCTTCTTACAAGAGTCATCCGGGCCTTCATATGCCCGGAAGTTAGGGTTAGGTTTTCTTTTCTTAGTTTACACTGCACTTCCTCAGTTGAAAAGTCACTGAAGCGGTTGGAGGGTCGACGCCGAGATAGCCTATACAGCACGAGCTAGTCTTGAGGAGCCGTACCTGTGTGGCCCTATCCCGGCCCTCCTGAAGATTCTTGGCTTCCGCGGGGTCCTAGCACCTCCGGCATAGTCCCACTAGTGTGAATGAGTGGTGGAGACTTCGTCCAAGAAGATAAAGAATTACGGTACGTACGTAATTTCCATTTTTGTACTTTCATATACTGTTATGACTGCCTATTGAATTGTATATTGCTGTTACCAATTGTTGTATCATACATTGTCATTTGTAATCTTTATCTGCTCATGCCTTTTGTCCCGGGTTGTTCCTGTAAATGGTCCTTTAGATCAGTGCACTCTACTCAGTCAACAAAATCATAAATAAATAATAAATGCTGTTACTGAGGGGTGAGAACACTGATAAACACTACACTTCTGTTATTTAAGAGGACTGCTTAATCGGGATGAAAAGCCATCCACCAAGGTGTCCTGATTAAGCAGCTTCTACTGTAACAGAAAAGGAAATTACAGTAAGTATTAAGGAATTTTCCTTTCTGGTGTAAATAAGTCAGTAATGTCCAGGAGAGGGTCTGCTTTGTCCCTGATGCTGTCCCAGAGATATTGTACCTTTGTACTGTGCTAGAATTTGTGAATCAGTTTATCTGCATGTGTTTCACAAAATGTGCATTACAGTGAATTGTAACCTGCCCATTTTAACCAGTTTAATTGGGATGTAATAAGTATTATTCAGAACATGAAATTGTGTCAGATGTAATTTAGCATTCTTAATATACGTATCGAGGTCTCACCAAATTTCCTCCCAGCTAAACTGAGCTTCAGGGAAGGCAGTGTTCCAGTAATGACGAGATCCATCTAAAGATGGGTGTATGTGTAAAAAAGGAAGGAGTACAGATGAGACATTGCATGGGGCTCTCTGGAGTGTTGAATGCCTGTTTTGAGGAGTTGCTGGTTGTTTACCCTCCAGGGAGCAGGCCCCAAATGGGTGGATATAGCATGGCTAGCTTGATGGAATCTGAAGGCCTCTAAATTAGGGTTACATGTGGTTTTAGTAGAGTTAAAAGGTAGGAGGCGTCCATCCAGCATCAGGTTGGATATAACATGGATGGTGGCATTTTTCAGCCAGTCTGGTGGTAGAGTCTTGCCTGCTGCTTTAATACATTGGGGTTGAGAAACAATAGTTGCCCTATAGCCTTGGACCAGTTAGGTTTCAGTTTGGCTCTCAGCAGATGAAGAATTTTAAGTGCGATACCAGTATGGCCGGCCCAGTGGTGCTGAGGGTTGAGGCGCTGGACGCCACATCTCGTGGCACAATGGCGACCTGGGTTCAGGAGCAGACTTGGGCCATCGGGGGTCAGCAGGGAAGGGAGAAGATTGAGCGTCCCGCGACAGCGCTCTTTCCTCTGGGGTGTGGAAGGGGATCACATTGCTCTGCAGTGGCAACTGGCGGAGGCCAGGGGCACTGCTGGTAGTGTGCGCAGTTGAGGGTCAGAGCACAGTGAGCGGCGGCACCTAGTGCTCGGATGCCATGTCATATCTGGCTCCGAGGGAGAGAAATGGTAGAAAATCATGGGACGGTCGCATCAGCGGATGACCATGCGCTACTCCCCCGGACATGACAGATGTGCCACCCAGGTATTAGGACCCAGGTCCCACGAGGGAGGGGTACTCTGCATGCCGACCTGCATGGAGGAGAGAGAGTGTCGCTGGCCAGAACAGGTCTGGGGGTGCGAATGCCTGTGGCCGGATGATTCGCTGCCCACTCCGCAGATGGAGAGTGTTGTCATAAAAAAAAAGTGAGATACCGGTAATGGATTTTTTAAGTTTATTCGGGAGGTTCTTAATAAAATATGAAATAGCTTAGTGAGAGATGTTTCATAGGTTTCATAGGTGATGCAGAGCTTTATTTAGACCGAAGTCCCTTATAGCTCGCAAAAGTCAGTAGTATCCCAATATGTGCGCGTCAGATTTCGTGCTTCTCAGTTTGGAGCCATATGAGGGTGTAAACCCTGTCTTCTTTGGAGGGTCCAGAGCAACCTGCAATAAGTACTTACTAGGGATGGGCGGATATCCGATCCGATAAAACAATCCGGTCGGATATCCATGATTTTTCGAAATTCCGATCGGAGCGGATAGTAGCCCTTTAAGAGGTCGGATCCCTTTATTTACTTTAATTACATGAGCACCAGTTAATTATGCACCTGATCACTTTTAAATTCCTATATAAGTGGTGCTTTGCTGTGAAGACAATTGTGCTGGGGGTGGGACGAGAGACCAACAGAGCAAAGCGTTCAACGCAGTGCAGAGGTGAGCGGGAGCTTTCATCTAGAATGGCAAACAAAAGTCTAGTATGGAATTTTTTTGTAGTTGACAAAGAGTCTGAGACTAAAGCTAAGTGTTGTCTCTGTATCACTCCAGCGTATATAAGTCGAGGCTCGTCTGTAAAAAGTTTTGGCACCTCTGGCTTGCTCAGTCATTTACGAAACAAACATAGAAAAGAGTATTCCGAATTGCAAACTGAAAAAGCTAAAGTGGAATTGGAGCGACAGGCTGAGTCCTTATGTGTGCTGCCAGCCAAGAAAATAATGAGGGCATTTGAAACAATCAAAAACTGCATTGCACGTTCAAAACCATGCCCCAGCGAACACCCGAAGGCAGTTGAAACAACCTGTGCTGTTGCTGAGATGATTGCCCTAGATGAGCAGCCATTTACAATTGTTGAAAATGCCAGTTTCAAAAGATTGATTGCAGTGCTTGAGCAGAGATATTGCTTACCCTCGCACAGTCATTTCTCCAAAATCCCTGAAATGTACAATAAACTGAGATGTAACATGCTTTTGGAATTAGCTAATGTTACCTCATTTGGCTTTACTACTGACACCTGGACAGCAGAGTGTTCTATTATATCCTATCTCAGCCCACTGGATAGATGACAGCTTTAAAAGGCATTCAGCCTTGCTTCATCTTAAGCACCTCTCAGATAAGCACACAGGGGAAAATCTCTCTAAAGAGTTTCTGCAAGTTCTTGACACCTGGGGAATAGTGCCCACGAAAAGGCACCTTGTCATTAGAGATAATGGCCCCAGCATTGCTAAGGCAATGACACTCAGTGCTGTGGCGAGTGCTGGTTGTGTTGCTCACACCCTGCAGTCAATCGTACATGATTCCATATTAAAGCAACGTTCCACTGAAGAATTGCTAGTAACAGGGCGGGCGATGGTATCGCATTTTAAGCATTCTGCATCTGCCACAGCTAAGATGACTGACCTACAAAAAACACTACAGGTGCCACAACATTGTTTAGTACAGGACATTCCAACAAGGTGGAACAGTACTTTTTACATGCTAGAGAGGCTACTCGAACAATGTAGAGTACTGACTGACTGTGCTGCAGAGTGCGAGACCAGAACCTTCAACTCTTCTCAGTGGTCATTGGCTGAAAATGTTTGCACACTTCTGAGAACATTTGAAAATGAAACATGCAGACTGAGCTCTGATAGTGCCAGCATTTCTGATGTGATCTCCACCGCTACCGTCCTATATCACAGTATTGAAAGTATTAAGGGCCCTGGGCTACTATCAATGAAAAATACCTTACTAGCGTCTATGGAAAACGACTGATGCACTACGAGTCAACAAAAGAGGTTGTTGTAGCTACAGTGCTGGATGCTCGATATAAAATTCATTCTTTGCACCAAATGTGGCAGAAGTTTTGCAAAGGCCATTCTTAAACAACTTGTGGATGAACTCACAGATGATGAGCTTGCCCGTAATTGACTCTGGAAGTAGAGGCAGATGATCCGTGTGAGGTGTACTTACAAAAGTAAGTATTACTTACTAAGTGTGGCTGGCCCAGTAGTAAAGGGTGAAATGTGGGAGTCTTAGGGCACCTGCCTGCTTAGGGCTGCTAGTTTATTATTATAGGCTCGATGTGTGGCTTTGCCTGACCAAATAAGTTTGGAGATTTTGGAGTGGTCTTAGTTGAACCATGTAAATGACAGGAACATATTAATCATGTGCAGTGCGTAGAGCAGTTTTGGCAAAATATTCATTTTAATAATGTTAATTCTGCCCCATAAGGTAAGAGGTAGATCTCTCCATTGGTCCAGGACCTGATTAATTTTAATGAGTAGGTCATGCAGATTAAGCTTCTTTAAAGAGCTAGTGGAACCAAAACAGATAGACCGGAAAATGATACAAATTTTTAAAGAAGCAGTCAATTGTAACCCTTTATGTCTGAAGTATTTTTCTTCTTCCTTTTGCGCATTAGAAAGTTTTTGGTGTGATAATATTTTGTTGGATGTGTGGAATAGCTCTCAGTCTGGCAGGTGGCATATCTATTTCTTGTCCCCCCACCACATCATCAGTATTGTGATCTCATAGACAATTACATCATAGGTGACTGACCTGGTAGCCACGCAGAGTAGCTGTTCCTAAGCAGCAGTGTTGTCACAGTCAGTGAGGTCTCAATGCTGATGATATAGTGGGGGGACTAGGGCTAGATATGTCAGCTGCCTGACAGAATGCTGTTTCACACAGCACACCTTACTAACATCAGGTAAATAATCTTCTAAGTAACCAAAGGGTAAAGAAGAAGTACCTTGGATATAAAAGGTAATAACTGACTGCTTTTAAAAACTAATATTAGTTTTAGGCAGTACACTAGCTTTTTAAGGCTTTGGGGTCCCTGGTTTATGCGATTCCTAGATGGTAGAGTTCTTCAGGGACCCATACCAGACTTGGGTCTAAAACCTACTGTTTCTGTACAGAGGCATTTAAAGATAAGACCATTATTTTATTCATGCTGAGTTTATAGTAAGTTCATAATCAGAAAAGTGGCCATATTCCTCAGTTGTGGCCAGGGCAGTGGTATAGATGTGTTGAGGTGTGTGACGTGTACTAAAATTTGTGTACTGGTATTTTGAATTGTTCTGTGCCTATTGGTATTTTACTCATGTCAGCATTAGCTATTAGTTTTCTTTCTTTTGGATGGCAGTCGGGTAAAAGAACAGGGAAAACTGTCACAAACTAGCATTCCAACCAGTCTACAGAAAAAACAGGCTGTGGTAGGAATGATCATGTCTAAAAAAAACAAAACAAAAAAAAAAAACAGAAGGCCTGGCCAGGAGAATCAGTGCTGCTGCACCTAGTATTTGAAAGAACACTGATGTGCGCCAGCCCGGTGGTGCTGGAGATTGAGGTGCTGGTCGCTACACCTTGCCCCATGCTAGGGACCCGGGTTCTGGAATGAGCCCAGGCCGCCAGAGGTCGGCAGGGGCGAAAGAGGATTGAGCAGCCAGAGGACTGCTCTCCTCTCTCGAGGGAGGGAGGTTAGTGTTCCCGCTCACTGACTGCCCTCTGGCAGTGGCCCAAGGGCAGTATAGGTTGGAGGGCACACACCAGCGTCCTTATACCATTGGGGAGGGGGATGGAAGAAAATGGAAAGACGGAGATGACAGGCTCCATGATGGCCACACCAGTGCCCGACCGGCCCCCGATGGCTGGATTTCACTCTGGGGGTTGGGTAAAGCCAGCGCCCCTTCACCCTGGCCCTGCCATAGGGGGGGACCCATGGGAGATCTAGGGGGGTGCCGGATCGGGGAAAAAGAAAGGTGCTGCCGGAGAAGGAGTCCCTCCAAGGGAGGGACTGGAACCACCTGTCGGGCTCGGGGAGCATAAAAAGCTGTATGGGAGAAAAAAAAGAAAACACTAATGTGCGCTCATGAGAGTTCATGTGAAGTCACAGCACAACGCAATGCATGACATCGCCACATCAACGAGTGTGCAGTCCGTCTAACAGGTGCAAAAACTGATGCTATCCATGACAACCGCTAGAAGAGAAAAAGGGTGCAACCCTAACTGTCAGACTAGCAGCAATGGTGGGTGTCTGCGTGGCTCAGTAGAGTCGCTAGCGAAGTAAACTCAGTGTCCAAACAGCAAGAGGCAGAATAATCAGAAAGTGAGCCTGTGCAAAAACCCCAGGCTTGGGCAAGACAAGGACATGAAAATCACAGTCCCCAAGCACAAAAATGAAAAGAAGTACCTCAAACACAGAAGAAGTCTCAAGCACCAAAGGCACATACAAGCTAAAAACAGTCCTAATAACAGTTCCTTTGGGGGGGGGGTCGGGGTCTGACGCCAATATAGATGCAAAGAAGAAAGTAATAAAACTGACTACGAGACCCTAACAGTCACCATGACAGTGTTCTTACCTGAGGTACAAGAAAAGAAAACAGAACTGGAGACCTGATAAAAGAAAACACACACCCTTCAAGATAGTTTGGCAGAATGTGGCCCCTAATCCAAGCACAAGACAGGCTGCGGAGACGAAGAAAAAATGCTGGTCAGCTTATTTGAAAGCCACAGCTGGCATGATTTTAAATTTAGGGGTGCTCCCTGTCACTAGGTAGCCCCAACCTGCTCAGCAGAATTGCAGCCCTCAGAATTAAATACCAAAAAGAAGATTTTTCTGCAGAGAAATCTTCTGTGCTGCTTCCCCTTCAATGACACAGCAAAGACTGGGGAGATCTTCATCAGGGATATCTCTTTCATCTGGTCACACCTATGGAACTTAACCGTCAGGTGCTAGGATGCTACGGAAGCCTTTTTCTGTTGCAGTCTATTAGGACTGCCCATACTGATGTCATCATCCCTGTATAGGCGTAGGCTGCCCCGCTCTCTCTTCCGTTCTTTCCTGACCTGGATGAAATGGTCCTAGTCTCCTCTCTGGTTTGCAAGATTCTGCTGTGATGGCAGGACACTCTCAATCTGTTGCGAGGAGTCTTCTTTCTCATCCCCTCTCCTGAGCAAGTCCTGACTACGGATACCTCAGGCACCGAACAGGGTGCTCACCTGGGCCATCTTCGGACACAGGGGTTCTGGTTCCCATTGGCAGTCACTATTCACATAAATGTGCTCGAGATGAGAGCAATCCTGTATGCCCTCCAAGCCTTTCAAAACCACTTGTCCCCAGGCCACCTGCTGGTGCAGTTGGACAACCTCAGTGTGGTGTACTATATCAACAAACGGGGGGAACATACTGTTACCACCTGTGCCAGAAGGCAATGTGAGACTGGTACTGGGCTCTGGATCACAACCTCGAATTGTCAGCCATCCATGTCCCAGGAGACCAACATGTCTTACAGACCGTTTAAGCAGATCGCAGTCCCGGAAACACGAATGGGAACTACTTTTCGTCCGTGGCGGAGGATCTGTTCAAAAGGTGGGGCACCCAGAACTGGACCTTTTTGCATCCCCTCTCAAGGCAAAACTGACACTTTTCTGCTCGCCCGATCCATGGCCTGGAGTTTTCTGGCGAGACACATTGTCCCTCTTCTAGAAAGGGAGGTTCCTCTACACCTTCCCCCCCTTTCCATTGATTTAGAGGGTGCTTCTCAAATTGCAGATGGAAGGAGCCTTCCACATACTGCTACTGCCCTTCTGGCCGCTACAAATCTGTTTTCCCTTGCTACAACAGCTAGTGGTGGAACCTGCAGTCCTTTTCCCACTCTGCCGGGACCTGCTGACGCAGGCTTAGAGGACCTTGATCCATCTAGATCTCAGGTCCATTCAACTGCATGCCTGGCTCCTGAGGACAATGCCATAGCTCGTTTGGGTGTTTCTTAGAGGGTAGCTGATGTCCTGGTGGCTGCCAGGAAACCATCCACCAGAGCCTCATACTCTATGAAGTGGGAACACTTTGCCATTTGGGCCTCCGCGCACCACTTAGACCCTTTCTCCTGTCCAGTGAATCAGGTTTTGGAGACCTGTTGTCTCTGACTCTGTTCTTAAATACTCATCCGTTAAGGTGCACGTCTGCCATCTCTGCCTTCCACATGCCAGTGAACGGTCGCCTGGTCGCCCAGTTAGAGGTGACGCGTGTGTCTTTGAGAGACATCCTTCATACGAAGCCCCCTGTTTGTAGTCCTGTCCCAGCTTGGGACTTGAATTTTTCAGTCAGCCGCATTCTGTGAGCTATGCTTTCTGTTGTGGAAAGCATCATTTTTAGTTCCCATTACTTCTGCTCGAAGAATTTTACAGCCACAGGCTCTCATGTATGAACAGCCTTATTTGATTTTCCAGAAAGACAGGGTCTCTTTGCATACTAACCCTAAATTTCTTCCTAAGGTGGTGTCTGAAGTGACCTTAAGTCAGTCCATCCACCTGCATGTTTATTATCCAGAGTATGCCAATCCAGGGGAAGCATTGCTCCATACTTTGGATGTGCATAGAATTTCTGTACACACTGCATGAAGGACAGCAGAAAGTCCAAGCGATTGTTCATTTCTTTTGCCCCTGGGAAAGAGGGCTTCCCAGTTTCAAAACAGTGTTTGTCCAAATGGTTGTCCAACTGTATTACTTTTTGTTATAGGAAGTACAGTAAGGAACTTCCTGGGACTGTTAAGGGCCATTCAACCAGGGGTATGGCCCCTTGTGTTGCCTGTTTTAGGGGTGTGTTGTCAGTCGAGCCCTGCGCTGCTGCCACTTGGAGTACTGTCCACACCTTCATAAAGCACTACAGCTTGGACATTGCCTCCAGAAGATGGGCAGGCTTTGTCCCAACTGTGCTTCAGAGCCTTCTTTCTTAGGCCCTTATCCTCTTGCCACCCAGATGTCCTTGCTCTCAGTACTGCTTGGGACTCGTTCCATAGTTGTGACCTGATGAAAGAGATATTTCTGATGAAGATAGTGCAGATAAGTAAGAACTTACTGTAACAGTAGATCTTCGACGGAATCTGTTTCATCAGGTCATGCCGTCCCACCCTCCATCCCCCTAGGGATTCTTGTCTTTTCCAGACTGGTTGATAGTATTCCAGCCTTGTGTAGATCTAGGCACTCTCTCTCTCTCTCTCTCTCTCTCTCCTTGGTTCCCCAGCGATAGCTGGAGGGGCAGATGTCTCCTGGAAAGAACTGGGGGGCAGGGCAGCATATACCCATATATAGGGATGATGATGTCGGCAGCAAGTGGCTCTAGTACACTGCTACAGAAAAAAACTTTCGTGGGAGCCTAGCGCTTGACCAGTAAGTTCCATAGGTGTGACCTGATGAAAGAGATTTCCTCAAAGATCTACTGTTACAGTGAGATCTTCCCAGTGTCAGTCTTCACCATTCATCACTGGTGGTTCTCAGCCGTGAGCGCAGCACCCTGCGAGAGCTTTTTTCCCCAAGGGGAGCAGCCGACGCATGGCGTGGCGCTCGTGGGTTGGCCACTAATGACCATTGGCTCCTCCTCCACCTAAGTTCTGCTTCTCTCACCCTTCGAGACAGCATCTCACAACTGCTTCGTAGTTTTCTTCTGCGTCAGTGGCCTAGTCTTCGGCATGGCATTGCATCTCGAGTTCGGGGCCATGTTTCTTGACGCTGTTCCTGTCTGCTTCACCTTGGTTCTGCCATCTAGGTTACTCAGCGTCGTTCCTGGAATCCTTGTAAGACCTTTCCTATTTTTTTACCTGAGCAGCGTCAAGTCTGCACTGTGATTGTAATTTTAGTTTTCCGCTTGCATCATGCCTGGTTCAGGGAACAAAAAGCAATCTTCTAAGGCAGGTTGGCCTCCCATGCGTCGGTGTTCCTGTGGCCGGCATTTTTCCATTACAGACCAGGATGATGTTTGCCTAACCTGCCTTGGACCCCTGCATGATGTGGATCACTGCGATGCCTGCTTTTAGATGAACCGCCGTGTTGTTGAGTACCACGCGTTTAAAGTTGGCAGGGCACCACTGACTTTCGGGGGTGGCAGCGCTTTCGTCGATCCAAGTGTAGGTCTCTTTGCCCTTCTTCCAGGTCCCATCCCAGGCCTATACGGTCCTGTGATGAGGAGGCCACCTCCTCTTCCAGCCTTACCACGGAGGAGGCCTCTACTGCAGTGCTGGAGGGCCGGTCTGGTCCCACTCAGGGCTGGGCTGGGCTGGGTGCACCGCCCTGGCAGTCGCCTCCTCAGAGGTGCAGGCTCACCTGTTGTCATGATCCACGGTTGCTGGGTCCAACGTGGGGTGTTCCCCAGTACCATCCACAGGCACTGTCTCGAATCCTGGAGCCATTCGCGGGTTCAGTGATTGGCTCAGTGCCGCGAGGGGTACTGGGCTCACCAGCTGCGCCGTTTGATGTACCATGGGCATCTGAGCCCCTGGGGTCGCCAGGCTGGAGGTCTTTTGGTTCTCCTCCTCCTCCTCTGTGGAGCCGGATGATCGAGAGACTGATCCGGACTGGCGACCTGACTCCCCGTGGTTGGTGGGCTCTCCGGGGGCCCAGGACTCTTGCACCTTCCCAGGTGCCCCCTCTCGCGACTCCAGTGACTATGGTCGGCACCGACCCCATGCTGGTGGTGGCGCTGGGGGCGTGGCACAGGCTAACTCTCCTGGGGCTGAGGCTGTGGTGGTCCAGGTGTTGAGGGAGGGGTTAGCTGCCATCCCCAGGGTCGTCCCTCTCCCTGATGCTGGGACCGGAACCCCTTCCTCTGCGACTCTCCTTGAGGAGACTGTGGAATTAGGGGGATTACATGGCACAGGGTGCAAAGAAATGGTTTTTGTCAGAGTCGGCGGGGTTGAGGGGACGGGACGAGGGGTTACGGAGCTCCTCTGTAGTCCTTCGGGGCTCGGGAGGTGCTGCAGCTGAGCCTGGAAGTTCCTCTCCCTACTGGAGGAGTCCTCATTGCGGTGTTAGTCCGCCTTTTGATTCATGCGGTCCTGGTCCCTCATAGGGATGCTTCCCTTCAGATCGATTTGAGCCACTTCAGTGACCATTGACAAAGCAGACCTGTGGATTCCCTGGTCGTCCCGGATTGCCTGCTAGGTCTCTTAGCCCTAGCAGAGGCACTTCACTTGGTGTGACGAGTTTTTCTCCCTTGCCTCTGCGTCCAGCTCCTCTTCTCCCAGGTCATGTGGGTCCTTTGGGGCTTTTGACCTGAGAACAGTTCAGATCCCAGGCTGCGGATTTCCACCGCTATGTTAGGGTTATGGCTGAGCAGGTCTTTCACCTGTCTACCCCTCCGCAGTCTCCTCGTCTTCCTCCATCGGGGACTAGGAGACTTCCATCCACCTGTCCGCTGACGCTGATCAGACACAGTTTCAGGCTTCCTCGTGAGGCTGGTCAAGGACCTATGCATTTCCTATATTGCTCGATGCAGTACTGAGCGTACATTGTAAACCGTCTTAGGCGAGTACAGTGCTGATCACTTGGTAGTCCTGTCCAGGCCTGTTCCTTTCCAGGAGATGTTGTACAGCACCTGGCAGCTTCCATCTGCCCAGCTCCAGCCCCGTTGGACTACCAGTGTTGATACTGCGCACCCCATGGGTCTTTAGTTTCATTGCCGCATCCCTCTATGGGACTGATGTGACCGGACACCCCTACTGGGCATAGATATCCTGTCCGCGACTGGCCCCCAGATCTGGACTCTGCGGAGTTTGACAGTCTGGGGCGGAGAGTCTTCTCCTCAGCATGGATGCTTCTTTGCATTGCATCATATCAGGCGCACCATGCTGCCTACAACAGGCACTTGTGGGCAATTCTGGGTCAGGTGCTGTCATCACTGCCTGATTAGGAGGCAACCAGGCAGGCCACAGCCCTCTCCGCAGTAGGCCTGGAGTTAGCAAGGCACCAAACAAGAGCATCTTATAATGCCAGTGAGGTCACTTCAAGGCTTGCGGGGACAGCGATCTGCATCAGGTGGACGGCGTGGCTTCATCTATCTCAGTTATCACCTGTAGCCTGGCGTAGGATGATTGCCTCCATGTTCCGGGGGACCCACCTTTTCTCCAGCAGTGCAAGGCATGAACTACAGGGGCGCCTTCCTTCCCCCAGGGAATGGGGGACCTCGCCTTGTCCTGACCAGTCTCAGGTCTAGCTGGTCTGTAATGGGTCTCCTCCTCCCGTATTTCACCCCCACGGGACGCTGAGGGATGTTATTCTTCAGGGAAGTGCTGAACCTCTTTGGGGGGGGGGGTTCAGTACTCATCCACCTGTGATGAATAGTGAAGACTGACACTGGGAAGATATGAAAATTACGTACCTACCATAATTCTTGATCTTCCATTGTATCTTCACCACTCATCACTGAATCCCGCTCACCTTCCCCTCAGAAGGCCTCAATCCCTGGGCAGTTCTCCACTCAGCTGGCTCTCCTCTCCTCTCTAGGTCCTATGGAGGGGATTCCTTCCTTCTTGCAGCCTTAAGACCCATTTCTCCCAACATTACGGGAGGGGCCTCTTCTTTGGGACAGTCTTTGAGGCGGACTCCTGGCGGGCCCCTTCCCTCTGCCCTTGAGGGACTCCAGGACCGGTCCACCTCCATGTTGGTGTGCAAGTCCCTAAGGAGAAGCCTTTGATTGGGGGCTGGCAGGACTCCTCCTTTACATTTCCTCTATCCCTTTCTTGCCCTTCATCCCCTCCACCTCGGGAGGGAGGTGTTGACTGGTGGAGAACTCACTCCCTCCCCGAACCCTGTGGGTTCTCCTGTGAGCTTTGGCGGGGGTGGGGAGATGTGTGGTCTCCCGTCCAGGGGAACTCCTCCCTGGTTTAATGGGGGGGGGGGCCTTCCTGATCATTCTTCTAGCTAAGAGGAGTTAGTGCTGCTAGTTGCTGTCAAACCAACTATCCATTAAGCTGGCTGTTTGCCTCTGGAAGCACTCTCGGTCTCCTTCTGGGCTGTTATTCGGGTCTTGACAGGTTACCCCCTCCCCTTCCCTTTCCCCTTTCTTTCTGTCTTCCTTTCCTCTTCTCTCCTTTCCTATTTCACTGGCCATCAAGGGACTGGGGTTTAATGGCCCATGTCTCCAGATCCTCCTCCTCTTCTGTCCTCTGGTCATCCTATTCCTTTTTCAGTTTATATCTTTTCCATTTACTATCATTCGGGCTCCCTTGCCCTGTCCTTATTTTTACTCTAGTCTCTTTTTCTCTGTTTCTCCGGCATGCAGAACTGAGGAGCAGGAGGAGCCAACAGCCGTTACTAGCCAACCCACGAGCGCCATGCCATGCGTCGGCCTTCTGGGCAGTGCTGTCGGTGCTGGCTCCTCCCCCTTGGGGGGGAAGCTCCCGCTGGATGCTGTGTTCATGGCTGACACCTACCAGTGATGACTAGTGAAGATACACTGGAAAAATCAAGAATTATGGTAGATATGAGGGGGTGCTGTTGAGCCCGAGCAAAATGGAGGTCTAGTGTTAGTGCTGTCCATATTGATCGTATATTTAGTCAATTTAAAATACTTGGTTGGACTTTTTGACAGCTTACACCAGTAAAAAAGGAGATCAGAGTGTTTCCAGATTAAGAATGGGCAACTCAAAGAAAGACAAAATGCGCTACGAAGATACTAAAAGCAAGACTGTATTGGGGTCTCCTGCCACGAGGGTCCTGCGCAGGGTCGTTCTGCTATGGAGGACACTGCGGGGGATGAGGAAACCCTACGAGCTATAGGCACTAAAATTAACCGTCTAATTTACACTGTGTCAGGCATGGTAGGTAAGTTTGATTCTTTGACCAACCGCGTCAATATTCTGGAAATGGAGGTCACAGCAGTAAAGATTGAATCCGCAGAAGCCAGTAAAAGATCAGATGCAGCACTGGGCACTACGGTCACGTTAGTTAAAGAAAATGGGCACTTCCGATTCCGGCTTGAGGTTCTGGAGAACCAAGCCTGGGCGGCTAATTTACGGATTATAGGTATGCCGGAATGGTGCGAGGGAGACCATTTGGCTGTTTTTCTTCATGACTGGCTGGAACAACAGCCGGGGTGCTCCTTCAAGCATCAGGTGACTATTCAAAAAGCCTACCGGGTGGCCTGTCATGGACGTCCTGAAAACCCTGAAGCTCCTCAGGCTGAGGTGGCTGTCGTGGATGGTGTGGGGTCGAGAGACTTTGAGCTGGCTCACCAAAAGAAAGTATTGCTGCAGGAGGGTGAGCAAGTCTAACTCTATTCAGATCTTAGTTACGTGACCAGACAATGGAAAAGATCTTTTGATGGAGTTCAGGCTATGCTACGTGGCGCTGAAAATTCTCACAACATGTTTTTCCTTCATGTCTGCGAATTCTCCACAAAGGGAAAGTATTTATTTTTTTGGATCCCAGAGATGCTTTTAAATGGATTCAGTGTCATGTTCCACCGTCTAGCAGGAGGGAACATTCAGACCAGTCCGACTTGGATGAAGATATCGAAGGGGAAGCTTGACTTTCCAATTGGTGACCTGGAGTACAGGTGTAACCCCTTCACAATTGGGGGTTCCCGAAAAGTCCTCCTTGAGCTTGCCTGAATGCTCACTGTCAGGCTGGTGTCCTGCGTTTTAGCAGTTTACTGGCACGGGATGAAGTTGGAGGGAGGACAATTCGGAGGAAACATGAGGAAGAATTTCTTCACAGAACGGGTGGCGGACAAGTGGAACACCCTGCCAGAGGAAGTGGTGGGGGCTGAAACAATCACGGGATTTAAGAATGCATGGGATAGACATAAAGGAATTCTGGAGGTTAGGGGTAAGGGGCAACAGACTTCTAGGAAAACATAAACTGAACTTACAAGCTCAAATGGGCAGACTGGGTGGGCCACAGGCCCTTATCTGCCGACACTGTCTATGTATCTATGTAGTTTAAATGTTATTGCCAGAGAGTGCCTGTATAGCCTGCATGTACTGTCTCTTTAAGAGCTGCCTAGATTGCAGTTATAATTAATCTGGGAGGGGACTGAGTGTTTCCATGCTCGAGTCCCTCCTGGGCTGCCAAGTAATAGCTCCGTTCTACCATTGCTATTAGCGCAGAGGGAGCTCTTTTAGAAGATATACTTGTTTGCTGATCATTTATTAGAATAGTAACAATATTGCAGTTTGTCTAATCTGCCTTCTTTGCAGCATGGATATTATTGTTTATATCCACCATCTTGTTCCTGGACTGCTGAAATGGGCCAATCAGTACCTTTGGGGACTCTAAAATGGAGCCTGTCCCCAGGGACTTTGTAGGAGCAAAATTCTGTAGGAATTCTAGTTTTGGGCTTTTGGCGCCTAAATGAACCTGGAGGGGGAGCCCTTGTTGTGACTAACAGAGGAGTCAGCCAACCGAACCTTTTGGATCCTGGGGAAAGTCCCAGGCTGCTTGCAGTTTCAGTTCAGATCTGAGTTGGGAAGTGAAGAAGTAACAGCTCAAGATAGTTGAGCAGTAATCCTGCATAGATTCGCGTGGGAGAATTGTGAAAGGGCCGAGTTTTGGATTGCCTGTCTGCCTGCTGTCCCTGAGAGGGGAAATTGAAGTTTATTCGGACTGAATCCGAATTGTGAGGACGATGTAAGCCACAGAACTGTGACCAGGCTTTAACCTGAAGAAGACCGAAGATTTGCTAAATGCGATCAGCCTGTCAGGATTTCCAGCCACCTGTGAACTCCCGGTTTGTGCAGAGACTCTGTAATTGCAACCGGATAGCAATCTGCCTGGTACAGTAGAATTTCTTACATGTAAATGTGCTGTGTGCTGTTAGTGGATCATGATTTGGTTCCCCACTGTGTGCTGAACTGTGTTCCGCTTGCTGGAGGCTGCATCCAGCTCCCACAAACTGAATCTGTATTCATCTCCATTGGGCCTGGGCCTTGCCACACTGGCCCAGCGAGACTACCTGCTGCATAGAGAAAGCCATTGACGAGGGACCTGCCTGGGGATCAGCCCCCTGCTCACGCTTTGAACAGGAACGACGCCTCGGTGATTCGTGTGGGCCTTGCTTCTTCTAGCACTCCAGTTCAGCCACCTGCTGTCTCGATTTCGTCCTACCTGTGTCCTGTATTGGGTATCATGAGTAAACATCAGGGTAGCTCCCTGCAACAACAGCTAAATTTAAAATGTTGTCATCTGATTGCTTTGTTGTCTTTTCTGTCACAAACTGAGCCCTCCGGCTCCGGATTACAAATAGTGTGTGTGTTGTACATGTTGCTTTCTTCTGTCACAGGGCTCTTACCAGCTGCGACGCCGACCTACTCCGGGCAACATTCCTGGCTAGCCCACCGTCTTCCTACCTGGGTACCCAGTGTGTGTGACTGTGTAGGGACTCTGACGTGCACGCATAACTGTCTGATTGATTTAGCCTTTAAGTCAATCAACCTGATTACGCCCCTCCCTTGTTCAAGTCCCCTGAATAAATCAGATCTAACTCTTTTTGCATTTAACCTGACTGTGGTTTCAGTTTGTGCCAAGAGTACTGTACTGTTGCTATTTGCTGTGCATAACCTTGTTTTACAGAGGGTCCCCAGGGTCAAGCTAGAGGAACCAGCCCTGGTGGTAAGTGCAAACAGTGTGGGTAATTGCAGGGTGAATAAGGGTCATTGTGAAAGTGATTATTTAAGCAATAAGGCACGACAGGGTGTGGGTTATTGGGGGATTTACCCACACCTTATATGGTGTGTCATGAGGCGCAGCCAAGTGACTTAACCACACAAGAAGTGGGTAAATCTCCCAATAACACATACCCTGGAGTGCCTTATTGCGATTATACAATGGACCCATGTGTAAAATAAATTTTAAATGTGCTTAAGTAAGTTTTTTATAAATGCTATTTCTCAGCCGGGGGTTATTACAGGATATACCACAGTCATGTGATGTGTTTTGACCAATGAAGTTACAGGATTTTCATACCCCATTGTATAATGTGTATTGTTCAGGCCACTAGAAGGGAAAGAGGGGGGTTACAGTGTCCCGGAGGGCTGTGCCCAAGTTAGCTTGACCACTAACAACTCTGACCTCCGAGTGGAGGCACTCGTTTCAGTACCCAGGCCCCTTAACCTGCTACTTGCCAAGCAGCAGGGGTAGTAGCCCTTGGGGTAGCGCCACCTAGGGGTTATACAGGTTTGCTTCTACTTAGAAAAACTCTAAAGTGGACATTAATGCTGACTGTTATTTAGACTTTTCACAGTACAAATTTACTTATGGAACTTTGAGCAAGATAAGCTGTTAATATACTGCTTGATGTTAATAGAAATGGCTGTGATCAGCTGGGGTATTTTTCTTGCTTGATTTTTCTTGTTTAACTTCTCAAGTGAATCTCAGTTATTTACAGTTGGCAATGTCCCTTATAAAGTCAGTAGATGTTATAAAGGCAGAGATAGCTAACCTAAGTTTATTTCGATGAGGTTGCCATCTGTATAGCAAGCTTGCCTATTGAAGGTTGTCATTCTGTCAATTCAATTTATTGCTAATGTACATGATATGGAACACTGCACAATTAATAGTAGGAAACCACTGATGTTCCTATAGCTTTGGAAAACATGAAACCTTCACTTCCTCTTTGAGGGAAAATATATTTTTATGTGATATGACATAAATGTCATTATAAGCTCATGGGCTCTTATAAACAGCTTAGAAAATGTTATGTTAATGGAGGAGAAATGTTTTATTTACTGATTCCTCCCAAGGGACGTAGCTAATAGAAGCATTGTCATAAAAGTTTAACCTGTGTGTATTAAGCTCGGTGGCGCCCTCAAGAAGAAACATTCTATAATAACTCCGTGCATACTGCCTCAGGAAGTTTTACTATGTGTCTATTGTAAAGTCAATAAACATTATGGTAGATACGTAATTTTCGTTTCTTACGTAACTGCACTATTCTGCTGTCGGGAATGTTCATATGCTCAGGATTCCATGCTGGTTTGCAGCCTTGGGCTGTGCCATTTCCACCTGTATCAGTGCACATTACCCATATGTACTAACTACCAATGGATGTCCAAAGAACTTACAATCAAAAGCTTTCTCAGAACACAGTGAACATCCCAGTTTTGACATACCAGACAGTATTCTCCATCAGGAGCCAGGCTCCCAGGAGAGGTCCCTTTGACAGTGTTGGAGCTAACAGAAAAGGAAATTATGGTAAGTATGAAGAAATTTCTTTTTTATGTAGCGCTCCACATTGGGTTCTAACAGGCAGTGCCCATTATCCAACTAGGTAGGGGAGAATATTCTTCTGTATGTAAACTGCAGAAAGGGAAAAGGAATTTATCTAACTGCCGCCTGCAAAACTCAGACCAAAGGCTGGATTGGCATACCTTTGGACATCCAGTCTGTAGTGCTTGGTGAATGTGTGGACGGAAGACCACGTTTCTGTCTTGCACAATTTCAGGGTTTTATTTAACTCTAAAAATTGATTAGCGTTTTGCTCATAAAAGTGCTAAAACATTGTGAATATGCATAACACTTGCCTCACTGTGTTTAACAAACATAACACTTCTACAAAACCTATATAAATACTTTCTGTACAGTTAGAATGGTCCCAAGAAAAAAAAAATGCTAATCAGTTATTTAAAACCCTGAATTCTAAGACGGATGACTTGTCTCTCACCACTCAGGAGGTGGCTATAGCTCTGGTGTAATGAGCCTTGATGAGAGCCAGAGCTCTCTTCTTTACTGTGACATAAGCCTTGGCAATGCACTCCCTCAGCCATCTTGCCATAGTGGCCTTGGAGGCTTTTTGTCCTTTTTTTGACTGCTTCGAAATGTATGAACAACCTATCCAATTTTCTGAACTCTGCAGTTTGTCTAAGATATGTCCTAACTGCCCTGCACTAACTTGTGTAGCTCTTTCTCCCTTGGATGAGTTGGGTGCGGACAGAAAACAGATTTTCTGATTCACGTGAAAGGATGTAGGAATCTTTGGAATGTAAGATGGAACCATTCTTAGAACCACCTTGTCATTATGAATGATAAGGTAAGGTTTTTTTATGGGACAAGTTCTGGAGCTTGCCAATCCTCCTGGTTGAGCACATAGCAATTAAAAAACATATGTTGTGTGACAGAATGTTGAGCAGCACTGACGAAAGAGGTTCAGAGGGTTCTTTACGAAGAGTATTAAAAAACAGATTCATATCCCATGGAGGGACACGGGATCGGAACAGGGTGTGGCTTCTGCTGACTGCTCATAGGAATTGGATAAACTCCTGGTTAGTCCCTAAATTCAAGCCCATGGAGGCTCTAAGTGCCAGCATCTGGCCTTTTTTTTTTTTTTTCCATTGTCTAACCAGGTGAGACACACTGAGCTGAAAGCTTGTTTACAGGTGCAACCTGAGACAACAAGGAAGTTAAGTGACTTGCTCAGGGTCACACAGTATGCAAGTGGGGGCTGTGGGATTCAAACCCAGGTCTCCAGATTTGCAACTCAGTGCCTTAAACCACTGCGCTATACTGCCTCTGAAAGTGCTTAGTGCCAAACCTTTGTCCATTCCCAGCTACAAAAAATCCAAACTCTGCCGGACCGTGGCTTTAGAAGGCTGTTTATTTTTCTCTCTGGCCCAAGCTGAAAAAGTGGTCCATACATGAGCATAAGCTGCAGATATGGAGTTCTTCCTGGCGGCCATCAGGGTATCCACTACCCTTCTGTAAAAAACATGTTTAGGAGTTTTCTCTATTCAGGAGTCAGGCCGCAAGCTGCATTGCCTCTGGGTTTGGATGCAGGATGGGACCTTGGGAAAGAAGGCCCCCTCCTCCCAAGTAGGGAGTCAAAACGGTGCGTGTTGAGCTAAATTCACTAGGTCAGAGAACCACGGCCTTCTGGGCCATTCTGGAACTATCAGAAGACAATTTTCTTTTGAGTGTTTTATTTTACATATGACCTTGGGGAGGCGTGGCCGAGGAGGGAAGGCATATGCTCTGCAGAAATTCCATGTCTGTGACAGAGCGTCCACTGCCTCCACCTGTGGACTCTGGTATGGCCGAAGACCCACTGCACTTGAACATCCTGGCTGGAGGTGAACAGGTTGATCTGTGGATGACCAAACCTTTTGCACAGAAGGTTGCATACCTCTGGGCTCAGCATCCAGTCCTCTGGGTGGACATTCTTGCGGCTTAGCCGTCTAGCCTGAGTGTTCAACTTCCCCACCAGGAGAACTGATGAAAGAGATAGAAGATTCTTCTCTGCTCACTGTGGCAGGTCGGTTGCTTCTCTTAGCATCTCTTTTTCTCTGTGTGCCTTGATTGTTTATGTACACCACTGTGACAGCATTGTCTAACCTTATTTTCAGGGATTTTGATTGTACCAGCTTGCGAAAATGAAAGCGACCAAGGCGTACAGTCCTAATCTCCAAGATGCTGACGTGCAGGTGCTTTTCCTGTGCAGACCAATACCCCTGAATGGGAAGATGGTCCAGAACTGCACTCCAGCCCAACAAGCTGGTATCTGTTGTCATGATCAACTCTGGGGGAACTTCTAAGGGGGACTCCTTGCTTAGGTTCTCTACACTCACCCTCCAATTCAGCGACTGTCAAAGGGGGGGTGGGGAAATTGGAATCATGGCGTGATAGTCCTCCGAGGTCAGGTCCCAGACTGCCAGCAGCTCGGTCTGAAGGGGTGGCATGTGTAAGTGAGCCCACAGAATTAGTTCTGTTGTTGCAGTCATGCAACCTAAAATCTTTAGTAGACTGTGAGCTGAAGCCGACGATTGGCTCCTCAGTCACTGAACTTCTCATCCCATAATCTCCTTCCTGACTGTCGAGAGGAAGATCTTCCTCTTGTCCATCCCGAACATACTCCGAGGTACTCCAGGGTCTGAGATGGATTGAGAGAGCTTTTCTCCCAGTTAACTACCCAACTGTTGGATTCCAAAACCTCCAGGATCGTGTCCACTGATTTCCCCACCAGTATGGCAGAAGGTGCTCGAATGAGCAAGTTGTCCAGATAAGGATAGACATGATGTCCCTCCTTCCATAGTTGTGCTACCAGGACTATGAGCACCTTTGAGAATACTTTGGGGACTGTTGCCAGCCCAAGACGAAGTGCTCTGTAATGGAAGTGTTGTCTCAGGATCATGAACCTGAGGAACATCTGGTGAGTCTGGTGAAAGGGAATGTGGAGATATGCACTCGTCAGATCTGTGAATGCTAAATAATCCCCCAGTTGGACAGCCTGGATGAGTGACTGTAAGGATTCCATCCTGAAAGTTGTGAGGCAGATAAGGTTATTTCTGAAGTATTTAAATAAATTAAACTTTTATAGGCGCTTCAGGTCTAGAATAGGTCTGACCCCCGACTTTTTGGAACCACAAAATAAATTGAGTAGAATCTCTGACCTTGTTCATCAGAAGGCACTAGAACAATTGCCCTGATCTGTTTGAGGTGATCTAAAGTTTGAGATACTGCTTGTCTCTTCACTGGCTCCTAGGTATGGGGGACAGTAGAAAACACCCCTTTGAGGGAATGGTTGTAAACTCTGTTGTGTAGCCTAATGCCAGAATCTGCAAGACCCAAGTTTCTGATGTTATCTGGGCCCATCTTGTGTAAAAATTCTGCAGTCTTCCACCCAAGGGAAGGGAGGTAGAGATGAGCCCGTGTAATCTCATTGTAATATGCCACCTATTCGTCCTTGACCTCTATTATGTTTTCTGGCAAATGCTCCTCTGTCACTATTGCCCTTGAACCCAGAGTAGGACCCTTTATTCCTCTGGTTTCTGAAATTCCGAAAGGGATGAAGACGCCCTTGATACTGCCTCTGTTGGATGTTCCTTGACCTTTTGAAGCTGAGTTGACCTTTTGCTGCTGTTTCGATATCAGAAGTTGTTTTTTTTTATTCTGGATATCTTTCAAAGTGTCATCCAGGCCTGATCCAAATAACAGGCCTCCCTCAAAGACTAAATGAAACAGCTTGACCTTCGATACCTGGTCCGTGACCCAGTCCCTCAGCCATACATCCCCACATGGCGGACACAATATGATAAGCAGAATGATCTGACATCTGTAAATTCTTCACTATGGCATCCCCTAGAAAGGTGGAGGCCATGGATACCAGCTGTAAAATGCTTGCCTTCTCAGAATCGGGGGGGGGGGGGGAGAGTTGATGAAACTACCCAGGGCTGTAACCCATACGTTTAATGCACTGCCAACAAGAAAGGATGCATAGGACATGCAGAAGTTTGCTTCATTTGCAGCAAAAGCTCTTCTGCATGAAGCATCCACTTGCTTATTGTGGGTATCCATTAAGGCCAGAGATCCCTCAGTTGGAACAGTCGTGTGCCTTATGGAATTATGTACAGCCTTATCTGCCAGGGTGGAGTTTCCCACTTGCAGGTATTCTCTTCCATAAAAGGAAAACACTGCACCCTGGGTTTTGGAAAATGCTTTCTCTGGTCCATGCCTGCCCATTCCTGTTCAGTAATCTGGTCACAATGTATAAAGTTTAGAAAACACTTCGGAGTGGAGGAGGATGTGGACAGGATTGGATTCACATCTAAGTGGGTTACCTGACTAGCTGCCAGAGCAAAGCCCTTGTAAGGAGTTCAGGATAGTCCCATTCCTTGTAGAAGCTGCTGTTGATCTAATCCATGTCTTGCAGATTAAAGTCATCAACTAGCAGCACCTCCCCCTTGCTTGCCATTTTGATGATGACTTCCCCAGGTGCCTTATCCAGCTCCTTCCACTGTGCTGGAGGCTTGTGCATTACACTGGTATGGATAGCGGCACCAGAGCCTGTCTCCAGGGTGACACACAGCACCTCCATCTCTTCCTTTTTCTCCTGGTGCCCCTGTACTTCCATGGCTTTGATTCCTTCTCTCACATGTAAAACATCCTCTCTGCCCTGCCCTGTCTCTCCTGAACATAGTGTAGCCCTGTATGGCCATGTCTCAGTCATGGTACTCAGTGCATCACAGCTCCACAGTGACCACTAAATCTAGGTCAGCCTCTGCCATGATGGCTTTCAGGTCTAGAATTTTGTTTCTAGGAATGTGGATATGGTTTACTATCTACACTTTTGGCAGAATTTCTTTCCCTTTAAGACTTGCTGGAAGATCTTCAAATTGGCTTCTCCCACCCACTCAGGTGATATTCTCCTTGGCACCGCCTCGTGACATCAGATCTTCCTTTCCACTGGAAAAGACAGGCTCTCTCCATTGCGCTCTGCTTTTTTGTAGACCCTGTCTTTACTTTACCGATAATTTCACATTTGATCTTTAGGCTACTTTGCATTTTTTTTTATTCCACATGCTTGCACCACGGACTCCTCTGCTCAGAATTTGCCGCCCGGTTTTAAACTTGTCCATGTGGGAAGAAAATGCCGTGCACAAACCCTCACGCCACGTGCGTTTATTGCCTGGGCTAGGATCTGCATCCCTCCATTCTGGAGGACTGGTATACCAGACTCTTGTTGGGTTGCCTGGATGAGTGGGACCCTCCGGTTTGCTCAAAGGATGCCTGTAAGCCGGTCTCCGTGGCTGCGGGGTACGCTGAACTAATGGTGGCTTTCAAGGAAGCTGCCACCCAGGTGGCCATGTGCTCCTCTTCGGTGTCCACACTAGTTCCTTCCCGCCCTCAGGGAGGGTCCCTTCTCAGTCTGAATCCAAGAAGGAGTCTAAAACAAAAGTTAAAAAGTCCCTTTGCAGGTTGTGGAATCGCGAGCGCTCATGGGCCTCGTATTCCTGCACTCCTGCTTTGTCCGCTTTTCTCAATGATTTGGCTTCAGCTGAGTCATCCTTCCAGGCCACTGGCCCAGCAGTGTCAGACCTGCTTTCATCATGGCCTCTTAGTCAACGAGGCCAAGTCGGAACATGTCTCCTCGAAGGTGATTAATTTGATTGGGGCAGAGCTTGGCTCTTGCCAAGCCAGAGCCCAGCTCCCGCCTGCTCAGCCGAGCCCGCACCCCACGGGAGGATATGGTGTCCACAGACCTGCTGTCCGTCCTTCGGGAAGACATCACCCAGCTCCTCCAGAAGGAGGTGGCAGTTCACATCTTGGAGCCACAGACAGTCTAGGGTTTGTTTCCAGGTACTTTGTGTTTCCCAAACATGGTCCATCTTGGATCTGCACGATCTGAAGAAGTTCCTGCGGTCACGCACCTTCAGAATGGTCACTCTGAACCAGATCATTCCGTGCTTGGAGCAGAACATATGGTTCTGCTCACTGGACCTGCAGGACACCTTCTTCCAAGTTCCCATCTGGCAGTTCCCTTGGTTCTGTGCGGAGGGAACCCTCTACGAGTTCCAGGCAATGCTTTTCGGCCACTCCTCTGCTCCCAGGGTCTTCTCCAAATGCATAGCAATGGTGGCAGCCTTCCTGAGGCACTATGGGGTCCTGGTGTACTTGTACCTGGATGATTGGCTGATTGCAATCCCCTCCAGGATGGAGGTGGAGCTGTCCAGGGACCTGGCCCTTCAGACCTGCTTTCATCATGGCCTCCTAGTCAACGAGGCCAAGTCGGAACATGTCTCCTCGAAGGTGATTAATTTCTTTGGGGCGGAGCTTGACTCTTGCAAAGTCAGAGCCCGGCTCCTGGCAGACAGAGCAGAGAATCTTTCCTTCTTTGCCTAATCATTTTGGATTGGACGGTTGCACCCTGCTAAGGACTTCCTAAACCTCCTGGGCTTCATGGCAGCCTGCACCAGCGTGGTCCAGTGGGCCTGCTGGAGAATGTGCTCCCTTCAGTGGGGGATGGCTCACCAGTGTTCTCAGCATCAGGGCCACCTCAACCAGCCAGTCACGGTGACCCAGTTGATATGGGACGCCATCCATTGGTTGTTGGTCCCAGAACATCTACAGGAAGGAGGCCCGTTTGTCTGCCCAAGCAGGCAGTCACTCTCACGACCAACGCCTCCCTCATGGCCTGGGATTCTCACCTGGGGGAACACAGGGTCCATGGTTTCTGGCCCCATGAGGAATCCCAATGTCACATCAACCTGCCGGAGCTTCAGGCTGTTCGCTTGGCCCCAATAGCCTTCGTTCCTCATCTTCGGGGTCAGGTCATCAGGTCCAGATGGACAACATGATGACCATGTATTGCCTAAACAAGCAGGGTGGGATGAACTCCCTACCTCTGTGTAGGGAAGCTCTCCACATTTTGACACTCGTGCTCTGTCTGCAGACCGACCTGCTGGCCAGTCAAGCGGCTGGAGTGACTAGTTGGCTGGCGGATGCCCTCAGCCATGTGGGCGAGACATCTCGAGAGTGGTCCCTTCATCAGGAGGTAGTGAGAAGTCTGGTCTGCCGATGGGGCACCACTCAGGTGGACTTGTTTGCCTTCCAGTAGAACACCAAGCTAAGGCTGTTTTGTACCCGCCCCCCTCAGCAGGGAATGCTGCAGGGGGATGCCTCTGTGAGGCCCTAGACCCTGGGTCTCTTTTATGTCTTCCCTCCCTTCGCTATGATCCACAAAGTCCTGATCAAGGTTCGGAGGGACAAGGCATGGATGATCCAGGTGGCTCTGGACTGGCCATGCTAGTTCTGGTACCCCGATCTCCTCAGCCTCAGCAGCAGGCCTCCATGGTGTCTGCCACTTCACCTGGACATGCTGTCCGGAGAAGGTCCTCCACTTGGACCGTCAGTCCCTGCTTCTGACAGCCTGATTCCTGATTGGGTATAGTTCCAGGCTCTGGGACTCCGCAATGAGGTCCTCCATGTAATAGAGGCCTCTCAGAAGAAGTCAACTTGTCAGTGCTATTCCTTTAAATGGAAGAGATTCTCCATTTGGTGCCAGGGCAAAGAGCTGAACCCCTTGTCCTGTCTGGTGGCTAGCATCCTCAACTACCTCTGGTCCCTTTCACAGTTGAGCCTTCGGTAGGCAACCCTTAAGATGCACCTGGCAGCCGTCTCTGGTATGCTGATGGTGACACAGGAGAAGGTAGTCGGGCGCTTCTTTAAGGGCCTTGACCACATTTCCCCTCCAGTTCGTGAAGCACCACCACCTTGGGCCTGTTGCTGGTGTTGGCAATACTCATGGGCAAGCCATTGGAACCGGTGCACAGGTGTGGGAAGTCACACCTGTCAAGGAAGACTGCCTTCTTTGTGGCCATCACATCAAAAAAAGGATCAGTGAGCCCCAGGCGCTCTTGATGGAATCTCCTTACCTGGTCTTCCACAGGGACAAGGTTGTCCTTCACCCCAATCTGAAGTTCCTCCCGAAGGTTGCCTCAGAATTTCACCTTAACCAGGTGATCAATCTCCCGGTGTACTTCACCATCCACACTTGGGAGACCGAGCACAGGCTTCATACTTTGGACCTGCGGTGAATGCTTGCCTATTATAAGCAGCACATGACTGGATTTCGAGGAGAGGTTCGCCAAGTGTTTGTCATCTGTGCTGAAGCCGCACCTGGCAGACCGGCAGCAAAATGGACAGTGGGCAGGTGGATCATCTCCTTCATTGACCTGTGCTATAGGTTGGCTGGTAGGGAGCCTCCTGTAGGGCTAAGGGCTCATTCCACCAGATATACCACTGCCCCCTTCTCTCAAACAACTGCTAGGAGTCTGCCAGAAGTGTGGATAGTACACCATATCCACATCCCTAGAAGAACAAGTTACTCACCTGTAGCTGTAGTTCTAAGAGTGGTATATGGTGAACATTCACACAACCCACCCAACCTCCCCTGGCAAGTGACACACTGGTCTTGCTTCCAGCGGGTAAGATCTGATGACACTGGGCAGTGCTGAGGAGAATACCACCAGGGTGGGTGGGAGGAGCCAGCTAGAAGACCTTCCAGTAAGTCTTAAAGAGAAAAGAATTCTGCCAGAAGTGTGGATGTACAGCATATACCACTCCTAGAACTCCAGTTACAGGTGAGTAATTTGTTTTTCAAAAATTTCTTGCATTGGTATGCATGGCTCTCTACACCTTCCTTCCAGCCTGCCTGCTGCCCTGCTTCCCTCTCCCATTCCTGGCTGTATTTTTCCCTGAAGCTCCCCCGAATTTCCTCCTAACATTTTAATTTCGCCATTCCTTGACTCCTTTAATCCTTTACCCTCGCGTACCTGGGTTTTACCTCCCTCTTTTGTTTTGCCTTGTCCCTATCTTTGCCTTTCTGTGCACCTGCCCTAGGGGAATTTTCTCCCCTTGGCCCTCCCTCCTGCTGCTCCCTCATGTGGGGGGCAGAGGGGGCGGCATTTGGTTACTTCCCTCTGTTTTACTGCCTCTACCTGGCTAGCTTAAATGTTCATCCAAGTACTGTAACATGTAATGCTCCCACCAAGGACTGCAGTCCCATTTCTGGAAGGATGCAGGCTGACTTTGTTATAGAGGCCAATATTCTCCCAGGCTGGCCCCCAGTCCCATATATAGCTGAAGCCCTCCCTCATACACCATGTCGTCAACCAACTGTAGAATGCCCTGGTGCTGAGTACCCTCCGTCGTACATAGATAACACCGTGGAAGAAAGCCACCATGAGTGCTACCTGCTTAGGGCCCCTCCCTAACTCCCTGAAGTTACCCTGCTCTACTCCTAACCTGTCCCTTGCCATGTCATTTGTTCCCAGGTGGTTAATGGTGTCTAACTCTCTGATCTTCTGCTGCCCAAGCAATACTCTGGATATGCTCACCATCCCTCCAAGCCAAAGCACCAGGGAGTCACTTCACTTCCATCCCTCTTCCTCGCCCCACTCCCAAGTCTTTTCCCCTAACAGTAGATTCTCCCACCAACAGCTGCTACTTCCTCAGCTGGGGGCCTCTTCCCTCCTTTCTTGGGTTCACCACTTCTGAAGACCCCCACTTCCTCCCTTCCTCTGCAGTGGGTGCCTGCTCTTGATTGCCGTGTCCCACCAGAATGGCAAAGGAATTTAGCAGTGGTGTATGCTGAGGAGTGTGCACCCTTCCTGTCATCACTACCCTCCCAGAGCCCAGCCCACCAAGGTCTGTCTGTGCCACCTTTACCTAGGAATCCTTTGAGGGGGAGCGGTGGCAGATTCGGTGGCCTATGGATGGGGCAAAAAGTCCTCTGTACCTTTGCCAATTTGGTCTGGAGTCTAGCAACCTCTGTCTGCATCCCAGAGAGGTGAGTACGTATGGAGCAGTACGTCAGTCTCCAGAAGGTGTTCTGAAAGACTGGACCCACAGCCATTGTACTGCACCAGTCCTTTAATCATTCTTTTCCTTTGCCTAGTATCTATTTAAATTTCTCTGTAACATTCTGCCTCTTTCCTCCTCCCATTGTACTCCTTCCCCTCCCTTTTGCTTTCCTGAAGCAAATTTGTTTACTCTGCTCTTTATAGGGTGTTTCTTTATGTTCCCTCTTTTGAACCCATCTGCCTGTACCCTGCCTTATTTTGGGTGCGCACTACTCCTTTCCCAGTGTAGTAAGGGTTACAGCCTGCAGTTACCTTCCTTTTAACTGTTGTAAACAGTAACCAATAATGTGTTATCGTCTTACCTTGGCCTGGTGTCCCCCTGCAGAGTCTTCTGCAGATTGTGGACTATCTGCAGATGCTCTGCAGTGGTCTCACTCCTGTTCTGTTGCACTCATGAGATGGGACACAGATGTGATGGGACGTGTTGGGTGTTACTCCTTTAATCTCCCCTTTGTGTTTCCTAGTATCCTCCAGTTGCCTGTCCCCACTAAGCTTCTAGCAGCTTCTCCCCCAGTCACACTCCTGATTCACAGGGCTTTCTTAGTCTAGTCACCCCCAAGATTAATTTCCTGAGCTAGATTCCTCACACTACCTTTTACACATTTAAAGAAAAATTTGAAAGTACATCAAAACTCTGACAAAAAATCTCTTCCCAGCCAGCCCAGTCATGAAGAGTGCTGCAGAAACTGGCATGTCTTACCTCTTACCTTTTCCTGTGCAAGTGACCCGAGTTCCGGGAACGGGTGTGGATCGCTGGGGGTGGGGGGTGGGTTCAGTGTCTAATAGACACCTCTCCTCTTATGGTGTGGGGAGGTATGCCATCTCGTTCCTTGGCTGCCACCTGGTGGAGGCCAGGTGGCAGCTCCAGAGTATGAGTGGCGTAGAAGGGAGGGGCCATGGTTCCATAGCATGTGTGCATTTCAGTGCGCACACACATATGTGCCGCTGTGGCTGGGGACAAGGAAGAAAATGGAAAATAGGTTGATACTGGCTTAGTGAAGCCCTGCCTCCCCCGTTTCTGCATCTCAGCCTGACTGATTCCCGATTCTGGATGAGAGTCATCAGGTGAGAGGAGGACAGTCCTCCCCTTTTTGGCCCTGCCATGGGGGGGGGGGGTCAATCTGTGGGGGAATCTATGGGGCAGTGTAAATCGGGGGTGGTGGGTGCTGGGTGTGGGAGGCAGGGACAGGGCTATATAGTTTTTCGGTTGCTAGCCCACGGGAGGAAAATATGTATGGAAAAACAGATCCCTCCTCCATTACACTGCTACTTTAATTATGGAGAGAAAATATAAATGTATACCTCTAGGTTTAAGTTGGTTGCTTACTCTCATCTCTGTCAGGAATTCCAGCACAGAATCCCAACAATCTGACCCTTACATCTGCTGTCTCTTGTTAGAAGGCACTAAGCCTCTGGCAGCTCCTCCCCCAGTCACACATCTGATTCAGAGGGCTTTCTTAGCCTACTCAACCCTAAGATTATTTGTTACAGATTTAAAGCATCATACCAAAGTGCATAAAACCTTTGACGAAAAATCTGTTTCTTACACCTACCCACTTACATTGCTAATTTAGGTATTTATTTATTTAAAAGTTTCACCAGGAAAGGCATACCAATCAGACATGCTCATTTCCAGATGCGTCCTGGGGAGAGGGGATTGGGATACACAGTAAATAAGCAGTAAATGTCAAATCAGTGAATAAAGGAAATAGAATACAAACATCAAGCAGGATGACAGAATAGATGACATTACATAACACTGGCCATTTAACAACATCAACAGAAAAAGTGTTCAAGAGAGCTCGCTGTGCTGAGCATTTTGATACCTTCCTCTCGAGGTCAGCCTTTGGTGATCAGAAGTTATGGACCGAATGAATAAAGCAGCACTGGGAGGGGAAGGGGCTCTCCCGAAAGACACTAAGGCCGGGCTAAGCAAGGAATCGACCTAAGGTACAACAGAGGAGGCGAATCAGCCATCTAACGCCATCCTCCCCAAGACAATTCAAAAATTAGATGGTCAGATGGAGGAATTTACTGCACAGTTTAAAATCACGGACTCCAAAGTTGGTAAACTGGCAGAAGACACCAAAGCAGCGGCTAACTCAGCATCCACAGTGATGGTGACATCTTCGGGCTTGGTGAAAGAAAATGGGCTATTGAGGAGCCAGCTTAAAAATGTAGAAAACCTGTCTAGAGCTGCCAACATAAGAATTCTGGGCTTACCATAGAACGTCGAAGATGCTGACCACTCTTGTTTCTTGTTGGATTTATTCAAAGACCTTTTCCAAATAACTGTAACCTACACAATCATTAAGACCTACTGGGTCACGCCTTGTGGCTCCAGGTCAGTGGTCAACTACCACTTCAAACCCTCCTGGTGGTATTCAAGTTCAAGTTTATTGCAGGAAAACTCCATTGAGCAAGCTCATTCACAAGGAGGTCCTGTGACATATAGACTTACACAACATACATACATAAATAGTTAGTAAACAATATATACATAAATGCAAGCATCATATGATACAAGCAAGTTATGTATACATATACAATGACACCACATGGGGTGACCGCAGGTGGTAATACTAAAGTAATACAGGGTGGCGACTTATAGATAGCATACAGATACTTGAAACATGGCACTGGTGTTTGCAATAAACACATTTTGGCAGATGGGACAAACACAGAATAACATGGATAGGGGAGGAAGGAATGGTTTGATAGTGTGAACAGAGGAGTATATACATAGACAGAGCCAGGAGTAGGGAGAGCAGCAAGGTAGTAGATATGAGTCAGGTGCTGGTGGGTGGAGTTGTTTCTTAGTATAGATGAAGTGCAAACAATAAGTAGTTAATATACACCAAGCATTACGGTATTGGGGTCTGTAGGTGAAAGAGATGCAATTATAGCCCAATCTAAGAGGATCGGATTGATGGAGTGGGACAGGAACAAAATTCATATATTCCCCGATTTGAGCTATGCAATGTGGCAAAGGAGAAAAGGATATGATGCTGCACGGGCCCGTTTGCAGCAGCTGGGGATCCAACATGTATTACTGATGCCAGCAAGTCTTCAGATATTCTACGGGGGAAAAACTTTTCAATTCTCGGATCCAGCGGAAGCTGGCAAGTTTACTGATCGAGTGGAGAAGGAATTTGAATCTAAAAATACAGATGCAGATAGTGAAAACGAGGACAGTGAGTGACAGTCTGGTGCTGGGGTAAACACAAAGTATTCTCTTTCGTTCATGGCTATAAGGGTTTGTGGTTAATTATAACAGATGCTCTGGACACACAATACCTGCATTTTAGTGAATGGTTCTTTTGTCTGACTAGTCGGGTGGGGATTGCTTAATTCCATACCAGACTTGAATTTGTGTTCAGGAATTTCACCAAGATCTAAGAAAGGATCTAACTGATCTGAAAGACATGGACTGATTTCAGTTGAACTCTCGGTTGATATTCTGAACTGTTGGGGGAAGTTTAATTATTTTAAATGGTTGCTAGAGTTAATAAAGTAGAAAGCTGGTAACTATTGATGTTTTCACCAACGTAGAGGGGAGCTATATCTATTCAGATGATAAGGATCTCTCATTTTTCACAAACAGATGTATTGGTTAATCTCCTGCTCATGGCTGCGTTAAGCCAGTTTCATTAACTAATACTGAAGTGTAGACAATTACAATTACATAATACCCCCTTACTACAACTTAGCATAGGGGTTTTGCAATTGCTGTTCCTGTAAAACTGAAGTATGACATTTGTGAAATGTGATACGATTAATCCTATGCCTGCCTATAGGATATGTGCGCTGTATACTATATGCAGTATATCTAATAAAAATAAAGTTAAAAAAAAACAGAGAAAAAGTGCTAGGAGACTGTAAACAATAAAGCAATAGGTAGCATGACTAATACAGGATAAGTGCTAACCAACATGCGAGTGCAGAGGCAAACATGGAGAGGGAGAATTAAACACATCTACAAGAAGCGGGATAAGTCCTTGAGGAGGGAGTTGAGGATATGAGGGGAGTCAGCGAAACAGATTGGAGCACGAGACAAAGAGGTGAGAGTATGAAGAAAAAATATGTACCTCTAGGTTTAAGCTGGCTGCTTACTCTCCTCTCTATCAGCATTTGGTGTTTAAATTATGAAAATAAATTGTTATACAACACCGACTTACCCTCTGTATGGACGATTTTCTCTTTTGTCACACACCTGGAAGAATTGGTCCCAGCCCTACTTTGAATCATTGAGGAGTTTGCCTGCTTCTCAGGGTACAAATGAAACCTCCAGAAATACTGTTTCTGGGTGGGGTCCGGGGTTACCTGATCACGCATGGGGATTGAAAAGGGCAGGGGACTACTTTACCTGGGGATTAAGATGGTGTGGGGGGATCTTAAATTATATGGTTGAAACTATACCCTGCTTTTTGATACAGTATCAGCAGATCTCAGCCAATGGAGGGCCCTTCCAGTCTCTTGGCTTGGCTGAATTAACTTACTAAAAATAAACATTTTGCAGAGAATTCTATACGCAGTGCAGATGGTTCCAGTTTGCCCCACCGCCTGAGATATTAAAAGGTTGCAGAAAGGGTTTGCAGACGTTGTATGACAAGGAAAAAAGTCTTGGTTGAAACTTGAGAGACTGAAAGCAACCGGGGGTGGTATATTGGATTTTCAGATTTAAAGGGATATTTCCTAGCCATCCAATACCAGTATATCCATAATTGGGTAAATGGTAGGAGGTGGCATCATGGCTAAAATTAGAAGAGAAGGGGTGCTAAGGTAGAATAAATTCATACCTACCTAGGGCGGGCTATAAGGCTTATAGGCAGCTCCCTAGTCCGAACCTACTGGTTTTGGCAGTGTTGGGTGCCTGGGCAACAATTAAGAGGAGAAGGGGGGCAGGGGAAGGCCACACTTTATTAACACCGGCGGTGAGGAACCTGGAATTTCTACTGGGATTGGAGGATCCGGGCTTTGTAGTTTGGGAAGAAAGGGGCATATGATGTCTGGGAGATAGTTTTTCCAGGGAAGGTATATACCCCTTTGCGACCATCAAAGAGTCCCTGGGGTTATCGACATCACACTTTTTTTGGTACCTGCAAGTGAGAAGTTATTGTGGTGATCTAAATAGAGCCAGTAGAGAACTCCCCAAATAGCAGTGATGGAACAACAAATATATAAGACAAGGGCACAGGAAAGAGGTCTAATAGGGAGGCAATCAAATTAGACAGGGCAAATATACCTGACTCCTCAGGGAGAACCAGATCTCAATGGGAGGCAGATCTGGGGATCGCCATAACGGATGACAAGAACTCACTGGCATATAGTCATTACCTCTCATATGGGGTTATTGCTGTGTAACCGTTTTAAGGAACACAATACAGATTTATCCACAGGTTGTTTTATCCCCCCAGTGTGGTTCGCAAGTTCTACCCAGGGGTATCAGACACGTGGGAGGTGTGCAGTGGCCAGATACACATATTTTCATTATTTCTGGACATGCTCAACTATATAGTCTTATTGGAGGTATATTGCATTAGAGGTTTCTTCGGCTGTGGATTAAGAGGGTAGATTTTTTTGCCCCTTTCTCTTCTTGTTGGGATTGAACTGACCGAGGAGGGGGATAGGGAACTCTACCCCAGATGGGTGAGAGTGATATTGGTGGTGGCCTGGCAAATTATTCTTAATACCTGGATTTCCGCTGTGCCACCTACAACTGAGATGTGGAAAAATCTCCTTATGGCAACTTTAGCCACAGATAGGGTCACGTATGCCCTTAAAGGCAAGAAGGAAAGGTTTCTGCTAGAATGGGACATCTTTCTAGCATCCCTTTCCTCCATAGAAGTGCAGATACTACCGGAGGAGACGAAGTATTAAAGGCTGTAAACCGTCCCACCAGTTGAGCCCCGAGAGACCTAGTTAACCAGAAGCGTAATGGGCCTCCTCAGAGATGAAGTTCCAGAGATCACCAAGTCACTTTACTATATGGTTCAGGAGAAATGTGCTGATGTAGGGTAGGATTAAATTATCTTTACGGCACAATGAATTTTCTATTTAACTTTCTGTTATAATGTTATTAGTATATAGTACCTATATTTTCTCTTCTTCTTTCATTCTTCACACAATAGAACTATGGTCTGATTGTTGCACAGGACTACACATGTTGGAAGCTGAATAAGGCTGATAATTTAATATTTAGTTTTAAATTTGGGGCAGATGGATTATATTCCTAGTGAACTCTAGTATAATGTTTGGTGCCCGACTCAGCAATTTAGATTAATCAGATGTTAGTGTGTATGGATGAAATGTGCAAACAACCTGTAATCTGTTCTGTTTGTATTTTGAGAAATCAATAAACATATGTTACAAAAAAAATTGTTATACATAGTATAAGAGAGCTTTATGATACAAGATGTAAAACATATTGGTAACAATCAATGAATCCACGAGTACTTGCATTTTAGAAATGATATGGCACTAAGCTGAGCTGGAGGGAGGCAGATCAATAACCATCCTAAGAGTAGCTGATGGTAACTATGTATGCCAAACTGTACTGTTAATAATATATTGGAGTACATCCACGGGTACTAAAGGAACTGGATGAGGAGCTGGCAGGCCCACTTAATAATAATACGATTTAATATTTCACTAGAGACAAGCGTAGTACTGCAGGACTGGAGAATAGCATGTGTAGGGCTGCTCCACAAAAGCGGTCCCAAGGATGACCCAGGGGATTGCAGACCAGTCAGTCTGACCTCCATTGTGGGCAAGCTCATGGAGACCATTCTAAAGGAAAGGTTGGTGGAATATCTAGAGGAGCATGGTCTCCAGGATGTGAGGCAGCATGGGTTCATGGGGGGGGGGGGTGTCACACAAATCTGATTGACTTCTTTGACTGTGTCACTAAGACAGTAGACAGGGGCCAAGTGGTAGACATCCTCTATCTTGATTTCAGCAAGGCCTTTCGCTCTGTGCCCCACAAAAGGTTGATCAGGAAGTTGGTGGATCTTGGAATTGGGGAAAAGATGGCCAGATGGGTGGAAAACTACTGGCTGAAGGACAGAACCCAGAGGGTGGTTGTGGAGGGAGAGTTATCTGGCACAAGACAGGTAATCATTGGGGTTCCGCAGGGCTTGGTGCTGGGGTTGGTGTTGTTTAGTGTCTTCATCAGTGACAGTGGAGATGGCATTAAGGGCAAAATGTGCCTATTTGCAGATGACACCAAGCTCTGTGGGTGAGTGGACAGAGCTGAAGGGATACAGGACCTACAGGAAGATCTGGAAAAGCTTGAGAGGTGGTCCAGGATCTGGCAGCTTGGCTTCAATGCCAAGAAATACAAAGTTATGCATACTGGAGACAAGAATCCTAGGACAGAGTACTACCTGGGTGGAGTCCGAATATCTGCATCAGAGGAGGAGAAGAACCTGGGAGTGATGATCAGTCGTGACCTGAAGCACTCCACGCAGTGCAAGAAAGCAGCAGAAAAGGCAAACAAGATGCTGGGATGCATATCTAGGGGGATCAGTAGTAGGAGAGATGAGGTTATACTGCCCTTGTACAGGTCACTGGTAAGGCCACATCTAGAGTATGGAGTTCAGTACTGGTGCCTACACCTCAAAAAGGATATTAACCTGCTGGAGAAGGTCCAGAGGAGGGCTACAAAGATGATAGCTGGTCAGCAAGGTAAGGCATAAGAGGACAGGTCAAGGGCTCTGAACATGTATCCCCTAGAAGACAGGAGAGAGAGAGAGGTCATGATTGGGACCTTCAAGTACCTGAAAGGGATAAATAAGGTTGCTAAAGGAGAGTCTCTTTAAGCTGACTGGCAACCATAACACGAGGGGGCATAGTCTTAAGCTGGAGGGTGGGCGGTTTAGAAGGGAAGTCAGGAAGCACTTCTTCACAGAGAGGGTTGTGGACACTTGGAATGCGTGCCAGAAGAGATAATCTCATTGAAGACAGTGGGCAGCTTTAAGAGAGGCAGGGACAGGTATAGGGGGAGGGTAAGGGTCATAGGTAGGGAGGATGGGATAAGTCGGGAGAAGGGGCAGGGACAGTAGCTCGAGCTGTGGACCCTGCAACACGAGCAGACTTGATAGACCAAATGGTCTTCTTCTGCTGGCTTCTTCATGTGTTTGTATACTACTGTGGAAAGGCATGTGATGAAGTCTTAAGATTCAGTATATACAATGGCATAGTTAAGAACAATTCACCTTACAGCTCGAGTCCCAAAATCCCATGTTACTGTCAGACTAAGGCTTAAAGAACATCTCTTTGTGAACACTGCCTGAAACTGTCTGTGTTACTCTGTATTCTGTGGTACTCTGTATTCCTCGTCTGCTTTGTACCTTCTTTTTTTACCTTCCATTCCTTATTGTTGGTACATTACAGTATCTCCTCATTCACAACTGTTAAAGGGCCTTTGTTCCAGTTATGTCACCCTGTCAACAAAATGGAATAAATAAATAAAATGGTAATATTAAATGCATGATGAAAATGGAGATAAAATCGATGTTTCAACCTTAGGTCTTCTTCAGGAATTATCTGAAAGAGAAAAAAGCAAACTTTGCTTTAATTCCTGAAGAAGATCTAAGGTCGAAACATTGATTTTCACTCTATTTTCTGTTTTCAGCGTACATTTAATATGTAGAGAATAATAGATAAGCAGCTGTGTGCTATGGATTTTTTTTTTGCACACCTGAGGTGTGTGCTGACCCATAAACCTCAAGAGGTTTATGAGGTCATCACACACCAAGGGTGTGTTAAAAAAAAATCCATAAACACCCAGTTGCTTATTTTTTATAATTACTGGTGCAGAGTTTGTTAATGTCTGTCTGTCCCCTACCTGCAGACACACACATGCACACTGTCTCACAGCAGATAATCTGTCTCAGAGACACACACACTCACACACGGGAAATTTTCTTGTTTTCTTTTTTTGTATATTTTTGTTAAGAAAATGATACTGCAGACTGCAAGGAAGCAGTCAGATTTGTTGAGTGCGCTGGGTCAGGCAGAAGCTCCAACCGAAGCATGACAGCGGCCGTCTGTGAGCGCGCTGGGTCAGCAGAAGCCTCGACCAGTGTGACCACTTCAAGATCAATCGGATAACTTTTTTTTTAAATTGTTTACCCCTAAAGGCAGGATTAACCTGATAATAAAAATGACTTACTGCAGCCGGGTAGAATTACAGTACTTGAAGGAGTAGGCTGTTGATTGCGAAGGGAAATTTTGCCGCCATGTTTTTCGATATGTTCGGCCCGCCCACAGAGGGAGTAAGGGCCAATAACATAGCACTCTACAGATGAGTGACAGTGTTACTGAGAGGAGGTTTTAAGAAACGCCGTAATAACTCAATTTCGGGGTATTACGGCATTTTAGAGACCCTGAAAACAAGTTGATAAAGGGGGGGGTCACCAGTAATTATAATCATTTTCTTTAGTTTTCGGACCACAAGCAGCACCTTGTGATTTGTTCTTAATTAAATAAAATGACCCTTATTCTGGTAATAGACTACAGTCTACATAATTTATTTTGCAAAACTGAATATTGCTTGCTTAGTTTCTTTTTCATTTACTTCTGATAGGAAACTGATGACAGGAATCTGTGATTTGACTTGAAACAAGATGAAAAGGAGATGGGAAGAAAAACTTAAACACGTTGAACATTTAGCGGCTACATATGAAAGGCATCCACTCTGCCCATCGTACAGACCACGGCTTTATAGGCCTTGGCAACCTGCTTCAGTTTGGAGGCTGTTTCCCCGGCAATCTACAGCTTTTAACTTTGCTAAGAGCTATAAGGAGGTAAGAAACGGCGACTCTGCTGAAACAAATGCTGTTGTCTAAAGTGGGTTCACCGGACTACTTTGTTCCTGTTTCTTTGCAGATTACATTGCTTTAAAGCGGTGGTCCATGTGAGCAGCAGCACAGTTTTATTTAAGATACAGTAATGGAGCTGGTGTGTCTTGTTATAGCAACATAGAATATAGAAGAGCAGAAAAAGTCCTGAACTCCTTGGTTGAACTCTCAGCTATCATCAAAATTGAGTTTGCCAAGGTTAACAGGTGGCTAGGGGAGAAATGACTGATTATGACTATGAAGAAGACCAAGTCAATGCTCTTTGGGACCCCGAATATGTTATGAGTCAATTCTTCGTTTTCTATCAATGATGTTAAAGGTGCTCCAGTTGATCAGGTTCAAGAGTTTAAATACCTGGGTGTGCTACTTGATTCAGGATTAACAGTCCACTCACAGGTACTGTCGGTTAGTCATATCATTAATCGAAAGCTAGGTGTTCTTTATAAAGTTAAATCTTTTTTTCCTCTAGAAATTCATAAAGTTATTGCTTTAGGTTCTCTTTTACTTCATTTTGATTATTGTTCAAGTTTGTATTTGAATTTGGGGTCTAGGGAAATGAAGATTTTGTCAGTGGCATATAATAATATTTGTAGATTTGCTACGGATTCAGCTTTCAGAACACATCATTGTCTTTTATATTAAAATGGTCTTGGTTATCTCCAGTGTCAACAATTTCTTATTTTGGTTGTCACATTTTTAAAGCTATTTACTTTGGTTTACAGTATCCTCTTGGAGACCTGATTTCCACTAGGTCTTCCATAGTTTCATTACAATCTTCTAATGGTATAGTTTTACAGTCAAAATGCTACAAAACAAAATCTGGTTCTACATAATTTTCTTTGTCCGCTCCAGCATTTTGGAATAAGTTACCAGTTAGTCTTCATGATTCTTCTTCTTTTCACAGGTTTGAAGTTAATTTTAGACAGTTTTTATTAGTCAGAGATAATTGTGCTTGTTTTTGTAATGTTTTATGTTGATTGTCTTGTTTGTAATGTTGTATTCTGTGTCGGGCAAGGCTTGAAACTGGACTAGATCCAGTGCCCTAACCTGGTTAACAGAATAAATCAAATCAGAACAGTCCATCCATTCTGTCCGAAGAGTCCTTATTCGGAATCCGTCTAGAGTCCATTAACCCTTCTAGCCTCCTCTTCTCCTCCCACATTATCCTGTCAGACAACACCATTTAATGTGTCCCAGCTTCTCTTGAACCTTGCTATGTCCTTTGTTTCCATGATCTTTTCTAGAAGTTCGTTCCATCCACTGCACTAACTGTGAAGTATTACTTCAGTGTCTTTTTTGACTTCCCCTTCTAACTTTAGCATATGACCCTTGGTGGAACTTCTGTTTCTCAGACTGAATAAACTTGCTATGTCCACTCTTGAACCCTTTCATGAACTTCAAAGTCTCTGTCATGTCCCTCTTTCTCATCTTTGCTCTAGTAAGTTCATACTAAAACTTTACAGGCTTTCCTTTTGCATTTTGCCCTGTTGCCCATGGGTCTTTTATATGGCTCCTTTGTTGCACTGTCTCTGATTTAGCCATGTCCTACCAGATGTGCAGGAAGGTGCCTGGGAAGGGAAGTAGTCTCAGATCCTGAGCTGGGTACTGGACTTTTATTATTTCATTATTTCAGTTTTGATTCAAACTGCGTCATTAGTCTAAACTTCAGCTAAACTAGCCTAAACTAAATTATCCTTCCAGTAGAGGAGTAGCAATTCTCATACACAAAAATACCCCCACCCTCCTTCAAATGAGAGGATGGTAAAGGACCCTAGAGGAGAAGCATAAAGATTAATGGTACCTACAGGGGTGCTTCATTTTTAGGGTTCAGAATGCTGTTTGTCTTGTGTAGCATTTCTCCACTGCAAGATTGGACAAACATACCAGTGAGAGTTCATCATCATATGCTCAGTTTCAGTGTAGCTGTCTCCACTGAGCCAAGGTTAAAAAATGTAAAAAGTTAATAAATTTGGATAACTTCAGTCTCTTGTGATGGAATCCTGGAGCAGTCCATTAACCTTATATTAGATTAGCTAATGTAATTTTTATGCGATACCTGCAACTATGAAAAACTGCTCCCAAATTCCCTCAAATACATCAAAGTCATCTTCTGCAATATAGAATATCTGCTCTAGTCTGGCACAGTGCATAACTAAATTTAGCCAATGCTGATAGCCTGGGCTCAAATAATTTCTCTGTTGAAGCAAAATAAGTTTTCTTTTTTTTTTTTTTTACTTACTCTTTTTTGTCCCCTGGATCCAGCCAGGCTTCCCCTGACCCTCTCAACTCTGCGATCCACCAATCAGGCGCCCCCACATAGCCTTGGCTTTCCTCCCAGGCAGGATTGGGGTGGAGGGAACCCCCATGTCCTTCTGGTCTCGTTGGACTCCATGTTGTGTCTTCGCAGGTTGAACGGTGAAGGGTTCCTCTTCGTGTCGGCAGAGCTCATGCCGGCTTCATTTTCCCCCATGTTGTCCCGGAGACATGGTTGCACCATGACGTCAGTGTGCGAATGCTGAAATCCTACTATGCTTCTCCTGCACGCAGCTTAGGCTGCTGCACCTCTAGCCTCCACCAGAGGTCAGAACAGCACTGGGCCTTCAACCCCTTCCCTCCCAGGGGAAGCGAGCTGCCCATCGGGCGCTCAAGCTTCCTCTCACTGCCTGCCCTCCAGCGTTCCTGGCTCGTTCCCGAACCAGGGTCGCTGGCATTACAAGCAGTAGCGCTACCACTGTGCTTGCGGACCAGTGCAAAATAAGTTTTCTTGCATTAACTAACATAGTGCTAATTAGTTTGATCTTATTTGTTGTAATATACTCAACATTTCTATAGCAGTTCCTAATAATTTAATCCATGGGTCAAAGGGAATGTTAAAATCCCAAATCTTACCTAGTAATTTTTCTATTTTATTCTGAAATAACAAACTACTGGGTGGGTCTAAAAGCCTACGGCTACTGACTCGTACACTGCTATGATCCTATGATAAACACGGTACAGTCTGCAAAACTTATGGAACAATGAGCCTGTAGTGTGGCCACATCTGGTACACAGGACTTATAGAGATATATTCAATTTATTTAGCTTAATGGGGTAAAATATACTCTTGTGTACAGTATTAAACAGTGTTTGACATAACTTTACATTTTTTGATAAATGCATCGGCTTTTGCAATATTTGAGGCCAATACTCCCACTCAGTACGAAGCTTTAACTCATCCCAAGCAGCATGACGTTTTTCTCATATTGATTTTTCTTCTCTAATATTACTGTATAAATTTGCAGATTATATTTTATGGTTGCGCTTGTGCAAAGCAAACATATTGCTGTGATAGTGGATTTGAGAGATGTAGCACTGTCAGTCCAGTGCAGGGAAGTCTGCAATGGGCTCGACAATGTCAGACCAATCATCAGCCACGCTGATAATGACACTCTTCTGGGCATGTTGGTTTGGAAACGTTGTGCATTTCAAAGAAAAGAGTTGCCCGAATCACAGGGTGCTCTTTGCTTTGATCTGCATGACACCATCAAGCAGACAGCTGATCGCATCATGATCAACCTGTGTCTTATCCCCCACAACACAGCCTGCTACTGCCAAGTATCCCATCAACCTCCCTGCTGTGTCCAGTGCCCCAGTTCATGAAAACAACTGCCTCCAACTGCCAAGTATCCCTTCCACCCTCACGATTCTTTCTGTGGCCCAGTCTGTGAAAACAACTCCCTGCCACTTTGAGTATCTCTCCCACCTCTGTCGGGGGGATTTACAGGGGTCTGTCACTTCCTGTGCCTCTGTTGGGGGATTTACAGGGGAGCATTGGTGTCCTGACCAGGTGCTGATTTTCGAGCAAACTCGATAGACCTTTAGGCCTACTCTGCTGGCATCTTAGTATGTTCGTATGTAAATCCAAAGACAAGGAGAGCGTGTGGTCAAAACCCACCACCTCTTTCAGCAACCATAAGCATAGAGACAAACATGCTTCACTAGTGAGGTGGAGGTCTCCACTGAAGGAGGGCAGTCATCATTCACTCCGGTGGCATTGACTATACCCCCCCAACAGCCATTGAGATACCAATTTTGGGGCCTGGCTCTGGGGCTGCCATACCTACTATGGTTGGTATGGCGCCAGAATTGTCTGATCCTGTCCTGACAACTATGGCAGTCATGAACCCATGACTATTTGTCTACAACTTCCAGGATATGCTGGCATCATTTTCAGAAATGTTAACATGCTTGTTCCCGACAGTAACAGCGTCAGTGCCGGTCCCGTCAACATGGCCATCCCTGTTGACATTGGGATCCATAAGGTAGCATGTCAGTCGCATAGTGCAATAATAGCGATGCCAATTTGGCTGACACTATTATAGCGAATACAATTACAGCGCCCTGAAATATGGGCAACTGCCATTAGGGTGATTGATGTATGCTCCCCTTCCCAAGAGTGCTTTCTGACCCTGGGGTTGGTTATTTAATAAGCGGGGTGTGGGGGCTTTGCCCCACAGGCATTTTGCAAATGTTGCCGTAATGGTGGTCACCCATATTTCAGGGCGCTGTAATTGCAGTCGCTATAATAACGTTGCCTGAATTGGAATTGGAAGTACTTAGAAGTAACAGCAGCACCGACTATTGTGGCAACTCCTGTTTACCCTGCTTTGGAGGATGCTACCTTTGCTGCTTGGCACAGGTCTAGCACTTTATCTGCAGTCCCCAGGTAGGCTAACAAAACAGTACCCTGCTCCATCTGTCAAGTCCTGTTGTGCTTGCCAATCTGTGACCGATCCTGTGGTCATCGTGGATTGCCTGTGATCGCTGTAGAGCTCCTACAGTCATTAGTACCTTGCCTACAGATAAAAAATCCAGGAAATTGGATGCCATTGGGCAAGAGGACTTACGCCCCTGCTACGTTGGGGCTTCATATTGCAAATTATCAAGCTTACATGATTAAGTATCAGAATAGACTTTGGAAGTTGACCAAGTCTACCGTTCAGACTCTGCTGAATAGCTCTGCAAAAGCAGAACTTCTTAAAACTGTCTCAGCTGGTCTGGATACTGGGAAAGATTTATTACAGTCAGCATATGATGCATCAGATGCTGTTGCCAGGTCTACAGCCTCTGACATCTGCCTCAGGATATATTCCTGGCTCAGAATAGCAGGTTTTGCTACTGATGTACAACAGGTCATACTCAGTGCCCCCTTTCTGAGGATACAAGTTATTTGACCATGATTTGTATAATGCACTAAAAGACCTTCAATCATCCAAAATGATATTGAGGTCTGTGATGTCTGTGACTCCACAAAATTTCAGAGGAGAGGTGTTTTTCGAAGGCCTACAGGCTGTGGAGACCATCCACAATGTAGTGGTAGGGGAGGCGGGCCCCTACAGGACCTTCTGCCCCAGGTGGCCACTCCAAGGGGACCAAAGGTTCCAATTCCAGCAGCCTTGCCACCCCAACATCTTCTGACTCCCAACTTCCTTCCCTTCCACTTTACTGCAGGGGTAAAAGTGGGGGGGGGGGAACTCTCCCTTCACCTAATGAACGGAGGGAGATCACTGCAGTTGAATGGATCCTGAAAATAGTGGAAAAAGAGCATACAAAAGAACTACTTTCCAAACTGCCAGTACACCCTCCACCTCTTTCTCATTATGATATGGGACACCTGTCCCTTCTGAGGGAAGGATTACAATCCCTGCTTCAAAAGAAGACTATAGAACCCAACCCGCCCAAAGAAAGGAACAGAGGGTTCTACTCCTAATACTTTCTGGTCCCCAAATCCTCAGGAGAACTTCATCCAGTTTTGGACCTCAGAGCCCCAAACAACTTCATAGAATACAAAAATATCTTCTTCAAGGGTATCTCTTTCATCAGACCACACCGTTGGAACATATAGTTGCCAGGCACTAGGACCACACAGAAAACCTTTGCAAGCAGTCGGACAAGGATCACTCATGAAGATGTCAGCATATACGTAAACGTGGGTCACCCTTCTTTTCTCAGGTCTTTTCCCACCTTCGGTCAGACTTATCGGACCCACGGAAATGTCACTGCTTACAGCCCCCATTTTTTTTTTTTTACATCTGCCTAATTAATCCCTTTTAGAGTGATTTTTGATTACTTGTATGTCATCAAAAGATTATTCTGAACTCTCTTGGTACTACGAGTGCAGAGAGAAAATCTACTGAGGAGACTCCCACGACATCCTTGTTTGCTGCTTAGGCCTCTGTCACAACATGAAAGCTTTTGAGATCCACCGGGGGTTCAGCTCTGAAACCAGGTGATGCAATAAGGGGACTTTGGAGTAATTCTTCCTCCAAAAAACAGTAGAAAGAATAGAGAAGCAGCTTCAAGAAAAATCTGCATGCTGACCCCATCGACCAAATCACGGTCAACCCAAGTCCCAGGAGAAATCCTCAGGAAGTCACAGACATGAGCACCTCGACAAGGACAAGGCCTCCCCGACCAGATCCAGGTTGCCCCTGTGGAGTACAGGTATAACCTCTGCTTTGACATTGTCTGCTCTGATGGCGATGCTGACTGCCCTCCCAGTCACTGACCAGATACCAAGGTCAGGGCTTGACATAGACACTACTGGGCCTATTACTGCTAGTACATCGCCATTGTTGATGGGGACTTCACCTTTATCGTTGACCATGCCAGTCGCATCTGCTAACCAAGGGGGCGCTGATGCACAGGCAGTCCTTATCACCTTCTCGGACATGATAAGATGTCTACTGCCTGGCCTTCCTGTTCCAGGGGGACTGTCGACTGGGATTACTACAATTCCCCCATTGATTTCGCAAAGTACTCCCTTGCCACATAGACTTCCTCAGCTCATGTAGCCGGCACAATCCTTAATTCCTGCTGCTGATACAGTTGATGACGAATATGAATACTGTCCTGATCTGATGACACAGGAGGATGAGGAGAAGGAAGACTATGCTGAGACACCATCTCCATGGCAATGGCTATGGCAAATGGGATGGGGAACATGCAAAACAACTGATCCAGAATCCCCAGTTCCCTGCAGTGGCTGAGGACCCCTGCAGGGAGAACAGTAACTAATGGGTTCCCACCAATTGCCAAAGCAGCCGCAGATGATCACCAGTGTAGATGAACCTGGTGATACAAAAGCCTCTACACATTTTGTCCTGTCACTAAACATATACCCATACCTGGTATTGAATAAATAAGACTATCTGGACCAAAGCTGAAAGACGGGTAGTACAAAGCTGATGAAATTCATGGCTAATGTATAATTTGTTCATACTAGAAAGAAGTCTAACAGGGATGATGAAAAGGTGATTTATAAAATGTTTCTTCAGACATGTTTTATTATTAATATTACTCCTAATTAGGGATGATGAGCAAATGATATTGTTTGGTTCCGGCAGGTCAGAAGGGACTTGCTGAAGAAAATAAAGATAGAATGGAACTAGAACATAAACTATCTATTTACAAAGTGTTCTAAAACATATAGATTTAACATTAACAATATAGGAAGAAGTGGTACAGCACTTGCCCCTCCCTTTTATCCCATTCAAAATAAACAAATGCTCTCATGTTTTGCAGATAAAACAGGATCATGTCTGACAAATTCTGAGTTTGTATAATTTATTTTAGCATTTGTTCAACAGTTACTGTATATCCTCCATCTGCTTTAATATAAATGAGCTATTGTTGGGGGAAAATACATCTTCCATGGAGGTACAATGTTCCATTAATTAAATATTCAAACAGAGGCAACAGCATGGATGTTGTCATTAAATACTTACAAGTTTCAGTTATCAATCTCAGTTATGATGTTACATTAAAATTGCCTTTAGGGTGTATGCCTCATATATTCCATTGAGTTTTTAGACTGGGGGAAACCTTTTCTTTACAGAGAGTTTGCAAGGGAAGTACAAAAACGTAGTGAAATTAGTATCTGAAGCAGTTTCAAAGTCTCCGGCAATTTGGGAATGCTGCCAGCATCCTTCTGCCATTGGCCCCCAGCAGATGATAGTGTGTTCCACCTGCCAACTGGTCTGTTCTTTTTTTTTCACACAGGAGCCAGGTGGAAATGCCACAATTAGGGCAGAGTGCTTTAGTCCAGTGATCGCCAAAAGGATACAGTTCTTAACTGGCAAACAGGAACGTCGGTGGGGAAAAAAAATCTGTACTAAAAAATTAAAATAAAACCCTATCTAAATGCTACTACGCTACCTATCATAAAAGACAGCCTAATTTCCGACGCTGCTAGAACGGACTATAAAATCTAAAAACTGGCCAGCACACATCTTTAAACCTTAAATTGTCCATTTGAGATGTTTGGAACTAATTTACATTAGTTGTGTCAAGATGGAGGCTGAGTATTAGATTTTAGATCCCCTCCAGTTATTACTATGCCCTCTGCAGTGTGATAATTAAAATAGGAATGTAAAAACCCAGGCAGGCATCGTTAATAGTCTCTGGTGTCAGCCATTACTTTCCAGTCTTATTTCAATCAGCGTAGCAAACGTAAGCTTTTCCTGCATATTACAACACAAAGTCAGATACTAAGAAATATTTTTTCACTCTCCGTGATCAGTTATGTGATTGTACTGTTCATTTTTTCAACTGTTTTACAAATATTAATTAAATGAACACTTTTCCTTTGATTCTTCATAATGGGTTCCTGAATTACAGTGTGCTTAATATTTCTTAGTGTCTGACTTTGTGTTGTAAAATGCTTGAAAAGCTTACGTATGCTGCAGTGTCTCGAAATAAGAATGTAAAGTAAAGGCTGACACCAGAGATTGTTAATGATACCTGGTTTAGAGCACAAAATAAATGCTAGGATACTTTGTACTTAACACACATACACACACGAGATGGACACACACAATTTAGTCAGAACGGGGCATCTACCAAAACAAACTGAGACCAAGACCTGTTTAATGCACATGTTTTCATCCTTCATGGACAACGTCTGTTTTCAGCCACAGGTCAAACTATTCAAGACGCCAGTTTGTGCTGCACAACCGCCAAGGAAGGCAAGGAGATCACATCTAACAGCCCCGCCCCTTTCAGAAAAATGAGAAAAATTAATAAGGCAATATTTCTGTATTGAAATCGGTTTCAGTCACAGCCGCCCAGCCCTCCTGCATATTCTGTCCATATTATTATTATTTCAACGTGGCTCTTGGACGCGATGACAGCTGTGTGGTACAGGGCACATTCTGTGTGCAGGAAAGGAGATAGGGAGTTGGCTAGGCAAAGGAAGGTTTCAAAACAGGGAGGGATAGAAGTGTGAGGAAATTGAGATGTACGGGGCAGCAATGCCAGAGGGTCAGCAAAAAGATATTACCTTTCTCGGTGCTTATTCATTATTTTTTTATTAGTATTTATGCTGGCCAAAGGCAGGCTCTTATGATCAATCAATCAAAATCTTTATTTATCCAGGCAAACATCATTGAGCAGAGCTCTTTTACAGGATGGACCTGGTTAGAACAGGGTCAGGTAACATTCATCATAAAAACATATAAATACATGTAAATAAGTATATAAACACAAACACAATGGTGCAGTAATGGGGGAGTCAAATGATAAAAGGAAGACAAGGCAAGCCATAATAGAGGAGGATTCAAATACAAGGGGGCAGGTCCACCATTGAACCATGCAACTGTATATAAACCAAGTTCTCTGTATAGAAGTACCAGTTAGTTCATTTACCAGGGGCAGTCACTAGTACTAGCCATGAAGATGGCTTGGAGAACCACCAACTAATGGCAGATGGGGTACCAGGAGGGGTATGTAATATGTGAGCGAAGGATAAACATTGTGAGAAGTAAAGTCCCAAGGATAGGTCGGTAGAACTGATGCGACGGTGGGGGCCTATAGGGAGAGGGAAAGGGGAGTAAGGACTTTTATAGTATGGTTGTGTGTAGATTGTGGATGAGTACAGTATAGAGTTGTGAAAAGAAGGCTAGAGAAAGCGGGAAGATAGAACAGTATCAAAGGGAGGACAGAGGCATCACAGTGTTACATGAAAGCATGATGACAGACCAGGGCCAATGACAGGGAGATTGTGGCCAGGGGCCATTTAAAATACCAGTAATGCTGGTCTAATTATTTTGGTTTCAAATACACAGGTTGTGGGGACCTTATGATGAGATGCTAGAATGCTGTTTTAATTTACGGGTCAAAGGGTTACTGTTTTCTTTGATTTCTGAATGTAAACATCCCGCTCAGAGTGGGTCAGCCCAGAAGGGCTCTTTTGTTTTCAACAAAGCCGCTCCAAAAGGAGAAAAAATACAGATTTCAGTCAGTAAATTATGTGCACAAACAACAATTTTTTTTTTTTCGTGTTTCTTTTGTTTTGTTGCAAATAGCCTGACCAGCAGAGTTTACGTGGAGCGGAGGCAATCATTCCAGCTGGGAGCAGGTCTCTGCCCAGGAGCGCAATATTGTTATTTGTTGAATAATTAAACTACTGTAATTAAAGATGTCCACATCAGGGAGGTTATCAGCAAGGAAGGGAGGTGGTTTCAGGGCAGGAATGGGTAGGGTAGTTTTTTTTAATATTCCACCGGTTTACTAGAAATTCTCCATAAAGGAGCAGGCAGACAGTTGCAGTTCTCCCCACAAATACAGCAAATCACCACCCTTCCTGGGCTCCCACATTGATATGCTGCTGTTGAAACTGCTGCCTGCTGTCTCCTGTTGGACTGAATGTGTGTAGCTTGTAACGAGAGAGAGAGAGAGCATGGCAGCAAAAGGGAAACTTTCTTGGTCCCCTGATTTAGCAGTGGGGACTGGGAGCAATGGATGACAGTAAATGACAGTAAAATGTCAGTGTCTTAAGTGCCGTGGACTGTCGCCAATGGAGCAGGAATAGAAGAGGCTCCAGTACTGCCAAGTTTCCTAAGACTTCCACGGGGTCCTTGGTCCTCAGGCATCAGCCTCATTGCTTAATCACTTCCTAGGTGCTCGTACAACACAATCATTTCCTGGCACAGTATTCCCCTCTCTCAGCCACTACCAGCTGCAGACAGTAAAAAAAACAGGTCCCCAACTAAAAATAACAAAGTAAAACTACACTAACTCCTACCGCTACCTCACTGCTGTGCCCTAACCTGCCCTGCTTTCGACATGCACACACACCGGAATGCAAGCGGGATCACAGAGAACAAATTAACAGCAATATTGCACACAGCTTTTAATAAGATAAAATTAAAAAAAGATATTGCACAAAGCTTCACAGATCTTTGAATAAAATTCAGTTAAATTAAAATGTTTTGGATCCCAAATCAGAAGTAAAACTATTATACCACAGAACACAGATCTCCACAGACAGACACCCACCATCTGAATGTTCCGTGGTAACATCTGTGGTCTCCTGCTACTTCCGCGGAAAGTGGCAATTTCCGCGGTCAGGCACAATTTCTACGATCAGCTGTGAATTCCGCGGATATTTCCACGGCCGGCCGCACCCGCGGAATCGTGGAAAACACAGGGCCTTGGTGAAGACCTGTAAGTTTTTCCATACTTGGATGACTGGTTACTGAAAGCTCAGTCCAGGGAGCACCTGCTGCTGTCTCTAGGGCACACCCTGCAGTTGTTCCAGTCTTTGGGAGTTTCTTTCAGTTGGCCCAAGTCTGTGCTGACCCTGACCCTGTCCCAGTGACTGCAGTATGTAGGAACAGGAAGGACTACCTCATCGCCTAGGCCTAGGAGGTGGCTCTGAGCAGGTATGTCCTGGCCAGAACATTCCTGAGGCTTCTAGGCCTAATGGCTGTGGCCATTGTTATGGTACATTTCGTAGGGTTGCACATAAGGATCCCACAGTGGACCCTCAGGGTCCAGTGGGATCAATGCTCAGACAATATAGATCAGCTGGTCCTTGTTTCCTCGCCAGTATTCTAAGTGCTTCACTGTTGGATGGACCAGCTGGTCTCTTAAAAAAGGTCCCCTTTCTTATCCCCACTCCCCAACAGATCCTCACCATGGATTCTTTGGGTCTGGGTTGGAGAGCCCATCTAGGTCCTTATAAGACCCAGGGTCTCTGGTCCCACTGGGAGACTCACTGCCACATAAAAGTCCTGGAAATGAGGGCAATTCTGTATGCCTTACAGGGCTTCCAGAACCATTTCTCTTGGCGGGCCCTATGCTGGTGCAGTCAGACAACCTCAGTGTGGTCTATTACATCAACAAGCAAGGGGAACCCATTCCTACCCTCTGTACCGGGGGAAGCAATGAGCATCTTGTACTGGGCTGTAGATCACTGTCTAGAACTATCAGCTGTCCATGTGCCAGACACCCAAAATAGCTTGGCGTACATCCTAAACAAGTCACAGTCCAAAATGTATAAGTAGGAACTGCTGAACACGTTGCAGAAGACCTGTTCGGCTTGTGGGGTCATCCAAAGTTTGACCTTTTTGCATCCCTACTTAATGCAAAACTGCTGCGTTTCTGCTTACTAGAGCCAGGGCCTGGAGTTTTCTGGCAAGACGCTTTTTCCCCTCTCCTGGAAAGAGAGGTAACTTTACGTCTTCCCACCCTTTTCTCAGATTCAGAGGGTGCTCATCAAGCTACAGTTGGAGGATGCCATCCTAATTCTGGTGGCTCTGTTCTGGCCTCGACAAACATGGTTTCCATTACTGCAACAACTGATTATGGAACCTCCAGTTCCCCTGCCCTGGTTCACACAGACATCAAGTCCCTCTACCTGCATGCATGGCTCCTGAGGACATAGCCATTGCTCAGTTTGGAGTGTCTCAGAAGGTGATTGATGTCCTGGTGGCTGCCAGAAAACCTTCCACCAGGGCAGCTGACTCTATGAGATGAAAGTGGCTTGCTATCTGGGCCATTTCTTGTCGCCTGGATCCTTTCACTTGTTCAGTGAACCAGCTTCTGGAGTATTTTGTGACCTTGTCTAATGTAGGGCTCAAATACTCCACTCTTAAAGTGCATTTGTCAGCTATATCAGCCTTCCATGTGCCCATTGATGGCTGCACAGCTGGGTGTGGCCTGTACTTTTTTGCAAGGCATCCTCCACTTGAAACCTCCTATCTGTAAACCAGTTCTGGCTTGGGACCTGAATTTTGTTGTAGAGAAGTTGACCCTGCCTCTTTCTGAGCCAGCTGCATCTTGTGAGCTACGCTTTCTGTTGTGGAAAGTGTTATTTTTAGTTGCTATTACTTCTACTTGAAGAATTTCAGAGCTACAGGCTCTCATGTAAGCAGCTTTAATTGATTTTTCACAAAGACAAGATTTCTTTGCATACTAATCCTAAGTTCAAACAACATGAAGTCTTGCTGTATTCTGACTAATGCAGTTAGCCCCAACACTTGAACTGCCCAGGAGAGTAGAGGGTTAAATTCTATGCAGAGCATAGAACATTGAGCTCGAGCTCTGTTCAAACCTCTGTCTGCTGCACTGTGAAGCGTAACCGTCAGATTCTTTACTCCGCCTAACTGAACGGTTGCTCCAGAGATTTCTCCTCTGCTACATCGTTCAACAGTCGGTTAAAGTCGTCGATTTTACCAATTATTTTCATCTGTTTTCGGTTCAGATCTCTGTCTGTGGTACAGTAAGTACTAGGTAGTGAACTAGCCGTAGTAAAAACTTATGGAAATTGTAAAGTGATATTTTGACCGGTTCGGCTGAACCAGTCGTTCTAGTGTATTTTGTTTCCTGTACTTTAGAGTGTGGTTACCGGTCATTATCGGTTTTAAAAAAAAAAAGTATTTCTTGCGTTTTTTTCCAACACCCGTGACACAGTTAGAAACTGATAAGGGAGTCTTTCTTGCCTGGCTGTTTGCCGTAGAAAGGGTAAGTTGGTTGGTTAGGATAGCATTGTCTGAGAAACTCAAAAGAAAAACCGGGCCCACTGGGTTTCAGCACTGCAGTGTGTGTGGGGAAGTCTTTGCTAAGGCTGATCCCCACACCACGTGTGTTTATTGTCTGCGGTTTGACCACCTTGATTCAGACTGCCAAATTTGTAAGAACTTCCCTAAGTCTACCCTGGAAAAAAGGTCAGGCAGGCTTAGGGATAAGGAGACCGAGAAGTCCGCTGACCCAGATGGCCAGCCCGGTTCAGTTCCGACTGAACCAGAAGGAGTGCCCTCTGACCAGGGTGATACTTCTTCTTGTAAGAGGAGAACCGATTCCGAGGGATCGGTTCCATCGAAAAGAAAACGAAAGGATAAATTGGTCGGTTCAGATCGAGAGACCCATGTTCCAATTGCGGAGGAGATTGCCAGAGCGATTAGGATTGTGGAATTGCTCCATCTGATCCGGCGCCTTCAGGCAGGCATTTGGTTCGGTCGGTTCCCCCGGTTCAGGATTATTCCCCTGAAGATTTTTATGAACTGGATTTGGAGGGAGACAAGGATTACGAAGGTGATGATGATGATAATGATGGTATGGAAGATCTGGATGAGCCCAATGAACCGGACATCTCCCCAGACAGGTCTTCTGGTGTTTCTCCTCCTGGGCTTTCTGAGTCCCCTTCCCACTACATATTTTACAGAAAAGTGGCAGAAACCTTCCAGGTCCCTGTGGAAGAAGCTGTGGAGGAACAGGAGGAGCCTGATTATGTGGAGATGATGGACATCCCACAGTCCAAGAGGCTGTATGTTCCCCTTCATAAGTCCTTTGGGAAACAGACACAAAAACTGTTAAAGACTCCAGATTCTGTACCTCCTGTTGACAAAAGGGTGGACAAGAGGTACACATTATCAGGCTCAGGTACGGAGTATTTGTACCAACAGCGCAGCCATGTTGGGGTTGTGCAGGCTGCAGCCTGTGATAAGGCTAACATACCCTTGGCTTCACACCCTCCAGATAAAGACTCCAGGAAACTGGATGCCATGGCAAAGAAACAGCACATGGCATCCTCCTTGGGACTCAGGCAGGCAATTTACATGGCCTATACAGCCAGGTACTGGCACTAGCTCAACAGGCTTCCCCCCAGCTTGCCAAGGAGCTGGAGGAGGTGGCTGCTGATGGGATTGAGGCATCAAAGGCACAATTTCATACTGCTTGGACTTCAGTGATGTATCATCACTAGTATGGCTTGGCTCAGATGTACTAGCTTTTCACAGGACACTCAGGCTAAGGCCACGGATTTCCCTGTGGTGGGTAATTCTCTGTTTGGGGAGCAGACAGAGAATTACATGAAAAAGATGGATGAATACAGGACCACCTGTAGGAGTGCACAGGCCAAGGAAAGGCAGTCAACTCCTCAAAGGCAGCAGGCTAGGGGCAGAGGTAGGCCTTTTCACAGGCCTTTCTACCAAGCACATGCCTCCTCTCCTTTTTCTCAGAGGGGATTCTTTAGGGGGAGAGGCAGAAGGTGGATGAGCAGGGCTGCATCCACCTCTCAGCCTAAGGCTTCTGCCAAGCAGACACCCTGATGAATCAGCCCGGGTCAACTCCCCCATCCTTGTAGGAAGCAGGCTGACTTACTATTTCCGGGACTGGAAGTCTGTTACCTCAGACAAGTGGGTCTTGGAGGTAGTAAGCTAGGGACTGGTTCTCAGCTTCAAAAAATTCCCAAAACTGAGAGCCAGATCCTTTCCACCTGCAAGATCTCCCAAACCATTGCCCTAGAGGCAGAGGTTACATCTCTGCTGTCCTTAAGGACCATAGAGAGGGTTCCTACAGTACACAGGGGCAAAGGTCTGTACTCCAGGTGCTTCCTTACCCTGAAAAAAACAGGGGAGTGGCGCCCCATCCTAGACCTAAGACACCCGAACAAACATCTTTTAAAACCAAAATCCAAAATGGTGACACTGGGAATAATCCTTCCCTCTCTAAGGCCAGGGGACTGGCTAGCCTCCCTGGACCTAAAAGATGCCTACTTTCACATTCCCATCAGGTGCTCCCACAGAAAGTACCTCAGGTTCGAATTGCCTTCAGGCCATTACCAGTTCAGAGTAATGCCCTTCGACCTAACATCAGCTCCAAGGGTGTTTACAAAATGCCTAGCAGTAGTAGTGACCTTTCTAAGAAGGAAAAATATTCCCATATCTGGGCGACTGGCTCATTCAAACAACATGAAGTCTTGCTATATTATGACATATGCAGTGAGTCCCAACCTTCGAACTGCTCCGGAGGTGAAAGAGTTAACTTTCCATGCTAGGCATGGAACTTTGAGCTCGAGCTCGGTTGAAAACTCTGTCTTCTGTTCTTCAAACTCAAACTGTCAGATTCTTTACTCCGCCTCACTGAACAGTCGCTCCGGAGATTTCTCCTCCTGCTCGGTTCATTTTGTCGGTTAAAGTATTAATTTTTATTTTTTTTTTAACTGAAATTAAACCGCAACTGGTCGGTTCAAGCTCTGTCTGTGGTATTTGTAAGTACTAAATAGGTTTTACATTTACTTTCTGTGTGGAACTTGTAAACGGTTTTATCGGTTCGATTTGAACTGATCAGGTTGTTTTAAATACATTTATCTGTCTTTTAGAGTGCGGTTCCCGGTTCTTATCGGTTCTAAAAAAAACGGATTTCATTACGGTTTTTACCATGACCCGTGACACGGTTGGGAACCGATAAGAGAGTCTTGCTTGGCGGATTGCCATAAACGGGCAAGTTTTTTGTTAGGCTGGCATTATGTCTGAGAAACCCAAAAGAAAAACCGGGCCCACTGGGTTTCAACACTGCAGTGTCTGTGGGGAAGTCTTTGCTAAGGCTGACCCCCACACCACATGTGTTTATTGTCTGGGGTTTGACCACCTCAATGCAGACTGCCAGATTTGTAAAAATTTTCCTGCAGCTACCCTGGAGAAAAGAGTTGGTAGGCTCAGGGAAAGGGAGGCCAAAAAGTCCGCTGAACCGGATGGCCAGCCCGGTTCGGTTGAAACCGAACAGGAGGGAGTGCCCTCTGACCAGGGCGAGACTTCCTCGGGCAAAAGGAGAGCCGACTCGGAGGAGTCGGTTCCAGCAAAAAGGACTAGAAAATCAGCTGGTGTGGAGCCAAAACTTCCCTCTCCAACCGCTGAAGAAATAGCCAAAGCGATTAAAATTGTCCAGTCGCTTTCCCCGGTTCCGACCGAACTGGCACCATCAGGTAAGCGTACGGTTCGGTCGGTTCCACCGGTTCAAGAGTATGATTTAGAGGAATTTTATGAACCGGAGGAGGGGGAAGAGGAGTATGAGGAGAGTGAATGTGGATTTGAAAGTCTGGATTTGCTCATTGAACCGGACATCTCCCCAGACAGACCTTCAGGAGTGTCTCCCCCTAGGCTTTCTGAGTCCCCTTCTCGTTTTATGTTTTATAAAAAAGTGGCTGAAACCCTCCAGCTCCCTATGGAGGAAGCTGTGGATGATCAAGAAGAGCCTGACTATGTAGAAATGGTGGATATCCCAGAGTCTAGGAGACTGTCTATTCCTTTGCATAAATCTTTTGGGAAACAGACAGTAAAAATTCTAAAAACTCCTCACACTATACCTCCTGTGGATAAAAGAATGGACAAGAGGTACAAATTGTCAGGCTCTGATACGGAGTTCCTTACACAACAATGCAGCCATGTTGGGGTAGTGCAGGCTGCAGCCTGTGACAAGGCAAATATTCCCTTGGCCTCACACCCCCCCGACAAGGACTCCAGGAGGATTGATGCCATGGCAAAGAAACAGTACATGGCAGCATCCTTGGGACTCAGACAGGCAAATGATATGGCTTATGTTGCTAGATATCAAAAATCCAGATGGGATACTGTTTTGGCTCTAGCAAAGCAGGTCCCTGGCCAGCTGGCAAAGGAGCTAGAGCAGGTGGCCGCTGATGGTATTGAGGCATCTAAGGTGCAATTCCATGCTGCAGTGGACTCTAATGATGTATCATCTAGAGTCATGGCTACATCTGTGGCTCTCCGTAGAATGGCTTGGCTCAGATGTACTAGCCTGTCACAGGATACCCAGACTAAGGCCATGGATTTCCATGTTGTGGGCAACTCTTTGTTTGAGGAGCAAACAGAGAACTACATGAAGAAAATGGATGAATATAGGAGTGCACAGGCCAAGGAAAGGCAAGTCACTCCCCAAAGGCAGCCTCTCAGGGGCAGGGGCAGGCCTTTTCATAGGCCTTTTTACCAAGCCCGGGCCTCCTCTTCAGCTTATGCACAGAGGGGGTTCTTTAGAGGGAGAGACAGACGAGGGTGCAAGCAGACCTGCTTCCACCCCTCAGCCTAAAGCCCCTGCCAAGCAGGCACCTGATGGGGTGCCCAGGGCCGGTCTCCACTACCTTTAGGGGGGGCAGGCTGGCTTACTTTGTCCAGGACTGGGAGTCTCTAACATCAGACAAGTGGGTCCTGGAAGTAGTAAGCCAGGGACTGGTTCTCAGCTTCAAAAAATTTCCAAAGATGAGAACCAGATCCTTTCCACCTGCAAATCCTTCAGACGCTCTTGCCCTGGAAGCAGAAGTCTCGACCCTCCTGGGTCTCAGAGCTGTGGAAAGGGTTCCACCCCTACACCAAGGCAAAGGATTGTACTCCAGGTACTTCCTTACCCCCAAAAAAGACAGGAGAATGGTGGCCCATCCTGGATCTCAGGTATCTAAACAAGCACCTTTTAAAACCAAAATTCAGAATGGTGACTCTGGGAATTATTTTACCCTCTTTAAGGCCAGGGGACTGGCTAGTGTCCCTAGACCTCAAGGATGCCTATTTTCATGTTCTGATCAGAAGCTCCCATCGAAAGTACCTCAGATTCGAACTGCCCTCAGGCCATTACCAATTCAGAGCAATGCCCTTCCGGCCTCACATCTGCCCCAAGGGTATTCACAAAATACCTGGCAGTAGCAGTTGCCCATTTAAGAAGGCAGAAAATTGCCATCTTTCCTTACCTGGACGACTGGCTCATAGTAGGCCAGTCTCCAGACCAAGTCAGGTTACATCTTCAAGTAACTCAGCATCTGCTAACTTCTTTAGGTTTCCTTCTCAGTCTTCCAAAGTCAGTCCTAGAACCTGTCCAGCTTCTTACCTTCATAGATGCAGAACTGAACACAAAAGAAGCCAGAGCCTTCCTTCCTCTGGAAAGAGCAAGGACCCTGATTTCCCTGGCTTCCTCCTTCACCCTGCAGGTCTCTCGACCAGCAAGGCAATTTCTACAGCTCCTGGGACACATGGCTGCTTCGACAGCAGTAGTGCAGGGAGCCAGATTTCAGATGAGGGACATCCAGTTCCATCTGAGAGCCTTTTGGTCTCAAAGAAGGGACCCTCTAACTAAATTAATTCCAGTGACTCGAACCCTGATCCAGGCCCTTCAGTGGTGGCAGGACCAAGGCAATTTGAGACAGGGGGTCCCCTTCACCCCGCAGTCTCACTCCTTAATCCTTACTACAGATGCATCCCTATTGGGGTGGGGAGCTTACATGGGCGACCTCACTACCCAGGGATTGTGGTCCCCTCAGGAATCTCTGCTCCACATCAATCTGCTGGAGCTCAGAGCAGTTTTTCTAGCACTTCAAGCTTTTTCCAAATCTGTTCAGAACAAGGTTATTCAGGTCAGAACAGACAATACCACCACAATGTGGTACATCAACAAGCAAGTGGGCACTCGGTCTCCGGCCTTGTGCACTGAAGCAATGACGTTGTGGTCTCTGGCTTACTCCCTGAACACCTCCCTTGTAGCAGTTCACCTCCCAGGCAAGGACAATGTCCTGGCAGATGCTCTCAGCAGGATTTCCCAGGGCCATCACGAATGGGCTCTGGATCCCCTAGTTCTGGAGGTGGTATTTGCCAGATGGGGCACACCCCAGATAGATCTTTTTGCAGCCCCAGACAATCACCAACTTCCCCTTTTTTGTTGCAGGCCCCCAGTGTTGGGTTCAGTCCCCCTGTATGCCTTCCTTCTCAGTTGGGAAGGGAAGTTTCTCTATGCCTTCCCTCTCCTATTCAAAGTGCTAGTCAAAATCAGATCTCAACCCTGCAGGATGATCCCGATTGCTCCAGACTGGGCCAGACAGCCCTGGTACCCACTCATTATGTCCTTGGCAGTCCACCTTCCCCTGTGTCTTTCCAGGAATCACAGTCTGTTATCCTGTGCTCAGGGGAGAGGTTGGTACCCGAACCTCAAATCTCTCAATCTCAAGGCCTGGCTCTTGAAGAGTTAGAGTTTGCTGACGTACACCTCTCCCAAGGTGTATTGGATATCCTGAAGGCTTCTAGGAAGCCTTCCACCAGCGCTACTTATAATTCCAAATGGAAGAGATTTTCCATATGGTGCTCTGGAAAGCATATTTCCCCAGAATCTGCTGACTTATCCACAGTCCTGGATTATATGGTCCATTTAAATACTTTGGGACTGAGACCAGCTACCCTAAAAGTGCACCTGGCAGCCGTGTCTGCTTTCTTATCAGCAGGTAAACCCTCTTCTCTTTCAGCTCATCCTGTATTCTCCAAGTTTTTCAAAGGGTTGCTTCACACCAACCCTCCATTCAGGGACCCTGCCCCTGCCTGGGATGTTAATGTTTGCATTGCTCAGTTTATGCAATCCCCTTTTGAGCCCTTGTCTTAAGCAGAGCTTAAGTACTTGACTTGGAAAACTGTGTTTTTGGTAGCCATCACTTCTGCCAGGCGCATAAGTGAACTACAAGCATTGTCAGTGGAGCCTGATTTTATCTCTCTACACAGAGATAAGGTAGTCCTCAGGACTAACAGAAAGTTCTTGCCTAAGGTGGTCTCAGATTTCCACCTTAATCAATCTGTGTCTCTCCCTGTGTACTTCACTGACCATTCCTCCTCTGGCGAGAGGAGACTGCACAGTTTAGATGTCAAAAGAGCCCTTAGTTACTACTTAGAACATACCAAGGGTCACAGGTTTAACTCCCTCCAACTGTTCCTCACTTACGGTGAGGTTGGTAAAGGGAAACCTGCCACTAAAAGATCCATTGCCAGGTGGATTGCCTCTTGTATCCAATTTTGCTATGGAAAACTGGGCAAGGTTCCTCCCTCAGGCTTGAGGGCTCACTCTACCAGAGGTACAGCTGCGTCTCTGGCTGCTGCCAGGGACATTCCTATCCTAGAGATATGTCAAGTAGCTACCTGGAAAACAGTTCACACTTTTGCCAAGCATTACTCCCTGGACATCCAGGCTAGGAGTGATGCTCGATTCAGCACAGCTGTGCTTCAGAGCCTATTCCAAGTAGGTTCTGTCCCTCCTCCATGGAGGTACTGTTGTATAGTCTGTATATAACATAATATAGCAAGACTTCATGTTGTTTGAAGAAAAATTACTCACCTTAGTAATGTTGTTTCTTCTAATGGAGTCTTCTATATTATGACCTCCTGCCTGCCCCTCTCAGAACCTTACTTTTTGGGGATGTTGGTGGGCAGGGCAGTGTTAACACTTTTAGATGCCCATCTTGTTTTCACCCCTCCTTTTCGGGGTGATCTGTGTTGTGTTTGTCATTTTTTGGGTCTCCTGACTTGAGTCTTCGTTGTGGCACCAAAAAATGTGTTTATATAATTAGTAGCCAGTTGGCTAGTGTAGGTTTACAGCTTCCACACAGAGTCTTAGTGAGTTTTTGCTCGTAAAGATCTGACAGTTTGAGTTTGAAGAACAACAGATAGAGTTTTCCATCGAGCTCGAGCTCTGAGTTCCATGCCTGGCATGTACTGTTAACGCTTTCACCTCTGGAGCAGTTCGAAGGTTGGGACTCACTACATATGTCATAATATAGCAAGACTCCATTAGAAGAAAGAACATTACTAAGGTGAGTAATTTTTTCTTCTAGGAGTGGTATATGTTGTTCATCCACATGGACCCACCTGACCTCCCCTGGCTTAGGTGCACAGCATTGCTTCTATCGTGCAACATCTGGCATCATGGGGTGGAGCCGAGGGTTCTACCACCTGGGTGGAAAGAGCCAGCTTGAAGACTTTCTGGCACATCTTAAAGGGGAAAGGATACTGCCAGATAGTGTGGATGAACAACATATACCATCACTAAAACTACTGTTGCAGGTGAGTAACCTGTGTATCTGGTGTATCCAGCTTTTTATTTAGGCTTGGGCACCTTTCTCTGTCCCCTCAGGTCTCCCACAGCACAAACCGTGGTCCCTTAGTCTCTGGGGGAGGGAAAGAACTGAGGAGGGAGTGCGGCCTCTCACACCTTTATAGGATTGGTGACATCAGTAGACAGCATTGGCAGCCCCAGTTGTACTGCTGAAATTCTTCTGTGTGGATCCTGCTTCACTGATGGTGAAGTTCTATATGTGTGACCTGATGACTGAGATCCCCTCGAAGATCTACTGTTATGGTAAGTTCTTATGTAACTGTTCTGTTCTAGTGACAACCCCCCCCTTGTGCAAGGTGCTCAAATGGTGGATGGAATGCAACAACCTGATCAAGGGTGTTCCATTCTTGATTACTTCCCCTCTTCATATTCTCAGGGGAGGCCCATCTTGTCCCTCTGGAGACATATGGCACATGGAACGCTTTGCACGTAAATAACTATTCTGGAAATTAGAGATGTTCTGTACGGACTCAAGGCCTTCCAGAACCACTTTGTCCTGTTCTGAGTCTTACTCACTGTGCAGGGAAGCAATGAGAGTTTGGTATTGGGCTTTGGAGCACAGTCTAGCACTATCAGTAATACATGTTCCAGACACCCAAAACATCTTGGCAGACAAGTTCAGCAGGTCACAGTCCAGAACGCATAAGTGGGAACTGTTGACTTCAGTTGTAGATGACCTCTTCAGAAGATCAGGTTATCCAGAGTTGGACCTTTTTGTGTCCCAACATAGTGATGTACTGCCGTGTTTCTGCACGCTTTCTCCAGGGCCTGGAGTTTTTGAGTGAGACACATTGCCCCTCTCTTGGAAAGGGAGGTCACTCACTTATTGTAACAGTAGACCTTTGAGAGACTCTTTTATCAGGCCACATATTTGGAACGTATAGCCTCAAGGCAGTAGGACCACACAGAAAACTTTTTGCAAATATTCAGCCAGGGGCTGCCCATGACAGTATCATTTTATTTATTTTTTAATTTTTATTTAGTTTTTGTTTACCGGGTAAGTGCACTAGCCATACAGATGACTATTTTCAGGCACGACCCAGGAGGTTACAGGGTAAAACATTACAGATGTACAAAAAAGGTGGTTACAGCAAGGTATAAGTAATGGTGTTACACAGCAGGTTCTGCAACATTAGGATACAGTGTGTTGAGAACCGGATACAGAAACATAATTTACAGTTATAGCATAGGGATGAGGCATATTTGTGATAAGGCAGTGTGGATTACAAAATAAAGGAAAACATCTAAATTAAAGAATACAGTGGGCAAACAACACAAGAAAATAGACATGCAGTAGATAGGACCCTGTGAGAAGACAAATAAGCAGACAGGTAAGGAAAGGGAAACAGGGCTGATAAGTGCTAAGAGGGTAGGTGCAGGAGAATAGGTGACTGGGGAGCAGAGGGTATAAGTGCAAAGGGGGCTGGATGCAGAGGATAGTTGAGGTGAGTTTGGAAGTGAAGGCTTGTTGAATAAGGGGAGGAGTGTGAGGGGAGTGTTACAATGTGGTATTATGCAGAAACAAGGTAAGAACTGCTGCCAGGGATGGAGGACCGGGAGCTAAGGAGGTTTAAAACAGGAGCATCAGACATCAGTGTATACATAAATGTGGGTGGCCCCTCCTGTCCTCAGTTCTCCGCCGGAGATCATGCTCGGAGGACCTTCATCTAGGGAACCAGGAGAGACTCCATCACTCTGCATACCAGGGAGGGAATTTGTATAGAAACTGTTCTTTTTGTATGGTGTTTCTTCAGGCACTCATTCCCTTTCTGTAAACAGAGGATTGACTTTGTGATCTGGACATGAAGGATGCTTCCTTCTTATCAAAATCTGGATGTGACTCAGGCAATACCTTTGCTTTATGCTGAAGAAGCTATTGTGAGTTCCAGGTAGCTTATTTTCAGTGCTGTAGGTATTTACCGAATGCTTTGTGATTGTGGCAACACCATTCCTGCAAGCTCTGATTCCCTTTTTGCAAACAGGGGACTGACTTTGTTCTGTGGAAATGAAGAATGCATTTCTTCATGTAAATTTCAGGCAAACTCACAGAAAATATGTCCGTTTTATGCTGGAAGGAGAACACTCCCAGTTCAGAGTACTGCCCTTTGACTTGTCTTCTGTGCCACAGTTCTTTACCAAATGCTTGGCAGTAGTGGCAGCAGCCCCTTCACAGGCAAGGCCTGTATGTGTTCCCATACCTGGATGGCTGACCTCTGAAAGACAGCTCCAGGGAAGCTTCACCATGTAACCTGCAGGCATTTCAGGAACATTGGGGCCCTGGTCCTCCGTTACTCCAGTGGACAATCAAGTGTGAAGCATTACATCAACAAACAATGGGGCAGTCATTCACATCTCCTGTGCAGGGAAGCAGTGAGAGTATGGTACTGGATTCTGTTCCATGACCTACTGCAATCAGTGATGCATCTCCCAGGTCTCCTAAACAGCTTGGCAGACCAGCTAAGCAGGTCATAGTCCAGGCTTCATGAATGGGACCTGCTGACCTCCATGATAAATGACCTCTTTGCAAGATGGAGTTATCCAGAGTCAAACTTTTTACGTCCTCACACCATGCAAAACTGTTACATTTCTGCTCTTTCGCTCCAGGGCCTAGAGTTTTTTGGCAAGACTTGTGATCCCTGTCTTAAAAAGAAAAATTCCTGTAAGCATTTCCCCCAATTCCTCTAATACAGAGGGTGCTGCTCTAGCTGCAGATGAGGAGTGCCACTCTCAGCTTCATTGCTCCATTATGGTCTTGCCAAATATGTTTTCCACTTCTACAACAGATGGCACTCAAACCTCCTGTATCTTTACTTCTTTATTGGGGTCTTTTGCCACAAGACATGGGATCCCTGGTCCATCAGACCTGAAATCCCTACATCTGTACTAATGGCTCCTGAAGACACAGCAGTTGCACGTTTTGGGTATCCCATAATGTTGCTAATATATACTGATTGTGACTAGAAGGCCTTCTATTAGACATTCCATGAAATGGAAGCAGTTCACTGTTATGGGCAGCTTCCAAGAATTTGGATCTGTTTACATGTCCTGTAAATGCCATCTTGGAATATTTGTTGTTTTTGTCAGACTCTGGCCTACAGTATATCTCACTTAAGGTGTATTTGGCAGCTGTATCAGCTTTCCTTACCCCCACTGATGGTCATGCAGTTGTCCAAAAGCAGTTTTCCTGTACATTTCTGAGAGGTATTCTTCATATGAAGCCTCCTATCCATAATCCAGTCCCGCCTTGGGACTTAAATTTTGTGCTTGAGAAACTGAAGTTGGTTCCTTTTGAACTGGTGACGAGTTGTGGCTTAATTTTCCTATCATAGAAAACGTTATTTATACTTGCAATTTGCTCGAAGGATTTCCGAGCTTCATGCTCTAATGTGTGAACCTCCTTATTTGATTTTTTACAAAGACAGAATCTGTTTGCGTACAAATCAAAAATTTCTACCAAAGATGGTATCTGAATTTACACTGAATCAGACAATGCACCTTCCTGTTTATAACCCTGAGCCAGTCAAGGGGAGGCATTGCTCCATACTTTTAATGTACATAGAATGCTTACATGCTGTGATATTCGCACTAAGGACTGCAGAGAGTCCTCTGAACCTTTGTTTTGTTCACCCCTGGGAAAGAGGGTGCCCCTGTGTCTAAACAGTGCCTTTCAAAATAGCTCTGGACATCGTCTCTCATAGATGTGCTGGCTTCAGGCTTACTGTACTGCAAGGCCTCCTGTCCTGAATATATATTAGACTGCACCATCCTCCCAATTTTTACTTGGGACTGCTTGGGAATTGTTCCAAAGGTGTGGCCAAATGGAGGAAATATCCTCGAAGAAGATTGAACAGTTATGTAAAAACATACCATAACAGTAGATCTTTGAGAAAATTTTCTCCATTATACCATGCTGTTCCCCTCTCCTGCCCCTTTCCGCTTCAGTAAGGGATACATCAGATGCTATGCCTACAGCCTAATCCATGCATTCTATATCCAGCCCATGCATCTCCTTGTGTGCATGGTGCTGCTCTTATATTCTGGTTCTCCATGGAAGGAGGTCCTCCATGGCAGATCTTGTGGGGAACTGAGGAGTGATAGGGCCGCCCACAGTTAATACAGATGCAGACATGTGGTGTCGTGGGCAGCCCCAGATTAGCAAAAGATTCCATGTGGTCCTAACACTGATGGCTGTAGTTCCAGAGGTGTGGCCTAATGGAGGAGATACTTTTGAAGATCTACAGTTAGTTCTTACATAATTGTTCTTTCTGTTTTTACCCAATGGGGGTGAGTCTTTTCACTTCTAAACCAGTAGTACATGGGCTCCAACTACATGGACACTTCATGTACCTTTCTTAGTTTATATGCCTTGAACAATGCAACAAACATGGTGCAGTTCTTTAAAAACAGTTTACTAAACATAGTCTTGGAGCAAGGTAGGCTATATATCATTAGGGACATTTTAAATGTACCCTGCAGCCGAATAATGACAGACGTAGAAAAGCGTGTGAGGTTAGTAGCAGGGTGGGTACGTGCCTCAAATGTCTCCTGCACAAACTAGGCTGAACAGTTGTATGGCAGTTCTAATGCAGGGAATATTACATAATTTTCTAATTTCCATAGCTAGTATTCCAAAAAGATCTCTTACTTGTAGCTGATGAATGGATGCATGCAACTTTAACTTATTGCTTCCAGTAGCTCCATAGGACGTCTAAAGCATCCCATCCATTTCTTGACATGATACAAAATGGCCAGACTGCTGGTGTAAGTGGTAGCATTACTGCTTGCAGCACTGATGACCCAGGTTAGGGAGCGACCCCAGAGCACCAGAGGGTCGGCCTTAAGGGGGAGGAGCAGTGAGCGTCCCAGTGGCTGTCCTCCTGTGGAAGGGTGGGTGGACTGTGGATTCCTCTGGTGATGGAAGCAAATCAATAAATTGCAGATTGTGATATTTATTAAGAAGATATATAAAAAAAATGGACCAGCTTTTTTTGACTAACTAGTATCAAAATAAGAGTTTCTCACGTGAAAACAAAAGGAGCTCTGCAATTGACTGAGAATGCCACATGATACTCCCACTAGCTATAATTAAATAAAGAAGAGGATACATTACACAGTAAGATGGGATGACTTAAAAAAAAAAAAATAACTGGGAACATTACAGCTTTTGCCTCCCCAGAATGAACAACAAATTAAATAGAGAATAAATTTGGAGCGTAAAATCTTTCAAATGGAGGCACAGCACAAGATTACTCTAGACCAGTGCTTAACAAATGCGAGGATTGATTCGTAAGACTGCTTGAACAAAAGATTGAAGGGAAATCTGTGAAGCAGGGAACTGAGCAAGAATATTGCTAGCCTTACAGCTTAGGCAACAGGCAGCCAGTCGGGCTGTTTTTCAAATCACGGATTTAGAAAATGCTAGTACAATTATCAGTAACTCGGGGGAGATCAGTACAATCTTTGCCTCATATGTATCAGTGTTTTGTCATGAAGGAATAAACTGAACAGTTCTAAGAAAAATGTTTAAATTAGTTTTGTGGCTGGGTTGGGTTGTGAATACGGACAAAGAGGCCATTATGTAACTGTAGCACAAGTTGAGATCCTGGAGATCATTAGAAATTAAAAAGAAAACAAAACTTCAGAAGTGGATAGGCGGACATCAGAATTTTTTTTTCCATATTGCTTTTTGCTTCCTCATTACCACCTTCACCTTACTTGGCAATGCGGGAGACATGCAGTTTTCTCATTTCTAGGGACATGGATATGTTGTTCAATCCACACTTATTGGCAGGTACCTTGCCGCTTTGAATGTTGCCGGAAGGTCTTCAAGCTGGCTCCTCCCACCCGGGTGGTAAAACTCTCGGCTCTGCCCCATGATGTCAGATCTTCCTTACCGCTTGGAAGCTCAGGTTCCCTCCTTGGTGCTCTGCGTCTAGACTGGATCCTAACTCTTCGGTTCACCTGAAAATAATTTTAAAGTTTTCCAGACTTCGGTCTACTTCTTCCCTCGCGACTGCGATGGACAAATCGACTCCCAGTTTTCGGTGATGCCCATGCGGGCAGAAGATATCACGGGACCAATCCGCCTCCACCCGTCTACTGCCTCGGGCGTCGACCACCAACTCGCAGGCTCGATGAAGCAGGTCTTTTCACCTTAACGTCATTGAAGACCGCATGTCCGGCTTCAGCTTGGGCACCCTAAGAACCGTTATCTGCGAGTGAAATCCAAGGAGGCCTGTTGGGCAGTGTCCGTGGCGGCTTCGCAACTCGAACAGATGATCGCCGTCAAGGAGGAGGCGGCCCAGGCCGCATCTTTATCTTTCTCGGTCACAACATTTATCCCGTTCTCCTTGGGATCCTCCTACACAGATTCTTTTAAGGAGCTTTGCCAATCCCTCTCCATGAAGGGTGAGGGGCCATCGGGACACTCTTCTTGGTCAAAAAAGAAGGACTCGAAGAGTAAGTCCCACCATCGACATTCGTGGGAGAGGGAGAGGTCCCCTTCCTTGGAAAGTCGACACTCGACTTTGGTCGAGGTTGCGGCTAAGGCCACTGGCTTCACGGTGTCCCCGTCAGGTCAGCCGGCTGAGACACCTGTCAACACAGTCGAAATTTTTCTCGACCCATCAGATGGGCTGTCGACTGGTGAAGCCAACAACCCTTCATCACCGGTTCCCCTGGTGGAAACTGAGGGCTTGCCTGCGCCTCCTGTGCTGGAGTCCCCGGTCAAGGCTCTCGAGCTTAGGGAGGTGCGGGTTTCCCCCACTCCCTCTCAGACCCACTCTCGGAAACACCGAGGGTCTCGGACCTCGTCTCAGTCCAGCCGATCTCGCTGACACCGGCGGTCTCGGCACTGAGGAAAGCGGCACCGCCGCTCGTCCTCGTCTTCCTCCTCGGAAGAGGAGAGGCTTCAGCGCAAATTGTGTTGATGCTACGAGGATTTAATGTGGCAGCAGCTCCTTCTGTCCTGGAATAAGTCGATGCCGTCGCCTTCCCCGGCTATTAAATGGCTGTCACCTGAAAGGCCGAAACAACCCCTCGTGGTGGTCGAGGTGCCCAAGCCTGGGCCAGTTGTTCAGCCGAAACCAACTGCCCCACCGATTGTGGTGGAATCTCCGCCTCCACAACTGAAATCGGGGGCTCCGACCAAGGATTCTCGGTCAGGTCAGGGGCTGCCCCACCGGTTGTCGGTCAACCTCACTCCTGACCGTCCTCGGCAGGTGGAGGGTGGCTCAGGCCCTAGGCACCTCTTCGCAGACACCACGGAGTCTGATGATGACTTCTCCCTATTTTCTAGGCCCCTTGACTTGGAGTCCTCAGGGGAGGCAGTCGGTGGACGAGGGCCCATCATCATTCATAGATCTACTTCGGCCCATCTCGGGAGTCCACCGGGATGCAGCTCGGGCCCGTATCCAAGCGGGCCAAGTATCCCCTCACAGAGATACTGGACCAAGGGGATTCTCCCACAGAGGCCTTTCCGGTGGCTGAAGCCATTGTTGGCCCAGTCTTGGAGCTATGGCAGCGGCCAGCTTCCTGTCCTGCGCCCTCAGCCAGGATGGCCAGGAAGTATGCGGTCCCTACTGGCTGTTTGTCCAGTTTCTCAGAACACCCCTCTGCGGAGGGGTTGGTCACCGATAGTGTTTTCCAGCGTTCCAGGAATGCTAGGGATGTGGACAAGCCCCCCGACAAGGAGTCCAAAAAGCTGACTATGTCGGGCACAAGGTATACACTGCATCCTCCCTCGGCCTCTGTCAGGCCAGTTCGGCCGTACTGATGGCGCACTTCTCCCACGCCCTCATGGGCTCCCTGGATGAGGTGATCCCTCATCTCCTGGCTGATCTACAGACTACGGTCAAGCAGGTGCGAGATCAGGGAAGAACAGTGGCGAAACAGCAGCTCCAAACGGCTCTTGATATCAGAGACTCCTGTGCCCGGTCAGTAGTGGCCACAGTGGCCATGCGCCGCAGAGCCTGGTTGAGGATATCCACCTTTGTGGTGGATACTCAGCACAAGTTGGCAGACATCCCCTTCTTGGGGACTGACCTGTTAGGTCCTGGAGTGGAAGGTCACCTCCAGAGGATCGAAAAGTCCAATGCCACCTTGGACTCGGTCACATCTGCTCAGAAGGACAAAGGCTGTCGTCAGCAACATAAGTCCTTTCACCCTTCTGCCTCTGCGGCACGTCTGGCCCAGCAACACCAGCATCAGGGCCAGCAGGCTCGCACTTGGCATCCCAAAGCCAAGCCTGTAGCTTCCTCTAACAGGAAGCCAGGAGGGAAAGGCCCAGGAGGTCCCTCGGCCGGTCCTTCCTCCAAGCCTGCCCAGTGACGGGTTGAGGGGTGTCGCCCCCAACCTTGTCGCTTCTCCCTGGGTTCCCCCCGTGGAGGGATGGCTCTACCACTTCCTTTCCACCTGGTCCGCTATAACCATGGACCGTTGGGTGCTGGAGGTGGTAGGAAAGGGTCTGCCTCTGGAATTTGAGCAGGCCCCGCCCTTCCGAGCCGTCGCCCCATGGGGGGGGCTATGGGGTCTGCAGCCTCTCTGTTCGGCCCGCCGAGCCGTCATTGCCCTGCTTCTCCAAAAGGAGGTGATCAGGAAGGTGGTGGATCCTCCACCAGACCCAGGGTTTGTGTCCAGGTACTTCCTGGTCCCGAAACGGACGGGGGGCTGGTGCCCCATTCTAGACCTGCACGACCTGAACAGGTTCCTAAGATCTCAAACCTTCAGGATGGTCACTCTGGCTCAGATCATTCCATCCTTGGAACGAGGCGTGTGGTTCTGTTCTCTGGACCTCCAGGACACGTTCTTTCACGCCCCAATCCGTCCATCCCACCAGCGATTCCTCCGCTTCAGAGCAGAGGGGTCCATCTACGAGTTCCGGGCCATGCCCTTCGGCCTTTCTCTAGCTCCCAGGGTCTTCACCAAATGCATGGCAGTGGTGACAGCATTCCTGCAGCGCCGAAGGGTCTGGGTGTACCCCTACCTGGACGACTGGCTGATTGCGGCCTCCTCCAGAATGGAGGTGGAGCGGTCCAGGGATCTGGCCCTCCAGGTTTGCTCTCAGGTTGGCCTCCTTATCAACGAGGCCAAAGCAGGCGATCCAGTTCATTGGTGCAGAGCTCGACTCTCTGCGAGCCAGAGCACAGCTCCCGGTGGACAGGGCCGAGGTTCTTTCCTCCTATGCTCAATCATTTCAGGTTGGGAAATTGCACCCTGCCCAGGACTTCTTGCGCCTCCTGGGCCTCATGGCAGCCTGCACCAGCGTGGTCTGTTGGGCCTGTTGGTACATGCGTCCCCTACAATGGGACTGGCCAACCAATGCTCACAGTGCTCCGGTCCTTTGGCTCAGCCAGTGACAGTGACCCAAGAGATGTGGAATGCTCTCCAGTGGTGGATCATTCCAGTTCATCTGCAGGAGGGCATCCTGTTTGTCCGCCCCGAGCCGATGGTCTCTCTATCGACCGATGCCTCTCTGATGGGTTGGGGTGCCCATCTGGGGGAGCACAGAGCGCACGGCCTCTGGTCCCCTCGGGAGTCCCGATGCCACATCAACCTGCTGGAGCTTTGAGCGGTTTGTCTAGCCCTCAATGCCTTCGCTCCGTTTGTATGGGGTCAAGTGGTCCAGGTCTAGATGGACAATACCACGACCATGTACTACCTAAACTGCCAGGGCGGAACGCGCTCCATGCCCCTGTGCAGGGAAGCTCTCCGCATTTGGTCCCTTGTGCACAGCCTGGAGGCGGATCTCCTTGCCATCCATGTGGCAGAAGCCTCCAGTATTCTGGTCGATGCCCTAAGCTGGATAGGAGCTGCGTGCTACGAGTGGTCTCTCCTGCCGGAGGTAGTACAAGATCTGTTCTCCCACTGGGGCATGCCTTAGGTGGACCTGTTTGCCTCCGGGGAGAATGCGAAGCTGAGGCTGTTTTATACCGCCCCCAGCAGGGCTCGCTGCAGGGGGATGCCTTCTCGAGGCCGTGGACCCCGGGCCTCTTCTATGCCTTTCTCCCATTTCCCTTGATCCACAAGGTGCTTCTCAAGGCGAGGAGGGACAAGGCGCAGGTGATTCTGGTAGCCCCAGACTGGCCCTGCCAGTTCTGGTATCCAGATCTCCTCAGCCTCAGCTCCAGGCTCCCGAGGCGGCTTCCAGCCCGCCCGGACCTGATCTCAGTCAGTCAGGGGAAGGTATTCCATCTGGACCTTCAATCCCTGCACCTGACGGCCTGGTTCGGTGAGCTGCAGAGTTCCAGGCCTTGGGTCTTTCCGACGAGGTCCTCAACGCTGTTGAGGCTTCCCGTAAGGAGTCGACCAGAAAATGCTACTCCTTTAAATGGAAGAGATTCTCCATTTGGTGTCAGGGCAAGGGCCTGGACCCTTCCTCCTGCTCCTTGGCAAGCATTCTGGACTACCTGTGGTCCCTTTCTCAGCTTGGGCTTCGGTTGATGACCCTTAAGGTGCACCTGGCAGCCATCTCTGTTTACCGAGCGCAGGCTGGGAAGCAGTTGGTGGCGTAGGAGACGGTGGTCGGGCGCTTTTTCAAAGGCCTTGATCACATATCCCCTCCAGTGCGAGAACCTCCACCTCCGTAGGATCTGCTGCTGGTATTGGCTAAGCTCATGGGCAAGCCATTCGAACCAGAGCACAGGTGTGACATCTCTCACCTGTTGTGGAAAACCGCCTTCTTGGTGGCTATCACGTCAGCCAGAAGGATGGGAGAGCTGCAGGTGCTTTCCATCGAGTCTCCTTATCTGGTCTTCCACAGGGACAAGGTTGTCCTGCTCCCCCACCCGAAATTCATTCCGAAGGTGGTGTCAGAGTTTCACCTTAATCAGGTGTTGACTCTGCCGGTGTTCTAGCCCAGTCACACCGGAGGTCGAATATAGGCTCCATACTTTGGACCCTAGAAGAGCACTCACTTATTATAAGGAGCGGATGGCTGAAGTTAGGGAGAGGTTCACCAGCTGTTTGTCACGTGCGTTGAAGCCGCACCTGGCAGACCTGCAGCCAAGCGGACAATAGGCAGGTGGGTCACCTCCTGCATAGATCTCTGCTATAGGTTGGCGGGCATGGAGCCTCCCAAAGGGATAAGAGCTCATTCTACCTGCCATACCGCTGCTTCGGTAGCTGCTTCCAGGGACGTCCCTGTCCAGGAAATCTGCAGGGCTGCTACCTGGAAGTCGGCACACACCTTCATTACCCACTGCCACATCGACCTTGAGTCACGCCGGGATGCTGGTTTTGGGGCCTCGGTTCTCCAGTCCTTGTTTCATAAGTAGGGGGTGTGCGCCTTGCCTCCCTCCTCCCGGTGAACTGCTAGGAGTCTGCCAAGAAGTGTGGATTGAACAACATATCCATGTCCCTAGAAATACAGGTTACTCACCTGTAACAGGAGTTCTAGGAATGGTATATGTTGTTCATCCACACAACCCACCCGGCCTCCCGGGCTTTGACACACAACCTGGCTTCCAGCGGGCTAGATCTGGCGTCATGGGGTGGAGCCAAGAGTTTTACCACCCGGGTGGGTGGGAGGAGCCAGCTTGAAGACCTTCTGGCAGCATTTAAAGCGGCAAGGTACCTGCCATGAAGTGTGGATGAACAAAATATACCATTCCTAGAACTCCTGTTACAGGTGAGTAACCTGTATTTTTCTCCCCTTTAACCTGGAACCCTGTGAATGTAGTTGTGCATGTGCGTGGAGGTTCACATGTACTCCACGGATCCAGTAACGGCCCCTTCCCACCACCTTTCCTAATGCCAGGGTGTTCCCTTGTGGCTTGGGGCTACCATGTAGCCTCCACCGGGTGGCAGCCAAGAGCCGGGGAACTCTCACGTCCTTCCCCGGAGAGGAGAGCTGCCGTGTGACGTCTCGATCCTGCTCCACCACCCTCTCCCCCCCGCCCCGGCCGACCCCTGGTGGCCCGTGCTCGCTCCCAAACTCTGATCGCTGGTGAGGTGTGGCGTCCAGTGCCTTAACCCTCAGCACCACTGGGCTGGGCATCAGAATTTTATACAATTTTTGCTCAGATTGTTTCACCACTTTTTGGTCCAGTGTTTAGAGGTGTTTTACAGTGGGAGGGGGACCAGTATTCTGCAGGTAGGTGCAGATCATAATACCCCTTAGTCCAGGAAAAGACCCCACCCACTGCAGCTCCTATAGGTTAAAATCACTTCTCAATGTGACTTTTTAAATATTTACATCTGTTTTAGCCTGTTGCAGGGCTTCTTACAGACCAAGCAAAGTTAATCGAAAATAGAGCATAGGAGGATGACATCAGAAGATTGCTTAACATGTGTACACATAAGAGAGTGGAACAATCACTATGACTAGCTATCTCCATGAATGAGATACACACTATCACTAGAATTGATTGGCGTTTCCTTAAGCATGTTCTAGTGTTCAAGAACTTTGGTCTGGGTTTAGTGGCAAGTGTGGAGTCCCTCTAGACCCACTCGAAAGCTATAGTTAAAGTCAGTGGCATAAATTCCATCTGAGTCATCTTTTTTAGAGGAATGAGGCTGCATTATGTATCCAACCCCTAGCTGAACTGGTGAGGCAGAACCCTGACATATTTGGAACTAGGGTGACAGGGAAGGCAAGATCTCACTATATGGGGATGAATCTGTTCTTTATCATTTAGCAGGAGGAAAGGGGTCAGCGGGAACTGACAGCAGGAAGGCCAGAGGCGGGACAATGACGCCTGTAGCAAGAGAAAAAGGGTCAGCCGGAGATCAGGAGGAGTGGAAGACAGTAGGCTCGGAAAAAGGCAGATGGATGCCCAAAATGAAAGACGACACAGGCATAGGTGCAATGGGCCAGGGGGCGGAAGTAACAAACAGTTCTAGGGACATGGATATGTTGTTCATCCACACTGTCTGGCAGGTTCCTTGCCGCTTTAAATCTTGCCGGAAGGTCTTCAAGCTGGCTCCTCCCATCCACCCGGGTGGTAAAACTCATGGCTGCGCCCCATGACGCCAGATCTTCCTTACTGCTTGGAAGCTCAGGTTCCCTCCTTAGCACTCTGCGTTTTAGACTGGATCCTAACTCTTCGGATTCATCCAAAACTAGTTTTAAAGTTTTCTAAACTTCGGTCTTCATCATCCCTCGCGGCTGCGATGGACAAATCGATTCCCGGCTTTCGGAGGTGCCCTTGCGGGCAGAAAATGTCCAGGACGGATCCACACTCCACGTGCGTCTACTGCCTAGGCCTAGACCACGACCCGCAGGCCTGCGAGTTTTGCCACTCTTTCTCAACCACCGTTCTGGAAGATCGCGCTGCTTGATTGAAGCTCGGGCACCCCGAGATGCGTTACCCGCTGGTAAAATCCAAAGAGGCTCATTGGGCGGTGTCTGCGGTTGCTGGCTCGACTGAGCAGCTCGAGCATATGATCGCCCTCGAGGAGGAGGTGGCCCAGGCTGAATCTTCCTCCACCTCGGCCTCGGCATTTATCCCGCTCTCTCTGAGTTCCTTGTACACGGCTTCATTCAAGGAGCTTTGTCAGTCCCTTTCCACGAAGGGAGAGGGGCCTTCGGGACATTCTTCTCGGCCCAAGAAGAAGAAGGAGTCGAAGGGTAAGTCCCACCGTCGGCGTTCGTGGGAGCGGGAGAGGTCTCCTTCCCCGGACAGCCGACCGTCGACTTCGGTCAAATTTGCGGCTCAGGCCACTGGCTGCACGGTGTCCCCGTCAGGCCAGCCTGCCGAGACTTCTGTCGACGCCGTCGAGATTTTCCTCGACCCGTCAGACGGACTGTCGATTGGTGAAGCCGACAACCCACCTTCACCGGTTCCCCCAGTGGAGACCGAGGATCTGCCTGCGCCTTCGAGGCGGCAGTCCCCGGATAAAGTGCCTGAGCTGAGGGAAGAGCGGGTGTCCCCGGCCCCTTCCCAGACCCACCCTCTGTCACCCGAGGATCTCGGTCTCGGACTTCATCTCGGTCAAGCCGTTCCCACCGACATCGGCGGTCTCGGTCTTGGTACCGAAGTAAGCGGCGACACCGTTCCTCCTCATCCTTTTCCTCGGAGGAGGAGAGGCGTCGACATTACAAGGAGCTTATGTGACAGCAGTTACTGTTGTCCGGGACTAAACCGACTCCAGTTCAGCCCCCAGCCATCAAGTGGCTGTCGCCCGAACGACCGAAGCAACTGCTCGCCCCAGTTGAGATGCCCGTTCCTGGGCCGGTTGTTCGGCCGAAACTGGCTGCTCCACCGATTGTGGTGGAACCTCCACCTCCACAACCGAAGTCTGGTGCACCGACCAAGGATTCTCGGTCGGGTCATGGCCTGCCCCATAGGTTGTCGGTCACCCTCACTCCCGACCATCCTCAGCAGGTGGAGGGTGGCTCAGGGCCGAGGCAGCTCTTCGCAGACTCTTCGGAGTCCGATGACGACTCCTCCCTGTTCTCCAGGCAGGTCGACCTGGAGTCCTCCGGGGGCCAGTCATTGGACGATAACCCATCGTCCTTCTTGGGTCTACTTTGACCCATCTCGGAGTCCACCGGGATGCAGCTCGAGCCCATGTCCACACGGGCCAAGTATCCCCTGATGGAGATACTGGACCGAGGGGACTCCCCCACGGAGGCCTTTCCGGTTGCTGAGGCCATTGTTGGCCCAGCCTTGGAGCTTTGGCAGCGGCCTGCTTCCTGTCCTGCGCCCTCGGCCAGGATGACCAGGAAGTATGCGGTCCCTACCGGCTGTTGGCCCGGTTTCTCAGAGCACCCCTCTGCCGAGGGGTTAGTCACTGACAGCTTCTTCCGGCATTCTGGTAATGCTCGGGACGTGGATAAGCCCCGCGAAAAAGAGTCCAAAAAGCTGGTCTTTGCCGGGCGCAAGGCGTACGCTGCGTTCTCCCTTGGCCTCTGACAGGCCAGCTCGGCCGTGCTGATGGCACACTTCTCCCACGCCCTCATGGGCTCCCTGGATGAGGTTGTCCCTCATCTCGAGCCGACCTGCAGACCCACGGTCCGTCAGGTGCGGAACCAGGGTAGGGCGGTGGCGAAGCAGCAGCTTCAGACTGCTCTGGACATAGGTGATTCCTGTGCCAGGTCAGTAGCGGCCGTGGTGGCTATGCATCGCAGGGCATGGCTGAGGATATCCATCTTCACGGTGGATACCCAGCACAAGTTGGCGGACGTTCCCTTCTTGGGAACTGACCTCTTCGGCCCTGGAGTGGAGGGACACCTCCAGCAGATTCGAAAAATCCAGTGCCACTCTGGACTCGGTCACCTCCACCCAGAGGGACAAAGGCTGCCGTGAACAACAGCATAAGTCCTTTTGTCCTTCGGCCCCTGCAGCACGACCGGCCCAACAGCATCAGCAACAGGGCCAGCAGGCTCACGCTTGGCGTCCCAAACCCAAGCCCGCGGCTTCCTCCAACAAGAAGCAAGGAGGTAAAGGCCCAGGATGTCCCTCGGCCGGTTCCTCCTCCAAGGCTGCCCAGTGATGGGTTGAGGGGTGCTGCCCCAGCCTCGTCCTCCCGGGTTCATCCGTGGAGGCAGCTCCGCCACTTCCTTTCCGCCTGGTCCGCTATCACCCACGGACACGGCTACAGGTGTTGGGTGGTAGGAAAGAGCCTGCCTCTGGAGTTGAGAGCAGACCCCACCCTCGAGCAATGCCACTCGGGGGCCACGTCCCTCAGGCCGTCCGGGCAAGCTATTGCCCTGCTCCTCTAAAAAGAGGATCAGGAAGGTGGCGGATCTTCCTCCAGACCCGGGGTTTGTGTCCAGGTCTTTCTTGGTCCCAAAACGGACGGGGGGCTGGCGCCCCATCCTCGACCTGCACGACCTGAACAGGTTCCTAAGGTCTCGGACCTTCAGGATGGTCACTCTGGCTCAGATAATACCATCCTTGGAACGAGGTGTGTGGTTCTGTTCCCTGGACCTCCAGGACGCGTTCTTTCATGTCTCGATCCATCCATCTCATCAGAGATTCCTCCGCTTCAGAGCGGAGGGATCCCTTTACGAGTTCCGGGCCATGCCCTTCAGCCTCTCTCTAGCTCCCAGGGTCTTCACTAAATGCATGGCAGTGGTGACAGCATTCCTGCGGTGCCGAAGGGTCCGGGTGTACCCCTACCTGGATGACTGGCTGATTACAACCCCCTCCAGAGCGGAGGTGGAGCGGTCCAGAGATCTGGCCTTCCAGGTTTACTCTCAGATTGGCCTCCTCATCAACGAGGCCAAGTCGGAACTCATGCTGAAGCAGGTGATACTCTTCATCGGGGCAGAGCTCGACTCTCTTCGAGCCAGAGCTCGGCTCCCAGCGGACAGGGCCGAGGTTCTTTCCTCCTTTGCCCAGTCATTTCTGGTTGGGCAATCGCACCCTGCCCAGGACTTCCTGGGCCTCATGGCGGCCTGCATCAGCGTGGTCTGTTGGGCCCGATGGTACATGCATCCCCTTCAGTGGGGACTGGCCAGCCAGTGGTCACAACGCTGCGATCCGTTGGACCAGCCTGTGACAGTGACCCAGGAGATGTGGGACGCTCTCCAGTGGTGGACGGTTCCGGCACATCTGCAGGGCATCCCATTCGTCCACCCCGAGCCGACGGTCTCTCTATCGACCGATGCATCTCTGATGGGTTGGGGTGCCCATCTGGGGGAGCACAGAGCGCACGGCCTCTGGTCCCCTCGAGTCCCGATGCTGTATCGACCTGCTGGAGCTCCGAGCGGTCCATCTAGCTCTCACCGCCTTCGCTCCGTTTCTACAGGGTCAAGTGGTTCAGGTCCAGACAGACAATACCACAACCATGTACTACCTGAACTGCCAGGGCGGGACGCACTCCATGCCGTTATGCAAGGAAGCTCTCGGCATTTGGTCCCTCGTGCGCAGCCTGGAGGCGGACCTCCTTGCCATTCACGTGGCAGGAGCCTCCAACACCCTGGCCGATGCCCTGAGCTGGACAGGGGCTGCGTCTCACGAGTGGTCTCTCCTGCCGGAGGTAGTACAAGATCTCTCCTCCCACTGAGGCACGCCTCAGGTGGACCTGTTTGCCTCAAGGGAGAATGCGAAGCTGAGACTGGTCCATGCCCGCCCCCCTCAGCAGGGCTCGCTGCAGGGGGATGCCTTCTCGAGGCCATGAACCCCTGGCCTCTTCTACGCCTTTCCCCCATTTCCCTTGATCCACAAGGTGCTTCCCAAGGCGAGGAGGGACAAGGCGCAGGTGATTCTGGTAGCCCCAGACTGGCCCCACCAGTTCTCGTACCCAGATCTCCTCAGTCTCAGTTCCAGGCTCCCGAGGCGGCTTCCAGCCTGCCCGGACCTGATCTCAGTCAACCAGGGGATGATATTCCATCCGGACCTTCAATCCCTGCACCTGACGGCCTGGTTCGTGAGCGGCTAGAGTTCTAGGCCTTGGGTCTTTCCGACGAGGTCCTCAACGTCGTTGAGGCGTCGTAAGGGGTCGACCAGGAAATGCTACGCCTTCAAATGGAAGAGATTCTCCATTTGGTGTCAGGGGAAGGGCTTGGACCCTTCCGCCTGTCCTTTGGCAAGCATTCTGGACTACTTGTGGTCCCTTTCTCAGCAAGGGCTTCGGTCGACGACCCTTAAGGTGCACCTGACAGCCATCTCTGCTTACCGGGTGCGGACTGGGAAGCCGTCGGTGGTGCAGGAGAAGGTGGTCTGGCGCTTTTTCAAAGGCCTTGATCACATTTCCCTTCCGGTGCGAGAACCTCCAACTCCTTGGGATCTACTGCTGATATTGGCCAAGCTCATGGGCAAGCCATTCGAACCGATGCACGGGTGCAATATCGCCAACCTGTCGTGGAAGACCACCTTCTTGGTGGCTATCACGTCAGCCAGAAGGATGAGAGAGCTCCAGGTGCTTTTCATCCAGTCTCCTTATCTGATCTTCCACAGGGACAAGGTTGTCCTGCGCCCCCACCCGAAGTTCCTTCCGAAGGTGGTGTCGGAGTTTCAGCTTAAGCAGGTGTTGACTCTGCCGGTGTTCTAGCCCAGTCACACCTCGGAGGCCGAATATAGGCTCCATACTTTGAACCTTAGAAGAGCGCTTGCTTATTATAAGGAGCGGACAGCTGAAGTTCGGGGAGAGGTTTGCCAGCTGTTTGTCACCTACGCTGAAGTTGCACCTGGAAGACCTGCAGCCAAGCAGACGATAAGCAGGTGGGTCACCTCCTGCATAGATCTCTGCTATAGGTTGGTGGGCATGGAGCCTCTCAGAGGGATAAGAGTTCATTCTACCCGCCATACTGCTGCATCGGTAGCTGCTTCCAGGGATGTCCCTATCCAGGATATCTGCAGGGCTGCTACCTGGAATTCGGCACATACCTTTATTACCCACTACCACATCGACCTTGAGTCACGCCGGGATGCTGGTTTTGGGACCTCGGTTCTCCAGTCTCTATTCCCTAAGTAGGGGGTGTGCGCCTTGCCTCCCTCCTCCCGGAGAACTGCTAGGAGTCTGCCAGACAGTGCAGATGAACAACATATCCATGTCCCTAGAAATACAGGTTACTCACCTGTAAGACGAGTTCTAGGAATTGTATATGTTTATTCCATCCACATTCTCGCCCTCCCGGCTTTGGCAGCAAACCTGGCTTCCAGCAGGCTAGATTTGGCATCATGGGGTGGAGTCGAGGTTTACCACCCGGGTGGGTGGGAGGAGCCAGCTTGAAGAGCTTCCGGCAAGATTTAAAGCGGCAAGGAACTTGCCAGACAGTGTGGATGAACAACATATACCATTCCTAGAACTCCTGTTACAGGTGAGTAACCTGTATTTTTGTCCCCCTAGGTATTGTAGTCGAGGACATTGGGGAGGAAGGGGTCTGGGAGGGGCCATCAGAGAAGAATTGGTGGCAGGGCAGCTGGGAGACACAGGGGGAGTGATCTCGGGTGCAGGGGAAGGGATGTAGGAGGGGACGGGCACTTTAGGGTCACACCAGAGGGTGGCACTAGGGGATCTGTGGCTTGAGACAAGGGGCAGGAAGGAAGCACTGGAGGAGCTGGGGAAGAGCTCCTGGGAGGCTGCAGATGAACGGGAGGAAACCCTGCAGCAAAGGAGCTGTAGTAGGAAGCTGGGGGATGCACCGAGCATGGTGCAGGAGTGGGGAGATATGCAGACATGGCAGGTGGCGAGGAGGAGGACTTCCCCAAGTGGGGTATGGTGCTCAGAACCTTCTGCAAAGATGGGTGGGACAGGAACAGTTGCAGGGGGATCAAGCAAAGTTGGCACAAGCTCACACAGCGATACAGACAGCGGCAGGCCAGGAGCAGTTAGAGGGGGATCAAGCATAGTTGCCACAAGCTCACACAGCGATGCAGACAGGGGCAGGCCTGTAGCAGTTAGAGGGGAATCCGGTGAAGTTGGCTCATGCTCACGCAGTGATAGCGGCGGGTTTTGGGGACGTAGGGAAACCAGGAGAAAGTACAAGGATGTAGGGGTACAGCGGGGGCTGAGGAAAGGCTAAAGGGAGAGCGTGGAGAGGGAAAGATGCTGGGTGTGAGCAAAAACCAGGACAGGTTAGGTGATGGGGAAAAATGATGAGCAGGGGCAGAAACCAAGTCAGGTTGGAACACGAGGAGGAATCCAACGGGAACCAAGCCCTGCGACACAAAGCTGGAGACCAAAAGGACACTCAGGAAGCAGTGGGCATTAGGGTGGCACTCTTGGGGGACTCAATCAGGGGAATAAATTGGGGAAGGCAGGGAGCAAAAAACAATGCAGTATGGGTACAGTACATGCCAGGGATGACGGCGCTAGAGGTGAGGCATCATATTCCTTCCTGGGGCAAGCAGTATGATGAAAGGACACATCTCGTGTTTCACCTGGGCACAAATGACTTGAAGGGGAACAGTCTGATGGAGGTACAAGCAAGGTTCAAGGAACTTGCTAGGTCCTCTAGTAGCAACACTATTTTTCCTTCCATTTCCTTCTCTGAGGTGTTGCCAGTACCAAGAGCGAGCACACCCAGAAAGGAAAAGATAAGGGCATTTAGCAATTGGCTGCAAGGATGGTGCAGTCGGAAGGGGTTTGGTTGGATAGGTGACTGGGGCTCTACATGGGAGGAGGAGGGGCTGTATGCCCAAGACAGGCTACAACTGAGCTCTGCAGGGGCAGCTGCACTAAAGAGTAAACTGGGGGGCTTCATGGCAAGGAAGTTCAATTTAAACTAAATAAGATGAAGGGCTATGGACAGGGCCATCCTTATGTGAGGCAGAGCAGAGAGGCTATCAGCCTCCCCAAATCCACAACACTCATCAAGGGAACAGTTAGCAGGGAGGGACGGGATGGGGCTAGATGTTGGGTGGCTTTGGTTGCAAATGCCAGGAGCCTGGACAACAAAATGGGAAAACTGGAGGCCACCATTGTGGAGTAGAACCTAGATATTGTAGCAGTGAGCGAGACTTGGTGGAATGAACACCATGCCTTGGAGACGGTGATTCCAGGATATCGTTCATTTAGGAAGGATCGGGAGGGGAAGAGTGGGGGAGGGTGGCATTATACGTCAGGAAGGAGATTGGGGCCATGGAAGGGTAGGAAGAGGAGAGGGAAATGGATAATGTGGGTCATCCTGGACAGGGGATGGGGAAAACCTTCACGTTGGGGTAGTCTATAGACCTCCTATGCAGGTAGAGGAAGGGGATAGGCACTTTGTAGAATCAGTAGCGAGGATGGCACAGAAAGGGGAAATTGTGCTGGTTGGGGACTTAAACCTTCCGGACATCAGCTGGGAGGCCCAGACAGCAGTGTTCGCAAGGAGCAGGGGCACCTTAAAGGCTCTGCAAGGCATATTCCTGCAGCAAAGAGTCAGAGAGCCCACTAGGGGTGGGAACCTGTTGGACATAGTCCTCACAAATGGGGACAGTGTGGAGGAGGTGGAGGTGGGGGAAGAGCTTGGTACCAGTGACCACAGGGCTGTCGGGTTCAGTGTGAGAGCGGGCAGGGAGAGGGATAGGACGAGAACCAAGGTAATGGATTTCAGGAAGGCTGACTTTCACGGAATGAGGAAGGTAGTTAGGGAGGAAATGTCAGGGATAGGGGATGTGCGGGGGTGGAGGAATTATGGCTATCCATCAAGAGGGGGATACATAAAGCCATGGACTCATGCATAAGAAGGGTAAGAAAGAACAGAAGACAGAAAAGACCTCTATGGTTCACTAGAGAGGTTGCTTTAGTGGTCAAGGAGAAGATTAGAGCATTCAAGAGGTACAGGATAACACAAAAAGATGAGGATAGGGAGACCTATAGGGAAAAAAAGAAGGGAGGCAGGGAAAAAGATAAGAAGGGCTAAGGAGGTCACTGAGGAGAGGATAGCAAAGCAGGCAAGGGGGGATAAAACCTTCTTGAGGTATGTTGGAGAAAGGAGGAGGGCACTGCATGGGATTGGAAGGTTAAGGGGGAAAGTGGAACAATACTGGAAGGGGATTTTGAAAAAGCAGAGGCATTAAATAGCTACTTCACTTCAGTCTTCAAGAAGGAGAGCAAGGGCAGGGGACCAGGACGGAGTGGGGAGGGAGACAGCCACAGGCAGGTGGATTTGGCAGAATTCACAGCTGACGGAGTAAAGGTAGAGCTGAGTAGACTTAGGGTGGACAAGGCAATGGGGCCTGATGGAATGCACCCAAGGATTCTCAAGGAGGTGAGGGATGAACTGGTGCCGCATCTGGCAAGGCTGTTTATCTTGTCCTAGGTCACAGGTATGGTGCCAATGGACTGGAAGAGGGCAGAGGTGGTTGCACTACATAAGGGGGGGAGGAAGGATGAGGTCAAAAACTACCGTCCCATTAGTCTCACCTCGGTGGCAAGGAAGGTAATGGAAGCATTACTTAAGATCAGGTTGATAGAATACTTGGAGATAAATGGCATGCAGGATGACAGGCAGCATGGCTTCACCAAGGGAAGGTCCTGCCGGACTAACCTGATAGAGTTTTTCGATGGGGTGACACAGATAGTGGACCATTGAGGAGCGGTGGACGTGGCCTATCTGGATTTCAGTAAGGCCTTTGACACCGTTCCGCATAGTAAGCTAGTGCATAAGTTAGATAGACTGGGGGTGGATTCAGGATCACCAGGAGGGTGGAGAACTGGCTGACGGGAAGGACTCAGAAGTGGTGGTAAATGGAGCACATTCCAGGGAACGGGCAGTGACCAGTGAGGTGCCATAGGGGTCAGTGCTAGGACTACTACTCTTTAACATCTATGTTAGTGACCTGTCGGATCGTCTGGAGGGATGGGTGTGCCTGTTCGTTGATGATAGATAGGTCTGCAATAGGGTGGAGTCACCTAGCGGGGTGCAAGCCATGAGGCGGGACCTGGAAAGGCTAGAGAAGTGGTCTGAGACCTGGAAATTGAAGTTTAATGTACACAAGTGCTTGGTGATGCATCTGGGGGGGAGGAAGAATAAGAGGGAAACTTACTCCCTTGGGGTGAGTGGCGATTAAGGAGAAAAGGAAACAGAAAGGGACCTGGGGATTATGGTATCGCGTGACTTTAAGGTGGGCAGCAAGTGTAGCAGGGTGATGGTCAAGGCAAATAGTATGTTGGCCTGCATTGCGAGGGGTTTTAATAGTAGGAAGAGGGAGGTGCTGATGCCATTATACAGAACCATTGTCAGGTTGCACCTGGAGTATGGGGTGCAATTCTGGAGGCCTCTCCTACGCGGGGATATTGAGATGATGGAGAGGGTCCAGAGAAGGGCATCCAAAATGGTACAAGGGATGAGGGATGTACCCTATGAGCAAAGATTGAGAGGGCTGAATTTGTACCGTCAGACTAGGAGGGCGAGGGGGGACATGATTGATACTTTTAAATATTTGAAGGGAATAAATAAAATGGAGGGTGGTAGCTTGTTCAAATTGAAGAAGGGAGTGAACACGAGGGGACATAACCTCAAACTGGAAGGTGGGAAACAGCAGTAATGTCAGGGAGCAGTTTTTCACAGAAAGGGTGGTGGAGGCCTGGAACAAGCTGCTGGAGGAGGTAGTGGCAGCCGAAACAGTGGAGGGTTTCAAGAGAGCTTGGGACAGATTTAAGGGGTTGGGAAAAAAGGTGGAAGCATAATAGAAGGGGGGGTAGGGTATTGGGCAGACTAGATGGGCCATGGGGCCTTTTTTTGCTGTCATATTTCTGTGCAATCTGTGTGTGTGTGTAAACAGAAGAAATCTATCTTCTATCCCAGAATTACAAATATTAACTGCAGTATGTTAAATCAGAAGCAGTTTGTCTCGGGGGAACTGCACAACGAAATTTAGGGAAGCAGTTTCTTTTTCATACGCCCCTAATAATGTAACCAAGTATCTAGGAGTAAGAATCTCTCCAGCCATAACGTAATGCATTGACAGTCATGCACACAACAAGATTGTGTTTCTATCAAGGTGTTCTGATGACATAGTGACCTCGACAGCGAAGCTCGAGAGGTACCTGATGACATCAAAACTTCAGATGGCATTTGAGTTGTGCATTGTTGCCCATGTGATATTTTGTGTAAAACATAAAATAATAAAGCTGCTTTTCTGTGTCAATCCATGCTGTCAGTGGGGAAGGTAGTTACAGTAGCCCCTCGCTATAATGAACAGATGGGGAGCCATAACATGTTTGTTATAACTCCCTATTAGTTACAGCAAGGGACACATACTGTTCAACAGCATTCTCAGCACCACCTCAGCCAGCTTGCTCTCACCCACTTTTTAGAAGGGTACACGAGGTATAGAATTTAGCTTTATTTTTTAAATAGACTTTATTTTGCTTTGATGTGCTTGGTTACAAAGTGGACAGTGCAGCTTACCTGACCTACCCACCCGCTCAACTGGCTCCTCTCGCAATCCTACAGAAACAGTGTTGGACAGACAGAACACATAGGAACAATGTACAAAGTTGTAGCTGTACTATGCTGTACTAATCAGTAGCTCTGAAGCTTTATCACACTGCTTGCCCACTGCCCACCCGCTTGATTGACTCTCCTCCTCCTGACTTCCACGTCCCCTTCCCAACCTATAGCACTATACTGTACTCATATTTTCCAGTACTGCAGCTTGACCACTGATATGCTGCTGAATATGCAGCTCTCCTGTATTTCAGAATACAGTATAAGCTTGCTCACTCAGTATGCAAGAAAGTGAAAGAGCATTGTGTACAATCAGCAGTTTGAAGGTGGAAGGGAATCAGAAAAATGAAAGTACCAAAACTTTAACTAGACGGTACTTAGAAACAGAAGTACTGAACTTTGTCAGCAGGGTTTTAAATCCAAGATCCACCTTGCTCGGTGAAATACAACCTACAACATCATCTGTCGCTTTTCCCTGGCAGCCCCACGTCTCACCCATCATTGTAAATTATATGACAAACTGGGCTGACTTTCCCCGGCCAATCACATGAACTTTGGGTTGGGCTGCTTCATTGGAAAGGTACTCAGAACAGGTACCCCTCTGGGGCTGGCGCAGCATCTCAAGCTTGCCGAATCCTCCTCCTACTCTCTCAGGTCTCAGGGTCATGGGGTGCTCAAAGTTCCTTATACTCGTACTCTAATGGGGGATAGGGACTTTGCTATGTGTGCTCCGAGGCTATGGAACTCCCTTCCTGACCACGTTCGTTCCTCCTTCTCCCACTCGAGCCTCTGGAATTCCCTGTGGAAGCACCTGAAACTGGCCTCTGTGTGCACGTGTCCCAAACCACCTTAACCAGGTCTCTCAATTGGTCTCACCCAACTCTGGGATACTACTTACGGGATCTAATTATGCTGCCCACTGTCCTTTAACTCTGGGAAGCATGTGATATGTCTGTTTATCTGCTCAGGAATTATTTGTTTCTGTAGCTCTAATAAAAGGGTCACTCATACACTGTAATTTTACTGTTATTGCCATTGAATGACTTAGCCTATTCTATTCTGTATGTGTATATTTATATATTACCCATTACTACTTACTATAGACTGTGTTCACCTTGCTCTTTTGTTACTCTGTATATTACCCCTCTTGTTGTTATGTACCCTGTTTGAACCTGTATTTTTCATTGTACTCTCCCGGGTCGTACCTAAAAATAGGCATATAACTTGTCTAGTGTACCTACCCGGTCAACAAAAGCTAAATAAATAAATAAATTACTAAAAGAATTCACTACAGTGAGGTTCGTTGTAGCGAGGGGTTACTGTAATACATATGGGTCATTTGCTTCCCTACTGGGGCAGTGGTACAGCTACAAAGTTGTGACCTCAGCACAGACCCCGAAGGACATGATACATTCCAGCTGCATTTCACCTCAGTTTCAGCTGTACCACGGTAGGGGTACCGTAGCAGCACCGAAGAGACCTCTGGAAGGGGTGTGTGTGTGTGTCTGTTAACGACTGTGCAACTCCAGGGCAGGTTGGAGCTTCCTGGTAACAGGGAGCACCCCCTAAATTTAAAAACCGTGCCTATTAAGCCAAGGCTTTTAAACTGAATAACCTGCTAGCTAACTTCCATTCCAGTGCCTACAGTGCCTGAATGGATACTGCTTGCCTTGTAGGATGTTCTTTTCTGGTAGATGTGCAAACATTTAGCTTGATGCTGCTGATAAGTAATCTTACTTTTAATTGGGAGTGTGTTTAGTCTGATGGTTAGTTTTGTGGATGTCTAGTTTGTTTGTCCCTCCCCTGCATCCAGTATCTGCCAGTATGGTTGTCATTGTACTTGCTACTGCTATAATGAATTCTTGGGGAGGGAGGAGCTAATGAGCAGATAAGTGACAAGATGCACACCTCCAGAGCTCCGTGTCATAGCGATTTAAAATACCACTTTTACAGCTCTAAATACTTCAAAACTCCAGAAAATAGCCTACAGTAACTGCTGATATGGACGAGTACCTAGCATCAGGGAAGACGTCGAGGCAAGAGGCTAAAAACCAGTAGAGAAACCCAGCAGAAAATCCGCCATTGGGACTGGGCCCAGTCTCCTTTTCTGCAGCCAAATAAGCAGTCATCGGTAAAGCTGTGTTGGAGCAAGTGGTGGCAGACCTACAACTGCACTGGGAAAAAGTTGATAAGTCGCTGGAAGGGATCACCATGGAAATGAAGCAGTACTCTGGGCGACTGTTGGATGCTGAACAAAGAATATCAGATTTGGAAGACGCCTCCCAAACTGTACCTGATAAAATAGCAAAAATGGAACACGAACTGGAGGAGCTGTGGGAGGCCTTAGACTACCAAGAAAATTATAGCCACAGAAACAACCTCCGGATTAGAGGCCTACCAGAAGGTGAGGAAAGATGGGATTTAATGACTTTCTGTACCACCACCCTCCCTGGCTTGCTTAAAATGCCTATGAAGTTGAAAGGCCTCAAAGTGGAGCGTGCTCACAGAGCGTTGGCCCTGAGACCGCCAGTAGGCCAACCGCCCAGGCAAGTTATATTTCGACTCCACCATTACCCGGACCGACAAGCCATACTAGCAGCATACAGAAATTTGCAAGATTTGAAACATGAGGGCCATCGACTCACTATCCATCAGGACATCTCCATGCATATCCAGAAGAAGGGGCAGCAATTTAACCCACATATGGATCATCTCAGGGAGTGGGAAATAGAATTTTTTATGACCTACCCTACGGTCATCAAGGTGAAGCGAGAAGGAGCCACAAAAAAGCTTTACTTTTTGGGAACCAGAGAAGCTGCACACTTTCATTGAAGAATGGGACAAAAGGCATAAGAAAGGCTGAGGTAATCGGGACATTGCTTTTGTTTTTACTTCCACTTGGAGATACGTTTTCTTCTGACTCTGTCACTATCCGAGGAGGGGACTGTTCGACCTGCCACGTGGTTGAAGGGGTACCATCCCCCACGGTTGAAATTATGTGGAGAGACTGCATTGGGGGGGGGGGTTCTCTTTACTTTCATAGTGTTACTCGACTTCCTTAAAATAAGGGGTAGATAAGAATAGAAACATAGTCCAGTGCTGTGGATATAATATGGAACCAGTGTGTATTCAGAGGGATGTTGCAACGCGCTAAAAGCATTTTGGATTGGGACAACATGAGTGCTTCATATCTACGGCATGGGACATGATCTTTGGAATCTCTGTGCTGGTCTGGGGATCATTATAGTTGTTAATTTGACGAGATTCCTCCAAAGGGGATTTTCATTTATAAGAGATCTGCTTAATGGGGTGGAACGAAGGCTGCAGTAGAATTCATCGGTGGGTCGTGGTCTCTCCTGGGTGTGGGGCGGGGGATGGAGGGCTGAATTCAAGCCCTCGTGGGGGGGGGGTGTCATAGAACAGTGTTTGCCCCACTTTATCTTGAATATTGCAGGGGGTGAACAGAGTAAATTTGGGAATAGAAAAGGAAACGAAGATGGAAAATGGGAAAAGTAACACTAAAAGGGCTTAAGATATTGTGTTGGAGGAGATGAGAGATTTGGAGTACATGAGGGTTAATGGCACATAAGGATTGATACCGGGTGTGCGGGGAGGAGGGCATTGGGGATTCTACTATACGAGATAAGACATGTATATCTAAAAAACATTCTAGATTAGAAGGACTTCCGGTGCAGCTCCGAACCGAATTGCAGCTTGAAACCGGAGCTCTGCTTTGACCTCCCCCCCCCTCAACAAAACATTAAAAAACCAAAATCGAATGAGAAAAATAAGTAAATGGAGAAATTTTTGCAGATGGCATCGAATACACAAAAGGGAAATATAAACAGATTTGAAGTATTACCGATAGAAGAAGAAAAATCAGGAGCTGAACTATCGGACTCGGAGACTTTTGAAATATCGCAGGCCCAGTTGTCGTCTTCAGGCAAGAAACCCAAATGTAGAAAATTTAAAAACAAGGACTTAATCCGTAACGACAAATTAGAGAGAATAACAACCAATCTACAGGACATCAAAAAAATGTTTCCAAGACTTTCGATCAGAACATGATTTGTTAAAAATGAATGTATCGAACCTACAGAATCAAGTAAAGACTCTGGAACAAAAAGAAACAGATCAGGCCGCAGAGATTACGAATATACAAGCAACTATAACTCAAATCTTGGAGATAACTAAGGCGTTAGGGGAGAGACAAGAACATGCCGAAAACAGACTGAGACACCAAAATATAAGAATATATGGAATTCCAGAAGATAATGAGGGCAGATACATGAGAGGGTACATTGAAAAACTACTAAAGGAAGAATTAAATCTCGAACAGGATTGTTCGTTAGACATAGAGAGAGCCCACAGAGCACTTGGCCCTAAACCACAAGATCCAGAACAGAGGCCTCGCTCAATAATAGTTAGATTTTTAAGTTACCAAACCAAAGAGAGGATATTACAAAAAGCATGGGCAAAAGGGAAAATATTCAGAGAAAAACTGAGACTTTTTTTTGATAACGACTACGTGAGAATCACAACGCAAAGTAGAAGAGAATATGTACCTTTATTTCCAATTTGAAGACAGTTGCAGCTTAAATTTCGGACATCTATCCATTCAGACTCCTAATTCAATATCCCAACGGCCAGACGACATACGATGCGGTGGAAGACTCCATGGAAGACTTAAGAAAAAGAGGATTCGAGCTACCCACAAAGTTACCAGGAAAACCAAACAGGCCATAGTTGGGACTGGAAAAAGAGAGAAGACCAGAAAGGGAATCACAGCAAGTAGTTTTAGATGTGATGGAGACTACTAGGCCAATTTTGTAAATCACAATAATGTGTGTTGAGCGCCTGCTGATGAGGGGCTGGTCGGGGGCCGGGTGCGCAGCTCTGGGGTGAAGGGGACAGCCAACACTCAAGGGGGTAGTCGCTGGGCGAGGATCACAACGGAAGCCTGAGAGGGGTGATTCTGTGCTAGGTAGAAGATAGATATTCCAGTGGGAAGAAGTACACAAATCTTTCCTTAGGTGGAGAGGAGATCCTGAGAAGCGGGTTGTGAGCTTTCTAACTGATATCCTCTTACCGGAGTTAGCCAAAGAGACCCAATGTGAGAGATTACGCTCGGGGAAGGTACTGATGGGCCCTGAGATCCAGAATAGGGAATGCTTAATAGCTGGGGAGAGAAGATCGGGAAGCCGGTCGCATTCTCCACGGCTTGCAGATAAGCAAATACAGAAAGCCCTATAAAAAGAATGGTGATGTAGGGGCGGGTACACCCGAGGTGACAAACACAGGAAAGGTGTCTTGGAGAAGGCAAACTCATGAGAGAGAACTTGGGAGACCATGACCAGCTATATAGGGACTCATAGGGTGGAAAAATCCCAGGGAAATACCCAGACTGGTCTGGGTGAACTCCACGGGGCCTGAGTGACCTTGGGGGAGGACTGCCCGAGACTCGAGTGAAGGGTTGGAAAAAGGAGATTGAGGCCCTCTCAGGCGTGAGGGAGGGGCGATCACCTTGTAAATTAAGCCAGGGCGTGCGCTTTTGGACCGGGTTGGGCGAAGCTCTTCACGGAATAACTCTTAAGAAAAGTAAAGATAAAAAAATATAATGTGAAAGTCCACAACGAGATAATAGAACTGAAGAAGAAGATGGAAACTGGAGACCAAGTGAACGGAACATTAAATGACCAACTTATGAACAATAAATTGTTTTATATCCCAGTATTTAAGTTGATGGGGGGAGAGGAAGAGCGAAGATGCGACCAGAGCTAAGCACCTGTCTATTTTTTCTGGTTTTTTTTTTAATTTTATGTTGATAACTATGGACATTATTTAATTATTCATTTAAAGGGACTGGTAGACCAGAAAGGGAATCCGGAAAAGACCCGAGTTGATTTTCATTTAAATTTTGGGGGATATGTACAACCCCCGGGGCAAGCCTACAAGGTAAGGCAAATAGCCCAAACTAGACGGAATATTCCTTCCTTGTAAGGGACGAATCTGACATTGGAAGTCACTATGTATATAGTTAATAAGCAGAGGGATGAAGATAATCAGATAGGAAGGGGGCAGAAACAAAGGAGAAGGTACAAAACTAAAGCAGAGCAAAGAGAATTGAAAAGTGGGTTAGGGAGACGCAGGTCAGAAGTAAAGAAACCCAGAAGCATAAACATATTAGAAGTCATACAAGGCAGCAGATATAAGAGAATGCAGAAGGGGATACTGTCGGAATGGATAGTCAATGTCACAGATTAAGAAAACCCTAAAAGTGGTGTCCCAGAATGTCAACGGACTAAGTAATCCTATAAAAAGAACTAACATGATTTCCCACTTAAAAAAAATGCACCCTCAAATTATTCTCTTACAAGAGATCCACCTATCGAAAGAAGAACACCAGAAGTTACTCAAATATGGAACGATAGGAGTAGTGGCTAGTACATATACAAGAGGATGCAGGAGAGGCACAGCAGTCCTTATCCCATGAATGTCAACATTTCAGATAACAGACACGTATCAGGATGGGGAGGGCAGGTTATCTTTAATAAAGGGAACTTGGGAGGGACAAACATACACAGTAGGAAGTCTATGCACCATCAGGATCAGAGAGTACAGTATATCAGGCAATCTTCGATAAAATAATAGCTTCTAAGTAAGGGAAATTAATTTTGGGGAAGACTTAAATCTATTAATGAATCCAACAAAGGACAACTCAAGCCCTAACACCCCAAGGCCACAAAGGGCCAGAAACATGTCAAGATGTTGATAAAAGATCTAACCCTAATAGATACATGGAGGCATTGTCACCCAGCAACACAGGGATACACACATTTTTCAGGGGTATATAACACTTACTCTAGGATTGACTACTACTTAGTTGAAGCAGAATCACTTGATATAATATATAAGACCAAGATTAATCCAATCTTCCTATCAGATCATGCAGTTATCACTACAGAACTAGAAGCAGAGCAGGAAACACAGATAAGACAATGGAGATTTAACAACATGCTAATAAGAAACAAACAATTTAAAGAAAAAATGCAGCAATGTATCTCTAGAATAATACAAGAAAACACTATAGAAGAAATAACAGAGGGAACACTTTGGGATACATTACAGGTAGTAGTACTAAGGGGGGAATATTATAGCATATGCAACACATCAAAAGAAAAAGAGTTAGAAAAGGAATTAGAAAGATTGCAACAAGATCATGTGACAGGGAAAACAGATAAGATAAACAGACTAACCAGATTAATCAGGTAAAGGCAAAACTACAGGATATATTAAACCAAAAAAGAGCAAACTTTGATGTGTGTAAAGCAAAAGTACTACGAGGGAGGAAGCAGAGCAGCTAAATTATTAGCCTATAGATTGAGAAAACAACAGGCATTAGCAACAATCTCTAAATTAAAACACCCAACACAAGGAAATATATTAAACAAAACAAAAGACATATTAGAAGGCTTCAGAATATTTTATTCCAAACTGTATCATCAACCACAGGAACCAGAAGAGGAAGAATATAAAAAATTATTTCCAAAAATGGAACCACCCCAAATTACAGGGGAACAAGGGAAATTTTTGACAGGTTCAATTACATCCCAAGAAATAAATAATATATTAAAAAATTCCAAACCAAATAAGAGCCCGGGCCCAGAACAGCAGAATTCTATAAAACATTTAAAAATATTTTACTCCCACCATTAACTAAATTATTCATAGCAATACAACGCTATGAATCCCCCATCCCTAACGGTTGGCAATATGCTAATATTTCAACAATACTAAAACCAGAAAAAGACCCATTGAACTGTGACTCCTATAGAAACATAGAAACATAGACTTTGACGGCAGATAAGGACCGCTTGGCCCATCTAGTCTGCCCATTTCCCTACCTACAGGATAGGCCGCAGATCCTAGTTAATCAACAGCCTATTTCTTCCTGCCCCCCACAAGAATTGCCTTATGTCTGTCCCATGCATTCTTGAATTCTCCCACAGTTTTAGACCCCACAACATCCTCAGGAAGGCTGTTCCATGCATCCACTACCCTCTCTGTGAAATAATACTTCCTCACATTGCCCCTGAACCGCCCCCATCTTTAAATTGTGCCCCCTTGTTCTTACACGTCTCTTTTTCTGAAAGATGCTACCCTCTTGGACTTTGTTGATTCCACTGAGGTACTTAAAACTTTCTGTCATGTACCCCCCTCCCTTCTTTCCTCCAGGGTATACATATTAAGCTCCTTTAGTCTCTCCTCATATGGCTTCTCTTGCAGACTCTGCACCATTTTAGTTGCCCTCCTCTGGACTGCCTCTATCCTGTCTATGTCCTTGCAGAGATGGGGTCTCCAGAACTGGACATAGTACTCCTGAAAGGGTCTCACCAACTGTCTGTACAGAGGGATAACCGCTTCCTGTTTTCTGCTGCTGATGCCTCTCCCTATGCATCCCAATATACCCCCAGCCCTCCCTACTGCCTTCTCACATTGCTTGCTAACCTTAAGGTCATCTGATATGATTACCCCCAGGTCCCTTTCCTTTTTTGTTGTTGTTACTAACCCCCCCATTGTGTATTCTTCCCCTGGGTTCTTGTTTCCCAGGTGCATTATTTTGCATTTCTTTGCATTGAATCCTAGCTGCCATACTTCTGACCATTCCTCCAACCTTGCCAAGTCCCTTCTCATCCTTTCCACGCCTCCTTGTGTATCAACCCTGTTGCAGATCTTTGTGTCATCTGCAAAGAGGCATACTTTTCCTTCCAGTCCCTCTGCAATGTCACTTATGAAGACATTAAAAAGGACTGGAACCAATACTGAACCCTGCGGTACCCCACTAGTAACCCCTCTTTCTTCAGAGTGGACTCCATTTACAATTACCTTCTTTGTCCTGTTGTCCAGCCAATGTTTTACCCAGGCTACCACCCTGGGACCCACTCCCAGGCTGGTTAATTTAACTATTAATCTTTTGTGTGGGACTGTGTCAGATGCCTTGCTAAAGTCTAGATAGGCCATGTCCACAGCTTATCAGCTTATAGACCAATTTCGGTTTTAAATCACGATTATAAACTCTTTACAGCCATTATGGCCAAATGACTAGAAGGTATACTCCCCCATATTATAAATAAAGACCAAGCAGATTTTATAATAAAACGCCAGACAGCAGATAATGTTAAAAGAACAATATATTTATTAGAAGAAATACAAAAGAGAAAAAAAACAACTTTCATACTTTTGAGTATGGATGTACAAAAAGCATTTGACACAGTTTCCTGGAGATTCTTAAGGTATACAATAGAAAAATTAAACTTCCCAATAGACTTCCTAAAAACCATACAAAATATATATATACATCCCCACAAGCTACGATAAAGGTAAATGGCTATATTTCAACTCGATTCCCATTAAACAGAGGAACTAGACAAGGCTGTCCCCTATCCCCCACATTATTTGCTATATATGCAGAACCACTAGCACAGGTTATTAGGGAAAATTAAAGCATTACAGGGATTAAATACCTTAATACTAATCATAAAACAGCATTCTTTGCAGATGACCTACTGTTTTATCTAACAGAACCAGAAACCTCAATACCAGAACTGTTTGCCCTTTTAGGGGAGATGGAGGCTATCTTGAGATATAAATTAAACACAGGAAAAATGGAAGTTTAAACTATTAATTATCAACCAAGTGAATCCATACAGGCAAGATTCCCACTGAGGTGGACAAGTAATAAATTCAGATATCTAGGAATAATATTAACAAAAGATACCCAAGCCCTATATGAAGCTAATTACGGTCCACTAATGCAATCTATTAAGGAAGATTTTCTGAGGTGAGACCCTTTACCCCTCTCCCTAAATCAAAGAATAGAGGTAATTAGAATGAATATACTTCCAAGGTACTTATACCTCTTCCAGACCTTACTGATATATCCGCAATAGTCAGATTTTAAAAAATGGAATAACATGTTATCTAAATTTATATGGCAGGGGAAGAAACCGAGAATAAAATATAAAATTCTCCAGTTACCAAAAAACAAGGGAGGCCTTGCCCTCCCAAACCTAGAACAATATGCACAGGCAGCAGTAACCTCATGTATATTACAATGGGTAGATGATAGGGCAGATCCACATTGGAAAGAAATAGAAAGAGGACCCCAGCCGGAAGCGATAGAGAAGTACTTATTTGGCCACACTATACCAAGAAAAATAATGCAACAAGAAATCAGATTACAACAAACTAGACAATTCCTGAAAGTATGGAGATCATTACTTAAATTAATGATTCTGAAATTAATTTAATCCAAAAGATAATAGTAGATCCTAGATTTTAACCAACCAGACAGAACAATAATTTTATTTGATGGCACCAGCAAGGCCTGACCAGATTTTATCAATTATATGACCAAGGAGTATTTAGCCAGTTCAGAACATTACAAGAAAAATGCCAATTGAGAACTCAGGACTTCTTTAGATTCCTCCAGATAAGACATTATTGCACAAGTGAAGGAATGGAACCAAAGTGAGATATATCCACTCACGAGGATAATAATAAACACAATAGAGACAGCAATACCAGACCATATAATATCAAAAGCTTACCAGGCTATAATAAATAATCAGAAAAAGCCCAAGGTAAATTCTCAGCAACACTGGCAGGAAGAATTAGATATTAATATAGAAGAAGAGGGATGGGAAAAGATGTACGCTACAGTACATAAAATCACGAGATCACTAACCTGCAGAGAATTTGGTTGGAAATGTCTGATAAGATTTTTTAGAACCCCACAGATAGTGGGAAAATACAGTCTGCAACTAGGGTAAGACATGTTGTAGAGGATGCGGGGAACAAATAGATAATCATATCCCTATATTTTGGAGTTGTCCAGGACTGAAATTATTCTGGAGAAAGGTAGAAGTACTGGGGAAATTGTTCCCAGAAATAGCACATATTAAGATTCACAAAGAAACTGAGAAGAGGCAATACCAAGCACTTACTAGCTACTGTACATTACTCTTGGCAGCTAATAAAGCAATCACCAGGAAGTGGTTACAAAGTGACTCGCCTACTCTTAGATAATGGGAGGACATAATATATCAAGTATACAGAATGGAGTTAATTATCGCCCAGCTCTGCTTAAAAAACTCAGAAAACCATTGGTTTGTGGACCAAATGGTGGCTCTGGATTTCAGATCAGAGACCAGATTTGATTCCATAATAGGAATAATTCCGTTGACACGACAGGGACTACCACAAGGGATAAAAGACATACAGTATGAAATAAATAACTGGCATATGGAGCATTGACATAATGAGATTAATTGTAAAAGACCAATATGTATGATGAAACTAATGTGATGAAATGCTACATAAGAATTGTATCAAGTACTCACACATGTACCTCTCCTGGAAAAATGGAAATAATAAAACGATATTTAAAAAAATAAAATTAAAACTATTCTAAACTAAAATGGTTTCTTATAAATTGTTCAAGACTAGTTTGTTACAGCTGGGCTTGAGGTTCGCGCCCAGATTAGTTACTGTTTGACACTATTATACCAACTTTTATACAGTTCCACATCTTTATGGGTGTGCTTCAACTATGGTTTACTAATAGGAAAGGAGATGGTTCTGAGGCTACTATACTATGAATCTAAGGAGTAATACAGGGAGTCCATGAGGGGAGATCATGGCTAGGCCACAACAATGTAATATTATTTCATGGAATGTTAGGGATTTCACCTCACCTGCTAAAAGAGCTAAGATCTTGGTGGCACTTAAAAGAAAGAACGCAATGATATCCATGTTACAAGAGACACTTTTAACACATGAGGAGCATGATAAACTGGTAGGGGTCTGGGTTGGGGCCTGCCATGCATCCTCCTACAGCTCCCATAAACGAGGAGTGGCAATTCTTTTGCATAAGAGTCTTCCCCTTTGAGCACACTCGTACAGTCAAAGACCCAGTAGGGGGACGATATATTTTTGTAGTGGGCAAAATTCAAGGGAAGGAGATCACACTGAGAAATATTTATGCGCCAGCAGTGGTGGACCATGAGTTCTACCAGAGTATGCTGGATCTGATGTTTAGAGCACAATTCCCCAACCTGGTCCTAGCAGGGGACTTCAATTGTGTCATAGATCCTAAATTGGATTACTCAGGTACGAGGCTCAGGGGATCTCCATGTGTAAGACAATGGCAACAAGGTCTGGCAGATCTTGACTTAGTGGATGCATAGTGGGTACTAAATCCGGGAGCCCGAGAATATACATTTTTTTCAAACCCACATGGCACGTGGTCCAGATTGGACTATATATTTGTACATAATAATCTTTACTCTGGGGTGCAAAAGGTGACCCATAGCCCCATTTCTTTGTCAGATAATGCAGTGGTCCTGTTGGACATAGGACTGCGGCACACATGGGAGGGGAGAGGGTGATGGCGTTTTCCCCACTTACCTTCCGGCCAAACAAGAGTTTAAACAATTCCTTAGAGATAAGTGGACAGAATTTGAAGTTACAAATCAAGGTTCGGTAGACTCAGTAGGTACCTATTGGGAAGCCAGTAAAGCTTTCATGAGGGGAGTTATAATTGGCTATGTGGCTACACTTAAGAGGGCCCGGAAGAAGAAGCAACATGACGTAGAAGAGAGGGTTAAGTGATTGGAAGCACTGGTGGCTCAGATAGGGGACCCCACCCATAAGAGAGAGTTGGCACGCAGTACGAGAGGCTTTGAATTTAAATGTGGTAGAAGAGGCTAGGGGGCGACTATTTTTCGCACAACAGAGACTTTACTAATGGGGGAACCGACCCGGCCGCCTGTTGGTGTGGTTGATGAAAGGCGGTAGAACTACAAAATGAATAGTAGCCATTAGAGACAAAACTGGAACCGTAGTACATGAGCAGGGGGGCATAAAGACAAGATTCAAACAGTTTTACGAAGCACTATACAAAGCTGAATGTAAGGGTACGAAAACTGACATGGATAGATTCCTAGAGGGTTTACCAATACCACAGTTAAGTGATCAGCAAAGGGCTATATTAGGGGTTGGGGGTAAAGTTAAGGTAGAGGAAGTAGAGCAATTGGGACACTTAAAAGTGGTAAAGCAGCGGAACCAGATGGCTTTGCCAGTGAATGCTGTCACAAACCCACTCAGCAGGTCAGGCCGTCTACTCCCAAAGTGCCAACCTCTGAGCGCAGTCTTGTGAACAGTGTAACAGTCAAGGTAACCCTCTTGTCTGGTTTTGTGAGTTTGGATCAACCTTTGGTCTTAAGTTCTGGAGGCATTCAGACTGTGAACCTCTTGCTAGTGTACCCAATGCACAGGCTCAGATATTTCTGTCTTTGGGGGGCCAGATATCTTTGCCTACGGGCACCTAACCAGGTATACAGAGATGAACCCTTAAAAACTTTAATGAAGACCTCAGACAATGAGTCACCCCTCCCTCTTCGGAGTAACCTTTCGTAGCTTTGTGGTCACTTGCTTCCGGGAAAATTTCTACCCCCTTTTTATCAGTCTCCCCATCTGGAGACACAGGTTGGGGAACCAGCCTCTCAGTGGTTTCCACAATGGCTTCTGTGGGGTTCAGGGAACTACAATTTTCCCTTGCCGCATGGCTACGGGTAACTGCACATACCTTCCCCTGTTGGAGATTGTTACCCAGGATCACATCCACTGCTAATGTTTTGGCTACAGCCACCTGTTGCACAGTTCCCCCTGTTTCACCCCAGTCTAAGAGAACACTAGCAAGGGGCAATGTTTTCTCTTCACCAGTGAACCCTTGGACAGTAACATATTTATTGGGTATAAGCTGACCAGGTTGTACCAGATCCCCTTTCACCAATGTCATGGATGCTCCTGTGTCCCTTAACCCCTGCGTCTGCGCACCATTCACCATGACTGGGTGCATGTGTTCCCTCATTTTCACTGGCACGCTTCTAGGGACACACAAGCAACCCAGTACTTTTCTAGCACCCTGTTGTGTATTATTGCTCGCCTTTTTGGGACACTGTCTGGCAGCATGCCCAGTTTCTTTATACAACCAACAGGCATTTCTTACTTTAGAGAAATCTTTTCTTTGAAACCTAAGGCTGACTGGTTTCCGTGGAGGCAGTGAGGGTTTTAGCTGCCCTGAAGGCGCGCTTTTCCTTTTCTGCACTGCCACGCCCGCCCCATTCACTCTCAGAGCAGGTCTGCTCTTGGCATAGCGGTCCTAGAGTTCAGCAGCCTCTTGCACTGTTTTTGGATCTCGGTCCTCTAGCCAGGTTTTTAGCTCTGCTGGGCATGCCCAATAAAATTGTTCTAATAAAATCACATTTCAGTTTTATCAACAGAGTTTGCCTCAATTCCTTCCCACCAACGTTTTAAAAACTGATGTTGTTTCGTGGCTAGCTCCTCGTAGCTCATATCAGGGTTTCTCCTGAGCTTATGGAATTTAGCTTTGTATGATTCAGCAGTTAATTCAAACTTTTTTAACAGTGCAGCTTTTAGCTTGCCGTAATCATAGCTGCCCTCATTGTCCATTTGACCCAATGCATCCCGAGCTTTCCCGGTAAGTAGCAGGGATAGCTGGAGGCTCCAGGACTCTCTAGGAATTTTAGCCTGAATGCAAACTTTTTCAATAGAATTTAAAAAGGCATCCATGTCCTCCCCTTCCTTAAACTCGGCTATTAAGTTGGAGTTCAATTTATAACCCAGTCCTGGAGTCCCAGTTAAACCCAAGCCACTTACCTGCTCTGGTGCCACTTGTCGGAGTCGTATCTTCTCCAGTTCGTGTTGCCTCTGGTGCTTCTTCTCCTCATGGTCTGCGTCTCTCTGTTCTCGCTCTGCCTCTTGGCGTTTGCGTTCTCTCTTCTTCTCTGCAGCTCGCTGGCGCTCACGCTCCTCACGGTCTGCCTCCCTCTGTTGTCGCTCTGCCTCTCGATCTGCCTCTCACTCCTCTTGCTCTGCCTCCAGTTCCATCCTGCGCATCTCAGTTTGTAGCCTGAGTACTTCTGGATCCACGATACTGGTGACCTTTCCCTGCTGCTGTGGCCCTTCACTGACAGTGCCCTGCTGTCCTTTTCAATCACGGTTGGTGACTCGCTGCTCTGGGTATCTGCTACCATCAGGACCTCTATGAGGTTCTGCTTTTTGGCTGTCACCTCGAACGGGACTCCCCTGTCCCAGCACAACTGCTTCAAGTAATCTACAGTGTGCCTGCTGTAGTCGGAAGCCATCTTCTTCCCTGACTATGGCTACTGTGACTTGCAAGTACATTAGAGAAAAAAAAAAATGGATAGGAACTGGACTGTACGCCAAGTGATATATAGTTCTGTTTCCTTTTTAAAATAAAACTCTGAATTTTTTTCTTTCTTTGCAAGAGAGCTTATGGTCTCAGCTGACACAGAACAATACAAGCTTGTGATACCAAAATTATGTCACCGCTGCCAACCAATCTGTCACAAACCCACTCAGCAGGTCAGGCCCTCTACTTCCAAAGTGCCAACCTCTGAGCACAGTCTTGTGAACAGTGTAATAGACGAGGTAACCCTCTTGTCTGTTTTTGTGAGTTCGGATCAACCTTTGGTCTCAAGTTCTGGAGGGATTCAAACTGTGAACCTCTTGCTAGCATACCCAATGCACAAGCTCAGCTATTTCTGTCTTTGGGGGGCAGATATATTTGCCTACGGGCACCTAACCAGGTATACAGAGATAAACCCTTAAAAACTTTAATAAAGACCTCAGATTTAACACGCTTCTCTTTCCAGTTTGGAACCACCATTCAAGCTTATGTTTAATATCTGCAATAACCATATACTTTTCTTACAACTAAAAAGAAGTCAAAGACAGACCAAATAAGTTCTAAAAAGAATTTTACTAAAATAGTTAAAAATATGTAAAACGCAAAATACAGAACCCTTATATCCCCAGACATACAAATCTTTTAAAAGAAACAAGGTTTAAACAGTGCAAATTCCTACTTACAGTACTTAGATTTGAAATCTTTCTAAATATCTGTTTACAAGTGCTCCAAAGATCGTTCCTCAGTCAGAGTCTAGGTAAAAGTGAGTCTGTGTAGTAAAACAGAATATTCCTTAAACAACTGTATGGGACAACCCATTTTTGTGTGAGGTCAGCTAGCTCCTCCTCTGTCAGATATGTATAAAAAAATATATATATATCTTATACAAAAGTATTGCATTCTTCAACTTCAGCATAATTCATGTCCTTCAAATGAGACTTCTTTTGATCTCATAATAAGCTTCCTCCTTCTAGGACATGACAGCATCTTTATGATTTTCACACTTCTATGTAATAACCTGGGTTTTCCTTCCAACATCATAAAATGGATATGTTCTAGCAACTATGGTTGTAATTAACTCAGACAGACAAGATCCTTAATTAAGGCCTCACATGTAACACATGGTCTCTAAAAACTCAGTGTGTGTGTGTGAACTCAAATGCTGTCAGCATTTTTCTTATGGCTTTCATCTTTTAGCTAAAATTTGGGGGGGGGGATGAGTGAGGTCATTCTAAGAGCATCAGATTTTTTTTTTAGCGGAGACAGTCATACATTTTATATTAAAAAAAATATACAGCACTCAGAGCTGGCTGTCTACGTCACAAATATTACAGGGAGCTTCAAAAAGAGGTAGCAGCTCCTCTACGAGTTGTTCTTGCGGAGGCGAGGGGGGAGAGAGGGCTCCCTAGAACATGCTGTGCTGCCAATATATGTGTTATCCGTAAACCAAATAAGGATGAAACAGAGTGTGCCTCATACCGACACATTTCTTTGCTAAATTACGACTGCAAAATTATGACTAAGGTACTGGCACTCAGATTGGATAAAATTTACCCCCCATCATACACACAGATCAGACAGGATTCATACAAGGCAGAATGCCCTACCGCAATGTCAGACGATTGCTGAATATTATTCACTGGGAGTCCAAGGGTCAAGAACAAACGTGTGTTATGTCAATGGATGCCGAGAAGGCCTTTGACAGAACTGAGTGGGAATACTTAATGCATATACTAACTAAATTTGGGGTGGGAGAGGGGTTCATCCAATTGGTAGGGGCATTCTATAGAACACCAACTGCCAGAGTCATTATTAATAGGTCGGTATCTGAGGAGTTCACTTTGGCACGAGGCATGAGACAGGGTTGCCCTCTCTCCCCCTTGCTTTTTGCAATAGCTATAGAACCCCTCGCCATCAAGATTAGGGAAATCCCTAACATCATTGGCATAACTGGACAGGCAGGAAGGCAGCATACTATCACTCTGTGTGCCGATGATATCCTCCTCTCGGTGAAGCAACTAGAACAATCGATCCCTGCCATCCTGGATATTGTGGAGGCCGTTGCCACTTTTTCGATCTATAAACTCAACATTAATAAATCAGAATTAATGTATTTAAAGATGGAAGGGGGAGGCGAGGAGCATTCCTGGGGCTTAAAGCTGGTGAAAGAAGCCTTTACCTACTTGGGTATAAGAGTTGGGAAGGACTTAAAAGATCTATATAAACTGAATTACCTCCCAGTCATAGACATAATACTTAAAGACCTAAGTAGGTGGAGAGCCCTGTCCATTTTGTGGATGGGTAGGATTAATCTCCTAAAAAGGAATGTCTTGCCACGAATTCTGTATAGTATGCAAATGTTACCCTGGGGACTTAACAGGAAGGACATAGTCCTCTGGCGCTCACTCCCTGCCTTGTGGGGTACCACAGGGCTCCATTTTAGCTCCCATGTTGTTTGCAGTGTATATGCTGCCATTGGGAGAAATCATCAGGCGATACAGTCTAGGTTTTCACTGCTACGCAGATGATACTCAGCTGTATTTGTCCTTTCTCCCTGATCAGGGTGATGCACTCTCTGTACTTAATAGCTGCCTTGATGAGATCAAACTGTGGATGAGTTCGAGCTGGTTGAGACTCAATCCGGATAAGACTGAGGTGTTGGTTGTGGATCCAGGTCATCCAGGGATGGGTGTGGGAGTTGGAAAACCATCAGGTTTATTACTTGGTGGTGTACCGCTCTCTGCCTCTAAACAGGTGCGAAATCTGGGCATTATTTTTGATGATGGTCTGACCCTGAAATCTCAGGTGTCAGCTGTCATCAAGTCCTCTTTGTACCATCTGAGGAATATCGCCCGGGTGAAACATCTGATTCTCCCGGAGGACCTTCCAACATTGGTCCACGCCTTTGTCACTACCCTTCTGGACTACTGCAACTCCCTCTACCTAGGGCTACCAGGGGTTGATATCCGCCGCCTCCAGCTGGTGCAGAACTCGGCAGCCAGGCTATTGACTGGGACTTCTAGAACCAGTCATATTACGCCTGTGCTCCGCGAACTGCACTGGCTGCCGGTTTGGTGGCAGATCACCTTTAAGGTTGGTTTACTAACCTTTCAAGCTCTACATGATCAGGGACCCGGTTACCTGAAAGATCTTCTGATTCCCTACTGCCCCCTCCGTCCTCTCCGTTCCGCCAATGAGGGATTGCTGGAGATTCCCAGGGTTCGATTAAAGTCATCAGGATCTTGTGCCTTTGCTTTTTCAGCACCAATCTTGTGGAATTCTCTACCTCGTTGGTTGAGAGAATGTCCAACCATCGAAAACTTTAAAGTTGCTTTAAAAACATATCTTTTTGGATTAGCGTATCTCTGTTAGTTGTGGCTGACTTTTAAATGCTTGGATTTTATTAATTTTAATACTTTGCACAGCGCCTTGGTCTTGAAAGGCGCTTTATAAATAAAATTGAATTGAATTGCCATAAAGCAACTGGAAAGGGGTTTTACAACTTCTATATGGCAGGAGAAAAGGCCACGAATTGGTCTTGCAAGATTTAAAGCTGACAGCATGAAGGGAGGCTTGAACTTCCCAGACATTAAGGGATACTATTTGGCCATACAATTTCATTACTTACATAACTGGGTCAGCAGGGAAGAAGCAGCAACTTGGCTTGACCTAGAAGAAAAGGGTAGCCAGGGGAGAATTTCGGCTTACCTGGAGGAGAATGGACTAAAGGCCTACAGAGCACTTGAGAATCCCAACCTGCTGGTTGTGGCCGGCCTAGAAGCATGGCGGGAAATGAAAAAACAACAACATTTAAATCAAATTAATACTCTGCTAGTACCTGTAGCCAACAACCCAGATTTCCTCCCTGGTCTAGATGACGAAGGATTTAGGGACTGGCAAAGAAAAAGAATTCGATGCCTCGGAGACCTAATAGAGAGAGGTGAGTTACGCACCTTCCAAACCATCCAGAATGCACTAAATGTGCCTATATCCCATCGGTTTAGATATTTTCAAATAAAAGATTACCTAAAAAAACTAAACAGACCACTGGATCAGGAACCTGCTATGTTAGAGATAGATTGATTCTAGGAGCAAAGGATAAGGAAAGGGGACTTACTGGGAGGGTAGCCAAGTTTAATATGACATGCTTCCAAGGAGAAACACACAAAGCTAAACAAAAATGGGAGCGAGACTTACAAGTAGAGCTCTCAATAGCAAACTGGGAAATGCTCCTGGGTACACATATGGGCTTGCTCCTGTGCAATAAATTCAAGGAATTGCAGTATAAATTCCTACATAGACGTTATTACCCACCAAGTATGGTGCATAGTTTTTGCCCATTAATATCCCCCCTTTGTGGAAAATGTGGTGGAGCTCGAGGTACAATTATTCATTATTATTGGGAATGCCCAGGAATTCAGAAATATTGGAAATAAATTTGGGGTGAACTTGTTAAAATAGGGAGGGGGGGAGCAGTGAAATTTTCCCCATGCTTCCTTTTGATGGGTATTGCTGACCAAGTGGAGGAAGAATGGAAATTATACCCCAGATGAATTAGAATACTGTTGGTTATAGCCCAACAGGGAATACAACACCTATGGATAACGAACCATACCCCAACAATGAACCAGTGAAGAAACTTAGCTGTTAAGACCCTTTCGACTGGCAGGCTGACATATGCTCTCCGAGGAAGAGAGGAGGCCTTTCTGGATACGTGGGGGCTTCCTGGGTGTACTCCTTTCTCCTGGAGAATTGGCCATAATACAGGAGGGCAGTATAACATGAGTACAATAATCACACAGGCGACGAGTTAAAAAAAAACAAATGCTTTATTTCCCTATTGTCTATGTTGCTATATCATACCATTCTAGATAAAATGCATATAAACCTCCCATAGGATTGTTAAAACATACAGAGCACAGCCATCTTTTCCATACTCTAATCTTACTTACAGTCTGTTCTGTCTTTACTTAGTTAAATGTAACTTAAATTTAACTTTCATCTCTTATGTTATACTACATGCAAGAGGCTTTAAAACAATCTAGAAAGCTGCATTAATGAAGTTATTATATTGATTTATTGGGACATGTACCATATTATATTGAAGCCTTACTGCTTTTGCTAAGAAATAGGTGCTTAAGAAACAAAGAGCATAACTCGGGCATGATCTGTGTCTCTTTCTGTCTGTGACAATATAATGTGACCTGAGATATTGTGTCTTTGTACTTGTATCCTGTAATCAATTATTGGCAATGTCACCTATGTTCTCTTTCAATAAAAATATTATACAAAAAAAAAAATTGAATTCTCCTGTGGTGACTACATTTGGGCTGTCTGGCTTGTGAGTCTGGTGCTTGTGGGGGGGTGTTTGGGCTGTTGTGTCAGGGATTCTGTACCTCTTATAGTTGGCTCTACCCCACCCCACACACACACTTCCTCCTTCCCTCCTGTTCTGCGTGTTGCCGCAGTGTTTGGGGTCAGCCTGTTAACCACGTTTTTCACAGCAATTCACGGGTTTTTGTCCTTGGCAGGCTGTTTATTTTCTCGGCGGTGGCTGACTGCCCAATTGAATTCTCTGCTGTGTTAGTCGCATTAGTGGTGTCATCTACAGCGCTTTGTGCACTTTTCCATGACATAGGTACTTTTTAAATGTGCTGCCGCCACGCTTCACGCACCTTTTCATGAAGCTGTTAATTCTGAGTGTGACAGTTGACCACCTGATTGTAGGTTCTCATATTCGCATGAGCGAGCTGATTCAGCACTTCAAGTGTAGTTTCTTACGTTGGCGTGAGTGGACTGATTCAGCACTTCATGTGCTTTTTTGGGGCAGTTCATTTTTATTGTGGGAGCTTGCTGCCTGCTTTAAGGACCACTTGATTGCAGGTTCTCTCATCGGTGTGAAAGAGGCAGATTCAGCACTTCATACAGTTTTGTCTGGCAGTTGATTTTCTTTGCTGGAGCTTGCCGCCTGCTTTCAGGATTGAGGATGTGCGTAAGGCAAGGCTTGGCACACTTCTTAGCAAACGGCTGGCTTTGCAAGTGAGGATGCATACGAGGCTAGGCACGTCAAGTCCAAGAAGTCCATCTGAATGGGACTGTTATGATTTTTTTGCCTTGTAGGGCTGAGGACTGCTAGTTGCATAGAGCAGGCTCGGAAGGAGCAGTATGGCTGAAGAGCACTTCTCTGGTTGCCTCAGGGCACAGTGAGTATCTTATTATGTTTGCTCAGTGGGTTAAAGTTGTGGGTGGGGATTGTTAGGAGATCTGTGCTGCTCCACCATGGCACAGCCCTCAGGGAGAAAAAGGAGTTTGCAGTTTAGAATTCCTCAGTATGAGGTTGGGCACGGGAGGGTCCATTGGGGTTGCACGTCCCCCCTCCCTGCCGATGTAAGGACGTCAGCTTCCAGCCTTCTGACCTGTACTGCCCTCCAGCCACCGCCAGAAGGCAGTCAGCGAGCGGGAAGACTAGTCTCCCTCCCCCTGAGAGAGGATCGAGCAGTCCTCCAGACGCTCAATCCTCTCTCCCCTCTGCCGACCCCCGGCAGCCCGAGCTCATTCCCGATCCTGGGTCGCCGGCATGGCACAAGGTGTAGCTATCAGCACCTCAACCTCTAGCGCCACCAGGCCAGCTTCTCCCCTCCTTATTTTAAGTCCTTTACATTTATATGTGAGCTACTGCCTCACTTCGGAGCCAGAGGGGGCAGCCCCTGACAAGTACTTGCTATAATTATAACTCCGGCAGGCTGCTCTTTCATATGTTGGCTGCATGGTGACAGTAGTTAGCAAGCCTGGCTTGCCTGGCTAGTGTGAGGTCAGGAGATGACAGTCTGTATGGTTTACTGTCTCTCTAAGAGTGCAGTATCAGCTTGCTATGAGTGTGATTGAATATGTGTTTTGTGATTGAATGTGTGCTGATCAGTGCACCTTTTGGATAGCAGTAACTACACGAAAGGGAACCGTGTGTCTCGATTACGTGTTCAGCCAGTTGAAAGTTCAGAGCCACTCCCAGTGTGTAAACCTGCCTATTACAGTCGCCGATGTTTTTGTTCCGTCTTTTGAAGGGTGAGTGGTTTGCAGCTCCCTCTCCAAGAGCAGGGTTGAGGGACATGCTGTGAAGCATCATACATGACAAATTACTGTGCTTTCTTTTCATGTATGTTGTGGCACCATGGCTTATAGCAGACCAGTGGCAATAGATGTATGACCTGCAAGAGGACGATGAGGCCCTTCATTCAGGAGGCCTGTTGTCTGCTTTGTATAATACAATTTAATATGTCTGTGTAAATCCACTCAGGCTGTACCCTTGAGCTGGAGTAGGGGATGCACCTGTGACTCTGTTGGCAGTGGTAAAGCTCAGTTACACAATTCCCGCATGGCTTATTACTGGGTTGAATATACTGGATTTCCACCAGCGATCTGCAGGATCTTCCATGAGTCAGTCTTCACCACCTATTCCCACTTGTGTGTCAGTGCTGGAAGCACTAGGACCCTGTGGGAGAAGTCCAGCATCGGTGACACCACTGCCCAAAAGGCCCACATATGACGTGGCGCTCATGGACGAGTCACTAAACAACACCAGCACCCTGTTTGCCTCAGTTCTGTTTTTCCTGCTGTCGAGGCAACACCATGGGAGCGCTTTTTACTTCAGAAACTGCATCACGCCTTAATTCTTCACTGCCACGTGCTTGACGTCGTATTTCGGTCCCGTTTCGGTGCCACCTTCTTGCATCCTCTCTTTCATATGGCGACGAGCCCTTTTCTTTATAGCTTTCATTATTTTCTGTTTTGGTCATCATGTCCAGTTCCCACGAGATGAAAAAGAAGACCAAGAAGTCTAAGGACGGCCCCTCCATGCATAAGTGCTCCTGTGGGGACACATTTCTGTCTGGGATTGACATGACTGATGCTGGAGGAGCTAGCCACAACATGGACCACTATGATGTCTGCATCTCCATGGACTTCTGCACCCTTGAGAATCACGCGATAAAGTGGGGTCACAAGCCCCCCACTTTTGAAGGCAGGCCTCACACATGGAACTCCACAGTAAGGTCTGTACTGAGGGAGACCAGGCATCTCCTCGTCCTTGCCTCACCGAGATGGAAAGCCTGGAGGAGGAGTCTCGTGGATAGTTGGCCTCTCCTGAGGGGTTGACTGAGCACCCCTCCCACTCTGTTGTCCCTTTGGGACAGTGGACGCCCGTGATGGTGAGGTTGGAGCTATATGCTGGGCTTACATACCGGTGGGCACCTTGGTGTTGTGGCCTGGAGATGCCTCGGTTCCTGGCAATAAGGGCAGTGACAGTAAGGGAGGTGATGCTGACCGCAAGACCGGGTCTCCTTTTGACACCACGTGCACCGCTAGGAGAGGGTGGGTCTTCAGAATCAGGCCTTTCAGATGTCCTGTTGAAATCTTTTGGATCTCTTCGCCTGAGCAGTTGGATGACCTGGGGGTTGATTTTGAAATGGACCTTGGCTTTTTATAGGACTCCAATGATGAAAAGACTTTCCTAAGTTTGGCTCTAAGCCTCTGGGGTTAGTGTCAGTGTCGTTCCTTGGGGCTGTTTCTCCAGCCGGTGTTGTTCACAGTGCTGCTGCCTGGCCATCAACGCTGAGGAGGATGTTAGTGCCATTCGCCATGCTAGAGAGGATGCTGGTCCGTTCACAGCTCCTGAGGAAATTTCCCGGCTCTATCCAGCAGCGTAGCCCAAGAGGCAGGGCCCATTCTGATGAAGTGAATACTGTGAGGCACAGGTCGGCGGCTCACTCCATCTCAAGAGTAGGTGGCAGCTCTGGAAGAGAAGGAGTCACAGTGCCTCTAATCTTGCCAGAACCATCTGGCTGTGTCATTGGTGGGGGATCAGGGCCACTTCAAGGGACCTTCCCTGTTCTGCGCTCCCCACCAGGGGGCTTCCCCCCCAGTGGCATCACCTCGAATGCTCCGCGGCTGTTTAATGTTCCCTGGTGGATGAGTATGCCAGACCTTCAGTCTGGGTGAGGTCCCCTAAGCATTCCCGTGGCCTGGTAGAGGACCTAGCCTGGTCCTTAACAACCCCCCCCCACCGCTTCCTCCTGCTCTTCTGGGCATTCTGGTCCTGCAGGCCCCTTGTCATGGGAGCATTTCAGGGCAGTGGCCAGTGCTCAGGTCCTTATAGCGGGCCATTTTTTTTGGTCTGAGGCACCTCACTGTTCCCCCGACTCCAGCTCCTCCTCCTCATTTCTGACTTCCCTGTCTAAGGAATGGGACACCTCCCTGCACTTTTCTTCTGATGATGAGTACACCCGGTACCAGCAGTTCCTGACAGACATTGTGAGGGACCACTTTGCGTCCGCAGTCCTGCTAATCTGGTGCTGGCATTCCTTGGGGATTACAGTCGTGACTCTTCAGTCATCCCTTCATGGCTTAGGCCTTTTACGGAGGCAACCAGAGAAGTCTGACTTCATCCCTCTACCCTTTTCCAGCCCCGATGGGTGTCTGACACAGGAACTGCGCTCCTGTGGGGTCTCTGGGAGTCATGCTACATCCCTCTTCTGGGATCCTGCTCTGAGATACCCCCACTGGGCATAGATGTCCAGCATGTGACTGTGTTCCAGATTCAAACTCTGCAGAGCTTGATGCATGGGGCAGTAGGATTTTCTCAGTGGCATGCACCATGGTAAGCATTTCTGCACACTAAGCATGTCAGGTGACCTATGGTAGGCACATGTGGATGTCGTTGAGTCAGCTTCTAGCGTCTTTGCCGGATTGTAAGGCATCCAAACAGGCCATTCGCTTTTCTGCCCAGGGCCTGGAGATAGAGATGTGCCAAGCGAGGACATCATATGATGCTAATGAGGTGGCTTTCAGGCTGGCGGGAACTGTGTTCTGCATTAAGTGGACAGCCTGACTTTGTCTACCTGTTGTCACCTTTGGCCCGATATAGACTGATCACCTCATGGTTCCAAGGGACTCATTTATTTTCCCACAGAGTGGCGGGGTGCATTCCTGCTCCCAGACCACGGGGGCTAGCACTGACCCTGACCACCCTTGGCTGTCGCCAGACCCATAAGGGGTCCCTAGCTCTTTGTCTTTATCCCCCACAGGAGGCTGAGGGAGCAACCATTTCCATCAGGGTGTGCACACTGCCTTCTTTGGTGGTAAATTTGGTATTCTGACCTACAGTATATGTGGGAATAGATGGTCAAGATTGATTCTTGGAAAATGTGAAGATTATGTACTCACCGTAATTGTTAATCTTTCAGAATATCTTCACCACCTGTTCACACGTCTGCCCACCATCCCCGCTCCGTATGAGCCAGACATCCGGGCAGCTCATCCCGTTTTTCCTCATAGATCCCTTCCTGTCTTTTGGCTCCCTTGTCCTCTTTCCCTTTGCTCCTTGAACCTGTTTTAAATAAAATAAAATGTGTTTTTTGGGGGGGGGGGTTCTCTGACCTCGCATAGGCTGGGCTTGGCCCTCAACAAAAAATTATGAAAAAAATTTACTTTTCTATTCCTGTCTTGCCCTCTTCCCTCTCTTCTTAGGCACTTTCTTAGATGCAGTTTTTTTTTTCTGCACCAGGTTTCTATTTTCTCAGGTCTGGCCCAGTCATAATGCTCTGGATTGTTATGTTATTTTTCCTCATCCCTGTACTCCCAGATTGATATGGCTTTTTCCCTGTAACTAGAGGGCCATTTCCCTGTGTTTTCCTTTAGATTACATTGCTTCCTTGGAAGCTACAGTAGATTGCTCTGTTTTCCTTTAGAACTAATGCAAGTCTATGGAAACAAGTCCCCTGTACATGGCTTCAGATCCCTGTAGAATACAGGAATCCCTGTAGATATGGGAGCCCTGCTGTCCCTTCTATAGAGTGGCAAGGGCAGCCCCCTCCACCCCCCCCCAAAAAAAATATTGTTTTCTCATCCCAGGTATTCTTCAATATTCATAACTCTTGCAGTGTCCCATTAAGACTGAGTTGCCCGGAGAAGGTGGAACATACGCTAATGATGGAATCATTGGCTCGTGCACATTTTCAAAACCTGCCTTTACCAACTGTTGTATTCTAGTGCCTCAGATTTCATTTTCCGTCTGATAAGTACAGATGCCTCGGAGTGCTCTCCTCATCAGTCGTTCCTGTAGTGCTGAAATTAAAAGAACTTACTAACATACTAACATACTATTTGCCAGCAGATTAGGCCTTATGGTCTATCAAGTCTGCTCGAACCTAGATCCTTAGTTGGGTGCCGAGACCCTCCCATTCCTTGTGCTCCAGAAACCCCTATCATCCATCCCCACCCCCCCGGGACAGGCAATCATCTGATACATCCACTTTCTGTGTCTGTCCCACCTCTCTTAAAAGCCCTCCACTGTGGATCTCTGAACCAGCTCACCAGGCAGAGCATTCCAAGGTCCACCACCCTCTCAGTGAAAACCTCCTCCTCTTTTCCCCTCACCCTTCCACCTTCCAACTTCAAACCATGCCCTCTGGTGATGCCTCCTGCTTTAGTCTAAAGATCCCTCCATGTTTACTCCTATTTATTCCTTGAGGTACTTGAAGACCTCAATCATGTCCCCCTGTCTCTCCTCTCCTCCAATGAAAACAGGCAGAGCTCCTCAAGTCTGTCCTCGTAAGTCAAATCCCCCAGCCCTCTGTATCATCTTTGTTGCCCTCCTCTGTACCCTCTCCAGGAGCTGTATGTCCCTCTTAAGTGTGGTCTCCAGTACTGTACACAGTACTCAAGGTGTGGTCTAACCAGTCCATTGTACAGCGGCAGAATCACCTTTGCTCCTAGAGGTGATCCTTCGATGCATCCCAACATCCTGTTTGCCTTGCTAGCTGCTCTCCTGCACTGCTCAGAGTTATTCATACATGTATCCACCATGACCCCTAGGTCTTTTTCCCCTGTTGAGGCTTCTAGCACCTCCCCTCCCAGGGTGTACCTGTGTTTAGGGTTTCCCCGACCAAGATGCAACACCTTGCACTTGGTGATATTGAAATTTAATTTCCATGTGTGAGCCCAGCTTTCCAGGGTGTCCAGGTCCTCTTGCAGGGCCAACCTCCCCTCTTCTCCCTCAACTACTGCTCCCATCTTGGAGTCATCCACGAAGAGACTCATTTCACACCCTATACCATCCCTGATGTCCGATATGTATGCATTAAACAGGATTGGACTCAGGACCGGAGCCCTGTGGTACCCCACTTACCAACCTCTGTAGGGTTCGAGCCCCCACAGACCACTACTCTCTGAGTGCATCCAGCTATCCAGTTTTCAATCCATCTGACCATCAAAGGTCCTACTCCTAACCCCATCAGTTTCTCCACCAGACCATTGTGGGGACAGAGTCAAACGCTGCTGAAGTCCAAGAATAATACATCCACAGGCTTACCCTGTCCAGTTCTGATGTTACCCATTCATAGAACTCCACAAGGTTGGTTTGACATGATCTACCTGGCACAAACCCAGTTGCCACTATCCAGACCTCCCACCTCCCCCCAAGTAAACCCCCAATCGCTCCTTTAGTATACTCTCCATTAATTTTCCCACCACCGAGGTTAAACTGATGGGTCTATAGTTTCTGGTACTTCCTTCACCCCTTATGGATTGGTACCACATGTGCCTCTCGCCAATCCCTAGGTACCCTCCTGTCTCAAGTGACCTGTTGAAAAGCTCCGCCAGTGGTGCAGCCAGTATGTCCGCCAATTCCATAGTACTCTCGGATGAATGCCATCCGCCCAGGAGATTTGTCTTCTTTAGGGCCTTGAGGGCAAACCACACCCTTTTGGTGGGGATGGCATCATCCGTCCCTCCACCTTACTGGTCTTTTATCTTTATCCAGATGTGACACCCTGGGGTACCTTCCCTCCTTTTGCTCCATTTGTTGCTCCCTGATCCCACTTCCTGCCGCTTCTATCCCTTTGTGCCTTGCTTTGTAGATATCCCATCCCTCCCTAGTGAACACAGAGGCAAAGTACTCATTAAATACCTCTGCCTGGTCCTCGCCTCTTCCACCCACCCTCCTTCTGATCTCAATCTGCTGAGATGGCCTTAGTTTTCTCCGCTCCCAATGTACCGGAAGAACCCTTTTCCTCCATGTCCCCTGTGCCAGCCGTTGCTCTTTACTGGACTTTGCTCCCTCACCATACGGGTGACTTTTCTAGATGCAAGCTGGTACATTTCCTTATCCTATCCCTCTTGTTGTTTTATATTTTTTGTAAGCCGCTTCTTTTCTCTGACTGCTACCTGGACCTCACTGGACCACCAGCATGGTTTATGTGACCTTGCTCCCTTACGTTTCAACTTAGCGCAGATCCTGACTGCCTCATGAAGTCCCCGTTTTATGACCTCCCATCTCCTTTCCACACTTGTCGTTGAGGTAATCCTTCAGTGATCCTTGAGAATATTTCCCATGCCCATAAAGTCTGCCCCTGAAGTCCACTGCCAGTGTCCTAGATCTCACCCCACTCCCCCAATGCTTATTTGAAACCAGACAGTATTGTGGTCACTCCCAGTCAGGGGTCCTGTACAACCATGTCCCTTACCAGATCCCCATCTGCCAGAACCACATCCAGGACATGCCCTCCCTTGTGGGCTCCACTCATGCTGTGTTAAGAACACATCCTGGAAGCCATCCAGCAGCCTCTGCTCCTTGGCCACCTTAGAGGACATGGTTCCCCAGTTGTACCTGGCATATTAAGGTCCCCATCAACACCACTCCTTCCCTTTTGGTCCACACTGGGCAATGATGTTGTCCAGCAAACCATCCTCTAGAACATCACTCATCCTGGGGACCTATATGCTACTCCCAGCTTGACCTTATCTCCTGCTGGGGATCGTAGGTGACCCATAAGGCCTCCACGTTTCCCTCTGCCTCTTCTACCATAGCAATTTCATGTCATCTCTAATGAACATAGCCACTCCACCCCTCTGCCCTCCTTTCTATCCTTCCTAAGCATAGTGTGCCCGTACATTTTAGGTCCCAGTCATGGTTTTGTTGTACGTTTCCGTGACTGCATACATCCACCCCAGACAGCATGGCCTGGAACTCTGGCAACTTGTTTCCCAAGCTCCTGGCATTTACTAACACTAACCCCCACCCCTTATCCCTGATCCTTTTTGTCGAACCCCACCCAGATTCCTTATACTTCCATCCTCCCCTGCTCCTCCTGAAACCTCCACCTCCAGTCTGTTTCCCCCCTCCCCCCCTTGGGCTTGAAGGCTACTCCCCTCATCTGGAGGGGAGGGCTTCTGGTCAGCCCCTCCCTTATCCCTTCCCCCCCTTACAAGTTTAAACCCCACCTTTCTTGTATGTAGTCAGCCATCCCTGTTTAAGGACTTCCTTCCCTAATGGGGCAAGATGAAACCTGTCCTTGGCATATAGTCCCTTATCCTCCCAAACTCCATTCCAGTTCCTAACACCCCAACCCATTCTCTTCACCCACTTCCTGAGCCATTCATTAACCTCTGTGAGCTTCATTTTTTTCTCCACTGAGGCCTTTGGTACTGGCAATATCTCCGAAAAGGAAATGTTGCATCCATTATCCCGACAGACTCTGGCAAGTTCTTGGAACCTTGCTTGGATTTCCATAATGCTATTTCCCTCTAGATCATTAGTTCCCAAATGCACCAGGAAATCCGGTTTCCCTCCACAATCCCTAACCATTTCATACACCATGAACTTTGCTGTGTGCACTGTCAGCCCAGAGATACTCACTACCTTCACCTGGCTATGGCATCCACCCCCCTGTCCCTCCCAATGGATACCCTTAATCATCGAGTCTCCCAGTAACAGAACCTTAACACCGCCATCATCCTTATGGTTACCTCCACTATGCCCTCTCAGCCCCCCACTTTATTCATGATCGCACTCATGGGAGTCTTCCTGCCTTATTAGAGACCCTTGTCACCCTCCCTTTCTGCCTCCCTTGCTATTTTGCCCACTTAACTCAAACCCTCTGAATAGGTGTCCCTTTAACCTCTCTTATCTGAACCATTTATCCTGGCCCTGATGGTTTCTCCTTCCCGCACCCCCATCCCCCCTTTGTAATAGTACCCCTGTCTCCAGAGGCTCTCTGTGGGTCCCTTTAGCTAGGGCCCCATCCTTGGTACTGACCTTCCTGCTGAAGGGGGCTCCTCCCACTCCTTGTCTCCCAGTTTCTCCAATCATGCTGTCCTCCTCATGTCTGGAATATGTTGCATCTCCCCATTTGCTTAACATATATGTTTCCCTTCTCCCTCTGGGACTATGTCTATCCTTTCCATAGCTGTTCTGTGATGCCCTCTGGGTATCTGACTCCTCCCCGCCTCTGTATAAGTTTCCTCATTTCCACCAACCCTTCCTCCCCTCTAGGATGCTTAGTATCTCAAATTTATTGTGACACTCTATGTCAGCCTCCATCAAGTAACCGAGTTTCCCTGGCTGCATCTCTAAACTGACCCTCTTCTTCCTCTCTTGCACTGTTCACCTTAGGAGCTCCCTTCCCACAGTCTGCTGTTTAGGCTTCGCACAACTTAGCCCCTCTGAAGTCTTTCCTCCAGTCTCCTTGAATTCAAATTTTCACCCTGTCGCTTTCCCTTGCATCAACTTCCTATCTAAGGGTCTCTGTCCCTAATATCCCCCTTCTGCTTGCTGTAGCATAATGTCCTGTAATTTCAGAGCGTTGCCCCAGCCTCCCTCAGCCCCACCCTTCTGCTGCCCATATCCACACCCCTATCCTTGGACACCCCCCAGCTCCCACAGCTTACTCCTTAACCAATATACCTCACTCCTGATACAAGATAGCTGTCTACAGAGTGGGCAGCCTCCCTCTCCAGGCCCAATTTAGAATTATTGCCATCCCACAGCCTGTGCAGCCTACAACCCTTCCGAAGATGCCTGCCATGGTGGAATACGGCCACCCTGATTATCCTCCTCTGTTTATAATAGCACACCCCCTTTTCTCAGTCCCTTTCCCCTGGAGTACAGTTTCTCTCTATACTGACTGTAGTTATTTACAAACCCAATTTCAACTTAAGTATCTTTTTTTTTTTCTTTTTTGTGGAGCTCCTTCCACCAGGTTTCAGCCCTGGTCACGGCCCCAGTCTTCCACCTTCTGTCTTGAACCGTGATCCCCCAGTCACCCCCGCCTTTCTCCCGGAGGGCGGGGCCACGGAACTGGCTCCCAACTTAAGTATTCTTTAATTATTTTTTCATTTGCTGCCTTTGTCATTTGTTTATAGTTAACCGCTAAGTTAGTTTGTAGTTTTTCTATATTATTTTCTCAGTTTCTCCCGGTTCCGGATAACCGGTGGGGAACTGAGCTTTAGTTTATTTCTCGTAGTATTTTGAGTTTAAAATTCCGATTCGTTATTTGTTTGGTTTTTATTTATGTTTTTACATATTTACCGCTAGATTCTAAGAAGTAACCAATAACCTATGTTCCTTTTTAACCGATTCTTGGTTCTTTGTAGAACTTTTATCGGTTCCTGAACCGACCACAAACCGCAAAAACACTTTAAATTTAAAAAAAAATATTATTTGTGGTTGCTTTTTTATTAATGGTTTACATTATATCAGATAAACCAAAGAAGAAAACTGGTGAACCCAGTGTCAAGAACTGTACGCAGTGTAGGAAATCTTTGCAGTGGCTGACAAACACTCTCTTTGTGTCAATGTGGCTCAGTTGGTAGCACATCCTCCTCTGGACCAGAAGGTCGTGGGTTCTCGTCCCACACTGGGATTGGACTTGCACCTAAAAATCGCTGGCATCCGAGTGCAATATTGGGGGGGTGCTGTACTGCTGGGGTGTGCCGCCTTTCGGATGAGACGTTAAACCGAGGTCCCTTCTGCCCATCCTGGTGTTGTCCTGGTGGGTGTCCAGGTGGAAGTAAAATAACCCAGGGCACTCTTTGCAAAGAGCATGGAACATTCCTGGTGTCCTGGCCAACATTCTCCTTTTCATAAACCAGTTCATGCAGTTACCCAGGCTGTGTGTGGGTGATGATGTGCGATATGGCCGCCACCACACATTCAGTCACTTCACTACCAGTGTAACATTGCTTGTAAAGCGCTATGGGATACTGTGTATGAAAAGCGCTACGTAAATACTGATTCTTCTTCTTCTTCTTTGTGTTGTCTGCCTTGGCCAGGATCATTTTTCTGCAGAATGCAAGATTTGTAAAACCTTTCCCCCTAAAACTATGGAAAAGCATATGGAGAGACTGCAAAAAAAGTTTACAGAAGAGTCCCTCTGGCTCTGACCAGCCGACACCCTCAAAGAAAGCGGGTGAAACCGCAGATACTGTACGTACCTCCCCAGATAAGGGTGCACAAGGCAAGAGTTCTATAGAATCGGGTGACTCCCTGGTTCCTTCAAAAAAATCAAAGAAAACTAAGCATCTTGAACCCCCTGCTGGTAAGCCTAAGGGGACTTTAAGTGGGCCTATGGTAAATGCCTTCTCCTGAGGAAATTGCTCAGGCCTTGAAGGTCATTCAGACTTTGCAGGGTTTGGTGCTGATCCATGTCCCTCCTATTCAGGGACAAACGTCTTCCAAGCAAGGCACTCTTTCCTCGCAGCCTTCAAACCTTGAGTGACTAAAGGCTGAGGACTATGAAAAATTTGGGGAGGAGGAAGAAGGAATCGAGCTACAAGTGTCCCCTAAACAGAACTTTGGTTCCCCTCCAAGAATTACAGAAGATTTTTCATCCCATTATTCTTTTGTTAGAAAAATGGTGGTTGCCTTGGACCTTTTACTACCACTGAAGCAATGGCTGATGATGAAGAGGCTGAATACCTCGAAATGATGGGGCTAACACCTACTAAGAAAATGTTGCTCTTCATCTACAAGTTTTTCAGAAAAGATGCTTTTAATATCCTGCAAACTCCACATTCTATCCCCTGTGGATAAAAGGATGAAGAAGTATCAGCTGGGTAGGGATGGTGCAGAATTTCTCTTCTCCCATCCTGACCATCAAGGAGTGGTACAAACAGCAGCTTGTGACAGAGCAAAAGTGCCTCTAGTCTCCCACCCTCCTGAGAAGGACTCGAGAAAAATGGAGAGTGTGGCTAAAAAAGGATATCTGTCTGCCTCCTTGTCAGTTAGACAGGCCAGCATAGTACCAAAAATCACTGTGGCAGTCATTCTTGGCTGTGTCCAAATAGGCTCAGTCAGGGGTCTCGGAAGATTTGGCTGAGACTGCTAGGTGCAGGTTGGAGGCTGCAGAGTACCAGTTTCAGATGACAACTGACGCTAATGACACAGTTGCCAGAGGGATGGCACGCTCAGGGCCAAAAAACTCACTCAGGATACGCAAAATAAAGCCTTGGATTTTCCTGTAGAGAATAGTTCTTCCTTTGGTGAGGAAACAGAAGAATATATCAATCAAAAACGCTATTTAACCAGGCATTACACCATTGAGCAAGTTGATTTTCAAAGTGGTCCTGGACATAGACAAATGATTCACATGAGAGTACAGTACAGTACAAAGAAAAAAAAAAGCAGACAATGAACATATGCATGACTAACACAGGTCATAACTGTTAGAGCTAACATATTTGTGAACTAATGCACAAGTTAAACCAAACCCAAAAATACTAGGGCTAGTGCTATTATAATTTGGTGGTTGTTCACAGATGAGGCTTGAGAGAGGTAGAGGTAAAGAGTGGGAGGTAAAGAAGACAGGAAGGTAGGTACGGTATGGTGGGTGGCAATTGTAAATAGTTGGTTATTCACAGATGGGGCATGAATGAGGGAGAGCTTATGCATTTGAGGATATTGAAGACCAGGAGGTAGGATATGGTAGTGGGAGTTTGGGGAAGAGAATGCGAGGAGTGTTGAGGTTCTCTTGGTGGGAGCTGCGAGTTTCTTGAGAGTCAAAGGGTACAGCAAGCGACTAGTGTCACACTGGTCATCTATAACAGTTGCAGATCTCTTTAAGGTACTTTGTAATCAGTGCCTTGAAGGTGAAGGGCCTGGGAGGGTCGAGAGCTTCAGAGACCTTTGCATAGTGTTCCAAATGGAAGGGATGGAAAATATATGAAGTTCGAAATACATGAAAAAGGTGACTGAATACAAAGCCATCTACAGAGGCACTTCAGCCAAGGAAAGGCCTTCCCCTTGTACCAGGCCTTATGGAAGGGAAGGCAGGGGTAGATCTCCCTACAGCAGGCCTTTTTACCAGGCCCAGGCTGTGCCACAGTACCAGCAGTACCCTCAACAAGCAGGATACTTCAGAGGCAGGGGTAGAAGGGGATCCAGGTGAGGTTCCCAGGCTAGCCAAGCGCAGCCCCAGGCAAAACCGACTCCCTCCATTGTCAAGACTGCCTCCCCGCTACAGTAGGGGGCAGACTGGCTCATTACTTTCATGTTTGGAAAAACATCACCACAGACAAGGGAGTCCTGGAAGTAGTGAGTCAGGGTTTGTCTGTAAGCTTCAAATCCTTCCCAAACCTAAGATCCAGAGTATTCAAGCCAGTTTCCATAGTAGAAAGGAAGCTGCTGGAGGGAGGGCGATTCAGAGGAAACGTGAGGAAGAATTTCTTCACAGAACAGGTGATGGACAAGTGGAACACCCTGTCAGAGGAAGTAGTGGGGGCTGAAACAGTCACGGGATTTAAGAATGCATGGGATAGACATAAGGGAATTCTGGAGGTAAGGGGTAAGAGGCAGTAGACTTCCAGGAAAACATAAAGTGAACTTACAAGCTCAAATGGGCAGACTGTGTGGGCCGTAGGACCTTATCTGCTGACAGTGTCTATATATCTATGTAAAAGGAAGTTCGAAACTTGCTGTGGAACCAGTTTCTTCACAAAAAAGGGAAAGGGTTTTTACTCAAGGGACTTTCTCACCACAAAGAAAAACGGAGAGTGGTGACCTATGCTAGATCTCAGACTGTTAAACAAACATCTGGTAAAGCCAAAGTTTAAAATGGTAACATTGGCAATGAATCTGCCAACCCTCCAGAAAGGAGACTGGTTGGCATCTCTGGACCTAAAAGATGCCTATTTCCACATCCCCATAAGGGAGTCTCACAGAAAATATCTCAGATTCAGACTCCCTTCAGGTCATTACCAGTTCTCAACACTGCCATTCGGTCTCAGTTCAGCCCCAAGAGTGTTCACAAAGTGCTTGGCAGCAGTAGTGGCCCACCTTCGAAGGTTGGGTGTCACAGTGTTCCCATATCTGGATGACTGGTTGGTAGTAGGAAATTCACCACAACAGGTCATGTGTGCATGGTCTACAAATTCCTTAAGCCCCCTCCCAAAATTATTGCTAGCAAAGTCCTTCCTCGTGGAAAACTTCCACATCTCAAACAGTACCTGCTCTACAAGACTGGCTACCCATCTATGAAGCAACAGATGTTAACTTGACTCTTGATCACTTCATCTCAGTTTTCAACAAAACCTGCGACCTCCTTGCCCCTGCTAAAAGGCGCAAAACAAAATCTCTCTCTAACCCATGGCTCACCGCGGCTCTTCTCTCACAGCTGAAACTAAGGGACCACCTCTGGGCAGTTGTCTGGGCCACTGGCAAACAACTGGACATCCAAAATTACAAACAAGCATGAAATGCCTGCACAAAAGCCATTCGGCTAATGAAATCCGCCCATTACAAAGACGGTCTCACCAATACATGGGGAAATGGTCGTGCTTTCTGGGACAATATCAAAGATGTCACAGGGAAGCAGCCAAAAACCTCTCCAACCATGTTAATGGTTGATGGATCCTCAACCCTCGACTCCAAGGTGATCGCAAACATCTTTAACACGGCTTTTTCAGACCTTAGTGCTGTCCTACCCCATGACTTTTCTCAAAACAGGGCCTACTCCCCAAATACCTCAGCCCTCAGTCTAACCATCCCTCTTCTACTTCAGGAGTGGCTGAATGAAGTCACGCTATGTTACTGCAGCTATCTCTAAATCTAGATCTAGTAGCTTACACCCTGGACTTTAAGCTTCTGTTGCTCACCCTCGATGAGGTAATTCATCCATTAACAAAAATCCTAAACCTCTCTCTCAGCTGTGGAAAATTCCTGGACTTATGGAAAACAGCCACCGTGACACCTGTCCATAAAAGTGGGGATAAGACGAATCACTCAAATTATCTCCATACTGACTCCACTCTCTAAGGCACTCGAGTGCATCGTGGCTGATCAACTTACCAACCACTTGGATAAATACAATATACCTTGTCCACAACAACACAGTTTCCGGAAAGGTCACAGCACCACCACAGCCCTTCTTGAGTTCACTGGAGCTTTGCACAAATTCCTTGACAATGGCCTTCTCACAGGGGCCATTTTCGTCAACCTCTCCAAGGCCTTCAATACAGTACGCCATGGACTACTAACTGACCAACTACTGAGTGCTGGGCTATCACCTGACTCTTCTCTGTGGTTTAAAAGCTACTTAGAAAATCGGTCGCAGAGAGTAAAAATTGCGGATGCTCTTTCTGACACCCTGCCTGTTCGCTCGGGTGTCCCACAGGGATCCATACTGGGCCCCTCCTTTTAGCCTTTTCTTAAACTCCCTCCCTACACTGCTCTGAGCAGATCATACTATATGCCAATGATGCTGTTGTATTCTCCACTCACAAAGATCCTGCAACTCTTCAACACAACCTTCAACTTGGTTTCAGTTCTGTAGAGACATGGTTTCTTAATCATAAACTGGTCCTCAATGACAAGAAAACCAAATCTAGCTCTTCTGCAGCTCTCATAACCCACACAAGCTACACCACTTGGCTATCTCCACCACCCAGGGAACACTCTAGATCAGGTGGGGTCCTTCAAATGCTTAGGATACAGCTTGACCTAATCTCTCCTATGGACTTCACGAGATAATGTAGCTAGAGCTGCTAATACACGGCTTGGTCTCCTCTACAAACACAGACAACACCTCATGCCAGAAGCTTTGAAGGTTGCAGTCCTGAGCTCTGTAATCTCTGTAATAGACTATGGTCTCATCATTTATGGCTCGGCCACAACCACAACCCTTAGACGCCTCTCAACTGCCTTAAATAAGGCGTGTCGGCTCAACACTGGTGCTCACCGTCTCACCCACACATGTGACCTGTACACCCAGACCGACTGGCTCCAACTATCAAACCGCATAAAGTTTCTCACCTGCTTCATGGTGAAAAAAATCTACCTTGGCATTGCACCCCCTGGGGTCTCAACTCTGTTAATTCGTTGTTGTAACAAATGGTGCCTTCGGAGATCCACGCTACAGCTACTGAAAGTCCCCCACTGTCACACTTCACAGGGACAATGCTCTTTTGCTTATTGAGCACTACTCTGGTTCAGTGGCCTCAGCCCCACTATCTCCTCTGCCCCAACAATTGGTATGTTTAAAACTAGGCTCCGGGACTATCTCACTACTAACAGCTCCTGTGACTGCCCAACTTAACCTTGTTTCTCCACTTCCCTGCCTGCTCTAGTGGTCCCCCTTCCCCTCCTCACTGGATTCTACCCTTACATCTTGGTATACCCAATGCTGCACTTTTCACCCTCTCCCCATTCTACCTACACCCCCCCCCCATGACTCTGGGACTTCTTATCTGTTGTCTATTTTCTCTGACAAATGCCACTGGCTGCCTTGCTTACAGTGCTACCCTTGAATTGTATTAATCTGTACTCTGTTTGCAATGTCCACATTGTTGTAATGTCTGTCTTGATGTTCCCCATAACTTGTATTTCTCTGACGTGGAACCTTTGTAAAAGAGCCTTGGCTCAAAGGTATTTGTAATCCTAGACTTGATAGGTAAGGGAACACCTCCAGCTCACCCAGGGCTTCTTGGAGTCCCTAGGGTTTCTGATGAATCTCCAAAAGTCTGTCCTGCAACCTGCACAGATTCTGCAATTCATAGGAGCAGAACTGAATACCCTGGAGGGCAGAGCTTACTTGCCCACAGACAGGGTAAAACACATTGTTCAGCTAGCAGGTTCCTTCAGCCTCACCTGGGCCGCATGGCTGATGCCACAGGCACAGTCTCGGGCAAGATTCCAGATGACAGACATTCAGTTTCATCTCAGGGCACACTGGTGCTAGAGAAAAGACTCTCTCAAAACTGGTTCCAGTAACAAAAACTTTACTTCAGGCCCTTGAGTGGTGGGAAGAAGAGGCCACCCTAAGAGAAAGGGTCCCCTTCCAGCAAGAGCCCCCATCAGTGATTCTCACAACAGATGCATCACTTCTAGGGTGGGGTACCCATCTAGGGGATCACACCACTCAAGGCTTGTGGTCAAGTGCTAAGTCACTTCAGCACATCAGCCTTCTGGAACTTGGAGCAGTGCTGCTGGCCCTAAAGGCCTTCATCCTACTGGTGCAGGGAAATGTGGTACAGGTCAGAACAGACAACAGTACCACAATGTACTATATCAGCGAGCAAGAGGGAACAAGGTCAAACCCCTTATGCTTAGAGGCCATGAAAATTTGAATTTGGCCTGTTCCCTGAGAACTTTCCTGCATGCCATCCATCTGCCAGGGAAGGACAACACCCTGGCAGACTCCCTCAGCAGAATCAACCAGGCCCATCATGAATGGTCCTTCAACAGACAGGTGCTGGAGACAGTGTTCAGAAGGTGAGGTGCTCCACAGATCTCTCTGCATCCCACGAGAACTTCTCAGGAAAAAGTTTTCCAATACAGCCAGTACCTCAAAAAATGTTATAAAACAACATTTTTTAGAAAAGTAAACATATGGGAGAAGGTAATTTCCAGTATAAGCTTACGCTCATTCATTTTTGAATAATCCCACGAGAACTGTCACCTGTCAAAGTACTGCTGCAGACCCCCACTCCAGGGGAGAGTCCCCCTGAATGCTCCGACCTTGGACTGGTCAGGCAGGTACCTCTATGCTTTCCCTCCTTTTCCCCTGGTGTTCAGGGTTTTGATCAAGCTCAGAATCGAATCAGCCTCAATGATTTTGATATCACCAGACTGGCCCAGGCAGACATGGTACTCTCTGCTGTTCTCCATGTCCATAGTAAAACCAATTCACCTGCCTCGGAGGCACAACCTCTTAACCTCAAATCCCTCAGACTCAAGGCTTGGCTCTTGAGGACTTAGAGTATGCAGGCTTGCGTCTCTTGGAGGGTGTTCTGAATGTCTCAAGGAGCTACAGAAAACCAGCTACTAAGAAAACCTATGCTGCAAAATGGAAAAGGTTTTCTATTTGGTGCTTTGACAGTGGTTTTTACCATGCCGTATCAACGGCGGCTATGGAGACATCCCCGACAGTGACAGCCGCATTGCCGAGTGTTGGCAATGCAGTGTCGGAGATGCCTCCTGTTTTCATCAGGGAGCTGTGCCCCCAGAACCCCCCCATGTAGGGGGCTCCGCACCCCCCCCCAGTCTCCAGGATTTCAGCTCCGAGTTGGACCGGGAAGGGGGGGGGACACCCTGCGAGGCAATCCCCTGGCCGTGCGGAGATCATCACAGCGACAGGCGGATTTTGGCCGAATCCTGTTGCCGTGGTGGTCTTTGCCATCGGGGTTTCGATGCAGCGACGGTATATCCTAACAATGACGTAGTCCCAGCAAAAGCAGGAATTTCAGTTTTGCTGGATTATTTTATCCAGCTACACTCTCAGGGTTTGTAACCTTCTTCTTTGAGGGTTCACTTGGCTTCTGTGTCTGAATACATTTCAACCGGAAAAGGTGCCACTTTAGCTTCAGATCCCATATTCAAGAGATTTTTCAAGCGTTTGACTCACCTCTATCCCCCTCATAGGGAACTGCTGCCTGCATGGGATTTGAATGTGTGCATGGCTAAGCCTATGGGTCCCCCCTTTGAAGCTGTGGCATCAGCTCATCTGAAGTATGTCACATGGAAAACATTTTTTCTGGTGGTAACAACTTCTGCAAGAAGGATTAGTGAACTTCAAGCTCTGTGCACTGACTAGGACTATATTTCATTCCACAGAGACAAAGTAGTTCAGTGAACAAAGAGGAAATTTCTTCCTAAGTCGGTTTCTGATTACCATCTCAGCCAATCCATTACCTTACCAGTCTTTTTCACTGAACATTCTAGTTCAGGTGAGTGCATGCTTCATAGTCTGGATGTCAAGCGAGCCCTTAGCTACTACAGCCACCAAGGACCACAGGCAGGGCAAGAAACAGCTGTGTCTGACCTGTGGGGATGTGGGAAAAGGAAATACAGCATCTAAAATAAAAGGTCAGTTTCTTGATGGATAGTTCAGTGCATTCAGTTTTGCTATTACAAAATGGGAAAAGAGCCTCCAACAGGTTTGAGGGCTAATTATACAAGAGGCACAGCTGCTACTTTAGCAGCTGCCAGGGATGTCCCATTCGTGGAGATCTGTAAAGCAGCTACCTGGAGAACAGTACACACCTTTACAAAGCATTACAGCCTGGACACACAGACCAGAAGTGATGCCAGATTTGGCACAGCAGTCCTGCAGAGTGCATTTCCGAAGTAGGTTCTGTGCCCACCTCCAAAGGTACTGCTTGGTAGTCTGTCTACAAGAGTTATGAATATTGGAGAGCACCTGGGGTGAGAAGAAACATTTACTTACCATAGTAATCTTGTTTCTTCCAGGGTATTCTCCAATATTCTGAACTCACCCACCCTGCCGCCCCTTCTAGAACTAATATCCTCTGCAATCCAGGCTGATTAAACTTGTTAAACAAATGTGCCACATATTGGCATGTCTGTTTTTGAGCCCTGTGGGGCACGGTTTCCCCTTCTTCAGGTGATTCTGAGATTACCGGGTTTGGGGGGGGGTTACCCCAGTTGGGGTTTTGTCAGGTTAATCTGCTATTATTGTTTTTATTATTATATAGCTGCAGTTGTTAGTGGGTCCTGTCTTTGCAGGCTCTCCATGAAATCTGAGGCAATAGAACACAACAGTTGCTAAAGGCAGCTTTTGCAAATGTGCATGAGCCAAGCTGTCCCAGTGGCGCTAAGAGTTGAGGCGTTGGACGCCACACCAGTGACCTGGGTTTGGGAATGAGCCAGGGTCGGCAAGGGAGAGAAGGGATCGAGCATCCAGAAGACAGCTCTCCCTTCGCTGGGGAGGGTTCCGGGGCTGCACCACTCTGTAGCGGCATCTGGCGGTAGTCGGGTGCAGCAGAGACCGTACGGCACTACGTACAATGGGAGAGAAGCTTGGTAGATGGCGGCACGTAATGCCCAGCCGCCATTGTACGACCAAGCTCCTCTGGGACAAAAAGCACAGAAAACACCTCTGGAAGCTCCAGTGAGATGACAGAAACCCCAGTGGTGCCCCCACATCCCAACGCCAGCACAATGCACCGAGGACTCCCCACTGCCAACCTGGCGATGAGGTAGGCCCCTCTAATTCCAGGAAGTTCCACCAAGGGAGGGCGGGCCCCCTCCTGGAGGATGATCTGGGGGCTGGACCTGCTAAGTCGCTGGGGGGGGGCCTGAGGAAAGTGGGGGTTCAGGCAGGGAGTGAGAGGCACAGCCGAGAGTGTACTCCCGAAGGATGCCTGGAGCCCTGGAGAGAGGAATAGAGTTAAAAAGAAAGAAAATGTGCACGAGCCAATGATTCCATCATTAGCATGTGTTCCATGTTCTCTGGGCAGCTGTGTCTTAAAGGGACACTGCAAGAGTTCAGAATATTGGAGAATACCCTGGAAGAAACAAGATTACTATTATAAGTAATTTTTACTTACTAACAGGGTATCTCTGTTTCAGTGCTCCCAAACTGGTTGGTTTACTCTATATCCAGAGTATATTTCCTCTTTTTTTTCCTGTAGATTAAATTTTTTCCTGGGAAACAGGATCCTGTATTTCCTTTCTCCCTGTTGCGAGTCTATGGGAAGTAATTTTTTGTAGGTCCCTGTAGTCCACGTGAATGTAGGAACCTTTTGGATGTGAGAGCCCTGCTGATCCCCCTTTCTCTTGAGACTCTGGCCTTTGGGGCCCTTCCCTCCATCTGCCTGCCCAGATGGCCTCAGTCCCTTGTCCAAACCCACTACCCTACACCACTCCCTTCCACCCTCTCTCTGGTAGTAAAGTTTTATTTCTTTGCTAATTTTATATCCTATAGCCTTTTCTCAATCCCTTTGGTTGATTTTTGGCCCTTGTCTTTCTTTTCTCTCCCACCTTGTTTCTCTCCTGCCTTACAGAACTGAGGAAAACTAGGGACGGCATAGGTTACTGGCCAGTCCACAAGTACCATGTCATACATGGGCTTTTTGGGTGGCTCCTTCACCAGTGTTGGGCCACCTTGCTCTCAGCTGCAATAGTTTGCTCCTGTGGGGCCCTAGTCCCTCCAGCACTGACTCATAAGTGTGAATAGGTGGTGAAGATATTCTGGAAGATCAACAGTTATGGTGAGTACATAATTTTCATTTCTTTCCTGCGAAGACACCTAATTTCACGGATCCCATTGGTCAGGGAGGGGTCCCTGTATGCATGTCCAGATGTGCCAGAGATGAGCAAGTCAGCTCCTTAGTTTGCAGGTGATCACCGACCTTGACTGCAGGTAAAGAGGAGCATATAAGGGTGTGTGACTATAATCCTGACTGAACTGAACCTGATCGGTCATGAGGTGGCTATCCCCAGGAGGAGGAGAGAAGTGACCGGAAATAAAAGGTGGCAGTCTTTTCTAGGCTAGATCTGAACTGGGTCAGGGTGGTTAAGTCGCACCTCCCCTGGACTGAACTGGGCTGTTGTGCTAAGAGACTTCCTTTTTGTATCCCTTGTAGTGTGGTAAGTCTGTTCTGCTGTCAGATAGTAGATCTATGGAGTTCTGCTTTATCCTACAACACCATGCTGCCTGGTCATGCATGCAGGACAAAAGCATCAGGGCATGCAAACAGATCTGTTAGGTTAATCACAGCATCCGTGAACAAGGTACCCCTTCTGCGTTATGTCAGGGACCCTTACGAGGTAGCCTGATTCACGCTTAGGCTGGTGGCTTAGGTGGATGTCGGCTTGGTCTTGTGATACCCACCTGAGGGTGGACCATTGGACTGTAGGTTTCATCCGCTTCTAAAAGGATTTAGTACCATGCATCTGTTGCTGAGGAACTGATCTTTGACCAGTACTGTGTGGAATTGGGCATGGCTGCTTCTGACCCTCAGTCAGTAGTAGAAGGTGATCTTAGTGTGGTGTGCTTTATTTATGTGCACATTGTAGGTGCATGTTACCAATGTACAAGGCTTGTACCACTCCTTCACTCCCCATCATGCAACCACTCCTTGTTAGTCATTAGGAAGACGCAGGGTTCGTCTGCCCGCTACTTTTGGCCCTTAAAAATATTTTGTTTTTTGTTTATAACATGATGAAAAAGCAGAAGTTGTCTTGGCCTGGATTCTGTGTGTGGGAGAAAAATGAAACAGTATGTGGTAAAAGTTTCCATTTTAATTATCAAAAATTGTTGCATCACAGAAGAATGCAACATTCTTTGACCTTTGAACAGTAATACAGTAACTTGTTAAGTTAGGATGGCAGTCCATTCACAGCAAGGGGTAACAATATTCTATAAACCCCTTTAGGCTTAACTATGAAAACATTCTTTGCTGACATTTCTGCAGACCCCTGACGAAGCCTTACTTGGCGAAGCGCCAGGGCACTCGGATCAACGGAGGTATCATTGATTGTATCGACTCCGGTGTTAAAATTGCTAACTTCAGCATTAAAAAGTGAACTTTTGCATGACAGTTGTAGTTGTGACTTTACTTCACTGGAGTAACAGGCTCCTGGCTCTGGAGTGTGAGCATTTCATTGTTTGTTTCTTGTGAATTTGGGCTGTCGCCCTGTACTTGCACCCTGCCCTAGTCCTGAGTGCAGCACCCTTTTGTTTTGTGTTCCTCTGCCTGAGACTCCTGTCTTCACAGTCTACACATTCAGTCACTTGTGCCAAACAGTGATGGCGCTCTAGAAAGCATATGTGATCTCCCAGTTCCACTGTATGCTCTGCTGTAACTCCCGATATAATGGAAGCAGATTTTGAACCAGTAGACTAAACACTCTTTGGTAATCTTATCAAAACTTCAAAAAATGAGCTTTAAATTATATGCTGTTGGACCTCTGTCTCTCTCTCTCTTTAGAGGAGTCCCATGTTTTCCCCCACTCAGCTGATGCAGGTTACCTATGTTGGAATCACAGGGATGTATTCAGATTTGCCTAGTTTATTGATAGAAGTGACTATACTTCATTTGAAATGCTAAGACATACTGTATGTTTAAACTACTGAGCCAGGACTTTTGTCACTTTTTCCAGGTGAGACATTTACATACGATCTGAATAGGCTTTACCTTATTCAGAAGGACATGACAGTGATAGAGGATTTCTTCTGTGGGACAGTAGCAGTAGTAGGTTGGCTCGGATACATTTCTGAGATGTACCAAATGGTACTAAAAGCAAATGGTTTTAATACTCTTTGAGTAAAGAACAAGTGGGAGGGGGACTGGGGTCAGGTTATCCCCTCAAAAGCTTGGCAAGACTTGCTCGGCAGGGGGTGGAAGCTGTCGTTCTCCCAAAACTGGAGGGAATTTTGGTGGAAATTGATCATTCACCTTTTCCATACTTCCACAAAAAAAAAACATTTGTGGTGAACAGTGTCAGATAGCAGCTGAAAGGGTTGTGGTCAGAAAGGCAGTCACTATCATATTTTTTGAGAATGTCTAGTAATTTGCCCCTTTTAGGCTCAGGCACATACTGAGTTCACAACTACACAGTGTAGGGGCAGACACGCCACCATTAATTTTCAGACTTTGATACCAGGAGCAACAGTAACAGGAATCACGCTGGCCCCCTGCAGATAATGTGTCTGGCAGTGGTAAAAAGGTATCACATTAAATTGGCAGTCTCACTCAGGGCATTCTGTATCAGCATGGACCATTAGACTAAACACCATATGTATAGTGGAGAGGGTAACAGCTGACTTGAGGCTGGTCAGGGGTACATTCTTAAGTACATGTCAAGTATGATGTGACTGTATAACACTAAGTTAGAAGATCAGGGAGGACCCTAGGAAGCTATCACACAAGGATAAGATGGGTTGTTTTCTTTGGCTTTTCTTCTCCGTCACCTAATAAGCTCTTATCTTTGGGTCCATGACCTCCCCCCATTGTGTAAGTCATCATCTTTATGCATGTGTAAGCACAGTTAGAACTGCTGATTCTTGTTTTCTTTTACAACCAGTTGCTTTTTTACTAAGTTCTGGATATTTACTCAGTGTAAGCGCAATGTGTGAATGTATTTGTTTTTAAGAAAACAGGATTTTTACATAGTTAACTACCGTTTCATCTTCCTTTCCATGCCAGTTATATATTCTGATATGCTTTGTCTAATTTTTGATCAATAAATAATCAAGCTTTGGGGTGCCGTCAGAGCTACACTACCCTCACCAGCTACTGCTCTTTTCATATTTCTAAGACATTCTGTGACATCAAAAACACCATTTCATGCTATTCATGTGAATGGCCTGGAATGGTGTTATTGATGTCATAGAATGTTGAGGTAGTATGAAAAGAGAGAGCAGCAACTGTTGAGGACAGAGGAATCTGAGGTAGTTAAAAGGCAACAAAACTTGATTATTAATATCACAAAAAAGGTCAAAAACACATCAGAATATTGGATAGGCACTAACGGGACAACAGGAGGGCACCTAGAGTTGTACAAAAATGTTTCCTATCACTAATGCAGTTAACACATGTAGGCAAAACCAGGGTAATTTGTGTCCAAGACAGTTAATGTACACTTTTTCTTGTTATTGTGACATCAAATGATTCTTTTTTAATATATGTAACGCACAGTATCTATTTCCTTGAATAAAACCAAACTTTTTTTTTTTGTTAACTCTTTTTCCCTCCGATCACGGCTCGGAGGAACTCCCTCAGTCATCCTCTCCCTGTGCCTGCCCGCCTGAGATCCTTTGCGGTCAAGTCCCCCCTCGTTGCCAGCACCCCCAGTTTAACCCGCCCGGGGAGGGTAGCCCGACTCCTTCCTTGGGCTCCTTAATTAGGTAGACTCTGACAAGCGGGTAGGGCCTGGGTGGAGGAGTGATGAGGCCCGGCCAAATCGGATCTGGCATTGGTTATGGAGGATAGGTGTCGTCACCTATCCCTCCGAGCCGGGTATTTCCTTTTTTTGGCCCTTCCCCACTCCGTGCGCACCCCCCCCGACGCTTGGCCCATGGCAGCCCTGCCAGCGTCAGGCACTCTGTAACGTGCTGCCCGCGCTTCTGCGCCGCCCCTGATCTCAACCAGGGGCCGCTGGAGCGCCGGGTATCCCAGTGCCCTCTCCTGGGACAGGAGAGTGGCCCGTTGGGCGCTCAATCCAGTCCTTCCCCTGCCAACCCACGGCACCCAAGCTTGCTCCCGAACTCAGGTTGCTGGCATGGCGTGAGGTGTGGCGTCGAGCGCCTCAACCCTCAGAGCCACCGGGCCGGCCCAATAAAACCAAACTTAAATGACACTGTGATAGATTAGAGATCACAGAAAGGTTAAGTGAATTGCTTAGTATAACACTGTGAGTAAGTGGAGCTGTGGAATTTAAACCAAGGTCTCCAGATTCATAGCTTTGCGCTGTTATCACTAGGCCAAACACTGCCTTAAAGGAGAACTGTGCTAAACTTGAAAGTCATTTTCTCAGTTGAAGCTGTTTTTTAATACTGGTTCAAATTTTGTTATTGTTCCATATATCTGAGCGTGTTAGTAACCTCAGTGGATGTTTCTGATTTACACGCTGGTGTTTAGTAAGATTTTAGAACTTAGTAATTTATGTGCCTTGTGTCCCTCTCAGCCACAGAGTTCTATAGCAGAATGTGGATGCATTATACTTAACACAGTCATAAACTACATCATACAGTTCTAAAATGGTACTCACTACCTGTGTGTAAATCCAAAACATCCACTGAGGTTACTAATAGGACTGTATAGATGAAACATTATACTGAAAAAAATCACTCTTAGCCAGTCAGAATGCAGTGTTACTGTCCGGTTATTCTGCAATAACTGGATGGTAGATTGAATAATGGGACAATGACTCTGCATTTTGGTTGCCTAAGAGCAATAATGGTACAGTGACTCTGCATTCTGATAGGCTGCTGCGTGTGTACTTAGCTAGTTAGAGCAAGTCCAGTCTGTCCTTCCACTTCAGCATACAGCAGCCAGTCAGAGATGTCCAGCAATGCTTACAGCCCATCACTGAGAAACAGCTCCTGCTTTTCTCACAGATGCACTGTTGAGTGACGAACAAATTTCAGTAGTTTTTAAATGTTTGAAACATTTCTTTCTGTATAATACCAATCATACCAATAGTTGTCTGGGTTTCCTTGGTAACAATTGGACCATAGGATTTAATAAACATTTCTGCCTCTGTGTTTGTTACCACTGATCTGGCTGTTACCTTGTAAACCCAGTTCATGATGGTGTTATCACTATAATAATGGAATTGGAACCAGTATTTCCAAATCGGCTTCTACTGGGGAGAAATTACTTTCAGGTCCAACACAGTTCTCCTTTAAATGTAGCCTTGTTGCGGTATGCCACACTTCAGTCATAAAAGGAGTGAAAAGTGTCAAGGCCCATGCCAAGTTCTGCCCCTGAAACAGCCATGGGGGCTGTGTCCCCCGCTGACTGTGCAAAATGTCATTATCGATTTAGGGTGCAGGACATCCAAGGTCACTCTCAACCCCTGTCTCCCATGCTGCAACACAGCATCCTCATGCCAAACCAACAGTCCAGCTGAAACTTGCTCTACTTTTGAAGCATTGTTTTATTTATTTATTGAATTTTGATAATCAGGTAAGCCCACTTAGACAAGACAGTCCCTTTTTCAATGGCGAACCGGTAAGTGCAGTACATTAATATTGCAATAGTTGACAGAGGAAACCATACAGGTATGGCAATTACAATAACAAGACCAACTAATATAGTTACAGGAACATGTCATAGTAGAACACAGTTACGTCATACAAACATTCACAACTAGCATAAAAGAAATGTACAGAGAACACAATTACTACAGTTAAAGGAGAGCTACTGGGAAGGGAGCTTGAGCCACTGTTGTATAGATTGTGGCTCGAGCTCCCCTCTCCCCACCTGAGTCCCAATATTTATTAACTAAAAAAATACCTGACGCTCATAAAATTACATTTCTCGGGGGGTGCAGCTGGCATATTGACAACAGGAGTGCAGCCCCCTGGGAGTTCATGCTGGGAAAACCCGCAAAATAATGATGCGGTTTTGTCTCTTCCTCTCCATTGCCCACATGGTTGGAGATATTGAAATCTCCGTATTTTGTATAGCCGGTGTTATTTTTACAAAAGGTGCCTATATGCTAAGCTGAAACCTGATAGCTCACCAGGTCATGACACCCTTGAGTCTAAGTTTCTCAAGTTGAGAACTCCTGCCCTCACTCGCCCTTTTCATGATCTGTTCAACCGGTCCTTCCTATCAAGCACTGTCCCAGACAAATGGAAGGTTGCTGTGGTGATGCCCATTCATAAGGATGGGCCTAACACTGTTGCCGAACATTTTAGACCCATCTCCATCCTCTGGCCCTCGGCAAAAATCCAGGAGCATATTGTATACGATCACCTCTAGAACTACCTGGAACACCATAACCTGCTATCCCCCTACCAGCATGGGTTCAGAAGGAACCATAGTACCCTCAGTGCCTTAATCAAAGTCACTTCTGATCTGCTGCTGGCTATCAACCAGGGCTTTGCAACTGGTGCCATCTTCATCAGCCTCATAAAGGCATTTGACCTGGTCAACCACGGTCTCCTGCTTCAGCAGCTACAACTTCTCGCCCTTGACGCCAGTGCCTTAGAATGGATCCAAAGTTATATCACCTACTGCTCACAAAGGGTCAAGTGGGCTGGTTCTTTTCCGGGCCTTAGGCCAATAACTCACGGAGCTCCACAGGGTTCAGTACTGGGCCCACTACTGTTCTCCCTATTTATTAATGATCTGCCTAATAACTGTGGAGGGGCTTCCATGCACCTTGATGTGGATGATGCAATCATGTATCATTCCTCTTCTGATGTTGAATGTATCAACAGTACGCTAGCATCTGACTTTGCTGCTCACGAAGGATGGTTTATACAGAATCATCTTGTTCTTAACACCAAGAAAACAAAAAGTATGCTATTCTCCCATCCACCCTCTTCCTCTTCTAACCTCCCCCCTCTCAGGATTACTTCCCTCAGTGGTGATGCCCTTGAATTTGTCCATACCTTTAAATACCTGGGCATCACCTTGGTTACCTCACTATCTCTTAATGCTCATGTCTCCATCCTAATCAAATCTCTGAACCAAAAACTAGGCCTTCTGTATTGTATCTGCCCCTTCCTCACCTCAGCCTCTTGTCATTAGATTGCATCCTCCTCTCTTCTCCTACTTCTATCTTCTGGTGCTCTGCTTCTGCTCACAACTAACACTACTACCTTATCGCTCCTCAGACAGGCTCACCATAGGGTGGGTAGGTTTGCCCTGGGGGTCAACGCCTGTCACCACCACTGTGATGTCCTTTCTTCCCTGGGTTGGTTATTGTATGAATCTAAACTAAGGTATGCCACTCTGAGTTTTCTGCACAAGCTGGTTCACAAACATACTCCTCCTTGCTTCAGTGAGTCTATTCGTCTAAGACAACCTCAACGAACCCTGAGATCTGCCTCCCTTCCCCTTCTCATAATGCCCAAACCGTGGTTAGCTGTGGCCCGTAAATCATTCACCTATGCAACTTTGTCTGACTGGAACTCCCTTCCCCCCCTCCATTCTGTCATCCCTCCATTCTGTCCTGCTTCACCCTCCCTGAGTTCCAGTCCAACTTGCTTTCTTTTCTCTGTGCCTCTACACCTTGCTCCTGCTACCGGTGATATTAAACTCCAACATCTCTGTCTTTTTCTCATCCTTGTTCTTCCTTAACCCTGGCTTCTTACCTTGCCCCCTGTGCCTCACCTTTAAACATAACTGCTATCGGTTAGCCTTTTTGTATCTGATGTCATTGCTAACAATTATATGTTGTAGTGCACTCTCTTCAATGTATCATGTATTTGTCGCACTACTGTGTAACCTAACTACTTGTTATTTCATAAACCTGTGGTTGTCTCTGTCTATATCATAATCCTATGGATCATTGAACGCTCTATAGCAATTTTTCCATTGTTACTGTCATTGCTATGTTAAAGCACTGTACTGTATACTTGCTGCACTTCTGGGTCACCCCTGAAAAAGGGACTGCAATTGTCTCAGTGAACTTACCTGGTTACCAAAACTCAAATAAATAAATATACTATGGCAGACAGTAACATGATCATCAATCCCTATTTACAGATAACATTGTACAAAATTCAGATTGTACAGATAACTTTTGTACCTAATTGAGAAATCCAATGATGCTAAGCGCACAGGCAGAGGAGAGGTAGAAAGCCCGGAAGTCATCGATAGCAGAAGCAAGGTGGGGCAGCTGGATGAGCTTGCAGCGAGCATTGAAATAGAGGGAGCGAAGAGCATGCATGGACTGAGGAGGGTAACGAGTTCCAGGAGGACACAGCAGAAAAGGCAAATGAACTCCGGGCCACAAAGAGTCGCAGGTTTGGCACCACGAGAAGGGGTAGGGAAACTGATATGAGAACATGCTGGGGGAGTCGACTTTTGATTATATCAGCTAGGCAGGGAGGCGTGAATTGATGTACTAGCTTGTGAACAAAGCTCAGGGTGGCACAGTGCAGTTTGGCCTAATAGGGCAACCATCCCAGGGCAGATAGGACATCACAGTGATGATGGTGAGCTTGGGTTCCCAGAGCAAACCTACCCACTCTATGGTGGACCTGCGAGAGATGAGATGAGATGATATGGTTACAGAGGTTGAGAGAAGCAGCGGAGCACCACACAAGCGGAGAGGCAGGAGGGTGGCATCTGCAGTCTTGTGACAGGTAGTTAAAGTAAGGAAGGGACCAATGTGGTAAAGGACCCCGATTTTTTTGGTTAAGGATTTTGGTGACAGCTGTTACGCGTACATCCAGTGTAAGTGAGGGATCCAAGGTGACCTCCCAGGTATTTAAGTGACTCAATAGAATTTAGATTTAGGATAAAACTTGAAAATAATATGTTCAGGATAAAACTTGAAAATAATAAAAATATAATTTGTCTATTTTTGAAGGATGTTCATGTTTTTGCTTTGGAAAACAAAGAGGCTGAAACTGGAAAAAGATTCTACCTTGTAACAACGTACACTGAATTCTGGTTTTACTACAGGTAAGTAATGCAGAACCTTAAATAACTAGTGGCAAACTGCTTAACACAAAATAAAAACTTAATTTCAAGCAACATGAAGTCTTGCTATATTATGACATATGCAGTGAGTCCCAACCTTCGAACTGCTCCGGAGGTGAAAGAGTTAACTTTCCATGCCAGGCATGGAACGCTGAGCTCAAGCTCGGTTGAAACTCTGTCTGTTGTTCTTCAAACTCAGACCGTCAGATTCTGTACTCCGCCTCACTGAACAGTCGCTACGGAGATTTCTCCTTCTGCTCAGTTCATTTTGTCGGTTAAAGTATTGTTTTCTCGGTTTTTTGACCGAATTTAAACCGCAACCGGTTGGTTCAGGCTCTGTCTGTGGTATTTGTGAGTACTAGATAGGTTTACATTATTTCTCTTCTGTGTGGAACTTGTAAACTGTTCATCGGTTCACTTTGAACCGATCAGGTTGTTTAAAATATTTTATTCTGTCATTTAGAGTGTGGTTACCGGTTCTTATCGGTTCTAAAAAAAACGGAATTTCTTACGTTTTTTTCCACGACCCGTGACACGGTTGGGAACCGATAAGAGGGTCTTGCCTGGTGGATTGCCATAAACGGGTAAGTCTGGTTAGGACTGGCACTATGTCTGAGAAACCCAAAAGAAAAACCGAGCCCACTGGGTTTCAACACTGTACTGTGTGTGGGGAAGCCTTTGCAAAGGCTGACCCCCACACCACCTGTGTTTATTGTCTGGGGTTTGACCACCTCAATGCAGACTGCCAGATTTGTAAAATTTTCCTGCAGCTACCCTGGAAAAGAGAGTTGGTAGGCTCAGGGAAAGGGAGGCCAAAAAGTCCACTGACCGGATGGCCAGCCCGGTTCGGTTCCAACCGAACCAGAGGGAGTGCCCTCTGACCAGGGCGAGACTTCCTCGGGCAAAAGGAGAGCCGACTCTGAGGGGTCGGTTCCAGCAAAAAGGACTAGGAAATCAGCTGGTGTGGAGCCAGAACTTTCCTCTCCAACCGCTGAAGAGATAGCCAAAGCGATTCAAATTGTCCAGTCGCTTTCCCTGGTTCGGCCGGTTCCACTGGTTCAGGACTTTGATTTAGAGGAATATTATGAACCGAAGGAGGGGGAAGAGGAGTATCAGGAGAGTGAATGTGGATTTGAAAGTCTGGATGTGCCCATTGACCCGGACATCTCCCCAGACAGACCTTCAGGAGTGTCTCCTCCTAGGCTTTCTGAGTGCCCATCTCATTTTATTTTTTATAAAAAAGTGGCTGAAACCCTCCAGCTCCTATGGAGGAAGCTGTGGATGATCAAGAGGAGCCTGACTATGTGGAAATGATGGATATCCCAGAGTCTAGGAGACTGTCTATTCTCTTGCATAAATCTTTTGGAAACAGACTTTTAAAATTCTAAAAACTCCTCACACTATACCTCCTGTGGATAAAAGAATGCACAAGAGGTACACATTGTCAGGCTCTGATACGGAGTTCCTTTCTCAACAATGCAGCCATGTTGGGGTAGTGCAGGCTGCAGCCTGTGACAAGGCAAATATTCCCTTGGCTCCACACCTCCCCGGACAAGGACTCCAGGAAGATTGATGCCATGGCTAAGAAACAATACATGGCAGCATCCTTGGGACTCAGACAGGCAAATTATATGGCTTATGTTGCTAGATATCAGAAATCCAGATGGGATACTGTTATGGCTCTAGCAAAACAGGTCCCTGACCAGCTTGCCAAGGAGCTGGAGCAGGTGGCTGCCGATGGGGTATTGAGGCATCCAGTGCAATTTCATGCTGCAGTGGACTCTAATGATGTGTCATCAAGAGTCATGGCTACATCTGTGGCACTTCGCAGAATGACTTGGCTCAGATGTACTAGCCTGTCACAGGATACCCAAACTAAGGCCATGGATTTTCCTGTTGTGTGTAATTCCCTGTTTGGGGAGCAGACAGAGAATTACATGAAGAAAATGGATGAGTATAGGACCACCTATAGGAGTGCACAGGCCAAGGAAAGGCAGGCCACTCCTCAAAGGCAGCATCCCAGGGGCAGGGGCAGGCCTTTTCATAGGCCTTTTTACCAAGCCCAGGCCTCCTCTTCTGCTTATGCCCAGAGGGGATTCTTTAGAGGAAGGGGCAGAAGGGGTGCCAATAGGCCTGTTTCCACCCCTCAGCCCAAAGCCGCTGCCAAGCAAGCACCCTGATGGGGTTGCCAGGGCCGATTCTTAACTTCCTGTAGGGGGCAGGCTGGCTTACTTTGTCCAGGACTTGGAGTCTCTGACATCAGACTAGTGGGTCCTGGATGTGGTAAGCCAGGGACTGGTTCTCAGCTTCAAAAAGTTTCCAAAGATGAGAACCAGATCCTTTCCACCTGCAAATCCACCAGAGGCACTTGCCCTAGAGGCAGAGGTCACTTCCCTCCTGGCTCTCAGAGCTGTGGAAGGGGTTCCACTCCTACACCAGGGCAAAGGGTTGTACTCCAGGTACTTCCTTACCCCAAAAAGGACAGGAGAATGGCGGCCCATCCTGGATCTCAGATACTTAAACAAGCACCTTTTAAAACCAAAATTCAAAATGGTGACTCTGGGAATTATTCTACCCTCTCTAAGGCCAGGGGACTGGCTAGCGTCCCTGGACCTCAAGGATGCCTACTTCCATATTCTCATCAGAAGCTCCCATCGAAAGTACCTCAGGTTCGAGCTGCCCTCAAGCCATTACCAGTTCAGAGCAATGCCCTTTGGCCTCACCTCTGCTCCAAGGGTATTCACAAAATGCCTGGCAGTAGCAGTTGCTTCTCTAAGAAGGCAAAGAGTTGCCATCTTCCCTTACCTGGACGACTGGCTCATAGTGGGCCAGTCCCCAGAACAAGTCAAGTTACACCTACAGATAACTCAGCAACTGCTCACCTCTCTAGGTTTCCTTCTGAATCTCTCAAAGTCAGTTCTAGAGCCTGTCCAGCTCCTCACCTTCATAGGCGCAGAACTGAACACAAAGGAAGCCAGAGCCTTCCTTCCTTTGGACAGGGCAAGGACCCTGGTATTTCTGGCCTCCTCATTCACCCTGCAGGTGTCTCGACCAGCAAGGCATTTTCTACAGCTCCTGGGGCACATGGCTGCTTCTACAGCAGTAGTGCAGGGAGCCAGATTTCAGATGAGGGACATTCAGTTCCACTTGAGAGCCTTTTGGTCTCAAAGGAAAGATCCTCTAACCAAATTGATCCCAGTGACTGAACCCTGATCCAGGCCCTACAGTGGTGGCAGGATCAGAGCAATCTCAGACAAGGGGTTCCTTTTGTCACTCAGTCTCACTCCTTAATCCTTACTACAGATGCATCCCTATTGGGGTGGGGAGCTCACATGGGCGACCTCACCACCCAGGGGTTGTGGTCCCCTCAGGAGTCTCTGCTCCACATCAATCTGTTGGAACTCAGAGCAGTTTTTCTAGCACTTCAGGCTTTTTCCAAATCTGTTCAGAACAAAGTTGTACAGGTCAGAACAGACAACACCACCACAATGTGGGACATCAACAAGCAAGGGGGCACTCGGTCTACGGCCTTGTGCACCGAAGCAATGAAGTTGTGGTCTCTGGCTTATTCCCTGAACACCTCCCTTACGGCAGTTCACCTCCCAGGCAAGGACAATGTCCTAGCAGATGCTCTCAGCAGGATTTCCCAGGGCCATCACAAATGGTCAGTGGATCCCCTGGTCCTGGAGGTGGTATTTGCCAGATGGGGCACCCCTCAGATAGATCTGTTTGCAGTCCCAGACAATTACCAACTTCCCCTTTTTTGCTGCAGGCCCTCAGTGTTGGGCTCAGTCCCTCTGGATGCCTTAGTTCTTAATTGGGAAGTGAAGTTTCTTTATGCTTTCCCCCCCTTTCCCTCGTCTGTTCAAAGTGCTAGTCAAAATCAGATCTCAACCCTGCAAGATGATCCTGATTACTCCAGATTGGCACAGACAACCTGGTATCCACTTCTTCTGTCCTTAGCAGTCCATCTTCCCCTGTGTCTTCCCAGGAATCACAACCTGTTAACCTGTGCTCAGGGGAGGGTTTGGTACCCGAACCTCAAATCTCTCAATCTCAAGGCCTGGCTCTTGAAGAATTAGAGTTTGCTGGTTTACACCTCTCCCAAGGTGTAATGGATATCCTTAAGGCTTCTAGAAAACCTTCTACCAGGGCTATTTATAATTCCAAATGGAAGAGATTTTCCATATGGTGCTCTGGAAAGCATATTTCCTCAGAATCTGCTGATTTACCCACAGTCCTGGATTACATGGTCCACTTAAATACCTTGGGGCTGAGACCAGCTACCCTAAAGGTACATCTGGCAGCTGTGTCTGCTTTTATTTCAGCAGGTAAGCCCTCTTCTCTTTCAGCTTACCCTGTATTCTCCAAGTTTTTCAAGGGATTGCTTCACACCAACCCTCCATTCAGGGACCCTGCCCCTGCTTGGGACCTTAATGTTTGCATTGCTCAGCTTATGCAACCCCCTTTTGAGCCTTTGTCTTCAGCAGAGCTTAAGTACTTGACTTGGAAAACTGTGTTTCTGGTAGCCATCACTTCTGCCAGACGATAAGTGAATTACAAGCTTTGTCAGTGGAGCCTGATTTTATCTCCTTTCATAGAGATAAGGTGGTCCTCAGGACTAACAGGAAGTTCTTGCGTAAGGTGGTTTCAGATTTCCACCTTAATCAATCTCTGTCTCTTCCTGTGTACTTCACTGACCATTCCTCCTCTGGCGAGAGGAGGCTGCACAGTTTAGATGTCAAAAGAGCCCTTAGCTACTACATAGAGCGTACCAAGGGTCACAGGTTAGACCCCCTCCAACTGTTCTTCACTTATGGTGAGGTTGGTAAAGGGAAACCTGCCACTAAAAGATCCATTGCCAGGTGGATTGTCTCTTCTATCCAATTTTGTTATGAAAAACTGGGTAAGGTTCCACCCTCAGGCCTGAGGGCTCACTCTACCAGAGGTACAGCTGCTTCCCTGGCTGCTGCCAGGGACATCCCTATTCTAGAGATATGTCAAGCAGCTACCTGGAAAACAGTTCACACTTTTACCAAGCATTACTCCCTGGACAGCCAGGCTAGGAGTGATGCTCGGTTTGGCACAGCTGTGCTTCAGAGCCTATTTCCAAGTAGGTTCTGTCCCTCCTCCATGGAGGTACTGCATTGTAGTCTGCATATGTCATAATATAGCAAGACTTCATGTTGTTTGTAGAAAAAATTACTCACCTTAGTAATGTTGTTTCTTCTATTGGAGTCTTGCTATATTATGACCCCCCCCCCCCACCTGCCCCTCTCACAACCTCTGTTTTTGGGATGTGGGTGGGCGGTGCAATGTTGGCACCTAGTAGGTGCCCACCTTGTTGTTTTTCACCCCTCCTTTTTTGGGGTGACTTGGTGTTGTGTTTTTCATTTTTTGGGTCTCCTGACTTGAGTCTTTGTTTTGGGACCAAAAAAATGTGTTCTTATGTTTAGTAGCCAGTTGGCTAGTGTAGGTTTACACCTTCCACACAGGACCTCAGTGAGTTTAGCTCGTAAAGATCTGACGGTTTGAGTTTGAAGAACAACAGACAGAGTTTCAACCGAGCTCGAGCTCAGCGTTCCATGCCTGGCATGGAAAGTTAACTCTTTCACCTCTGGAGCAGTTTGAAGGTTGAGACTCACTGCATATGTCATAGCAAGACTCCAATAGAAGAAACAACATTACTAAGGTGAGTAATTTTTTCTTTCAGTATACCAGCTACAGAATTACCTTAGTTTGCCTTCCTCTGAGAGTTGAACTGGAGTGTGTTGTGACAGGTCACTGAGGCAGTTTATATGTTAGTGGCACTGGTGTTCTGAAACGTCCTGTGCTGGCCGAGTTTCAGAACAGCACTGTACTGGAAGTATGAATAGTATCTTGTGAATGGAGCCAGTTGTTCCTATATCACCTCCATCTGGGATGTTTAAAAACAGTATGAGAGCACGTGGCAGGGCATGCAGACCCCAAGAAGGTGGAACATGCTATTTTGTGTTCCTGGGTCCACAGCACTGTCCCCTTCCCAGCTGTAAACTCCAGCTGCTGCCTGTGTACCACAACAGTGTACAAAAGGGGTTGTCAAAATTCACTGTCTCATGGAATTCACTACCGCAGAGTTCATCTTGAGGTGAACGCTGTACATGCCAGTTGTAGCTGGATTATCTTGAATGGTACTCTACTATCCTGTTTAACCCAAGGGAAAAAATACAAAAATAAAAAATACAGCATGTCCAAGCCTCTGAAGTAATTTTTCCCCCTTTTTTCTCTTTTCTTTTTTTGCCCTACCCTCAGGCACACCTTCAGGCATGATTTTTTTTTGCTATAGTTTATTGTTTATGCCCCCTTATTTCAAGTGCCAACCTCCCAGAGACCTCATGCACCTCCTCTGACCCTCACTTATATTCTGCCTATTAACCCATACATAGCCTTGGTTTGCCACCCAGTCAGGGTATGGTGGGGAGATTCACCCCTGAGCACGTGTAGTGTCGGTGGTGGACGAGGTAGCGGGCACCAGCCCAAATACACTGGGTCCATCTAGGAAACTGGCACTGTGGTCACTTTTCATTTTTTTTGTGTCCCAGGTTTTGGCCCTCAGAAGCTACGGCATGCAAGGGGGATCAGTGTGCATTCGCAAGCATTGCTTGCTCAGGGCGGGTTTCTGCTCAGTGACCTTCCCATCCCATTGAGTGTAACTGCACTGTCACCTGTGGTCACCCATGTGGCAGCACTGCAGTGAGGATGACTGCCCTCCCTCTCCAGCATAGGAGAGCATCCTCTGAGATGCTCAACTCCTCCACCCGGCCAGCCCCTGACAATTCAGGCTCGTTCCCGAATCTGGGTCCCTGGTGTTGCAAGCAGTAGTGCTACTGCTACACCAGTGGGCTGGCCAGGCATGTTTTGATGTACTGTGTCTGCTGTTTTGGTCTTCTGAATCACCCCTGTAAATTCTGGGTATGTAAGAGTAAATGTTATGTTAAGTAAGTGTGAACGGAAGCGTTTGTAAATTTTTATGTGAAAATTTGTACTAATTAGCTCTTTCAAAGGTGCAATAAACTCTGCTACTACTACTACTAAACAAACTTGTTCCCTGTGGGCCTTACCCAGTTAACAAAGAAATAAATCTTTGATGGTGCCTCTAGGCTGTGTCCCACCTGAGGACTCCAGCTGCTGGCTGTTGTTTCCCTCTTGTCCAGTCACCACTAACTCCAGTCCTGTGCTGCCCCAACCCCCACCTTGCCCGGCCGTAATCAGGGGTGGATGAATTACGGCTAGCTCAGACTCGACAGGTGACAGGTATTTTGAAGAAAATGGAGTGACATGGTATGTCTACAACAAGGGGTGGGATGAAGGAACGCGATGGGCGGGTTTTGTTTGTGTGGGGGGGGGGGCATGGGCACTCAGTGCAGCAGTGGGGAAGGGCTGCTATTAGCCGGTGCTGATGGGGATGTTTTCCCTGGGTAAGACCCTTCCACCACCATCCCTGGGGGAGGAGTGACAAATGACATGTGGTAACCAGTGTCACTTTTGGCACTTCCACAGGATCACCCCAGACTGGCCTGCAACCCCATAGAGGGGGAACGGATGGTACCCTAGGGGAGAATTGTGGATGGACGTATGAAAGGTCTGGGAAGGATATGGTAAAGAAGGGTAGGAACAAGGATTGGAGGGTGGTTTTAATAAATGCCAGGAACCTGGGGAATGAAATGCCTGAGTTCCAGGCTATGCTGTTTGAGGGTGAGGTGGATGTAGCAGCGGTCACTGAAACTTGGACCACCCCTGGCCATGACAGGGAGCTTAATCTGAATGGGTACCTTGTGCTAAGGAAGGACAGAAAGGTGGGCAGAGTGGGAGGAGTAGCAATGTTCATTAGAGATGACATCGAGATTATGAGAGTGGAGAAAGCAGAGTGCAATGTAGAGGCCTTATGGGTCACCTTACGACAGCTGGGGGGTGGGTGGAAGGGGCTGTAGAGCAGGCGGTGGTACTGAATGAGTACTTTGCCTCAGTGTTCACTAGGGAGGAGGCTGGGAAACTTCCAAAAAAGGGATTGAAGGACACAGAAGGCACAGCAGACCTGACTATTGGGGTACCTGCTGAAGAACAAGCCGCTGGGGAGGTAGGCCAGAGGTGAGCTATCAGGCTGGTTCTGCTGAATGGGGGGAACAGATGCAAATATTCCTATCGGTCGGGTGTGGGAAGCCTAAATAAGGATAAATCGCCGGGGCCTGACGCTATTCATCCCAGAGTACAGAGGGAGTTCCACAGTACAGAGGGAGATCCACAGTGGAGGGCTTCAAGAGAGGGTGGGACAGACACAGAAAGTGGATGTATCAGATGATGGCCTGTCCCAGGGGGGTGGGGATGGATGATAGGGATTTCTGGAACACGGGGGCAGGGCCGTGGCACCCAACAAGGGATCTGAGGTTCGAGCAGACTCGATAGACCGTAAGGCCTAATCTGCTGGCAAATAGTATGTTAGTATGTTTTGGCCACGCCATTGGTGGATCTCTTTAACTTGTCACTCCAGACAGGAGAGTGCCAAGGGATTGGAAGCAGGTGCATGTTGTGCCCATCCATAAAGGTGGATCAAAAGAAGAGCCAGGAAACTATAGACTTGTCAGTTTGACGTTGGTGGTGGGGAAGGTAATGGAGAGCATACTTAAGGAAAGGCTGGGAGGTTTCTTGGAAGAGATGGGTTACCTGGATAACCAGCAGCATGGGTTTGTGCCAGGTAGATAGTGTCAAACAAACCTTGTAGAGTTCTATGAGTGGGTGACATCAGCACTCTACAGGGGGAGACCAGTGGAAGTACTGTTCCTGGACTTCAGCAAGGCATTTGATTTGGTCCCTCACATTGGCCTAAGGTAAAAGAGAAGCTGGGGGGGTGGGGGTAGGCCCATTGACAGTTAGGTGGATTGGAAATTGACTTTCAGTTCGTACTCAGTAGGTAGTGGTCGGAGGGGAGGTCTTGTCTCCTAGGGAGGTCATAAGTGGGGTCCCACAGGTATCAGTCCTGGGGCCACTCCTGTTTAACGCTTACATCTCCGATATCAGGGAAGGTATCGGGTGTGAAATGAGTCTCTTTGTGGACGACTCTAAGCTGGGGGCGGTGGTGGAGGGGGAGGAGGGGAGATTGGCCCTGCAAGAGGACCTGAATACTCTGGATAGGGGGTTCTGCACCTGGAAATTGAAATTTAACTCCTCCAAGTGCAAGGTGCTACACCTAGGGCGCGAAAACCCCAACTATGTGTACACCCTGGGGGAGGATGAGTTGCAGGCCACGGCGGGCAAGAGACCTAGGAGTCTTGGTGGATGTTAGCATGAATAATTCAGAACAGTGCAGGAGGGCTGTGGTCAGGGCAAATAGAATGCTGGGATGCATCGCTAAGGGGATTACCTCAAGGGGCAGGGAGGTGATTTTTGCCACTGTACAACAGCCTGGTTAGACCACATCTTGAGTACTGTGTGCAGTTCTGGAGGCCGCACAGAAGGAGGGACATCCAGCTCCTGGAGAGGGTTCAGAGGAGAGCAACCAGAATGATCCGGAACCTGGGGGTATGAGATATGAGGAACAGCTAGTGGAGCTCAACCTGTTCTCGCTGGAGGAGAGGAGGGACCGGGGGACATGATTGAGGTCTTCAAGTACCTGAGGGGAGTAAATAAGGTAAGCCGAGATAGAATCTTTTGACTGAAGGAGGGTGGAATCACCAGAGGACACAGTTGGAAGATTAAGGGTGGTAGGATTAGGGGGGAAAGGGGGAGGAGGTACTTCACAGAGAGAGTGGTGAAACCGTGGAATGCGCTGCCCTGAGAACTGGTACAGGCAGCTACGGTGGAGGCATTCAGAGAGAGTGGGACAGGTATAGGCAAAGGGTGAAGCAGAGGCTGATTTGCCGGGGGTAGGACTGGGGATGGAGTAACAGTGGAAGGAGACAAATGGAGGGCTACGGTACCCAATCAGGGTGCTGAAGCACGAGCAGACTTGATAAACCAATAGGTCTACTCTGCTGGCATCTAGTATGTTAGTACATTTAGAAGGTTAGGTCTTTCCCAGGAAGGCAGATTCAACCATGTCTAGAGTACTCACAGAGCCAGATGGTAAAGTTAGAAACATAGAAGTTGACGGTAGATAAGGATCGCAAGGCCCATCCAGTCTGCCCATTTTTTCTACCTTATCAATGTGCCATAGGCTTTTGCTCTGTCAATGGCGTATCTATTCCTTCTCATCTAAATTGCCCTCTTAGGCCTATCCCATGCCTGTTTGAAGCCCTGCACTGTATTCATATCCACCACTTCCTGAGGTAGGCCATTCCATGCATTCACCACCCTTTCTGTGAAAAAGAACATCCTCAAATTACCCCTTAATCGGCCTTCCTCTAATCTCATGCTGTGTCCTCTTGTTCTGCTATTTTTCTTATATTGAAACATGTTAGACTCTTTCACCTTGTTAATGCCCTTAAGATATTTGAATATTTCGATCATATCACCTCTCTCCCTCCTTTGCTCTAGGATATACATTTTGAGCTCTGTCAATCTGTCCTCATATATTTTCTGATACAGTTCCTGCACTATTTTGGTTGCCCTTCTCTGGTCTGCCACCATTTTGTTAATGTCCTTGTTCAGGTGCTGTGTCTAGTACTGCATGCAGTACTCCTGATGGGGCCTAACCATGTCTTGTAAAGAAGCATTATTACCTCCCTCTTATGATTTGTGATACCCCTGCTAATACACCCCAACATCCCTCTAGTCTTACCTACTGCTTTAGTGGTCTGCTTGGATGATTTCAGGTCATCGGTGATGATGACAATTCTATATTGAAGTATATTAAAGCTATAAAGTTGTATATTAAAGCTGTTATACAGGTTGCCCAGCTGCTGAACTTCAGACTTTCTTTCCCTTATCTGTTTTGGTTTCTTGCTTCACTGAATTACACTATCCTATCTTCAGTCATTAATTAACTGTGTGGACTAGGTGTGCTGTCAGCTTATGGCATCAGATTAGACAGTTTACAAAGACAACAAGCAAACTGTTTCTGCGTGTTACAAAACAGGACAAAGCATGTTTCTACCGCTCCCTCGTCATCAACGAAGGCCTCTTCTCACAAAGTAAGTATAGAGAAGGCTGCCCCTCTTACATCGTTCTCTTCACTGTCAACGATTGTGAGCTCTTATTTTTCCCCTCGTTGATGGCGGGTTCTGGGGTCATACTGCAGCTTCCAAAGCTGCCTCCCCCTTCAGTGCTGTCTAGTCATCGTCTGTCGACAATGGCTTCAGGTCCGTCGATGATACTATCGTCATTGACATTGGCACACAGCCCATCAACGACCCTGTTGTCGTCGACAATTGCTTACAGTCCGTCAACGTTTCTGTCTTCGGCAGAGGATTCAGGCCTGTTGATGATTCCATTGTTGACGACCTGCCTTGCCTCATGGGCCTTAATAATGGTGCTGTCATCAGCGATCCTGGGGTCATACACACACCCCTTGTCAACAGCTCCACATTTGCGTCCACTGCCGGCCCCTCTTCCAACAGTGGTCCCACTTCACTCTGTCCTGTCTACTCCGGCTACTTCCACTGGGCAGATGGCCATGTTTGATGAATACTGTCCTGGCCCTGACTCAGATCCCGCGCCCCCCTAGAGAGGGGTCAGCGCCGGTATCTGCTGCTCCTCTGCCTCCTTCGACCCAGCGGACAGCCAGCTCTTCCCCTGTCTCCCCAGATGTGTACACTCACGACATAGAGATGGAGGACCCTTTCCTGCAGGACTGGGATCTGCCTGATTGTGCGGCTAGCCCCTCAACTTGCAGCTGCCCCACCCTCCCTTCCCTCCTCATAACTAACCCCCCACCGACTCTGTCCCACTTTCTCTTAAATCCTCCCACTGTTCTGTGCAATACCATCTCTTGAGCAGAGTGTTCACATATCTACCACACATTTTGTGAAAAAGTGTCTCCGATTTCCCTCCCAAATCCCCCAAATCTCAGCTGATGCCCTCTAGTGTCCCTCCCTCGTCTGATCTGATGTATCCCTTTTGTATTAATCCTGTCAATACCCTTTAGGTACTTAAAGATTTCAATCGTATCCCCATTCCTCCTCTCTTCCAGGAATACATTTGCAGCTCTCCCAGACATTGGGATTGGAGGGCACTGAGTTAACTCAGTACTTGAGTGTGCCAGAATGCTCTACTCTGGTGCCCCCAGTGGATGCCTTTGAAGAGGCTATCTTGGCTGCATGGAAGCAACCTTTCAAGATTTCCCCTTAATCCTCGTAAGGCTGATAGGATTTATCAGGCTCCGATGAATCACCCCTACTTCATGTTTCTGCCTCAAGTGGACTCAGTGATGATCAGTGCCACACATGGTAGGTCCTCTAGGCCTCAACACACGGTTGCTTAGCCCCAGATAAGGAGTTCAAGAAACTGGATGTTATGGGAAAAAGGGATTTTTCCTCGGCCACCTTGTCTCTGCGTATACTTAATTACATGGGACACCTCCTGAAATATCAGGAGGAAATCCTAAAGTCCTCCCAGGCGACAGTCCAGTCCCTCTCAGCTAGTTCTGTCTAGGAGGAGCTGACGGTAAAAATGTCTACTGCGGCTGCTGTATACCGCCACCTGCTAAGGGCCACTTATGATGCTGTTGATGCTATGGCTCATACGTCGTCTGCAGGAGTGTATCTCAGATGACATGCCTGGCTCAGGGTGTCAGGATTTTCACAGGACGTACAGCAGTCTATCCTGAATGCTCCTTTTAAAGGGGTTCAGCTGTTCAGTTCACAGACTCAAGACATACTGAAAGACTTACAAGACTCAGGTCATTATTCTTCATTCGCTATGGACCATGTACCGTTCTGAAGCCAAAATGGTCTTCAGGGGTTCCTCGAGAGGCTGCCCCTACAATGGCCGTCCCATGGCTCAAAGACAACCTACCAATAAGAGAACCTCAGTTACAATTGCCAGGTCCTAGAAATGCTCAGAAACCCTGTTACATCCCTGCTGCCCCTCAGCAGGGCCATCCATCAACCTGAAGTTCTTCCTTCGGTCGTGGGCCTAGAGACTTTACTCATGGCCATCGGGGGAAGGTTTTCCCTGCATCTGCAAGGGTGGCAAGTTATCTTTTCCAACCAGTGGCTCCTGCAATTGATCACGACAGGGCACACACTGCAGTTGACAAAGGTACCTCTTCCTTTACCACTCAGGGTCTCTCACTACCCACCAGACCAGGCATTGGTCTTGCGGACCAAAATCGATGCTTTACTCTCAAAAAAGGCCATCCAACCAGTTCCCTTTCCTTAAAGGAGTACGGGACTTTACTCTCACTTTTTTCTGGTTCCCAAATGGATGGGGATTTATGCCCCATTTTGGATCTAAGGTGCCTCAGCCTCTAAATCACATACCAAATGTTCTGCATGGTGTCTCTTCCGACACCTCTCCTCTTGCTGAACATGAGAGATTAACTCTGCTCTCTGGGTATGAAGGGTGCATGCCTCCATATCCTGAGGCACCCGACCACAGATGGTGTCTCCATTTCATGTTCCAGGGTCGTCATTACCAGTTCAGAGCCCTCCCTTTCAGCCTTTCCTCAGCACCGAGGGTATTTACAAAATGCCTAGCAGTGGTTGCAGCGGTCCGCCACAGGGACTGCCTCTGTGTCTTTCCCTACCTGAACGACTGGTTCCTGAAAGCGTCCTCCAGCCAACAGCTGTCACTCACACGTTCTTGAACCCTGCAGTTGTTTGCCCGGGTTGGGACAGCGATAAACTATCCAAAGTGCACCCTACACAATGCCTCTAATATATCAGAGACGTGTTAGACACCTCTGTGGGGAAGGCATATCTGCCCATAGCTCGAGCAGATGCCCTGATTGTTTTGGCATGTAGATTAGAGTCCAGCAGATTACTCTCAGCACGAGACTACCTCTGTCTCCTGGGCTATTTGGCAGCCACAATACTGATGGTCCCTGATGCCAGAATAAATATGAGGTCCTTCAGTGGTCCCTCAGAGTCCAGTGGGACTAGAAGGATGACAATTTAAATTACCCGGTCCTGACGTCTGCCCCGGCATTTTGAGCTCTACAATGGTGGAAGTCCAGAGGCAGCTTAATGCTAGGCATGCTGTCCCTTCTCCTGAGTCTCATTCTGACTACAGATACCTCCTTTTTAATTTTTTTTTATTTATTAATTTTTTTTACAACTTTATTTAGCCTCCTTATGTGGGTCACCCTCGTCGTCCATCAACCCTACCAGTCTCTGGGTCTTCAAACAACATGAAGTCTTACTGTATTCTGACTATTGCAGTTAGGTCCTGTCTTTCAACTGCCCTGGAGAACAGTTAACTTTCCATGGCCAGCATGGAACGTTCAGCGCGAGCTCGGTTGAAGCCCCTGTCTGCTGTTGTTTAAACTCCAACTGTCAGATTCTTTACTCCGCCTCACTGAACAGTCGCTCGGATTTCTCCTTTGCTCGGTTCAAAAAAGTCAGTTAAAGTGTAATTTTTCGCTTGGTTTCTACTGAATTTCTGCTACCAAATCTGTCGGTTTAAGTCTCTGTCTGTGGTACCGTGAGTACTAGATAGGTTTTACGTTTAGTTTCTATGTGGAACTTGTAAATTTTGGATCGGTTCGGTTTGAACCAATCAGTTTAGTCTTAAAAAGTTTGTGAATTTACTTAGAGTGTGGTAACCGGTCAGTATCGGTTCTAAAAAAAAATGGATTTAATTGCGTTTTTTTCCAAGACCCGTAACACGGTCAGGAACTGATAGGGGAGTCTTGCCTGGCGGATTGCCGAGAAAAGGGTAAGTTTTGGATAGGATTGGCCGTGTCTGAGAAACCCAAGAAAAAAAACGGGCCCACTGGGTTTCAACACTGCAGTGTGTGTGGGGGGAAGCCTTTGCTAAGTCTGATCTCCACACCACCTGTGTTTATTGTCTGGGGTTTGTCCACCTCGATTTAGACTGCCAAATTTGTAAGAGTTATCCCAAAGCTACCCTGGATAAGAGAGTAGGTAGACTGAGGGAAAGGGAGGCTGAGAAGTCCGCTAACCCGGATAGCCAGCCTGGTTCGGTTCCGACTGAACCAAAAGGAGTGCCCTCTGACCAGGGTGAAACTTCTTTGGGCAAAAGGAGAGCCGATTCTGAGGAGTCGGTTCCGGTTAAAAGAAAGAGAAGAGAAAAATCATCTGGTTCGGATCCATAAGTTCTTTCTCTGACTGCTGATGAAATAGCCAAAGCGATAAGGATAGCGCAATCGCTAACTTCGGTTCTGGCCGAACCAGCACCATCTGTCAGGGGCTTGGTTCGGTCGGTTCCCCCGGTTCCAGATTATACTTTAGAAGAATTTTATGAACTGGAGGAGGAGGAGGAGGGAGAGTATGAGGATGAAGATGATGGTGATTATGAAAGTCTGGATGTGCCTATTGACCTGGACATCTCCCCAGACAGACCTTCAGGTGTTTCTCCTCCTAGGCTTTCTGAGTCCCCTTCCCACTTTATGTTTTACAAGAAAGTGGCCGAAACCCTCCAGCTTCCAATGGAAGAAGCATTAGAGGATCAGGAGGAGTCTGATTTTGTTGAAATGATGGACATCCCAGAGTCCAGGAGGCTGTCTATTCCCCTCCATAAATCTTTTGGGAAACAGACATTTAAAATTCGAAAGACTCCTAACTCCATACCTCCTGTGGACAGACGAATGGACAAGAGGAATACCCTTTCAGGCTCAGACACGGAGTTCCTTTCTCAGCAATGCAACCATGTTGGGGTAGTGCAGGCTGCTGCCTGTAAAAAGGAAACTATTCCCTTTGCATCACACCCCCCAGATAAGGACTCCAGGAGGATTGATGCCATGGCAAAGAAGCAGTACGTGGCAGCATCTTTGGGACTCAGGCAGGCTAACTATATGGCCTACACAGCTAGATACCAGAAGTCCAGGTGGGACACTGTGCTGGCTCTGGCTAAACAGGCCCCTGACCAGCTTGCCGGAGCTGGAGCAGGTGGCTGTGGATGGGATTGAGGCATCCAAGGTGCAGTTTCATGCTGCAGTGGACTCCAGTGATGTTTCATCTAGAGTCATGGCTACATCTGTGGCCCTTCGGAGGATGGCTTGGCTCAGATGTACTAGCCTATCACAGGATACCCAGGCTAAGGCCATGGATTTCCCTGTCATTGGTATTTTTTTGTTTGGGGAGCAGACAGAGAACTTCATGAAAAAGATGGACTAGTACAGGACCACCTACAGGAGTGCTCAGGCCAAAGAAAGGCAAGTCACTCCTCAAAGACAGCACTCCAGGGGCAGGGGCAGGCCCTTTCAAAGGCCTTTTTACCAAGCCCAGGCCTCCTCTTCTGCTTATGCTCAGAGAGGGTTCTTCAGAAGGAGAGGCAGACTGGGAATGAGTAGGCCTGCTTCCACCCCTCAGCCTAAAGCCCCTGCCAAGCAGACGCTCTGATGGCTCTGCCCGGGCCGATTCTCCAATACCTGTAGGGGGCAGGCTGGCTTACTTTGTCCAGGACTGGAAGTCTCTGACATCAGACAAGTGGGTCCTGGAAGTAGTAAGCCAGGGACTGGTTCTCAGCTTCAAAAAATTTCCCAAGATGAGAACCAGATCCTTTCCACCTGCAAATCCATCAGAGACCCTTGACCTAGAGGCAGAGGTTTCTTCCCTTCTGGCTCTCAGAGCCATAGAAAGGGTTCCTGCCCTACACAAGGGCAAAGGATTGTACTCCAGGTACTTCCTAACCCCCAAGAAAACAGGAGAATGGCGGCCCATCCTGGATCTAAGATATCTGAACAAGCACCTTTTAAAACCGAAGTTCAAAATGGTGACTCTGGGAATAATTCTGCCCTCTCTAAGGCCAGGGCACTGGTTAGCCTCCCTGGACCTCAAAGATGCTTACTTTCACATTCCCATCAGGTGCTCCCACAGAAAGTAGCTAAGGTTTGAGTTGCCCTCAGGCCCCTATCAATTCAGAGCAATGCCCTTTGGCCTAACGTCAGCCCCAGGGGTGTTCACAAAGTGCCTGGCAGTAGTGGTTGCTTTCCTAAGGAGGAAAAAGATTTCCATCTTTCCATATCTGGACAACTGGCTCATAGTGGGTCAGTCTCCAGACCAAGTCAAGTCACATCTGCAAGTAGCTCAGCAAGTGCTCACTTCCTTAGGATTCCTCCTTAACCTTCCAAAGTCAGTTCTCGAGCCAGTACAGCTCCTCACCTTCATAGGGACAGAACTTGCTACAGTAAGGGCAAGAGCCTTCCTTCCCTTGGACAGGGCAAGGACCCTTATGGAACTGGCCTCTTCATTCACCCTACAGGTGTCTGGACCAGCAAGGCATTTCCTTCAGCTTCTGGGCCACATGGCAGCTTCCACAGCAGTGGTCCAGGGAGAAAGATTCCAGATGAGGGACATTCAGTTCCATTTAAGAGCCTTCTGGTCCCAAAGAAAGAATTCCCTTACCAAGCTAGTCCCAGTGACCCGAACCCTGATCCAGGCTTTGCAGTGGTGGCAGGATCAGGACAATTTGAGACAAGGAGTTCCTTTTGTCACTCAGTCTCATTCAATGATACTCACCACAGATGCTTCCCTGCTGGGCTGGGGAGCCCACCTGGGGGATCTTACCACCCAGGGACTGTGGTCACCTCAAGAATCTCTGCTTCATATCAGTCTCTTGGAACTCAGAGCAGTGTTTCTGGCACTGCAAGCCTTTTCCAAATCTGTACAGAACAAGGTGGTCCAGATCAGAACAGACACCACCACCACCATGTGGTACATCAACAAGCAATGAAGTTGTGGTCTCTGGACTATTCCCTGCAAACCTCTCTGATAGCAGTTCACCTCCCAGGGAAGGACAATGTCCTAGCAGATGCTCTCAGCAGGATATCCCAGGGCCATCATGAATGGACCCTAGATCCCCTAGTTTTGAAGGTGATTTTCTTGAGATGGGGCACTCCACAGATATATCTTTTTGCAGCCCCAGACAATCACCAACTTTCTCTCTTTCGTTGCAGACCCCCAGTCTTGGGCTCAGTCCCCCTGGATGCTCTGATTCTGAATTGGGAAGGGAAATTTTTGTATGCTTTCCCCCCTTCCCTCTCCTGTTCAAAGTGTTAGTCAAGATCAAGGCTCAACCATGCAAAGTGATTATGATTGCTCCAGACTGGGCCAGGCATCCCTGGTACCCACTGTTGCTGTCCTTAGCAGTCCACCTTCCCCTGTCTCTTCCCAGGACTTACAACCTGTTGACATCCTCTCGGGGAGGATTTGGTATCCGAACCTCAAATCTCTCAATCTCATGGCATGGCTCTTGAAGAGTTAGAGTTTGCTGATCTGCACCTTTCTCAAGGGGTTCTGTATATCCTTAAGGCTTCTCAAAAGCCTTCCACCAGAAAGACTTACAACTCCAAATGGAAAGGGTTCACTAGTTGGTGCATAATAAGCATATTTCTCCAGAATCTGCTGGGTTGCCTACAGTTCTGGACTATATGGTCCATCTTAATGGCTTAGGACTTAGGCCAGCTACACTTAAAGTGCATCTGGTAGCTGTTTCTGCCTTCTTGTCAGTAGGCAAGCTCTCTCCTCTGTCAGCCCATCCTGTGTTTTGTTAGTTCTTCAAGGTATTGCTGCACACCAATCCCCCCTTTAGGGACCCTGCTCCTGCTTGGGACCTTAATGTTTGCATTGCTCAGCTTATGCAACCACCCTTTGAGCCTTTGTCCTCTGCAGAGCTTAAGTACTTGACTTGGAAAACTGTGTTTTTGGTAGCCATTACCTCTGCCAGGCGAATCAGTGAATTGGAAGCCCTGTCAGTGGAGCCTGATTTCATCTCTTTCCATAGAGATAAAGTGGTCCTAAGAACTAACAGGAAGTTTTTGCCTAAGGTGGTTTCAGATTTCCACCTTAATCAGTCTATACCTCTCCTTTTTCTTCACTGACCATTCCTCCTCTGGAGAGAGGAGGCTGCACAGCTTGGATGTTAAAAGGGCCCTCAGCTACTACATAGAGCGCACCGAGGGTCACAGGTTTGAGCCCCTCCTGTTGTTCCTCACATATGGAGAGGTTGGTAAGGGCAAACCAGCTAGTAAGATATCTTTTGCCAGGTGGATTGTCTCTTGTATACAATTCTGCTATGAAAAACTGGGTAGAACCCCACCCTCAGGCCTGAGGGCTCACTCTACTAGAGGTACAGCTGCTTCCCTGGCTGCTGCCAGGGATATTCCTGTCTTAGAAATTTGTCAAGCAGCCACCTGGAAAACAGTCCATACATTCAGCAAGCATTACTCTCTGGATATCCAGGCTAGGAGAGATGCTCGGTTTGGCACAGCAGTACTTCAGAGCCTATTCCCAAAGTAGGTTCTGTCCCTCCTCCATGGAGGTACTGCTTGGTAGTCTGCAGTAGTCAGAATACAGCAAGACTTCATGTCGTTTGAAGAAAAAATTACTCACTTTAGTAATGTTGTTTCTTCTAATGAAGTCTTGCTGTATTCTGACCCCCCCCTGCCTCCCCTCTCAGAACCTGGTTTTGGGATGTGGGTGGGCAGGAGCAGTGTTGGCACCCTAGGGATGCCCCCTTTTCACCCTCCTTTACTTTGGGTGTGTGTGTGTTGTGTTTTGTTTTTTGGGTTTCCTGACTTGAGTCTTTGCTTTGAAACCAAAAAACCCTTTTTTAATAAATTTAGTTGCCAGTTGACTAGTGTGAGTTTTACAGTTTCCACACAGAACTTCTAGTAAAGATCTGACGGTTGGAGTTTAAACAACAGCAGACAGGGGCTTTAACTGAGCTCGCACTGAACGTTCCATGCTGGCCATGGAAAGTTAACTCTTTGTTCTCCGGGGCAGTTGAAAGGCAGGACCTAACTGCAATAGTCAGAATACAGCAAGACTCCATTAGAAGAAACAACATTACTAAGGTGAGTAATTTTTCTTTCGGGGTCTTATAGCGCCGTGTGCGCCCTGGCAGATCCCCAGAGCCAGTCTGGAGGCGTCATCCTCGGTGGCCCCGATATTTCCTCCGTTTTCACCCCTTGGTCCTACTCCCGAGACCACAGAAGTGGTGGCGCATACGCACCACAGCTCTAGTGCCAGTCTCTTCAACCCTCCCTCGGCCTAACACCGGCAGTCCTCGGAGCGACGCAGCCACCTCGGCCTCCACCTGTTCCTCCCTTCTGAGGCAGAGGGATGCCAGCCGGCAGCCGCTCGCATCCTCTCCCTCCCCCTCCACGACCTCCGACGACCCAGGCTCATTCCCGAACTCTGATGTCAACCCCCATGATCCACAGTGCTACCTCTATACTGCAACTACACTGGACACCAGTGGAGGCCTGCCTCCACATCAGTGTCTTGGAGCTGGGGGCAGTTCTCTGTGCCTTACAGGCTTTCGAGACTCACCTCCCCCCAGGTTGCCTTTAAGTGCAATCAGACAGTTCTACGGTGGTTCAGTACCTAAACAAACAAGGAGGCATCCATTCCTACCCCCTTTGTAGAGAATCGATAAGGGTGTGGTGTTGGGTGAGCCAGAGAAATATTCATCTTCTGGCAGTACACGTCCGAGGGATGTCGAACACCCTGGCAGATGCCCTAAGCAGATCCACCGCCCAGGCCCACGTGTGGGAAATCTTATCCGATGTTCTAAACAACGTCTTCTGCCTGTGGGGCTGACCAGAGTTGGACATATTTGCCTCTCCACAAAACACAAAACTGCTGCTTTACTGCTCTCTCATGCAAGGTTCTGGAACTGTATGGCGGGATGCATTATCTCTTTCCTGGACAGGAAGATTTCTTTACGCCTTGTCGCCCTTTACGTTGGTTCAGAGAGTACCACTCAAACTGGTCCAGGACGGGGCATCTATGATTCTCATCACACCATTCTGGAGAAAGAAAGATTTGGTTCCCTCGACTTCTGCAACTCTCAGAACTGGATCCCATACCTCTGCCAATTTGCTGGGCTATACTGTCCCAAGCACAAGACTCTCTGCTACACCTGGACCTTCACAACTTTCACCTGCATGCCTGGCTCCTGAGGATGTAGTCCTCTGACGCTTCCAGGTGACCCAAAGGTGGTGGATGTTCTCCAGACTGCTAGGAAACCACCTACTCTTTCTTCCTAGTCCATGAAGTGGAAACACTTCTCTAGTTGGGCATCTACACTGCACATAGATCCTTATGAGTGTTCCTCTCAGCGCATCTTAGATTATTTGCTCTCCTTGTCAGAGGGTGGACTGAAATATTCCTCTGTGAAAGTCCACCTTTCGGCCATTGCCACATTTCATTTATCTGTAGGCAACATCCCTTTGTCCCAGTTACCTTTTTAATTTTTTCACTCTGTATTTATCCTCCTACCTGTGCCTGCATTTGGCCCACTCTTCAGGGCCTCTGTGGTGCTCTGCGTTGCGGCTCCTCCTGGGGTCGACGGTGCATATGGGTGCCCCACTCCTGAGAACCTAGGTATCCAGATAACCCCCCCGGTCGGGGTGGAGGAGACCCCCATACTTCCTCCAGGCCTATGCTGAGTGTGCATCTTGCTTTCGGCCCCCAGATTTCCGATCGCGGCCCCGATGCCCATCTACCGGCCTTAATGCAGGCAATTTTCCTTCTGGTTTTCTCTCCGCCCATGGGCGTCAGCACGCTAGGAGGGCATGGAGTTGCAGGCATGCTGAGATGTGCCCTCCGCTCCAGTCCTCAGCTGATGTCCACTCCCATCCACAGTGCTACCTCTATACTGCACCTACCGCCTGAATTCCCCCAGGTGGTGGTAAAGCAGCAAGGCTTGTGAGTCCCCACCCTAGAGAAGGAGAGCAGCCGTCGGGCGCTCAATCCTTCTCCTCCCCAGCCTACCCCCGGTGGCCCATGCTCGTTCCCGAACACTGGTCGCCGGTATGGTTCGAGGTAAGGTACCAGTGCCTCAGCCGTCTGCGCCATGGGGCTGGCATCCCAACTACCTTTGATTCGAACCTTTTTAAAAAAGGTATTCTGCACCTGCATCCCCCTATCTGGGATCCAGTCCATGTGTGGGATTTGAATTTTTTTAAATTTTTTATTATATTTCAATAGTTCGGAAAACACATTTGAGCAAATGCTCTTTTATAAAGGTTCCACCTCTGTACAACAACATACAGTGAAGTTACAGGAATAGACAGAAAATACAACAAATACTATACAGTTAGTACAAAGACAAATCGCATGACTTGTGCTTGGGACAGTAAAGCCCGGCAAATTGGCAGAGGTATGGTATCCGGTTCAGAGAGCTGTAGAAGTCGAGGGAACCAAACCTGTCTTGGCCAGAATGGTGTGATGAGAATCATAGATGCCCCATGCTTAAAAAACTGACTATGAGTCCATTTGAGCCCACTGAATCCAGTGACCTCCGTTATCTTTCTTGGAAAACAATGTTTTTTAGTTGCCATTATATCAGGCAGACATGTCTCGGGAGTTACATGCACTTATGTGCAAACCTCCATACCTGCAATTTAACGACCAGGTGTCTATAGGCACAAACCCTTCATTTCTGCCAAAAGTTGTTTCTGAATTTACTTTTTTTTCTTTTTTTTTTTTTATCTGTTTACTCCCCATACCCTGGCCCTGGTCGGCCCCTGTCCGGCTGCCGCCCATCGCTTCTGTCCCATCAGGCTCTCACCCCTGAACCTCCTACGGCTTACCTCCCATGGTGGGGCTGCGGGGACCCCCAACGCTGACAAGGATCAAACTTTGGGTGCTACCTCCAGGACAGAGTGCGATAGCGTGCCATCAAGCCACTACGACCAGCCACCAGGGTCCTTTCTGTGGTGTTCTCCCTGGAGCAAGGGCATGCAGTGACGCCGGTGGAGGGGAGTGCACACACGTCCTCACGCACTCCCTCCAAGCGTCTACCCCAACTCTTCCCTGTGACTGCAGTGCGGTGCCTGTCCCCAGTGTCCCCCAGGGGGCAAACGGGCGCCGACTACTGAGGACCCTTTCCCCGGAAAAGGAGAGCAGTCCATCAGATGCTTAATCCTTCTCCTGTCCTGCCGACCCCCACTGGCCCATGCTCACACACAGGTCGCCGGCGTAGCGTGAGGTAAGGTGTCCAGCGCCTCAGCCCTCAGCGCCACCTGGCCCCCTTCTGAATTTACTTTAAATCAGACCATTTAATTACCAGTGTACTTTGCGGAGCCTACGAATCCAGGCGAAGCCCTGCTTCATATTCTTGATGTGCCTAGAACATTGAGGATTTACCTTCTCTGCACCTCACAGTTGCGAAAAATTTAGCAACTTTTTGTTTCTTTCGCCCCTAGAAACCAGGTCATTAGTGTTTCTCAAAGCAGTGCTTGTCTACATGGTTGGCCAACTGCATTACTTTTATTTATAAAATTACAAAAAGCCTCTCACAGGAGTTGTAAAACCCCATTCTACCAGAAGCATGGCTGCCTGTACAGCGCGTTTCCAGGGCGTTTCTGCCTTGGATATTTGCGAAGTTGCCATGTGGTCTACTGTACATACCTTCACCAAGCATTACAGTCTAGACATCGCTTCTAAGAAGCAAACCGTTTTTGGACAGGCGGTACTACAAGGCCTCCTGTCCTAAGTCCTAATGATTAGCTTCCTCCTCCCACTGGGTATAATAACTGCTTGTGAATCTTCTCATGTGGTATGTCCTGCTGCAAAAGATTGCCTCGAAGATAATAGTATGGTTGCGTAAGAACTTACTATACCAGTAGATCTTCGAGAGTATCTCTTGTAGCAGGTCATGCAGCCCCGCCCTCCTTCCCCCTTACTGTTGCTTCAGAAGGGTTCCTTGCTCCTGTCTTTAATGATTCCTCGAGCTGCTACCTTGATTTCCGTCCTGAGTTCCAATCAGAGGCTTAGGATATGTTTTCACATACGATCGCCAGGATGGAAAAGAACTGAGGAGTAGCTGGGACATCCACCTTTTATACCTGCTAGGTAGACACCACTTGGTAGTGCTGGGGGGACGTCCCAAGGTCAACGGCTGTGAAGTCGTCCGGAGGAAATGACGCCTGCTGCTGTAATCTCATGTGTTATGACTTGCTGCAAGAAATACTCTCGAAGATCTACTGTTACGGTAAGTACTTTATGGAATACTGCCTACCTGGTAACCATTGCGTCAGCCAGAAGGATCAGTAACCTCGGGGAGGCAATGGACAAGAAAATAATAGAAGGATCAGTAACCTCAGGGGGAGGCAGTGGACAAGGAAATGATAGAAGGCATCCTTAGAATGGCAGAGAAAGGGGAGATATTGTTGATGGGGGACCTGAATATGCCAGATGTTAACTGGAGCACCTTTGCTGCAGCCACATCCAAGAGCAGGGTTATTCTCGATGCCCTAGAAGGGGCGTGCCTCAGACAGCTAGTGGTGGAACCCACTCGGGAGGGAGCAATCTTAGACCTGGTACTGTCAAATGGGGATGGAGAAAGGATCTCGGATTTAAAAGTGGGTAGCCATCTGGGAACAAGTGACCACCAAACAGTGTGGTTCACAATAAACACAGCCATAGAGTCAAGCCATACAAAAGCAAGAGTATTGGACTTTAGGAGGGCTTACTTTTGGAAAATGGGAGAGTGCCTCAGAAGAGCACTAGCAAATGGGCAAGGAGGGGTGGAGGAACAATGGAGAAAAATCAAAACAGCCATCACAGAGGCAACAAGTTTTTGTGTGGAGCAAATCAACAAAGCAAAACAAAGGAAAAAAACACTATGGTTCTCAAAAGAGGTGGCAGGGAAGGTTAAGGAGAAAAGGTAGCATTCAGGAAGTATAAGGAAACACAGAAGGAGCAGGACAGAGAACTGTACCAGTTAAAGCAGAAGGAAGCAGGAAAGGCAGTCAGAATAGCAAAGGCCCAAACTGAGGAAAAGAGCCAACTCAGTTAGGAAGATAGATAAAACCTTTTATGGGTACATTAGGGAGCGAAGAAAGACCAAGGGAGGGATAGTGAGGCTTAAAGGGAAGGGAGGGTGGGCAGAGGGGACAGTGAAAAAGCAAGGATATTGAACGAATACTTCTGCTCAGTATTTACAAAAGAAGAGGAGGGGAAGTACTTAAATCAAAGAATAGGGGCACTCTGGATAGGGAGGTCGACACCAGTCCATTCACAGAAGAAAGGGTTCTGAAAGAACTCTTAATACTGTAGGTGGACAAAGCAATGGGGCCTGACGGGATTCACTCAAGAATTCTAAAAGAACTAAGGGTAGAACTACTGACACAACTGACTGCCCTTTTTAACAAATCATGGGAGGATGGTGTGGTACCTGAGGACTGGAGGAGGGCAGATGTGATTCTCCTACACAAAAGTGGGAGCAAGACAGAGGCAGGAAACTACAGATCTGTTAGTTTGACCTTGGTGGTAGGGAAAATGATGGAATCACTTCTGAAAGAATGAATTGTTGAGTTCCTAGAGGCAAGTGGGGCACAGGAGCCAAGGCAGCATGGATTCACAGGAGGAAGGTCGTGTGAGACAAATCTAATTGATTTCTTTGACTGGGTGACCAAAGTAGTAGATCAGGGAGGAGCTGTGGACATGGCCTATCTAGACTTTAGCAAGGCATTTGACACAGTCCCACACAAAAGATTAATATACAAGTTAGCTAGCCTTGGAGTGGGTCCCAAAGTGGTTGCCTGGTTAAATAATTGGCTGGACAACAGGACGCTGAGGGTAATAGTAAACGGATTTCACTCTGAAGAAAGGGGGGTTACTAGTGGGGTACTGCAGGGTTCAGTACTGGGACCGGTCCTCTTTAATGTCTTTATAAGTGACATTGCAGAGGGACTGGAAGGAAAAGTATGTCTCTTTGCAGACAACACAAAGATCTGCAACAGGGTCGATACAGAAAGTCGGGTGTAAAGGATGCAAAGGGATTTGGCAAAGTTGAAGGAATTGTCAAATGTATGGCAGCTTAGATTCAGTGCAGAGAAGTGCAAAGTAATGCACCTGGGAAACAAAAACCCAGGGGAACAGTATACAGTGGGGGGTGAGATACCAACAACAAAAATGGAAAGGGACCTGGGAGTAGTCGTATCAGATGACCTTAAGGTGGACAAGCAATGTGAGAAGGCTGTAAGGAGGGCTGGGGGAATACTGGGATGCATAGGGAGAGGCATCACCAGTAGAAAACAGGAAGTTGTTATCCCTCTGTACAGACAGTTGGTGAGACCCCATCTGGAGTACTGCGTGCAATTCTGGAGACCCCATCTCCGCAAGGACATAGATGAAATGGAGGCTGTCCAGAGGAGGGCAACTAAAATGGTGCAGGGTCTGCACCAGAAGACATACGAAGAGATATTAAATGAGCTTAATATGTATACCCTCGAGGAGTGGAGGAAGAGGGGGGGACATGATAGAAACTTTCAGGTACCTCAAGGGAATCAGTAAAGTCCAAGAGGGTAGTATCTTTCAGAAAAAGAGATGTACAAGAACAAGGGGGCACAATTTGAAGATAGAGGGGGGAACAGCTCAGAGGCAATGTGAGGAAGTATTTATTCACGGAGAGGGTTGTGGATACATGGAACAGCCTTCCCGAGGAGATAGTGGAGTCAAAAACAGAGGGAGAATTATTAAAACACAACATGCCCTTTAAATGGCGTGCAACTAAAATAACATATTTAGGGGTTAACCTCCCCTTACAGATCCTTAACATGACCTTGATAAATTATGAACCAATAACCCAGACCATAGAAGCAGATATACACAAGAGGTCTCAACTCAAACTCTCCTTCTAGTCTAGAATTGAGACTATTCAGTCTAATATCTTGTCATGACTCTTATTTCAAACAACATGAAGTCTTGCTATATTATGACATATGCAGTTAGACCCAGCCTTCGAACTGCTCCGGAGGTGAAAGAGTTAACTTTCCATGCCAGGCATGGAATCTTGAGCTCGAGCTCGGTTGAGAACTCTGTCTGTTGTTCTTCAAACTCAAACTGTCAGATTCTTTACTCCGCCTCACTGAACAGTCGCTCCGGAGATTTCTCCTGCTGCTCGAGTTCATTTTGTCGGTTAAAAGTGTAATTTCTCGGGTTTTAAACGCATTTTGTCTATATTTTAACATAACCAGTCCGGTTCAAGCTCTGTCTGTGGTATACGTAAGTAATAGATAGTTTTGATTTTCTGTGTGGAACTTGAAGCGATATTATCGGTTCGGTTTGAACCGATCAGGTTGTTGTTAAACTTTATTAAATTGCATTTAGAGTGCGGTTCCCGGTTCTTATCGGTTCTAAAAATGGATTTCATTACGGTTTCCACGACCCGTGACACGGTTGGGAACCGATAAGGGTGTCTTGCTGGCGGATTGCTGTAAGCGGCAGGTTTTTGGTTAGGCTGGCACTATGTCTGAGAAACCCAAAAGAAAAACCGGGCCCACTGGGTTTCAGCACTGTAGTGTCTGTGGGGAAGCCTTTGCCAAGGCTGACCCACACACCACATCATGTGTGTCTGAGGTTTGACCACCTCAGTGCAGACTGCCAGATTTGCAGAATTTCCTGCAGCTACCCTGGATAGAGAGTTGGTAGGCTCAGGGGCGAGAGGCCAAGAGTCCGCTGACCTGATGTGGCCAGTTCGATTGTAACCGAACTGGAGGAGTGCCCTCTGACCAGGCGAGACTTCCTCGGGCAAATGGAGAGCTGACTCGGAGGAGTCAGTCCCAGCAAAGGACTAGAAAATCAGCATGTGGAGCCAAAATTTCCTTCTCCAACCGCTGCAGGGATAGCAGCGATCAAAATTGTCCAGTCACTTTCCCGGTTCCGACCGAACCGGCACCATCAGATGGCGTGATTCGGTTCGGTCGGTGCCACGGTTCAAGAATATGATATAGAGAATTTTATAGAACCAGAGAGGGAGGAAGATTATGAAGAAGCGAATGTGATTTTGAAAGTCTGGATGTGCCCATTGAACCGGACATCTCCCCAGACAGACCTTTAGGAGTGTCTCTCCCTAGGCTTTCTGAGTCCCCTTCTCATTTTATGTTTTATAAGAAAGTGGCTGAAACCCTCCAGCTCCCTTTGGAAGAAGCTGTGGATGAACAGGAGGAGCCTGACTATGTAGAAATGATGGATATCCCAGAGTCTAGGAGATTGTCTATTCCGTTACATAAATCTTTTAGGAAACAGACAATAACAATTTTAAAAGCTCCTCACTATACCTCCTGTGGATAAAAAATGGACAAGAGGTACACATTGTCAGGCTCTGATATGGAGTTCCTTTCACAACAATGCAGCCATGTTGGGGTAGTGCAGGCTGCAGCCTGTGATAAGGCAAATATTCCCTTGACTTCACACACCCCTGACAAGGACTCCAGGAGGATTGATGCCATGGCAAAGAAACAGTACATGGCAGCATCCTTGGGACTCAGACAGGCAAATTATATGGCCTATGTTGCAAGATACCAGAAATCCAGATGGGATACTGTTTTGGCTCTAGCGAAACAGGTCCTAGCCAACTGCCAAGGAGCTGGAGCAGGTGGCTGCTGATGGTATTGAGGCATCCAAGGTGCAACTCCATGCTGCAGTGGACTCTAATGATGTATCTTCAAGAGTCATGGCTACATCTGTGGCTTTTCGCAGAATGGCTTGGCTCAGGTGTACTAGCCTGTCACAGGATACCCAGGCTAAGGCCATAGATTTTCCTGTTGTGGGTAACTCTCTGTTTGGGGAGCAGACAGAGAATTACATGAAGAAAATGAATGAGTATAGGACCACTTATAGGAGTGCACAGGCCAAGGAAAGGCATGCCACTCCTCAGAGGCAACTTTCAGGGGCAGGGCAGGCCTTTTCACAGACCTTTTACCAAGCCCAGGCCTCCTCTTCAGCCTATGCCCAGAGGGTTCTTCAGAGGAGAGGCAGGCCGGAGTGCGAGCAGGCCTGCTCCCACCCTCAGCCTAAAGCCCCTGCCAAACAGGCACCCTGATGGGAGGGCCAGGGCCGATTCTCCATTACCTGTGGGGGGCAGGCTGGCTTACTCCGTCCAGGACTTGGGTCTTTAACATCAGACAAGTGGGTCCTGGAAGTAGTAAACCAGGGACATTCTCAGCTTCAAAAATTTCCAAAGATGAGCTAGATCCTTTCCACCTGCAAATCCATCAGAGGCTCGCTCTGGAAACAAAGTCTCAACCCTCCTGGCTCTCAGAGCTGTAGAAAGGTACCTCCCTACACCAGGGCAAAGGACTGTACTCCAGGTACTTCCTTACCTCAAAAGACAGGAGAATGGCAGCCCATCCTGGATCTCAGATACCTAAACAAGCACCTTTTAAAACCAAAATTCAAAATGGTGACTCTGGGAATTATTTTACCTCTCTAAGGCCAGGGACTGGCTAGCGTCCCTGGACTTCAAGGTGCCTACTTCCATGTTCTCATCAGAAGCTCCACCGAAAGTACCTCAGATTGAACTGCCCTCAGGCCATTATCAGTTCAGAGCAATGCCCTTGACCTCACCTCTGCCCGGTATTCACAAAATGCCTGGCAGTAGCAGTTGCTCATTTAAGAAGGCAAAATTGCCATCTTTCCTACCTGGACGACTGGCTCATAGTGGGCCAGTCTCTAGACCAAGTAAGATTACACCTTCAGGTTACCCAGCAGCTGCTTACATCTCTAGGTTTCCTTCTCAGTTTCCCAAAGTCAGTTCTAGAGCCTGTTCAGCTACTCATCTTCATAGTCGCAGAACTGGACACAAAGCAGGCCAGAGCTTTCCTCCCTCTAGAAAGAGCAAAGACCCTGGTGGCTCTGGCCTCCTCCTTCACTCTGCAGGTCTCTCGTCCAGCAAGGCACTTTCGGCAGCTTCTAGGGCACATGGCTGCCTCCACAGCAGTAGTGCAGGGAGCAAGATTTCAGATGAGGGACATTCAGTTCCATTTGAGAGACTTCTGGTCTCAAAGGAGAGATCCTCTAACCAAATTGATCCCAGTAACTCGAACCCTGATCCAGGCCCTACAGTGGTGGCAGGATCAGAGCAATCTGAGACAGGGGGTTCCTTTCATCCCTCAATCTCACTCCTTGACCCTTACTACAGATGCATCCCTCTTGGGGTAGGGAGCTCACATGGGCAACCTCACCACCCAGGGATTGTGGTCCCCTCAGGAATCTCTGCTCCACATCAATCTGTTGGAACTCAGAGCAGTTTTTCTAGCACTTCAGGTTTTTTCTGCATCTGTTCAGAACAAAGTGGTACAGGTCAGAACAGACAACACCAGTACAATGTGGTACATCAACAAGCAAGGGGGCACTCGGTCTTTGGCCTTGTGCACCGAGGCAATGAAGTTGTGATCTCTGGCTTATTCCCTGAACACCTCCCTCATAGCAGTTCACCTTCCAGGCAAGGACAATGTCCTGGCAGATGCTCTCAGCAGGATTTCCCAGGGCCATCACGAGTGGTCTCTGGATCCCCTAGTACTGGAGGTAGTATTTGCCAGGTGGGGCACCCCTCAGATAGATCTTTTTGCAGCCCCAGACAGTCACCAACTTCTGCTATTTTGCTGCAGGCCCCCAGTGTTGGGCTCAGTCCCTCTGGATGCCCTCCTTCTCAACTGGGAAGGGAAGTTTCTCTATGCCTTCCCCCCCCTTCCCTCTCTTGTTCAAGGTGCTAGTCAAAATCAGATCTCAACCTTGCAAGATGATTCTGATTGCTCCAGATTGGGCCAGACAGCCCTGGTATCCACTCCTTCTGTCCTTAGCAGTCCACCTTCCCTGTGTCTTCCCAGGAATCACAATCTGTTAACCTCGCCCAGGGAGAGTTTAGTACCAGATCTCAAATCCCTCAACCTCAAGGCCTGGCTCTTGAAGAGTTAGAGTTTGCTGACCTACACCTTTCTCAAGGTGTACTCGATATCTTGAAAGCTTCTAGGAAGCCTTCCACCAGGGCTACTTATAATTCCAAATGGAAACGGTTTTCCATATGGTGCTCTGGAAAGCATATTTCCCCAGAATCTGCTGATTTGCCCACAGTCCTGGATTATATGGTCCACTTAAATACTTTGTGGCTGAGGTCAGCTACCCTGAAAGTGCACTTGGCAGCTGTCTCTGCTTTTATATCAGCAGGAACGCCCTCTTCTCGTTCTGCTCACCCTGTATTCTCCAAGTTTTTCAAGGGATTGCTTCACACCAACCCTCCATTCAGGGACCCTGCTCCCGCCTGGGATCTTAATGTTTGCATTGCTCAGCTTATGCAACCCCCTTTGAGCCTTTGTCTTCAGCAGGCTTAAGTACTTGACTTGGAAAACTGTGTTTCTAGTAGCCATCACTTCTGCCAGGCCATGGGTGAATTACAAGCTTTGTCAGTGGAGCCTGATTTTATCTCCTTTCATAGAGATAAGGTGGTCCTCAGGACTAACAGGAAGTTCTTGCCTAAGGTGGTTTCAGATTTCCACCTTAATCAATCTATATCTCTTCCAGTGTACTGACCATTCCTCCTCTGGCGAGGAGGCTGCACAGCAGATGTGAAGAGCCCTTAGTTACTACACAGGCGTACCAAGGGTCACAGGTTTAACTCCCTCCAACTGTTCCTCACTTATGGTGAGGTTGGTAAAGGAAACCTGCCACTAAAGGTCCATTGCCAGGTGGATTGTCTCTTGTATCAATTTTGTTATCAAAAACTGGGTAGGTTCCCCTTCAGGCCTGAGGGCTCACTCTACCAGAGGTACAGCTGCGTCCCTGGCTGCAGCCAGGGACATCCTATCATAGAGATATGTCAAGCAGCTACGTGGAAAACAGTTCACACTTTCACCAAGCATTACTCCTGGACATCCAGGCTAGGAGTGATGCTCTGTTTGGCACAGCTGTGCTTCAGAGCCTATTTCCTAAGTAGGTTCTGTCTCTCCTCCATGGAGGTACTGCTGTGTAGTCTGCATATGTCATAATATAGCAAGACTTCATGTTGTTTGAAGAAAAATTACTCACCTTAGTAATGTTGTTTCTTCTAATGGAGTCTTACTATATTATTCCCCTCCTGCCCCTCTCAGAACCTCTGCTTTTGGGATGTGGGTGGGCAGTGCAGTGTTGGCACTTAGTAGATGCCCACCTTGTTTTTTCATCCCTCTTTTTTGGGGTGTTTGGGTGTTGTGTTTTTATTTTTGGGATCCCCTGACTTGAGTCTTTGTTTTGGGACCAAAAAATGTGTTAATATTTTAGTAGCCAGTTGGCTAGTGTAGGTTTACAGCTTCCACACAGAATCTTAGTGAGTTTTGATCGTAAAGATCTGACAGTTTGAGTTTGAAGAGCAACAGACAGAGTTCTCAACCGAGCTTGCGCTCAAGATTCCATGCCTGGCATGGAAAGTTAACTCTTTCACCTCCGGAGCAGTTCGAAGGCTGGGTCTAACTGCATATGTCATAATATAGCAAGACTCCATTAGAAGAAACAACATTACTAAGGTGAGTAATTTTTTCATTTATTTCAGACTATCCCAGATATGCGTTCACCAGTATATTTTAACTCGTGGAACAAGACTTTATCTAGATTTGTGTGGGAAGGCCGTAGGCCACGTATCCGGTGGTCACTTTTACAGCTGCCAAAGGACAAGGGAGGGCTGAATGTCCGAAATCTAGAATTATGTGCATCAGCAGTAGGAATAACAAGGATATTGACATGGATTAATCCAAATTTTCATCCACCCTGGAAGACAATCGAATGTCTGATTAATGACCTTCATGATCCAATACGGGTTCTCTTTGCCCCATTATCCTCCCCTCCAAATATTTCAGATTTTTACATAGGAACAAGACAGGCTATACACCTTTGGTATAAAGTGAGATCCAGACCATATATGGAGCACCTGTTCTATTACTTAAGGTTATTAATGACAGAATCAGATTTTCTACCTGCACATTTAGATTTAACCTTTAGAAATTGGCATAGTAGAGGCCTCTCTTTCATTTATTAATTTCTTGATTCTTATGGGGTGGTCTCTTTTGCATCCCTTCAAAGGACATATGGCCTCGAAAATCGAGATCATTATAGATATTTACACGTCCGAGATTTTCTCCAGGCTAAACTCCCAACGAAAGCCTGTCTTCCAAGCCCCCTTCCCATTTTTCTAAATATTGTATTCAGTGCCATACAGGGAAATATACAAACGCATATGATTGGGAACATATATAGGGGTCTTAGAGAATATGAACAAGAATCCTCAGAGACAGTTCTAAGAGTGCGGAACAACGAACTGACTAATCCTGTACCCTATGAATGCTGGCTCAGATTCACCCGCCCTTCCTTAGGGGTATCCCTAGCCCCTTACTGGCGAGAATTCACATGGAAGTCACCCATTCGTTACTTTAATACTCCAGCTAAGCTGGCAAAGATATTTCCAACTGTAGAAGGAGAATGCTGGAGGCAATGTGGAATATGACCAGCTGACCATATACATATTTTCTGGGGATGTTGTAAAATCCAGACATATTGGCAGCAGATTGAGCAAGAGATGAAAAATGTCTTTGACCCGAGTTTAATACTCACCCTGGAACTGGCTATTTTATCAGTTTCACCTGAAGGTCTTAAAATCCCGAAAGGTACCCTTATGTTTACCTTTCTATTAATGGCTGGAAAGGTGATAACAAGACTATGGCGTTAGTCTAATCCCCCCACAAATTGAGTCTTGGCATAATACATTTCTAGAATATTATCTTCTGGAACAAATGCTTGCTATGACTATGGGCCAAGGGAAGGGTTTTGAAATAAAATGGCGAGCCTGGGTATTGTATCTTTCAGCTAGAGACCTTACATTTGTCCTATGATTGGTCGTACGCTATATCAAATAGAGACTGGATATAGTTCCACAGATAACCTTGATAAGGGAGCAGAAGTGGGGATGTAATCGATTTAATGATCCAGGGAAATGTCTTTGTGAGAATATCCAGATATATAGATTTATGATGTACTTTGCAACACTCTTTGGATGGGAATTATTTTATTTTATTCAAAAAAAAAGTTGAATACCATTGTACGAATGTAATGAATGTATTTATACACAGATAACCTGTATAATTCTTGAACAACACTGTACCTCATGTAATAGAAAAATAAAGTATACAAAAAAAAAAACAGTGGGGGAATTCAAGACTGCACGGGACAGACCTAAGGCAATTCTAGTGGGGGGTAGGAGGAAGTAGGCTGTCTGTTAACCAGAATCTGCAGCTTATCCATTAGTTAGGGAAATGGGCAGACTAGGTGGGCCAAGCGGTCCTTATCTGCCGTCAAATTCTATGTTTCTGTGTTTCTAGGTAAGTGCTCTCGGTGGAGTTTTCCTGTTTGGCCTTTCATAAGGACATTGTTGTCCTTCGCCCCAACATGAAGTTCCTGCTGAAGTTCATGTTGGAGTGTTACCGAAATCAGGTAATTAACCTTCTGGTTTATTTTCTGAATCGGAACTCAGATGCTGATCACTGATTCCATTCTTTGGACTTGCGGAGGGCGGACTCTTATTATAAGGCACGGATGGCGGGAGTTTGTAGAGAGGTTCACCAGCGGCTTGTCACTCGTGGTGAAGCCGCTCCAGGCAGACCTTCAGTAAAGTAGATGATTGCCAGGTGGATGACATCCTGCATTGCCCTCTGCTGTAGGTTGGCTGGTAGGGAATTGCCTAAGGGGCTTGGAGATCATTTCATCAGCCATACTGCTACCTTGGTGGCTGCTTTCAGGGATATCCCCAATCCGAAGATATGCAGGGCTGCAGCCTGGACAGAACATACAAACATACGAAGAAGCCAGCAGAAAAAGGCCATTTGGTCTATCAAGTGTGCTCGCATTCTGGGGTCCACAGCTTGAGCTAATGTCCCTGCCTTCCCTCCCCACTCCTCCCATCCTCCCTACCCATGATTCTTACCTTCCCCCATGCCTATCCCAGCCCCTCTTAAAGCTGCCCACTGTCTTCAATGAGATGACTTCTTTCAGTAGCACATTTCAAGTTTCCCCTTCATCTCCCATTACAGCATTGATGCCGTGAGTAATTGGGATGCTGCTTTTGGAAAAACTCAAAATTGCTTTGTGTGGGGACCTTGGTTTTTAATAGCAGGACAATGGGAGTGGCAGTGGTTTCCATTACTGTATTGCTTCCAAGGAAAAACTTCATTCTCTTGTGTTGTGCAACGATGTCTGCAAGAATGGATATGCCAGAAAAAAACTGGGAAATGTGATATTACTTCATGTAAAGAGACATTGTTTGGTACTAGCAGTATTTGTTTTTTGTGTTTTTTTTTTTATTTTGGGATGCTTTATACAGTACCTGTAGTCATGCATTCAGTCTGAAGGCAGATTCTTTTTGTACAGCAGAATTGCAAAGGAGTTGAAAGATCAATTTTGTTTTCAAATGTCAGGCATGAATTTAAGCGCTATAAGTTATTTAATGAACAAAACATGTTTTAATAGAGAATAATGTATGGCAAAACATACTCATCAAGGCTTTGTTTCCATCGAGGGGTTGTTATAACATTATAGGGATCTCAAGAGTGAAGCTGGAGAGGTTCTGTGATGTCATAACAGCCATGGGCTGGGGGCACAACCAGGTTATTTGGTTGCCCATACTTTGTTTTTTATTGTGTTTGATTTTTCTAATAATGTACTGAAACAGTGAATTGCTTAAACGTTTGGAAATGAATAACTTTTACTAAAAAAAAAAAAAAAATGCTGCACCCCTGTCAGCAGTTTGTAAGCTGATAGTTACTGACTAAATTGAAAGCAGAGCAAGAACAGAGGCAGTACAAGGATTTGGCTGAGAGAAACTTGTTCTTCCATAGTAATAATGTCAGAACTGTGGTGCATGATCCGATAGGTGTTGAATCTTACCGGGAACATTACCCCAGCAAATCTACTAACACGTGCACACTCGACTCCCTCGCAAAATGGCTCCCCTTGCATGACAGACTTAAGTACCAGACCTGCCTACTGAGTAGGAAAGCCCTCATGGATCTGACCCCCCCCCCAGGTCTGTAAGCTGTCCTAAACTGTGCCCAAAGTCCCTACCCCACCAGGAGCATGGCCTGTGGTACACTGGCTGTGCCATACAACAGAACAAGTCTGGCCAAACAATCCTTTGCAGCCAGAGCCCCGCAGTGGCTTAATGAATTCCCAGTATTGCCAACTACACCTGTTAAACTTGGCCGCTTTAAGCAGGAGCTACTAAAGGCGCTCCTACCTGGCACCAGCTGTGGCTGCCTCAACCAAACCCCACCCCCAAAAAAAAAACATACTCACGCTTGACATCAGCACCACTGCCCACCCCTATCAAAGTATCTCCTTGTCTTTTTGCTTGTATCCGTCCCCTGGCTTTAACATTCTACTCCGTTGCTCCCTGTGCCATAGTTAGCACTAATCTGTCCCCCAGACAATGCCCCCACAAGGCTGCTACTTCAGTGCTGCATTATTTAACTGTGATCTACTATGCTCCAAGACGTGAACCTTTGAATTGTTAACTTTGATGACATGCTGTAAACCTTTCTGTTGTATCTGTTAAGCTTTGTCCCTGAGTTGTGAACTGTTGAACTGTGAACTCTGAAGACATATCGTAAACTTTTCTGCTCTAATCTGACAAGGAACCTTTGTAAATGAGAATTTTGCTCAAAGGTGTGCATCAAGGGATGTGACCAGCAACTGAGGTCAGAGCAGCAACTTTTTGGAGCTCCGTTGGAAGCAGAGAGCTAGCACAAAAATCTTGCTTTTAAAAGTTTTGAAGTTTTCAGACGTTGGCAGAAATATAGGGGACATCAAGTGGAGCACACAGATACCAGATTTATATAGTCGGCTGTAAAGAAATGTGACTATGGGGAGACCCAGTAGGACGGCAGGACAGGGTGGTGAAGGAGCCTGACAGAGCAGCAGCCAGGTGGTAGCAAGGCCTTGCAGATGCAGGAATATGAGGAAGCCCCTCTGCAGCCTACCAACACCGCACTGTTAAACGCAATCCAGGCAGTTGATCTTTGGATGGAAGATTTTCAAAGTCACATGAAAGTGATGGACAGCAAGATTGGTATATTGTCGGAAGACACTGCAAAAGCCACACAGTCAGTTGAAAAGCAAGCACAGTAACTATGGGCTTAACTAAGGAAAATATACTTCTCGGGAAAAGGTTAACAAATCTTGAAAACTCAGCAGGACAACAAAATAGGCATATCCTGGGTCTATCTGAAGACTATGAAGGTGACAATTTATCACTTTTTCTTAAGGACTGGATTCCGGGTCATTATCAAACTGAAGCGGCACCTAGTATACAAAAATGCTATAGGATTACACCTTGTGGACCCTGATTGTGCTCCCAAATGAATGCACTCTTACCAAGAACTGATTTGGTGGTTGTCAGAGCGTATGAGAATAAACTTCAGACGAGGCAAATTTACAGGTTTAAAACACACCATGGTGTGATATTCATTTTTCAGAAGTTTGAAAAATAATAAATGAAAAAAAAAACTGCAAAGAAAATCACTACTTAACATCAGTAGTTTCTAATATAATACAGTCCTGGATCTTAGAGCTCCTAAGACCCTTCTCTTCTGCATTCAACAGCTTGTCTACCTCTCTCCTCCCTCAGGGCTGAGCCCCACTGGACTGAACTGAAGTGAACTCAGTGAGAGGGTTTTATATCTTTTTGGTGGGATCACCTGGTTGAGCCCTTTCTGTATTTACATGTCTGGACATGCTGTTTCATGTCTGAACATGTTTCAAACCAGCGGGGAGAGGGGTTGTGTCAAGGTTTCCTGGTTCAGTTAACGGTACAGTGTATATCTCCACAGATACTGACTCTCTACATCTGTGATCCACAGTGACTAAGCACTTTTATAACTTTATACAGTAACAGGTTTATAGTGTGAATTTATGAAAATACCTTAAGGATTTCTTATAACTGTACTAATCATGAAATTATTGCTTTATATGACTTCTGAATCATTTTTATTTAAAAAGGCTTTATTAACTGTATGTATTCCTATTTAAAATAGCCTTCATGCTTTTTGTACACAAAATGCACTTATGCACTTTACACAACACCTCTCCGGGTGTTTGGCATCATTCCAGGGACTGGATTGATATAAATGGAAAAGAATGAAGAGAGAGAACTAGTAGGAAGTTTAGTAGGGACAGTAAAGAGCTACACTCATGGCCAGCCTAGAGTGGGGGGAAGAAAAGCAAAGCAAGCGTTAACTGTTGCTAGGAAATAAGGAGATAGAAAAGTGATCTATCAGTCACAGCCAAGGGTGTAGCCTAACTCTGCCACACACCTCCCTCCTTAAGAAAAAAACAGTTCTCAGAACTGTACTGTTTTTTCAAGAACCCCCTCCCAGTCATAAATATTCTACCAAAACAGTAGAATGGAGATTGGTTGAAACGTTCTCTCACCCACTATGAGAGCTTCACCCCAGGGTCCCTTACTTCAGCTATTTTTAGTATTGTCTGTGACACTTGGACAGCTGGTTCTGATCACTGTATCATTTTTTGTGATATAAAAATGTGTTATGGACTGTCTCTCATGAGAGATCCGGAGTCAGCATGTGAGATGACACAAACACACAGGTTTTAGATACAAGGTGTTACCTGGAAGGCCAGAAGCTAATTACAGACTAGAACAGGCCTTAATCAAGAATCTCCTGTTTATCTAAGTTATATATAGCTTTAACTGCTAAGAGGGAAATCAGTTTCCATTTTATGACGTTTAGAGGAGGAAACCAGGTCACAGCACACTGGTATGAAATCCTAAATGCTTTGATGTCTGTGTGAGAGAGGATACTGCTTATAGATGAAGGGAAATTTGCACACTTGATTGGGGAAGTCACATGGGAAAAGGAGTCTCTTCTGATCTTAACTTCTAATATGATAAAATATCCTGGGTGTATGATTTTTCATAAACAGAGGAGGAGCCAGGTGACCTCACACAAAGGGGTTGGCCAAGACAGTTTTTTAAACAGTATTCTGTTTTTCTTGAGAGACTTTTATCTGCACTCTGACAAAGAAACATCTTTGAGCACTTTAAGCAAGTATACAGGTAGAGAGAGACAAAATCTAAGTACTGTAGTAGGAATTGCACTGTTAAAACCTTGTTCTCTTAAAAGATCGTATGGTTCTTATGATATATAGTTCTGTATTTTGTGTTTTACATACTTTTATCTATTTTAGTAAAACTCTATTTTAGAGCCTACTTGGTGTGTCTTTGAATTTCCTTTCTTTAACAAGTGAAGTATATGGTGGAAAAAGGTAAGAGTAATCTGAGGTCTTTATTAGAGTTTTTAAGGGTTCATTTTGTACACCTGGTTAGGTGCCCATAGGCAAAGATATCTGACCCTCGAAGACAGAAATATCTGAGCGTGTGCATTTGGGTACGCTAGCAAGAGGTTCACAGTTTGAATCCCTCCAGAACTGAGACCAAAGGTTGATTCGAACCCACAAAAACAGACAGGAGGGTTACCCTGTTTCTGTTTCGTGTTCACAAGACTGCACTCGGAGGTTGGCACTTTGGGAGTAGAGGGCTGACCTGCTGAGTGGGTTTGTGACATTGTCCACCATACCAAGTTACAGCAATACGACAATACTTTCACAGCATTACCCTGGGGCTGTCATACAGTTCAGCACAGTACCCATCTATGCTCTCGGAGGAGTTCAGTCTGTAGCCCCCCCTTTTTATGACTGTCTATCCCCTAACTATTTCACTCTGGTTACTACAACTCAGACACTTCATATGTAATATCAGGCACCCATCAGTAGGCATCGTTTCAGCACCCATCACTTAACATCGTTTCAGAATCTATCACTTGGCATTGTTTCAAAACCCTGTGCACCAACTATCGTACCGTCATCAGTACATTAAAAAAGAGGAAGCAATACATACCAGTTTTATGCTGACTTCCAGCTTCCTCCATACCCATCACTTGGTATCGTTTCAGCCTTGCGCACCCATTATCGTACCTTCATCATTACATTAAAAAAAGAAGTAATACACAGCAGTTTTATGCTGACTTCGAGCTTCCTCCATAGCCATCACTTGGCATTGTTTCAGCCCTGTGCACCCACTATCGTACCTTCATCAGTGCATTAAAAAAGAGGAAGTAATACACAGCAGTGTTATGCTGACTTCGAGCTTCCTCCATACCCATTACTTGGCATCGTTTTCACCCAGGGGCCCAATCATAGGTTCCACCCCATACCTAGATCCTCCATAACCCTAGGTTTCTCATTTTATATCATACAGTATACAGTATAGGCATTTATTTTATGCTATACATTTCTTGTAATCATTCCATACATGTCATTTATCCATTTCCCTTTCATATATCTTCTGGTAGACAAGGAACCTTCTTATGCTGAACATCAGCCAGCCAGTTCCTAACTCCAGAACCTTTGGGGTTTCCTTTCAACCCTTATTTTTTAACATACCAGGGGTTTCCTTTCAGCCCTTACACCGTTCTGGTATCCTCAAATGAATGTACTCAGCACCAGCCTTAATGCTATATTCATTTTAAACATTACATGTTTCATACATTTCATACCATATTACAGGGGGTTCAAAATATGGGAAAGTCCATTTAACCACCATGGTGTCTTCCCTGTTGCTTGTAGTCATCAACCCAGTATGCAAATGTCCTGAAATGGTCTTACCTGGGGCGTTCATCTCATCATCCTCCCAAGTAGCAGCAGCCTGGAAAAAATGGGCAACAATGGGATTTCAAAAGTGACTGGCAACAAAGGTTCCATCAGGGGGTCCTCCTCCTCTAGAACCCATGGATCCTGGTCCTCTGCCTTAGCCACGAAATCCTTCAGTTCGGAACCCTCCATCAGCACCTGGCAGTGGTGCTCTGCCTCTCTCTGGCGCTGATCCACCTCCGTATTCCATCGAACTCTAATCTGGTTAGTAATTTCCCTCCGGTCCTCCTCACCTGGGCTCTGGTATGCATACTGGTAAGCCCCTCCTCCTTCAACAGATCCTAGGCATCCAAGAAATTCTGGAGGTATACCATCCTCCTCTTTGCCACCTATGTCTGGATACCAGGGCTGGTATCTGGGTACTGGTCTCCCCTTGTTTCTCTGGACAACCAGTACTATCCCACTTCTCACACCAGGTTTGTCACAGCGTGTGGGAATAAACTTCAGACAAGGCAAATTTGCAGGTTTAAAACATACTGTGGTGTGATATTTATTTTTCAAAAGTTCGAAAAATAATAAATAAAAAAAATTGCAAAGAAAATCACTACTTAACATTGGTAGTTTCTTCATATACTACAGTCCTGGATCTCAGAGCTCCTAAGACCCTTCTCTTCTACATTCAACAGCTTGTCTGCCTCTCTCTCTCTCCTCCCTCAGGGCTGAGCTCCACTGAAGTGAACTCATTGAAGAGGTTTTTATATCTTTTTGGTGGGATCACCTGACTGAGCTCTTTCTGTAGTTACATGTCTGGACATGTTGTTTCAAAATTGGGGGGGGGGGTGTCAGGGGATTTCCTGTTTCAGTTAAAGGTACATTGTATATCTCCACAGATATTGACTCTACATCTCTGCTCCACAGTAACTAAGCACTTTTATATCCTTATACAGTAACAGATTTATTGTGTGAATTTATGAATTGCTGTTCCATTTTTAATTTTTTTACTTTTACCTTGTTTTTTTTTTTTTCTTTACATTACTGTTCGTGGCCACAGCTGTCATTTGCTTACCTACCTAGATGGTTGGACTCTTGGGTGAGGCTGAACTGTGCAATATACTTCACTGCAGTATTCAGTCAAGAAGTACAGATTGACAGACAGACAGCTAGATCCCCAACCCTGAGCCTATCTAATTCATCCAGTAATGCTTATCATATTAACCCATTGTGATCCTCTGTGGGATAGCCGTGGTTTTACCTTCTAGTTTCTTTCCCTGGGGCTACCCTGTCATGTTGCTGTAATTTAGTGCACTGGGACATGCTGCTTACCTTGTATTTGTTTCATTTGTTTTTGGAATGTATAATGTATATAATATATGAACACTGTAAGATTCCTCACTGTCCCATTCCTCCCCTCTCCCCAGGTCATAACCAGAAATGAGTCCTGGGCTCTGTGTGCCTATCTAACATACTAGACGCCAGCAGAGTAGATCTATTGGTCTCTCAAGTCTGCTCGTGCTTCAGCACCCTGATTGGGTACTGTAGCCCTCTATCTGTCTCCTTCCCTGTTACTCCATCCCCAGTCCTCCCAGGTAAGCCAGCCTCTGCTTCACCCCTTGCCTATACCTGTCCCACCCTCTCTTGAATCCGTCCACCGTAGCTACCTGTACTAGCTCCCCGGGCACTGCATTTCATGGTTCGACCACTCTTTCGGTGAAGTACCTCCTCCTCCTTTCCCCCCAGTCCTACCACCCTCAATCTTCCAACTGTGTCCTCTGGTGATTCCACCCTCCTTCTGTCAAAAGATCCTATCTCGGCTTACCTTATTTACTCCCCTGAGGTACTTGAAGACCTCAGTCATGTCCCCCATTCCCTCCTCTCTTCCAGCGAGAACAGGTTGAGCTCCCCTAGTCGTTCCTCATATGCCATATCCCCCAGGCCCTGGATCATTCTGGTTGCTCTCTGAACCCTCTCCAGGAGTTGGATATCCCTCCTTAGGTGCAGCCTGCAGAGCTGCACACAGTACTCAAGATGTGGTCTAACCAGACTGTTGTACAGTGGCAAAATCACCTCCCTGTTCCTTGAGGTAATTCCCTTAGCGATGCATTCCAGCATCCTATTTGCCCTGACCGCGGCCCTTCTGCACTGCTCTGAATTATTCATGTTACATCCACCAAGACTCCTAGGTCTCTTTCCCCTGCCGTGGCCTGCAGCTCACCCCGGGTGTACACATATTTGGGGTTTTCCTGCCCTAGGTGTAGCACCTTGCATTGGAGAAGTTAAATTTCAATTTCCAGGTGCAGGACCACCTATCCAGAATATCCAGGTCCTCTTGCAGGGCCAATCTCCCCACCTCTCCCTCCACCACCCCCAGCTTAAAGTCATCTGCAAAGAGACTCATTTCACACCCGATACCTTCCCTGATATCGGAGATGTAGGTGTTAGACGGGAGTGGCCCCAGGACTGATCCCTATGGGACCCCACTTTATAACCTCCCTGGGAGATGAGACCTCCCCTCCGGCCACTACCCGCTGAGTGTGACCTGAAAGCCAATTTCCAGTCCACTTAACCGTCAATGGGCCTACCCCCATCCCCGCCCCGGCTTCTCCCTTAGGCCAATGTGAGGGACCGAATCAAATGCCTTGCTGAAGTCCAGGAACAGTACATCCACTGGTCTCCCCCTGTCGAGTGCTGATGTCACCCACTCAGAGAACTCTGCAAGGTTTGTTTGACACAATCTACCTGGCACAAACCCATGCTGCCGGTGATTCAGGTAACCCATCTCCTCCAAGAAACCTCCCAGCCTTTCCTTAAGTACGCTCTCCATTACCTTCCCAACCACTTACATCAAACTGACGGGTCTATAGTTTCCTGGCTCTTTTCTTGATCCCCCTTTATGGATGGGCACAACATGTGCCTGCTTCCAATCCCTTGGCACCCTCCCTGTCTGGAGTGACAAGTTAAAGAGATCCACCAATGGCGCAGCCAAAACATCCATCAACTCCCTCAGTACTCTGGGATGAATAGCATCAGGCCCCAGAGATTTATCCTTTGTTATGGACTGGAGGGCTTCCCACACCCGACCGATAGGAATATCAGCATCTGCCCCCAAATTCAGCAGAACCAGCCTGATACCTCACCCCTGGCCTACCTCCCTTAGCGGCTTGTTCTTCAGCAGGTGCCCCAATAGTCAGGTCTGCTGCACCTTGGGTGTCTTTCAACACCTTTTTTTTTTTTTTTTTTTTTTTTGAAATTACTGTTTATTTCTCCTCCCAGCCTGCCACCTCCGACCCTTCAGGGGGGACAACTGGACATCCCACTGCCCGGAACCCTACCCACACAGACCCACAGGCCCCATGGAGCCACGGATTACCCACCGGGCGGATGAGTGAGGGTCAAGCCCATACTTTTACCTTCAATGGGTCTACGGTCTGCTGGGCGGGCACAGGCAAATCATAGACACGCCATGGTCCCCGTCTTCCGGCTGTGGCAGGCTTTTTCCATGGTTTCTCCTCCCGAGCAGCAAGTACCCTCCCCGGCGTCATGGCGGTGTACGCTGGCGGCGTCCGTGCTCCTCAGTAGCCGCCCATCTCTAGGTGGAACTTGCTGTTCCTCGAGCCTCTGCTCGGGGTGGGTGCAGGTGTCGGGACAGCGGCTGAATCCCTCCAGGAGAAAGGCGAACTGTCATTGGACGCTCAAGCCTATCTCCCCAGCCGACCCACGGCGACCGAGGTCGCTTCGAACCGGGTCGCCGGCATGGGCGAGTGTGGTGTCCAGCGCCCAACCCTCAACGCCACCGGGCCGGCCCCTTTCAACCCCTTTTTTGGAAGTTCCCCAGCTTCCTCCCTAGTGAACACTGAGGTAAAGTACTTATTCAATACCTCCGCCTGCTCTCCAGCTGCTTCCACCCACCCCCAGCTCTCCTCAACCTACTGAACTGGCCCTTGACCTTCCTCCACTCACCGATATACCTAAAGAACCCCTTTTCCCCACCCCATATCCCTTGCGCCAGACTCTGCTCTTTCCAGGCCTTTGCCCCCCCCCCACCACCACTCTGGTGACTGGTGGCAAGGTGATGGTTCTCTCTCCTCTCATTTTTTGGTACCTACTGTAGGCAGCCTTCTTCTCCCTTACCGCCTCCTGGACCTCTTTGGTCCAACAGCGTGGTTTATGAGACATACCGCCCTTGCGCTTCACTCTTGCACAGGTCCTGGTGGTCTCCTGTAGCCCCCTATTTATGGTCTCCCACCTACCTTCCACATCCAAACCTGGTTTTATCTCCCTCAAATGCCCCTTGAGAATTTCCCCCATGTTCTGGAAGTCTGGCCCCCTAAAATCAACTATCATTGTCCTTGAATGATCCCACCCCCAACCCCCCGTTTAAGCCAAAACCAGACTGTGTTGTGGTTGCTCCCAGCAAGGGGTTCTTCAACAACCAGATCTTGTACAAGATCCCCATCCGCTAAAACCACATCCAGAATATGACCCTCTCTCGTTGGGTCCATCACCTGCTGATTGAGGAACGTGTCCAGGAAGCCATCCAGCAGCTTCTGCTCCCTGGTTCCAGTTGACGTCATAGTACCCCAATCAGTAGTTGGCATATGAAGGTCCCCCATCAACACCACCCCTTCCAGTCCACACTGCCCCTTAATGTTAGCCAACAGGCAGTCCTCCAGGTCCTCCACTAGTCCTGGGGCCCTATATACCACCCCCAGCTTGATCTTCTCTCCCACGGAGGTTGGCAAGGTGACCCATAGGTCCTCCACGTTGCCCTCTGCTTCCTCCACTCTCATAATCTCAATGTTATCAGTAATGAACATTGCTACTCCTCCCCCTCTGCCCATCTTTCTGTCCTTCTATAGCACAAGGTACCCACTCAGATTAAAGTCCCCGTCATGGCCAGCGGTGGCCCAAGTTTCAGTGACCGCTGCTACATCCACCCCACCCTCAAACAGCGTGGCCTGGAACTCTGGCATTTTATTCCCCAGGCTCCTGGCATTTATTAAAGCCACCCTCCTACCCTTGTCCCTACCGCTCTTTACTGTATCCTCCCCAGATCTTTCATACGTCCGTCCACACTTCTCCCCTAGGATACCATCTGTCCCCCCCCTCTATAGGGTTTCAGGCCAGTCCTAACGGCGGTATGGATGGCCAGATCAGCCCGGTTAAACATGTTTTAAAATAAATTAATGAATAGATATTTTATTGTTTGGCTAAACTACCATTCCAATAAGAATAAAGAAGTATTAAAAAAATATATGGTTAAGCAACTTTCAAAACCCGTTATGCCATATTTCTGCCATCACAGCTATGATTCAACAGGATTTTTGAATGAAAGGATTTCCAAGCCTAACCATCCACTATTATGTAATTGTATTATATACACAGTATGTTAATTTAATAAGTGCTTATCAGGATTTTTTTAATTGCTTTAGGTCACCCAGACAGTCACTGATGCACTGCTATGAAGTTATCCCCGCAGAGTCTGTCTGCAAACTTTACTTTGATTTGGAGTTCTATAAACCTGCTAATCCAGGGGCCAATGGAAAGCAACTTGTTGCAAAACTAATCCAGGTGAACTCAACACTGCATTTTGGACAGTTTGCTAAATACAACTACTCAATATAGATGGTTTCTTTTTAATTTGTGTCTGTAATTTGTTAACAAAGTTGGACCCAAGAGCATCAACTCTTGCTGTGCCATGGACTGATATATCAGTCCAGAATTCCTATATGTTCTGATTTCTGTCTGCAGCCTAAGGGCTAAATGCCTATTTTAAAGGGAGATCCAGAGATGTAAAAAGAGCAGTACAGGATAAATATGTAATACAGAATAAATGTGCACTATATCTGTGTATACAGTAATCAGGTCTTTTTTTGTATAAAAGTGTTTGTACTCTGTAGGCTGACTGGATGGCTTTTCAGCCCTGTCCCTGGGTGCTGTCTGCCAGCCTTTGCCTCTCTCTGTCTGGGGTGGGGGTGTTCCCTAGCGGATTCCCCCCAAAGTGAGGCCATGTGGGAGAGGGTCATCCTCCCCCTGGTGACTCTCACCCAGAATCCTCCACTTAGAAGCAGTGCGGCAGGTGAGCCATGGCACCTCAAGCAGGGCTTCGTTAAGCCTGGTCCCCTTTTCCGTTTTCCTCAAAGATCCCACAGCCACGGGCGCAGGACAGAAGCACATGCGTGTGGAGGTGCACATGTACTCTGGAACTGCAGCTTCTGTCCACCTACCCAGAAGTGTCTAGCCCCTGGTAGCATCAACGCTGCCACTGGGCCTCTACCTGGTGGCAGCCAAGAGCCTGGAAAGCTCACCCACCCCTACCTGGGAGAGGAGAGCTGCCCACTGACTCGTCTTGCAGCCCCCTGTAACCCAAGCTCGCTCCCGAACTCAGGTCACCGGCGTGGTGTAAGATAAGGTGTTGCATAGTGCCTCAACCCTCTGTGCCACCAGGCTGACTCCTTTTAACATGATTTTACACGTATTCTGTGACTTGATAATGTGTAACTAAGCAGGTAAATCATTCCAGAGTGTAATGACTTTATAAATTAAAGAACATTGGTCCAGGGAGGAAACAGAAGAGTGGGGGTCTTATGAAATGAGTATGGGCAGATCTAGTACTCAGAGAGATAGTGTTAGGGCTTGCATCAACCTTAAACAAATATCTAATTAGACATTTTAGGAACCGTGTAAAACTGATGAGGGTACAATAATTGCATCAAAAGAAGGCCAGCCAAGGTGTTTGTAAAGAGTGTATTGATGAGAAAACCTGGGGCTGAAGGCAGAAAATGTGCATATGGAAGTGTATAGAATTTGAACTCTTTGCACGTCAGTGACATTAGCAGTGGCAGGAATAGGGACTGAGCCAAGACTATCCTAGAGTGAGTGGACAAACATTTTTTTAGCCCAAAAAGCTGACCAAATATTAAAAACTTGATAATGTATCTTTCTAGATGATCTATAACATTTTGACTCATGTAAACCCCAACATTGTGTCAAACTGGGAGCCCATCCCAGTGTGCCCAGATAGGTTTTTTATATATATTTTTCCAGACACCGGGTTGCCTACTCCAGGTGTTGGATGCCCCCAAGCTCACTGTCTTTGCCAGCAGGGTGCCATATCCCCGTCAGCATCATGTTATCTCTTCCCCCAAGCTCACTTTCTTTGCTTTTGGGGGGTGCCCATTCCCCGTTGACATCGTGTCTCCCCCCCCCAAACTCATATGACACACTGGGAGCCCACCCCAGTAATTGTTTTGTTTGTTTTCTGCGAATTAAGAAAACCATCCCCTGGCGTTTTTGTTTAATCTGCAGAAAAGAAAATGGTCCCTCATGGTCTCCCCATTGCCCCTTCCCCATCCCCACCCTCCCAGTGAGCACCCACCTCCCCACCCCCTCCAGAGGTCAAGAGCAGCGATCTTCTGCGGGCAGGAGATCGTCTGCACTCTTCAAATCCGACTGGCAAACTGAGGAATCAAAGTTAAACCACAGTATAATGGCTGTCAATGGCAGTTTCCCATTTCAGCCCCAAATTTTCAACATGGTGACAGGACCCCAACCTCATAAACATGTAGCTGTCATTTCAGTTACTCAGTCCGAAAGGTGATTTAGCGGTGGCTCTTGGAAACACCTCTCGGAACCGACTAAATCAGTGCCACTGTTCATGAAGTGGGGTCCCAAAAGCCATGTTGCAAATTGGTGAAAAATTCAAAAGACTGCATTCGAGCGGTGTGCAGTTTCTATGCGCATTAACTTCACCAGTTTTTAATATTTTTACTCCAGATTTTCAACATTCCCATTGTTTCATACTTCCTTGTGGACAGTACAGTTGTCATTGTTCACATCCTGCCTCAAATGTGTTTTTGCACCTGTTACGCAGAATGGCACAGTTGCTGTTGGAAATCAGCTTCTGGGACAGATTAACAAAATCACAGTGCCACACTTCATGAGGGAAGGTCCCAAAATGCCCATGTTGAAAATTTGCTAAAAAAATTCAAACAGTTGATTGTGTTACAGGCATGTGTTTCGCAGTTTCTATGCACGCTCGTAACTTCACCAATTTTTCGTATTTTTACTCCAGATTTTCAACATTGCAATTTTTTAACACCTCCTCATGAGCAGTACTGCTGTCATTTTTCACATCCTGCCCAAAATGTGTTTCCGCACCTGTGGTACCGAATAACGCAGTCGCTACGCGAAATCACCTTTCGGGATTGAGTAACAAAATTATAGTGCCACTGTTCATGAGGCGGGGTCCCAAAAAGCCCATGTTGAAAATTTCATGCGAAAATACCAACAAATGCCAAGGGTGTTAGGGTTTCCTACTGTAACACCCCACCCTGTAGAGACTGACGGGCGTCGGGGGTGTGATTTGGGTTCGTCGGCCGTGATGCTCACGGCATTCCACCCCCACCCTGCAGCCATTGACAGACATCGAGGTGTGCCTTGGGGTCTTCAACCCTAACGCTCACCCCATTCTCCTATACTGCACCCATCTCAGCTTATTTCTTTATGGAATGGGGTGAGCGTAAGGGCCGAAGACCCCAAGGCACACAGTGAGACCTGTTGCTGTCTTCAGGGTGGGATGAGGTGGAATGGCTTAAGCGGTATGGCTGATGACCCAAAGCCACACTCCCAGCGCCTTTCATTCTCTGCAGGGGGGGGGTGGGAGTTGGCGTTAGTTCACTACTTCACTGCCATTCCTATTGTGCATCTCTCTAATTCCTGCACTACCAGTGCAAATGCCAGCAAGCCAACATTCCGGCATTGACAGATGCTTGTTATATGTGACTTTTAAGTGGCAAAAGTTTTTGTATACTATCCGAATTATAGTTCTTTTTTGTCCTTCTTAAAGGAGAACTGTAATTATCCCAGATCACCCACTCCTGCAAGCCTTACCCCCGATTAAGGGTTTTGCAAATAAAGCTGCCTGTTCTGTCAGTTTCCATTTACTTTAATTTTTGAAAAGTCCGGCGTTCGCCAAAATGGCGCATGCTCTGTAGCTTCATTTCATGATAAAATGCGGTGCCTCGGTGCTCAGCTCCAATACACCTGACAGAACAGGGAGCTTTGTTTGCAGAACCCTTAAATTGGGGGTAAGTCTTGAAGGGGTGGGTGATTTGGGATAATTACAGTTCTCCTTTAATACTTCAGATATTTATTTGAGGAATGCCTGTGAACATGATAGAGAAGCAGTGATCTGTTAGTCAGTTGTTAAATTTAAGGTTTGCACACACAAACTCGTCTTCTCTCATGCATTCTCCCTCTAGTACGCAATGAGACCAGAGAGAGACTAAGCCTACGTATGACTGTCTTGTGATGATGGGATGTACTGTCTATGAATATAGTTTGTCCATGACAATTCGAGTTGAGGGTGTTATTAAAACAACACTGATGCTTTTAACTACTGTTGGTCTGTTTGGGGGTGAGTAGCATGCTCCTGCATTGTACTGTAGTGCCATTTGCCCAGTTTTTGGTCCCAGAGGGCAGCGCAACACTGTTTTTGTTTTCCAATTGTTTAACCAGCTGAGACACACTAAGCTGAAAGCTTGTTTACAGGTGCAACCTGGGAGCACAGGGAAGTTAAGTGACTTGCTCAGGGTCACACAGTATGCAATTGCCTAGCAATGGCTGACTGCAGCAGACAGGGTGAACAATCGGATGTTTCTGTCGTCCCATGTCCCAGTAAGAAGGGATCACAACACAAGTAGTCTTTGCCGCCCATACACGTATGCTGGGACCTATTTGGGGAAAAATAAGAAACACACAGATGGCGAATATCCATGAGTCTGGTGGATGGTGGGTGAGTGACTGTGGCTTTATGGAAGAACTATTCAAGAAGATGAAGATTTACAGTTAGTAGCTTTCATGTCTTAACCCTTTCTGTCAGTCTCCTCCATAGAGCCACATTCTTTGGTTGTGTGACCAGCAGTAGCAATTCCTGGATTGGGAGGTTGGAGACAAACAGAGATCATGAAGAAAGCAATTACTGTAGTACAGCCAACCCAAAACCTGCATTTTCCCTGGACTGTACATCAAGGGCAAATGACTGGGCAGGGGGGCCAGCAAAAGGGTTATGACCAGAGTAGAAAGAGCACAAAAATATAAGAAAATATGAATACCATTTCAGGTTGCAGCCTTGCATATTTCTGCACTAGGGGCCATTCTCAGGGCAGCCACAGAAGTGTCCATTTTTGGAGTGACATGAACTCTTACAGCGCCTTCCAGTTTCTTCCCTGCCAGGGAATATAAGTGCAGGGTGCAAATGGCATACCTGTTAGACTCCTTTAAAGGGGTGGGGGTTATTGCCAAAATTTACATTTGCCAGAAATTTAAAATAAGAAACCGCAGATCTTCATTAAGCATTATGCCAAAATTCTAATTTCTTTTTTTTATTTTTAAAGTTACTGGCCATAAAAGTTTGCTTGAGAGGGAGGAGCTGCGATGCATTTATATTAGGAAGTTTTGATAAACCTTGGGGTTGAATGACAAACAGTAGGCCAGTTAAGTGTTACTACTATTGGAGAATGTCTTTTTTTGTTTTTTGTTATACTGGAAGATGAGTGCAAGGCAGCTGCTCCTCCATGTGCCCTAGTGAGTGCTGGAGCTGCTGTGCCAGTCACCCAACCTGACTTTAATATAAAGGTATTTGGGTGCTGTGGGGAGGGATGTGGGAGCTAGTGAGTGTGTTGCATGGGGGGTACCTTTTGGAATATATGTATGGTTGGCGGCATTGTAGCTTGTGTGGGAGCTTACGTAGCACGTAACAACAGTGACAAAATCAACAAACGACTGGTCATTGTAATGGTTGTGCAGAACCCCAGCATAGCTTCTTCCAGGTCTTGCACCCCTCCCGAAACACCTCAGCCTTGGAGGTGATTATAATAAATTCTGGGGTGCAGGGCCGCAGCCCACTGCAGAAAAAAACACTTAGGTTCTTGGATGTATAACAGTGCGGATCAGGTCACAGCCGACATTGCGCTAATGCTAAAGCCAGTCAGCAGATTTTCTGCTCTAACCAGCTTGGAGGAACCTGGAACTTATCATTTACTAGGGTGGAGTACGTTACAATAAATTGAGGTTACCTATTTATTATAAGGAGGAGCTGCTTATACATTAAAAAGTAGATAATGACCGTGTCAGTGGGCTTGTGGGGTGGGGGGGTACAGGGTCCGATGCTAGGATCAGATGCCAGATTTAGACCTGCATTAACCTATTATCTGACTGTCATAGATCAGGTTGGAGTTTAGGATATCTGAGCAATCCTACCAAGGACAGGTTAGTATGAAACTCCAAGAACACCTTCTGCAAGAACTTTGGGTGTCTACGGAGTGCCACCATATCATTGTGGAATATCCAGTGTTGGGGATCAGTCACCAGGAATTGTAGCTGTAAGACTCTGTGAGCTAAGGTGCTGGCTACAAGGAAAATAGTTTGCCATGTGAGAAATTTCAATTTGTATAACTCAGAAGGGTGACGGGACAGCTTTTCTAGTTCCAGATTGCGGTCCCAGTAAGCTACTGATTTCTTCAATGGCAGCACGAAGAGCAGTGTCCCTCTTGAGTAGCCTCTTGAAGATAGACAGTTATGCCATTGGAAGAACACTCACCAACTTGTGATATGCCGAGACGGACATGGATTTTGAAGGACAAATACTATTAGCCAGATTCAGAGATGACCAAAAGCTGTTCCAGAACCTCATCAAAAGGGCCAATGAAGGGATCAAGGGATTTGTTTTGCATATTAGATTTTTATTATTTTTCACTTAGTGCTATAGACCTTTCCTGTGGTCTTTTTTTTTTTTTTTTGCCAGTGAGATCTGAAACACTTATGTGTATACACCAAATCTTTTGACCTCTGCACACCAGAGACTAAGTCTGGAGATGTGGAGGCCAAAAGTTTGTATTCAGAAGCTGACTGGTACTGGATCAGGGGTCTGGACCTCACTGGGAGACTCACTGGTCTCTGAACAGTCATCTGGTGCATCAGCAGATACTATACTTGCCTTGCCCAGCAATGCACTATCAAGATCATTTAACCCCCAACTGGACTTCACTTGAGGAGGACTCACTGAACTAGAGGGATTGGCAGGACTGTGTAATGAAACTGACCTGACTATTGCAGCCTGAATGCATCCCACCAGAAAGCTCTGTACTCATGATACGTGGAGCAGTAGAGCAGCAGTTTTACATTGTAGCAGGATGAAGAAAGTCCCGTCTTAGAAATGTCTCAATTATATTTCCGTTTTTCATGGTAAAAGTGGTAAAATCATGGAATCCTGCTTCGTTTGTGGATTTTGAATTTTTTCACCAGTGCCTTACGTATATCGCATGTCACTATATGGAATTCCCCAAGATCTCGGCATCTTAAAATGAATGCTGCTCTGCTACGCATTCTTCCTGCTCAGCTGCTTACAGAATCAGTAAGGAGACTGCCTACGCTGCTTCATTGTAACCACCCGTGCATCAGCTCAACCACCCATGCTTGCCTCTTACCTTTCCATCAGCTGAGGATGCTCTGCATCCTGAAAGCACAGTTTTCATTTAGTATGTGCCTAAACCTCTTTTCTTACACCAAAAAAAAAAAAAAGAAAAGTGTAAGCACACTCTGGGAATTAGATTATGCAACAGGGTTGGGGGTGTCTGATTTAAAGTTTAACTGCTCCTGCATCTAACCTGCCCATTCTGTCAGCTGATGTGACTGCTCACCAACCGAAAAGTAATGTTTTTGTGTAGAAAAAGTATATGCATAAACGTTTTTACACTAGATTATCTAAAAACAACAACAAAAGAAGTATCAGCCCCTCGGAGAATTGGGCTGGTAGTAGGCGTGGGGTGTCAGGCTTGAATTTTAACAGCTCTGTGTCTAACCATTTGATCAGCTGATGCAACTGCTGTCCATCTGGACAGTAACCTTTGTCTTGGAAAAAAAGTAGGTGCCCTAAGCAAGACCACAGGCAGCATGGATTCACGTTTTGGGGGGGCATGCCAGGCCAGCTCTGATTGATTTCTTTGACATGGTGACCAGGTAGTAGATTGAGGAGGGCAGTGCACTTGGTCTGTTTGGTCTTTAGCAAAGCCTTCGACACTATGCCACACAGGCAACTAATAAAGAAATTGAGCAGCCTAGCGGTGGGATCCGAAGTGGTGAATGTGTTCGAAACTGGTTAACGGAGACAGAAGACAGACAGTGGTGGTTAAGGGCACGCACTCTAATGATTGGAGAGTGACCAGTGAGGTGCTGTCAGGCTCAGTACTGGGACTGATCATTTTTCAGTGTCTTTATAAGTGACATTGCAGAAGAACTGGAAGGGAAGGCATTCCTTTTGGCAGATGATTCCAAATTCTGGGACAGGGTGGACACTCAGGAGGGGGTAGAGAGACTCTGCATGAATTCTGGAAAACTCAAGGACTAGTCAAGAGCATGGCAGTCAAGTTTCAGTGCCAGAAGGTGAACAACTGTGTACCTAGGGCATAGGAACTCCAGGAGTGGAGTTTAGGATGGGGGGGGGGGGCTACTAACAGTCACTGAACAGGAAAGGGACCTTGGGGTTATCATTACTGAGGACCTCAAAGTGGTAGAGCAGTGTGACAAAGCATTGGATAGGGCTAGTGGGATGCTGGGGTACATAAGAAGGGGTATTTCCAGCAGGATAAGGGAAGTGGTGTTGCTACTGTATTGCTCACTAGTGAGACCCCACTTGGAGTACTGTCTAGATCTTGCTTTGAGAGGGCTCTTGCAGTAGGTAATCACCTTGAGGACTGCACCCCCTGGCATCAGAACCACACGGAAACTTTAGCCAGCAGTGTCTAACAGGGGACTGCCCACCCAACGTCACGTGACCAGCGTCAGCGTGGCCCTATATAGTGGGCAATCCCCACGTCCACCTTCTAGTTCTTTCCCATCATCGACCTGATTAGTCAGACCTCGTGGAGATCGTATGCTGCATTTAGACCACTCTTTGGATGAGTATCTGTTTCTTTTTTCTTCAAGTACTTACTGTAATTTGTGCATGTCGTCATCTATCGTCGAGCACAAGAACAAGTGTGCTTCGTGCAGCACGCAACTACTGTACAAGGATTCCCAGTCCCTCTGCCTCTTCTACCTAGGCACAGAGTACAGGGTTGGGGACTGTGAGGCCTGTGCCAGTTTCAACCAGGCCACATGGAAGTGCTGCCAACAGGCCCTCGGGGCTCACCTTTTGAAGCAATGGCCACCATGAAGAAGAAGCTCCAAAAATTATGTAGCGCTTCCACCTTACCCACATAATCCAGGCATGAGAAGAAGAAGGAGAAACATTGGGAGTATGGCAGGTTCCCCTCTTGCCCAAGGCTGCCTGCGGGCCCCTCGGATGAGCGGTGGTCTTCTTCCTCCAGGCAGTCGGCCGCTGTGACCCAGCCTGCCCCGCCTATGGAGCAGTCTTTGGGCCCCCGCTGTCACTGGTTCTGGTGGCTGCGGGCACCTAGGCTGAGGCCTTGGCCGCGTTGAGAGGGTCTGCTGTGCTGAGTGGAGCCATTAAGTCACTCATCTTATCTCCCGACAAGTGCCCTGCTCAGGCTGTGGTGTTGGGCTCCGGAGACACCGGAGCCATCCTGGCTTTGACTGATAAGTTGGGCATCAACCTGCCAATGTCCACACGGTCATCTTGGTCAATATGTCGGATGCTGGTTCTACTGATGTCCGCCCGACCGACCTGGTATCAGGCCCGACAACTCCCAGATGCCGGACTTCTCTCAGCCTGCCCCGGAGGATCCTCCTCTATGGGCCTCGCCCTCCTCACCACTAGATGTGTGCACCCCCCGCTCTCCCCTATTGACAGGGAGTTGGGGGATGAGGGGCTTCTGCCAGGTGTTTGTTTTTCCCTGAGCTTCCTTCCGGACCTAGGTTTGGGAGCTGGTTCTAACCCGGATGGTTCCCAGCCCCCCCCCCACCCTACCATTGGGGTCTTTCCTGCTGCCCCCAAGCTTGCCGCCGGCAGGTCCCCCATCAGACCTGACTTGTCCAGGACCCTCAGGCTTCAGTGTCCCCAGTGTCTGCCTTCGGGGCCTATGGCCTCACTGTCAGGTCCTCAGACGGGCTTACCTCTGTCGGGCCCACCGTCGGCCCCTCCATCGGGGTACCTCCCATCGGGATACCTACCATTGGGTTACCCGACACCTCAGGCTCCAGGGTATAACCCACCTGGTTAACCCCCCCCCCCCCCGTCCATCCGGGGTTTCATACGCCAGGGTACGCTCCTGCCTACCTTCCACCGGGATACCTGTCGACACACTATCATGCGCCAGGCTTCCCAATGTCAGGTTTTGCCCCGGGCTTATCAGCCTCCTCTGCCTCTGTAGCCTCAGGCCCCAGTAAATTTCAGATCTATTCTGCAATCATGGTGGTCGGAAACTAAGACACAGCTTGTGTTTGAGCTGGACAGACGTCAGCATCCTAGGGAGCCCCCTAGGAGCACAGATGGGCAGCCAACGAGACAGATAGCGGCTCGTCCACATCACCTGGTGCTGGCCCCTTTGAAGGAGTCGATGCCGGCAGGCCACACAAAAAGTTGACGCCTGGGCATCAGGATCCGGTTCTCCCTGATCCCCGGTCACTGGATCAAGATTCTGACTTGAACTGTTCCTCGTCAGCAGGGTCAGGCTTTGAAACCCCGCCTATTGAAGAGCCCCAACCAAAGGAACCCCCGTCACCACCGGAGGACCCGTCTTTTGCAGACCTACTCAAAATTGCAGAAGTCTAATGGAAATCGGTTGCCCAGAACCGAATGGCAACGCTTAGCAGAGCACCTGGATATACAGGAGACACCCCGGCGCCATCCCCCCAGCCACAGCCACATGAGGATCTGGCATCGACTGTTTGGATGATGCCATCCTCAATCCCAGCGGTTGCCAAGAAGGACCTACCATACACCAAAGGGGAAGGATCACCTCAACATTCACCCGAAGGCCGATTCGGTTATCATAGCAGCAGGATCTCTCCAATCTCACCAAAAGGATTCCTTTCCAGCCTCCTCCTCCCTCCCAGACTCTGATCATGGATGTGTCAGGGATGGGGGTGGGGTGCTCACCTGAGGCACCACAAAACTCAGGGCATGTGGTCTCAGGCAGAGCTTCATCATCACATAAACATGTTGGAGATGAGGGCGGTGCTGTATGCCCTCCAGACCTTCCAGCACCAGCTGCACCAGGGCACGCTGTTGGTCCAGTCAGGCAACATGTGTGTAGTCTGGTATCACAACAAACAAGGAGGCACCCGCTTATACCCCCTTTGCAGTGAGGCGATGCTGGTATGAAATTGAGCAGTTTTGCATCGGATCCACCTCGCTGTAGTTCATGTGCCAGACATTCAAAATGTCCTAGCAGACAGTCTCAGCCACACCAGAGTAAGAGTCCATGAATGAGAGCTCAAGCAAGAGGTGGTTGACCACATCTTCGATCTGTGGGGATCAGCCAGAACTAGAGCTGTTCACCTCCACATACAACACAAAACTACCCAGGTTTTGTTTGCTCACTCCAGGGCATGGTGCTTTCTGGCGAGACGTGCTAACTCTGCTGGACAGGAAGGTTCTTGTATGCCTTCCCTTCTCTTCTCTCCGGTTCTGCAGAGGGTGCTGCTCAAACTTTGGGCGGAAGGGGCCCATATGGTTCTGCTTGCCCCTTTTTGGCCATGCCAGGTCTGGTTTCTGCTCCTTCAGCAGCTAGCAGTGGAGCCTGCAGTTCCCCTGCCTCTCTGCAACGACCTCCTGACCTAGGAGGAGGGGCATTCTGGTCCATCCAGGGCTGAAATCCCTTCACCTTCATGCTTGGCACCTCTGGACATAGCCGCTTCATGCTTTGGAGTATCCTCCAGGTTGGCGCAAGTTCTCGTCGAGGTCAGAAAGCTGTTGATGAGAATGGCTTATGCTATGAAATGGAAATGTTTTTCCATTTGGGCCACTTTGAAGCTTTGGGACCCGTTCTCGTGCCCTGTTCCGGCGGTCATGGAGTATCTCCTGCACCTCTATAATTTGGGCCTTGGCTATACTTCCTTGAAGGTCCATTTGTCAGCTGTCTCTGCCTACCGTACAATAGTGGATGGCAGGACAGTAGCCAGTTGGAAGTTTCCAAGACATTCCTGAAAGGGATTCTGCTTCCCAAACCCCTGGTGCGCAGTCCTGTGCCACCATGGGATTTGAATTTTTTTCTGGAAATGTTGACACTGCCTCCTTTTGAGTCAGCTGGTTCCAGTGACATGTGCTATTTATCACGGAAAGCACTTTTCTCAATATCAGTTACTTCAGCTCGAAGGATTTCTGTGCTTCAGGCCCTAATGTGTAAGGAGCCTTATTTGATTTTTCATAGAGACCAGGTGGCTCTTCATACCAACCCTAAATTCTTACCCAAAGTGGTCTCTAAATTTTAGACTAAGCCAGTCGAATCAACTCCCCGTGTATTACCCTGAGCATTCCAATTGGGGAGAGCCGATTGCTCATACCTTAGATGTTCACAGAATCTTGCGATCTGTCTTCGAGGGTGGAGCTCTTGCAGTAGGTGATACCATTAGGACTGAAGCTGGCAGGCTTCGGGACCCCACGGAAAACTTGTAGCTAGCAGTCTGAGACAGGGGACCTCCCCCAATGTTGGCTCCGCCTGACTTCCTACGTGGTATAAAGGGGGCAGTCCCCTGGGGCCACCCAGTTCTTTTCCTGCCATCAACCCACGTAGTTCAGCTCCACGGATGCCTCTCTGTGCAGACGACAGCTTTGAATGCCAGATAAGTCATTTTCCTTTTTGAAATTAGTATAAATCTTCCTAACACCTCGTTTATATTGTCACCCTCACCATTGTGGCGAAAATCTAAGTGTGCCTGTGGGAAGCAGATTCCGGCAAAAGACGGCCAAGCGACCTGCCTTATCTGCCTAGGCCCAGAACACCAGCCTGACTCCTGCGGCCACTGCCAGAAGTTCAGTCGAAAGACGCGTGCCAGGAGAGCCCACGCCTTGAAAACCTTCCTCCTAGAGAAAAAGCTTGCGGCCATGCAGCGAGGTTCGGGGGCCAGCTCATCCTCTCTCGCTAGAGAATCCCCTTCCAAAGATAAGGATAAGGCCTCAGGGGGAAGCATCACAAGGAGAAAGATCGGGTCAGGTCTGAATCCCGCCATCTGTCGCCAGCCAAACAGGTGTCGTCGTCTTCTTCTTCCAAAACATCGGGTTCAGTCCCAGCAACCGACTCTTCCCGCTCTTCTAAGTCTGCTCCCCCCGTCAGGGTCGCCACCGGGAGTCGGCATCAGCAGGACATCACTCTTCTTCCCTGGCTCATCGACCTCATAAAATCACAGGGTCGACCCAGGAAAGCCTGCCCAGGGCTCTGGACAGGCCTAGATCCTCTGAGAAGAGGAAACATTCTGAGGAACATTCTGGTAGGCAAGGGAGCGCCCGGGCTCGGACATCTCCCTCCCAGGCTAAGGTGTGCCCTCCGCCAGACGTCCGCCCACCTAGCCACTCGCCTACCAGACGATCCACTTCCCGACGACGGACACGGGGTGGTCGCCGGATGAGGATCATCTATCGGCCCCTCCACCTACAGGCCAGACGCCAGCTGACACCAGTCGCCGGCCTTCGGACGCTGGCCTACTGGACCTGACACCTGCCACGCCAGTAGAGGTGCCTGATCCCCAGACGCCCGTTCCCAAGGACCCGATGCCGGCTCCAGCGGTTGTCCCAGTGATGGATATAGATAATTTATTTACCACCTGGTGGAATACTATCAAGGGGGACCTTCTATACAGACCACCGGACAAGGTCCCTACTCCACCTCCTATGGGTCCTCCTCCTCCTGCCCCAGACAAGGGCCAACCGGATGAGCACCCAACTCCACGTCCGAAGGGGAAGCAAAAGACATGGTCTCCATCCCCGTCTCCTTCATTCCCCCCCCATCCATACATCCTCCTCAGACGAGGCAGGTGTCGACTCGGACTCTTCAGAGGACAGGTTCCTGCCTCCTTCACCAAGACCCAGGGACTCCACGGTCCCCTTCGGATGATCCCTCATTCCTAGACATCATGAGGCACATCCAGACTATTTACAAATGGGATACCAAGGCTCTAGACCCAGAACGGAAACGTCTAGCTAATTTCCTGGGAGAAAAGGATCCAAAGCCCTTGGTCATCCCACCATCCGTAGAGCCCTTCCAGGACGTTACTCACCTTACTTGGCGTACACCATCATCTATCCCGGCAGTTCCGAGGAAGGCTGACAGACTCTACAAGCCTTCCAAATAGGAACCATTCCTGGCGGAACAACCTAAGGCTAATTCACTAGTCCTTACAGCTGCCCACGGACGGGGGGCCCAACGGAAGCATCTAAGCTCCCAGCCCTCAGACCCCATCTCGAAGAAACTGGACAGCTAGGGCCGAAAGGTTTTTTCCTTGGCTACCGGGTCCACCAGGTCACTGAATTTCATGACCCACATGCTCTCCTACCAACAATCCCTGTGGAGAAAGACCCGTGGATTTGGTAGAGACTCTCCCTGACTCTAACTCCATACAGGAGATTTTGGCCTGTGCTCAGTCGGGCCTGGATGTGGACAAGCATGCCCTCCGGTGGTGTTATGACGCCGTTGATATGGCCTCCAGGGTGCGGCATCAGGCATATGCATGAGACGGCAGTCCTGACTCAGACTTATTGGTTTCCAGCAAGATCTTCAGGACTCTATCCTGGATTCTTCCTTTCAGGGCCTGGTCTTGTTCGTCCCCGAGGTGGAGAAGATGGTGAAACAACTGCAGGAATTGGGGAGAGCGGTGTCGGACGTACACTGGATATACAAATCCCAACCCTAAACAACTCGTCGACTTTTTTCGTCAGCGTCAGACCAAAGGACAAACCGGCAAGCAATCCCAAAGAAAAGGATTTAAGAGACAGGGTAACCCTGCCCCTCAAGGTTCCCAGGGCCCAAAACAGCCTAAAGCTCCCAGGGCCCAGGCCCCTCCCACCCCCTCTACCTGACTCCCATTGCTGCCCTCCTCCTCTCGGGGACAGGCAAAATGAGCAGGTAGGAGGGCGGCTTGCGTTTTACCCGCCCGAGTGCTCCAGTATCACTACCGACCAATGGGTACTGGATACCGTTCAGGTAGGGCACTCAATAGAATTCTCCTCTGTCCCACCGGACAACCCCCCCCCCATGTCCCATTGTCCACCACAGCATGTCTCCTCTTGGAAGGAGAGATCCAACAGCTCCTAGACAAAAGAGCGAGTCAAAGGGTCCCACCAACCCAGAGAGGGACAGGTTTCTACTCCCGCTTCTTTCTCGTCCAAAAGAAGACAGGAGACCTTCGTCCCATTCTGGACCTCAGCCAGCTCAACCTCTCAGTGAAATACCAGAGGTTCCGCATGGTCACCCTGGGATCCCTCTTCCCCCTGCTCCAGCAAGGAGACTGGCTATGCTCTCTAGATATGCAGGACGCCTACCTGCACATCAAGGTCCTGAAGACCCACATCCGATTTCTGCAGTTCTGTTTCAGAGACGAGCATTACCAATTCAGGGTTCTGTCCTCCGGCCTCTCGTCAGCACCCAGGGTATTTACCAAGTGCCTAGCGGTGGTAGCAGCGTCTCTCCACAGGAGAGGGCTCTTTGTCTACCCCTACCTGGACGATTGGCTCCTCTCCGCTCAGTCAGAGGAGGAGTTTCTAATTTGCCCTAAAAGAAATGCTGGCTCTGTTTTCGTCCCTGGGCATCACAGTCAACTGGCTGAAGTCACACCCCTGGCCGATGCAGCGGCTGCAGTTCATAGGAGCCATCCTGGACACCGAACAGGGGAGGTCTTCTCTGCCCCCGGACAGAGCAGAACGCCTTCAGGGGTTAGCTGAAAGCCTCCAAAGAAACCACTTCTCCCCTGCGCGGGTGGTCCTGCAGCTGCTGGGTCATATGGCAGCGGCCATTGCCACAGTTCCCTTAGCCAGGCTCCACATGAAGGCACTGCAGTGGCACCTCAGGGTACAGTGGGACCAGTTGGTGGACGATTTGGATCTCCAAATCCGGATCTCTTGAGCAATTCATCGTTCTCTGGAATGGTGGCTCTACATGGACAATCTGAGCGATGGCGTTCCTTTCCGCAGACCTCGACCACTTCAGACCCTGACCACAGATGCCTCTCTGTCAGGGTGGGGGGCTCATCTAGGGGATCACAGGACCCGGGGTCCTGGTCTGTCACCGAGCACTCTCTTCATATCAACATCCTGGAAATGAGAGTGGTGCTGTATGCACTCTTGGCATTCAGAGACCAGCTTCTGCTGGGTCCTCTTCCGGTGCAGACAGATAACACACCCTTCGTCTTCTACATCAACAAACAAGGGGGAACTCACACGTACCCCTTTGCAGAGAAGCCACGAGAGTGTGGGACTGGGCAGTAGAACACAGTTCACTTGCCAGGGGTCCAGAACATTCTCGCCGACAGTCTCAGTCATTCTTCCTCTCAGAATCACGAGTGGGAATTGCTCCAAGATGTCACAGATGACCTCTTTGACAGATGGGGCCAACCAGAGTTGGACCTCTTTGCGTCCCCGTGTAATGCCAAACTGCACAATTTCTGCTTGCTCGCTCCAGGGCCTGGTGTTTTCTGGCAAGACACATTGTCCCTCTCCTGGACAGGGAAGTTCCTTTATGCCTTCTTTCCTTTTCCTCTCATTCAGAGAGTACTGCTCAAATTGCAGTCAGAGGCAGCCAGAATGGTTCTGGTGACTCCTCTATGGCCTCGTCAAATTTGGTATCTGCTGCTCCAGCAACTGTCTCTGGAACCTCCAGTTCAGTTGCCACTCTCCACTCGCTGTCTCAGGAACAGGAGACTCTCGTCCATCCTGCTGTTTGCTCTCTTCACTTGCATGCTTGGCTCCTGCAGTCCTTGCGGAACAGAGATAAGGAGTGTCAGGCAGAGTGGCTGAAATTCTGATGGCAGCCAGGAAGCTTTCTACCAGAACCACGTACGCTCTGAAATGGAAACGCTTCTGCTTGTGGGCGTCTTCCCATTCTCTAGATCCCTTGGGTTGCCCAGTCAGGCACGTGGTAGAGTATCTCTGACACCTTTTGGACTCAGGGTTGAGTTACTCCTCAATCAAGGTGCATATGTGTGCGGTCTCCACATATCATAACCCAATTGGAGACAAAACTCTGGCCCAGCTGAATGCCTGCAAGACTTTTCTTCAAGGGGTATTACACATCAGACCTTCCAAGAGGGACATCGTTCCTCCTTGGGACCTCCTCTTTGTTCTGGAGAAACTCACACTTCCTCCCTTTGAACCAGCAGCCTTATGCGAGCTGGACTTCCTCTCTTGGAAGACTCTCCTCTTGGTGGCCATCACCTTCACTCAAAGGGTTTCGGAACTCCAGGCTCTGACGTGTAAGGAACCATACATAGTCTTTCACAGAGCAGGGTGAACCTGCGCACAAACCCCAAATTTATGCCGAAGGTGGTATCTGTACTGTCCCTTAACCTGGATATCAACCTTCCAGTATACTACCCTAACTCTTCCAACCAGGGTGAAGCACTGTTGCACACCCTTGATGTTCATCGCATTTTGTGATATTATCTCCACAGGACTCGCTCCTCTAGGAAATCAGACCAGTTGTTCGTTTCTTTCATGAAGCGAATGTTAGGAGCTCCTGTCGCCAAGCAGACATTAGCCTGTTGGCTAGTGCATTGCATTACGTTCTGTCAGCACCATGACAGACCTCTTCCGGGTGCTGTTAGGGGTCATTCCACCAGAGTGGTGGCATCTTCATTTGCGGCCCTGAAGAACATTTCTTCAGCCGATATTTGTACTGCTGCCACGTGGTCCTCCGTCCACACCTTCATCAGGCATTACAGCCTGGACATCGCTTCCAGAAGGAGAGCAGGTTTCGGACTAGCAGTCCTGCAAGGCCTTCTCTTGTAGATGTCTGCTCCATCTTCCTATATATGCCCATCCGCCCTATCAGACCTGGGCCTATCCTTCGGTACTGCTTGGGACTCAATCCTAATGGTATTACCTGCTGCAAGAGCTCCACCCTCGAAGGCAGATAGTACAGTTATGTAATAACTTACTGTAACAGTAGATCTTCAAGAATAGCTCTTGCAGCAGGTGGCTTTCCCACCCTCCTTTCCCTGGATAGCTTAGGGGATTATTATCATTATTATTCTTGGTTTCCATCCAACCAAGATGCAGAATTTTTGCTACCTGGTTCTCCAAATTCTATCTAGCCGGGTCTCCGGTGGGAGAACTGGGGTGGCACCAGGGGACCACCCCCTTTATACCACGTAGGACATCAGGTGGAGCCAACATTGGGGGCTGTCCCCTGCCTCAGACTGCTAGCTACAAGTTTTCCATGGGGTCCTGACATCTGCCGGCTTCAGTCCTAATGGTATTACCTGCTGCAAGAGCTCCTCTCGAAGATCTACTGTACTTTAAGTTCTTACGTAACTGTACTTTATTATACTAACAGGACAAAGTCTGTCTGAAAAACGGATCCACTTTTCATTTCTTTCACACCCAAGAGAGAAAGGGTGGCAGTTTCCAAACAGTGCCTATCTAAGTGGTTGGCAAACTGTATTATTTTCTGTTACTATAAGTATGGTAAGACCCTCCCGGGGGAGGTTAAGGTGCATTCCACCAGGAGTATGGCTGCCTCTATTGTTTATTTCAGAAATGTGTCAGCCGCTGACATTTGCACCGTGGCTACCTGGAGTTCAGTCCACACTTTCACAAAGCATTACAGTATGGACATTGCTTCTAGGCGCAGGGCAGGTTTCGGCCTAGTTGTGCTTCAGGGTCTCCTGTCCTAATTTCTCTGCCTTAAGCAGCTTTATTCCTGCCTCCCATGTTTCAGTTTCTTCTGATTCACACTGATTGGGACTCAGTCCTCAAGGTGATTACCTATTGCAAGAGCTCTCTTGAAGTAAGATAGTACAGTTACGTAAGAACTTACCATAACAGTAGATCTTCGAGAGAGTCTCTTGCAGTAGGTAACCTTTTTCCCTCCCTCCATCCCCCTAATGTCTTTATTTTTCTGCTCTTTCTTTATGGGCTCATTCTGGGCTCAAGGAGCCTCTTGTCCATTCTCCTGTCGCGCCTCCTCTGAGGTCTACTGCGGGAGAACTGGAAGGCGGGTGTGGGTACCACCCACTATATAGGGTCATGCTGACGTCGGTCACGTGACATCAGGTGGGCAGTCCCCCATCAGACACTGCTTGCTAAGGTTTCCATGTGGTCCTGATGCCAGAGGTGCAGTCTTCAAAGTGGTTACCTACTGCAAGAGTCTCTCTCGAAGATCTACTGTTATGGTAAGTTCTTAGGTAACTGTACTTTTTGGAGGCCACACCTCAGAAAGGACATAGACAGGGTGGAGGCAGTGCAGAGGAGGGCTACTAAAACAGTGCCAGAGTTGTACCAAAAGCCCTATGAGGAGACACTGAGGGATCTCAACATGTGCACCCTGGCAGAGAGGAAAGCAAGGGGACATGATAGAGACCTACAGGTACCTCACAGGGGTGAACAGAATGCATGAGGGGAGTCTCCATCAAATGAGAAAGAGCACAAGGATGAGGTGGAGGTGGCTAGTGGCCAAAGAGACAGGGCACACATCCTTCTACTCAGACTTTTAACAAAACTGTTACTGTAAGAAGTTTAACCTTTATTTTATACTCCTTTATTTAGATAATTGTCAGTGAAGGCTTAAAGAGCTGCTGACACCTGAAAGAAAACTTTGAAAAACATAATATTTAGGTACAATTTACCTTGCATTCCATATGTATTCAATAGATTTCTCCTCCCCATTACTCAGTACTAAGAAATTTGCATGGAAACATGCTCTTATATCCATTAGAGTTCATCTGCCTCTTTAGCTTACTCCCTACTTCATGTCATAGTCCTCTTTTGTGACATCACAATCTGTTGCCATGGGAGAAATTGTGATGTCACACGTAGAGAATTAAGACATCAGGTAGGGAGAAAGCAATAGGAATAGATTAACTCTTCAGCAGCAAAGATCCCATTTTCATGCAAAGGGACTCAGTAATAAATAATGGGGAGGAGAAATACAAAACTAATGTGAAATATAAGCTGAACTGTCTAAATATTATGTTTTGTTAAGCTGTCCTAATGGCATCAGCTGCTCTTTATGATTGTGACCTACCTGTAGTGGAATAAGTTGAATCCAATACAGGGAAACCTCACCAAACTGCAGTGCTTGAGTTGGACAAGGGGAAACGGGTGGGGAGGCTGAGTCACCAAACAGCACTGTGCTGAAGGCAATGAATGAACTTTTTTTTTTTAAATTAATATACTTTTTTGATTTTAATTACCAAGAAATACAAAACACAGTGAATGACAGAGATGTACATAATACATGAAAAACACATGCAGGATTTCCCCAAAACTACTTACATATGGTTAGAAATTAATTCAAGTTAGGTTGTTTAGTAGAGTGGCAGTTACCAACAGCAGACATCTAGTTTGCAAGGTAAGTCCTGTGTAAATGATATTCAAGTCCTCCAAGGAATATTTTGACAGATTGTTATTGATCAGTTAGTTATCCTGAAGGGGCATCTTCCTGTTGAAGTGAATATAAAGTTAATAGCTTGCCCAGGCATTTTTAAATGACTTCACTGTTATTCAAACTAGCAATCGTCTTGTCCGTTCTAAGGTTCAGTAGTAAATCCGATACCATTCTTGATAATTAATCCTATCTTGATCAAGCCAGTGTTTTAATGTAACCCTTTTAGCCAAAGCAGCTATGATTGCTATGTAGAATTTTCCCTCATTTTCAAGCATTCTGCCCACGTCGCCCATGATACAGATTTCTGGCGTGAAGAGTTCCTCTAAGCCCAGAAAGGGAACAGCTTTGGATTTACTATCCAGCCCTGAAGGCTGGGCTAGATCCCATGTTCATAGGATATGCAATAGTGATCCTGTCTCTTTGCCACTCTTCAGTCATACATCTGAGGAGAGTACCCATTTTGTTCAGTTTCACTGGCATGAAAGAAAGATGATTAAAATATTAAATTATATAAGCTTTGCTTTATTATTCTTTGTATAGAGATATACAATAGACCACACCTACTCCCATTTGAAATTATCTTCTGGGAATTATGTTTGCCAGTACTGACACAACCATTCGGCTTTATATGGCGAGTTGTTAAATATGAACTGATTTAGGGATGCTGTAGAATGTGGAAGGGTAGCTGTCATTCCCAGCTTATCATGTCAGTGCTGTTGTTAGTCCAGGGTGGTGGGCCCATGTGCTTAGCCACCACTATAAATATGAAGATATGTCCATCTTCAATCCAATGTTTATTTTTAAAAGTTCTGTAGGGTATGGGTTGATCTACAACCATGAAATCTGTTATAGACCGTGAAGGTGATGCCCCCCAGATGGACAGTTTAATAACTTTGTCCTGTATCCTAAAGTCAAGATTATGATATACATTCGGAGTTTTGCTTGTGTTGTTAATGATTTTGAGGAGTCTGCACATCTGGGTGTATACTTGGTGTGTTTTTAAGTTTGGTTGGTAGTTTCTAGAAGGGTGCATATGCCAGTGATGTTAATGATGTATCAAATTCATCACATAACTGATTTTCAGTCAAGAGCCACAACAGAGTATAAGGCTGTTGATTTATCTTCTGAGGGGGAATGAGCCATTTTACTAACCAAGGCGACTGGTTTTCAGTTTTTCCAGAAAACCCGGTAAAATTCCAGAATTTGGACTGCCTGCCCACCAGTAAAAACAAAGAATGTCACAGAATTTGGCATTTTATACCAGATCAGTAAATCTACAAAACATGTACTTTTCTTATAATTGCTTCCTGTACTATTTTCAGTTTGCTTCATTTAATACTCTGTGTATTAAGCCTTCTTTTATTCTGGTTATTTATATAGATACTAAAAGAATGCCAGAATCCCGGTAAAATCCGGAAACTGTATTCACATTTTATTGGTGCAATTCCTGGAATTTCAAGTCTGGAAAACAAAAAACACCATAAATCAGTGGCCTGGGTTAATAACTTGCTTGCATGAGATGCAAAGTAATAAATAGTGAAGTGGAGGAGCCATAATCACCCCCGAGGTGTAGGCCTGGCTAACTTTATATAGGCTCTTCGATGTCCTTTGTTTGCCTAAATAAATGCTATGTGGGCATGTAGAGTTGTTAAAGAGCAGGTTTCTACTTATGGACGCCCTCTTCCCTCTTAACTGATTTGGTAGCTTACCCTCTGGTTTACCGAGCGTTCCGAGGGTGTAATTTTCTGAGCAGTATGATTCTTGCATTAATACTCATAAAAACGAATCCCCGGACCTGCAGCCAAAATGCCCTGACTTCCTATACTAGAGGCACACCCCCACGCTGGCATGTTTCGTTATGTCAGTACTGGAATTGCGTGGGGGTGTGCTTCATTGACTGTAACGGGGCTATTTTTTACGTGCCTTTTTAAATAATTTTAAGTGCTGGTTTTGATAAAAGAAGGCCACTGCTTAACTAACAAGGGGAGTTCTGGTGTCATTCGTGGGGCCGGATCCCCCTTGCTTCAGGATTCTGCTGCTGGACATGTTCCTGGGCCCAGCCCAAGAGACAGAGCCTACTCACTTGAGGTGGGGGTTGATAAGTCTGTATCAGCACTGTGCTTCATGTCTAGAGTGGCTGGGGTCTCTAGCAGGAGTCATAGTGTTGACTTAGGTCTTCTGGCGCCCCCATAGAACCATCTGGGCCTATGGTAAGTGGAGATAGGGGCCGCCCTGTGGTATCTATATGGCTCCAGTCTCCCCAGCTGGGGGGTTCCCCCAATGGCATCATCCAGATTGGCCCTCTAGGGTTGGGTGTTCCCGGGTGGATGAGATGCACAGTCCCTCCCCTTGGGGTAAGTCACCTGTTTGCTCCCATAGCCCTGACAGAGGACCTGGCCTAACCCACCTCTTTCTCTGCATGTCCCTCCTCTTCCCTGTGCATTTCTGGTCCTGTGGGACCTCTGACCTAGGAGCAGTTCAGGACTTTGGTGAGTGTCTTCCAACCTACCTGAGTGTGGTGGAGCAGGCTATGTTTCAGCCTGAAACCTCAGCACCGCCACCCCCTGAGTCCAGCTCCTCCTTTTTTTTTTTTATGTACATTTTACTCCCCAATCTCCCCATGGCGGCCCCCATCCTACCAGCTCCTCCGAGATCTTACCTTAGCCATCCGTGGCTTGGAATGGATGCCCAGCCACTGGTGTAGAGCCTGCAGGGGGTCGTTCGTCATCCTACCGCCACGAGGTGTTTTTCTCCAGTTTTCTCCCCAGACCCACGCATGTGCAATGGGCAGGGTGACTGTCTGTGCCTCCATGTAGGCAGTCTTATGCCCTGTACATGGGTCCACCCCATTCTAAGCAGTGCACCTGTGCTGCCCCCCAACCTCCTCTGGGTGTCGGTCTACAGCGTGCTACGTTGTGCCCCCTCCTCCAAGGAAGGAGACTTATCGTCAAATGCTCAATCCTTCCTCGCCTCAGCCAACCCCAGAATGACCGGGAGTCCATTCCCGAACCCGGGTCACCAGTGTGGCATGAGGTGTGGCATCCAGCACCTCAATCCTCAGTGCCACCAGGCCAGCTGCTCCTCCTGTTGTGTTCCTCCACTGAGGAAGAGGACTCCTTAGTCTATCTCTCTTCCGATGCAGACTACACCCATTATCTGCAGTTCCTTTCAGAGGTGATGTGGGAGCTGTGACTGCCCTACTTTTCTGGCTGCAGTTCTGCACTTCTGACACTGCCCTTCCTTTGGGAGTACAGTTATGACTCCACAGTCATACCTCTGTGGCTGCATCCATTTGCGGAGGTGTCAAGAGATTTCTGGCTCTGTCCCTATGCTGTCTCCCCATCCCCAAGGGTCACCCAGTGCAGGCATTACACACCCCTGGGATCTCCAGGAGCCATGCCACACCTCTCTTCTGGGGTTCAGCTCCTGGACACTCCCTCTGGACATAGGCACCCAGTGCGTGACTGTCCTCCAGAGTTGGACTCGGCCGAGTTTGACATTTAGGGTTGTGGTGTTTTCTCAGCGTCGCACACTATGTTATGCATTGTTGCACACCAGGTGTCCTGTGGCAGGCACCTGTGGGTGATGCTGGGTCAGCCCTTAGCATCTTTGCCAGATCATGAGGCAACCAGACAGGTCATATGCCTTTCTTCTCAGGGTCTGGAGCTGGCAAGACACCAGGCAGGGGTGTCCTACGACACCAACGAGGTAGCCTCCAGACTAGTGGGAACTGCAGCCAGCATTAGGCGGATGGTGTGGCTGCATCTTTCACGGTTGTCACCCCTGGCCCGGTGTAGGATAATTTTCTCACATTACCAGGGGGGCCCACTTCTTCTTCCGTAGGACCAGGCTTGAGCTTCAGGGCACATTGCTGCTCCCAGGCCACAGGAGCCTTTGCCTAACCCTGACCAGTATTGGACCTCTCCAAGCCCATGAGGGGCCCCCACCTCTCTGTGTCTTCCCCCGCAGGAGGGTGAGGGAACAACCATTTCCCTCAGGGTTTGCTAATACCACCATTTGGTGGGGGCATGGTACTCGGGCCCACCAGTGATGAGTGATGAAAACTGATTCATGGAAGCTATGAAAATTATGTTCTCACCGCAGTTCTTGATCTTCCAGAATATCTTCACCGTTCATCACTGCAACCCGCCCACCTTCCCCCACAATGGCCAGGCCTCTGGGCAGTCTTCTTCCCTTTCCTTTCCGTCTTACCCTCCGTACAAAAATGGGGTGGGGGGCATTAAGGGGCAAACTCCTTCAGGGACTTCTAGGAACTGCTGCCAAGAAGTTAATGCTAGGACTAATCTCTGCTTGAAATGTTTTGTTTTCTCACTTTAAGTAATGTTTAGTCTGATGTAGAGATTTCATAGAGTTGATATAAGTTTTGAGAGAGTTTTCCTTTTTTCCTATTTGCAGTATATACTGATCTGCCAATAGAGGCATCTTATTTTTCCTATTAATCCTCCAACCATGCCTCTGCCTTTTTCCTGTTCTAATCACCGTTATACCCTGCCTTGTTCTCACTTTTAGCATATTGTACTCTGAGGAAAAATAAAAAAACTACTCCACAATGGCAGTCACCCTCTCTGAAGATCAGTTATTCCCTTGCCCCAGCTAAATACCATTGGGCACCCGAGCTATCACCTCAGCCTACTCCATGGCTACCTTTCTTGCTCTGCCCATGTTCCATCCTGCCCCCTACCCTCCGCCCTGAGCCCCACCCCCTACCACCCCACAGCAGTCAACTGCCCCCTCCCCCCACCCTGGACACCCCTGTTTCTCCACGGCACCCCTGCAACCATTACCCCTTCCCCGGAACAAGTTAGGCCCACCCTTCCTTACCATACCTACCCTTCGCTCCCTACCCATCCCTTGTACCCTCACTAGTAGGACCTCGCATCGGTACCTGGCTAAGTGTCCTGGTTGCCACAGACCGCTCATCAGATTAATTGCTGTCCAGGAACATACGCCCCAGCCCTGGGCCATTGTCAACCAGCCACCCCACACCCCACTCTGGTACTGGCCTCAACATTGCATCCATGAATATTTGCAGCCTCCTAAAGAAATCCGCCGCTCTCCAGTGCTGGGCTGTACAACACCATCCTGGTGTTATAGCACTAGTCGAGACCTGGCTCTCGAGAAAAACTCTCGACTCGGTTATCTCCCTCCCTGGCTACACTCTGTTCAGGGAAGACCATATAGGCAAACGTGGCGGCGGGTGTGCAGTCTTTATGCATGACACACTTTTAGGCTATGCTCTCCCTGCCCCCAAGCTCGGTTTTAGTGCCCAAGCCCTCACCCTTAAGATTCCCCCTGACCCAGCCAGGGGCTCCCTTTTTCTCACAATCTCTCACATACCCCCGAGGGACCAGGGACTAGCTGTCCATTCCCTCGTTGATTACCTCACCACACTCCCACACAAGCCGGAGCAGCTCATCCTAGGTGACCTTAATGTCAGTTGACTGAGTACCACTGCCCCCCCATATCAGGGACTCCTTCGC